>OZ022332.1:3692986-6192986 GCA_963989225.1 Dromius quadrimaculatus | reverse complement strand
CCAAAAGTGTTGAGTAGCTAACAAAAACCTGTGGCTCAAAAGTTGTGCAGCACTAAATTCCCTATAAAATTCATATACAAGTTTATATTTCATCCCAAATAAATCAGAAGTTATAATTATTTTGTTGAAAAGGTTTTTGTACCACATTTTTTTATAGCAAACTTCGTCTAGCAACGCCCAAAACTAAAACATTGGGCTAACGGCAAAACCTCTGGTATAAAAATTTTAGGTAACCAAATTTCCTATAGAATATGTACGAAATTTCATATTTTTCTCTACTGTATAAAAAGTTATAGCTATTTTTCTTTTTTGCATCACATTTTTGGCGAATTTCGTGTCTCAGCGCCTAAAGTATTGGGTAAACGGCAAACAATTATACGACAAAATTTGTAAAGCACTAAATTTGCTATAGAATACATGTACAACTTTACATTATATCTCAAATATATCACAAGTGGAAGCTGTTTTTCTGAAAATTTTTGCACCACTTTGGCAAATTTAGTCTCCCAGCACCTTAAGAATTAGGCTAACGGCAGAAACTTATGGAACAAAAGTTGTAAAGCACCAAATTTCCTGTAGAATACATATATCATTTGATACTTTATCTCAGACAGATCAGAAGTTATACATATTTCAAATAAATTTGTTATCAAGATCACAGTTATTAAGTTCAAACCAGAATAAAGGACTCATCTGTAATGTAAACACGGCTTTAGTTAAATCTAATCCAAAGAGAGGGTACAAAGCTACGCCTTGGGATTCACTCTCGCCTTCGCCGATTGCAGCCAACTTCATCCTGGACAATACTGACGGTTTTTCGGCCCTTGTAGCATGATTTACTTCTGTTCCAACATATTCATGTGAAAAAAAAAATATATTGGTTGCCATGGACCTGGGAGTGTCTCTGAAGGTGGCACAGTGTCACCCGGAACATCGAAATTATATCTTAATCTTCCACGAATATATCTAACGGTTTGACAACAGAAGTTCCCTATTCTAGTTTAAACTCAGTGACTGCGGTCATGACAGCTGTATCTACATTTCAAAATCCTGTAATTACATATGTATTAAAGAAAATTTATTGCTCTACAATTTTTATCCTAAAGGTTTCTGCCGTAAATCCAATAATTCAGGCGTTAAGAGACAAAGTTTGCCGAAAAACGTAATGTAAAACTGTTCAGATAAAACTAGATTTTTGACGGCGAAAATCTCTTGAACGGTTAGAGATACAGAAAAAACATATAGAAACAAACTTGTAGTGAATTTAATCAGCTCAGATCTTGTGAGGAAGTATTTTTCAGTGCGACCAACTATTCAAGAGATATAAGCAAATAACAAAAAAGTCACTCATTTGATTACGTTACGGTAACTCACACAACAGGGATTTTTTATTAAATTACATCTTAAGGATCGAAAAGTTTTCTACGAACCCTTCTTTGATTAAACTAGAGTTATCTTGTCTGTCTCGCCTTCACCGAGTGTAGCCAACTTCATCTTGGACAATAATGACAGTCTCTCGACCCTTGTAGCATAATATAGATTTATTCCGACATATTCATGTGAAAAAAAAACCTGGGAGTGTCCCTGAAGATGTCTCAGTGTCACAAGGAACATCGAAATTGTGTGTACCGCCAAACGAATTCGTCCCAAATAACTCGATAAAAATTGTGATAGCCGTATCTACATTTTTAAATCACTGTAGTTTGTGATCTATTCAATACAAAATATCAAATTACATATATATTATAGGAAATTTATTGCTCTACAATTTTTATCCTGAATGTTTTGTCGTAAACCCAATACTTCAGGCGTTACGAGACAAAGTTTGCCCAAAAACATGATGTAAAAACTTTTCAGACAAAACTAGATTTTTGACGGCAGAAATCTCTTGAACGGTTAGAGATAGAGAAAAAAGTATACAACCAAACTTGTAGTAAATTTAAACAGCTTAAATTTTCTGAGGAACAATTTTTCTCTATGACCAACTATTTAAGAAATATAAGCAAATAACAAAAAAAATGTAAACACACCGATCTGCATTTTTTTTGCTCTACTCTGGACATCTGTTAATATTTTGGAAATTCCAATCTGTTTATCTTTTGAATTATTCGTGCCAAATATTAATTTAATATGCTTTTATATTTTCACTTAATCTAGTTCATTAAAGCTGTAGTTTTGATAAAGTAGTAATATCTTAATTATAAATTATGAACACTTTCTGACAGAAATGTGTCAGAACCAAATTTTATCAATAATTTAGTAGTCATACAAGCGATAAAACTGGAAATATATTACGTTCCAATCAAAATTTAACTAACACTTTCTTTTACTAATGAGATATGGCTCTGAAAAATTGACAACATTCTCGAAATATTTACACCAAGTTTTATTTGAAGCAGTTGGTTGTTCAACAAATTACTTATCAGAACAATGAATTGATTTCGACCTTGCAATCATCATCAAACTGAATACAAAATTAATTTGCTTGAAATAAGACTTAAATGAGAATAACCTAGTTTTTTTTTCTGACATATTTGTGAAATACATATTCATAAGTGTGTATGATATAGTCTCATTTGTTTTTCTCTAATTAAAACATTTGATAACCTTGAAAGACAAAAGCACGGGTAGTAAATTAAAAACTGAAGTAAAAAATGCTTCAGGTTTCCATGCAGGTAGCAGTACGAATATTAATAATAAGAATAATTTATATACAGGTACAAATGCAATGACATGGAGTAATCTGTTATTCATTAGAGCTGTGGCTCCCAAACTGTAAGCTTGCAACCGTTATTTATTATGATTTCCAAGTATGCATAATCAGTTATTGATATTTTCACTGTCAGTGTAGTTACCGGCCGTCAACCTATAAACACGCTTGATTTTCAGGAATAATAATATGCTTGATAAGAATCAAGATTCAAGTGAACAGCACACCAATTTGTATAGTATGCCATTATAAATACTGTTCTACTTTTATACATTCTTCGCTTGTAAGTCTAACCACTAAGTGCCTCGTTTTGATGCATTTTTGCAGTCCAATAAAATGACGGTGTTGCAGTCTATATTTACAACTCATTCTCGGTTTCTTTCCCTTGGCTAGCTACCGCGTCCGACCGGACGAAGTAAATATAGGGAACGGAACGTCTAGAGGTCGAAAACCCCCGACAGGAAACAGTGCCGTACGCAGGTGTTCTCACAAGGGAGAGTGCTTTATTTTCTTGGTAACTCGATCAAATTGAATTGCACAAGGTTTCCAAACAGATCAAATTGTAGGAAATTGAAAGCCTAGCAACTTTCATCTCAATAATTTTTTGATACAGAGTACCATTCAGAAAATATTACCGAAAAACCAGCCAAAAAATGCGGCTTTTTTCATGGACTTGCAAAATGGAAAAATTATATTTTCCTGATAACTCGATCAAATTGAGTTGTACAAGGTTGCCAAATATATAGAATTATAGGGAATTAATAGCCTAGTAACTTTTATCTCAACAATTTTTTGATACGTGATACAGTTCAGTTCAAAATACCAATTGAAAAATGCTTCTTTTTTTCAAAGGCTTGCAAAATAGGGACAACTTCTTTTCCTGATGATTCAATGAAATTGAGTTGTACAAGCTTGTCAAATAGACCAAATTGTTGGGAATTAAAAGTCTAATAACTTTAATTGCAATCATTTTTTGATGCAAGGTACCGTTCAGAATATATTACCAAAAAACTAGCTAAAAAATGCTGCTTTTTTGAAAGGATTGAAATATGGGGTCGCTTTATTCTCTTGATAACTCGATTAAATTGAGTTGTAAAAGGTAGACAAATAGATCAAATTATAGGGAATTAAAAGCCTACAAACTTTTATCTCATAACTTTTTTGATACGTGATACAGTTCAAAAGATATAACCGAAAAACCAATTGAAAATGGCTTCTTTTTTCAAAGGCTTGCAAAATAGGGACAACTTATTTTCCTGATAATTTAATGAAATTGTGTTGTACAAGCATGCCAAATAAACCAAATTGTAGGGAATTAAAAGCCTAACAACTTTCATTTCAACCATTTTTTGTTGTAAGGTACCATTCAGAATAATTTACTGAAAAACTAGTTGAAAAATGCTGCGTTTTTGAAAGGGTTGAAAAATGAGGACGCTTTATTTTCTTGATAACTCGATCAAATTGAGTTGTACAAAGTGGATAAATAGATCGATTTTTAGGAAATTAAAAGCCAAGCAACTTTTATCTCAACAACTTTTTGATACGTGATATGGTTCAGAAAGTATAACCGAGAAACCAACTAAAAATGCTTCTTTTTTTAAAGGCTTGCAAAATAGAGACGCCTTATTTTCCTGATATCTTGATCGAATTGAGTTGTACAAGGTAGCCAAATGAACCAAATTGTAGGGAATTGAAAACCCAACAACTTTTATTTCAACCATTTTTTGATGCAAAGTACCGTTCAGAATATATCACCAAAAAACCAGCCGAAAAATGTTGCTTTTCTCGAAGGCTTGCAAAATAGGGATGCTTGATTTTCTTAATAACTCAATCAAATTGATTTATACAAGCTAGCCAATTAGATCAAATTATAGGGAATTAAAAACCAAGCAACTTTTATCTCAACAATTTTTTGATACGTGATACCGTTCAGAAGATATAACCGAAAAACTAACTAAAAAATGGTTCTTTTTTCAAAAGCTTGCAAAATAAGGATGCCTTATTTCCCTGTTAACTCGATCAAATCAAGTTGTACAAGGTTGTCAAACAGACCAAATTGTAGGGAATTAAACGCCTAGCAACTTTGATTCCAACCATTTTTTGATGCAAGGTATCGTTCAGAATATATATCCGAAAAACTAGCTGAAAAATGCTGCTTTTTTGAAAGAATTGAAAAATGAGGACGCTTTATTTTCTTGGTAACTCGATCAAATTGAGTTGTACAAGATAACCAAATAGATCGAATTATTGGGAATTGAAAGCCTATCAACTTTAAATCTCAGAAATTTTTTGATACGTGATACATTTCAGAAGACAACCGAAGAACCAACTGAAAAATGCTTCTTTTGTCAAAGGCTTGTAAAATAGGGATGCTTTATTTTCTTGATAACTTGATCAAATTGAGTTGTACAACCTTGCCAAATAGATCAAATTATAGGAAATTAAAAGCCAAGCAACTTTTATCTCAAAATTTTTTTAGTACGTAATACCGTTTAGAATATATAGCCAAAAAACTAACTAAAAAAATGCTTCTTTTTTCAAAAGCCTGCAAAATAGGGACGCCTTATTTTCCTGATAACTCGATCAAATCAAGTTGTACAAGGTTATCAAACAAACCAAATTGTAGGGAATTAAACGCCTAGCAACTTTTATTCCAACCATTTTTTGATGCAAAATACCGTTCAGAATATATAACCGAAAAACTAGCTGAAAAATGCTGCTTGTTTGAAAGAATTGAAAAATGAGGACGCTTTATTTTCTAGGTAACTCGACCAAATTGAGTTGCACAAGATAATCAAATAGATCGAATTATTGGAAATTAAAAGCCTAGCAACTTTCATCTCAGAAATTTTTTGATACGTGATACAGTTCAGAAGATATAACCGAAGAACCAACTGAAAAATGCTTCTTTTGTCAAAGGCTTGTAAAATAGGGACCTTATTTTCCCGATAACTCGATCAAACCAAGTTGTACAAGGTTGCCAAAAAGACCAAATTGTAGGGAATTAAAAGCCTAACAATTCTCATTCGAACCATTTTTTTGTACGGTTTAGAATATATTACCGAAAAACTAGTTGAAAAATGGGCACGCTTCACAGAGCTGTAAATTGATCAATTTTGGTCGAAGAGAGGTACTAGAATAACTAACAAACTTCAACCCTCTCTAAAAAATTGAAAAGTTCTGCAGAAAAAGAAAATAGGTAGAGACTTCAAAGTATAAACGGCGCAAACGTAACGGTTGCAAAATGAATGAAAAGAAGAAGAATCCGTAGAAAAAATAAACAAGAGGACTTGAAGGGCAGTAGAATCTACATTTTCAGAAGATTATTTAAAAAATCACCGGAAATGACCTATTTCTTAATGTTAGCTGAGGATTGCTTTCATGCAATCGCTAGTGTCTACAAAACAAACAAATATTGATTACAATAATAAAAAATTACAGCTTACAATAGTAGGTACTTATCTTGAATCAAAGAAAAGTATTACATTCAAAAATGGCTAATATCTTTATTATATTACAAGTCAATATAATCTATACAACATTAATTATTTTTCAGCCCACAGATTTCAGTATACCTGCTCTTCCGCCCGCACATTTCACAAACAAAAATTATTTCCTATTGTTTCAGTGTAACCTAAAAAATAATGGGCGTTTTAATTACAATTGTAGCAAAAAGTTCAATTTTTAATTAGTATTTAATAGATGTAACCTTCATTTATTGAAAAGAAATCAATTTAATATAATTGGGAGATTATTTTCCCAAAGATGGGCGAGGCAAGGACTTTAGTTTGTTGCGCAGTCAAAGCTTTCTATCTTATCAAATAATAAATTGTTAAAACTTATTTGTAATTGCTACTGGGTAAAAAATTCCTGCAACAACCTATAATTGATTACAAAGGAAACCATGCGTCTCAGCATCCGTTTCCGGTGCGAAGCGCGCGAAATATAAAATTTCGCGCCGCCAGCCATGAAGACACAAAGAAAAATATGTGTCACTGATTTAAATTACCATAAATTAACACGAATTCGAGTTGTTATTAAATTTTCTTCTCCTTTCACTTTGCGGAACCCAGGCGCACGGCACTGGACTAGCACGCGACAATTATCGCACGGAAAAATAAGCCTTATGGAAACATGCATTACGGAAGGGGGTTACTCAGTTTGTTGGGCAATCAATAATAGGAAGAATAGTTGTATTAAATATTTAAATTAGGTAGATCATGCATGTGATATTTTTAGGATGTTTTTTGTGGGAGTTGTGTTTCATTGTGTGTGATCTAGGATAAAAGCTTTTATTTAATTTATATTTACTGCTATTTACTTTCATAATTTTAATAATTTCTACTCTTTGTCGGTCCCTTTTACCGGAAACGATAATTGACATTTTTATTCGTACTTCTTCTTGTAAAAAAGATAATTTTGAGGCTGATTAAGTAAACCAGTTATTTTTTTCATAAAATTTTACCAATTACAAATCGGATCCACGCATCAAGTGTTCCCAGTGTTTTATGAGCCCCGTTCCGGTCCTTAATGAACGAAAATATATTTTTTGAGAGAATTTAGCCAGTTTCGCATATTAATCAATATTTTGGGGCTCAAAAAACAAACAAACTGCTTTGAAAATTATACCTGCAGGGTCAATGACCTCCGAAGTTGATGTTTCGAAGACGCAACCAACCTAACCAAATCATATTTTTGCTCTAAAATCAACATTCTCTTAATTATAAATGTAGAAATAACGGATAATACATTAAAATATTTCAACATCCATGTCTGCCTTTTAATTCATCAAAATGAGCTACAATAATTAAATAATCACACTGGATGCTAAACAAATGAACAATGAATAATTATTACTGGCAAATGATTAAGAGTTTCTTGTAATTATCTACACTACAGGAACACCGCTTCAAATTGTATCTTCTGACATTAAACATAAATTAGTAGAATTATTTATTTATCATATTTTATAAAGTACGGACATACGGTAGTTAATTATCTGAGTATCCTACATTTTACAACAGTTTTAAAATTGTCTACACTTTCAAAAGAAATTGAACAGATGTCTGAGCTACCGTTAACAGAATCAAAAAAAGTGTAATAGTTGTTTTAGGCCTACATTATTGATTCAGAACTCTTTACATTTGTTTATTATTTCACAACTCAATCGGATAAGCATAGAAAATGAATTTCATCGGATGGAAGTCGAGGATGAATTGATTTTAAAACATTAGAGAAAATAACATGCAGGATTTAGAGGAAGCCTGAGATAAAGAAAATATACTACAAAAGAATCTAAATAGTTTGCACATGTTAGTATTCGAAAAACTAAGCAGTTAATCATGGTTGTGAAAGTGTGGTTGAAGAACCAGGCACATCGATTTTTCTTATTTCACACAGCCAATTTTGACATTTACAAGCATGCAAGATCTAAATGAATGAACAACATCGTGATTTTGTCAAATGAATGCCTGAAGAAATGATGAGGCACATTTCAGACTCGTAAACAAGCATTTGAGAGTTGGAGAACTCTTTACGAGAATCGTGCTGCAATCGGCGACGAATTGATGTGCCTGGCTCCTTGTCCATACTTTCATGAAACAGGGCAATATTTTTATCTGCGAGTAATCGGCATTGGAATGTCTGACAGGACTGTATAGTCAATAAAGTTCTTATTGTAACGTGCGAAACTGTCATAATTCATAAAAATAGGCCTGAATCCGTCCCTGTTATCTGTGCGGAGCCTGTTATCTCTTAGCAACATTCGAAATTAATGTAGAAATTTCTGGATGTTTGCTTTCCATATATATAAGGGCGAAAAACGTAACTAAGGAACAGTGGAATAGTATGAATATTCAGTGCGTGATCAGCTAAGTGCGAAGTGTAATAAATAAAAAAGTTGTGGTAAATAAATATTAGTGGCGTTTTAGTTGAGGTTGAATGATAGTAGAAATAAATTGTATAGTGTTTGTTTTAGTGTTACAAAGAAGAATAAGTTTTTTATTTTCTTTGCATGTCAAAACTCATATTATTGATTCTTCTGTTTGAGGTCGTTTCACGTGATTTTTCTTCAGATCTCTTTTCAGCAATCAATGTGAAATCCACGTTTTCATATCTAGTCTTATTTTCAATTTTTTAGATACTTGCCTTGTTTATTTTTGCATCAATATTTTTCTGACGAAGACTCATATGTTATCAAAAGTAAGGATGTTTTAAAAGCAGAATTCGATTCGGAACAGAATGTAATTTCTGCATTTTTATTCCAAATTCGAGGAATTTGACCTGGTATTTATTTATATTGACCAATCATTCATTGAAATACTGATCATTAAATTATTATAATACCGACCTTTCATTATAAAAATACCGTTTAAATAAATAGATGTAATCTAAAGTTGTACACTTTCAAAAGAATTGACACAGATGTTTGATCCACTGTTCAAATAATTTAACGGATGTACCTATCACCAAAATTACACACAGAATAAAAATAAGAAAAAACCATTAATTTATCCACCTATAATTGTGATGAATAACAAAATTCATTCCAGAAATGAATAAATGTTTACATTAACTCTCAACAAACTGGACTTTTGTATAGTTCTTAAATAACTCCCCATCGATGCGCTTGTGCGTTATTTTTTATCAAATCAAATCAAAACGATGAGAGCTACTGGAAAAATGGACAAGAAAAAGTTTGTAGATCATAAAATTCTCTACAAAAAAGGTGTCAATAATTTTTTCCCTAGGTTGGACCGTTTTCGAGTAATCGCGATTCCAGACTGTAGGTATGCACATATTTCTGCACCACCTCTGAAGTAGTGTACTCGTTTTTTTTTTTAACGTGGTTTCTCCAGTAGGAATACTCCACGATATTGTAATGTTTATTGCTTGAAGAAATAATTTATAATTAAACAAAAGTCACCATTTAACAATTTAAAATGAAATAGAAATTTTATTCTTCTGGATATCACTAACAACACAATATTATTTAATTATCACTTAATACTAACTTGAACAAAGTCGCAGATATTTATATTTAACTATTTGTATCCACTTATCACTTCACTGTTTGATATTCACTGCTCTAGCTTCACCATTACACTACTCTCAAATCGTTTGCTTGCGTTTATATATATATATATATATATATATATATATATATAGGTATATATATATATATATATATATATATATATATATATATATATATATATATATATATATATATATAAATATCCATGTCTCGAATGTTCTATTACATTTCTGGAATATTGTTAGAGGCTTCCGTCGGGAGGGGTGATGTGATGCGGCGCGGCGCGACTCAACGAGGACGAAAGGTTTCGCCCTGGCAAGGTCACCTTTACGAGCCTCCACACTCTCGCGCGTTACAATATATTTCGATCCAGGAAATTCAATGCGACAATATTTTATTAATATAATGAAAATTGTTGCAGTAAGAAAATCACATTATTCATATCGAATTCTACATGATCACTGGATTCTTCCTTTTCGCTCTTTTCTTCCATAACTCGAAAACGGTGCTTCGTAGAGAAAAAAGTATTGGCATCTTTTTTGTAGAGAATTTTACGTTCTATAAATTTTTGCTAGCCCATTTTTCCGGTAGCTCTCATCATTTCATAGATATACGCTAAAAGCGAAAATTTATGACTTTTGAACTCTGATAAAAAACAACGCACAAGTGGAATCGCTTAGAAGTTTTGAGATAGACAAAGGGCGAGAACTGAAACAGGGCTACAATCCTTTGAAAAAATGCTGAAATTATCTCGAATATTCCAGACTTTCAATAGGGTACATTAATGAATTTATTTTATATTTTGAATTCACTGTTTACATCGTTATAACATAGTAAAAAGTATAAATTGTGTTTAAAAGTGCTGTAATCAAGTTTATAATAATAATAATAAGTTAATAATTTTGAGCTGTTTAAACGCCGCCATTTTCGCGCGCTCTAATGATGACGTCAAATACCATGTCCAGTGACATTACAGTTTATTGTTTACTACTGGTGTCTTCGTTCTCAACTTATTTCAGTATTAAAAAAAGGTCACAAGTCAGTTTATAAGTATTGCATTGTGCCTGAATGCAAAATACTATCAGAAATGTACCTGATAAAGTCTTTTTTCCAATCCAGATAGGTTTTAAAATACGTAAGAAATGATGTAAGGTTGTCAGAAGAGATGCAGTATCATAATAAACTTGACAGATCTAGAATAACATTATATGTGATAAGTTTTAGCAATAAAATGCAGTGTATGTATGCGGCTTCGTTTAACATTTGCTCGTTTTAAAATAAACAAAAATTATAGGTTATGTTCACTGCTCATCATATTTCGGATTGTATTTATTAAAATAGCGTACATAATGTGTTTTTATTGAATAATTACTTTGCAGTGTTCACTCTTTTTACTTCAGCGGACGTAAAATTTGGATTTGAAAGAAAATAAGACGGCATCATGAATGGATCTATTCTTGACAGATTATCCGATTGTGCTGTTACAAAACCACTGTCTTGAATGATTTATAATCTTACAAGGATGCTAAAATTACACTTAAACAATAAATGAATTTACAACACACACGTTATTACTATGTTTTCTAATCAAAAGCCTGCAATGCCATACAAATGTAAGCAGTGCGCACTTGTTGGCATAGTATTTGACGTCACGTTTCGCTTTAACCAATGGTGTTGCGTCTTAGAACTTTGAATTTCTCTCGCTTAATTTGCACTTTTATTTATTAATTTCAAGCAATTGAAAAGATATTAATTACCAAAATGATAGCTTAGTATAAATGTCCGGCCAATAAAAATTCGGAATGAAAATATTTGAACCAAATTTAAATTTCATCCATATTCCCTATTAAAGAAATCCGATACAATACAAATTTATTATTGTCTTATCTTGATGTCAAATGGTTCATAAAATACTTGAATAACAAATTTTATTTTACTTTCCTGTTGTATGTTTAGTTGCCAAGGTTGGAGTGCTCTTGACCTAAAGAAGGTAGCACAGTGGAGTATTATATAAAATACAACTTCGAAACGAAATATACTTCATCATTCATCATAATATTTTTTTTTAGTCATAATACGGCATTAAATCTTTAGAAATACATAGGTACTTCAAATAAAAATTGGTGTAATTTTGTACATTTCATCTGAAACTAATCTAATTTTTTTTTTGTTTCAGGTGAGCGTTCTTATTATTCTCACAACATATTGAAGTTTGGTAAGAAAATCTATACAAATTCAATAATTCAATTGAGACTTAATTGCCTTTTTGTAACGCAAGTAGAAATATTTCGGTCCGACCTAGACCATCCTCAGGAATTAATGTGTGTTTAAAATTAAACATATGTTCAGTGATGATTTGAAACCATATTAAGTTTATTTTAATAAAAACTACAACATTTTTAAAGCAAAATTCTTAAAAACACTCTTTTTACTTCTGAGAATGATTCAAGTAGGACCGAAACTGTAGAGTAATATTTACAATACCTGCATAACTATTTCAGAATTTCAGTGTCCATAACTAAAACAAATAAATGAATATTCATAAAAGGCTGAACTCCAAGAGTACCTACTGTAGTACTGTTAACTTTATACTCCCTACTGTACTATTAATTTAATTAGCGTAATGCTCTCTAGGCTATTGAACTATAATATCATTTACTCTTACACCGTAGGAGGACCATTAGTATAGTCATAGTCATTTACATTTAATTTGTTTTATTATGAGCTTCGAGTCTAATCTGATTGAATTGTCATTAATTAATGATCGAGAAGACAGCTGTATTATCGGTACTTTAGAAGAAACTTTTCCCTACAGCTGCACACATTTCGTTAAATTTATTTTAAAACACAAAAGATCCTTTATTTCTTCATCTGAGATTTCTGTGTCAAAATGTTTACTTTTTGCACTCGTGTAACACATGGCATGAGGATAAACATCAATAAACAGTTCTTTTTAACTTTAGTCATCAATCCACATTTCTTTTACGAGAAAGTCTTCTTTTTCTTTTTGGGAATTGAAGAACAGTTCAGACTTTAGTATTAATTATTTTTGATGGTTTCTTTTACTATCGTGTTCAGATGGAATGATCTTCCTGACAGATAAGATTTATGCTTTATTGATTTCCGTAATCAAAAATAATTACAGCCATTCGTCAAAGAAGCCATACATTAACCACAATTAGCTATTTTAACTCTTCCTGTAACCGCAATCCTCTTTACACCCTCATTAATCCCCCAATAAGTCTCTCACCCCTTCAGGTGAGGCTAGGGACATATATATTTCCTGTCTGTTAAGTTGTACGGTTTCTCAGACGGAGCAAGAAGTCGCTGACCACGAGTATGCCGTGACTCATCAGACAAGCCCTCTTGGCTTTTTTTGTTTTGGTCCTTTTACCTTTGAGAAAGACGACAGCGGGTAATGTTCACTACAGATACAGTCAGAGTAACTCGCAAAAGTTGAAATTTTGTATTTAGGGTCTAGTTGTGCACCTCGCATTATGGTTGCAATCGTCTGTACCGGAAGTGCACTCTACTCGAAACATTTTTTTGAATTTTCCGCATTAATCTAAACCGATAGAACGTAGAATGTTAGAATTCAGTATTTAAGACGATTGTACCGTCTAAATGCTCATATACTATTTTCATTGTGATCGACTGAGCCGGAAGTCCACTTTACTTGACAGTCTTTTAGAATTATTCACATAAATTCGAAACGATTGGCTGTAAAGTATTGAAATTTGGTATTTCAGTCTGCTGCAGCATCTGAATGATTGCCCACTATTCTCATAACAATCGACTGAACCGGAAGTGCACTTCATTTAAATTTTTTTTTAATTTTGCGCATAAATTCAGAACATTTGGCCGTAGAATCTTGGAAATCAATATTTAGGAATGTTGTATCATAAGAATGATGATGACCTACTGTTTCTATAGTAACCGACTGAGCCTAAAGTGCACTTTACTTGACAAATTTTTAATTTTTTTTTGGATAAATCCGATATTAGTTATGGTACGATGAGATTTTGTGTTTGATTATCATATTATTATATGCAAAAATATCCAATGGTGTCCACGTCAGATTTTTCACATAAACATCTTTCCCCATAACAGTAAATCTCTTGTGAATATCTGAAGTTTATAATAAAATGAATCAATAAGATTTGAATCTCGTGGGACGTAAATAAACAGGAAATATAAATGTATTAAAATAGTATCAGTTATAAAAAATCAATACATAAATGTCATGTCTCCAGAAGCTTCTAGATACTGAATGTTTGTTTATTTCTTTATTTGAGGCAATAAAACTGACTGGCGTCGTTCCAATACAACATTCAAGTCAATATGTCGCCTGAATCTAAATAATGCTAAGTTTAATCGATATTTCGATATGAATACACAAAAGGACACACTTTCAAACCTCAGAGGAACTATTTAATTTTGCAAAATAAATTTATTAACCGATTTGAATTTAATTCCATTTATTTTCAATTAACCCATATCTACTTGAAATAAAATCGTTTAATTTGCGTCTAATAGCAACAATTCGATCAATTTCTCATCGTTAAAGAGAAATCAACATTTTTAGATCCTCTGACGTCAAATTGAAATACTTAAACATCAAATAAATGACGATCTACTCCAATAAACATTACATTATCATAAACAACTCATTAGATCTAGATATCTGGAAAACAGTTGAAATGAGAAAAACATTAGAAGTATACGAGAAACAGTAGATGCACGTATCGAAATTTCTCTTTCTAAATTGGTAGACAATGAGTATGGGAAAAAAGTTGTTATGAAACTTTAATAGAGTTATCTACGGATTTTTTTGGTCGAAGATTTCCTGCTATTGATTCGATTTTAATTATAGTATAGTATTATGTATTGATTGGTATAATTATCTATCAGTTTGTAATTTTACAGGGAAGTTGGCTATTTGAATTGATTGTAGTTTTTGTTTGATAGAAAGTGAGCTATGTTTTTTATCTGATCGGATTATTTTTATTTATTTCTGCAATGATTATGTGTGAATTATAATCGATTTGTTCTGCTGAAAGCAAGTAAACGCAGTGATAGAAATACAGGATGTACGCAATTTGTACCGAAACTATAATTTTAACATCCTAAATCGAAATTTTTCAACACTTATGATATAAGTTATTAGAACACGAGCCAAATGTTTAATCTGACATTTTTTAACGACAGTCTAATTAAAAGAACAAATGGAAGAACAAAGTACATCCATTAACATCACTTATTCGTTTTTTACCGTCAAACCTGTCTTCCAACCACGCAGGTTCGAATCCCGTGTGTATTTATCACTTTTCTTACAAGACAGCAGCCGTGGATTGCATGTTACTTTAGATCAAGCCAACCTACGTAATGTTCTATCAATGTTGTTTGCACTTAAGGTACAACTAGATAATAAAACGCATATTGATTACAAGAAACATTTATTTAAAATCAATTTTAAGGTCTAAATTCAAAGTGGAACAAAATTTTATGTCAAGGATATCGCTGCCAAGTTCATACAATATATTATACAAAATTCGCTTTGGAAGCTAGCCAAAATGAAAAGATTTCGCCGACATTTCCAGAGATTATCATGATTGCATTGTTACGAGGGAGATATCAGTTATTAAATATCATTTGTATTCCGGATTAAATGATCAAATTGCGACATGAGATACTTTAAATATATTTGTATAGGACCGTCAGTTATTCAACTGTCTATCATAAGCTGATTTGGGTATAGATTTTATATTACAGTGATCCAATTCGATGATCGGATATAGTTTAGAAGATATGAATAATATCCTGAAATTGATTTCAATGGTATCTGTTTTAGAACTGTATAATATTACTGTAACAAAACTCAACTCATTCATGGGTTTAATAATTAATTTTTACTTATAATCGACGCCAAAACTAGACACTAACACTACACTTATTTATTATTTACACAATAATTCTGTCTGCTGTAAATTTCCATTGCTTCTTATTTATTTTCACTAGTTCACTTATTTATTTTCACTCCTACGCTCTCCGTATCAAGTAAAGTCCAGTCGCTTGTTATGGAAACAGTAGTTCATCATTCTTATGTTACAACATTCCTAAATAATGATATCCAAGATCATTAAATAAACATTTCAACTGAAGTGCATTTCCGGTTTAGTCGATTGTCATGAGAATAGTAAGCAATCATTTAGATGCTGCAGCAGACTAAAATACTAAATTTCAATACACTACGGATGATCGTTTCGAATTTATGCGAAAAAATCTAAAAAACTATCAAGTAAAGAGCACTTCCGGCTCAGTCGATCTCAATGAAAATAGATTATGAGCATTTAGATTGCACAATCGTCTTAAATACTGAATTCTAACATTCTATTCAATCGTTTTGGATCTAAACGAAAAATTCAAAAAAAGTTCTGAGTAAAGTGCACTTCCGGTACAGACGATCGCAATCATAATGCGAGGTGCACAGCTAGATGTTACAAAAGTGCTCAATACAAAATTTCAATATTTCACGATTGATTATTTTGAATTTATGCTGAAAATTCGAAAAGTCTGTTATATAAAGCGCACTTCCGACTCAGCCGATTGATACAAAAATATAAAATAACCATTTTGATGCCTCAACAATCCCAATTACTGAATTTCAGTATTCTACGGATAATCATTCTGGGTTTATGCGGAAAATTCAAAAAAAGTTTCAAGTAAAGTGCACTTTCGGTTCTGACGATTGCAACCATAATGCGAGGTGCACAACTAGACTTTAGATTAGTTTTAAATACAAAATTTCAACATCATACATTCGACAAATTTTGAGATTTGCGAGTACATACGTACCAACATCAAGCCGAAAATAGTCAAAATGGTTTCTGATTGGCCGAAATGCGGATAAGTTTCAAATTGGCACAAAAATTATACACACCAATCATCGTAAATAAATTACTGCACTTTGAAGATTGAATGTGAATATATTTGTTGCTTTTATTTCTTGAATATGAGCCTTGAACCGTTTTTAAATAAAATGGATTATATATTATTTGAATCGTTTGAAATTATTAATTTTTTTCTCTTTTTGCTAATTGTTTTCAAAATAATTCTGCAGTGAAAACCAAGCTTTAGCAAAGCGATCTTCGCTGATGTCTCAAACCAATCAGATTTTTCCAAATTCCCCACTAAAAAATCATAAATAAGTTGCTTGCACATAAATTATTGAAAAAAATAATTTTGGTTGAGGCTTAAACACTACGTTAATATTTTGTAAACTAAGGCCCTGATCAAAAATATTTTAATGAAAGACCCTCAATATTTTTCAAAAATAGTATAATTTTATTAGAAACATTTTTTTTATTAAAGCTCTAATTACAGATTTAATTTACTTGAATGATTTACGGGTTGGTTCACGGAAATCCAAGAGATGGCAGCACGTAGTTCGTTTTGAAAACCCCCAAAACAATTATACTTTTTGTGGCTAAATGGCAACTTATTTTTACAAATTTTTGAAATAAAGTCATACTTAATTACAATTGTGCATCGATTGAACCTAAAATAATTCTTGTATTCAGCACTAATTTTGCGGGGGAGAAAATTAATGATTACAGCCCTCATTAGGGCCTAAGTCAGGAAGAAATTGAAACAATTTATATTATAGACCAAAAATTAATGCATCTGATCCAAAAAAAAATTCTTGCCAGTTGTAGTTCTGAAGTTATCAGTACTTTTATGAATTCATGATTTTCTCCAAAACAAGGGCTCTAATCCAATTTTTTACATGAAGTACACCAATTATTTTTCGAAAATAATTTGAGTTCATTTGAAACTTTTTTTTGTGTACGTATTAATTTTCGAAACAGTAGGCCATTATTCTTATACTGCAACATTCCTAAATATTGATTTCCAAAATTCTACGACTACCAACAAATCTGAAGTGCACTTCCGGTTCAGTCTATTGTTATGAAAATAGTAGACAATCATTCAGATGCTACAGCAGACTGAAATATCAAATTTCAATATTCTACACCTGATCGTTTCGAATTTATGCGAAAACTTCCAAAAGACTGTCAAGTAAAGTGCACTTCCGGTTCGGTGGTTCTCAATAAAACAGGATATGAGCATCTAGACGGTATAATCGTCCCAAATACTGAATTCTAACAATCCACGTTCAATCGTTTTGGATTTATGCGGAAAATTCAAAAAATAAAGTGCTCTTCCGGCTTAGTCGACAGCAATCATAATGCAAGGTGTACAACTAGATATTATAAAAGTGCCTAATACAAAATTTAAATATTCTACGACTGATTGCTTAGAATTTATGCGGAAAATTCAAAAAGTCTGTCATATAAAGTGTACTTCTGGCTCAGCCGATTGTTACAAAAATAGAAGATAACCATTTAGATGCTACAGCAATTTCAAATGCTAAATTCCGGTATCCTATGGCTGATCATTCTGAATTTATACGGAAAATTAAAAAAAAGTTTCAAGTAAAGTGCACTTCCGGTTATGCTGATCGCAATCATAATGCAAGATGTACAATAAGATGTTATAGAAGTTCTTTACACGAAATGTCAATATGCTATGGCAGATCATTCTATATTTATGCAAAAAATTCAAAAAAAGTTTCAAGTAAAGTGCGCTTTTGGCCTAGCCGATTCCTACAATAGCAGATAACCATTTTGATACAACATCAAGTTCAAATATTGAATTTCAACATCCTACGGTTGATCATTCTGGATTTATTAGAAAAATTCGAAAAAAGTTTCAAGTAAATTGCACTTCCGGTACAGACGCTTGAAACCATAATGCGAGGTGCACAACTAGACCCTCTACCAGTCTCAAATACAAAATTTCAACATTATACGCTCAACCAGTTTTGAGATTTGCGAGTTACGCACGCACGAACGCACGCACGCACGTACGAACGCACATACATACGTACTGACATCAAGCTAAAAATAGTCAAAATGGATTCAGGGATGCTCAAAACGGATATTTCCGTCAAAATCTCGATAGGTGAATTTTGTCGGTTTCACAATACTTTCTTGTACTTAGTACAAGTAAGTAAAAAATACGCACGACAACCGAAAAGGAGTTTCAAGTAAAGTCATACTATTTTTGAAAATTAGGTGAGGTGTTTCATATACAACATTTTGATTAGTGCCTTCGTTCACTTGGAAATCGATGATTTGTGAATAGGTGATTTCTGACGTAACGATAGCACTAATCAAAAAAATCTAATAAAAGACCCTCAGTATTTTTCAAAAATAATATAACTATTTGAAACATTTTTTGATCAAAGCCCCAATTACAGAGACATATTTTTTATAACTCTGATTTACGGGTTAGTTCACGAAAATCCAAGAGATGGCAGCATGAGGCTCGTTTTGAGAAAACCCCAAAACAAATTTATTATATGGTCACTAAATGGCAACTTATTTCGAAAAATTTTTCATTACAAAGTCATATCTAATTACAATTGTGCATCGATTGAACATGAAATAATTTTTGTATTCAGCACCAATTTTGCGAGGAGAAGAATTATTGTTTACAGTCCTCATAAGAGCCTAATTTACGGAGAGTATTTGTTCCACGATAATTTGTAATGTCTAGAATTTTTTTTCCAATGATTTCATGATAAATACCCTTGTACAAAGTAACAAGTAAGTATTGTGAATCCGATAAAGTTCACCTATCGAGATTTTGATGAAAATATCCGTTTTGAGCATCCCTGAATCCATTTTGACTGTTTTTGGCTTGATGTCGGTACGTATGTTCGTACCTGCGTTCGTGCGTAACTCGCAAATCTCAAAACTGGTTGAACGTATAATGTTGAAATTTTGTATTTAAGACTGGTTTAGGGTCTAGTTGTGCACCTCGCATTATGGTTCCAATCGTCTGTACCGGAAGTGCACTTTACTTGAAACTTTTTTCGAATTTCTCTAATAAATCCAGAATGATCAACCGTAGGATGTTGAAATTCAGGATTTGAACTTGATGTTGTATCAGAATGGTTATCTACTATTTTTGTAAGAATCGGCCAGGCCAGAAGTGCACTTTACTTGAAACTTTTTTTGAATTTTTTGTGTAAATATAGAATGATTCGCCATAGCATATTGAAATTTCGTATAAAGAACTTCTATAACATCTTATTGTACATCTTGCATTATGATTGCGATCGGCTGAAGCGGAAGTGCACTTTACTTGAAACTTTTCTTTAATTTTCCGCATAAATTCAGAATGATCGGCCATAGGATACTGGAACTTAGTATTTAAAATTGATGTAGCATCTAAATGGTAATCTTTTTGAATTTTCCGCATAAATTCTAAACAATCAGTCGTAGAATACTCAAATTTTGTATTAGGCACCTTTATAATATCTAGTTGTACACCTTGCATTATGATTGCTACCGACTAAGCCGGAAGAACACTTTATTCAAAACATTTTTTGAATTTTCTGCATAAATCCAAAACGATTGAACGTAGATTATTAGAATTCAGTATTTAGGACGATTATACCATCTAGATGCTCAAATCCTATTTTTATTGAGATCCACCTAGCCGAAAGTGCACTTTACTTGACAGTCTTTTGGAATTTTTCGCATAAATTCGAAACGATCAGGTGTAGAATATTGAAATTTGGTATTTCAGTCTGCTGTAGCATCTGAATGATAACCTACTATTACTATACTGAACCGGAAGTGCCCTTCAGTAGGAATTTATTTTTTAATTTTGCGCATAAATTCAGATCTGTTGGTAGTCGTGGAATTTTGGAAATCAGTATTTAGGAATGTTGTAGTATAAGAATAATGGCCTACTATTTCCATAGCAACCGACTTGGCTGAAAACGCATTTCACTTGACAGATTCTTAGAATCTTTTGGGTAAATCCAAAACGATTAACTGTAGAACGATGAGATTTTGTGTTTGATTATATATATCCAATGATATATATGATCAAACACAAAATCACATCGTATTATACATATATATCCAATGATGTACAAGTAAGTCACGTGATGTTCACGTCAGATTTTTTTATTGATATGGTTCAACTTACAACATCTGTTTACGGTCAATAAATTTTTAATGTATGAAGCCAAAAAATTGTTTGGAATTGAATGTGGGTCTTCCAATCTAAGTTTCATTTGTGTTGAGTATCTAAATGATTTACAGATTCAATTTTATTGTCAGTTCAAACTCCAAATAAAGTCTCATTTATTGTTCAAAAATAATGAATAACTGTAATATTTTTTGTTACTTCTTTTATTTCCTTCTTTACGACTGTAAACACAATACCCACCATGGAGTCGTTTTCACGAATAAACTTTGAAAGTATTTCATTTTAAGTCTATTATCAAAACAACAAAAGGACCAGTGACTATATAGATTCATAAATAAATTGAACTTTCTTCTAATCCGATTATAAAAAATGGAATTAAACCAGTAACGCCTACTTGAAAAGACTGCAACCTCAAACTGACAATGAAAATTTAAACACCATTTTAGGATGGTCAAATTTATTTGCGTCAAAGTAGGACAGAAAGAAAGCATTTTTACAATAAAATCAAGCCATTGCATCGTGATATATTAAGATTCAATCTAATATCTGTAGATAATAGCTCTTAAAAAGAAATTGGGTTCTGTTAGATTAATTCTAAGATTAATAGCAGTTTATTTCAGCTTTCTTTTCAGGTGAAATGTGTGTTTAAAGTCATGAGGTTATTTTAGGTTTGAACGGATTGAATTTGGAATACTTTCTATACAGAATACTCAACTTAATACAGTTATTATCTGAAAATTTGAAGCTCCTTGTTAACTGGAAACAAGTAATTCGAAGATACAAGCTATTATTAACAATATTAATCAGACTTCAAGTTTGATTTACCTACAATTACTTAACAATTACGATCCTCTTCACTAGCAAATTTTCGCTGGAGGAAGAATTTGCTGCTGTTCTCACGGTTGTTAATTACAACCCAACAACACTTGTACAACACTGAATACCACTCAGCACTATTGTAATTGTTACTGTTGTTGGATGTTAGAATAGAAATTCTTTTCATTTTCAGTTGTAAGGAAGTGTTATTGAATGAATTTTTTGAGGAATTATTATAATACAACCCTGTGCATCTTCTTCCTGTGCAATTCACGTCTTTCACATCCGCTACTAATTTTACAGTCTTCCAATGGTCTGTTGCTTACTGTTCGCAAATAAATAAAATGAAATGAATAATACCAGCATTATTTCTTCGTTGCATGTCAAACATAAATTTATTTCATTACGACTTGCTATTTGTCCACCGTTTGTGAACGAAAATATTATCTTGAGGAATAAATAAAAGAATAAGAAGAAAAACGAGCTAATAAACAAGAATTTAGCAGTCAGTCTTTGAAACTATGAACCAGAGATGTGTTACAATTGCTTTAGTAGTAGGTGGTGTTTAAGGGAAGGAAGTGTTTGATTTTTTCTGAATGAAAAATCCAAGAACTACAAAAAGCTGCAATAATTTCACTAGAATTATCTCAAATATTTCAGACTTCTAATTAATTAATGATTAAATATTTATAATCAAAATTTCTTTCTAGTTACTGCAATATTGCTGTCAAAAAAATCAATTATCATAGCCCGGGCAATGAATGAATGTGGATGAAAAGGTCGAAAACAGAAAGTAGGTAAGCCTTAGGAGGGAGGGCACAAAGAAGGTCCCGTTTTTAGCGCATTTTTTGTAAAAAAGCGCTATTATATTCACTTTGGCTGTCTGGCTGACTGGCTGGCTGGCTGGCTGGCTGGCGTGACGCTGAGTTCTCAGCAACTATACTATTTACAGACTTGAAACTGGTACTAAATAAAAGCTGCTGTTTCGTAGGTTTGCACAAATTGCTTTAATTCAAGCTCAGTGATTGTGGAAGATTAAATTATTCAATTACTTGTTTCAAGTGAAAAAATGCCCATAGATATATATGACATTAGGGATATGGCAACTAAAATTTATTAAAGTAGATAAAAATTTAGTTATAACTTTCGCCGCGGGTGTCACTATTACTATGTACAGTTGTCAAATCTGTCCGGGATTCATCCAATGACTTGTTTGTCGCGAATTTGAAGCTTATAAGAATGAATTATTATTATTGGATGAAAATTTGTTAACTTTTGGTGTATTTTTTTTATATAGCTTTGATAAAGATCAAATTATAATTTTAAGGTACAGCACTTGACTTCCCGTCAGTCAATAATTAAACAATGTAGATTAAAAGGTATTTTTGAGTTTGTACATGCATAAATTATGTACCTATCAAATAGTCAACTTGAAACTAGTATTAAATGGAAGCTGCTGTTTCGTAAGTTTGCCCAAACTGCTTGATTTCAAACTCAGTAACTGTGAGAGATGGTAATTTGCGAAATCTCTGAAGTAACAAGCATTCATGAGCTGTCAAAAATGCGCTTTCATCATCTGGATGATTCTTCCATTTTTTGGTTTTTTGTTTACATCTCGAAAACGATGCGTCAGAGGAAATTTTGTTGTGTTGTATTATGGAAGCTGATAAAATTCTCTACAACTTTCAATTCTATACACTTTTTATCTATTCCTAATCGTTGTCTAGATATGAGCTCCGAAAGCGGTTGATTTTCAGAAATGTGTTCTTCACCTCACGTTTCTTCTCACTTGTACAAAGTAATCGACAAAATTCACATTTATAATTGAGCCCAAGGTAGCGAGTTAATTTTTTTTTCACATCCCACTTGACAAATCAAATGGAAGGGTTTTATAATTAGAATGAAGTCATATTTCATCATATGTTCAGGATTCTCGACATTTTGTGGATTTGATTAGTGGATATGACATTGACAGATAATGATTTACTTGTCAGTACCTATCATCGATACTTTGAAATTATTAGAAGATCATTTTTCATCTGATATTATCAAGCTTTTCAATCATTGTTTGACTTCTTGTTTCTTTATCTTCAGTGGTAATTTTTATAAGCAAATCGATGGTGTTGCCATGGGTTCTCCTATTTCTCCGTCTATTGCCAATTTTTACATGGATAATTTTAAACAAAAAGCTTTAAGCACAGCTATGAAGAAATCCACTGTTTGGCTACGTTATGTTGATGATGTTTTTGCTGTTTGGCCTCATGGTAGAGATGAATTGAATGTATTTTTGAATCGTCTGAACATGCAACATAGAAACATAAAATTCAGTATTGGGGTTGAAGAAAATAACTGTCTTCCTTTTCTGGACGTTCACCTGGAGAATCAAAATAATGGTAAACTCATCCATTCAGTATATAGGAAGCCGACTCATACAAATCAATATTCACATGAGTCCTCCAATCCAGCTCAAAAATTTTGCACCATTAAAACTTTATATCAGAGAGCCTCTACTTTATGTCATCCAAGTAAACTGTCTGATGAAATCAAATTTTTAGATGATGTTTTCTTGAAGAACAGTTATAATAAAACACAGATCAAGAGAGCACTTAGACAGAAGAATTCTATTCCTCCTGTTCAAGATCCAAATAATAAGAAAATATTTGGTGCGTTGCCTTACGTAGTTAATATAACTGATAAAATTGGAAGACTTTTACATATATATGACATAAAAACATCTTACACTTCCAATTTGAAAATTCGAAATCTTATTGGTAATGTTAAAGACAGATTTCCTGTACAGTTTCCAGGAATATACAAGATTCCCTGCCAATGTGGCAAAGTATATATTGGACAAACCAAGAGGACTGTGTAAACAAGACTGAAAGAGCATTCTCGTCTTATAATATTGAATCACCCAGAAAAGTTTGTGGTTGCTGAGCATGCCATTCAAGAATTACATGGCATTGACTTTAAGAATACAAAGCTTCTGGCTAAAGAGAACAATTGTTTCATGAGTATTTGAATACTGATTATGAGCTCAATCGATCGTGGTTACCAGTCATTTGTTCATAATTTCAAGTTATTTTTATCTATGAATCTACTTGCAAGAGCCACTTCAACACCACCTCCTGAAGATCTGTGGTTGGTTCAGTTATGTGCCAAACCAAAAAGAGTAGAGCCAGATTGACCTAGAACCACAAGGAGTTGACTATTTCCCTATTTAGACCTTCATTTTTATCTCCTGAAGACCCGTGGACATTAAATTATATGCTAAACCACAGGCCGAGCTCTACGATCCTAGGAGTTAATATTTTATCCAGTCACCTTTTGTATTTTTACTGTCTTGACAATTTATTTATTATATTTTTACACTTGAGAAAGGCAGCACTTTGCTGTTGAAACGTTGTGTTTCTAATCATTCTTATATACAGAACTTCACCAAATAAAACATATTAATTTTAATAATGTTTATTAGGCTTCTCTTTGGTCTTCTGAGATGATGTGTCTATCATAAAATTTCCTTTAATTAATTTTTAGGGTCCAAACGATCGCTTAACACAAAGTAATGCAGTGCCGAATTCAGACCAATTAATGATCCTGGGCACTGAGTCCAGGACATCCTTAAGTACCTAATAGATAATTTTATCATTCCATGATTAACAATCTTATCCTGACTGCTACATTAAAATATTTGATTTTGATTTTCTAAATTCTATGTTTGTCATATAATTATAAAGAATTAATATAAAATAAGTCTCTATAACACGAACTGTTTTTATATATATTCTTTTAGAAATATACATGAATTTAGAGTGCGGTCCAGAAAATTTAAAATTTATAACCTTCTTAAAGACTACCTGCTGTTAAAGCTAATCACGACCGTTCTACTATATGTTGGAGCGTACTATAGTAATCAATAGTAGATGAAAAATTCGGATTTCGGGTGACCAGAAAAGATCATTGAATTAAGGCGAGTGTCTTGCAATCCTGTACCATCTCCGGTCTTGCAAGTGTAAAGGGGGGAGAAGAAGAGTAGGTGTGTTAGGGCGTTCCCTAGTAAGTAGTAAGCACTCGATATACGTCATTGCAGTGAGCAATGCTAACTGTCTAATACGTATGTCGCAGCTTTCAAGGGTTTTGAACGTACCCCACAATTGGTTATTTCATGACAAAAAGGGACGTTCTCAAAACTCATAAATCTTTTGAAAGATAAAATGTCAATTATTTCTAGTGTTACACAAGAATCAGAAAATAATCTTGATCTTGTTTTGAAATTGAAAGACAAGGAGTATTTTCTATTTTCCAAGACAAGACAAGAAAGTATTATTATTGATATCTTGACAATTAATTTTTTAAATCCGCATTTATTAATCTATTATGAAAATATCAAAATCTGCTGTGGCCTTCACAGTTTTTCCCTGATCATAAATTTCATGATAAGTTTCATCACTGTTTCATGGATTTAGAGTGTCGTACCAATTGTCAAAGTGTCAATGCCAATTGTCATTGTCAAAGTGACAGTTGTCATTATCAAAGTGACAGCGTTATTGTCAAAGTGATAGCTGGCATTGTCCAAGTGGCAGCCATCATTGTCAAAATGACAGCAGTCATTGTTATAGTAACAGATGGCGGTTATATTTTAATCCTTACAATATAAGTATTTTTGAAAATGAAGAGTCTTCATCTAGATTACGGGCTCTTTAATTCATTAGAACGAACAGTTATGTTACTTGATCGTCGGAAGTGTAATTCAAAGATGGTAAAGTGGACTCCACTGTCTATTTATTTTATATTCCTACTAAGCTCATCTACCTAAGAGCTATAAATTGATACCAAACTGGATTGTGGTGGACACAGCAGATTTTATCAATATGAATTAGAAAATATTCATTCTCAGAAATTTAGAGTGTCGCATCAATTAATTGCATATCTCAAAGTGAAAGCTATCATTGTCAAAGTGACAGATGACAGTAATTTTTTGGTCCTCACATAAAATAAGTATTTTTATAAATAAAGAATTCTTTTATAGATTTTTGGGGATTAATGGATTTAATGAAGACCCCAAAAATCTATAAAAAAAACTCTTTATTAAAGTGACAGCAGTGAATGATGGCGGTTATTTTTTAGTCCTCACATAAAATAAGTATTCTTATGAATAAAGAGTTCTTCTGTAGATTTTTGAGGTTTTCAATTAATTGGAATATACAGTTCCGACATTTGACCGCCGGAAGTGTAATTTGAAGATGGTAACGTGGGTTCCACTACTTAATTATTAATTTTTGATATTTGCTAAGCTTATCTTTTCGACAGCTTAAAATTGATACCAAACTAGACATCATATAAATGATTTGTGATAGAAACAATTGATAATCGTTCAAATATCCTTTTTGACACTTCTGCTAGCATTATCTCCACAAGAGCTTTATTCTGATACCAAAGATGATAGAGCAAAATTACTTATTTTAAAAAACAATTGACGAACGCTTGCATGTGATGTCAAAATATGAGTGATAATAATTCTCATTGTTTCTCTGGCTCAAAGAAATATAACGAGTTCTATAATAATTAAAATTTCGAGAATAACAAATGAATCACCGATAATTTAGAAAAATGTTGCTTATGAATGTTGTGCCAAATTATTTAAAGATTAGTTTTGGTCATTTCATATTTTATGATAAATACTACCGTTTATAAAATAAACGCAAAAAACTAAAAAGTTCCATCAATTAAATTCAAGTACCACTGGTTGAAAAAAGCTCTCTATATATGAACTTCAACTTGGATTTTTGATCAAAAATTTAAATATAAAATTTCCGTCGAAAATTCATAGACGTTTCTTGCGTTTTCAAGTTATTGTGCTTCCACACAGACCGACAGACCTATTTTTATTAAAATTATGTTTTTCGGTTTCAGTAGGGTCTAAAACGTGAAGATTCATCAGAATCTCGAACTGTCAAAAATGACGATCTCAATACTTCCCCTATTAAATTATAGGTCGCGGAAGTAAAAATGCAATCAAAAGAAAAGAATTTTCCTCAATATTACAAATATCGTAAGAATCCTTAGTTTTCAAGTTATTTGCGAGAAATTGAGTTATTATTTTTCAAATTTCTCCAGTAGTCCACGTGACAGTATCTTCAATATCAACTAGGTACCTATATCCAAATTTCTATCGAGTCAGAAAAACTTTGGAGCTCAAAGTGTACATACTATATACTATTTTTGGTTTTACAAATTTCATTTGCAATTGCAATGACATTTCCCGCAAATTCATACTGGGGAAAATAGCTTGCACGACTTATTGTATTGATATTATATTCTAAGACTTCAAAAATCTTAATCTTTAATCCCTTTTGTCTTACTATAACTGTAAACAAGAATAATTTTCGAAAACAATGCTTTAATTACTGATTTGTATAATCCCTAACAAAATTTCAAGTTGCTAAGCTTTGTGAGATTTCAAAAAGCCAAATAGTACAATAATTTCATCTCAGTTCAAATATTTCTCCCTTGAATAAATAAAAATTTCTGATATCACAATGCTATGACTGAATTTCTTGTTCAATATTGAATTTTTAGTTTTGAAGCTAAGGATTTCGTGAATCTGAATTGTTTGCTAAAATCCAGTTTCTAGCAGGTAGTGTCATAAACCCAAAGGCGGAGTTGTATTCAACCCTTAATTCTCTCACTTAGTGTCGCCACTCGCTGTGGACAAATTTTAACAAAATATTCGAATTTTCACTAAAACTATTGTGGAATTTACTTAAAATATACACTACAATTTTTTTTCAAAAAAACAGTGTTTGAAGTTCACGAAATTCTGTACACGGGCTCAGAAGTAGAAATTTGAAATTGATCCTTAGTATCGCGTAAAACTGGATTTGAAATACAGCAATTTGTTGTAACTTTTACAACAATTATTTAACAAATGGGTAATTGTATCAAAAAAGTAAGGTGAGATTTATGTGTAAACACTCTATTTCTTTCAAAATGTTTTTGAATTAGGTTTCTAAGTGGTATGATAGGGAAGTAAATAACAAAATGAAATGAGAGTTTTTATCAAGCCATGCTACACCAAGACACTCGCCTTAATTGTGAGTTTGAGTTTTGAACACTCTAATTATGTTTAGAAAAACGGATATCCGTTTTCGATATATTATATCTACATCCCTTCTCTGTCAGCACTCATAGTTTTTTTGAAGCGCTGGTTTATTCAGAAATTGATCATTTATCTCGAGGGAACAGATGTAATTATTATATCTATTATGATTTTTGAGTTCTGAGCGCTATAAATATATTCAGGAAACAAGAGACATAATTTTATCCTCGGTATAATATTTCTACATCCTATACCTCAGTCAGCACTCAAAGTTTGAATTTTTTGAATCGCTGGTTTATTCAGAAACTAATCATTTATACCAAGGGAACATTTATAGTTCTAAACACTATAATTTTGTGCAGGAAAAAGTGACGTAATTCTGTTTTCGGTATATTGTATCTACATCCTCCCTTATCCAGCACTCATAGTTTCGAATTTTTTGAATCGCTGGTTTATTCAGAAATAAATTATTTATCTCAAGGGAACAGCTACAATAATTAAATCAATTATGATTTTGAATTTGGAACACTATAATTGTATGCAGGAGAACAACGACGTCATTCTGTTTCAAGTATTTCTACACTCTCTTCCAGTCAGCACTTACAGTTTCAAATTTTTTGAATTGCTGGATCAGTCAAAAATTAATCATTTATCTCAATGGAACAGATAGGATTATTATAAACTGTTCTGATTTTGCGTATCATTACAGAAGAAGAAAAAATAAGACAAAAATGGAAGAGGTACTTTGAAGAACTCCTAGAAGCTAAGACATACGATATCAATACCGAAGAAGAAAGAGAAGAACATGATATAAGAATTATTGAAGACTCAAAGCACAATTATGTACTAGAAATTAGTTCAGAAGAGAAAAGCTGAAAATTGGGAAGGCGGTAGGAAGTGACGGAATAAAACCAGAACAATTAAAAAATATAGACGAAAATGGGATAGAAATACTGTCTCTTTTATTCAAGGCAATACTAAAAGCAGGTAAAATACCTAAGGAACTGGAGATTGCAATTATTTTTCCAATATACAAGAAGGGAGATAGAATGACATGCTCAAGTTACAGAGGAATGTCGCTGTTATGTACAACATCTAAATTTTTTGAATCCATTCTAGAAAACAAATTGAAGAATAAATTAGAAACGATCATTGAACCATCGCAAAGTGGATTCAGGAAGGGATACAGCACCCAAGACCACATTTTTCCTATGAGACAATTGATACAACAATACAAGACTTATAATAAAACGTTATATGTAGCTTTTATAGATCTGGTGAAAGCTTTTGATAAAGTTAACAGGAATAAATTGTGGAATATCCTAGAATGTAGAAGAGTCGAGGAAGAACTCATAAGAGCTGTTAAAAGTATCTACACAATAAGAAATGTAGTAAGAATAGACAATCTTATGACAGATAAGTTTAATACCAATCAAGGATTAAGACAAGGTGGTTCACTAAGCCCTTTTCTATTTATAATATACCTAGATGAAATCACAAAAAGAGTACATAGGAAAACAAAAAGTCTGGTAGTGGGATACAACAGACTACAAAGTTACTCAGTAGCAGAAAGTGCATTTGCTGATGACCTGACCATATACGCAAAATCGGAGGCAGACCTACTATCAAAACTAGAAATATGGAACGAAGAACTCAAATACCTAGGAGCAATAATAAACGCGAAAGGGGAGTACGAAGAGATAAATGAGAGAATAAATGCAGCAAGTAAAAGTTATTTTGGAGCATGTAGAATAGTACTTAACAATAAGAATATATCAAAAGGAACAAAAACTATTGTGTTTAGAACAATCTATCAAGCAACCTTATTACATGGTTCAGAATCATGGGTATTGAACGGAAGACAAAAAAGTAAAATTCAAGCAGCAGAGGTGAGGTTTTTAAGAAGGATAGAAGTAGATAAAGTACGAAATAAAACAATAAGAGAAAGTCTTAATGTTAAGTCAACCTTAAGTACAATAGAAGAAAAACAGCTAAATTGCTACGGACATCTAATGAGAATGCTGGAAGACCCACAAGTCAAAAGAATATGGACAGCCAAACAGCACGGAAGAAAAGGAAGAGGACGACCTAGCAAATCTTGGGACAAGGGAATAGATGAAATTTTTAATTTGAGAAACATTAATAAAGCAGAATTAAAGACCGTAATAAATGGCGTGCACTAACTAGAAATCATACTAAAATTGAATGAACTTAAAAATAACTCGACATCCTTCTTTAGACAGCAGTCATAATTTCTAATTTTTTAAATCGCTGGTTTATTCAGAAATTGGTCATTTATCTCAAGAGAACTTGAGTTCTGGACACTATAATCGTATGCAGGAAAACGATGACATCATTCTGTTTCAAGTATATTATTTTTACGTCCTCCTCCAGTCAGCACTTACAGCTTTAAATTTTCTGAATCGCTGATTTAGTCAGAAATCTACGGTTGCAGCTGAGAATAACGAAAATAATGGGTTGTGCACTATAGTACTGAAATTTTTAAAATTGGTATAACTTTTCGACATATTAGTATATGTATACATATTCTTGAAGAAGTTTTTTTTCCAGATGAACTGTCTGCAAGTTATGGAGCAATGTATGACAAAAAATTGATGAATCATCTAGACTAGATGATGAAAGCGCATTTTTGACAACTCATGAATGCTTGTTACCTCGGAGATTTCGCAAACTACCATCTTCCACAATTACTGAGCTTGAAATTAAGCAGTTTGGGTAAACTTACGAAACAGCAGTTTCCATTTAGTAATTGTTTCAAGTTGACTATTTGATAGGTACATAATTTATGCATGTACAAACTCAAAAATACCTTTTAATCTTCATTGTTTAGTTAATGACTGACGGGAGGTCAAGTGCTGTACCTTAAAATGATAATTTAATCTTTATCAAAGCTAAAAAAAAAAATGGAAGAATCATCTAGATGATGAAAGCGCATTTTTGACAGCTCATGAATGCTTGTTACCTCAGAGATTTCGCAAATTAGTATCTCTCACAATTACTGAGCTTGTAATTAAGCAGTTTTGGCAAACTTACGAAACAGCGGCTTCCATTTAGTACTAGTTTCAAGTTGACAGTTTGATAGGTACATAATTAATGCATGTACAAACTCAGAAATACCTTTTATTCTTCATTGTTTAGTTATTGACTGACAGGAGGTCAAGTGTTGTACCTTAAAAGTGAAATTTGCTCTTTATCAAAGCTATATAGAAAAAATACACCAAAATTAAACAAATTTTCAACCAATAGTAGTGACTCATTCTAATAAGCCTCAAATTTGCGTCAAACAATTCATTGAATGAATCTCGGATAGATTTGACAACTGTACATAATAATAGTGACACCCCCGGCTAAAGTTGTAACTAAATTTTTATCTACTATAATAAATTTTAGTTGCCATGTCCCTAATGTCATATATATCCAAGGGCATTGCTTCACTTGAAACAAGTAATTGAATAATTTAATCTTCCACAATCACTGAGCTTGAATTAAAGCAATTTGTGCAAACCTATGAAACAGTAGCTTTTATTTAGTACCAGTTTCAAGTCTGTAAATAGTATAGTTGCTGAGAACTCAGCGTCACGCCAGCCAGCCAGACAGCCAAAATGAATATAATAGCGCTTTTTTCGGAAAAATACGCTAAAAATGGGACCTTATTTGTGCCCTCCCTCCTAGACCTTACCTCCGAGGGGTAGGGACTGTCTCCGACTAATCCAAACAAAGTTCAGAAGTTATACTTTCTGTTTTCTATCTTTTCATCCACATTCATTCGTTGCCCGGACTATCATTCGAAAAAAAATATATTCTATTTATCTAACTTGATCAGTTATTTAACCTAGAATTCTTGCTAAAACAGGGTAATTTGGTCTGTTGGTAACACCGTCTCACTAGCAAGTGTTCCACTGTTCTTCATCTCGAATAACATGAATGCAATATTTTCCTATTCTCAACACTAAATATGGAAAAAAGTTCAACTGAAATGCAATTAGATATACCGTTTAAGTTTAAATGATCGTTACAATCGTGTTAATAGAAGATCGATGAATCAGATATTTCAAGAAGCTCTAGAAACATAGAGATCAAGGAAGTACTCCTTATTTTTTTCACATTTGTGCTTCATGCTCAAATTGATAAACTGTGTAATTTAATATTTTTATTCATCACTTTGAAGAAAGTTTAAAAAAAAAAAACATATGAAGGATACATAGATGATTGGTTTGTTTGTCTGGACCACTAATGCTTTTCCATTCGATGCAAGAAATTCATATGTACGTCTCTGGTGAATTCCTTCACACTTATCTCTTCTCAACTGAAAATTTCGTAGAATACAATCGGTATCTTTTCTGGTGATAATTATACTCTGTGGTTGGTAGCAATGTCACGGTGTCGCACACGAGTACGCGCACTCATACGCATGTGCAGAGGATGATAAAAGATTCCAATAGCAAATCAACGTTGGTATTTCCTGCTATAGGGTTTTTATGGTTTTGTGTTTAACCATTATTAAAATTATAGTGTGGCAGTGTTACTAGTTAATGTTTTACTGAAGCAGGAAGGTTTTATAGTGTAATTGTTGACAAAAAGAACATTGTGAAGGGTACAAATAAACAGAGGAACATCACCATTAAATTGTTTAAGTATTTACGTTATGAGGGGATGTTTATAATGGGAAAGTATTTTTAGATCAAATGGGTAATGTTTGAATCTTATAGAAGAATTAGAAAAATAATTAAAACAGCAATCAATTGATGGATGTATAGAAAAATGTCTGAATAATCTTGTTTCACAGTAATAATAGTAAAATGAACGGTATATGGTACATTAATTATAGATGGATTGATTGATGAGTAATGATCATCAACGTGTCGTGGTTCCGGTATTGAAGTTGAATTGTTACAATACGTGACAAATTCGTATCCTATCTATAAACTTCAAGTCTATTTCTACATGTTTCATAGCAAGTCATTGAACTAAGACTCTAAGAACCACATATAGAGACTTGACAAGTCATATTTGATGTTATAGATGAACTCAAGTTTATGATTTCCTTGTTGTAAATAAAATTACTCAAGTAATATTTTCACTCAATCTTGTTGAGATTTATGCCTACGCCAAATGCATTACCTTTTAGATATTAAAACATTTATTATTTCGTTTTGATTTATTGGATATTCAGTCACATTGATGGTAGATTGTAGTTACTTGAACCTCGTAGGAATCTGAGTATTACCCAGCTGTAGTCCTTATTGACATTAGGCATGTCCTAGTGGTATTTCATTTATTCTTTCTTAACAGGGATCCTACCAAATTTTTTACCTAGGGGCCCTAATATTTTGAGAGTAGCGGATGTGTGGAGGGAGGAAATGGTCGCTTCCAAAAAACAAAACAAAAATAATCAAGTTTACGTCAAGCCCTACAAGACAGACCATTTAATTTTTCTTAGCGCTTGTAACAAAAGAGTTTTTCCATATAACAAAAAACTGAATTCAAATACTATTCATGTTCCATATAAATACAAAAATTAAAAATTATTGACTTGTTTTCTAATTAATCATATTTTTTAAATTTTAGGTATAAAAAAATACCTTAAAATTTTAGCATGAATATAAAGTGATCGAGTTCACAGTGTAGGAGTACACTGCTTTACTAAAAACCTCAAGAATATTTCAAGAAAAATTAAATTTCCATTCAAATATATTAAATCGACACTTGATTAATTTCATGATTTCGTTCGGTAATGTGAATATAACTCAATACCTAGAAAATACAAAACAATCTAAAATGTCTCGAATCAATACTTTTTCGCAATCACACTGATTTAAATCGTGAATTTAATCAAATGATTCAAATCAAGCAAACTCTGTCATATTGCCAATAGTTACTTTTGTTATAGAGCAACTATTAGGCCTCAAATTTATTTGATCTACGATCGTACAAAAAGTGACCGTTTTTTTACATTGATTTCAGTGTAAAAAGTAGGCTTTTATGAGAAACCGTGCAATAAAAATTTTATTGCACGCTTTTATTGCACGATTTCAGTTAAAGGATCTATCAGTATAATTATTACTATTTTATTAATTTTTAACAATAAATTCATCTGTTTTACAAATTTTAGTTATCATTATTTCATTCATTTTTGACAATATGTACATCTACTTTACAATTTACACAACTTTTGGTAGTAATTCTGGGCAACTCATAGCTCCTCGATGCAATAGGCAGCGTATCAGGAGCAGCAATGGCATTGTTTGTGATCTTTTCCTTAACTGTTTCTTTACGTAAAATTTGATTGGATAACTCAATTTTGTTTTGAATTGATTCTTCTACATAAGATTCTGCCACGGTCGATGACTTCCAGCCACCATGCCTCTTCAATTTTAAAACATCTCCTCCTGCATCTGCGAGCATGGTTGCAGATGATCGTCTGAAACTATGACCAGTATACTCTTGTGGATTGATATTTAGCAATTTCGCTTGGTTCCCGAAGGTATTGATACCTATCGGCTGTACAGAACACTTTCCATTTCGGTAATTGACAAATAATTGGTTATGTGTTGTTGCTGGTGATCTAAGAGTAGCATATTTTCTGTAAATTTTAATCATATTCTGCAAGTCTCTTGCTTCGCCGTCAATAATAAAAGTTCGAGGTTTCGACATTGGAATTTTAACTATCAACATTTTACTATTATCCTCCACATCATCAACGCTCATTTTATAGAATTCGTTTCTTCTGCATGCACCGGCAATGCCAAAAATTGCTACAACCTAAAATTAGAAAGTATCTCACTTCTCACTGTCCACTCGCTGCGCTCGTATTTTTAACCAAGCCGCTCGTGCAATAAAGAATAACTTTTTACACTTGTATCTTAATATCTATGACTAGGTGCTTTTATTTTAATATACTTCTTCTTATTTCCTCGACCTATAATATAATAGAGGAAGTATTGTAATCGTGATTTTTTGACAGTGCGAGATTTTGATGAATCTTCACGTTTTAGACCTTACTGAACCCGAAAAACATAATTTTAAAAATGTTGCTCTGTCTGGAAGCACGATAACTTGAGAACGTGTCCGAATTTTTGACTGAAATTTTATATTCAAGTTTTTCATCAAAAAGCTAGGTCCAAGTTCGTAGATGAGCTTTTTTCTACCAGTGGTACCAAAACTTTATTGATGGAATTTTTCAGTTTTTTGCGTTTATTTCATAAACGGTAGTATTCATCATAAAATATGAAATAAGTTAAACTTATGAATGATTTGGCACAATATTCACACGAAACATTTTTCAAAATTATCAGCGGTTCATTTGTTGTTATCAAACCAAAGAAATAATGAGAATCATATTGTGGAGTTGGAATTATTATCACTCATATTTTGACATCACGTGCAAACGTTCGTCAATTTTTTTTTTAAATAAATAATTTGTGGGGAGGATATTTAAACAATTGTCAATTTTTTTTCCCAAATCATTCAAATGATGTCTAGTTTGGTATCAATTGCCGAGAGATATTCATTTTATTTATTTTAACCTACTCTGTAGTTTTATTTACTCTCCGATCGTCCGATTTACTCTGTGACCTTTCGAGTAAACGATGTTGTCCCTTATATAGGCAGAAAGAGAGGCTGCTAGAATTATCTCAGAGTATTTCAGACTTTTAATCAAGGAAATCCGTTTTAGTAATCTTAGTTAAGAGGCTAGTTGGGCTACTCTTTTGGGGCGAATTGGAGCACTAATTTATGCCTATTATAGTGAAACGTTATTTATTTAAATTTAGGGAGCAAAAGTTACTAAACACTACTATTAATTTTTATGATTTATTAAAATAATAAATTAGATAACTAACACTATTTCTAATAAATAATTCTAATTCAAACTAAAGATTATTACACTAAATTATAACTTAACTTCAATTATTTGTATCAATATTGATTTATTTTAAATAACACAATTTATTTCAACCACTAGCAGTCCATATTATAAGGTCCCTGAGCCAAAATCAATAATAAAGCTCGTTGAGTCAGCCACTGATATATACTACGTTTTTCCCGCAAACGTCCAGGCTTTTCTAGACAGCGCTAGAAGGTACCAGCAATTTTCTAGAAAACAAATATATTCGCTTCTGTTTCTTGATGTAAAATATTTCCACAATATCTCTAAGCACCAGTAAAGCTGAAATTACTAATTTATAGACTTAAATTCGTTACAATAGGAAGGCAAGAAGTATCAACATTTAGACAAAGAATTAGACAACACTTGAGGTGAAGATCTCATCCATTGTTCCGATAAATTTGTTTTTACTGTCAGAGGATTGAGTTCATGTAAAGCGTGCGAAGAAAGGTACCACGAAAAGCGTGTTTTTAGAAGGAGAGGCAAAGAACAATGTGTCTGGGATTATGTGCAAGTCATGATAATTTATTCAATATTGATATGTCAATCAGTTCTATTTGTGATTCTAAACATGTTATTCAATTTGATTAGAGGTAAGGCTTCAAACTTTGGGGCGAATTACATATCTGCAAATTTTTTATTTTAGTGTTTTTAGTCTTCAATTCAAATGAGATTCACGATGTCTAGTGATTCACGAAAAAAATTGGTTTGGTCTACTTTTTTATTAACTTTCTTCTTTGTCATTTCAAGAATATGTAACATAAAAATAAATATTCATGGCACGGTATATAATTTGCAATTACATAGTACAATAAACCTTGAATAAATAATTTTCCGGACATATTATCGTCTATTGTTTTTTAAATACTTAATTTCTTCCCATATTCATTAAGTTATTTTGACTAATCATCCAATTATAGCAATACATCCGAAATCCATACATTTTCTAGATCTAGACAAAATATAATTATATTCTCATCTTATCATAATCATCACTGCATAAATTGGCCTGTTCCTTGTGTGTCATTGAATTTTATTTCCATTTCTTGGAAGATTTTGAATTCGCAATAGGAAACAACCAAATTATTGTAGTTAATTATGATTGTTTACGAGTTTGCAAGGGTATCTCGATATGGGCGAATGATTATAGCATACTAAAAAAAATGATTGCTAGGTGCGTTCAGTTGTTACGGTAGGTTTAAGCCCAGTTATGTTATGTAGGATGGGCTTGTAGGCGGAAGCACAGATTTCAGGGTTAGGGTTTCCGGTTGTGAGTCACGGGAATCGATCACACGGGAAGTTTGAGGAAAATTTAATGATCTCAATACTCTTTACTCTCTTTATCTAGTGAAGTAATTTAACAATAACTACCCCGTTAATTAGTTATGCTCGGGTGGTCGGTGCAAAAGATCTATTGCACTGTAATTAGAGTACTTTTCACAATATACAGATTATTTTTGCTACTTATAAACAGGAAATTAATCTGCTAGTACCGCTACAGAAACTACTTGGGCAAATTTACCCAATTTATTAAGTAGCAATGGCCTCTAAGAGCAAAGTGACAGGACATAATAGATTATTATTGCGCTGAGCAGGAAGACATTTCTAATTGGTCTAACTTCAAATCGAGATTAAGATTGCAATTTTAGTATTAATTTATTTAATGAAGTGTTGAGAATCAAACAATTTAGTTGAAATATTTTTTGTGGTGTACACTTTTTTATTAACTAATAGTATTTGAAGTTAAGAGATTGATTGCCCATACGACAACCTTATTTAAGACAAAATTACGTCACTTCTATATGAATTTAACCGGACCATAATTCAAATACATATTGAGGCTACAGTTTCTAAAAAGTAACAATACATTCTTATCAACAAAATATACCTGTCTTGAATCTGAAATTAATTAATTCTTAACCTAAAATGAATGTTCCAAATTTTGACAGCCCGTACCGTTCAAAACCATAGTTATTAATTATCGTTCGCACGTCGAAAATAATGGTTCAAATCATGTCCAATATGATCCGTATAACTGTATCGTTTTATCAGATTGAGGATATAGCTATTTACACTGTGAATGAAAATTTAAATCATTAAAAATATTCGTTGTAAATTAAATTTATTGAGTGTTCATAATGTTAAGATATATTTATTAGGAGAAAACGTATTGAAAAGATTTAATATATTATTGTTGTGGGATATAAATTTAGTTTGACGTTTATTAGACGAAATAATAATGATATGATTGTAATTGAATCTGTTTTAAGGAACCAATAGCCTACAAAGTACATTGGGAGAAGTTTTTGATTCACTTCGATATCAATTCGCCCGTTTGTCTATTTGTAGGTCCTAATCGATTTTTTTAGAAAATGTTGAAGCCACCAGCATCAAATCTATTTCAGAAGCTGTATGGCAAAATATTTTTTTTCTCTTGAAAAAAAAAATATTGTTAGGTTAACTCAAGTTTCAAACTTCGAAAGAACTGTGCTAGCTGCGAAACTTTTCAGCTGTTTTCGGTTTTTGGCCAAAAACTCTTACAACGGAGCTTCCGACATAAAAATATGTGAATATCTTTTTTGAAGCTGTGAACATTTCCTACAATTTGAGCCAAACTTTGATTTTTTAGGTTTGATAGATTCCGAGATACAGGACCTCAAATTTTTTTCCAAAAAGTCGAAAGTTGCAGTTTTGGCCCTTCTCTGAGCAAAATATCGGCTCTAATACTTATTTTACATTAAAATTATTGAGAAATGAAACTATAGCTCTCTTGGTTGCCTAATTTCAGATCAGAACAACGCTTGTAGACCCAATACTTCCAGAGCTATCTTAAAAAAAACGTCCTACGTTTAAAATTGATTTTTCAAGAAATGGAGCCTCAAATTTGCAGTACTAATGTATTCTAAAGGAAATGGAAATAACGAGGGGAGAACCACCTAGAGGAATTTTTACAGGGATTGCCAAAAATGGCAGTGCAAAGGAGTTTATTGCTAGTACTGCTAGTGTTCCTGCTGTACTGCCTATTTTACTCAAGTATTGTCAGTATTTCTCAATTATTGCCAGTATTATCAAAGTATTCCCAGTATTTCTGCTATTTTGCCAGTATTACCGAAGTACTGCCAATATTGCTAAAGCATTATCTGTATCTCCGAAGTGTTGCTATTATTATAACTGATGCATTTTGGATTTACTTCAATCAGAAATTCATTGCTTCTATTATTTCAATAAAAGAAGTAAGAACTATAGGTAATTCAATGTATTATTGCTCTTTCCTATAGTACCTAAGAAATTCATATATTCTTCGGCGTCTTTTCATTTTGACAGTTCGTTTTTTTTTTTGCGAATGATTCCATTAATTGGAACTCATTTTCTTGAACTTTTGAGATTGATATAATGTTAATAAATAGGTTTTTTTGGATTAAAATCTGTATATTTATTTTAATTTTGTTGACGTTTCGACTTTTTATCTGAAAATCTTCATCAGAAAAAACAGTAAAACAAGGCAAGTATCCAGATAATTAAAAATTTAAAATATACAGATTACTACATGTGAATACGTGGGTTCCACATTTAGTGCAAAAAGGACAAAATACCTCTGTCATTCACCCAAAGTCTGAGGAAAAACCACGTAAAAACCTCAAACAGAGGAATCAATTATATGAGTCTTGACAATTATCATAGTGAAAAAGATTTATTTATCATGATATAATTCTGAAAAACATGTATAGATCATTAAAAAAATGTTATCAATATTTGGAAATGTTTGCAAGTATTCGGTAAGATAGCACTTCCATAGCTTCCACCTAATCGTATGAATGATGCGAGAACGACTTGCACGCCATTTATTGTACTATTATATTACTATCAAAAATCCTAAAGCAAGTGCTATCAACAAATGTACATAATTTCAACTCAATTGGATGAACAATGCGCGAACAAACGAATACAACTCATGCCCCACTTATTATACGTTGGTAGTACTATGTCAGAGATTTTTATACAAGTACCAACAACAAATGTAGAAAGTTTCAACTTGATCGATTCATACGTTGCCGAGATTAGCCCGCACAAACAGACAGATAAACAAAAATTTGAAAAACGCGTGTTTTGATTTTGGTATTCTGCAAATAACCATTTAAGATTGAGAAAAAGACTTCATTTCGAAATCACAGACATACATTTCAATTTTATTTATATGTATAGATATTTATGTGAGTAATAGAGATGAGGGAATTCAATATTTTCTTTTCTAACCCTACAGTTTCGGTCACACTTTAGCCATCTTCAGGAGCGAAAAGAAATAAATAGTCATGAAAATGTGTAGTTGACACATTTTCCATCAGATAAATTCCACAATTTACAAAAGTTAAGTTATTAAATTGGTAGGTGTATTCAACATACAGTCTAAAATAATGTGGGCATTATCATTAGTGTTCCTACGAAAATATAATCCGTTCCGACCCCATTCATGACCCGCCACGAGGATGCAGATTGCCCCGGAAAAGAGTAAATCCAATGGAATTGTCTTCCTAATTGGAGAAGACGTCGATTTGTTCGTTTTTCTCTATAGCTTGGACTCTTCATTTGAGAACGTTTATTTCCAGAAAAATGGCAAAGCTGATTCAAGGCCTCTGCAGTACTCTTCAAATTATTTCAATCGCAGGGAGGTACCATATTCCTTCGGATTGGAAGGGTTTAAGCATGTCTTTACCTCTGCCATTTTCTGGTGAGGAAAGAGTAAGATAGTGAGCACCTTCGAGACGAATCATAGTCTTCCCAATAATTTTGAAATTTTAACTTCAAATAGCTCCATAATACATGTAAAAAACAAAATAGTTATAAGTCAAGTATAGTATTTCACATGTATTCTCATTGGAGAAAACAGGAAGTGAAAATTATTCTGAACAATAATCATGAATCGTACATCGTAAACCAGTAAGTCACCAATAAAATAAAAATTATTCAGACAATAAAAATTCCGAATATTCTTCTTTGATGTTGCGGATCGTATTTCATGGAAGCAACTCACGTTCATGTAGTGATGAAAGAACTGCATTTTTTATTTTTAATCGCTGCAATTAAGTGTAGTAGACCAGGCGTGCAACGATTAAAGGCAAAAATTATCCTGAATAGGCGGAAGGAAGTCCTAGTGCGTTACTTTCACTTTCTTACTACGAAATGCACAAAGAAAATGAGATAAGATGCATCGGATTCCAACTGGAATAAAATTTGCGGAAAGGAATTCTCAAAATGCATTTTCAAGAAGCTACAGACGAGATAAGAAGAGATCTCACAGAAAAATTATACAGCACATGACGGTTTTCACACAATCACATTAACAACAAGAAGTTACTGATAAAAATAACAACAGTTAACAAAGATAAAAATATTTTTAAGGCTCAAAATTAAAACATGACTTTAGTATTTGAAGTTTATTAAACTAAGTAGGAACAAAACTTATCAAAAAATTGTGTAGCTTTAGAAATATGGCATTTATTATTACTTGTAATGAATCAATAGATGTATACGTTCTCTTCCGTATTGATAAATCAATATTTACTACTTTAATCGACCTAAATAGGTTCTAATTGTATCAATTAAATTTAGAAAATCTTTTTAATTAATTGTTCTACACATTAATAACATAAATAATTGGAAACGTGTTAAATTAATCGATAAAACTTTATTTTATAACTGATTCAAAAAACAAATTACAAATTAATACTTTTTGAAGTAACAAAGGAAATTAAAAAACTCTTGTCACAGTTTGGTGCACGTGAAATTAGCCTTAAAATTATCTGTCGTCGGATTTTTTAGACAGCCCTTATATCCTGACAAACAATTCATTCACTAAATGTTACGAGCCACAGACTCCAAAAATTGTTCGTATCCTGTAGATTCATTCGTAGTAAAGATAAAAAAAATGGGAGTTCATGGAACCTGTAAATGTTAATTTAGTTTTGATCAATATTTGTACAACAAGTGTAAAGATATTTTTTTTATATTTGAGGCTCATAAGAAGTTACGCAGAATTATAATTTCTCCTGCATCAAAAACTTATCGCATGACTGTACACATCGACAAAATAAAACGATTTTTCATGGCTCAGTTGACTTAAACATAAAAATAATCATTAAAGTTATTATTTTCTGGATCAGCGATAGCTGGCATCTCAAATATTTAAGTAATTTAGCAATAAGAAATAAAATACGAAATAGGTGTAGTTACCACAGAAAAAAAATGAATTGTTGATAATTATGAAGGGCGGAGCCGAAAGATTGGAGATAAATATGAGTACGATATACCTAAGTTTATTATTAAGTGGAACGAGATATTTTGTTCAGATAGACTTTATTAACTGTAATAGGTAAATATAATTATAGTAAATCTGTTGCAGAATGCAGGTGCTTAGCTATCGGATGATTATAAAGATTTGGTTTTCAAGATAAATTTATTAAAAAATTCGAAAGCCGGTCAAAGCTGTAGTTAAAAAAGAGGACTTCCATTAGAGAAAATTGGGTTTTTTAACATTTTAGTTATAAAATTTTGAAACCACTTTATAAACACTTGTATTTATTAAAATCATTGATATCATGGAAAACTTTATTCCATTGTGAGCACGTATGCATAAAATCAAATTTTTTCAACGACGTGAATTCGAGATATTCGTTTTTTAGTAGCTGCATGCATCTGTCAAAAAAAAATTAAAATGCAATTATTTCAGAAGTTGTTAGAAATGAAGTCCCATTAAAAAATAGAGGAGAGTTCAAAAATATAATAAAATATAGGGTGTCCCATTCAAAATAAGTAAGTTAATGTTGACTTCCAGTATAATCGGAAGAGTCGCCATTTTAAATTTTTTTTAGATTAACTCGGCTTCAGGCGAATATTTAATCATTCAACAGTAAAATAATTTACATTAAAAGAACTGTTTTGCAAATACATTTATTCCAATTAAAATACTCGTACTGTAACTAATTACAAATATTAATTTTTTACCGTAAGCTGAATTAAAACTGAATTGAATAGATGCAATATTCTAAAAGTATGTTTAATGTTGTACTCTCTGATTTCAATATTCGCTTAACGTTCTTGTAAAAGATGGCTCATAGTAATTATAACTTCTAGTAATTACTACAAAGTAATGCCTGTAATTTTAAACTACACACTTGTTAATTAATAATTACTTTTGTGTTATTAATTTTGCGGAAGATTTAATGGCAATACTTTAAAAGTACACAATGTATGCATCAATTAAATTTTATTAATAAAATTGTCATTAAAAATTATTTTTGTTTGTAAATACTCCATGCTGACATTTTATACTGTCTTAAAGACCGCAACCTGCACAACAGAACTGTTAAGTTGTTATGGGAATACTACAAAAGACTGTCAAGTGAAATGCACTTCCGGCTCAGTCGATCTCAATGAAAACAGGATGTGAGCATCTAAATGTACCAATCTTCTTAAATACTGAGTTCTAACATTCTACGTTCAATCGTTTTGGATTTATGCGGAAAATTCAAAAAACAATTCGAGTAAAGTGCACTTCCGGTACAGACGATTGCAATCATAATGCCAGGTGTACAACTAGATGTTATAAAAGTGCCTAATACGCAATTTTAATATTTTACGACTGATTGTTTTGAATTTAAGCGGAAAATTCGAAAAATCTGTTATATAAAGTGCACTTCCGGCTCAGCCGATTTATACATAAATAAAAAATAACCTTTTTGATAGTACAGCAATCTCAAATACTGAATTTCAGTATCCTACGACTAATCATTCTGGATTTATGCGAAAAATTCAAAAAAAGTTTCAAGTAAAGTGCACTTTCGGTACAGACGATTGCAACCATAATGCGAGGTGCATAACAAGACCCTATACCAGACTTAAATACAAAATTTCAACATTATACGTTTGACAGGTTTTGAGATTTTTGAGTTGCAAACGCACATACGTACCGAAATCAATCCGAAAATAGTCAAAATTGATTCAGGGATGCTCAAAACGGATATTTCCATCAAAATCGCGGATTGTCACGTGTTTATCCGATACAGGGGTATTGGACATTATTTTTAGTGCACATTGGTTATCATACAAGCCGTGGGGTGCGGTTATTCTTGATTTTTTTGTAGACAACAGGCTAAGGAGTATATTATAATTCAGTGAAAATCATTCTTTTCGTCCAAAGATATTTTCTTGAGCTATGAGTCTCTGACTTCTATTCAAATTTGACCAATTTTTTTTTCACAATTATACCAGTACGTCCATGTTCAATTCTAGAACATATAATTATTAATTTTGTATAAGGAAAGATATCAATTAAAAACCTCTTTTCTAATTTCGAATTAAATATCGTTAATGAGTTTTAATTTTGAGATAGCACACTTAGATCCATTCATTGCTTGGAAGTAAAACAAAAAACTATCGAACTTCATTCTCATTAGATATGTGCGAATCATCTGCAATTTTTTTTGCCGGCAAAAAATGGATCATAAGTCAAATTAGCTGTAATATTTCATAATTAATTTTTAGCAAAAAATTCTCTTTTTTAATCACAGTTTGATTTGTAAATTATTGAGCTATTTAAATGAGTGCAGATCAGTATTAAATAAAAAGTTTATGTTGTTGTTCCTTCGGAACAAAGAAAAATTAATTTCCATTTTCCTAAATAATAACAATTGATAATTTCATCTTAATCACTATAATATATCTAAGTTAGCCTAATAGGCACTTCAATTTAAATTAATATCAGTCCCATTCATTTACAAATTACTTTCTCTCATTTCAAATTACTGATATTACAATTAATAATTTAGTCATTTAACATTTTAATGTCTTAAATTGACAACTATGTTATCTACACTGTTAATAATAATGCACTGTTATCTAAAAGGTCATAAACTTAAATTTCATTCAATTTTGAGTCGTTTACAAAATTAGAGAACCCTCAAAGGTTGTTGTCCTGAACCAGAAGCTGTCAAATTTTTTAATGATTAACTCTGAAGACCAGTAGGGAAATGATTTTTTGGTTGAGTCAGCGCCTCCCAAAAGTTTAATTCCTGTAATTTACGGAAATAACATCATGGCTCGGACGATGACCTTAATAATTAACTCTGTTAATAATCGTAATGTGCTGTGAAGTCACTGAGGAAGATTCACCTCGTTGCGCCCACACAACGAGCCACTAATGATGCGCCCTGCAGAACAACAAACGCCTACGCCACTGCTTGAAAACTAGGAAGTTCACTGCAACTTGTGGGTGATATACGGAAATTTTACGAGCGCAAAATTTGCGCGAATTAAATAATAAGTTTTAACTTTATTCCGTCAGTTTTATTTTTAACATATTTTTTCATTTTAAAATCATCTCACGTAAGTATTGTACCTTGTTAACTTCACTTAAACAAGTGAAACTAAAACAAATGAACAACACTTCATCATTTGCTCGTCATCTGTTAACAAAACACAATCAATCAATGTCACTTAACAAAGATTCAAAAACTTGTCGACAAGTGAAAGTGCCCTCTCACAAATAACAAATTCTTAACAGATATTTTCTTCAAATTCATTAATCTAACATATTTTAGCATTCATTTATACAGATCCGTATTGAATACGAAATAATAAACAGCGTTGTTTTGTTTTTGTGCAATTAACTGTACGAAAGGGGCAGGCGTGAGAAAGAATGATTTCTATTATGTTTAGTTTTTTGTTTTTGGGTGAGGCCTGCTCTGTTTTAAAATAGATTGACAGCACAATGCCCCAGTGTGGTGGAATACGAAAATAGAAGCGGGTATTGGAAATTTGAGCCTGCAGCTTCAAATAATAAACAATACAATACAAATAATTTTGTTGTGTACAAGTGAATAGAATATTTGAAATTACATAGATTTTTTTTTATCCTAAGCATAAGTACTATCGAAAAATACTTTTTTACCATACTTATATTCTGCGAAAATGTCACGAAATAGTAATTAGAAGTGCAAGACTGGAGTGAACAAAACAAATAAAATAGAAGACAAGGAAGAATACAAGAAAAAACAAATATTGAAAAAACGAATAGAAACTCAAAATAATTATATCAAAATATAAACGAACACAAAAAAAAACATTCAAACCAGAAGTCTACTGCATAAAAGACACAAAGGGCAACAAAACGGAAAACAATAAGCAATATAAGAAAGCTTGGAAAAAATACTTTGAAGGAAATAACACAAAATGAAATTGCAGATGAAGGCGTATTAGAAGAACCAACAAGACAAGTCAAAGAAATAATAATAAGCAGACGAAATGGAAGATAACGGGAAAAGATGTAATAAATACAGAACTAATAAAATATGAAAGAGATGAAATGTACTGAAAATATGGAGAACTGAAAAATGCTAAAGGAATGAAAGAAAAAAGAAAATGAACAAGCATGCGGAAATTATACTAAAAAAAATAATTATTGAACACGACATACAAAATAATTTCAACATAATACAAAAAAAGAGTTCAAAAAGGAGCAGAAAACATAACAACATAAAACAGATGCCATACAGACAGTTGAACAGATAATAGAAAAAATAGAAAAGAGGAAAACTAATGGCAACCATAGAAGAATTTGAAACAACAGCAAAACCGAGAAGATTGATACTGATGTCATTAAGTAGAACAACCACAATTAGAACACAAAAAGGAGGAACCCAAGAATTCGAAATAAACGCATTACCAGCACTCTGTTAAACATAGCGTTAGAGTATGTGATGAGGAAATTAAATAAAAGAACACTCAGATCAAGAGACAGACAAATAATTGTACACTCAGATGATATAGTTTTGGCAACAAAAAATAGGACAATTTTAAAGAAACAAAATTGTTTCAAAAATTAATGAGAACAAAACAAACATAATAAGACTGGGAAAAAAATTGGGAAATAGAAGTTTAAAAATACTGAAAATTACTAGAAGATAAAAACCCTGCAAAGAGAACAAATATGAAAGTACATATATAACAATAAATAAATAATATGAAAAGGTGGAATAAAGAATGGAGAGCCCAAACTGACAGCAATCTACAACAAATAAAGAAGTAACTCAACGACGGTCAGACCTAGAAAACAGGAAAAATCAAACCATAATAACCATAATAACCAGAGTACAAAAAACAATCAAAAATTATATACATGCAACAGTCAAATACAATACAATATGTTAATATTCAATGAAACAAATATACCACTTAAAGACAACAATGTAGCATATCGTAACGTTATTTATTATAATTTAGGGAGCAAAAGTTAGTAAACACTACTATTTATTTTCATGATTTATTAAAATAATAACTAACACTATTTCTAATAAATAATTCTAATTTAAACCAAAGATTATTACACTACACTGTAACTTGACTTGAATTATTTATGTCAATATTGATTTATTTTAAATAACAAAATTTATTTCAACCACTAGCAGTCCATATTATAAGGTCTCTAAGTCAGCCACTGGATCTCTCCCCACTACGTTTTTCCCGCAAACGTCCAGGCTTTTCTAGAAAGCGCTAGAAGGTACCAGCAATTTTCTAGAAAACAAATATATTCGCTTCTATTTCTTGATGTAAAATATTTCCACAATAATTCTAAGCACCAGTAAAGTCGGAATGACTAATTTATAGACTTGAATTCGTTACAATACTAACAACATTAAAAGAAGCGTTGACAAATAAAACTAATAATAAATATAATAAAATACCTAAGGCCCGGTTTTACCAAAGTCAGTTAAATTTATCTAGAGGTTATTTTGAATTAGTAACTATAGTTACAATTGTATCAATAATAGTATTTGTATTAAATAACCTCAGGATAAAATTAACTGGCTTTGGTGAAACTGACCCTTAGAGATATTAATTTATTAAACAAAATACACAATGTACTGAAGCATTAGTAGCCGAAGGCTGAAATACTAACAATTGAATGAAAAAAAAATTTATAAATAAAAAAACAATCATTAGACCTATATGAACGCTGCAAAAACAATGACAATAACAGAAAAAAAAACTAAAAAGTATTGCGAATAGAAGAAAAAAATAGTAATAAGAACTATTTCAGGAATAATAAAAAAGACAGAAAACAAAAATACAGAATAGTAATAAATCATGAAATATAACAAAAACCGCAAGGAGAAGATAAAGTGAGGAAAATAAAACGACAGAGGATAAAAGGGCTAGGATACATATGAAAAAAAAAGGAACCAAACGGTAAGCGAAGAAGAAAATCCAGATTGAGTCTAAACTCTGGATCTGAATGAAAATAAGAAGTAGAAGCAGACCTAAAACTACTAAAAGATAAAAACCTAACAAAGAAAGCAAAAATGAAAATATATAAACAATAATCAGACCGATAATAATGAGAATGACAAAAAAATACAAACAAAAATTGCGAATAGCACTAAGAAAAATAATAAAAACTATTTTAGAATGATTAAAAACAGCAGAAAGCAAATACAGAAAAACAATAAACCAATAAATAAAAAAAAACAGCAAGAAATCAATGAGAACAAAACAAAAATAATAAGATTAGGAAAAAAAACGGGAAATAATAAAATGGCTAGGTCACAATGACAATTGTATTGGCGAGATAGCACAGTAATAGAGTGCTTGCCTCTAGACGCAGGGGTCGTGGGTCCGTATCCCAATCAGATCATGAAATTTTCACGGCTTGATTGGATCGGTATTCGCTCTCGTTACCTTTCCAAGCTGGGAATCAAATTAATTTGGCAACAATGAAGCTATCTGGCACCGGCTAATTGTTGTAACATGAGCCGGCACTGGTTAACTGGCAACACAGCAGCAATGTAAGAAATGTGGCAAGCAAAGTAAAAAATAGCCGTGTGTAAAGTCAACCTATGGACATAAGTGACATAAGCATGAGGTACAATCCTGCAATGGGAATCAAAAGAGTCTAAATAAAAGCAGACCTGAAATTACACAAAGAAAAGAAAAATGAAAATGTGTAAACAATAGTTTGACAAAAAATTACTAATAGTACAAAGAAAAATTATAAGACCTATTTATAAAAAAATAAAAATAAATTAATATTAACTAATAATATTATTGAACTACTAGATAGAACAAGTAAGGAAAATAAAATAACATAGGACAAATTGACAATGGGAATCAAGCGGAAAGATAAGAAAAGGTAGGAAAAACAGGAGATATGTCATCTTATTTTTGCTTGAATCGCAAATAGGCGACTTTAACTGTCAATTTATGGTTGTAAAATGAATTATGACGTTTCTTTTTACATATGCTTATTTACATCCTTTGAATTTAATTGACTTGAATCTTTTATATCTCCATAATTCTTCGCTCTAACTACCTCTATAACTTACGCCGCCATCCTCTGATATTAGCTGCGCTCTAAATTTCATACCTTCTAGATTTTCGCATTGTTAAGATAAATTGATAAAAACATTCAACACCGTTAGGTGCTTATCACCATTATAAAAATTTCTATACCTACATTGCTAAGTTTTTATACGCTGAAATATAATGTATCATTGTTGTCAGTTCGCTAGGCATTGTAATAAGATAAACAGAGATAGATGATGATGTGTATTTGTTTTTTGTTGGAGTGAACAGACGGTAGATGGAGAAAACGTAGCGTGATTCGAGTGTTAAGTGACAACACCTCATGAATTGATTATGTGATTGTTCATTTTGAATTCTAATTTATTTCGTTATTTTTAGAGTATGCAACCGTTCCAGCGAGATCTTCAATGTCATGAACACCTCTACCCCAGGATCCCCTCAATCTTACACGCCAAAACGTTCTCCTCATAACGACTCATTCAACCGTCTTTTTGGAGCGACTGAACCTGGTACTCCCCGTAGATCTTCAATCAGCAAACATGGTAAATTTATTTTGTCGTCTTTATGTAAACCATTTTTGATTCCGCCTCAAAATTATAATTCTATCATTGTTCCAAATTGGAATTAAATATAATTCTAATTATTTTCATATGGTCGTAAATTTTGGTAATTCGTCTGAATTTCTAATGTTTAAAATAGCTAAAAATATGGTTTTAGAATCGAGCCCCCGTAATCCAGTTACTGGTGATGGGGTGGTTTCTTGGGATAGCAGACCAGTGAGTCGTGCAACACCTCGTCCACGTGAGTACCGAAATATAAAAGTGGCATTAACCTACTTCTGCTTTTTGCACTTACATAAAAATTGCTTTAGCTTTGCACTTTTTCACCCCTAAAAAAACATGGCAGTAACAAAAATGTTTAGTCCAGATACAGCCAGCTCCAACAATATTTTTTGGAAAATTGGGTTTTCCCGTGACTACATTTTGCATGCCTTTGTAACGTGAAATAGTTAAAAGTGATTTAAAGCCTAGTACTGAAAGGCATGCAATTCGTAACAGCTAAAAAGGGCCGAACGGTCGTGAAAACTTATAAAGAAAAAATTTGAAATGAAAAAGGCATGCAGTATAATCAAAAAATCGTCTCTAATAATCCTTTATCCTAAAGCTAGGAGAAGGCTTACAAAATTTAAATTTATATTTTATTGACATTTGAGATCAGTTGGTCTGTACGTACGTCTGGGACACTCTGCAGATCGTAATATTCAACGTATTCACCCAATTTCACTTCAAACATTTTTTCTATAATCTGTTTAGCAGCCTATTGAAATTCAGAGTATTAGGCCTCAGGGTTCAATAATTATGAGTTGTTATATGAGGTACGGTACAGTCCATGACTAATTTTTCATTGCTTCATACACTATAATACCCTTGAGTCACTAATAATCATGGAATAGTTTTGACTGTTTTCGAAAATACGTTACTTGGTGACTGCCTGACGGCGAAGACGGTGGGCGGATGACCTAAAATAATTACTATATCCGACAAAATTTCTAACCCCAATTTAGAGCTTTTTTATTTTGGTTTGTATATTTCTTCCGCTTTGTACAATGCAAACTCTGAGCTTTACTTTCTTCTCTTTTTCTTTTGCTTTGCTGCTCTTGGTGTCAAGGTTTCTCACCAACTTATTATTATTAAAATAGTATTTTTTGTGATAACTAGAGCGCAACCCAGTGACAGGCGAAACTTACGTCATCAACACCAGCCCAGTTACAACCCCAACTAAAACCATGATGACCAACGGTTTCCAAAATGGCCACCACGAGTCGCCTATGATCAACGGCAAGGCGTAACCGCCCTCGCTGCCACTGGAATGCGAACACACCATCGGGAGCTAAATTTTCAATTTTTTAAATTTTAAATTTGTTTCTTCAAAATTTCAAGGTTGTTTTTCTTCAAAATTGACTTGGACACATATTATTAGAGGAAATTTAGTAAATATGTGTGTCTTTTTTTATTATGTATTTGGCAGTAATATTTCAAATTCTATTACTGTTTAAAAGTGCACCAAGAATAGATTTTTGCATATATTTAATTTCTTATAACATCACTATTTTTTCCTGATCGAATTTTTGGATTTTTTGTCGTAGTTAGTTTTCTAGAAATTTAGATTAGTGGATTTCTATATCTCATATTATAATGCCTTAAAAATCACTTAGAATTAATATGTATGTTATCGTATTTATATTATTGAATAATCGAATTTTTAAATAAACTTTTTATTTAAAATATATATTCGTCCACTTGCCACACATCCCTCTTTCCTTAAATGAATATTTTTTTCATCCCTCTGTATAGCGAATAATCTAATTCTTCAAGGTAACAATATTTCATGACGGTGCATGGGACGAAAATAATGCCAGGAACATCTATCATACATGTCATATTTTGAAAGCTTATAATTCCTAAAAAAATAGTCATAGAATAATGGACCAAAAACTGACAGAGAGATTATGGAATGCTATTTATTTAAAAAGCAATTTCAACTAGAGAATACATAATCTTCATAACAAAAAATTAAGGGGATATCCCTATTTATAATTCAGTTTGAAGTACCTAAAAATATTTATTAGTGTTAAGGCCAAATTATATTAATCAATCATTTTATTAAACGCTTCACAGGTCTAATGTAAACGTAGCATGATTTCCTATACTTATTTGTTCTATGGGAACATGTTAATGAACGGATTATTTCGGAATAATTTAGTTCCCCAGCAGACGCTGAAATTGTAGTTCGAAGCGTCTGTGGTGTTAAAAGAATGTTAAAATCTCGTGAAGTTTGTGCTACGAATTTGTGCCAAAAATACTGTCAGTCTAATTGTGAAAGTGTCAAAACTGTCAATTGATCGAATAGTTTGCTATATTAGGTAAGTAAATTCCATATAGGAGATATAGCAACTAATATGGTTCATAAAATTGGATATTTTTAATGATAATAGAAAAATTGTGGAATGTTCTTACCAATCTAACATTTTAAGCTGATATATAAAATAAAACTGAAATGAAAGAGGATATTTTATATCGTTGAACAATTTGGCACGTTCTGACAATATTAGACTCAAAATTCTTGATTGTTTTTTATTAAAATGAATCATTACCTTTAGCACAATATAATTTAAAATTTAAATTTTTGTTTGGCTGGAAAAGAAGTATTACGGAGGTAATATTTAGGGCTCAGTATTTATCTGTATGTCTGTCCAAGCTTGTGGCGTACAGACTCCAGTGCATTATGATGAAAGATCAATACGTACAGCATAACTAGGATTTCCTGGGAACGAATTTTTCAAAAAAAAATATTACAGGAGTAGCTTTTATGGCTCAGCTCTTATTTGTATGTCTGTTCAGGCTACTAGCTAGTATACCCGATCAAATATTGCTATAAGCAATTGAGTATCTCTAATATTTCCATGATAATTTGGCTACCCGCTTCCGACTTCGCTTCCGCTTTGAATTTTAAGATTTTTGCTATCTCGAAAATTATTATTCAGATCCAATATTTTCTTCAAGATTCGTGCTACATGTATAAAACTATATGATTTCATGCCAAACTCAAAAAATTCGGGATCAAAAATAATTTTTTCTTTACCAAGGCTTATCCTTCGCGATATATTGAAGATTTGTTGTTCAATTGCTCTGAAATTTGGAACACTTATAGTATATAGTATGCTTGATCGATTTTTGCTATCAGCAATAAGGTATCTCCATTATTTCTCTGATAATTTGACTCTCCGCTTCCGGCTCCGCTTCAGCTATAGTGTTTCACAAGAATCAAGAAATAGTCTTGATCTTGTCTTGATCTTGTCTTGAAATCAAGACAAGATCAAGACAAGGAGTGTTTTTTATTTTCCAAGACAAGACAAGAACGTACTATCAAGAATCAAGACTTCTTGTCAAGAAATCTTGATATCTTGACAATTAATTATTCAAATCCGCATATTTATTATTCTATTATTAAAATATTGAAATCTGCTGTGGTCATCACAGTTTTCTGCCGACAATAAATTTCATGGCCAGTTTCATCACTGTTTCATGAATTTAGGAGTATCATACCAACTTTCAAAGTGACATTTGTCATTGTTAAACTGACAGTTCAAAGTGACAGCGTCATTTTCAAAGTGACAGCTGTCATTGTCGAAGTGACGGCTGTCATTGTTATGGTGACAGATGGCGGCTTACAATGTAAGTATTTTTGAAAATGAAGAGTCTTTTTCTAAATTTTCCAGTTGAAAAAGATCATTTTCAAATTTAAACCTATTCGGGGGAGTAAAAAATATCGGTAACTATGATTTTCAAAACAAATATTAGATACATATCGAAAGCATAAGTTGTCAGTTTCCGGGGATTAAATCGTTTATGTAGAAGAGAAATGTATTGGTAGAATCCCCAATACTCTAAGAAAGTTGTTAATTCTTAGCAACATTGCTATACCATATAACAAAAATAACTGCAAATACTGATTAAAACATGAAAATAACAGACTTTTCATTTATTTCTATTAGTGGCAATCTTGGAAAACGTTGCTAGAATCGATTCATAACATAACTGACAGAAAGAATAAAGGGTAGATACTAACGCTAAACTGAGTGTTCAGATTGGATAGAACAATGGAGAAAGGGGATTCCCCCTAAAAGTCAAGATCAAGAAGTATCAAGAATTCTTGAAACAAGACAAGAAATGCGTCGTCAAGAAATGGGCAAGACAAGAAATACTTATTTTCTTGTCTTGAAAATCAAGACAAGACAAGAAATGGTCATCAAGACAAGAAATCTTGTCTTGATGAAACACTATTCAGCTATAAATTTTAAAATTGTTGATATCTCGAAAATTATTCTTCTGATCCAATTTTTTCTCCATGATTCGTAATCTACATGTATGGAACTATATGATTCCATGCCAAACTCAGAATATTTGGGATCAAAAATTTTAATTTTTTTTACCTAAGCGTATCCCTTGCTATAAATTAAAGATTTTGCCTATTTTCAGTTTTTTCCCCTTGAAATCTGTATTTGTTGTTAGATTGCTTTGAAATTTAGATCACTTATAGTATATACTATGCTTGATCGATTTTTGCTATCAGCAATCAGGTATCTCCATCATTTCTATGATAATTTGACTCTCCGCTTCCGGCTCCGCTTCCGTTATAAATTTTAAAATTGTTGATATCTCGAAAATTATTCTTCTGATTCTATTTTTTCTCCATGATTCGTGATCTACTTGTACGAAACTATATGATTCCATGCCAAACTCAGAATATTTGGAATCAAAAATTTTAATTGTTTTTACCAAGGTGTATCCCTTGCTATAAATCAAAGATTTTGCCTATTCTCAGTTTCTTCCCTATGGAATCTGTATTTGTTGTTCAATTGCTTTGAAATTTGGAACACTTATAGTAGATAGTATGCCTGATCCATTTTTGCTATCAGCAATCAGGTATCTCCATTATTTCTATGATAATTTGACTCCCCGCTTCCGGCTCCGCTTCCGCTATGAATTTTTAAATTGTTGATATCTCGAAAATTATTCTACTGATCCAATTTTTTCTCCATGATTCGTAACCTACATGTATGAAACTATATGATTCCATGCCAAACTCAGAATATTTGGGATCAAAAATTTTTATTGTTTTTACCAAGGCGTATCCCTTGCTATAAATCAAAGATGTTGCCTATTCTCAGTTTCTTCCCCATGAAATCTATATTTGTTGTTCAATTGATTTGAAATTTGGAACACTTATAGTAGATAGTATGCCTGATCCATTTTTGCTATCAGCAATCAGGTATCTCCATTATTTCTATGATAATTTGACTCCCCGCTTCCGGCTCCACTTCCGCTATGAATTTTTAAATTGTTGATATCTCGAAAATTATTATTTTGATCCAATTTGTCTCCATGATTCGTAATCTACATGTATGAAACTATATGATTTCATGCCAAACTCAGAATATTTAGGATCAAAAATTTTAATTGCTCTTTCCAAGGCGTATCCCTTGCTATTAATCAAAGATTTTGCCTATTCTCAGTTTCTTCAGCATGAAATCTGTATTTGTTGTTCAATTGCTTTGAAATTTGGAACATTCATAGTACATAGTATGCTTGATCGATTTTTGCTATCAGCAATTGTATATCTCTATTATTTCAATAATAATTTGACTCCCCGCTTCCGGCTCCGCTTCCGCAATGAATTTGAAAATTGTTGATATCTCGAAGATTCTTATTCTGATCCAATTTTGTCTCCATGATTCGTAATCTACATGTATGAAACTATATGATTCCATGCCAAACTCAGAATATTTTGGATCAAAAATTTTAATTGCTTTTTCATAATACCTGCATTGAAACAATGCGTTTCAACGCCTGTTTTGTCAGTCGAAACAAGACAATTGCAGACAAATGCGAGTGTAGCCGGGCAGGAACAGGCTTGTTTCTGCCCGAGGGGAGAAACAAGATTGTTTCTGTCCGCTGGATTAATTTTTTACATCGTTTTATCCCTGGCAGAGTCGCATTTGTTCATTGTCAATCTCTAAATGAAAATCATATAACCTTAGTTAATTTGACAGTTGTTGTATTCGGAATTGTAAATTAAATTGAAAAGACGATTTGTTTCAAGAAAAAAAGTATTAATACGACAATTTTAAATACATCACAACATCTTATTGATGAAGCACAAGCAGCTACTCTCTACTTGTTACCTGCAAAATCAAAAGAAAAATATTTACTTTGTTATGACAAACTTGTAATGTGGAAAGTTTCAATGCAGGTATTATGAAAAATACAGTGTGTGGCACGGGACAAAACACGATTTCAGCCGAGGGTGATGCCGGCCCTCGCTTCGCTCGGGCAAGCAACGCTCATCCTCAACTGAAATCGTCTTGTTTCGTCCCTAGCCACACAATATACTATTTCCAAGGTGTATCCCTTGCTATAAATCAAAGATTTTGCCTATTCTCAGTTTCTTTCCCATGAAATCTGTATTTGTTGTTCAATTGCTTTGAAATTTGGAACACTTATAGTACATAGTATGCTTGATCGATTTTTGCTATCAGCAATTGGGTATACTTTGTTTCAATTTATTTGCAAACGTACCTGCTTCGACTTACGCAGCGGGTGGCTTCTTAAATTAGCTTAAGGGGAGAAAGGACAGGGTTGTAATAGTGTATTTGAAATTCAATAGATGAAATATTTGTCTAGGATTTAATGTCATTTTATTTTCAAGGAATACAGTACAAAACATATAAAAATATTAACAAAAAAATATATATACATGATATGTATATATAATATAAAAATTATTAATTCACAAGTATGCTACCGTCACTGTCACTATCACTACTACTACCGTCTACATGTATCATAAAAGAATTCACAATATTATTTGCATTCAAGTATTGGTTTTCTATTTCCTTCACATGTTTAATATAATTGGACCAATTTTTCTGGGACACATTATTGATTTCACATTGTATTAATTCAATGACTGAAGCACAATTGGCAGGTGAACTATTGTTTCTCCTAATATTAGATTTAATTTGGGCCCAGGCTAGTTCTATGGGATTAAAAATACAGTAATACGGCGGTAAACGTAAAATACTATGTCCAAATTCTTTAGCTATTGAGTCACATACATATTGCTTTTCAACTACTTTAGTTTTCACGACTTCCATAAGTTGTTTCTTTGAATAAAATTCTTCAAAATACATATCATTTTCAATTAAATATTCTTTTATTTCAGACTTATTGCTGGACATAGTAGGCACTTTTACAGCTAAACGAGAATGGTAGCTCGCATTGTCCATAACTATAACACTATTGGAGGGTAAATTAGGAAGGAGTTTATTTTTAAACCAACTTTCAAAAATATCTGCTGACATGTTGTCATGATAGTCCAAACTAGAGTCTTTCACATTTCGGGCAGATAATAGAAGTGCGTCATTGAGCCATCCTTGTTCGCTTCCTGCATGCAGAATAATAATTCTTTTTCCCCGTGAAACTGGCACATCAACAGCACAACTGGTACTTCCATCTGTCCAACTTTTTTTCGCAATGTCGTGAGAATCGTACCATGTCTCGTCAAGATAAACTATAAAAGTATTATTCTGACGGTATTCAAAAATTGCTTTTAAATAATTATACCTCCACTCACAAATTCTTTTGGACTCCATTACAACTTGTCTTTTATCTACCGTTTTGAAAGAAAATCCTATTTTCTTGATTACTCTATATAAACTTGTCACTGAACAATCAATATCCGATTTGTCATCGATTAATCTCTTATGCAAAGTTCTTATGGACGGAAGAATATTTTCTGCATACATGGTATAAATTTTCCGGCGGATTACATCAATTTCGAACTCACTCAAAACTCGCACTTGACCGGAATCACGTCTTTGTCTTTTTGGTGTAACTCCATGTAAAACAATTCGCCTTACAGTGGCATAATTCACTTTTGTTAATTCTGCCGTTTTTTTAATAAGAACTCTATCACTTTCACTAGTTTTTAAAGAGTCGTATACGTTCAAAATAATTTGTTTGCAACAGTCCGATAAATGTACATGTTTCTGTTTACTGCTTGGTTGCCACATTGTTCGTTTAGAGTTTCTGATGAGCTTCACGATGATAAATAGAAGTATAACATTAACACAATGACAAATTTTCAAAAATGTAACATCTTAAATAATTTTAGGAAATAGAGGGATGAATAATATCATTTCTCTTATTGGTTAACTACCCTCAGGGAGTGGAAAATGAGTTGATTGAAAAATGTTACCTGCAAAATCTTTGATTATCTGAAAGCTACAAATTACGTTATATTAGATGGATTTGAAAATTTCCCTAATCTCGAATACTATTAACAAATACAGTTATTGCACTTCACAAGAAATGCCGTTCAAAATACAGTTGCACTAGTAATCTCCAAATCAATCTAATCCTCCCCTGACTCATAGAAATATTAAAACCCTGCTGGTTTGCGGTTTGTCCCTCATTTCGAAGGCAGGTTCGTTTGCAAATAAATTGAAACAAAGTATATCTCCATTATTTCAATGATAATTTGACTCCCAGCTACCGGCTCCGCTTCCGCTATGAATTTTAAAATTGTTGATATCTCGAAAATTATTATTCTGATCCAATTTTGTTTCCATGATTCGTAATCTACATGTATGAAACTATATGATTCCATGCCAAACTCAGAATATTTGGGATCAAAAATTTTTATTGTTTTTACCAAGGCGTATCCCTTGCTATAAATCAAAGATGTTGCCTATTCTCAGTTTCTTCCCCATGAAATCTGTATTTGTTGTTCAATTGCTTTGAAATTTGGAACACTTATAGTAGATAGTATGCCTGATCCATTTTTGCTATCAGCAATCAGGTATCTCCATTATTTCTATGATAATTTGACTCCCCGCTTCCGGCTCCACTTCCGCTATGAATTTTTAAATTGTTGATATCTCGAAAATTATTATTTTGATCCAATTTGTCTCCATGATTCGTAATCTACATGTATGAAACTATATGATTTCATGCCAAACTTAGAATATTTAGGATCAAAAATTTTAATTGCTCTTTCCAAGGCGTATCCCTTGCTATTAATCAAAGATTTTGCCTATTCTCAGTTTCTTCAGCATGAAATCTGTGTTTGTTGTTCAATTGCTTTGAAATTTGGAACATTCATAGTACATAGTATGCTTGATCGATTTTTGCTATCAGCAATTGTATATCTCTATTATTTCAATAATAATTTGACTCCCCGCTTCCGGCTCCGCTCCCGCAATGAATTTGAAAATTGTTGATATCTCGAAGATTATTATTCTGATCCAATTTTGTCTCCATGATTCGTAATCTACATGTATGAAACTATATGATTCCATGCCAAACTCAGAATATTTTGGATCAAAAATTTTAATTGCTTTTTCCAAGGTGTATCCCTTGCTATAAATCAAAGATTTTGCCTATTCTCAGTTTCTTTCCCATGAAATCTGTATTTGTTGTTCAATTGCTTTGAAATTTGGAACACTTATAGTACATAGTATGCTTGATCGATTTTTGCTATCAGCAATTGGGTATCTCCATTATTTCAATGATAATTTGACTCCCAGCTACCGGCTCCGCTTCCGCTATGAATTTTAAAATTGTTGATATCTCAAAAATTATTATTCTGATCCAATTTTGTCTCCATGATTCGTAATCTACATGTATGAAACTATATGACTCCATGCCAAACTCAGAATATTTGGGATCAAAAATTTTAATTGCTTTTTCCAAGGCGTATCCCTTGCTATTAATCAAAGATTTTGCCTATTCTCAGTTTCTTCCCCATGAAATCTGTATTTGTTGTTCAATTGCTTTGAAATTTGGAACACTTATTGTATATAGTATGCCTGATCGATTTTAGCTATCAGCAATTAGGTATCTCCATTATTTCTATGATAATTTGACTCCCCGCTTCCGGCTCCGCTTCCGCAATGAATTTTTAAATTGTTGATTTCTCGAAAATTATTCCACTGATCCAATTTTTTCTCCATGATTCGTAATCTACATGTGTGAAACTATATGATTCCATGCCAAACTCAGAATATTTGGGATCAAAAATTTTAATTATTTTTACCAAGGTGTATCCCTTGCTATAAATCAAAGATTTTGCCTATTCTCAGTTTCTTCCATATGAAATTTGTATTTGTTGTTCAATTGCTTTGAAATTTGGAACACTTATTGTATATAGTATGCCTGATCGATTTTAGCTATCAGCAATTAGGTATCTCCATTATTTCTATGATAATTTGACTCCCCGCTTCCGGCTCCGCTTCCGCAATGAATTTTTAAATTGTTGATTTCTCGAAAATTATTCCACTGATCCAATTTTTTCTCCATGATTCGTAATCTACATGTGTGAAACTATATGATTCCATGCCAAACTCAGAATATTTGGGATCAAAAATTTTAATTATTTTTACCAAGGTGTATCCCTTGCTATAAATCAAAGATTTTGCCTATTCTCAGTTTCTTCCATATGAAATCTGTATTTGTTGTTAAATTGCTTTGAAATTTGGAACACTTATTGTATATAGTATGCCTGATCGATTTTAGCTATCAGCAATTAGGTATCTCCATTATTTCTATGATAATTTGACTCCCCGCTTCCGGCTCCGCTTCCGCAATGAATTTTTAAATTGTTGATTTCTCGAAAATTATTCCACTGATCCAATTTTTTCTCCATGATTCGTAATCTACATGTGTGAAACTATATGATTCCATGCCAAACTCAGAATATTTGGGATCAAAAATTTTAATTATTTTTACCAAGGTGTATCCCTTGCTATAAATCAAAGATTTTGCCTATTCTCAGTTTCTTCCATATGAAATCTGTATTTGTTGTTAAATTGCTTCGAAATTTGGAACACTTATAGTATATAGTATGCCTGATCGATTTTAGCTATCAGCAATTAGGTATCTCCATTATTTCTATGATAATTTGACTCCCCGCTTCCGGCTCCGCTTCCGCTATGAATTTTTAAATTGTTGATTTCTCGAAAATTATTCCACTGATCCAATTTTTTCTCCATGATTCGTAATCTACATGTGTGAAACTATATGATTCCATGCCAAACTCAGAATATTTGGGATCAAAAATTTTAATTATTTTTACCAAGGTGTATCCCTTGCTATAAATCAAAGATTTTGCCTATTCTCAGTTTCTTCCATATGAAATCTGTATTTGTTGTTAAATTGCTTTGAAATTTGGAACACTTATAGTATATAGTATGCCTGATCGATTTTAGCTATCAGCAATTAGGTATCTCCATTATTTCTATGATAATTTTACTCCCCGCTTCCGGCTCCGCTTCCGCTATGAATTTTTAAATTGTTGATTTCTCGAAAATTATTCTACTGATCCATTTTTTTTTCCATGATTCGTAATCTACATGTGTGAAACTATATGATTCCATGCCAAACTCAGAATATTTGGGATCAAAAATTTTAATTATTTTTACCAAGGTGTATCCCTCGCTATAAATCAAAGATTTTGCCTATTCTCAGTTTCTTCCCCATGGAATCTGTATTTGTTGTTCAATTGCTTTGAAATTTGGAACACCTATAGTATATAGTATGCCTGATCGATTTTTGGTATCAGCAATCAGGTATCTCCATTATTTCTATGATGATTTGACTCCCCGTTTCCGGCACCGCTCCCGCTATAAATTTTAAAATTGTTGATATCTCGAAAATTATTCTCCTGATCCAATTTCTTCTCCATGATTCGTAATCTTCATGTATGAAACTATATGATTTCATGCCAAACTCAGAATATTTGGGATCAAAATTTTTTTTTTTTTACCGGGGCGTATCCCTTGCTGTGAATTTAAGATTTTGCCTATTTTCAGTTTCTTCCCCATGAAATCTGTACTTGTTGTTTAGTTGCTCTGAAAGTTGGAACACTTATAGTATATAGTATGCTTGTTCGATTTTTTCTATCAACAATCAGGTATCTCCATTATTTCTATGATAATTTAACTCCCCGCTTCCGGCTCCGCTTCCGCGATGAATATTAAAATTGTTGATATCTCGAAAATCATCATTCTGATCCAATTTTTTCTCCATGATTCGTAATCTACATGTATGAAACTATATGATTTCATGCCAAACTTAGAATATTTGGGATCAAAAATTTTAATTTTTTTTCTAAGGCATATCCCTTGCTATAAATTAAAGATTTTGCCTATTTTCAGTTTTTTCATGAAATCTGTATTTGTTGTTCAATTGCTCTGAAATTTGGATCATTTATAGTATATAGTATACTAGCTCATATGTTTCAGTACAGTTAGATACAAGGTTAAGAAGTAGAGCATGCTAGTGTTATCAGGGACTCAAATTAAAATTTTGCCAACAAAAGAATATAAATAAGAAAAATAATTCAGAAATCGTCTCCAAGTTTTTTTCATTCTTTCTCATAGTCAGCATACAATGCTCCTGCTTTCTTGAACCGCTAGTTTAGTCATGAATTAATTATTTATCTTAAAGGAACAGATGGGAATATTAATTGTATTGAGTTTGAACTCTATAATAGTGCAAATGAAAATATGGACATCATTCTGTCTTCAGTATTGTAATTCTTCGTCCACCCTCAGTCAAAGTAAATCATTTACTTAGAGGTGAAAGAGTTGTCAAAAGCATTATTTTTTCGATAATTGTATTCAGTAATTTATCTTTACATCCTCCCTTAGCTAACACCAATGACGAATTAAAACCCGTTCGGATCTTAGGCTCAGAATTACATTCCATTTTTCAATTAAAACTTTCGTAATAGCTGCGTGAGCCTTCGATAGTGTATCAACATTCTATAATCGATTAAAATAAAGTTAAATATGAAAAAAAAAGCATGAATGAAATGAGCATAAAAAATTCTACAGCACTTAATTGACATTCATATTTAACAAATATCCTAATGGAACAATGAGAGGTGCAACAAATATGCATCCACAGAAATTCAACTGCTACCCGTTTAAAGAGTGGTAAAGCAAAGACGACGAAAAGCCTTACTTTCACACGGCCGTAAAGTAAATATAGAAATTTGGAATAAATCGATTTATGGAACATCAGGTGTAAAAAAAGACCTCCCCGACGGGGAATCGAACCCCGGTCTCCCGCGTGACAGGCGGGGATACTGACCACTATACTATCGAGGAATATAAAATATCATGGGTAATAAACAGTACTTAATCTTGGTCAGTTAATGTACGAAGCAAAACAGTTTCCACACCAATATGGTTTTGAAATAAAAATGAAATGTACAAAACGTAAAATATATTGTCAGAAGTGGGATTCGAACCCACGCCCACAGAGTGGACTGCGACCTGAACGCAGCGCCTTAGACCGCTCGGCCATCCTGACAGATGAAGCAAATTGTATAAGACACGCGTACACAAATGTAAAGACTCCATTGGAAACTATTTTTGTATATTAATTTGGCTTTATTCTCGTTTATCATAACCAATAAGTCGGTTTTCTCACCTCTTGTTCAACAGTTCAAACGCTACTTAAACAAAAATTGGAATAAAGATAAAGAATGACAGTGCATCGAATTTTGGGCAGAATCACTTCTAGAAATGAGAATAAATCTGTAAAAAAATATAATAGCGTCAATTTTTTAATATTTACGCTAGCATCTAGTGACTAGTAGCGGAACTAAGACATTGAATCTACGTTGCCATCTATGAGGCAATCTTAGAACTACGACATACTACCAGTGTTGCCACTTGTACCATAATTTCACATATTATGAGTATTTTAACATGATTAGGTTATTCTTATATCGCTGTCCTGAAAGTATGCCACCAATGCAACAACTTGGTATGGTATATTTGGAGGATATTCATTTACTATTATTTTATTTGGGGTGATGCAAATGCAATTTTTAATATTGTGTTTTACGTTGAGATGATTTGTTTTAAGTGAAATTTAATTTTTTTGAATAAATGGAAGGATTTTCAATTGTCTTTAATCATTAGATTGTAGCATAATATTTAGTAAGATTTGAGAGTCCTGGCAACACTGAACGATCATTTCTTTATTGACTTGTGGCATCATTGAATTCTACCCACAATTCACTTTGACACAAGCTAGAATAACTGTCAGAAGTGACAATCGAGGTTGATGATCCTAACAAATTGTGTATTATAATTTATTGTATTAAACTAAGTAATATTTCTAATAATATTTATTCAGAATAAAATAGTGAGTACAATGAGCATATTGGCATAAAGCTAATGTTTATATATGGTTTTTCTCAGGTTATATACTCAAATATTTCAATACTTTTAATTATGGCTGATAGAGATATAGAAAATCTAGATATTACGGACCAGGAAAGGGAGCATGCACAGTCTGCACTAGCAGAATTCAATAAGTAAGTCATTTATTATCATCAGCTGTACATAACCTAACACAATGTTTTAGGGGAAATTTTTCGGGGTGTTTACAGTTTCTTTCTAAGCTGGAAACAAGAGCACAAGATCCCAAAGTTCTACACAACAAAGCAGTAGCAGAATTTTATAAAACTGATTTGAAAAAGACTGAGCTGTTTAAAAAGAATTTAGCTAATGTTTTTACGATAGGAAAATTGAAATCAGATGTTATAGAAGATGTAGAACAGTGCGGAATATTCTATAATCAAGCAGTTATTTTATATCATCAAATAAAATACACAGAGGCATTAAGAATTATTGACAAAATTTATAAATTCATAGAACCAATGGGTGAGTTCATTTTAATTTCATTAACTTTTTTGGTATATAAGATGAATTTTAGAGGAAAATCTTGCCCAAAAAGTATGCCTTCTTTTAATTGAGCTCCATATTTGCACTCAACAACAAAACAAAGCACTGACGTTAATAACTTGTATCGAAAATCAATTTGTAAATGTGAATAAAAAGGACGATAAAGATAAGGACCAAAAGAAAGACCCAAAAGTATGTGACTCAATTTATTTATTGCATTAAAATTAATTATTTTTTATTGGTGCAGGTTACAGATCCGGTTTTGGAATCTTTTAGAAATAAGTTAAATATATATCGTGCAAAATGTCACTTAATGAATCATTCCTTGAAAGCAGCAAAACGTGAATTAAAAACAGTTGCCAGTACTGAAGGACAGGTCAGTACTATTTTTATTCTTCTTGGTTTTCTTGAGTTTCGTTACTAGTGAGTTGCATCAATATTACTAAATAAGTTGTTACGCCACCCACAATCTAACAAAAATGAAAAAGTCAAATAATTTGCAGAGTTTCAACTATGCGGGTACTAAAATTGCCAAGTCAGATCTATAATGTAATACTTACCGAATATAAAAGTGTGAAATTTATTGGGAAAAATCCAGCGCCGGTAAACTCCAAATTTTCGTGCGCAATTTGAAGGGAAAACATCTCGATCTGTAAATAATCATTAGAAGAATATATTCAATGCTCTTTGTCTAATTCACCAGTATAAAAAAAATAAGCACATATACCTGATTTTTCACTTCTACTTCTTCGTAATCAATTTTGTGTAACAATATTCCCGAAGTTTCTGCCTAAAACCCAATAATTTTTTTTAAGTGCTGTAAAATCCGTAATATATATTTGCGGTCTTACTTCTTCAATAGTAGTGTGGCAAATCCAACAAACCCAAATACTTTCAACGACATTTATCAAAAATGATCCTAACATTGTGAAAATATAGTTTAATTGGGCGATATTAAAAGATTTCAATCTGTTCACAATGTAATACATGTTGGTGGTCACTGAAACAAAACTTTCTCCAAATGTTATCAAGAGGCAGACTCCACAAATATCATTGAACATATTGATTGCTTTGCATAACTCGTGGTGCAAGGGGCAAATTAGACGAAGCATCGACAGTTTCGAACCTATAAAACAAATATTAAGATCCAGGCTATTGATTTATTTGAAAAAAATCACCTAAAGGCGAGGTTAATTTAATATTTTTGACATTCAAAATATTAATGCTGGATTTTTCATATTTTTGAAGCTCCTTCAAATGTTGGTTGAGTATCCCAAAACGCTCTTTAATCATTTTAAGATAAATATAAACTTGTAAACTCAATACAGTGTACACTAAAAGCGGTATAGTGTGCATCAGGGCATTAACAATATTTCTCGGAGTGAAGCTCCAGTGCTTGCCATTAAATTCCAACAGGAGATACAAAAAAATCCCGACGCATTTTCCTGTAATTATTTTAAGCGAATGATCTCGCATTTTTTTGTAATAAGTCCAAACCCCCAGACACCTGAATAATTTATCAATTTCGTTCATTTTATCCAAAACAGCAATATATTTTTTCTGGTTCAAAATACTGGTAACCCACACAACCATCACGATTCCTAATCCAGATAAGTTTTGCAAAGTTGTAATAGTGTTATACAATAAATCAGGGTTTTTATTGTTTGTTATATTGGTGAACATCATATATCCAAAACCGCACAGATAACCAACTATCAAAAAAATGTTATAAAACACCCCTATCCAAGAAAATTTATAATTATGGTTGGCAATTTGAAACGGCGCCATCCCTAAGACTTTGCAAATTATTAAAACGGGTTCCATTGCCTCGTTAAAGGTTTGTACCGCCCCCATTTTAGGCGAAACTTTGGATTTTTGTATTGAAAATGTGTCGAACATTTTACCGAGCAAGCGACTAGAAAACTGAAAGAAAATTAAATGTTTTTCGTATTGATTGAGGCAATCCATTTGTGGAATTAATTATTCATGATATTAAATGCATTTTTACCTAATTGTTACACATTTTGGAAATTGGTATAGTAATTTGAATTCTTATTTATTTCAAAACCTTGTGGCGCATGTACTAAATTTGAAAACATTTCTAAATTGATTAAAATTAAAATTAGGCCGTGAAAGAACCTTAATTAAAAGTAAGTTAAAAGTTCTTTGTGTATGAATTTAGTGAAAATATTTGAATACTAATTATTTTTCTTAATTTTTAGAATACTTCAACTTTATGTCTCAAAGCAAATTTGGAATACTTAAGAGGGAATTTTAAGAATGCTATCAAAATATTTAATACATCTCCTACAGACTGTCTAAACTTTAAGTATGAGCATTCATATGTTTTTAACCAAACAAATATTGGATAAACTTTTTAGGGACTTTGGGGAATCTTCAACTGTTTTATTTTATAATAATATGGGTGTAATACATCATGCTATGGGAAAAACGAAATTAGCTTGTCATTACTTCCGACAAGCCTTAAAAGAAGATCAGGCTGCTCTTAATTCTTTCCCAAAAGCAGACGGTAAATATTAATTAATATACAGGGTGATCTTTTAGCTTTTTGATAAACTTTAATTGCTGAAAATTTAATTTAGTCTATTAGTTTATTTTTACCAATTTAGCTAATACTAGTGGTCGAAATTCGACCGTAATTGATTATATTGCTAAGTTTGAACATTGTTCCCCGAGGTTTAAGGTAAAATTTCGATATTCGACGCTCTATCCTAGTCTAAAATAAGAAATGGTGTCATTCAAGATTTTAAAGTGATTCCCTTGCTGCTCCCCGGAGTAGAGAAAAATCGTTGAACTTTTAATTGAGACATTTTTTAATCGGTGCATATTTATCGATATATTCCAGCGAAAGATAATATCATTTTTAGCGGTAAACAAGAATGGGACACCTGTGACACTTTTAGCTTCCTGCATTACTTCTCCATATGAACTTCAAGTACAAAAGTTTCCTCTTCACGTAAAATTAAAATATAATATAAAATATAAACTTCTCACATTCCTTCGTGCACACGGTACAAAGTTTTTCCCTCACATAAAATCAAAATAAGACACCTTTATATAATTTGAGGTTTCTGCACTCCTCCATATAAACTTCAAGTATGCCAAATCTCATATTCCTTGGGATGCGCATTGCAAAGTGTTCTCTTCACGTGAAGCTAAAATGGGACAACCTGTATATAATTTAAGCATACTGTACTCCTTCTCCATATAAACTTAAAGTATGCTAAATCTTACATTCTTTCATGCGCGCAGTACAAAGTTTTCTGTTTGCGTGAAATTGAAGGACACTCTGTAAAGAATTTTAGCTTTCTGCACTTTTCGAGAAAAACTTTAAGTATGCCCGATTTCTTGTTCCTTCGTGCTCGCGGTGCAAAATTTCCTCTTCATGTTAAATTAATGAGGTTGGTGACCGTAGTAAAAATTGTTACCTTTTGTTCAAATTTATTTATAAATACTCATAAAATAATCAATAATATAAAAACAATTTTCCAAATTTTTTTCTGTGTCGCATTTTTCTCAAAATCATCAAAAAAAGTTGCATTATTTTACATGGGCTCTTATGGGACACTGTCATAGGAGTCAGGCTAATCCACTGTAAAAATTAAAATATAATGAGAAAAATGGTTAACTTTCGCCAAAAAACTCACTGTTTTGAAGATTGAACCTTTAGAAATTAGTAAAAAAAAAATTATTTGAATTTGTGTATTCCGTTGTCGAGAAATAAATAATAAATTGTCCAAGAAACAACGATTTAAACGCTGCGACAATCATTCTGTTTATCCAAGCAAAGAAGTGTGGCATCGTCGCGAACTATGATAAACCAGGACCAGTCGCGCAGTAATTTAATGTATTTAATAGATTCGGGGGCCTACTCAGAGCTTTACTTTTCCTATTGACTGATTTTAAAATAATTCATCGAATTCTAACCAAATTAGAGAACAAAATTGAAAAACAAAATGAAAAATCAAAATGGAAATTGAATATATTAATACACAAAACCCCGTGAACTAAACCTGATAAAATATAACAAACTATGTATATCGTATAAACAATACTTGAAACTTTATGAAAACTCAAAATATCGATAAGCAGAATCTTAACCTCAAACGTCAAATACAGAGCTGTTTCTATGATATTCGCGAGTAAAATTAAGCCGTAGCTATCTGCTGGCAAAACCAGGATCTACTCAAAGACGTACTCTGCTTGAATCGCCATTTGAGCTATTGTATATTGTGTGGCTAGGGACGAAACAAGACGATTTCAGCTGAGGGTAAGTGTTACTTGCCCGAGCGAAGCGAGGGCCGGCATCACCCTCGGCTGAAATCGTGTTTTGTCCCGTGCCACACACTGTATTTTTCATAATACCTGCATTGAAACTTTCCACATTACAAATTTGTCATAACAAAGTAAATATTTTTCATTTGAAGAAAAAAACTTTTCAGAACTCATTTTTAAATAAATATGTTTTATTGGGTGTAAGTTCTGTAATTTATTAGAAACACAACGTTTCAACAGCAAAGTGCTGCCTTTTTCACTTGAAAAAGGCAGCACTTTGCTGTTGAAACGTTGTGTTTCTAATAAATTACAGAACTTATACCCAATAAAAGATATTTATTTTTCATTTGATTTTGCAGGTAACAAGTCGAGAGTAGCTGCTTGTGCTTTATCAATAAGATGTTGTGGTGTACTTGAAATTGTCAAATTAACACTTTTTCTCTTGAAACTAATCGCCTTTTTCATTTAATTTACAGTTACGAATATAACAACTGTGAAATTAATTGAAGTTATATGATTTTCATTTAAAGATTGACAATGAACAAATGCGACTCTGCCAAGTATAAAACGATGTCAAAAACAAATCCAACGGGCAGAAACAAACTTGTTTCTCCCCTAGGGAAGAAACATGCTTGTTTCTGCCCGACTACACTCGCATTTATCTGAAATTGTCTTGTTTCGACTGACAAAACAGGCGTTGAAACGCGTTGTTTCAATGCAGATATTATGAAAATGTTATTTTCATATATAATATCATAATTGGTTAAATTTTACCGGAAAAATTTTTAGATTGTTACGAGAGCTTGTTGCTTAGCAATTTATTGAGTGATATTGACAGAAAAATCACGAGCTGTCAAGCGAGTGATTTTTGATCAATATCACGAAATAAATTGATAGCAAGCTCTCGTAACAATCTAAAAATTTTGCCAGGTTAAATTTAATCACGAATGGTATTCGGAAGATTATTTTTCCCATCCAAATTCATCAATAGATTTCAGAGACTCGACTCCGAATCTGCTCATTTTCACATTCAATCTGTCTGTCAGTTTGACAGATGCTGAATCAACGCAGCTGAATGTTCTTTGTTTTATATATATAACCAACAGACAAAATTTCCAAAAAATTTCCACTTGAAAACCGTGTAGGTTGTACCACGTGACGTCGAATGGTGCAATTATATTGGTCGAAATTTGGATGGTAAAAATAATCAAGGTTATTTTAATCGTTTGTTATTTGTAAACAGTGAGCTTTTGTCATATTTTTTCTATTTCACGTTTTTATTTACTATTTCAGTATATGTGTATTGATCAAAATCAATCTTTCTGGAGACTGCTTTCTTATTTACATCAGTTTCATTTTAAACTCTTTTACGCTTTTCTATTTACTACCTATTAATTTCCTTACTCTTTCTCCATTTATTCAATTTTTTGAGTTTACCATGAGTTCTCCTTCGAGAAAAGTGAATAATGTGAATTCAAATATTAATATATATATATATTAATTTAAAGATTATTGTTCAAGAACTTTTTAGATTTTAATAATAAGTTTCTCAAGAGAAACCACCATAAATATTATAATAACAAAATATGATTCTCTCGAAAACTGCGGTTTTAACATGTAAACAAGCATGTCTAAAAATAACAGTACGACTTACATCCGACATTTTGGTTGATAACAGTGCCGCCATCGGTAATTTTACTCGCGAATAGCAACACCTACAGTGGTAGCTCTATAACACCCAAGAAATAGCAACTGATATAGCACTAGATAAGGCACAGCTGACTCGTCCACCATTTTGGAGCCCACTGTCAGTTGTTTGCCGTTTACCGATGTATGAACTTTAATATAATTTAATAAAATAATTGCAAATGACGGGCTGCACTGGGCCCAGTTGTATTATTCATTCAAGATACGGGTTCTGATTCTATAGATGAGTAATTTTTATTTCTCAATACATCATTTGAATGTGAAGAAATATATTCCGAGTTACTTAACCTCAATTTAAATTTCGAGCTTAACTATTCGATTGTAAGAGGCTGAGTGCATTATTCAGAGCAAATATCAGCATTATTGCAAAAATATTTACCTTCAGTAATATTCTTAATGATTTGCTACTAAATTGTCATAGTTTCCCGAAGTTTTGCAATATTGCAAATTATTTGTTAGAGCACTACACTGTTGTGAGAGATTTGGGAATTAGGAATTTTGAAATTTCAAACAAAAATGAAACCACCAGCTACAATTCCAAATGAGCTAACAAAAAAAATACAAGAAGCAAGTAATTGTGTTTCATTCGATTTGAACTGTTTTTTAAATTTTTATTTTATTTTCTATGATTACCTTAAGTGATATCCTATAAGAGAAACTAATTTTTTTCTGCTTATTATTATTTATTATTCAACCTGCTTTGACCAAAGCAGATATTTAGGTACTTACCTAGGTATCTATTTTTAAATTACCATACTACCTACTTTAACTTCATAATTTGAATACTAAACATTTACAAATTTTGGGTAGAAAATTAATGCAAGCAGATAAATTTCTTAAAGAACAAGATGCACAACTGCCTGCTATTTTAATCTTGTTATTATTCATCTAGAAACCTACATAATTAACACAAAATCATAAAAATAAGGATATTAAACGTTTCACAGATTTTTCAGTGGGCTCCAAGATGGCGGACGAGTCAGCTATGGTTATCTAGTGCTGTAGCAACTGACATGACGTCTCATACCCTTGTTTCCAATAGTCTCCGCTAGATGCCACCATCAAATATAGAAACAGATGACATAGAGATAGCTCTAAAGTTACAGAATAGGGTCCTGTATATATTTCTACATTTCTGCCTTCCTTCTCCATATAAACTTCAAGTATGTCAAATCTCACATTCCATCATGCGCGCAGTACAAAGATTTCTCCTTACGTAAAATTATAATAGGACAGCCTGTATATAATTTTGGCTTTCTGCACTTCTTTCTCCACACAGACTTCATGTATGTTCCAATTTAAAATTTTTTTCAGTTGTTCGATCAAAATACAAGCAATTTGTTTCAAAACTCTGTCGCTTCCGCAGTGCCAAATCATTTTGAATTAATAAATTAGGTTTGAACTGTAGTTTATGTTTGTTTCTTTTAAAACAATCAACCCTACTAATTTCAGAAACGAACCGCCACTATCTATAACAAAACTAATATTCTGTAATATAATTCTGTAAGCGATTAGCTGGTTCCAAATTCTTTCCAACAAAGAATTTTGAGAAGTCATCTTCGCAATTTTTATTCATTAAAGCTTATAATAGTTATTCGATCATCCTGTATAATAAAAAATGTACATTTTCGGAGGATTATTTATGAAGTAAAATTATTTCAGGAGAATCTGTCCGACCTCTGTACACTTTAGGCGGATCAAAATATCACGAAATAATGTACAATTTAGGAATAACTCTTTTGCATGCTGGTCAACCTACCCAAGCCTTTGACTGTCTTATAATAGCAGTTCAAAGATACCATAGAAACTCAAGATTATGGTTGAGAATAGCTGAATGTTGTGTGCTAGTTCATAAACCTGTAAGTATGCACTGGAATTTAATGTTAAATGTATTGCTAAGTATTTGTTTTGCAGTCAAATGAATATGATTTTAATTTAATAAAAAGGCAGAAGCATATTGTGGAGCATGTAATAGGATCTGGAACACATAGGAAGCTAGTTTTGTCGACTAATCTTTCCAAAGACATGAAGTATAGGTTCGTAAACAATACATTAAAAATTTTATTGTAAAACGCAGATTTTGCATCGGCTCATGATTATTTTTTAAATTTTAGGTAGGAGCTATGAACAATTAAATGTTTTTTAGTCGCGAAGCGTAGTAAAATGTATTTTATTTTCAGCTGGATTTGGTTTAAATTAAAAATAATTTTGTTTTAGCACTGAAAGTCAGTCTTACGCTGTCCCCGTCGCAACTTTAGAATTCGCTTCCCTTTGCCTCCGAAACGCCCTTCTTTTACTTCCTTCCGAGACAACCTCAAGTCCTGTGCCCCTTTTGCTTCTCCCAGGGGGTGTTCAACCTCCTCCACCTCCTCCCAGTCCAGGCCCTTCGCCTTCTTCCCCATTGACTCCACAAGAAATCGCTAGTTTAAAAAATTCTGTACTAGTGACTAGTGCGTATGTTTCACTGTGTGTGGGAGATTATGTTTTGACTCTAGAACATGCGCAAATGTTACTGACGCAACCGAAGATTTCTGGGGCCCATAAGTAAGATTTTAATAATTTCGACACATACAAAAACTCAATTAAAAATGCAAATGTAGTCAGAAGTCCAATAAAATATGTTTTAGATTATTGGGACACCTTTATGCATCGCATGCTTTAGTATTAATGGATAAATTATCTGAGGCTTTGGAACATTTAAATCCTGACCATGTATCTGACATTTCTTTGACATTTCCAAATGACGAAGTCAATGATGAAGACGAAATTTTGCCTCACATCGGACCAGAAATAAGTAAAATGAATGAAATGTTGATAGATATTTAGCAAGTCATTTTTAGATTCAATACGGAATCCTATTTATTTTTCTACAATTTATACAGGATGGAACAGAAATGAATACATTAAATTCAACTAGTGATAGAACTCGCCGAGAGCAACAATATTTCTTAAAAACTTTTTTTCGAAGTCTTAATTATTTTGTACAAAGTACAAGTGTTGTACGCTTTGAGCATTCCTGAATCCATTTTGACTATTTTCGACTTGATGTCGGTACGTATGTGCGTTCGTAACTCGCAAATCTCAAAATCCTTCGGACGTATAATGTTGAAATTTTGTATTTAAGACTGTTCTAGGGTCTAGCTGTGCACCTCGTATTATGGTTGCAATCGTCTGTACCGGAAGTGCACTTTATCTGAAACTTTTTTTGAATTTTCCGCATAAATCTAGAATGATTAGCAGTAGGATACTGAAATTTAGTATTTGAGATTGCTGTAGCTTCTGAATGTTTATCTTATATTTTTGTACCGATCGGCTGAGCCGGAAGTGCACTTTATATATCAGACTTTTCGAATTTTCGGCATGAATTCAAAACAATCAGTTGTACAATATTTAAATTCTGTATTAAGTACTTATGTAACATCTAGTTGTACACATCGCATTATGATTGCAATCGTCTGTACCGGAAGTGCACTTTACTCGAAACATTTTTTGAATTTTTCACATAAATCCTGAATAATTGAGCGTAGTATGTTAGAATTCAGTATTTAAGATGAGTGTACCATCTAAATGCTCATATTCTATTTTCATTGAGATCAAGTGAGCCGAAAGTGCACTTTACTTGACAGTCTTTTCGAATTTTTAACATAAACTCGAAACAATTGAACGTAGAATATTAGAATTTAGTATTCAAGACAATTGTACCATCTAGATGCTCATATCTTATTTTCTTTGAGATCGAATGAGCCAGAAGTGCACTTTATTCGAAACATTTTTTGAATTTTTCGCATAAATCCAAAACAATTGAAAGTAGAATATTAGAATTCAGTATTTAAGACGAGAGTACCGTTTAGATGCTCATATCCCATTTTCATTGCGATCGGCTGAGCCGGAATTGCACTTTACTTGACAGACTTTTCGAATTTTTGGCATAAATTCGAAACAATTGAACCTAGAAAATTAGAATTTAGTATTTAAAACAATTGTATCATCTAGATGCTCATGTCCTATTTTCATTGAAATCGGCTGAGCCGGAAGTGCACTTTACTTGACAGTCTTTTCGAATTTTTCGCATACATTCGAAACTGTTGGCCGTAGAGTATTGAAATTTAATATTTCAGTCTGCTATAGCATCTGAAATATTGGACCGCAACAATTTCCGTCAAAGATTAGCCGATTTATGACCAAAAAACGCAAAATGTAATTTTTTGTTGTTTAATTCATAGCTTGGCGCCAAATCGTCGCAGCTAATTAATTTTTTACGCAATTTAAAGGAAAACGAATGAACTTCATTTCTAAGTCGTGAGTTGAGTCTACAATTTTTTTTTGCACCCGGTACAAGTTGTCAAAGTTTGACATTTTTTGACATCAAGAACATTTTTATTTCTCAGAGGTGTGGTAGGGAGTGCGATGAACTTGACGTCGGATTAACCTACATGCTCTGGAACAGAAAACTTCAAACTTTACAAAGCTCAAAGATTCATCCATTTTCGATCAAAATCAAACGAGATATGGCGATTTGAAATTGACTTGCTAAATAAATGTTTCCTATTTTTCCTCTTCTCTCAACATTTTTTGTTTTTAGAATGGTTTCCTCAAAATACAAGTACAGCTCAAGCTATACTACAATATAATTTAGCTGTAGCCCTAACAATAAGAGGTGAATTCGAAAAAGCAGCCGAGTTATTGAAAAGAGTCTGGCAGGCTCGTAGCTCTGTATGCAGAATACCAATTCAAGTAGTAATGTTGTTTTTATACATTGAATTACAATTAGGTAACAATTGTACTGTTATTGGTAAACTAGTAAATAAAAATTCAAATGTTTTAGGACACCCTGAGGTAGCTAGATCTTTTATTAAACAATATATATCACCGCAAAGATAACTATGTATCCATTTTACATATTTAATTAAAATATTTACAACAAAATGTGTTTTAATCCATTTTTAACATTCCTTTATTCATTTTATAAATAATATACATTTAAACTATTCTTTTGTTTCAGGTTAAAAATCGCGCATCGCCTGTAGTTTTCTAAATTACCGCCGGGTCGCTGTGTGCCAGCCCAGCCAATCAGAAGCGAGCCCACAAAGTAATGATTTGAGGGGAAGCAGTCAGGTTCTGTCCGCGGTGAGTGTGATGCGTTGTAGTGGTTGGCATTTTAAAATCCACGATTTGTAAACAATTTACAGTGTTTTATCTAATTGTTGAATGAAATAATCTCGCTTGAAGTGTGAACAATCTCTCGTCGCAATGTAATGGCAACCTGTGTTCATCTTTCAACATTTTTATCAATTTGAATTATCGTACCGTAAACATTTTACTGTCACTTCACGACAAGAAAAATAGTGTTGTTTCTAGTGTGAATATACTTCGTGTATCAATGATTACAAAGAACGTTTTATCCGGCAGCGTTTTTGAAAAATTGTTTAAAGTGGGTGTTTATTTTAATGACATTAGTGCTTTTTGAGATAAACTTTAGTCATGGAGGTGCACATCGAACGTGAATCTAGCGCCCTAGGAGGGTTATTTCACCAAATCATCACTGATATGAAGGTTAGTTTACAATTTCTTCATTCTCTTGTTTCTAGAGGGGTGTATACGTTTTTGTCGAAGCGTGTGTACTTCAATCCCCCCAAGCTAATTTAAAGTATTTAAATTATATACTTTGAACAGAATAAAAAGAACATAAGTGCCAATTATTTCAATTACAGCAAAACTATTAGAATTACCGAACAATTTCAATTATTCAGTACATTTTTACTAAAAACAATTGGCTGTTTTTTAAATGTCAATGCACTAGTTATATTTCGGTTATCCGGCAAATAATTTGACATTTATAATAATCTGTTCTGAAAATAGATTGCACTCGAGGGCATTGTTGTTTAATAACAGTGAAAGTTGATTATCAATCATTAGATTACAATAATAGGAACAATAGAATAATAAAGATGCATTATTAATGAGGCCATAATCAGCTATTGAATCCTAACCTAACTTACAAATTTTTTACTCTGTTAACTGAAATATGGTTAAGTTTGTTGCACTTTTAGCTCATATTTTCTAAAATAATAATAGAATCATGAATCAAACACTGATAATAAGCGTAAAGAACTAGTTTCAATCAAACGGTTGCGTAAAAATAAAAAATTGGACGAATTTACAATCTTTGAAAGCCTAAATCACATTATCAAATGATTACGTGTTTGTAACCTTACTTTTTTGACATTTTAATGCAAATAGTGATATTTTTATGTGATTTTATTATTTCATTATATCATATAAGTTGATTATCCTTAAAATCTAGTTTATTCGATAAAACGTCATTCAAAAATTCATTACGCAATTGGGCCTATATCTCCTAAAATAATAATAATTGTATAATCATTTAAATAACTAATTAAAACTTAGTTCAGGTAATTATGTTTCAGAAGAGCAAAAATTGTTTTAAATTAGCACAGTATCTCTAGTAAATATAATGATATTAATTATCTTCAATAAAGTTTGGCGCCACGTATTTTTCAGCAACACCTTATCACTATTTGGTGAAATAATGTGTAAATAAAACTTAATTTATTTATTTCTATGTTTATATTTGCACCCAAGGTCTAATTTCATTTTCAATTAGATCAAGTTAGCCTCTAAAGTTTCGCATGTGCAAATTTAAAACAATTATCCTTAATTTAAACGTTAATATATCTTTGTTAATACAATTCGAAAATTATACGTCCCATAAAAAATAAATGGTTCCTTTTCTGAGCTGTTAAATTTTTGTTTCGATTTTTATGGCTGCAAAAATAACTGCTGGGGCTTAAAGTCATGTTTAAGCATAAAAATTAGAGAAAATGACAGTTAGTAATGGGAAATTTCGGCTACAGAAAATTGTTACCACCCGAGAAGCGATACATAATTTTTATATGACCGGGCTGCACATTTTCGAACCATACATTCAATTGCATCAACTGCCAGGCATTAATCAATTCACATAAATAAATTTGCATCTATTTCGAGAATGCTTCTTTTAAAAAAGTGTTATTGAAATTTATATATCAAGTTTGCAAGCCTTGTACTAGCAAAAAAAATTTTCACGTAGCTATTGGTAATACGCATACTGTCTGCAAACAAAAAACTCACAAAAGTCGTTTATTTGAAAGCGGAAAAGTGTCAGTTTGCACAATACACTCCTGACTTGAATTTTGTAGGATGTAAAGTTAGAAAGGTCATTTTATACCTTTCATTTCATCCCTAAACCCCTAACCCAACGTTGAATGCAAACACTCAACAGTATCTTGAATAAAAGTTTAATAAAACTTTGAGAAGTATGAGAAATGTTGTATATTTTTATTAACTATATAATTTAATATTGTAATCACCTTTACAAGGTTAAAATACTTTTTTCTTCCGTTAGCGATAAAAAATAATTTATGAAATTGATACAGTGAGAATATATTTTTTTCAAAATAGCACGAACAGTTGATTAATATGTGACAGTTATTTAAATAATTGAGCCTTGAAATTGTGGTTGGAATCAATTAAAAATTAAACAATATGAATTTATTATAGAATCCTTCACAAGATAGCGTGCTGTCTTTTTCCATAAATTATTCTACGTGCTTTTCGTCTTATTTCCTAATTTTATTTATTTTTCAGTATAAGTACTGGTTGGGTCCAAATTATTTTAACGTTTTTTAAGTTCATTTCGTGCCTAGCTGTCGTTTTATAAAATGAATTTAAATTTTATGATTTCAAGGTCTGTTTTTATTTTCTCTTCGTGATTTTTTCGTTCTATTTAACTTAAAGGCTCATATACACAGCGACGTTAAATTGTAAAATTATTCTACAAGTGTAATACGTGTTAGTATGTATGTAAATGTGCTTATAAATATCAAATAAGTACCTGATTATTTTAAATTCGTGTCGCACAGTTAGAGCCGTGTTTACATTATAATACGTGTCTTCAAGTTCCGCCGACTTTACGTTTTTTATTCGCCGATGTGAATTTTTACACTATTTTCACAACTGGATGTGATTTTGGAACTGGAAATAATTTGTAATATATTCAAGAACTATTTAATGCAGTGAAATCCAAATGATTGCTACTCTAAGCAGCGCAAATCAGACTCTCCTTTCGAAAAAATAACGCAAATAACTTTTTGAGATTGCCTAAGATCAGATTACTTACGTAACTGATAGCTACTCGAGATAGCGCAAGGTTTGGTAGCAATTTATTAATTTTAATTCAAAGTAGGGCTTTTCTTCAGTACGAGCCTTCTGCATATTCAAATATTTTTAAAATAACAAAAGAGATGCAGAAGCTCCAGCTTTTCAAATTTTCTGAGCCAAGTCATTTACATTATTTAAATAAAAAATTTAATTATAGTTTGCTAATTACTTATAACACTACACAGTAATTTTAATATTGGCGGGAAAATCTCCTTAAAAAATAACTAGATACGTCAATGCACTGAGTAAATAATGTGATTAAGGATGTAAATTTACATAAATTTTCAAATCGTATTGTTTACACCAACATACGTATTCAAGTTCCTATAAATGTAACTATATCATAACGTTATCGACAAAGAGACTACTGTTAAAATTTATTTCTGTCATAAACTATGTCCTTGTAAAAAGATTTTAGGAGAATAATTGTAGAAATCAGACGGACTGTTGTTAATTTCAGGTAATTTTCCCAGGTAAGCAGATTTTCTCAACATCTGCCGAATTCTTAACAAAATTCTTTTGTTTATAATCGGTTACATGGGCCCAAACAAAATCCCTCAGGCTAAGAGTTATGAATAGGGCGTAGTACCTAAATGGCGCCAAATATTGAAAAATGTAAAAATTTTGCTGCTTGGTTGTAATTTGTCGTACCATGTATATGAGAGGCCGCAAAGTGGTCGAAAATTAGTTATTTATGTATCTAGTGCCCAAAATTATACCCCATAAAAATTTCGTGCACGAGTTGCATACAACATTTTTTCTACAGACGTCAAAAAATTATTAAAAAAGTATTAAAATACAAAAATTAGTGGAGTTCTTTTTCTTGAGAACGTGCACGAAGTATAAAAATTTGCAGAAATATTACTAAAAAATTTATTTGACTGCAGGATGAATATCAATCAAATATTTAATATGGCTCATAAGTTATTGGCCTGGAAACTAAAGCTTCCAGCTTATAATTCGTATGGATCAACAATTTATTTCTAAATTAGTTATCTCCGATATCTAAAAGTTTTCCTGGAAATTTGGTCCAATAACCGCCCAAACTAGAGGTTCAAAAAAGTATATTAGCGAGAGGTCATGTGCAAGTCTGATTATTTATTAAAAAAGAAGTATAATTCATTATGATACTAACATCAAAAACCGCATGACAATATCTTATATAACTCACGAGATATTGCGATTTAAAATTTATACCCTTAAATGGGTAGTATGATGAATATAAGGTATGCAATCCTTCATTCTGAATATTGGGATACTAACATCGAAAACCACATGCCAATATTTTATGTAACTCACGAGATATTCATATAAATAATTTATACCCTAAAATGGGTGTTTTGATGAATTCAAATATAGAATTCTTTTTTCTGATACTATCCTTAAAAATCGCAATTCAATATCTTGTGTTATTACTCGCGAGATATTTGGATAAATAGTTTTACCCTAAAATGGGTATCAGTTCAAAAAAAGTTTGAGGTATAAAATTTAATTATTATCATGTTGCTTGCTCCGTACAACAATTTCCAAATTTTTACTATGTCCAGTTCGCCAGTAATTAATTATTGAATATCTATTTAATTTTTTACCCAAAACTGGGTGGGTGAATCAGAAAATTAATAACATAATTATCATTCTTGAACCCTTTTTTACAGGTATGCAAATTTTCACAATGTTCGTATGCCTAATAACAGAAATATTAATTAATTTATAAACAACCTTTTTCAGTTTCCTGAAAATACTGAATTTATTAGCTTGAAACGCGAAATAGAGACCTAATCTAATCAACTGTTTTGGAATTTTCTTAAATTTTAGCTAAGATTTGAATAAACTTCACTTTTTCCTACAAAATACATTATTTTGATTTAAAAAGTTGTAGGGCAATTTTTGGGTGGAAAATCATTAATCGCCACCCCTATTTTATGAAAAGTACCCTTTGTGTGCTAGAGCCTACTCAAGAGGGCTGGAATTTATGTCTGAAAATTGCATTTTTACTTATTTTATAAAAATAATCTCGTACTCTTTTACGGATTGAATTTTATGCAGTGCTATATTGCATTTCAAAGCCATTTGCAGTACAGAAAGCATTGGGAAATTAATTTAAAAATTTGTAAATTGGTTATTTATGCTAGAAAATCGGGGAAAAATGGAAGATCGGGGTGAAATTTTCTCATGAATCCAATTTTTACCTCAAAAGTATGATTTGGCGAGTGGTACCTCGGTTATAACGAATATTCTGTATAAATGTGCTTTTATAATCATTTATTTAATTTGTAGTGACAGAAAAATGGGATAAAAATTGCATTTGGGGTAAAATATCCTGAGGGCTATTATTTATAAGTCAGAAATTATTGTTCATTTGTTCCTTGTTCATATCGAATATACGTTACAATAATAATATTATTAATAAATTTAATTTTGGCCGTAGGAAACTGGGAAAAAATGTAAACTGGGATAAAATTCTATGAAGACTCAAAATTTTCAGTCAAATGTCCTATTTTTGTACGTCTTTTGTTTTATCAACAAAACTATAAATAAATAAAATGTTTTGTAAGCTTCATTTAATACTTTTCAACTAATTTTGGGATTAAAACTTTGCAGGAATATTACAAAAGGATCGCCAATATTTCTCCTCGAGACTTTTTAATCAATCAGAAGGGGCTCTGCACCAAAGAAATTAATATTCGTAACAATTACATTGTGCGACAGTCGGAAGTCTAACAACTGAAAGAAACAAAGTCCCATTATTTTATTTAAAAGAAAAATATTATTGGAATGTGTTGAGGCCGTGTTGTCATGTATTGATAATGATCTATAGATCGTGCATCGCTCGCTCAGTGCTGCTGACCTCGGTTGCTCCGCTAATGCGGCCTCCTTAAACATTTTATATGATTTTTACTTTCCCCGAAAGGGGGAGTATTGTTTTGTGATTTTTTGACAGTTCAAGATTTTGATGGATCTTCACGTTTTAGACCCTACTGAACCCGAAAAACATAATTTTAAAAAAGGTACTATAACTTGAGAACGCGTACGAATTTTCGACTGAAATCTCATATTTAAGTTTTTCATCAAAAAGCTAGGTTCAAGTTCGTAAATGAGCTTTTTTCAACCAGTGGTACCACAACTTTACTGACAAAACTTTTTAGTTTTTTGCGTTTATTTTATAAACAGTAATATTTATCATAAAATATGAAATAACTAAAATTGATCCTCGAATAATTTGGCACAACATTCACTTGAAATATTTTTCAAAATTATCAGCGGTTCATTTGTTATTAATTGTTGTGAATGCGGTTTTACTTTTTACCTTCAAGTAGAATATTCCGTATGCAGTTATTCAGCAAAAAATCCATAAAATTATTAAAATCTACATAAATAACTTGAAAAGGCATAAAATTTGCGATAAAAACTACAAACATCTTGATAAGAAACCAATAATTGTTTAAACAAGACTTTAAAAAGTGTTACAGTTACATTTTATTTGAGGGCATTAACCTAAATTACCTGAAGCAGAACTGAAATTCATTCATTTCAGTGCTACCAACACCTGAACAATAATATCGAGGAATGTTAGCTCCTAATAAAAATTCACGTCATGTTCTAGGGAACTCTACAGAAACAAGATATTTTGTAATGTATTGTTTCCGGCATGTTACCTAATTTCTAAAACAATTGATTGTTGAGAAGGTTATTATTGTGTGCTCAGAAAGTGAAGTGGCAAGGACCACCACTGATTTTTTATAATTTTTATTTTAATTTTCAATTAAGCACACATCCTTTCAATTTCAGCATCCCCTTTTGCCATATGTGCTCCATACGAGTGTTACCCCCTCTTTATTTTAATTCGAAGTGTCAAGACCCGTTGAACGGCCGTGAACGTTTGCTAACATCTGTTTCCTGCCTGACTTGTCGGTGTTCTGGTTTCTGGTTCAAATCTCTGTCACTGCGACCAATGCCGGACACTGTGGTTATAAATGCGCATGCGCCCATGTGGTTAATTAAGTAATTAATTGGCAATGAGAGCAAAACCAACAGCAGTTTTTTATTGTAAATGCAAGGACAGTAAAAAAATTACTGTAGTACAAGTTAAAATGTTTGGACATTTTTATGTGCATCCAATTTGGGTTACCTACCGTAGACAGTTTTCTTTGATTAGTAAAGTAACACAGAGAGTAAAAGAAGTTGCTTCGTTTCACGCTTTTTACTTTTATGATCGCTTTCTTGTGATATACAATACGTATTTTATGATCAGTTGCTTTTACAAAGCCGTCAATTTAAATATGTCCTAAATTTAAAATCTTGCTAAAATTTTTGACGGTAAGAACTCCAAAAAAAATCTGTGATTTATTTTTCATAATAATAATAAATAAACTTGTTTATTTTAAACATTTTTTAACAAAAAATAATTGTCTCGGGCTCATGATTCCACGTCGAGCTTGTTCAGAGCGGGCGAAGTCCGTTCGTTAGTTGAGTGCGAAGCACCACCGGTTGAAGACAAAACCACTTACAAAATTTTATTCCATTGAACAGGCGCTAGTTTCGCCATCTCACACACACATAGACACACACCGCGCAAAGTGTACATTTTCTAATTTAATTACATAAATTAATAAGTTGTTGCAAATAAATATTGGTGGCTTTGCAGTTGAGGTTTAATAATAGTAAGAAATAAATTGTACAGTGTTTGTTCAGTAATACTTCGAAGAATAAAACTTTTATTTTCTTTTTATTCATTAAATAGATATTATAATTAATAATTTTATAGCTCCATAATTAACTGACAACTCCCAAAGATTGCAAAACCAATTAACACAATAAAAAACTTTCAAATTTCGTACAACGCTATATAATATATAATAAATAATTATAAATCTCCATAAAAGGTTGCGTTTTTGCCACATTGCTTGGTATATACAAATGTTAATGTACCTCAAATTACCGTAAGTTTGCTTCAGATCAAGCAAAATCAGTGACCCTCAAACTGTAATCATAATTTTTAAAGTCAAATAGTTGTATATCGATTGTATAAGAGAGTTCGCATCGTGAAAAGTTTGAGAGCCGTGTGAAAATGGATGTTTTTGCATCATTAGTGCATTTGTGCGTAACGCAAACCGGGAAAGTATGTTTTTGCAGTCATGATTATGATATTATATATTTAGATTATTATCTGATTTTTAAGCGTATCTGTTTGTCCGACAGTCTACTACTTTCATAATCATTCATTTAAAAATAATTAAGCAGATGAAATGTTGAGAAATTAATGTTTTCCATTTTTATTTTGTATTAGCGGAAAATTTCTCACTTGGCGAAATTCCCATTAATGATTATTGAAGCGAAAAAACTGCATTTCAAGCAAAAATTAATTTAGTATGGAAATTAATGGACTGGAATGAAATAAAAGTCAATGATCTTCACTTTAAATTATAAATCATATTTTACAGCAAAATTATGTTAAATAAGTATAATTTTGATTTAAATATTATATTTCGGTTTCAAGGTCTAATTAAATTACTGGTTAATTTAATTCAGCCATTTTAACTTAAATGTACCGTAAAATATTTGATATAGAAAATAATTCTTATTATTTTTTTTTGTGGTTTTATCCGTCTCCATTTCAAATTTTATGTACTACGCCTACTTTTACACCCATGCGTTAACACCAATATTTTTTTGGCTTCAGTGACAGAAATGACGTTGCTGCCGTCATCTAGTGAGTAAAACTAAAACTATTGGCACTGTTACCAAATCACAATTCACTCCAGTCCCGAAAAATCCTGGGGAGTTAAGTCCATACATAAATAAAACATAAAATAGTTCTATATTTTTGTAATAGTTTTAAAAAAAGTTTTATACTTCGTTGTAACACTAAAACAACCACTATACAATTCATTTCTTAATCACTATTATTAAACTTCAACTACAAAGCAACCAATATTTATTTGCAACAACTTATTTATTTGTCACACTTTGAATATTCACTCAATTTCACTATTCACTGTTCCTCAGACAGGCTGTTCGCCCTTATATATACGGAAACCAAGCATCCAGAAATATCTACGTTATTCTCGAATGTCGCTTGGCGCGACGTAAAGAGATAACAGGCTCCGCCCAGACAACAGGGATGAATGCAGGCCTATTTTATTTTTACGATTTATGACACTTTCGCACTGGGGTTTGTTCTTGAACATAATTTCGAGATAATTCTAGCAGCCTCTCGAAAGGCCAGTGCCTCTGTCTATATTAAGGACTGCGTCGTTTATACTGTCAAAGAGTAAATAAAATTAGGGAGCAGATTCATATAAATTTTAGTGATATAAATATTTCTTCAAATAAATATTAGTTGCAGTATTATTATTATTATTATTAAGTTTATTTATTAAAATTTAATTTTTATTATTTTCAAATGACTGTAAGAACATTGCAATATTAATAATGCCAAACTCTTTTAAAAATCAAAAAAGTTATGATATATAACATTCTTAATTTTATGGGTAATAAAATTACCGGTTCGCCAACATCATCAATAAATTATAATTTTATTTGCAATTCTTCTGTTGTATTATCTCCTTGATTATATAACCAGTTGATTCAGTTTTTAATAGCAGTGTCCTAGAAATGAATAAAAAGTTTCTGAATATGAATTAAAAATGAGAAAAATTATGTAATATTTAATCATAACTTATGTGTGATTTTTTGGCAGGAGAAATCACTGTGAATGATCGGAAAATTAATATTTAATTTGAATTGGAACAGTGAGAATTATTTATCAGTGTCTCTTTTACGTGTACTTGAATTTTATTTTAGGGTACATAATTTAAGTAAGGAATTTTGAGGATTTTTGAGCTACCTAAAGTAGCAGTTAGAATGATGCGCAGCAGCTACCAATCACGTGGAGAAGTCTAGTTTGCGCTGCCTAGAGTAGCTATCGCATTATGATTGCAATCGTCTGTACCGGAAGTGCACTTTACTTGAAACTTTTTTTGAATTTTCCGCATAAATCCAAAACGATTGAACGTGGAATATTAGAATACAGCATTTAAGACGATAATACCGTCTAGATGCCCATATACTATTTTCATTGAGATCGACTGAGCCGGAAGTGCACTTTACTTGACAGTCTTTCGGAATTTTTCGCATATATTCGAAACGATTGACTGTAAAATATTGATATTTAGTATTTCAGTCTGCTGTAGCATCTGAATGATTGCCTATTATTCTTATGACAATCGACTGAACCGGAAGTGCACTTCAATTGATTTTTTTTTCATTAAGCGCGTAAATTCAGTACTGTCTGCCGTAGAATCTTGAAAATCAGTATTTAGGAATGTTATAGCATAAAAATGAAGACCTACTGTTTTCATAGCAATCGACTGGGCCGAAACCGCACTTTACTTGACAGATTTTTCGAAATATACCAAGAATCATCCGAAATTGCAAAGCTTTGTTGTAAGAAGGATGCAAAAATTGATTAATTTTTTGTCTGCGGTAATAGGATTTCCGATCGAATGCTCCTTACGGTATTTGTTGGTTAATATCAGCCGGAGTAATTTTAAATCTGCCTTAAAATTATCTTACTGCTATTGCTGTTTAATAACAATACTTTCTCATGCATAATAAAAATTATTATAATTTGTAGATATTTTTCAACATGCCATGAGAACTATTATTACAATAAATAATGTATTATTAGGAAATTTGAAATATTTGGGTAATTCCCAAGAAAGTGAGAACGGTTTTATAGTAAGATTAAAATAGCATAATCGTAAACTTGAAAACGAAAAAAAATTATTATTTAACATGGCACCAGTCCAAAAATTAGATCTATTTTAACTGGAACATATTTTGAACCGCTTTTTAAATTGGTAATATTTGTAATTTTAATCAAAATAATTTTAATGAACAAGCTTATTTAACACCAGATGATTTCATGGATGTACATACATAATTAGAATAAATGAATAATGCTGTTTATGTAAATAATCCAGAACAAATAGTAATTAGCTCTTACTCATTTGTATTATTATTATCATTATTATTGTTATCAATTGTTAGTAATATGACCAGAGAAAGAAAAATATTATTCCAACTGTTTTAATAATTAGATGATTGGGTTGTTTTGTAAATGTGAGGAGAAATGATTGAAAAATATTATCCGATAACTCAAAAATTATAAGAGATATATGAATTTTGTGAGCAGTTTATGAAATTTGATAGCATTTTAACACAAAATAAAAATTTGATAATTTTTTCTGACAACATAAACAAAAATAAATACTTTTGGTTATCCTGTTCCATTACTCAAAAACTATTAGAGATATATGAATTTTATGACCAGATTTGGATTCTTGAAGCTTCATTTTTCAAATGATCCAAATTTCATTTCATTTGAACACGAAATACAAATTTGATGAATTTTTTTCTATAAACAAAAACAAAAAGAAAAAAATGTTTGGATTATCCTGTTCAATAACTCAAAAACTATTAGAGATATATAAATTTTGTGACCAAACTTTAATTTGAAGCCTCATTTTTCAAATGATTCAAATTTAATTTCATTTGAACTCGAAATACAAATTTTGTGAATTTTTTGTGTACACATGAGCCCTCGCATGAGCCATGAAAAAATCCCTCTGGTTATATTGTCCCATAACTCGTAAATTATACGAGTTATAATAATCTTGCGACCAGATTTGGATTCCTGATGCTTCATTTTATAAATGATCTAAATTTGATTGCATTTGAACCCAAATTACATTTTTTTTTTAATAAACAACCTAGGAAAAATTCCCTTTGTTTATATTGTGCCATAACTCGAAAATTATAAGAGTTATAAGAATCTTGCGACCAGATTTGGATTCCTGATGCTTCATTCTATAAATAATCCAAGTTTAATTGCATTTGAACACGAATTACACTTTTTTTTTTATAAACCACCTAGGAAAAAATCCTTTTGGTCATATCGTCCCACGAGTTGTCCCATAACTCGAAAAGAATTAGAGTTATAAGAATATTGCAAACCAGATTTGGATTCCTGATGCTTCATTTTATAAATGATCTAAATTTGATTGCTTTTGAACACAAATTACAATTTTTAGCGCATTTTTTCCGAAAAAAGCGCTATTATACTCACTTTGGCTGGCTGGCTGGCTGGCTGGCTGGCTGGCGTGACGCTGAGATCTCAGCAACTATACTATTTACAGACTTGAAACTGGTACTAAATAAAAGCTGCTGTTTCGTAGGCTTGCACAAATTGCTTTAATTCAAGCTCAGTGATTGTGCAAGATTGAATTATTCAATTACTTGTTTCAAGTGAAACAATGTCCATAGATATCTATGACATTAGGGATATGGCAACTAAAATTTGATTGAAGTAGATAAAAATTTAGTTACAACTTTCGCCGCGTGTGTGACTATTATTATGTACAGTTGTCAAATCTGTCCGGGATTCATTCAATGACTTGTTTGACGCGAATTTGAAGCTTATTAGAATGAATTATTATTATTGGATGAAAATTTGTTCACTTTTGGTGTATTTTTTTTTATATAGCTTTGATAAAGATCAAATTATCATTTTAAGCTACAGCACTTGACCTCCTGTCAGTCAATAACTAGACAATGAAGATTAAAAGGTATTTTTGAGTTTGTACATGTATAAATTATGTACCTATTGAATAGTCAACTTGAAACTAGTACTAAATGGAAGCTGCTGTTTCGTAAGTTTGCCCAAACTGCTTGATTTCAAGCTCAGTAATTGTAAGAGATGGTAATTTGCGAAATCTCTGAAGTAACAAGCATTCATGAGCTGTCAAAAATGCGCTTCCATCATCTAGATGATTCTTCCATTTTTTTTTTTAATAAACAACCTAGAAAAAATTCCCTTTGGTTATATTATCCCATAACTTGAAAAGTATAAGAGTTACAAGAATCATGCGACCAGATTTGGATTGCTGATGCTTCATTCTATAAATAATCCAAATTTAATTGCATTTGAACATAAATTACATTTTTTTTTTAATAAACAACCTGCGAAATAGTCTTTTTGGTTATATTGTCCCATAACTCTGAAAGCATGAGAGCTATAAGAATCTTGCGACTAGATTTGCACTTCGGTTGCTTCATTTTATAAATGATCCAAATTTAAATGCAGTTGAACACAAATCACATTTTTTTTTTGCAATAAACAACCTAGGAAAAAAATCCTCTGGTTATATTGTCCCATAACTCGAAAAGTATAAGAGTTATAAGAATTTTGCGACCTGATTTGGATTCCTGATACTTCATTTTATAAATGATCCATATGTGATTGCATTTGAACATAAATTACATTTTTTTTTTTAATAAACAACCTGCGAAATAGTCCCTTTGGTTATATTGTCCCATAGCTCTGAAAGCATGAGAGCTATAAGAATCTTGCGACTAGATTTGCATTTCGGATATTTCATTCTATAAATGATCCATGTTTATTTGCATTTGAACACGAATTACATTTTTTTTTTCATAAACCACCTAGGAAAAAATCCTTTTGGTCATATCGTCCCACGAGTTGTCCCATAACTCGAAAAGAATTAGAGTTATAAGAATATTGCAATTAGATTTGGATTTCTGATGCTTCATTTTATAAATGATCTAAATTTGATTGCATTTGAACACAAATTACATTTTTTTTTTTTAATAAATAACCTAGGAAAAATTTTTTTTGCTTATATTGTCCCATAACTCGAAAAGTATAAGAGTTATAAGAATCTTGCGACCAGATTTGGATTCCTTGTGCTCCATTCTATAATTAATCCAAATTTAATTGCATTTGAACATAAATTACATTTTTTTTTAATAAACAACCTGCGAAATAGTCCTTTTGGTTATATTGTCCCTGAACTGTGAAAGCATGAGAGCTATAAGAATCTTGCGACTAGATTTGCATTTCGGATGTTTCATTCTATAAATGATTCAAGTTTATTTGCATTTGAACACGAATTACATTTTTTTTTTCATAAATCACCTAGGAAAAAATCCTTTTGGTCATATCGTCCCACGAGTTGTCCCATAACTCGAAAAGAATTAGAGTTATAAGAATAATGCAACCAGATTTGTATTCCTGATGCTTCATTTTATAAATGATCCAAATTTAATTATATTTGAACACAAATTACATTTTTTTTTGTATAAACAACCTAGGGAAAATTCCCTTTGCTTATATTGTCCCATAACTCGAAAAGTATAAGAGTTATAAGAATCTTGCGACCAGATTTGGATTCCTGATGCTTCATTCTATAAATAATCCAAATTTAATTGCATTTGAACATAAATTACATTTTTTTTTTAATAAACAACCTGCTAAATAGTCTTTTTGGTTATATTGTCCCATAACTCTGAAAGCATGAGAGCTATAAGAATCTTGCGACTAGATTTGCATTTCGGTTGCTTCATTTTATAAATGATCCAAATTTAAATGCAGTTGAACACAAATCACATTTTTTTTTTTGCAATAAACAACCTAGGAAAAAAATCCTCTGGTTATATTGTCCCATAACTCGAAAAGTATAAGAGTTATAAGAATTTTGCGACCTGATTTGGATTCCTGATACTTCATTTTATAAATGATCCAAATGTGATTGCATTTGAACATAAATTACATTTTTTTTCTAATAAACAACCTGCGAAATAGTCCCTTTGGTTATATTGTCCCATAGCTCTGAAAGCATGAGAGCTATAAGAATCTTGCGACTAGATTTGCATTTCGGATATTTCATTCTATAAATGATCCATGTTTATTTGCATTTGAACACGAATTACATTTTTTTTTTCATAAACCACCTAGGAAAAAATCCTTTTGGTCATATCGTCCCACGAGTTGTCCCATAACTCGAAAAGAATTAGAGTTATAAGAATATTGCAACCAGATTTGGATTTCTGATGCTTCATTTTATAAATGATCTAAACTTGATTGCATTTGAACACAAATTACATTTTTTTTTTTTAATAAATAACCTAGGAAAAATTCCTTTTGCTTATATTGTCCCATAACTCGAAAAGTATAAGAGTTATAAGAATCTTGCGACCAGATTTGGATTCCTTGTGCTCCATTCTATAATTAATCCCAATTTAATTGCATTTGAACATAAATTACTTTTTTTTTTAATAAACAACCTGCGAAATAGTCCTTTTGGTTATATTGTCCCTGAACTGTGAAAGCATGAGAGCTATAAGAATCTTGCGACTAGATTTGCATTTCGGATGTTTCATTCTATAAATGATTCAAGTTTATTTGCATTTGAACACGAATTACATTTTTTTTTTTCATAAATCACCTAGGAAAAAATCCTTTTGGTCATATCGTCCCACGAGTTGTCCCATAACTCGAAAAAAATTAAAGTTATAAGAATATAGCAACCAGATTTGTATTCCTGATGCTTCATTTTATAAATGATCCAAATTTAATTATATTTGAACACAAATTACATTTTTTTTTGTATAAACAACCTAGGGAAAATTCCCTTTGCTTATATTGTCCCATAACTCGAAAAGTATAAGAGTTATAAGAATCTTGCGACCAGATTTGGATTCCTGATGCTTCATTCTATAAATAATCCAAATTTAATTGCATTTGAACATAAATTACATTTTTTTTTTAATAAACAACCTGCGAAATAGTCCCTTTGGTTATATTGTCCCATAACTCTAAAAGCATGAGAGTTATAAGAATCTTGCGACTAGATTTGCATTTCGGATGCTTCATTCTATAAATGATCCAAGTTTAATTTCATTTGAACCCGAATCAATTTTTTTTTCCAATAAATAGCGTAGGAAGAAATCCTTCTGGTTATATTGTCCCATAACTCGAAAATACCTAGATTTATAGGAATATTGCAACCAGATTTGTATTCCTGATACTTCATTTTATAAATGATCAAAATTTGATTGCATTTGAACACAAATTACATTTTTTTTTTTTAATAAACAACCTAGGGAAAATTCCTTTTGCTTATATTGTCCCATAACTCAAAAAGTATAAGAGTTATAAGAATCTTGCGACCAGATTTGGATTCCTGATGCTTCATTCTATAAATAATCCAAATTTAATTGCATTTGAACATAAATTACATTTTTTTTTCAATAAACAACCTGCGAAATAGTTCCTTTGGTTATATTGTCCCATAACTCTGAAAGCATGAGAGTTATAAGAATCTTGCGACTAGATTTGCATTTCGGATGCTTCATTCTATAAATGATCCAAGTTTAATTGCATTTGAACACGAATTACATTTTTTTTTAATAAACCACCTAGGAAAAAATCCTTTTGGTTATATCGTCCCACGAGTTGTCTCATAACTCGAAAAGAATTAGAGTTATGAGAATATTGCAACCAGATTTGTATTCCCGATGCTTCATTTTATAAATGATTTAAATTTGATTGCATTTGAACAAAAATTACATTCTTTTTTTAATAAACAACCTAAGAGAAATTCCCTTTTTTTTATATTGTCCCATAACTCGAAAAGTATAAGAGTTATAAGAATCTTGCGACCAGATTTGGATTCCTGATGCTTCATTCTATAAACAATCCAAATTTAATTGCATTTGAACATCAATTACATTTTTTTTTTAATAAACAACCTGCGAAATAGTCCCTTTTGTTATAATGTCCCATAACTCTGAGAGCATGACAGTTATAAGAATCTTGCGACTAGATTTGCATTTCGGCTGCTTCATCCTATAAATGATCCAAGTTTAATTGCATTTGAACCCGAATCAATTTTTTTTTCCAATAAATAACGTAGGAGAAAATCCTTTTGGTTATATTGTCCCATTACTCGAAAATACCTAGAGTTATAAGAATATTACAACCTGATTTGTATTCCTGATGCTTCATTTTATAAATGATCCAAATTTAATTACATTTGAACACAAATCACATTTTTTTGCAATAAACAACCTAGGAAATAATCCCTTTGGTTATATCGTCCCATAACTCGAAAAGTATAAGAGTTATAAGAATTTTGCGATCAGATTTGGATTCCTGATGCTTCATTCTATAAATGATCCAAGTTCAATTGCATTTGCACACGAATTACATTTTTTTTTCATAAACCACCTAGGAAAAAATCCTTTTGGTTATATCGTCCTACGAGTTGTCCCATAACTCCAAAAGAATTAGAGTTATAAGAATATTGCAACCAGATTTGGATTCCTGATGCTTCATTTTATAAATGATCTAAATTTGATTGCATTTGAACACAAATTATATTTTTTATTTTAATAAACAACCTAGGGAAAATTCCCTTTGCTTATATTGTCCCATAACTCGAAAAGTATAAGAGTTATAAGAATCTTTGACCAGATTTGGATTCCTGATGCTTCATTCTATAAATTATCCAAATTTAATTGCATTTGAACATAAATTACATTTTTTTTTTAATAAACAACCTGCGAAATAGTCCTTTTGGTTATATTGTCCCATAACTCTGAAAGCATGAGAGCTATAAGAATCTTGCGACTAGATTTGCATTTCGGATGCTTCATTCTATAAATGATCCAAGTTTAATTTCATTTGAACCCGAATCAATTTTTTTTTCCAATAAATAGCGTAGGAAAAAATCCTTTTGGTTATATTGTCCCATAACTCGAAAATACCTAGAGTTATAATAATATTGCAACCAGATTTGTATTCCTGATGCTTCATTTTATAAATGATCCAAATTTAATTGCATTTTAGCACAAATCACATTTTTTTGCAATAAACAACCTAGGAAATAATCCCTTTGGGTATATTGTCCCATAACTCGAAAAGTATTAGAGTTATAAAAATATATAGATTCCTGATGCTTCATTTTATAAATGATCTAAATTTAATTGCATTCGAAAACAAATTACTTTTTTAAAAAAAAAAAAAAATACCCGAGTAAAAATCTTTTTGGTTGTATTGTACCATAACTCGAAAAGTATAAGAGTTATAAGAGTCTTGCAACCAGATTTGGATTCCGGATGCTTTATTTTATAAATTTGATTGCATTTGAACACAAATTACATTTTTTTTTGTAATAAACAATCTAGGAAAAAATTCCTTTGTTTATATTGTCCCATAACTCGAAAAGTATAAGAGTTATAAGAATCTTGCGACTAGATTTGATTTCCTGATGTTCTATTTTATAAAATTAATTGCATTGAACACAAATTACATTTTTTTTTTTTGTAATAAACCTAGGAATAAATCCCTTTGGTTATATGGTCCTATAACTTGAAAAGCTTAAGAGTTATAAGAATATTGCGCAGGGTGGTTTGGTTAAAACCAGGGTGGTTAAAACCACTGGTTTAAACCTGTTTTAACCGTCCTGGACTATATCCGATTTGACCGGTGGTTATTATTGAAATATTAAATATTATAATTTGATTCATATTTTTATACTTATACATTCATACATCTATATAAGGTTTCAGAGAATAAACAAAATATGCTTTTTCCTAACATCTGAACAAAAAGTACCCGATTTGCGCAATATAATGAACGAAAGTAGGTCTTTTCTATCTACATATGAGTTTCTTGTATTACTTATTTATTAGTTACCACTGATACCTTCTTGACAATTTTATAAAATTTAATAAGGTATATTCATGAATTTATTTTATATTTTTAATTCACTGCTTACATCGTTATAACATAGTTAAAAATATAAATTATGTTTGAAAGTGCTGTGATCAAGTTTGAAAAAATATTTAAAATTGAGAATAATTTTGAGCTGTTTAAACGCCGCCATTTTTGCGTGCTCTATTGATGACGTCAAATACTATGCCCAGTGACATTACAGTCCATTGTTTACTACATGTGTTTTCGTTCTCAACTTATTTCAGTATTAAAAAAGCTCAAAAGTCAGTTTATAAGTATTGCATTGTGCCTGAATGCAAAATACTATCAGAAATGTACCTGATAAAGTCTTTTTTCCAATCCAGATAGGTTTTAAGATACGTAAGAAATGATATAAGGTTATCAGAAGAGATGAAGTATCATAATAAACTTGACAGATCATGAATAACATTATATGTGATTAGTTTTAGCAGTAAAATACAGTGTATGTATGCGACTTCATTTAACACTTGCTCGTTTTGAAATAAACAAAAATTATAGGTTATGTTTACTGCTCATCATATTTCGGATTGTATTCATTAAAATAGCGTACATAATGTGTTATTATTGAATAATTACTTTGCAGTGTTCACTTTTTTTACTTCAGCGGACGTAAAATTTGGATCTGAAAGAAAATAAGACGACATCATGAATGGATCTATTCTTGGCAGATTATTCGATTGTGCTTTCACAAAACCACTTTGTCTTAAATGATTTATAATCTCACTAGGACGCTAGAATTACACTTAAACAATAAATGAATTTACAACACACACGTTATTACTATGTTTTCTAATCAAAAGCCTGCAATGCCATACAAATATAAGCAGTGCGCACTTGTTAGCATAGTATTTGACGTCACGTTCCGTTTTAACCAATGGTGTTGCGTTTTGGGCTTTGAATTTCCCTCGCTTGATTTGCACTTTTATTTATTAATTTTAAGCAATTGAAAAGATATTAATTACCAAAATGATGGCTTAAACAAATGTCCGGCCAATAAAAATTCGGAATAAAAATATTTGAACCAAATTAGAATTTCATGCATATTCCCTATTAAGCATTTAAAAATGAATTTATTCAGTTTCATGTTTATTTGTTTGTAATTCAGAAAATTCCCTCAGATGTATTATTTATAACTACACTCGAATACCCGATGGAATAGATCTATTCCTTTTTTTCGTTTTCATACACACATAATTATTATTATTCTATATTCTATGACTGAATAAAAAAATAAAATGAGAGAAGATATAAATAACATATGAAAATATATAATTAAAAACAGTAAAAGAATTTGAAAAAAAAAAATTGCGGTTAAAACCAGTTCTGGACGGTTTTAACCATTTTTGACCAGTGCCCTGGTCAAAATCTGAAAAAGTGGTTTTTTTAACAACCCTGATATTGCGACCAGATTTGGATTCCTGATGCTTCATTTCATAAATAATCAAAATTTATTCGCATTTGAACACAAATTACATTTTTTTTTTTTCAATAAACAAATCATTCTGGTTACATTGTCTTATAACTTATAAATAATTAGAGATATACGAATTTTGCGATTATATTTGTATTCCTCAAACTTTATTTCATAATTGACCTAAATTTAGCTGCATTTGAACAAGAAATACAGTACTGTCATCATTTTTTGTGCGGTTTATTGTAATCATATTATTATTATATTACATTTTAATTGAAGTTTTCTTTTCGAGTAAACTGAAAGCATGAAAATTGGAGTTATTTTTACGTTCTGTTAAATTTTGAACCTTAGTGGAAATGTTGCAAGTGATTTCATAATTTGAGGAAGGTTACAAAAAATTCTAAAAATATGTAGAACTGTTTTTCCTCATACGTATAATATTTTTTCTATTATTATAAAATAAAGTATTGTAACTGATTTATTTAATTAAAAGCCTGGAATACTCGAGATAATTCTGGCAGCCTATCGAAAGGCCATCACAGATAAGAATTTGATACATGTTCTGCGTTTACTGGATATTAATCCTATGGTTCAGTTACATACATGAAATACTATTTATTAATAGTTTTAAAATATCATCATTATTAAATAATTATGTAAACAGTTTTCTTTGAGGTTATCTTAATTATATTTTTATTGCTTCTAATGTCTTCTCAGAATTCTTCTGTCTTTCCTTGCCTCCCCTGCATTTTACACACAAATGCACTTTTAATATCCAGCATCAAGTTACGACAGACGTACAAAAAAAATCCAATCTTAATGCATTTCTCATCTTTTGCTAATTTGTGATACTTGTCATGTAGCGAATTAATTATTAGAAATTGCGTCTCATAGCAAATAGTTTTTAAATGACATAATCGCGGAAAATTTATTCCAATAAATCATTTTCTTCTCTTGACATTCTTTGAATAATTTAGATCACGTAAAGATAGATGTTAAAACTTGGATGTCATTGAATTTATTATTAGAATAAAAATGAACAGAAATGTTGTATTTATTCTTGGAAGGCTTTTCAATTTTTTGGCACTTCTTTCGCCACAAAATGTGTAGTAAGTAAAATTCTTCAATGAATAACATAATGACTTCAAAAGAAAAGAAAATTTGGTGAAAGTAATTGCCAATTTTCTGCCAAATTTGCTACAAAATACTTGAGAATAATTATTTAATTCATTTTAAATGCCTAAAAACATTATCCGGTTCCACGAACGCACTCAGTTGCTATATTGCTTCATTTTCGGCTGCTATAAATATAATTGAATGACGACATCCTAAACGGAGGCTCAGGCCCGGAAATCATCACTTGTTATTTTATTTCATTTGTTTTTTTGTTTTATGCCATGATACGGAAGATACTTTCCTTCCTCTATTTATTTTGTCCTCATTTGTTTCGTTATTTGATGTTCTTTTGTTTTATTTTTTTCATAAAAATTGGGTTAATTGTTGCATAATGTGATTTTTGCGGCAAAATGTGATCAATTGGTCCGCTGCCTGCCTGGCGATGCTTTGATTGGTCAAGAATGATCTTTAACATTAAACTACGGCAGGGTGGCTATTTTTGCCAAAAAAAATTAATGAGGCATAATACAGATTTTACAATTTTAAATGCAACAATTCCCAGTTATCATCCATTATCAATAAGTTTGAAACATGATATCCAAGTGTACAACACAATGAATAAACACGGCAGGTCATTAACCCAGAACCGTGTAAGTCGTGCGCACGACTGTTTTAACGTAGACACCGCTGGCTATGACATTAACCCACGGAGGAGAGCGTTTACGATAAATAGGAGCTATGAAGATGTCCACCAGGTTCAGCCACTCAAAGCAATTTTTATTCTTCAATGTAGTCTCGTTGAAGGCTTTTTCACTTTGTTCGACGCTGTTCTGCTAAATAGGAATTCGTTTCCACAACCAGATCATTGTTTCAGTGGAACTCCACCCCCACCAGTCATTTTTATATTTAAAGAATTTTTGAATTGCTGATCTGAACTTGCTTTCATGAGGTGGACTTTCATAAATAAAAATAAATAAATATCTTTCCAGTTTTTTTTTTATTTTTAATAATATCGGGTCAATATTTTTCTTTGCTTTATGAGGATGCGCTCAGAATTATTTAATTTGTTTACCTAGCGCTGCTGCATTTCTTTTAAAATTGCCGCCTGCACAAATATTTATGCAATATTCAAACAATATTAGTTCAGGCACCGGTCTATTAAATATAAACTTCTGTTTATCATTTGTATTAAATATTATATTCAAGTGCATGAACTTTTAGCTAAATGTCATGAGAATATGAACTTTACCGCCAATCTTCACAAAATATTTTTATTGGTAAAATAAAATATAAATAAAGTAATGTTTATTGTCTTGCTCTTAAAAAAATTGTTTATTGTTAGAATAAAAGTCACTATTTCATGATTGAGAAGAGAATGAAAGTTTAATTCTTTGGTGCAACACTAATATTTATTTGCAACAACTTATTTATTTACTACCCTTCGCACTTAGCTGCTCACGCTCTGGATATTCACTATTCGCCGCTCGCCCCTATATATATTCGAATATTCACTTCTATAAATTTCTTCGTCATTCTAGAAAGCTATTCGAATGTGTGGAGCGGCGCGACGCAAAGAGATGAAAGGCTCCGCTCAGATAGAGTCGGATTCGGGGCCTATAATTTTTACGAATTAGGACACCTTCGCACGTTACAATAATAAGTAACGAAATTCAAAACTCATTCGTGGGTTGATAATTTATATTTATCTTTTTTGTCTTCATATTTATTTCAACCGCTTGTTATTATTCATTTCCAACTTTTTAATGATCACTCTTCTCATTTATTTCCACCAGTTTACTTTTACGTGCTCCGTAACTAACCAACCAACCAATATTACTTCTACACGCTCCGACTATCCTCCAATTATCCATCCTGCACCATTACTAACTCACTGTCTTATACTTACTGCCCTCCTTCGACTAAGTTTCTTGGTTTTTAAAAAAATCATGATTTAAAAAAAATAAATTACGATTTTGATTAAAAATATTATGATTTTTTTGATTTTTTTTTTAGTTTTTACGTTTGAAATACTATTTAAAGAGTATTTTTAATAATTTTAGTAATTATTTAAATCGTTTCGTTGCATAACTGCCTGAAATATCAATTCATTTTTAAATTGACATGGAAAATGCGTTGTGTTTCAAGGATTTCAGGTCAAAACATGTTTAAAAAACTCACACAGTTTCTTTATACAATATTTTGTTCATTTTTAATCCTAAGTTAAAAAAATTTTATGCCATAATTTAACTTATTATAACGTGCGAGAGTGGGTAGGCTCGTAAAGATGACTTTGCATGGGCAGAGCCTTTCGTCCTCTTTGCGTCGCGCCGCGCCGCATCGCGTCACCCCTCCCTGGAAGCCTTCAGCAATATTCCAGAATGTGGTAGAACTCTCGAAAAATCTATATTTCTATATATAAGGGCAAGTAAAAGACGTGTGTTTCAGTAGTGTAGTGTGAAGCTAGAACAGTGAATATCAAACAGTGAAGTGATCAGTGGATATAAATAGTTAAATATAAATATCTGCGACTTTGTCTAATTTAATATTGAGTGATAAATAAATAATATAGTGTTGTTAGTGACATCAGAAGAATAAAACTTTTATTTCGTTTTAAATTATAGAGTGACTTTTATTTAATTACTAACTAATTCTTCAATTGATTGATTATAATCATGATTTAAATCAAATGATTCAAATCAAATGATTTAAATCTGCTACACCCTGGTTTATATACATATGGAGCCTAATTTTTTTGTGTTACTGTAAAAAGATCCAGGGGCGGATCTATATATAGACTTTTTGGGCACCAGAGCTCCGTGAATATAAAGGGCCTCAAGCCTCTACAGAAGACTATGGAAAAAATAGTGAATTTAAAAATTCCAATCATAAGGTTTGCAGCCCTGAGGCCAATCAACCGCAAACGGGAGATTCCTCGTCACTTATTTTTTTGTTTGCCTTATTAATACACCCCCAAGTAGGGTTAGCCCAGGGCTCCACAAACTCACGATCCGCACCTGAAAAGATTCTAAACACTTGTTGGTGACGCACAGCGTAAGTACTGTGGAGCATAACTTTTCTCTGAATATTCACTCGATTTTACTATTTACCGTCCCTCAGTCAGGTTGTTTGCCTTTATATATACGGAAACCAAGCATCCAGAAATTTCTACGTTATTCTTGAATGTCGCTTAACGCCCAGAAAACGGGACGGTCTCAGGGCCTTTTTTATTTTCACGAACCATGACACTTTTGCACATTGCAATAATAATGCACTAATATATATAAAAAAACGCCTTTAACCCGCTACAGGTGTGGCAGACACTTATAGTGCACTCGCGGTAGTTTGATTGATATTTTCTCAGCCGTGTGTCAAGATACGGGTACTCTTAGTTTTTGTGGAGAGTACGCCACAGAGTATTTAATAATTCAATGAAAATCTTACTGACTTTTTGTCCGTCGGTGGGACTCGACCCTGCGACCTCCGGATTACAAAACAAGCATATTTGCACCTAAGCTATGAATGCCCAATATTCATTTCTAAGAGAATTTATGTCGCCCCGATTTCAAACTACCTCGCTTTGTGGCTCACAGTTCGATCCAATAATTAACTCTGACTTTCTAGGTAAATGGCGCGGCTCCTTTATATAGGTAGCGAGTTTTCTACCTGCGTTGATTTGAAAAAGTTCTAGCGCCTTTTGAGAGACCGCTCGAATAATCTGGGAATATTCTGGCCGTTATTAGGGAAATCTGTTGCATTACTTTTGTTACAAGAAGCTGTTTACAGTTTGGAGGGAACCTTCACCAGACGAGAGATCGTTAGAATTATTCTGGTATTATTCCAGACTTAAATTAAGGAATTTCGTTTAAATAGTAAAATATAATAGAGGAAGTATTAATTGCAATCGCGATATTTTGACTGATCCTTATGATTTAGACCCTACTGAACCCAAAAAATATAAAGCACGATAACTCAAAAACGCGTACGAATTTTGGACTGAAATTTTTTATTCAAGCTTTTAATCAAAAAACTAGGTTCAAGTTCGTAGATGAGCTTTTTTTGGACCAGTGGTACCAAAACTTTATTGATAGAACTCTTTAGTTTTTTGCGTTTATTTTACAAACGGTAGTATTTATCATAAAATATCTAATAACTAAAATTGACCCTCGAATAATTTGGCACTACATTCACCTGAAACATTTTTCGAAACTATCAGCGGTTCATTTGTTATTATTCAAATTCGAATTATTATAAAATTCGTTATATTTGTGGAGTTAGAACTATTATCACTCATATTTTGACATTACAAGCAAACGTTCGTCAATTGTTTTTTAAAATGAGTAATTTGGCTCTATCGTGTTTGGTCAATCAAATTAAAGCTCTTACTGGGATACAGCGATGAAATTGGTCATGAAATTTATGGTCGGATGAATACTGTGAGGCCACTGAATTTTTTTTTTAATACTTTCAAATTCAAGCTGTCATAAAATCTAATCTATGATGAAAATAACACTTGATTGCATGTATCTCGCAATATACGTCCTTTTATCTTTTGATTGTCTTATATTCACTACAAATTTACTCTAATGTTATCTGCAATCTAGAATCTCTTCTTTTCGGTCCGACGCTTGCAGCCGCGTTCATACCACCATGCTCTGATTGCACTGAAAACACGCATTCACATCTCATGCAATTTTAGTTTCTATTTGTAGATAAATAAAGATGATATTTGCTCGGGAACATCACCGGATGTTCTCTTTATTGTATTGTGTATGCTAAGTTTGTATAATGAACAGATGTGCAAATTTTCAAACGACAATAATTCGTAAAAATGGAAGAAAATCACAAAATATTTTTCTCCACTATTTATTTCCAACTGTACTTACGTAAACACTCACCAACTTGGTGTTTACATAATAAGATAAAAAACCTCAGTCGAAACCACAATGTGGGAGATAAATATATACAACTTATTCCGTTACCGTTTTGTTATCGCGAGATTTACCGGTCCGGTAGCGAATGTTTACTTTATCTTGACACAAGGAGTAAGTAAATATAACTGGAGGTGGTTTTCCGATGTGTGAATCCATTAAATTATTAAATAAAAACCGTAAAAGCACTGAACTATTACGTAAACGTTTTAATAATTTGATAATCAAACGAGTTTTAAATTTGGAGCGTTCATAATTACTATAAAATTTAATTATACCCCCAAAAGTTGTGCAAAAAGTGTGCCCCAGGACCTCAAACAAAAACTATCTTACGTCACATCATGTAGCAAAAACTGAATGCTGCTTCCGCGGTCAAACACGTATGCATAAGCAACAAATGTGGGTGACATTTTAAAATGGATTTCAAGGTCATATTGTCCCAAACAAAAGGTGAATACGCGTTGGCCAACTAGGATAAATGCGAATAATTTAACTGTATTGTGTGCCGTGAATTTAAGAGCAGTGATTCTTAATAGTTGGGGTTCGTTATTCTTGCTAATTTTGCTAGAAATTTGCATCCCACTAATTCCTCTTGTTGAGAACTCCTGGCTCAGTGATTAGACCTCACAGATGATCTCCAGTTAGTAGGTCACAGTCTCAGTTCAAAGTGAACAGTTATAATGATGCAAAACGCGTATGAATGTGATTTGACGTCGGTTGAATGATAGCTGTTTGGAGCAGATGTGCATTAAGTCTAAATGACTTTGCGAAATGCTTGTTACAGTCAGATAATCGGTGAATTGCGATGTTTGGAATATGACAGATTACGAGCAGACCGATAAATCTAATTATAATTCGGAAATTGGCCTAAAAATTGTTTGTTTTTATTTTTAATTGATCCGTTCATTTTTATATCAATTTTTAACTTCAATTTGTCTAACTCCCAGTTTTTATTTTTGTACAAAAGTCAATAGTTGTATCAAAATATGAGTAAACTGTCCTAATAAACGTTTCCAATACGCTACCAACTTGACAGTTCTGTTGTGCAGGTTGCAGCCGCATTAAAAATACTTTGAACTCAATATACGTCACATCAGCTCTCATTTATCAAAGATTATTATCAAACAGCTAATAATTAATCTTAAAACAATCTTAAATTATAATTTCACGCATTGTAAGTTCGTATAAGAAATAAATATTATGTAGGTGTATGTAAAGTGTTTGTAGCCCACTCTATAACGACCTTGACTTATTAACACGGGTCAAAATGCTTATGAAATATCAGCACTACAAGATCTTCCTACGTCAACACTTAATAAAAATTTTGAAATATTGAGCCTAACCTGTTTTCAAATAATAAATGTCAAAAATAATATTATTTACAGATAAATTAGTTTTTCTTCAAAAAAAATATATATTATAATCAATCATTGTGTTAAAAAAATCGGCATGAGGCGCGCTCTCGGACCGCCTCGGAGAATACGCGCCTCCATGTTCTAAAATTGAGGATACAATTTTCGTCCTTATGGTATTATCCAATAAAGTGTCAGAATTGTCATGAAGACGATTTAATAAGAGGTGTATTTCTTTGCTTGCGTTGCGACTAGTCCTAATTAATATGTGTAATTGGGATCAATCTAGTTTAACTTGCAACTGTATATAATAAGCTAAAATGGACTGTACGGACTCCGTCCAGAATTGATACAGCGGTCGTCATGCCAAAAGTAGTGGAAGAAGTTGTAATATGCTTTACTCGTGGGCTCTATTTAGTCCGTTTCGAATTTATGCGAAAAATTCCAAAAGACTATTAAGTAAAGTGCACTTCTGGCTCAATCGATCTCAATTAAAATAGAATATGAGTATTTAGACGGAACTATCGTCTTAAATACTGAATTCAAACATTCTACGTTCAATTGTCTTGTATTTATGCGGAAAATTCAAAAATGTTTTGAGTAAAGTGCACTCCTGGTTCAGCCGATCGCACTCATAATACAAGGTATACAACCAAATGTTGAATACTGATTTTTAACATTATACGTTTCATTGCTTTGAATTTATGCAAAAAATTCGAAAAAATGTTACGAGTAAAGAGCACTTCCTGCTCAATCGATCTCAATGAAAATAATATAAGCATCTAGAATCTAGATACTACAATAATTGTCTTAAATACTAAATTATAATATTCTACGTTCAATTGTTTCAAATTTATGCCAAAAATTCTAAAAGACTGTCAAGTAAAGTGCATTTCCGTATCAGTCGATCGAAATGAAAATAGAGTATGAGCATCTAAACGGTATTATTATCTTAAATACTGAATTCTAATATTCTACGTTCAATTGTTTTGGATTTATGCGAAAAATTTAAAAAATGTTTGGAGTAAAGCGCACTTCCGGTTCAGCCAATCGCACTCATAATGCAGGGTGTACAACTAAATGTTATAGAAGTGCTTAATACGAAATTTCAATATTCTACGACTGATTGTTTTGAATTTATGCGGAAAATTCGAAAAGTCTGTTATATAAAGTGCACTTCCGGCTCAACCGATTGGTACAAAACTAGAAGATAACCATTTGGATGGCACAGCAATCTCAAATACTGAATTCCAGTATACTACGACTGATCATTTTGGATTTATGCGGAAAATTCAAAAAAAGTTTCAAGTAAAGTGCACTTCCGGTACAGACGATTGCAACTATAATGCAAGGTGCACAACTAGACCCTATACCAGACTTAAATACATAATTTCAACATTATATGTTGGACGGATTTTGAGATTTGCGCACATACATACGTACCGACATCAAGCCGAAAATAGTCAAAATGGATTCAGGGATGCCCAAAACGGATATTTCCATCAAAATCTCGATGTGTGAATTTTGTCGGTTTCACAATTTTTCAAATTCTCATTATACAGGGTGTAACAGAAATAAGTACATTAATATTAACCTGTAATAAAGCTCTTCAGGCATAACCATTTTTCTCATTAACTTTTTTTCTGTAAATCCTCTGGATATCAAGTAAAAATGCATCAAATTTTTGTCAAAAATTTCATAGTGCGCCTATGGTTCGAATCGAACTGAATGTTTCTCATTTGTTGGAAGAATGACAGCTGTCGATTGAAATGAGTAATTTACAACTTTGAGCCATCCTAGTCTTGTCAATCATTAATTTGAAACAGAAAGAATATTAGTATTTTGGCAATACATTGATATTCGCTCACCTCGATAATTCTATTTTTGAATATGTTGAAAGAAAAACTAAATTTGTTTCTGAAATCAAAAATTTGGTCTATTAGTCGTATTTATATGTCATTGTTAACAAATTTGATTTTTAATTAAGGATTTCACGTATATTTTCAGATTTTGAACATCAGATTGTCTGCACAAATTCATTGCACTTGAATCAGCTGATTTGAATGGTCTGAATACAGTCAGAATCTGTGCCAGACTGTGCTGCCATCTATAAGCTTAAAAAGTAGTTGCTGTTTTCAACTTACTTCATTATCGTTGGTTCTCAAACATAAAGAGAAGATCATTCAATGATTTATGAAGAAAATGCAATCCTAAAATAATTAATTTAATAATTCAATTGAAAATATTGCTACATAAATTCTTGAAGCTTCTATTCTTGAAGAACAGACTACATAACCTACAAATATATCAAACTGAATCTGGTAATTGATTTTAAATATTCTCTGAAATATAATTAGCAATATTTTATTTGTTCAGCAGATCAATTCACGGGGCATACTTTATTGAAACGACCTGAATGTAAAGTTTGTAATAATATGAGAAAAAATTAATACACAGGTGCTTCATTTATAAATTATTGTATTTCATTCATTTCATCTGCTGTTTTACGTTTCAGTTACACGATAAGTTCTAAATATCTTTTCTATTGTCTAGTTTATCGTTGCTGTTTTGTTTATGAAAGGATATAAGAGGACCTAAATTTTGATCTTTTGTAAACACTGTCGCATCAGTCACCACCGCTATTAATTTCACCGAAAAAACCCTTGTTAGTCTCAAATTATCTCCTAATTTATGTTTACACCCCCATTTAAATCATTCCTGATGACAGTCTGACATTTATTTATACATAAATCATCACCCTTGAAAAATCCCAAAAAATGTTTTCAACATCTTGAAAACTTAAGGCTTCTTTTTCTTATCTGCTATCTGCCATATGCCATGTTACTTGGTGTGTGACTTATGGTATGACATGCAGCTGACGTGTCACATGTAGAGTTCAAGGTGAGCCGTGCTTTATTTGCTTATACAATGTGGTTTATTGTGAACAAACACAATAGCGAAAACTATGCAACGGACACAATTGTAATTAATATTGCCTATTTATTTAATTTATTATCAAGGATACAATTCTGAAGCTAACTGATTTTTGACTAAATGTTTTATTAGTGTGTAAGGCACAGAAATAAAAGCAGCACATATGTTTTTAAATTTACTATTTAAATCCTCTTTGTTTACTAATGACACAATTTGGCTCTCCTCCAACTAAAATAAAAAATGGTTTGATCTCGTAATATAAACTAAAAAAATTGGGGTTACCCTGTTCTTTAATTTTTCAGCAAATATTGAACAGCCTGATTCAATATTTGCTATTGACTCTTGATTTAATAATCCGTAAAAATACTGAATGAGTTTCTTTGTTTCAGAATGGGACCCCGCTTTGGGAGGATTTTGTTACTAAGGCCACCAAGCTACACTCATGTCTCAGGTAAGACTTTCAATTTTAACAAAAGTTATTTTAGAATTAGGGACGCTACAATTTATTTACAAAAATAGTATTGTTTGGTCATCATTCCTAAATACTGATTTTCGAAATTCCACGTCAAACAGTTCTGAATTTATGCGCAAAATTGAAAAAAAAATTCAACTGAAGTGCACTTCCGGTTCAGTCAATTGTTATGAGAATAGTGGACAATCATTCAGATGCTACAGCAGACTGAAATACTAACTTTCAATACTTTACAGCCAATCGTTTCGAATTAATGCGAAAAATTCCAAAAGACTGTCAAGTAAAGTGCACTTCCGGATCAGTCGATCTCAATGAAAATAGGATATAAGCATCTAGATGGTACAATCGTCTTAAATACTGAATTCTACCATTCTACGTTCAATCGTTTTGGATTTATGCATTCAAAAAATATTTCGAGTAAAGTGCACTTTCGATACAGCCGATCGCAATCACAATGCGAGGTGTACAACTAGATGTTATAAAAGTGCTTAATACGAAATTCAATATTCTACGACTGATTGTTTTGCATTTATGTGGAAAATTCGAAAAGCCTGTTATATAAAGTGCACTTCCGGCGCAGCCGATTGGCACAAAAATAGAATACAACCATTTAGATGCCACAACAATCTCAAATACTAAATATTAGTATCCTAAGCCTGATTATTCTAGATTTATGCGGAAAATTCAAAAAAAGTTTCAAGTAAAGTGCACTTCCGGTACACACGATTGCAACCATAACGCGAGGTGCATAACTAGACCCTAAACCAGCCTTAAATACAACATTTCAACATTATACGGTTGACGAGTTTTGAGATTTGCGCACATACATACGTACTGACATCAAGCCGAAAATAGTCAAAATGGATTCAGGGATGCTCAAAATCTGGAAATGTGAATTAAAATCTAAATTTAATTTATTTAATTTGAGTATTCAGTGACCTTTAAATCTTTGACAGCCTGAAATATTAGGCATTTAAAATTATTTTCACTGACCTACAAGCTATTTTCAATTACTGAAAATTACATCTGTCTATTCTACATCAAATAATATTATTTTTAGGTTATAAATAGCGCTCCGCACTTGTTCATTCATTCCAAAGCGTGTAGATGATCACATTTCACGTATAAGTTTTTTTACAATTCATAGCAACCCTGAATGCATTTTTTTTTGCAAATAACGGATTTCTATTGTTCAAATAGTTACGCTACCGTGGAATCTAATAAAGTAAACATTCTTCCAAGTAAAAAACAGGTTGCAAAGTTACTTGTAATTATAAATTAATAATTACAGGAAGTTACACTTGGTTTACTTCAAGTCCATCATTAAAACTGATGCTCATTTCTTATGAATTTCTTTGAATAACGAGTCGACATGCCAAAGAAAATTAATCAATCTTCATTTCTGATTTAGTATGAAAAAAATAATTTTGAAGGCTCCTCCACCGAAAAATTCAACACTAAATAATAAATGTCATAAATCGATATCTTGAGAACTGATGTAGTTATGAATCTGAAACTTTGCACATGGGCCTTAATAATAAAGCCGAATTAAACTAAAATATTTTCAAAATGGCGACACTTCCGGTTATACCGGAAGTCAACATCAACTTTCTTATTTCAAATGGAACACTCTATATTTTATTATATTTTTGGATTCTACTGTATTTTATAATGAGACTTCATTGAAACAACTATGGCGTTATTTCAAACAGTTTTTGAACTATTTGCATAAATATTATACAGGGTGCTGCAGAACCTTTAATGGAAACCCTTATTTTTTAATTCTACTGTTTTTTACTTACTTGTACAAAGTAATAAGTAAGTATTGTGAAACCGACAAAATTCACCTAACGAGATTTTGATGGAAATATCCGTTTTGAGCATCCCTGAATCCATTTTGACTATTTTTGGCTTGATGTCGGTACGTATGTTCGTGCGTGCGTGCGTAACTCGCAAATCTCAAAACTGGTTGAACGTTCAATGTTGAAATTTTGTATTTAAGACTGGTACAGGGTCTAGTTGTGCACCTCACATTATGGTTCCAATCGTCTAAACCGGAAGTACACTTTACTTGAAACTTTTTTCGAATTTTTCTGATAAATCCAGAATGATCAACCGTAAGATGTTGAAATTTAGTCTTTGAACTTGATGTTGTATCAGAATGGTTATCTGCTATTTTTGTATGAATCGGCTAAGCCAGAAGTGCACTTTACTCGAAACCTTTTTTTGAATTTTTTGCATAAATATAGAATGATCCGCCGTAGCATATTGAATTTTCGTATAAAGAACTTCTATAACATCTTATTGTACATCTTGCATTATGATTACGATCGGCTAAACCGGAAGTGCACTTTACTTGAAACTTTTTTTAATAAATTCAGAATGATCAGCGATAGGATACTGGAATTTAGCATTTGGAATTGCGGTAGCATCTAAATGGTCATCTTCTATTTTTGTAACAATCGGCTGAGCCGGAAGTGCACTTTATATGACAAGACTTTTTGAATTTTCCGCATAAATTCTAAACAATCAATCGTAGAATATTTAAATTTTGTATTAGGCATTTTTATAATATCTAGTTGTACACCTTGCATTATGATTGCTATCGACTAGGCCGGAAGAGCACTTCATTCGAAATATTTTTTGAATTTTTCGCGTAAATCCAAAACGATGAAACGTAGATTATTAGAATTCAGTATTTAGGACGATTATACCGTCTAGATGCTCATATTCTTTTTTTATTGAGATCCACCGAACCGGAAGTGCACTTTACTTGACAGTCTTTTGGAATTTTCGCATAAATTCGAAACGATCAGGTGTAGAATATTGGGTATTTCAGTCTGCTGTAGCATCCGAATGATTGCCTACTATTTTCATAACAATAGACTGAACCGGAAGTGCACTTCAATAGGAATTTAATTTTTAATTCTGCGCATAAATTCAAATCTGTTAGTAGTCGTAGAATTTGGGAAATCAGTATTAAGGAATGTTGTAGTATAAGAATGATGGCCTACTGTTTCCATAGCAACCGACTTGGCTGAAAGCGCATTTTACTTGACAGATTTTTAGAATCTCTTAGGTAAATCCAAAACGATTAACTCTGGAACGATGAGATTTTGTGTTTGATTATACATATCCAATGATATATACGATCAAACATGAAATCACATCGTATTATATATATCCAATGATGTAAAAGTAAGTCACGTGATGTTCACGTCAGATTTTTTGTATGATTTCACCAATTTAACTACTGTTTCTAAGATTTTATGTGTTTTATTCCAGGGCTGCTATTCAGGCCATTGGCGCCTATTTGGACGCTTTCCAGAAAATCGCAGACGCTGCTACAAATGCTCGAGGTTAGTCTAAAGATTTTATCGCTTATTCACGTTTATAAAAGTCAAAAATGATTGATTTATGAATTTATATCCGAAAAACCATATAATGAGTTTTGAATTGTCTTGAAAATCAATAATAATTATCTGTATTTAATGTTCTTTAAATGCGATGTAAGCACTAAAATGAAAGTCAAATTAGACAATATTTCAGCACAGGTGTTTTGCTGGTGCCATTAAAATCGGCGCTTATCTGTCCACTTTACGACCAATATCGTATCAGTACACATTAATTCCAAACCAATAACCATATATTTTTATTATTATCATAACTGCAATTTAACAGGGCAATCTTGTAAATTGCATTTCCGTTCAGATTTCAAGTTCAACCTCAGATTATGTTATCTAGTTGAGTTTGTGTGTGATAGATAATGATGATGACGAAAGCATACCGTGGGAACTGTACCGAATGATACACTTGATCCAGATCAAAAAAAAATGTTAGAACTATATTTGAACAAACTTAAATTGTATGTGAAATAAAATATTAATTCTGAACTTTGAAGGGCAAATCATGTATAATTTTTATTTTTACCCTTGAGTCCAACGAAGGACAACCAAATTATTATCATTCCCTCAGGTTCAAATACGTAGAAAGTTTTTACTGTCATTAAAAGTTTTGATTACAGATCAACTTTGAATAAAAACATATTTGAGCTACGAAGTTCTTTAAACTTATGTAGCAAGGTTTAATCAATATAGTATGAAGCTAAAAATAGTGAAGCACGCTGGATTATTCCTAGAAATATATTTGAATATCGATAAGTTATTTTTGTCATTAAGAAGGTTGGGGCGCTACACGAATATGATGAAAGAAAAAAATTAAATAGGTATATGATAAACTGAAAATATCAAAATAAAATTTAAGTTGAAATATTAAAGAATCATCTAGATGATGAAAGCGCATTTTTGACAGCTCATGAATGCTTGTTACTTCAGAGATTTCGCAAATTACCATCTCTCACAATTACTGAGCATAAAATCAGGCAGTTTGGGCAAACTTACGAAACAGCAGCTTCCATTTAGTACTAGTTTCAAGTTGACTATTTGATAGGTACATAATTTATGCATGTATAAACTCAAAAATACCTTTTAATCTTCATTGTTTAGTTATTGACTGACGGGAGGTCAAGTGCTGTACCTTAAAATAATAATTTGATCTTTATCGAAGCTATATAAAAAAATACACCAAAAGTAAACAAATTTTCATCCAATAATAATAATTCATTCTAATAAGCTTCAAATTCGCGTCAAACAAGTCATTGAATGAATCCCGGACAGATTTGACAACTGTACATAATAATAGTGAAACCCGCGGCTGAAGTTATAACTAAATTTTTATCTACTTTAATAAATTTTAGCTGCCATATCCCTAATGTCATATATATCTATGGGCATTGTTTCACTTGAAACAAGTAATTGAATAATTTAATCTTCCACAATCACTGAGCTTGAATTAAAGCAATTTGTGCAGACCTACGAAACAGCAGCTTTTATTCAGTACCAGTTTCAAGTCTGTAAATAGTATAGTTGCTTAGAACTCAGCGTCACGCCAGCCAGCCAGCCAGAAAGCCTAAGTGAATATAATAGCGCTTTTTTCCAAAAAATGGAAGAATCATCTAGATGATGGAAGCGCATTTTTGACAGCTCATGAATGCTTGTTACTTCAAAGATTTCGCAAATTACCATCTCTTACAATTACTGAGCTTGAAATCAAGCAGTTTGGGCAAACTTACAAAACAGCAGCTTCCATTTAGTACTAGTTTCAAGTTGACTATTTAATAGGTACATAATTTATACATGTACAAACTCAAAAATACCTTTTAATCTTCATTGTTCAGTTATTGACTGTCGGGAGGTCAAGTGCTGTACCTTAAAATGATAATTTGATCTTTATCAAAGCTACATAAAAAAAAATACACCAAAAGTGAACAAATTTTCATCCAATAATAATAATTCATTCTAATAAGCTTCAAATTCGCGTCAAACAAGTCATTGAATGAATCCCGGACAGATTTGACTGCTGTACATAATAATAGTGACACCGGCGGCGAAAGTTGTAACTAAATTTTTATCTACTTTAATAAATTTCAGTTGCCATATCCCTAATGTCATAGATATCTATGGACATTGTTCCACTTGAAACAAGTAATTGAATAATTCAATTTTCCACAATCACTGTGCTTGAATTAAAGCAATTTGTGCAAGCCTATGAAACAGCAGCTTTTATTAAGTACCAGTTTCAAGTCTGTGAATAGTATAGTTGCTGAGATCTCAGCGTCACGCCAGCCAGCCAGCCAAAGTGAATATAATAGCGCTTTTTTCGGAAAAATGCGCTAAAAATGGAAGAATCATCTAGATGATTAAAGCGCATTTTTGACAGCTCATGAATGCTTGTTACTACAGAGATTTCGCAAATTACCATCTCTCACAATTACTGAGCTTGAAGTCAAGCAGTTTGGGCAAACTTACAAAGCAGCAGCTTCCATTTAGTACTACTTTCAAGTTGACTATTTGATAGGTACATAATTTATGGATGTACAAACTCAAAAATACCTTTTAATCTTCATTGTTTAGTTATTGACTGACGGGAGGTCAAGTGCTGTACCTTAAAATGATAATTTGATCTTTATCAAAGCTATATAAAAAAATACACCAAAAGTAAACCAATTTTCATTCAATAGTAATAATTCATTGTAATAAGCTTCAAATTCGCATCAAACAAGTCATTGAATGAATCCCGGACAGATTTGACAACTGTACATAATAATAGTGACACCCGCGGCGAAAGTTGTAACTAAATTTTTATCTACTTTAATAAACTTTAGTTGCCATATCCCTAATGTCATATATATCTATGGGGATTGTTTCACTTGAAACAAGTAATTGAATAATTTAATCTTCCACAATCACTGAGCTTGAATTACAGCTATTTGTGCAAACCTACGAAACAGCAGCTTTTATTTAATACCAGTTTCAACTCTGTAAATAGTATAGTTGCTGAGATCTCAGCGTCACGCCAGCCAGCCAGCCAGACAGCCAAAGTGAATATAATAGCGCTTTTTTCTGAAAAATGCGCTAAAAATGCGCCTAAAATACATATTACCTCATGAGAAATTTTATATCACAAAAAAGTTGAGTACAAAAAATTTCAGAATAATATATATTATATATTAAAGTATGCAAAACATTATAACTATAACTATTTAGCTCTCTACATCTAATAATAATGATGTAACTAATATTTATTTCTATAATTTTTATATCATTCCGATTTATGTTGGCCTCCGACCGCTTGATTTATAATGTGTCCTCTGTAGTGAACGACGCAGTCTTTTATATAGGCAGAGGGAGTCTCTTGTTTACCTGCGTTGGCCTGGAATTATTGTTCCACTTTTTGAGAACCTGTTGAAGTCATCTGAAAATATTAAAATTAAATGATTAAGAAATACGTGTAATCTCATGAGAAATATTATTTATTCAAACGTACTTTTAACACAAAAAATGGAAGAATCATCTAGATGATGAAAGCGCATTTTTGACAGCTCATGAATGCTTGTTACTTCAGAGATTTCGCAAATTACCATCTCTCACAATTACTGAGCTTGAAATCAAACAGTTTGGGCAAACTTACGAAAAAGCAGCTTCCATTTAGTACTAGTTTCAAGTTGACTATTTGATAGCTAGATAATTTATGCATGTACAAACTCAAAAATATCTTCTAATCTTCATTGTTTAGTTATTGGCTGTCGGGAGGTCAAGTGCTGTACCTTAAAATGATAATTTGACCTTTATCAAAGCTATATATAAAAAAATACACCAAAAGTAAACAAATTTTCATCCAATAATAATAATTCATTCTAATAAACTTCAAATTCGCGTCAAACAAGTCATTGAATGAATTCCGGACAGATTTGACAACTGTACATAATAATAGTGACACCCGCGGCGAAAGTTGTAACTAAATTTTTATCTACTTTAATAAATTTTAGTTGCCATATCCCTAATGTCATATATATGTATGGGCATTGTTTTACTTGAAACAAGTAATTGAATAATTTAATCTTCCACAATCACTGAGCTTGAATTAAAGCAATTTGTGCAAACCTATGAAACAGCAGCTTTTATTCAGTACCAGTTTCAAGTCTGTAAATAGTATAGTTGCTGAGATCTCAGCGTCACGCCAGCCAGCCAGCCAGACAGCCAAAGTGAATATAATAGCGCTTTTTTCCAAAAAATGGAAGAATCATCTTGATGATGAAAGCGCATTTTTGACAGCTCATGAATGCTTGTTACTTCAGAGATATCGCAAATTACCATCTTTCACAACTACTGAGCTTGAAATCAAGCAGTTTGGACAAACTTACGAAACAGCAGCTTCCATTCAGTACTAGTTTCAAGTTGACTATATGATAGGTACATAATTTATGCATGTACAAACTCAAAAATACCTTTTAATCTTCATTGTTTAGTTATTGACTGCCGGGAGGTCAAGTGCTGTACCTTAAAATGATAATTTGATCTTTATCAAAGCTATATAAAAAATACACCAAAAGTAAACAAATTTTTATGCAATAATAATAACTTATTCTAATAAGCTTCAAATACGCGTCAAACAAGTCATCGAATGAATCCCGGACAGATTTGACAACTGTACATAATAATAGTGACACCCGCGGCTAAAATTGTAATTAAATTTTTATTTACTTTAATAAATTTTAGTTGCCATATCCCTAATGTCATATATATCTATGGGCACTGTTTCACTTGAAATAAGTAATTGAATAATTTAATCTTCCACAATCACTGAACTTGAATTAAAGCAATTTGTGCAAACCTATGAAACAGCAGCTTTCATTTAGTACCAGTTTCAAGTCTGTAAATAGTATAATTGCTGAGATCTCAGCGTCACGCCAGCCAGCCAGCCAGCCAGACAGCCAAAGTGAATACAATAGCGCTTTTTTCGGAAAAATGCGCTAAAAATGCGCTAAAAACTGAATGCCAGAATTTTATCATATATCAAATTATGCAAATTATTGTATTTTTTGTTTTAAATGAGTTAGACAAATTGTATCAACAAAAAATTACAATAATCACCTATTTTCGACGTCTGACTGTCAAATAAGTGATAAAATTGTTAAATTTGAAGTACAGTGGAGCCTTTTGACGATTGGTTCGTATAACGAGTAAAACAAATTGTGTTAAATGCCTCTCTTAGCGAGCGAAAATTCGTATAACGTGTGACGCGGAAAAGGGAAAGCCTCTTATTCACGTCATTCGCTTGTGCGCCGTCAACAGTCTGTGCTTAGTCCTTCAATAATTTAATAGGGGAAGTATTGTAATCGTGATTTTTTGACAGCTCGAGATTTTGATGGATCTTCATGTTTTAGACTGAGCCCAAAAACATAGTTAAAAAAAAATCGGTCTGTCTGAAAGCACAATAATTTGAGATCGCGTACGATTTTTTGAATGAAATTTTATATTCAAGCTTTTTTTCAAAAAACTAGGCTTAAGTTCGACAATAAGCTTCTTTCAACCATTGGTACCAAAACTTTATTGATGAAACTTTCCAGTTTTTTGCGTTTATTTTATAAACGGTAATAGTTATCATAAAATATAAAATAACTAAAATTAATCCTTGAATAATTTGGCACAACATTTACCTGAAACATTTTTCAAAATTATTTGTTATTATTTAAGTTTGAATTATCACGAAATTCGTTATATTTTTTTGAAGAAAAGAAACAATGAGAATCATTATGTTAAAGAACTATTATTACTCATATTTGGACATCACAAGCAAACGTTCGTCAATTGTTTTATCAAAATAAATAATTTGGTTCTATCGTGTATCAAATTGAAGCTCTTGCGGAAATATTTCTAGTAAAAGTTTAAACGATTATCAATTGTTTTTTTATGAATTATTTAAATGATGTCTAGTTTGGTATTAATTTAAAGCTCTTGGGGACATTTTCAAAAATAATTAACGGGCATATTTGTTATTCTTCTGAAGAAAAGTAGGTAATAATGAGATTATAATGAAATATGCAAAATTGATAATTTTTTACTGTTTTTCATTCATTGTCACTGCTTTTTATTTATTTCGACTAGTTCAACTATTTATTTTCACCCCTATCCCTATCCGAATTACCAGCAATTCTAATTCCCCCGCTCGACCTTTCTCGGGTTTATATATGGTTTCTCGAAGCTTCCAGAAATTTCTAGTCGTCATCACGTCCTTGGCGCATATCAGTCAGTTGCATTTACTACACGTTTAACCGGCGTGTAGAAATGGAAGTCTATTCTGTAGGGGCTCTGTTCGTTACGATTTTCATAAATTACAGCTAAATTTCTGCTGATTCATCCCAACAAACTTGAATTTGTTTAATAAATTAAAGTCTGGAATATTTCGAGGTGATTGTTGCAACCTCTCAAAAGGCGGTAAAACTGTTCCAGACCAACGCAGGTAAACAAAAAAGACCGCTCTCTCTGTCTTATTTTTATAGTGCTTTTTTCATTCAATAAACTTTAATCTATTTATTTTTAAATAATAGTGCTTTGTTTTTATTTTATACCCTATAAGATCATTAAAATATTCTGGATAATCTGACTCCTGTTCCTCGCGTTAAATTGCGGACAAAATTAAATTCTCCCTTTTCTCATAAATTTACAACTTAGTAAATCGGAGAAAAACGTCTGATGAAAAAAATTCCTCTTTTGGTAGTCTGTTGGGTTGAACGTCCAGACAGAGACGCCGGGACGCCGTGCGTCGCCACCACCACCCAAATTTGGGTCAATCGATGCCAGGGGTGGAAAGAGGAATGGCAGAAAGTGTCTATGTACTTTGTTTTGCTTTGCAACGCGATATGCGCGGATTATTGCAATTTAGTGATTTATTGTTGGCATTGTATTAGAAAATTTTGAAGCCATTGTTTTCCGAAGACTTGCAGTACAAAATTTAAATTCAACCCCAATAATAAATGCATCTCGCAGGGGCAGTAACCCAATCCGCTACTTCGGGTTATGCTTACAACCATAAATGAAGTCTAAACCTCTTTATTCCAACTTTAAATTTTTATGTCCTCACGAACTCTTCCTGTTACACTTCTGAGTGTATGGTACGTGCCTTTTGAACGAGGAAAAATATCATAAAAATATCGTCAGATCACGATGCAGGAGATTCGATTGGTAACGGTTGCTCGGTTCTTGAGTTCTTATCGAGAGGCGATATGCAACGCACGAATATAGAACGGTGAAGTTATTTTTCTTAAAAAGATGAAAAATGTAGAGTTTAAACTTTGAAAACTTGCGGCAAACTTTGAAATTGCAGTATTCAATTCGCCAACATTCAAAGAACTAGATGACTAGACAAAAGTTTTACTAAATATTGTAACGAATTTCCTTAAAAGTCTAGAATATTCGGGATAATTCTAGCAGCCTCCCAAAATACTGTAAAACTATTCCAGGTCACCGCAGTTGAACAATTGAGGCCATTTTTATTTTTTTCAAATAAACCATACCGGAAAATCAAATTCGTCTGATAATTCTCTTCCTGTGACAGATATTATGTTGGAAATAAATTATATAAGTCGTATATTAGTGCATCCGTGTCTTCTGAAGATCTTTGACTCCATAAAACGCTAAACGGTTCAGTATAAATGTCTGACGTAACGATAATGTGACTCTTCACTGTCATTCGACTAATGTACAAATAGAGAATTTAAATGTTAAATGTTAGATACCTGAACTTATACTGTTAGGATTTACTGTTAAAAAGGAAAACAGATACATGCAGGTAATTGTATTTTTTGCGCGGGATTTATATAACAGGTGTTGTTTCTAAAGAACTATTAGAAATTTAAATCAATAATATTAATTTTCAATGCCTTAGAATAAACATAATGAATAATCGGAGCTCAATTCGCAGTAGTAATTTTTCTTAGTGGTTTATACATTGCAAATAATGCGTAAACTGAGCTCTTCTACTATTTAAACGCGCGGTAGTTGAGTCTCGTAATCTAAATTTAAATTTCCGTGAATTTATGCGGGCAGCACTGTGCATAAACTTGTTACTGATCTATTGTTCAGGTTATAGTTATTTCTATTGTAAAAACTTGACATCATTTAAATCAGTGTGATTTTATTCAAAAAAAAATATTGATTTAATTCATTCTTCTACTTTTTTATTAATTCAGTTATATTTCTTGAAGAATAAAATCACGATTCCTATTAAATGATTGCTTAATATAAAAATGGTTGTTGTTTCTGTTATTAAATTATGGGAATTCAAAGGTTTTAATATTTCTTTTCACTCTACGGTTTCGGTTCCACGTGGACCATCTTCAGGAGTAAAAAGAATGCTGTTCAATTAGGAACTAACAAATTCTTTTCACTTCTGGTGATGCTCTAGTTGAGACCGAAATTGTAGAATAGAAAGAAATATTAAATTCTTTAAAATATACTTTTATTCCGCTTAAAAAAGGCATCACTTGTTGGCTGTTGAAACGTTGTGTTTCTAATTATTTTTATACAGAAATTATTCCCAACTAACATAGTAAACATTTTTAAAGTTTTAATACAGCACTGAACTCCTTAGTTGTGAATTTGTTCATTTTAAATGATCTATACATTTTTTTTTCAGAATTAAATCATGATAGAAAGATTTTTTTGTATAATTTCTGTATATTTTATTCATTTTTGACGTTTCGACTCTCTATCCAGTAGTGTTCATCAGAAAAACAATAATACAAAATAAAATCTCGTTTTTCTAATGAAGACACTTGGATGGAGAGTCGAAACGTCAAAAATAAATAGAATATACAAAATTTAAAAGAATCTTCCAATTGTATATTGTGTACTATACATCAGATATTTATTTTCAACAACTTGTTTATTTATTACACTGATCACTCACTGGATATTCACTATTTCACTGTTTTACTGTTCACTGTTTCTCAGTCAGGTCGTTTGCTCAAACATATACAGATGTCGGTTTCTGGAAATGTTCTAGGTCAGATTAGAATTTTCGACCGTGCGGGGCGGTGCGGTGCGTTACAAAGAGACGAAAGACCGGATTCAGGGCTCATTTCATTTGTACGAATTATGAAACTTTCGCACGTTACAATTTTATATTCAATAATAATCCAAATCCAAATTTATCATGTTTTAAAAATATTTGCATACATAAAAATAATTAAATATTGATCAATTGTAGTCCATCCTGTAAAAAAATTTCAAAAAATTGAATTGAATATGTCAATATAATCTAAAAAAAATGAAGAATCAACTTGATGATTAAATTACTATCTCCCACAATCAATGAGTTCAAAACCTACGAAACAGCAGCTTTAATTTTGTGACTATGTTAAACACAACTTGTGCACGTACTGACTCAAAAGGACCTTTTAGTACCCTAAAATAATAATTTAATCTTTATCTAAGTTATATCTGAAAAAATCCTTGAAAATTTGGTACAAAACTACAGATTCAAGAAAATGAGTAACGGGTGGTCATGTGCTAACCTAAATTGGTCATAAAAACAAAAGTTTTATTTATTCTGATACTAAAATCGAAAACCGCATGTCAATATCTTGTGTTACTCGCGAGATATTGAGATAAATATTTTATACCCTAAAATGGGTGCTAATCCATAAGAATTCGAAATTTAAGGTATTAAATTTAATTACTAACATGTTGCCTATTCTGTGCAGTAATTTTCAGATTTCAATTTTGCGTAGCTCAGTAGTAATTACCTTTTGAATTTTTATTTATTTTTTTACCCAAAACTGGGTGTATGAATAAAAGAGCAAGCAGTTTGAGCTAACCTACGAGACAGCAGCTTTCATTTAGTACCAGTTTCAAGTCAGTAAGTGCTGTAGTTGCTGAGAAATCAGCGTCATGCCAACCAACCAGACAGCCAAAGTGAATATAATAGCATATTTTTTTCTTGCAAAAAAAAAGACTCAAGGTGGGCGCGCCAGTCAATAACAGAATGCACACCGCCGGTTGCATTCAATATTAGTGAATAATAATTCATTATAGACCGTTGCCAAGTGCAAAAAAATTAAAATCAATTATTGTTTTGAAAAAAAACACTTGATTAAAATCTTGATTTTAATCATGATTTGAATCAACTGTTTTTAATCATCTACACCCTGGTTAAAAACGTTTAAAAACTGTTTTTTCCTTACGTCTGTCTTTGATAAGGTTTTCGCAAATGATAAACAAAATCTAGAACATAAAAACTTTATTAAATAAATGCGAGTACAAAATTATAAATATATACAACACAAGAAATACATATGAAAATCGTGAACCATTAGAAATGAGGTGATACGTTTGACATTTGAGCAAGCAAACCATAGAACCAACCCCTACAAAGTAATAACCAAATATCTTTTAAATATACTACAGAATTCAACAATTGTTTATTACATTTAGAAGTCAGTTCTTCGATCTTAAAAATCAAAAAAAGTAGCAGAAAGAAGATATTTTTTAGTTGGAATGATGACCTCTAACCTACAAATACTATTTAAGCTAATAAGGCACTATATGGTAATACTTGAGGTGTTTTATGAATGAGTTATTAAAATTACCAAACAATTGACGATCTTCTTTCTGCTGTTTTTTGCCGTTTTCTTAGCGATGGTAGTAGGCGTATGCTGGAGCATGCGCAACGGCCACTGGAGCATGCGCAATTGCTACTGGAGCATGCGCAACGGCTACTGGAGCATGCGCAATTGCTACGGGAGCATGCGCAACAACTGCCTTAGCTACTTGAGGGTGTGCATTAGGTTCACGGTGAACAACTGCGTTGAAGCCGTTGTGGTCATCAGCGGTGTATTCTACGGTACGTTTGCTGCCGTCGGGCTCGATGAGGGAGTAGCTTCCATGGACGACATCTCCGTCACGAGATTCGTGTTGTTCTTTGGCGTCGCCGGTATGATGATCCTGAACAATTAATTTAAATTGTTATAAAGACAACGTGGATTGGATAAACGTACCTGTACTCCGTAAGAAAATTCATATTTGGGGTGCGAATGATAATCCACTTCAACTTTTTGGGCTACGGCAACAGGCGCATGGGCAACATGCGCAGTGACTACTGGCGCATGCGCAACAGCGTATGTTGGAGCATGGGAAACGGCATATGTTGGAGCATGAGCAACGGCGTATGTTGGCGCATGAGCTACGGCGTATGTTGGAGCATGAGCAATGGCGTATGTTGGAGCATGCGCAATCAAGGGAGAATGCTCAATTGCTACAGAAGTGTGGCCATATGATAGTGCTGCAGGGGCGGTGGCCACTGAAATTGGTTTGCAATGGGCTAGGGTTGCTAGAAGAAGCACGAAGCCTACCTAAAATTAGAAACAAAAATTGCAATAATTTGAATGCGTGAACCACAATAATTATCTTTACATAATTACACCGTTTAACTTCAATTAATCGTAACAAATAATAAATGCAGTGTCAGTAAGCATTGATTGTAATTAATAGTAATCCTAGTTCACATTAACAAGAGAAATTGTGTTACATTTGTTACAAGCTGCCGTGTAACACTTACGAATGTTATTTATAAATAATTGTCACACTATTAATGAATGCTATATTATCTCAGTTATATATTTCATGTCCCATAAATGTAATTGATTTTCAATTAGAATGTACTTGAAATTATTGATTTGTGTGCAGAGAATTGACATTCTACTGGGAAAAATAATTTCCAAGATTTTTTTAAAATTTCGTAAACTTAAAAGGAATGTGTTACAAAAAACACTTTCTCAAATATGTATGAATTACCTTTTCTTGCAAAATATAATGTATTTATCAAATGATAATTCATCATATTACGTATTATGCAGTAAGTTTCTGAATATGGAATAATATTTTGTTGCTATAATAAACTGGAGTAATGGAGTAAATATTTCACATTTCATCTAGTTGTTTGTTGACGTGAGAAACATATTAATTCGTAAATAATTTTATCTGCAATTTTATATGTCTAACTTTATATAAGACCAAGTAAATTTATTCCTGAAATATAGCTATTTGTTTAACAAATACCAAAAATGCTAGATTTGAGTATGGGTTTTAGAGCTACAAAGATGGGATAGCCAGCTCTACTAAAATGACTGACATTTCAAATCAATAGTTAATTAAATTTTAATGATTAATTAGTGATTAGAAGATACGTAATTTTTGTATTTGTCAAAAAAAAATTGGATGCTTTTTGTACAGTTGCCATGGCAACTTGTTGAAAAACCAAAATGAACTACTTTTGCCTGTAATGTAGTGTTACAAAAAAAAAATATTTTTTCCAACAAATTCTTATCATTTTAAGTTTCTTTATGACAACAAAATCATTGTTATTGAATAGTCGACTGTCATCTAATAGAATTTTTTTTTTTACTCAGAAAGTAAATTACTATGCTCTGTATAAAACTGGGCCCTCGTCTTGAATTTGATAGCTCATGTTATTTATTTCGAAATTTTATTCTCAAATGTCAAATTCGAATAGGTTCCAAATATATTTTGAACATAAAATAGTTTTAGGTGGTGTATATTATTTGACTCGCCAATAGCATTTATCATAAACTCATTATTCTGGCCAACTAAAATTCCTTTGTAAGTGACATTTCGGGAACATATATTTGAAAGAACCATTTATTCACCTTTATTGACAAAACAGATTGTAAAATACTGAAAAATCAATTAAATTTATTGAAGATCCTCCTTTCTCGTTCAGATTGATTCAGATGACCTCAAGAGTGAGATAGAATAATATTTTTTAGCATTGATAATTTTTAGTTTATTATTTTTAATGCATACATTTTATTTGCATAAGAATCGCCTGCGAGAGCCGCACGCGGCCCGCAAGTCGCGTTGTGCCCATCTTGTAATACTTGACACATAATTTATCATTATTAAAAGCTGGTCACCCAGAATATTTTTAACAGCCATATTTTAGAAATGCCGCCCATGAGAGCCGCCAGCGGTCCGCTTGCCGCCCTATTCCCAACTTGTAATATTTGGTATATAATGTAAAACTAGTTATTGAATCATGTACAAGAGCTGGTCACCCGAAATAATTTTGAAAGCCATATTTTTAGAATACCGCGGTCCGCTTGCTGCCTCATGCCCACATTGAAATATTTTGAACTTGATTTAATACTAGTTATTAAATTATGTACAAGAGCTGACCATCCAAAATATTTTTAAGAGTTATATTTTAAACCTGCCGCCCGCTAGGATCGCCGACGACCCGCTTGCCGCTCTATTCCCAGCTTGTAATATTTGGTACATAGTATAAAACTAGTTATTAAATTATGTACCAGGACTGGCCGTCCAAAATACTTTTAAAAGTCATATTTTAAGAATGCCGCCTGTGAGGGCCGCCAGCGGTTCGCTTGCCGCTTCATGCCCACTGAAATATTTTGTACTTAATTTAATACTAGTTATCAAATTATGTGCCAAGGATGGCCACCAGAAATTCTTTGGCAAGCCATATTTTAAAAATGCTGCCCGTGAGATCTGCCAGCGGTCCGCTTACCGCCCTGATTCTACTTTGTAATATTTGCTACGTAATTTATTACTAATTATTAAACTATATATCAGGGCTGGCCATCCAAAATACTCTTGTAAGCCATATTTCAAAAAATGCCGCCCATGAGAGTCTCCGGCGGTCCTCTTGCCGCCCGGTTTCAACCTTGTAATATTTGGTACATATTTTAAAACTAGTTATTAAATTATGTAACAGGGCTGGTCACCCAGAATACTTTTGAAAGCCATATTTTGAAAATGCTGCCCGCGAGAGCCGCCCTTTGACCACTCTTATAATATATTATCATATTAGAACTCTCATTCGAATCGATTGGGATAAAAGAAAGTAAAGCAGCAAGAAAAGAAAACATTAATAATTTAACGTGCGAAAGTGTCATAATTCGTAAAAATCAAATTAGCCCTGAATCCGTCCCTGTTGTCTGGGCAGAGCCTGTTAACTCTACTTCACCAAGCGAGATTCGAGAATAACGTAGAAATTTCTGGATGTTTGGTTTCCGCATATATTAGGGCGAACAATCTGACTGAGAACAGTGAATAGTGAAATGGAGTGAATATTCAGAGCGTGATAAATAAATAAGTTGTTGAAAATAAGTATTGGTGGCTTTGTAGTTGAGATTTAATAATAGTGAGAAAGAAATAAATTGTATATATATTTTTTTTAACTATAAATAATTCTTTAATGCCCGATTTCATGACCGGGAGTTAGATTAACCTGGGTTTAAGTGACGGGGAGTTAACCAATGGATTGAGTTTCGATCTATTTGATTGATTTGATTAGTCAGTGATGACACAAATAATGCAAAAATTGATACTGTTACCAAGGAAATGAACCCTTTAAACTGGATTAATTTAACTCGAGATCGTGAAATTGGCCATTAGAGCAATAAACATTAACTTCTCATAAACTTCACAAATATTTTCTTTTTATATGTGAGAGAGTAGTATATTCTACAACAAGTATTGGAAAATCGAGCAAAAAATTTGTAATCCGAGCCGAAGGCGAGTGTGGAATACGCCATTCTAAATATTTTGTAGACCATATTTTCTGTAACAAGATTTTGGAAACTCAACAATATTTCCAAAGAAATTTTTAAAATTATTAAACGTCAAACGCAAAGCCAGAAATTAATACCTGAAGTGCTAGGAAGTAATAACTTTTGATTCTTCGAAAATGGCATACGGAAATATTCTAAACTACATCTTAGAATGGAATATGAAAATTCCAAAATTGCTTGCAATGAATTTAAAAATTAATCAACTGTTCTTTAAGTCATTTTTTATAGGCCACTCGTCGAAACTAACTACATTTTTGAGTTGGCGAGAGAAATATGGCTCATAACCATTAGAAATTAAGATCGGGTGCTCGTGACAGAAAGAAAAAACAATTTCTTACAGACTGCCATTCATAGGGGTGATACTTGATGCTGTAAGCATGAGATATTTGCATTTGAAAATCCTCGCAAAGTGGTAATGCATATTGAAAAATTAATTTTAATTAGCAACAATAAATATACCACACAGAAATTCATTAATTACAATTGATAACTTTTATAGAATACATTGAGAAAAATAATCGAATGAATTATTGTTATTACGTGCTCCAAAAAAAAAAGAAATACAAATATGTACCATTATAACGAGCTACACGTATATTCCGTTATATTCTAAAAAACAAAAGCTACAAGGTACATTATCTAATATATAATAACATAACCTGTTTTCCTTCTGGCTTCAGATTATAACACGTTGAAGAAGCCATTGTCAGACCTCTGTTCTACAACATCTAAATAATCCACAATGCACTCATTTTGCAGTTTGTAGGTAATTCTAAAAAGTTATTTGCGTTTAAATTCGTCTTGAGATTGATTTTATTGGATTGTAAATTTTATAGTTGTTTAATTTTAGGTTTAATGTTCCTTCAGAATTTGTATCGAACGCGTAAACAAACATTTGTTTAACATAGCCTGTATTATTTACCTAGGTTGATAATTATATATTTTTTTAAGTATGTCTCAACATAGAAATCATTTTCGGCAATAAAATTTCAGCAACAATCGTTCAACAATAAACTTTATTAAGGCACCAATAAAAGTTGGACAATACCGTAAAATAAATTTTATACTGCAATATATCGTTTATAAATTATCGGCGTGAAACTAACATATTATAAATATCAGTGCAATAATTCTTACCTTAAGAAACATGTTTAAATCTTATTTGTCCCTCACTATAACTCTCTTTTCAAAAGTGAAACTGTGCCTTTGATTCTTCCACAGTGCCTTTTATACCATGTCTTGTCTCCCATTTTACATATGCGATCATATGCCGCATATACAGGGTTGTTGCGTAACCACTTCTATACACAAAAACAAATTCTATATGCGTATGATTTTTTTTGTGAGTGTTGAGTGTGTGTGTGAGGGCGGGAACGTCAGTTTGTGATTGTCAAATTGATTGGAAAGGTCCTTGAGGAGGGAAAATTATTAAATATTTTTGGAAGTGTTTTACGTGACGTGTAGGGGTTTAGTTTGATTGTCTTTTGTTGTTGTGAAATAAAATAATTAACACCTGATTTAGGGATTCTAATCCAAAAGAGAGGCAAATAGAAAAATTCCATCTAATTTTATCTTAAATGTCATTTAAGTTGGATGCACATCACGTTAGTAAAAAATGTTCAAAACTCCACTTTCGAAATGAAATTTTAATTGTACTCATGTTTAAGGGCTCAGTTTGAACATTTACTTCTTTTTTATCATAAAATTACATTCAGGTTCATGAGCCTCCCTTAAAAAATCCTTGTAATGAAAGCTTCCTAAATCCATCTTATATTACTTTTTATTCTATCATCTTCTTGTAAAAAAGGAAATCTCAAAATTGCATCTTATATGATTTGATGAAATCAATACTTTGTGTTGAAAGAAAATCATTATTTAAATTTGAGACATGAATAATCAATAAGCAAACGTGACATCAAAAAATTTTTGAGGAACATTGAATGATATTAAATTTGAAGCTCATATTAATTAACATTTCTTTTTTGCCTCGAATTTTTTTAATGTGTTTATCATTCCTAAACATCATAATTTATTACTTGAGCCTATATTTTCACTTCCCTATATATTAATTATAGCTTTAACAATGACAGCTGTCACTTTAACAATGACTGCTGTCACTTCAACAATGACAGCTGTCACTTTGGAATATGTAATTAGTTGATGCGACACTCTAAATTTCTGAAACAGCGGATGAGAAGTATATTTATCAAATAGCTGGAATACCTAAATATTCTAGAGGTAATACAGGCATTAAACAGGGTTAAAAATTATGTACATTTATGTTTCAAAATTATGATCAAAAAAATTGTATTGTAGCATAGCTACATCAAAATACTGTTCAAAAAAATATTTCAAAAATCATAGATACAAAACAAATGAAGGACTCGTTTTATATTCTTACATCCTTTAAAATATGCAGACTAACATAATTTATTATTGATGGAGATTTATAATTATTAGAGATGAAGTCTGAATTTTAATTGAGAAATCTCAAAAATATCTATTTTTGTATGAAGTTGAATCAAATCTGCTGTATTTAAAACGAGCATTCAAGAAAATAATGGACAAAATGATTCCAACAAACCAAATTATAAGAGAATTATTTAAAAATTGAATGTAATGCTTTTATCTAACCATCTTGAAATTTTTTTCAATATGATAGTTATCAAGTGAAGTAGCTTGTATGGTTGAAAATTATGTACATAATGGAAATTCAGAATGATTATCATTATCTTGCAAGATAATTTTAATTCATTGAATTTTTATGATTGAATTAAAATTATGTACATAATGGAAACTCAGAGTTCCTATCATCTTGCAGGATAAGTTTGATTCAATTAATTCTTATGATTGAATTTAAATTATGTATCTAATGGTAATTCAGAACTAGTGTTATCTTGCAAGATAATTTTAATTTATTGTATTTTAAAGATTGAATTGAAATTATGTACATAATGGAAATGCAGAATCAATATCATCTTACAAGATAATTTTAATGCATTGAATTTTTATGACTAAATTAAAATTATGTACATAATGGTAATTCAGAATTATTATTATTTTGCAAGATAATTTTAATTCGTTGAATTTTTATGATTGAATTAAAATTATGTACATAATGGGAACTCAGAATTCCTATCATCTTGCAGGATAGTTTTGATTCAATCAATTTTTATGATTGAATTTAAATTATGTACCTAATGGTTATTCAGAACTATTATTATCTTGCAAGATAATTTTAATTTATTATATTTTAAAGATTGAATTGAAATTATGTACATAATGGAAATTCAGAATCAATATCATCTTACAAGATAATTTTAATGCATTGAATTTTTATGACCAAATTAAAATTATGTACATAATGGGAATTCAGAATTATTATTATTATCTTGCAAGATAATTTTAATTCATTGAATTTTTATGATTGAATTAAAATTATGTACATAATAGGAACTCAGAATTCCTATCATCTTGCAGGATAATTTTAATTCAATCAATTTTTATGATTGAATTTAAATTATGTACCTAATGGTAATTCAGAACTATTGTTATCTTGCAAGATAATTTTAATTTATTGCATTTTAAATTGAATTGAAATTATGTACATAATGGAAATTCAGAATCAATATCATCTTACAAGATAATTTTAATGCATTGGATTTTTATGACTAAATTAAAATTATGTACATAATGGGAATTCAGAATTATTATTATTATCTTGCAAGATGATTTTAATTCATTGAATTTCTATGATTGAATTAAAATTATGTACATAATGGGAACTCAGAATTCCTATCATCTGGCAGGATAATTTTGATCCAATCAATTTTTATGATTGAATTTAAATTATGTACCTAATGGTAATTCAGAACTATTATTATCTTGCAAGATAATTTTAATTTATTGTATTTTAAAGATTGAATTAAAATTATGTACATAATGGAAATTCAGAATCAATATCATCTTACAAGATAATTTTAATGCATTGAATTTTTATGACTCGATTAAAATTATGTACATAATGGAAATTCAGAATTATTATTATTATCTTGCAAGATAATTCTAATTCATTGAATTTTTATGATTGAATTGAAATTATGTACATAATGGGAACTCAGAATTCCTATCTTCTTGCAGGATAATTTTGATCCAATCAATTTTCATGATTGAATTTAAATTATGTACCTGATGGAAATTCAGAATCATTATTATCTTACAAGATAATTTTAATGCATTGAATTTTTATGATTAAATCAAAATTATGTACATAATGGTGATTCAGAATTGTTATTATTATCTTGCAAGGTAATTTTAATTCATTGAATTTTAAGAGTTGCATTAAAATTATGTACATAATGGAAATTCAGGATTATTATGATCTTGCAAGATGATTGATTTAAATTTATGTACATAATGGAAATTCAGAATCATTATAAGCGCTACGAAGTGATGGCAAATTTAGAAGCTCAGTAAGAGATATTCCTAAAACGTCAGTTACATTCTTTTATAAAGAAGAAATCACATAAATAAAAATTTCACACAAAAACTGTGAAATATATTCTTTTATATTTTTCAACCGAATTTGTCAAGAATTTAAGCTTTATTATTTGAATATTTGATTCAAATAATTATGTCGACTACATATTGTTGTGCACCTGGCTGTAGTTCTTGGAAAAACGGGATTCAAGCTTAAATTTTTTTCATTTCCTAAACAAGAGGGTAAGGTTAAAGTGAAAAATATATTAAATGATTTTAAATTTATAAGTAGAAAAAGAGTATGAATTGATTCTTTCAAAATTGGAAAGAGAGACTCCTTTTATGAAAATATTACTTCAATTTTGTGTGGTGGTGACTGCAACAAGTTTGCAAACATAAACCTTACAATTTTATATTTAAATCTGGGCTGTCATGTAAAGTGCCATAAAAAATTATATGTCCAGCTTTAAAAACTACTTCTCCTTCGTAAACTACTCTATGAAATTTTAATTTTAGTATATCGGAAATATTCTATCAAGGAAAATCTCAGATCCTCCATCATTCCCCTATTATTCATTGAATTATTTATCTGAAACATAAATGTATTTTAAAAGTGAAGAATCAAATTTAGAACAATAAGAATCTGTAATATTCTAATTTCTATTGATGTACAACTTCTAAATACAGCAAATTCTTCGTAAATCATTTTATTTCCACTTGTACACAATGTAATATCTCTTCTCGAGCTTCGAATTTTACTCACAGTGGCGCTGATAGCATAACTTTAAATCCTTATCTTGCAGGAATATTTTAATTCATTTAATTTTTATGATTAATTGGAATTATGTACATAATAAGAATTCAGAAATATTTTCACCTTGCAAGATAATTTTCATGATTGAATTAATAATGATAATTCAGCATCTTTTTCAAGCAAAATAATGAGGAATCGTTGAATCTCCATGTTCGATTTAAAATTATGTACATAATGGATATTCAGGATTATTATTATCTTGCAAGATAATTTTCATGCATTGCATTTTTATAATTGAATTGAAATTATGTACATAATGATAATTTAGCATAGAGATTATCTGGCGGAGTGAATTAGAACCGTTGAATTTTATGTTTGAATTAAAATTGTGTACGTAATAGAAATTCAAAATTATTATTATCCTGCAAAATAATAATAATAATAATTCTGAATTATCGCTATGTACATAATTTTAATTCTGAATGGCCATTATGTACATAATTTTAATTCAATCACAAAAATTCAATGCATTTAAATTATCTTGCAAGAAAATAATAATTCTGAATTTCTATTATGTACATAACTTTAATTCAATCATTAAAATTCAATGAATTATAAGATTATAAAAATGTATAATTCAAATTTAACTGGAATAAATTGTTGCTTTTAAATAGCAAAACGGCGTGCCACACAGATCCTCGTCTCCAATAATTAAATTCAACTAATCTATGTCAAAACTATAAAAAATTAATTTATTATTTCAATTATGTCATTGATTTTAAAAGTGTAAAATTTGAGTTAAAGCATGCAAATCAATTGCAACAATGTACATTCTCCTACAGTATTAAATCAATTATTAAATTTAATAATCAGGCCTAAATATCAGCTCCAATTAAAATAACTTTTCATAATTTGTTTACCGACTGTCAATTTTTTCACCTAATTATCAACTATTCAATCAATTCATATGTTTCTTCGATTTTCATGTGTCAATTTTGTTTCACAATCGTAAAAAGGCGTAGAAATATTGTTTTGATTCAGATATTTAGCAATTCATTAGTTGTTATTGTTGAAAATATTTGGAATAGGAATAGACAAAAGATATCTATGATGAAATTGGTGTTGGAGAAATTTACGTATGTTGTGAGTTTTAAACAGCTAATCATGTCAGCACCACCTATTTTGAAACTGGATTGACATAAACAATTGATTAAATGCGATACCCATAAATTTATTCATTTTATTATGAAATACGTTAAAAAAATTCAATATCAAATTTAATTCGTAATTTTTCATGACTTTCAGTTTTTTAGCATTCTATTGTGTCATTTTGATCCCGGGTAACATTACATTCTTGTCTCAAGTTACATCTGTTTAGCATTGCGAAAATTTTGAATACTTGTAAAGATTGTATCGCAAAGCGATATTTTTGTTGTTCTTTTACAAATTTGGATCATAAGAAAGTGTGAATTATGTCGAAGACTGCTTGTTTATGTTTTTGTTGACATAAATACAACAGTTGAGATAAAATGGGTTGAAATGTCAATGTAAGAATGAGAATCGCAGAATTAAGTAATTCGGTCTTTGAAGGTGACTGCAAGATTTGGAAATAATAATTTTACAAAAATTTGGAGTTGGCGTTTGATCTAAATGAATGCCAATTAATTGTGAAACAATCCTTCCCACTAACTGCAGCACTTTTTCCATTTCGCTAAAGTTATCTAATCTATGTCACATTCAAGTGTTATCTTTTAAAGTCACGTTCTTTACTCGGCGTTATGTGTGCAAGAATTCATAACAGGAGCAGTAAATCCGCGTTAACCTGGAGCCTAGAGTATCACTCGAACACGTGAACTGGTTCATAGATTAATTGCCTTAATAGTTTGTGAAAACCAGGTCCAAATCACAAGATGCTTGGTCTCCAAACGAGTTGCGGATTTTTGCAATTTTGGAAAGGCCTTAAAAGGCGAAAGAAATTAGTGACAGTGATTAGGTCTTTAATCGGCTATTAGCAAAGATTGAATTAATTGATATGAGTTTATTTATTATAAAGTTGCCAATAATTAAAATATTTAATACGCATATAATATTTTTTATCTAAACAAATATAGTTCATTTATGTGATTTATTTGCCTATAAAATTATTCATATCAATTTTAACAAACTATTCACTTCAAGAAAAGAAAAAGTATGAAAACTCATATGTAATCTCAAACAACACTTTAGATTGTACATATATAATCTTTTATCGTCGTGTCGTCGCGATGCTGTCAAACTGTTTTTTTAGTATGTTCATACATAATATTTCATGTTATGATTTATTTCTTCTTCTCCAAAGTTCATGTTTTTTCTTATAATATGTAAGCAACGACCGACCGTCATTATTGTCCAGGATGAAGTTGCCTGCACTCGATGAAAGCGAGTGCGTTGCTTCGCGCAGTCAACTTCCTATGGAATACCAGTATTTATTCATTTTATCTGCGATATTAGTTTTTCCTTTGCAATACTCCAGAAACCACTACATTTCTCGTAATATATCTGCATATTACTGAAATACTTGTATCCACTGAGGAATATCTGTATTTCTCTTGAATGCGCCTGTGGAATATCTTGTATTCCTTAGACATATATGTATTCCTTAGGCACACCTGTATTCTTTTGGAATACCTGTATTTCCTGTAGAATACTTTGGAAGTATCTGCATTTCCTGTGATATATCTCAAGGAAGTTTGATACGATGAATTATATATGTACATAATTTTGAACAATTTTAAATTAACATTATGTACATAATGGAAATTCGAAATTACTATTATCTTGCAACATAATTCCAATCCATTGAATTTCTATGATTATGTACATGATTATTAAAATAATTTTGAATTTCTATTATGTACATAATTTTAATTCAATCATAAAAATTCAATGCATTGAAATCATCTTGCAAGATCATAATTATCCTAAATATCCATTATGTACATAATTTTAATTCAAGCCTTAGGACTCAATGAATTAAAATTATTTTGCAAGATAATAATAATTCTGGATTCCCATTATGTTCATCATTTCAATTCAATCATAAAAATACAATGCATTAAAATTATCTTGCAAGATAATAATAATTCTGAATTACCATTATGTACATAGTTTTAATTCAATCATAAAAATTCAATGCATTCAGATTGTTCTGTTTGTCAATAATAATTCTGAATTTCCAGTATGTACATAATCTTGATCCAATCATAATAATTTAATGTTTTAAAATCACCTATTAAGATAATTTCCATGCTGAATTATCATTATGTACATAATTTTAATTCAATCATAAAAATTCAATCCATCAAAACTACCTTGCAAGATAATAACAATTCTGAATTTCCGTTATGTACATAGTCTTAATTGAATCACAAAATTTCAATATATTAAAATTATCTTGCAGGATGATAATAGTTTTGAATTTCCATTATGTACATAATTTTAATTAAATCATAAAAATTAGATGAATTGAAACTATCTTGCAAGATAATAATAACTCTGAATTACCATTAGGCACATAATTTTAATTCAATCATAGAAATTCAATATAATGAAATTATTTCGCAAAATAATAATAATTCTGTATTCCCATTATGTACATAATTTTAATTCAATGATAAAAATTCAATGAATTAAAACTATCCTGCATGATAAAATAATAATTTTGAATTTCCATTATGTACATACATAATTATAATTCACATAAAAATTCAACGGTTCCATATCAAACTAGATTATCTCCATGCTTAGTTATCATCACGTACATAATTTCAATTCAATCATAGAAATTCAAAGCACAAAGTTATCTTGCAAGATGAAAATAATTCTGAATTATCATTATGTACATAATTTCAATTCAATGCATTAAAATTATCTTGCAAGATAATAATAACTCTGAATTTCCATTACGTACAAGATTTTGATTCTGAATTGACAATTTGTGCATAATTTTATTTTGAACATAAAAATTCAACGGTTTCATAGTATTTTTCTTGATTATCTCCATGCTGAATTACTATTATGTACATAATTTTAGTTCATTCATAGAACTTCAATCTTTTTAGCGCATTTTTTGGAAAAAATCGCTATTATATTCACTTTGGCTGTCTGGCTGGCTGGCTGGCTGGCTGGCGTGACGCTGGTTCTCGGCAACTATACTATTTACAGACTTGAAACTGGTTCTAAATAAAAGCTGCTGTTCCGTAGGTTTGCACAAATTGCGTCAATTCAAGCTCAGTGACTGTGGAATATTAAATTATTCAATTACTTGTTTCAAGTGGAACAATGCCCATAGATATATATGACATTAGGGATATGGCAGCTAAAGTTTATTCAAGTGAATGAAAATTTAGTTACAACTTTAGCCGTGTGTGTCATTACTATTATGTACAGTTGTCAAATCTGTCCGGGATTCATTCAATGACTTGTTTGACGCGATTTTGAAGCTTAATAGAATGAATTATTATTATTGGATGAAAATTTGTTTACTTTTGGTGTATTTTTTTATATATAGCTTTGATAAAGATCAAATTATTTTAAGGTACAGCACGTGACCTCCCGTCAGTCAATAACCAAACAATAAAGATTAAAAGATATTTTTGAGTTTGTACATGCATAAATTATGTACCTATCAAATAGTCAACTTGAAACTAGTACTAAATGGAAGCTGCTGTTTCGTAAGTTTGCCCAAACTGCTTTATTTCAAGCTCAGTAATTGTTGGGAATGGTAATTTGCGGAATCTCTGAAGTAACAAGCATTTATGAGCTGTCAAAAATGCGCTTTCATCATCTAGATGATTCTTCAATTTTTTTTAATCTTTTCTATCTTGCAAGATAATAAAAGTGTATAGTTTAAATTTAACTGGAATAAATTGTTGCTATTAAATAGCAAACCGGCCTGCTATAGAACTCATCAAGTATAACATTATTCTCAATAACTCTTTCCTCTAAACCCTCTGGATGTCGAGTAACAATACATCAAAGTTTTCTAGAAAGAATTCACAGTGCGCCTATGGTTCGAACTTAATGTTTTTTAATTGTTAGAAGAATGACTGTAGTCGATCAAAATGAGTATTTAGCCATGTCAATTATTCATTTGAATATTTTAATAATACATTTAGATCTTTGCGTACCTTGGTAATTCTACTTTTGTTAAATTTGTCTTTGAGATTAACAATTGAGCCTATTTAGCGATTTCATGTATTTTTTCAGATAGTTCATTTCTCAGAAATTAGATTGCACAAGTTCATTGCACTTTCACAGAGAACATCTGAGGAAAACAGTCTGAAAATAGTCAAAATCTGAGCTGCCGTCTATGAGCGGCGAATAAACTGACTGTTATTCTCAAATAAATAAAGGAATACAATTCTAAAATAATAAAATTAGTAAATAATTCAATTTAAAATATTGCAACAATTCTGAAAGCTTCTAGTCTTAGAACAGAAAGCACAACCTACAAGAATAATCAAATTTGATAAGTGAATTAAATGTTTTCTGAAATATAAGATGGATTATGTAGTACTATGTTAAAATAATTGGGATTTTGGCAAAAAGCTTTAAAGAAATATTATAAGTGTAAATCATTCAAAATTCTTGGATTTATATCTTCTGTTTTGGACTTTTTTTGAGCAATGTTCTGTTTAATATGTTTCTAATAATTGTTTTTTTCTTGTTACAGGTATGTTTCGAAATTCTCATCTACTAATTCAAGTACAGGTCAGGCATTTCCAATTTCAAATATTTTTTTTTAATTTTTTAATCGATTCTTTTTATTTTAATAATTCATGAATAATTATTACAATTCTTTTAATATTTTTTCATATTTCTATGTATTACGAAATGAGAAAATAATTAGATGTCATCTCCTGCAAAAACAATAATTAAATTCCTGACCTAGTTTAAAATTAGGAGTAAAGCAAAGAAAGATCCCTATTTCGCAATTCTAGAAAGGTTGAAGTGACGGCTTACAAATAATCCAATTAGTATCCAAATTAAAAATTTCTTCCTACGTACAAGTATACTCTAATTAGCACACCAGCAACCCGTCATTTTCCACCTTGACTTCAACTAGCAGGAAAAAATTGAATTAAAAATTAGGTTAATTGCATTGTAGGGTAACAATTATTTAGCTTACATTTACATAAGATAAAACATTTTGGTCTTCAAAATTAAATAATAATTTTAGTCACTCAACATATCACTCTTGAAAACCAATTGAAAATGTTAATTATATTATAATTACTTCATTTTACGCATAATGAGTGAATATTAATAATATTACCACTTACGTCTCGTATTTCAATAAACTGTTGAAATTCAAGATTTGTAAAGTAATAATAACCTACAAAAATCCAATATGTACCACTCTATTGCTCATAAATAACAATTTAATTACAAATATATATCGCAGTATTTCACGCGGTATAAATTTGTTTCAATTTCTCTTACTAGAATCATAAATTTTATTTAATAATATTTACGAGTCTCAATTTTAATAGAGGCTACATTTCATGTAAACAATTATTCTGGAATCATTTTATACAGGGTAGTACTATCGTCATTTCAAACTAATTTTCTATATTCGTGTTTTAATTAATGGTGTTGTAAAAATACATTCTAATTTCGCGAAAAACTCTGCGTGGTCTTTTTAATGGATATAGCAATCAAGCAATCAGCTGCTATAATTGAGAAAAAATTCATTTAAAAGTGCGCAATACGAAAACATAAATACATAACATTGATGCAAATTTCTCTTTAAAATATGGCATATATATCCATCATATGTAAATTGATTTTGCCCTAGATTCCTTTATCAAAAAATACTTTATGCACGTCGTTACTTAATCCGGACAAAGATTTTTTATTCAAAGTTGAAAAAGCGATATGTGTAACACATTCATTTTATCAAGTGATCTCTCAGAGGTCTCCAAACTTTTCGAGAGTATAACTACATTTTAAATAGTTCTGAATTTATGCGGAAAATTATAATAAAGTCCAACTGAAGTGCACTTCCGGTTCAGTCGATTATTGTGAGAATAGTTGGCAATCATTCAGATGCTACAGCAGACTGAAATACTAAATTTCAATACTCTACAGTCGATTGTTTCGAATTTATGCGAAAAATACTAAAAAAATGTCAAGTAAAGTACACTTCCGGCTCAATCAATCTCAATGAAAATGGGATATGAGCATCTAGACGGTAATATCGTCTTAAATACTGAATTCTAACATTCTACTTTCAATAGTTTTGGATTTATGCGAAAAATTCAAAAAATGGTTCGAGTAAAGTGCACTTCCGGTTCAGACGGTTGCAATCATAATGCAAAGTGCTCAACTAGATTTTACAAAAATGCTTAATACAAAATTTCAATATTTAACGACTGATTGTTTAGAATTTATGCGAAAAATTCGAAAAGTCTGTTATATATAGTGCACTTCCGGCTTAGCCGATTGGCACAAAAATAGAAGATAACCATTTAGATGATACAGCAATCTCAAATACTGAATTTCAGTATCCTACGGCTAACCATTCTGGATTTATGCGAAAAATTCAAAAAAAGTTCCAAGTAAAGTGCACTTCCGGTTCAGACGATTGCAACAATAATGCGAGGTGCACAACTAGACCTTAGACCAATCTTAAATACAAAATTTCAACATGATATACTTTGGACAGGTTTTGAGATTTGCGAGTTACAAACGCACGTACGTACCGACATCAAGCCAAAAATAGTCAAAATGGATCCAGGGATGCTCATTTATCATATCGAAAAGAAGTACAATTTTTGTGGGTACATTTTGCCCATTTTGGAGACTTCTGTATTTTACATATGTTTATCAAACAAATGACTAATGAAAAACAAGAAACAAGTGAGTGGGGCTACGCCTACTAGATATATATTATATATTATCAATAATATTCTGTAAATTCAGATATAATAATTATTTAATTGCGTTCAGTCGATGCAGTATAATTATTATACATAAAGTACATATCACATGCAAATTTTAATTTTTTATTTATTTGAGATTTATGGTTTTATAGACCAGAAAGATTATGCCATATTTTGATCCAAATTAAAACGCATTAAAATAAATTTATATCTGTTCAAAAAAAGTGACAAATTAATTTACAATAAATCAATATTACTTTACACTTATTAAAAATCATTGAACTAATATCTATTTCCAGGAATATTTATATCACACATTTTCATATTGACCTGCTCCATCATTCTGTTTACTCTCCGACCGTTTGATTTATTGTGTAAACTCTCAAGTAAACGACGTGATCCTTCAGCTTTGCGAGAGGCTGCTAGAATTATCTCAAATATTCCAGATTTTTAATAAGAAAATCCGTTACAAATATAAATTCTTTTTCAATTTATTTGGGAAGTTCGGCACTTTTGATACCACTGGTTTAGTTATAAATTAATATTCCGTCATGAGAGTACCAACCAAAATTTTTTTTTCTTGTAAAATCGAGTTTGAATACCAGTTACTACCTTATGAGCAAATATGAATTGGCGAATAATTTTTATTCTGCTATTATTAGCACTAAAACTCAAGTTGTCATGATTTAAATCAGTTGTTTTAAATCAAATAAAAAAATCACGATTTAAAAGGGCATAGATGACTAAAATCAAGATTTTAATCAAGTGATTTTCTCAAAAAAAAACATTGATTTTAATCAAAAACAAAATGTTTTTTTTAAGAAAAATACCACAGTGGAAAATGAAGTAAACCACTTATAAGAAAATTAGAAACAGGAAACATACAAAAATAAATTGAATTATGGCATAAAAGATTCTAACTTAGAATAGGAAATAAACAAATTGATGTATGAAGAAACTGTGAGTTTTTCAAACATGCTTCGACCTTGAATCCCTGGGACAACTGACGAACTTATTTTTCATGTCAATTTAAAATTAAATTAGTATTAGAGGCAGAACGAAATGTTTCAGATAATTACTAAAAGTATTGAAAATTTAAAAGTCAGAACTAAAGAAAAAAAAACATGATTTTTTTAATAAAAATCGTGATTATTTTTTTTCTTTTTAAATCATGATTTAATTACACCCTTATTTAAATCAATCAGAATCACTTATTCAAATACCAATTTTTTGCTTAAATGTAGAAAATTGTGATTTAATTCAAGAAAATTCGATTTAAATCAAAGAAATCGTTTTTTTGATTTTTATTTAAAAAATCGGATTTTTTTTCAACCCTACTAAAAATATAATAACAATACAGTTCATATTTTTTTATAGAATTACATAACCATTCAAATTTATTTTGACCTGTTTTGACTCTCAAATCGTTCGATTTATTGTGTGATCTCTCAAGGTCTCAAGTAAACGACGAGGTTCTTTATATAGACAGAGGATGGAGTCCTTTTTGTTTACCTGCTGTTGTCTGGAACAGTTCTACAGCCTTTCGAAAGGCTGCTAGAATTACCTTGAATATTCCAGACTTCTAATAAAAAAATCTGTTACAATTATTAATTCTGCAAGTACCTCAATGTTTTTTCAATGTATTTAGGAAATTTTCGGGAAATTTGGTATTTTTGAGACCATTGGTTTTATAAATTATTATTTTGTCATGAAGGTTTTTATTTATCTCAAAAAAAATTCTGGAAAATCAAATTTGAATATCAATTACTCATGAATAAAAATTAATTGGCGATTGATTTTTATTTTGCATTTAAGGTTGTTAAGAAGAGGAGTGGGGTCAAGGTGTGGTGGGAACCCTGCTCTATCTAAGTACATAGGATAAAGCATTCATTGCCAACTTCAAATAAACAAAATTTCGATCATTAAAACTAATGGAAATGTTTGTTTTCGGTTGAAAATACATGATTTTGAATAATTTGGTTCCTTATTCTATTCTTTTAAAGAGTTTTCATCGGTTGAAATATTTGTTTTTAATATTTCAATGAAGCTACAATATGATATGTATATTACGCAACGCTGTAGAATTTCGGAAATTTTTTTGACATTTGACGTTTAGTACTGGTAATGCGTTTCATAACCAAACAGACTTATTGACGATAAATCTACATCAAAAAAATAATATCGGTGGAAGAATAAATGTGTTACTCAATCAGTGTACCGTCAAGTTAGGGAAGTGATAAAAAATCTTGTTTATTCTTATCACATACACTCTTCCTATTTAATCTCATGCGGTGACGTTGCCAAGCATATGATAACTTTCTAAATTTTAGTAGCTTTTGTACAATTTTTTTGAATAATAATCCAATTTTCTCTGAAACTATAAACAAGACTTTTTTGAAATTTGATACACATGTTCATAAGACTTTCGTAGATATTTTGAGGATTTTTTGTGATGTTTTCATTTCAGGTAGTCGAGATAATGACGTATAAGTCAATGTGAAACACGTCGCGTGCATTAACGCAATGTAATAATATGTCACCGAACAGCAACTTTGACATTTTTCATCTCAATAACTAGAAACAAGATTGAGTTCAAACTTAGCCAGAATATTCTTCATTAAACAAATAATATACTGTAAAAATTTGAATGAATTCTCATATACTTTGATTTCCTTCTCAACAACCTTAATTCAAAATTTCTATTAAAAAATAAATTGCTCACAAACAAATATTCTTTTTTACTATTGGATTGTATTTTAGAAATGCCTCAATCCTCCTTCAGTATACTTTTGAAGCCATTATTTTAATAATAAATCAATATTTTGTCTCGAAGGATCTTTCAACATTCAAATAATATTTATTCCTGAAGAAATATCAATTGGCGATCGATTTTTATTTTGCCAATATCTCAACCTCACCTCAATATATTCACAAAGTTTCAAATTTTTGAGACCTCTGATTTAACCTTAAATTAATATTTTGTCCTGAAGGATCTAAAATTCTAGTTTGAATACCATTTATTCATGAACAAATATTAATCAGCGATCGATTTTAATTCTTCAAATCCGTCCCTGTTGTCTGGGCGGAGCCTGTTATCCCTTTACGTCGCGCCAAGCGACATTCGAGAATAACGTAGAAATATCTGGATGTTTAGATTCCGTATATATAAGGGCGAACAACTTGACTGAGTGAATAGTAAAACGGAGTGAATATTCAGAGTGTGATGAATAAATAAGTTATTGAAAATAAATATTAGTGGCTTTGTAGTGGAGGTTTAATAATAGTGATATTTTCTTTTCATTTATTAAATAGTGACAAACGATTCTTTAAGAGCAATAAACATTACAATATGTTGACAAAGCTTATTTATTTATAGAATAAGGTGATAATTTAAAATTTATCTTTTCAAGCAGGCGTATTCCAAATTATTTTGCGTGATCATTAAGTGATTTATTAGCAACCTTCAAAAATGGGGCAAATGTCACTTTGCGATGATATATTTGAGTATGTAAATTGTGCATTGCCCCACACTACAAAAATATGTACCCCAAAAGTGTTGCGTTCAATAACAGGTCAAACAACACTTCATAAAATACTTTCTCTCGGTCATGTCCACGAAATATGAATAAAACAACTCACTGTCGGACAATGACAACAAACAATTGAAAAATCAACACAAATTGACGTTTGAATATTGGGAGATTGTTGTTGTAATGACTAGGCTTCAAACGTTCCAAAACTATTGGAAAAAAAAGTTGTATTTCTATATTAGAAACTCTATACTAGATACTCGTTCATTCAAACACTCGCTCCACCCGTTATTCTAATATTTGTTAATTAATATTAGAAATGCAGTCTTTTTGTTATGCAATGGTAGTAAAATTATTTTCTTCGGATGTAATGTGATACAGTGCGAAAATATTTTTTTAAATACCACAGTTTTATCCTTGATTTAGACCTTCATGGTAGAATGCATCACGCGTAGCTATCTTGATCTGATCTAGTTGTTGATTTTACATACACATACATTCAGTACAGACTAAACAAACATTGGAACATCAGTCAATGTTGTCAATCAGTCTGGATTTAGAAAAAAAGTTTTTTTTTAACAAAAATATGTTTTATGCATGCTTCTTGCATTATGTCCTCCAGTATTTTCTTTTACAAAAATTACTGTGATAACAAAAAGTACTGAATTCACTGCAGAGCGCTTTGTGTCTTTCAGCTCTCGCGGCATCATTTCCAACGCGATGTCGTTTATTTGACAAATGTCCGTATAATTTAATTCCCACTTCCCGACGTCCAAGATTAAAAGGAGCTGTCAAACGAGTGATAAACACAATAACCATGTTAAAATGACAATCATTTTTATTACTTTTGGTTGAATTCATAATAAAGATATCCTTCGTAAAAATTAAATATAGAATATTGAATCTTTAGTCAGCTTTTTTGAAGTGCGATTAAGGGCACGCGTTTCTTTGTTCGGTTGTAGAAAAAAAAAAGATGAAAAGGAAGCTCAACTTGTAATCCAATAACGAATAACCAATAACAAGAGAACGGTCAATAAATATTGAAAGCATCTGCTAGGTTTATACCGTGTTCGACCCTTTGTAAAATAAAACCGAAGGAGGATGAAAACGATATTGTAATGTTGTTAGACTCTGAAGGTAGTTTAGATGTAGGCCGTAGGGCTGGATGATATATCATTTATGGAGGACGAATTTTATAGTGTATTCCAATTGGAGTATATACCAAGTGTCTATTTGAAATTCAGATATAATAATTCATAATACATTCAACTCAACACTTGATTTAAATCAAGTAAAAAAATCACGATTTAAATCAAATCAAAGTTTTTTATACAAATAGCTATAAGATTCACATAGAATAAAATTAAATTAATATAATTCCAACCCTAAAATTTCTCCAATATTCCAAAAGTTAACTAAAGAAATGTGTCACAAAAATAAAAATTAAGACATTGTTTGCCTTACTTACCAGTTTAGAAAGAGACATAAAAAACTCTCATAGCAACTAAATCATCAAATAAAAATATCAAATATAATTATCATCATTAGTTCTGCAAATAATAGTCGTATTTATTTAATTTTCTTGTTTTCCACTTCTTGTATAGCAACTAAAATATCTGTATGACGTTCATTTTTCCAGTTAATTATCCTGCCCTTTATTGTTCACAGTAACAGCTGTAACAGGTGTAGAAATTACTGTTGACTTTGTCTTAATTGCTCATTTTCCGTAAATATCTTTCTGGAAGAAAATAAATAAAGACCAAGTATGATAATGTCAAGTTGAATGGCAGGTATGAGGTGCTATTTTATGCTCCAACGATCTGAGAAATTCATATTAATATATAAATTAAATTGTGATTTATTATTATTTGATGCGTTTGAATTATAGAGGAGGTAATCAGAAAGTAACCACGAGGTGTGACCGATAAATAAACTGAATGCAATCATAGTATATTTTTTTCTTTGCACTCTTCTTATGAACGCAAGAGAGAAAACCGATAATTTTCGCTTATCGAGAAAGTTTCGTCGTCGGACGATCGGTATCACAGTATTAGTAACCATCACTCCTTACAGTTCGATTCCGTAAATTAAAATCTTTATTTTTGTCATTTCTAAATGTATCACTCAATATTAATCTGGATCTGGACAATCATTATGAATGTCAACAAATTCTAGTGTAATTAAAGATGAGTTAATAATTTTTTTACAATTTATTTCTTACTCAGTACTATTCAACTTCAACTACAAAGCCACTAATATTTATTTACAACAACTTATTTATTTATTATACTTCACACTTGGCTAATCACGCTCTGGATATTCATTACTCTTAGTCAGGTTGTTCGCGGATGTCCATACATCTAGAAATTTCTACGTCATTCTAGCAAGTTGCTCTAATTTTTGATTGGGTAAAGGAGCGCGACACAAAGAGATTCAGGGCCTATTTTAATTTTATGAATGATGACACTTTTGCACGTTACAATATTATTGAAAAGGTATTTAAAATAATTTATATTCTTGACATTTCCAAATATGCTGCTCTGTTCAGAGTCAATTTTGGTCGCATTTTGAGAAACTTGAATAAAGGTCATTTGCATCTGCAAATGCAGTAAATAATTAAAGATGAAATCTAGGTTTTTGTAAGTATTGTAACGTGCGAAAGTGTCTTAATTCGTAAAAATAAAATCCCTTCCTGTTGTCTGGGCGGAGCCTGTTATCTCTACATTCGAGAATAACGTAGAAATTTCTGGATGCTTCCGTATATATAAGGACAAATATGATAATAAGCAGTACGAAGCATAAACATCGAAAAATACATAAAATAACATGGACGTCTCCGGATAATAAAACACAGACACAAATAGACCATGTGCTATTAACAAGGAGGAAATAATCATCAATATTAGACGTAAGAACTTCCAGGGGTGCATGCGCTGACTCAGATCATTACGTGGTGGCAGTGTCGATAAAGATAAAGAGGAATAATAGAAAAGAAACGAAAATAATTAAATGGAATATAGAGGAAATGTATAACGAGGATATAAGAGAGAAATACATTGAAGAATTAAAAACAATTTAAAAAACGAAAATGAAAAAGAGAAAATAGGGGAAAAATGGTCTAAAATTAAAAGAATGCGAAAAATAAAAAAAATTGGTTTGATGATGAAATTAAAAAATCCATAGAGGAAAAAAGGCAAGCAAGGTTAAAATTTGTAGCAACAAATAAAAATGAAGATGAAGACGAATACGAAAGATTAAAAAACAAATGTAATAAAAATATCAAAAAAAGTAAGAATATGGGTAGAGAAAAAAATTAGAGTCATTGAAAAAGAAACATTGAATAGAAACGCAAAAAAAAATTATAAAGAAATAAAGGAAGAAAATAAAACATATAAAGCTAGAACATATGGAATAAAAGACAAAAATGGAGTTTCATCAGAAAATGACCAACAATACAAGAAAGTGTGGATGGAATACTTCAAATATCTATTAACTAAACCAGAACAAGAATTGATAGTTGATACCCCAGAAGAAAACGAAATAGAATTAACAGAACCTACTCTAGACGAAGTAAATGAAATCATAAAAAACATGAAAAACGGTAGATCACCAGGAAAAGATGAAATGAACATAGAACTAATAAAATATGGAGGCAAAATAGTCATGCAGCAAATACATGAGCTTATACTAGAAATTAGGAGAAAAGAAGAAATGCCGAAAGATTGGGAAATAGGACAAACAACTATACACAAAAAAGGAGACCAACAAGTATGTCAAAATTATAGAGGAATCACACTTTTAAACACAGCTTACAAAATAATGTCGATATTAATACAGAGAAGGATAACAAATGTGACAAGAGGGACCACCGGGCAATATCAGTGTGGCATTGTGGAAGGGAAATCAACTACGGATGCCATACACACTATAAAACAAATAATTGAAAAAACACTGGAATATGAACTAAAAACTGAAATATTATTTATTGATTTTAAACAGGCGTTCGACTCAATTAAAAGAGGAAAATTATTGGCAGCTTTGAAAGACTTGTAAGTACCAGGAAAATTGAGAAAATTAATAGCTATGACCTGTGAGAGGAACAAAAATAAGCATTAGGACTCAAAAAGAAGAAACAGAAGACATAATAATAAATAAAGGAGTAAGACAAGGCGATGCCCTATCAGCCACGTTATTTAATTCAGCCTTAGAGCACGCAATGAGAAATATAACAAAGGGAACACTCAGAACAAGAGGGGGACAAATAATAGCATACGCAGATGATATAGCAATTGTAGCAAAGAATAGAAAAGTGATGAAAGAAATACTGGAAGAAATAATAAGTGAAGAGAAGAAAATAGGGCTAGATAAACGAAGGAAAGACCAAAATAATGATAATTGGAAACAAGGTAGAAGAAAATATAATTAAAATAGGAGAGTTCAAATACGAGCAAGTAGATAAATTTAAATATCTAGGAGTATTGTTAACGAACAAAGGAGATAGAGAAATAGAAATAAAAGAAAAAATAACGGCAACAAATAAAGCTTTCCACGCAAATAGAAAACTTCTAGAAAGTAAAATTATATCGAAAACTACAAAAATGAGAATATATAGAACCATAATAAGACCACTAACATTATACGCAGCGGAAACAATGTCAATGACAACGAAGAACGAAGAACAGTTGAGAAAAACTGCAAGGAAAATAATAAGAAGAATATTAGGACCCATAAAAATAACAGATACAGAATATAGAATAAGAATGAACCACGAGATTGAACAAGAACTAAATGGAGAAGACATAGTAAAAAGAATAAAACAACAGGGGATAAAATGGCTTGGGCATGTATGGAGAGCCAGCGAGCAAGATACAATCAAGTCAATAATGCAGTGGAGCCCTAGAAGCAAAAGAAGAAAGGGAAAATCAAGATCAACGTAGATAAAAGAAGTAGAAGAAGACTTAAGATCAGCGGGAATTAGAGATTGGAAACAAAAAACAGAAAACAGGAAAATATGGAGCAACATAGCCAAGAATATTTAAAATTGTAATGGAGAGCTATCCCTTCCAAAAAAAGGGATCTAGAAAGCTTCGTTGGACAGTGTCATCTAAAAGATGAACAGAGAACTGGAAGACTTGTATTTATTTAATTTATTTCCAATGGTTGATTTCTTGCTAGCAAATTCTTGGACAATTCCAGGAATAATAATTCCTTCTAACGTCTTTAAAGGAACATTCACCTCTGAATGCCGAGGCGTCGTTAAGTCTACAACGACCGGTTGAGATTCGAACCTGGCTCAATAAGGTCATGAAACATGAAACAGAAGCAGTGAGTGTTAGTTGTTGTACTGGTTTTTATATACAAAAGCGGATAAACTCGTCTTATTTATTTGGAAGTGCAGATGTTTAGAGGATGTTGGTTAGGAGTTGTTAAGCCTACTTCACACTAGAGAATTATAACAAACAAACATAAATAATTGCCCAGTCATCTCATTGACTTAGCAAAATATGATTATGCAAATCCCTTAATCTCCATTCTGAAATTGATTCCGTCGTTAGTGTTCGCGGAAGTTTTCGTCTGTTTTTCCGCTAAACACTTCAATTAAGTTTAGTGTCAACGAACCGGCCGAACACACCCTCGCACGCACCAACACACTGACATAGAGGTCAACCTTGTAAGCTATTTTGGTCCTGCGTGCTGATGAAAAGGAAATATGTGTCCTTTTACCGCGCCTAATAGATAAATTCGTCACCAGACCTGTCAACAACTAACCCAAATCATACTTTCTTTATCGCCCTAACTCAACTGTCAAACAAACATCTCAATAAGAGTTTATGTGCTTTGTTTATAAGATTAGGTAATACCGCTTGAGTACCTTCAAATCACGTGCTTATTTTCAGCTTGGTTGCTTGAATGTACACACAAATGCACGCACTGACTAATTAAATTACGCACCCTTTTGCGAAGGGGGTGAACTATAGTTATTTTCAGCCCTGAATGGCGTTGACCGCTACAAAACTGACCCAGAATATTTTTAGAATTCTACAATTCCAAGGGAAAAAATACTAGGAGATTTATTGGCTTTTAAGTATTGTTTTGTTCGTTTTGCTTTTGTTTTTGCTTTAAGTGGTTGTTTGTTTCGATTGTGTCTTGTTTTAGGCGAAGATAGCTCGATAAATTTAGAAGTAATTGAGGCTTATGTATTTGAAAATTTCCTTAACTTGATACTTTTTTTGTAATTGAGGTAAATTTAGAAACTTGGATTTTAGGGGTAAGCTCAGGGATTATAAAAGCCATTATTTCGTACTTTTACCAGTACATCCTAAGATTTCTAAAGAATAGTCAAAAGAAAACAACCTAATCCTCGTCTGGTATGATCCGTCATTCATCGGAGCCAAAAATAATTTCTTTCAATCCTAATTCCTGTAGCTTTTATCAATTTTAGGTGCCTAATTGTAAAACCTTCCCGGAATACTTTAGGTTTACCGATACCAGTGGCGTAACTATAGGGTGACAGGATTGTCAAAACGGAAATCTTAGCCCCAGAAAGTCCAGATGCAATTAATTATTGGGTACAGAATTAACCATTTCAGATTGACCAAAAAACCGTTCTGTAATGAAATTTAAACTCTCGTTCGTGTGTAAATAATTTATTTCTACTTTAGGCTACACTTATTTAACTAAAACCACCCACTATTTAATATTTCTACTATTATCGACACTTAAAATTAGTCATTAACACTACACTTATTGATTTTTTGCACCGAGCAATGTCTTCTAGTTTATTTCAATTAATTTATCACTCTTCTCTTTTTTAACTGACTTTCGTAACCAACCAATATTATTTCTACGCGCTATATAATTCAACCCCATCTTCCTAACTGTCCCCTGTTCCTCACTACTCTCTTCTTGTCTACCTACTCGGATTTACCCCCTTTTTATATACCTGGGGTCGGTATTTCTTGACGATGATCTGACGCTATCCATTCTTGACACATATCAGTTAACTGCGTCAGTCACACAACTTGCGCCCGGCACCCGTTTAACATCTTCAATCTAATCTGTAGGGGCACTATTCGTTACAGTTCTGAACAATGGTTTTGTAATGTGCGAAAGTGTCATAATTCGTAAAAATAAAATAAGCTCTGAATCCGGCGCTGTCTGGGCGGGGCCTTTCGTCTTGTTTGTATCGCACCACACCGCCCCGCACGGTCGAAAATTCTAGTAACGTGCTCTCGGCTAACCTAGAATATTTCCAGAAACAGGCATCTGTATATATATGAGTAAACGACCTGACTGAGTGAACAGTGAACAGTAGGACAGTGAAATAGGGAATATCCAGTGAGTGATCAGTGTAATAAATAAATAAGTCTTGAAAAAAGATATCTATGGATTTGTAGTTTAAGATTAATAGTAGTTTGTTTAGTAACACTTCGAATAAAACTTTCATTTTCTTTTGATTTAGTAAATAGTGATTTTTATTTAATTATAAACAATTCCTTTTAAAGCAATAAACATTACAGTTTTATAGGCAATAGATATATACAATCAACCCTAATTTCGGAAAACTTGAAACTTGATAATCGTAAAGAAAATCAATAAATTATGACAGAAATGAGTACATTAATTTCAACCAGTAACAGAACTTGTCAAGTATAACAATATTTTCCAATAACTTATTATAAACTTTCGGGATATCGATTATTATTATCATCTTCACCCTCTTAACACTTTATGTAACATGTCCTATATTGAAATTTTTTTATTAATTCTACATAAATGTGTGAAGGAAAAATATTTCTCTAACAATTGTATCACGCATACTTTTTTTGAGCGTATGCGCACAGCTTGTGCGCATGTCGTACTGTTGTAAGCAGTAGCTCTCAAACAAAGTTAATTTATTTTTAAAGTTCGGCTCAACAAGAGGTTTTTAATGCATTAAAGTTTCAATTTCATGCCTATGGTTCAATTTAAATGTTTGAACGGTCACAGGTACATGGATTTACGCCATATTGACATTCATTAGATTGAGGGGTACAGTTGAAATGTCAGTGTATTTCAATAATGATTTTTAATTTCTTATAACTGTAACTGAATTAATTTAAAACTAGAAGAGTATTAGAATTTCGGCAATTCATTGAGATATTTTTTTACCCTTATTTCTGTATGTAGGAAAGTTAGGCTAGATTTACTAACCAATCGTACTGAAGTCAACCCTTTAGGATATTTGTCAAATTTTATTCTCACAAAATAACTCGGAGACTAGGGCTTTCGTCTTGCTTTGTTTTTGTATTATGTAACACAACTGAGGTCATTGTACTGTCAGCTGCCTGGTCAGCTGTTAACAATAAATAAACTAACAGTTGTCAACATAGAGATGGCGATACCAACAAATGCAATTTTGTCTTTTTGGACGAATAATTCTAGTCAAATATACGTAGATAGAGAATTCGCAATATGCACTTGTGGGAACAAACTCAAGTTCAAGACAATCGGGAAAAGTGCATTAAGAACCTCTTTGTTTGAGAGCTACTGCTTGCAACAGTACGACATGCGCACAAGCTGTGCGCAAACGCTCAAAAAAAGTATGCATGATACAATGGTTGAATGAAATATTTTTCTTTCACACATTTATTTACAACACTTCTAAGATGAGATCTAAATTACATATTTCTTCATTAAGCTCGTCGTGGGATGTCCTAAATATGTTTTTTTTCTCTTAACTGAACAAAGACGGGGAGAACCATGAGTGTCCACTCGTAGGAGCTTCCACTGTATTTCCTGTAGGATATCTGTGTTTGTTTGAAATACCAAAACTTTTAACAAAACATCAGCAATCAAATTAAAATTAAAATTCTTCATAACTTCATGAATTCTGTCGTTTTCTCAATCAAAACGCATAAAATTGTCATTTTGATGAAAATCTAAGAAACATGAATCCGTAGAATATTTAAAACTTTATAAATGGAAGGTATACAATTCCATTCATCCGCAGAAGAAGAAAGGAAAGTTTGGAAATTAAATAAATGTTGTATTCAGGCTGAACTTTCCGTAATTTCCGTTTAATCAAATCGATAATAATTTCCGGTTGCCTATCGTGTTTTGCGGATATAACTAAGGTACAATGGCGTTAACTATTGACCGAATTGATAATTAAATTCTGCTGCAATATGTCGGCTACACTCAATGGTTGGCGGTATGGGAATTAGGCCAAAATAACATCGTTACTCATAGAGTAGTACAATGAAGAAGCAAAAGTGGAGAAAAATTATCAAAAACTGCAAATATTTTTTGAAATAATATGCAACCATATTAATCACTTCGAAATTGACGCACGAGCGAAGCGAAGTGTGTTCGTATGAACATATCTATGGCATTATTGTTTTCATCAGGCATTTCGCTTCGCTCGTGCGTTCATATTAACATGCCTGCAGCATGCTTTCAGCCCTTGCACAAAATCAATTCAATAAAAATTATGGCAATAGATCCTTCAGAAAAGAATTGGCAATAATTTAATCTACTTATAAAAAAATAACTTAAGTGTTTCTTTGAATAGGTGTATAAAGGGTAGTATTAATGCATCTATATTTAAACAGTTAGTGGTAGATAAATTTATTTTTCCGTGCTTCAAGGCATAAAATCTCTTTCCCCGAAGGAAAACCCAACTTCTCCGTCGCTGTACATAATTCACTAGTCCCTAAGTACTCTTTAGCATCCCTTAGCACTTGGACGAAAATTGCGTAGATGACACTCTAAACTAGGAATGCAATAAGGACTAAAGTTTTCGAGGGAGAAACTGAAAAAAAATCTTATCAAGACGTCCACTCAGGGCTGAGATATTTCGCATTCACCCTTCAAGGAATAAAGGGTGGATTTGAGGAGAGGGTGAATTTGGCAACCGCGTAACCTCAAATTCGTGGACAGGTCCGTCACGGAAAATAAATCGTAGAAAGCAGGGCGCCTCCACCAAATTTTAATATTTGTCCATGTAGAATACGTCCCTGCGCAAATTACGTACCCTTTCATCTTCAACTGTTCAATTTCTCCTCCAACAATTCTCCTTCAGGAACCCTTTTAAATTCAACAATATTTGCCCACAAAAGTACAATTTCTTTTCTCATCTTCTGCAACTGATATCTATAGAAAAACGAAATATATCGGGTATCGGCATTTTTCTTTGTCGACTTGAATGTCGATAGTTGATACCAGCAGCGCCATTAGTTCACAAAAACGCCACAGGACGAAATCAACACCGGGACTAATTCTGGAATCGCAGCTGTGATGACAGGAAAAATAATTCATCTATTTTGTCGGCTTGTTCATTTATTTTATACTGGAGGTTTCGCAACTGGAGCCAATAATACAACTGATGAAAAATTATTTATAATCAATCGGGTGATAATATAAAAAACAGTCAGGAGAGTGAAAATAAATTTTCTAGATTATGCGGAAAATAAAATGAAAAATGATCTTACATTCTGGCAGCCTTTACCCTCGTTGTGGATGCCTTACTAAGACGTAATTAACCGTAATTAATTTGGAGCTTAACGAATTTTATCTTCATTTAACGTACAAGACTTTGTGCTCTCATTAAGGCCTTACGAACTCTTAACCATAGAAGATTTAATAAATTTTTGTTTACAATGAAACTATGGTCTCATTTACAAGTCAATTTTTAGGTTGAAGCACAAAAATAATTACTCAATTTAAAGCTTCACTGCTTTCGTCGAAAACATATCTGTTTTTCGCCAGTCAGATTCTAATTTGGCAATACATTGATATTCGGTCAAATCGATAATTCTATTTTTGCATGTGTAAGGATTTCACGTATATTTTCACATTTAAACATTAGATTGGCTTGAATCAGCTGATTTGAATAGTCTGAATATAGTCAGAATATGTGCAGACTGAGCTGCCATCTATAAGCAGCTCAAAAAGTAGTTGCTGCCCTCAACTTATTTCATTATTGTTGGTTCTCAAACAAAAAGAGAAAATCATTTAACAATTTATTTAAAGAAAACGATGGAATATTAAATAAAATGCAATTCTAAAATAATTAAATTGAAAATATTGCCACATAAATTCTTGAAGCTTCTATTCTTGAAGAACAGAGAACATAACTTACAAATGTATTAAACTGAATTTGGTAATTGATTTTGAATATTTTCTGAAATATAAGATTCAATATTTAATTTTTTCAGCAGATCAATTTATTGAAACGATCTGAGTGTGAAGTTTGTAATAATATGAGAAAAACTAATACACAGGTAAATAACTTTGAAAAGGTGACAATTTCAGTAGGCTCTGTACGAACGAACTGTAGTGTCATTATGTGAAATAACTGTGAGCGATAAATATTGTAACAACAGTTCACCAACATATAAACCAGAATAATCTATTTCATAATAGCAGTAAAAAAAGGCAATAACTTAATATCAACCCACATTTCCAAGAGGTAATAGCAATTTCACATGAAACAGTACACCATTTCTGTTTAAAACAGCTAACGCCCTACCCATTTTCTGAGCAATTTCATTCAATTCATCTGTTGTCTCGACAAAAATATTATTGCTGTTCTGTTACATAAAAGCAACGAATGTTCGAGACATATCATATTTCTTGAAGTAAATCTTAGATCTAGTTCATTTATTGAGATTTAAGTTAATTGGAGGATATCACAGTCCTAATTGACAAAGTTAGCTTTAACCTCAACTTGTGTCACTTAGATGTGCAGCCATTTAGTTATTCTCAATGAAGAAGTTTGCCGCAAGTTCAAAGACAGCGGGAGAACTTGCAACCAATTAAGGTGATGAGCTTAACAATTTAATTAATGAACAACAAAAAATATCAGGATACCAATTTTTATAGTTCATTATATTTTCTCGACAGTATTCATGGTACTAGCTGGGACCCTATTAATGAGTACGGTCTTCCGTCCTAGACCGTTTAAAAATCTGCTAAACAATGGTCCATTCTTAACATAAATGATACAAGAAAAGAAAGAAAAATATTTATTGATCGCACTTCTTTATCTCAGAAGAGCGCTTAGATCGTCACAAATCTCAATCTTCCGGGACGTACTTCTTCATCTTCGCGAGGTCATCATCGTCTAGTCTTCCTCTTTGATAGATCTTGTTAGGATCCAAGCCGTCGTACCAACTTTGTCCGTGTATTTGTATGTACGTATGTATTTGAGCATAAAAACGAGTACATCGACCGAGAACCATCACCAACTTCTCTAACTCAAGTTTAATGCTGATGGTGTAGTGTTTCGAACACTTGATTTTGTTTGAATTGAAACTATTCAACAAATTGAGAAGAATGGGATTCGTCATATTTAAACTACACTCAATAATAATGTAATGTTTATTGCTTCAAAAGAAATTGTTTTGAATAAAAATCACTATTTAATAAATGAAAAGAAAATAAAAGTTTTATTCTTCGAAGTATTATTAAACAAACGCTATACAATTGATTTCTCATTTAGAACTATTAATCATCAACAACAAAGCCACAGATATTTATTTTCTAACAACTTATTTATTTACTACACTGATCATTCACTGGATATTCATTATTTCACTGTCTTACTGTTCACAGTTTTCAGTCAGGTCGTTTGCTCATTTATATACAGAGATCTTTTTCTGGAAATGTTCTAGATTAGTCGAGAACACGTTACTAGAATTTTCGACAGGGCTTATTTTATTTTTACGAATTTGGACACTTTCGCCCATTATAATAATAATGCAACTAATATTTATTTCCGTCGTTCTGTTTACTTTCCGACCGTTTCGACTAAACGACACAGTCCTTTATAAAAGCCGAGAGTGATCTGCTTTGTTGCTACATTAATTTGAATTCAACCAAATTTTTCTTCCAAGTCTTATAGATCTACAGATCTATAAAAAATTGTTGAAAACGCATCGACTTTTGTTGATAAATCTTCCGGTTTCATAAAAGCCCAAATAAATTTACTACTAGAGTAAATTTATTTACTTAAACAAATTTTGATCAGTTTTAGTTTCTTTATGACATCAGAATCATTGTTGTCAAATAATTGACTGTCATTCAACAGAATTAATTTTATTGGGAGAAAGAAGTTTTGTATATAAATTATTTGAAACACAACTTGAAAAAAACAGCACTTTGCTGTCAAAACGTTGTGTTTCAAATAATTTATATACAGAACTTTTTTTCCCAATAAAACATTTATTAAAAAAATGAGTTCTGAACAGTTTTTTCCTTCATTAGAATTATTTTCATTTACTCTGGAAGTGAATTACTCTTCCAGGGTGTAACATAATTGAGTAAATTAATTTTAAACCGTAATAGAACTCGATATAAAAAAAATCCGAATAACTATTTCCTGTTAACCCTCTGGATGTCAAGTAAAAATGCATGAAAGCTTTATCAAAAATTTGACAGTGCGTCTATGGTTCAAACTGAAAGTTTGTCATTTACTGGAAAAATGAATGTTTTCTAACTTTGAACCATCGTAGGCATGTCAATCATTCATTTGAAACTGGAAGAATATTTGTTTTTTTGTCAATACATTGACATCTCTGCTTACCTCGGTAATTCTATTTTTGCCTAGGGTGTAAGATAGGTTAAAGTTGCCTCTGAGATAAACAGTTTGATCTATCAATAGTATATTGTGTGGCTAGGGACGAAGCAAGACGATTTCAGTCGAGGGTGAGCGTTGCTTGCCTGAGCGAAGCGAGGGTCGGTATCACCTTCGGCTGAAATCGTGTTTTGTTCCGTGCCACACACTGTATTTTTCATAATTCCTGCATTGAAACCATATTATAAATTTGTCATTACAAAGTAAAGAGTAGCTGCTTGTGCTTTATCGATAAGATGTTGTGGTGTACTTGAAATTGTCGTATCAATACTTTTTTTCTTGAAACTAATCATCTTTTTAATTTACAGTTCCGAATACAACAACTGTCAAATTAACTGAGGTTATATGATTTTCATTTAGAGATTGACAATGAACAAATGCGACTCTGTCAGGGATAAAACGATGTGAAAAATAAATTCAGCGGGCAGAAACAAGCTTTTATCTTCCCTAGGATAGAAACAGGCTTGTTTCTGCCTGGCTACACTCGCATTTGTCTGAAATTGTCTTGTTTCGACTCACAAACAGGCGTTGAAACGCGTTGTTTCAATGCAGGTATTATGAAAACATATTTATATCTCATTGTCAAGTAAATTAATTTCTTTTTACGGATTTCATGTAGAACATTTGTTAAAAATTTCATTACACAAGTTCATTGCACTTTCACAAAGAACAGCTGGAGAAAACAATCGACATGTGTGCTGCCATCTATGAGCGGCGAAAAACCCAACTGTTATTCTCCAACAGTAAAAGAAAATCATTCAACGGTTATTAAAAAAAGAAAAAAACGGTTGGATATTATAATGTTTATTGCTTTGGAAGGATTTGTCTATAATCAAATAAAAATCACTTTTTAATCATTGAAAATAAAATATTTATTTTCAATTATTTATTTATTAATTACACTGATCACTCACTATTTCACTGTTTTATTGTTCACTGTTCTACTGTTTTTGTTTGCTTGCCCTTATATACGGAAACACGTTTCTCGAATATTCTAGATTAGTTGAGCACGTTACTAGATTTTTCGACCGGGCGGCGCGACGCGATACGAAACAAACAGTACGAAAGGCCCCGCCCAGACAACAGAGATGGATTCAGGGCTTATTTTACTTTTGCGAATCATCAGTACAATATTATATGGAATTCAATACTAAAATAATTAATTTAGTGAATAATTCAATTGAAAATATTGCCACAATTCTGAAAGCTTCTGTTCTCATAGAACAGAAAACATAACCTACAAATGTAATCAAACTAAATTTCATAAGTGAATTAAATATTTTCTGAGATATTAGATGCAATATTACGTACATTTAATTTGTGTAGCAGATCAATTCACATGACACACATTATTGAACAACTCGTTAAATTATGGACGGGTGAAATGCTAAAAAAACAATCGAGAACTCGGAAAAAAATATCAATAAATATTGTTGCTCTCGACGAGTTTTATTACTGGTTAAATTTCATTTCATATTCATTTCTGTTACACCCTAAATATATTTTTTTCTTGAATATAAAATTTTATAAAAATTAATATTTATTCTTTTTGAGGAAATTAAGTTCGTCCCCGCGCTGCATCTTCTTCATTCATTTTTTTTTTTTTCGAAGTGGAAACTTCCTCACGCACACTGTCACTTTTTTCTGGGTAATGAATAAGTATGACCTGTAACGCGTCACGCTGATGAGTTTTGTTCATCTTTTCAATAATTATGCTCCATTCTTTCGCTTCTGCTTCCAATTTTTTTATACTCATTATTATTATTCTTTATTTACACCTGTAAAAATTCCATTTTCCAGTTTTTCCATGAAGTTAATAGTTCCCTCAAAAAATTCACAAACTTTTAAAAAAATTACTGTTGTAGCTTTTTGGACATCATTCTTCAAACGTTTGCAAAACGCTACCAACTTAACATATTTGTTCTGCGGGTTGCAAACGTATCAAGAGCTATGAGATACTAGCGTATATTTTCTTTCCAAGTTTTTTACAGTTCTCTGAGTAGAGTAAATCAAAAATTGATTTGCAGTCATTAGATATATATTTGATAAATGAGTTTGATCTACTAAAAACAGAATAAAATGTCGGAAGTAAGAAAAATATCTCCTTTTTGTCAAATGGACTGTACAAAAGAGAACGACTGCTTGATAGAACAGCAGAGATAAAACAATGGCTAGTAGTTTCGCGTCGGATACGCGGATCACTAAATTTGGTTCAATGGATCAAGTCACGGAACTCGGATCTACGGATCAGTTCAGCTAGATCACTTTATCCCAAACACAACTACGTTCAAAACTTTCCAGACTGATTTGAAAACTCTAATTTAATGCTGAAATACATTTGAAAACTTCTTGAAATTCTTTTCCTCGATTGCATTTCTGTGACATTTAGTCAGTCGACTAATGAGGCGCTACTAACACCACTACATCAAAATGGGGGAGGGAAGTTAACAGGGGACACATGTGTCCGTACAAGCAGAAACCTAGCACCCCCGGAACCCCTAAAACATCCCTTGATGCACGTTTCGTGCCCCTATCCCCTGCAAGGCCTACTAGATCAATAAGTTATCCACCCTTCTATATCACCGACAATGAGAAGTATACTTCATTCCAGAAGAAAAGAACATTGGAAGAATATCAAAGAAAAAACCACTAATTGAAAAAAAATAGAATAATAATTAATTTTTATCGAAATACAATAATTAGTATTTCAAAATTTCTCTTACTAATAGTTCAAGTGAAAGCCCAATTTTCTTCGGAGAAATTTTATAAACTTTATAACCAAGTGTTAAAATGTGTCATTAAAATAATAAAACAATACTAATTGTTCATTTGTTTACTTGCTTGATGATATATCAAATTATGAATCATTTTCGTCAAACTTTTTCCACAAAACGGTCATCACCTGTACTAAGAAATATTTTTGACATCAACAAAAAATGCGTTACCAACTGTAATCTAAAAACATTCCCAAAAATGTGCACAGAGTTCAAGTTACGCTTACAAATTTTTGTGACATAACTTCAAAATAAAAATATGAAACGTCAGAAATTATGTCAGCTATTTAATCCGCAAAAACTTAATCTGCACACCAAAAAATAATATGCAAAAAATATTCCTTTTTCAGCTTTCATTCCCACGAAAAGCACCCAGTAAGTAATACATTCATGTACAGCGGGTTGCGTAACGTATATACCAGGCGTAAAATAAAAGAAGCACTGCTCTTTAGTTACGTTTTTGTTTCGCAAACAATGCTGCTTTGTTTCTGGCACCTGTCATTCTGAAAGGCCTATCGCAAAGCAGAGAAAGAATTCAGAAAATATACGCCAAGATATTGCTGAAAAGAATGCTTTACTTGCTTTGTACAAGTTAAAAGAAACCAACAAATTTTAATAAGAATTATTCATATTCTTATGACCGAAATTAAAATTTGTAAATTTTTCTTCCATATAATGCAGCATTATTAAATTATGTCTATTTTTGTTTCAGGAGCCACCAAAGAAATTGGAACTGCCCTCACTAGAATCTGTCTTAGACATAAAGCAGTAGAAGCTCGCATGAAGACATTTACAAGGCAAGAATTTTATTGTAACGAAAGTTTTACCTTAGATTACACTTATTTAACTAGAAATACTCATTATTTAATATTTCTACTATCAACTGACGCTAAAATAGTCACTAAAACTACACTAATTTTATTATTCAAACAACAACACAGTGTTCCCTTTATTTCCACGAATTCTTATATATTTCCAACTGTTTCTTTATTTATTTCCACTAGTTCACTTTTGCGCGCCATATCCTTGACGCGATACAACTGTTTTTGCGTATGCTACCCATTCAACCGGAGTGTAGAAATGGAAATCTATCCTGTGGGGGCTCTGCTCGTTACAATATTATTTGAAAAAAATTATTCTTCAGTAATAGTATATTGTGTGGCTAGGGACGAAACAAGACGATTTCAGCTGAGGGTGAATGTTGCTTGCCCGAGCGAAGCGAGGGCTGGCATCACCTTCGGCTGAAATCGTGTTTTGTCCCGTGCCACACACTGTATTTTTCATAATACCTGCATTGAAACTTTCCACATTACAAATTTGTCATAACAAAGTAAATATTTTTCTTTTGATTTTGCAGGTGACAAGTCGAGAGTAGCTGCTTGTGCTTCATCAATAAGATGTTGTGGTGTACTTGAAATTGTCGTTTTAATACTTTTTTTCTTGAAACTAATCGTCTTCTCAATTTAATGTACAGTTCCAAATACAACAACTGTCAAATTAACTAAGGTTATATGATTTTCATTTAGAGATTGACAATGAACAAATGCGACTCTGCCAGGGATAAAACGATGTAAGAAATTAATTCCAGCGGGCAGAAACAAGCTTGTTTCTCCCCTCGGGCAGAAACAAGCCTATTTCTGCCCGGCTACACTCGCATTTGTCTGCAATTGTCTTGTTTCGACTGAAAAAACAGGCGTTGAAACGCGTTGTTTCAATGCAGGTATTATGAAAAATAATATTTTATTATTTCTCAACAAGTTTTATTCGAAGAAAAATAGAAACCCTGGTTCTTACAGAATCCTTTCAATATTTTCCTGCGGCTTTGCCGCCATCTGTCAAATATAAGCGGATGAAAATCCACTTTACAACAATTTCCGTCGAATCGTAAAATTTATACAACACCTGTCAAAGACGTAAACTTGTAGTTCGGAAATTAAATTCCTGGAAATGTAACATCAAATTTAAATTTTGTATTGTAACAAAACTTGACTCGTTCGTGGGTTTAATTTATTTTTTCAACTTGAAGCACTTATTTATTTTTACTCTTGGGCGCTCCGTAACCGATCTACCAACCACTATTAACCCCCCTGCCCGCCCCCAGAAATTTCTTGTGGCTCAGACGTCATCACGTCCTTTATATTATTCAGTTGCGTTGGCCACCCGTTTAACCGGCGTTACGGAGAAGGCTTTCCTGAAGGAGCTCTGCTCGCTACAATATTATTTATTAGTTTTGGCTCTGAATTTGAATCCAAGACAATTTTAATCATTTATCATTTATCTTCTAACAGATTTTTTGTTCCAGTGCAATAATGGATTGTCTAGTGCTACCGTTACAAGAAAAATTAGAAGATTGGAAAAAGGCAGTATTCAATTTAGACAAGGAGCATGCAAAAGGTAAGATAATTTTTCAATTTTTCTCAAAAAAGAGAGCATATAAAATTTTATTCAAATGTGTTTTCAAAATAAAGTTTTAAGTGTGAATACTAATTGATATCAGCTAAATACAGTAGCAGAATATCAATAATTATCTTAACTTGTAAATATTACAAATCTACTATGGATAATGTGACCACATGAAAATTTTTAAAATTGCGTAACTCATCATTTAATAATTATTTTCTTGAAAACTGCTGCGAAAATATCATTTGATTGATATTTATTATAATTTTTTTAATTATGTGCATTTTTTGGTTACTAATGATTTTTTAATGGTCACGTACCCTTCTAAGTACAGTTAGTTTCAATAAAAAATAATAAATAAAAATTCTATCAACCGTTTGACGATTGAATTAATAATTATTAGAAATATATAATAATATAAAAAATTATATTTCCACTTTATAACAGTGTATCTTCTTTCTTCTCTTCGTCATTATTTTTCTTCGCCCATGATTGAAGCTCAGAACTGCCAAAAAGTGCGTAGAATACTCCCCCAAATAAATACAGCCCGGCCATGATATACAGGACCACGTTCCACTCTTCCCTCGTGCTCTAAATAATAAAATTAGAAGAAAATGTGATAAACTAAATTTTAAAGCAAACTAAAGTTTAGTCTTTCAATAAATAAATCAAGAAACAAGTTAGTGTTGGAATGTTATTATATATTCAATAGTAATTAAGGACAATAATGCCTTGTACTTTCCGAGGGCCTCCGGCTCGAGATATGTACGCTGACCGTAGGCATTATCGTCCATTCAACTCCCGTGGTGCCTTCAATGTTTAATGTCCGACTAGTTTATTATTTTTGTCATAATAACACTGATTTCAGGGTAATTACGTAACAAATAATACTTGAGGGCATTATGTTTGAAAATAATGCCCTCGGGCAAAAATAGCAAACAAGTTTCCTAGTTACAGCAAGTAACTAGAGTAATTTCTCTGACGGAAATCACAATGACAGGACATACATTGCTAAAAATTTGGATTAAAATACAACAAAAGTCGGACATTAAACATTGAAGGCACCACGGGAGTTGAACAGACAATAATGCCTACGGTCAACGTACTCACCTCGGGAAAGGCCCTTGGAAAGTATACTGTTGACCTCAGGCATTATTATCCTTTTAGCACCCTTGATACCTTAATTACTATAATGTCACAAATCCAAATCCACATTCTCTCTTGAAAAAGCGCTCTTTCTCAAAATTGAATGTCCATGTGCTGTCTTTATTTCATGGCTTTCACAAGTCCAATCTAAATTTATTCCAATGTTTATTTGAATAGCGCTTTTTAAAAATAATTAAAAATTCCAAATGTTTTTGGGACGTCAAAAATTTAATTCTAGTTTTTAGGAACGTACTTCATCCAATTTATGAAAGTGTAAGCTCGTTGTGAAATACGTATTTTCTCGTAATTTAAAACTATTTTTGGAACATCGACACAAATATTGAACATTTAATAATATCTGAACTTTATTCAAATTTTGGCACGTCTCTGTACATGTAAATGAATTAATTACGTTTCAAATGAATTCCGGAAGAGTTACTGAATTTATAAATAAAAAATGGAGACTGTGTTGATACAAAGTATAAACTTACCGTTTATACTTTGTATCAACACAGTCTTTATTTTTTATGAAATTTATGTCTTTCATTTATACAACATATTTTGATTTATTGACGAAGTTTCATTTCGAACGTTCAGATTTCATGAATTTCTGCACAGTTTTTATGTTTGTAAATTATGATACACATTTATTTTCTCGGGTGTCTTATCTTATTCGCGAATTGCTTGTGAGATAAACGACTTCCAAGGGAATAAAAGCATCTCTTTCTTATCTTGTTACACAATAATATTAAATTATTGCGGACAGCAACCCGAGATGCAGTTGTGTATTGCTGGTTGCTTACTTAAAATGAATTCATATCGAATGCTTTTTAGCACTTTCAATTATTTCAAATAAACAATTGATAAATACTTACATTACTAGTAATATATCCAGTAATGGTACTCGAAATGATTCCTGGTAAGCTACCAATCATGTTGGACATTCCGGTTAAGAGCCCAGCGTATTGCGGAGCCAAATCTAAATAACTTAGAAGATAAGATCCGGTAAATCCAAGATCACCAAACATGGAACAAATGACGATCAGCGCTACCGCTTCGTATTTGTTGCTGCAGTGCAGCGCTGTTATACTTAGAACGGCGATTGCTGGAACTATTGTACCTAAAACAAAATAGTGTATCTTGAGCAACAGGTGCAAAAACAATTGATTTTACTCCAGATACTTATCCATATTTTATGAAATTAATTTACCTATTAAGTGATTAACTTTTCTCAAATTTGTTACACTTAACCCTGTCAAGTTTTTGATGGGCCAGAAAAATTCTGCTATACTTATACGCATTATTAGAGCTGCTACATAGGGTAGTGATGATAACCAGCCGTTCTAAAACAAATAGGTCAATCAAAGCCATAAAAAAAATTTGTTACTATACCTCACATTTAAAAAAATAATTACTTACCGAACTGATATCGAAGTAAAGCATTTCTTTCATCATTGTTGGTAAATTAACAGCAATTGTGACAAATCCCCAAGTTTGGCAAAAATGGGCCACATTGTAAGCCAAAAAGGCCCTAGAAGTCAGGATTTTCCTCCAGGGGACTATTAAGGGCTGAAAATTAGAAAATACAAGTAATAAAAAAATATTATTAAAGAGGCAAATCAAAATTAAACTTCCAACAATAAAATTGTAAGAGCGAACCCAAAATAAATGGACTTGACGTCATATTAATTAATGATTGTACGAATCCCAAGTCATGTTCTTTTGTGTATATTTAAGTGCTTGATCCATTAATTTAGACAGCAATACAATTAAAATATACATACTTTATCTTTTGTTGCCTGATGAGTAATAAGTTTATTCAAATATCTCTTTTCTTCGTAAGATATTCTGGGGTGAGAATCTGGATTATCATACACTAAAATTATGTACGATAAAGCTACTACTGTTCCAAAAGTACCTGAAACAAAAATAATTGTGTTACTATCATAAAAATTTCGAGAAAGGAATTTCAAAAAAATCTTACCAGTAACGTAAAATATCATGGGCCACCCTCCATCGACATCCATTTGGCACAAACTCCCCGCCAGGGGAAAAATCAAAACATTAGCTAACGGAAACCCTGTATATGCTATACTCATCAACCTCGTCCTTTCTGAAGGGGCTGCCCATCTTGAAAACAAATTAAACATTGCTGGTAGACCTAACCCTGTCACTAATCCTTGTAATATTCTAAGGACAAATAAAGCTTCGGGATGTAACCTTGCTGCAAGAGGCATTAAAAGTGTTAGTAAACTCTGAAGAAGGTTTCCAGTGACGAAAAGTAGTTTTCCTCCGAATTTATCCGAAAACCAACCGCCGAATCCTTGGGAAATTGTGTAGCCGTAAAAGAATCCCGAGAGGATACGGCCTTGGAGCTCTTTGTTCCATAGGAACTCGCCCTGTGAAGCAAAATATATAACTGTAATCACAATTTATCATGCGAAAAATTCAATTTGCACTATTATCTTAAGAATGTAATTTTTTGCTGATTGAAATGTTCCATTTAATTGACCCTAGTTGTGTTCCTATTAATCTGAGACATATGTTCCAATATATCATATGACAAAACAAATCAATTAAAAGAGAATCTTTAGTTGCTCATCAAATTAATATTTGCAATGAATTTGTAATCTGAATGATTGCAATAACAATTAAAAAATATGCATTAAGTAAATTACTTTTGGAAAACAATTGCGTCATATTTATAATCGATTTCGTCCATTTAGCCGTGGGCTCAATTAATATACATGATTGGTATAATCCAGGGTATCCCAAACTAATTTTTACCTCTTCAGGTTCAGCGGAATACTGAACCAAAAGAGGTGAAAATTTCCAGAATATTTGAAAGCAACTCTTTTGCAAAAATAAAGCATTCCGTTAAAATTTCCAGGTTTGCGACGTGTTCAATTGCAAAAAAAAGTCTCCAGTCAAGAGTGGGCACTCCTTGTCCACCCTATAAATTTTGCTCCATCGTCAAACTTTCAACTTTACTGTATATTTGAAAATGGCGCCAGTTTTAGTCCAGGAGAATGAACAAAAGAAATGTTTTTTTTTTAATTCAGCAAAATACTTTTCAGAGAGCTATTTATTTTATCTAAAAATTTTACATAAAGAAAAGTTTCGTTATTAGGTTTCCTACAAAATGGCTTTTTGTACGATATCTATTTTTTGCAATCATTGAAAAATTTTCATAGCCAAATATAAAAATCTAAGAAAAATCAATTAAGAATTTAGAGAATAAAGAGTATAGTGATTGTAAGAGTTTGCGTAGTCGGCACTTGGTGGAACATTTTGAACAATAATTGTAATTAAAAACACTTGATTATCCACAAAAGTTTTATTTAACGTGACGAAACGATCGTCACGTTAAATAAAACTTTTGTGGATAATCAAGTGTTTTCAATTACAATTAGAGAATATAGTGGATTAAGGAGATTAAAAGAATTAAGAAAATAAAGAGAATTTAGAGAATATGGAAAATATAGAGAATTTTTGAGAGTATATAAAGGATTTAGGGAAAAAGGAGAACATAGATTATACGTAGATAATGTAAAATAGAGAATATAGATTTAAAGAATGAAGAGAATTTAGGGAATTAAGGGAATATAGAGAATTTAGGAGTTAAAGAGCATATGAAAAATAAAGAGAATAAAGAAAATCTAGGGAATAGAAAGAATTACGAGAATTAGAGAATTTAGGAGATAAAGAGTATATCAAAAATTTAGAGAATAAAATTAATTTAGATAATTTAGGTCAGGGTATAAAGAGGATATAGAGAATTTTGAGAGTAAAGAGAATGTAGGGAGTAAAAATAATTTAGAGGATAAAAAGGAATTTAGAGAGCTTAGAAAATATAGAAAACTTTGGAAATAAGGAGAATATAGAGGATTTAGGGAAAAAAGAGATAGAGATTAGATAATATAGAATAGAGAATATAGATTTAAAGATTGAAGAGAATTTAGGGAATAAAGAGAATATAGAGGAATTAAAGAATGAAGGGAACTTAGAGAATTTAGATAATAATGAGAATTTAAGGAATGGAGAGAAGTTAGAGAATATGGAAAGTATGGAGAATTTTTTAAAGAATATAAAGAATTCAGAAAGCTTATAAAATATAGAGAATTTAGAGAGTATTGAGAATGTAGAAGATAAAGAGCATATAGAGAATTTTTAGAATAACAAGAATTTAGATAATTGAGGGGATAAAGAGGATATAGAGAATTTAGAGAGTAAAGAGAATGTAGAAAATAAAAGAATTCAGAGGATAAAATGGAATTTAGGAAGCTTAGAAAATATAGAAAATTTAGATAATAAAGAGACTATAGAGGATTTAGGAAAAACAAATTATATAGAGATTATATATGGAAAATTTAAAATAGAGAATATAGATTTGAAGATTGAGGTCAATTTAGGGAATAAAAAGAATATAGAGAAATGAAAGAATGAAGGGAATTTAGAGAATAAAGAGAATATAGAAAGTTTAGGCTTGAGAGAATGTAAAGAACTTAGAGAGCTTGAAATATATACAGAATTTAGAGAATTTAGGGGATAAAGAGGATACAGAGAATTAAGAGAGTAAAAAGAATGTAGGAATTAAAAAGAATTTAGAAGATAAAAAGAAATTCAGAGAGCTAAGAAAATTTAGGGAATAAAGAGAATATAAAGAATTTAGGAAAGAAAAAAGAGTATAGATTATATATATAGATAATATAGAATAGAGAATATAGATTTAAAGAATTAAGAGAATTTAGGGAGTAAAGAGATTATAGAGAATTTAAAGAATGAAGGGAATTTAGAGAATAAAGAGAATATAGAAAGTTTAGAGAATGTAAAGAACTTATAGAGCTTAAAATATATACAGAATTCAGAGAATATAGGTAATTTAGGTGATAAAGAGCATATAAAGAATCTAAAGGATAAAGAGAATTTAGGGAATAAAAAGAATTTGGAGAATATAGAAAGTGTAGAGAATTTTAGAGAACATAAAAAATTTAGGGCACAGAAAATATACCGAATTTAGAGAATATAGCGAATTTAGGAGATAAAAAGCATATAGAAAATTCAGAGAATAAAGTGAATTTAGGTAATTTAGAGGATGAAGCGGATATAGAGAATTTAGAGAGTAAAGAGAATGTGGGAAATAAAAAGAATTTAGAGGATGAAAAGGAATTTAGAGAGCTAAGAAAATATAGGAAAATTAGGGAATAAAGAGAATATAGAGGATTCAGGATGTAAAGAAAATTTAGATTATATATAGATAATATAGATTTAGAGAATGAAGAGAATTTAGGTAATAAAGAGAATATAGAGTGTTTAAAAAATGAAGGGAATGTAGAGAATAAAGATTTTAGAGAATTCAAGGAATTTAGAGAATGAACAGAATATTGAGATTTTAGAGAATAAATATAATTTGAAGAATTTAGGAAGTGTAGAGAATTGGGAGAATAAAGAGAATATAGAAAGCTTAAAGAATAAAAAGAATTTAGAGAGTTTATAATATATAGAGAATAAAGAGAATATAGAATATTTATTTAGTTTCATGTCAGTCATTTTCTCATTTTAATTTCTCATGAATGTGTCAAATTAGTAATTTGTACAAGTACAAAATTTTAAATACGTGATAACTATTATTAATCTGTTCTTAGTTGAATTTTGAAGCTTATGTATCCGTGTGTATAACTGTCAAAGTGAAAGTTTGGCCAGCGTATAAAAATGCGCTGGTGGTGCTACACCAGCAAATAATCACAAATGACGACATTCCATGTTTGTTAAACTAGCGCGCTGTTTTGCTGGGCTCATTGATAATTAATATTTCAATTTCATTTCTTGAAGAAAAAAATACTGTTTAATTTATTCTGTACTGCATTCATTTATATATTTTATTTTTAAAATCAAATAAATAATTTTTTTTTGCATCAAAGAAAAGATATATTTAGTTCTCTACAAATATCCTAGAAAAATATTGTTTTTATCGTTTTGAAATGATTTGTTGCAAATGTATGATGTTTATTTGTCAACATAACAATTTGGCATACATTATTCAAATTACTAGAAAGAGATTAATTCATGAATAAAATTATTGATCACAGTATTCAATTAGTAATAAAAATAATTGATCATTATCATCAACTGATGATCGCCTCTATATGTGATCCTCTCATTAAATTAACAATTATTAATTGTGCGCTTTAAATCTAAATTGAGAACTTGGCAAAAATAAAAAAATAAACATGATACACGTCACACATTATTCAAATATTATTATTCCCTCAAAAACTAAGAATATTTAAATCATTTTTAGTTGCGGATGATTTGTATTTACATTGACAATATTAGTTTTTATGTTTCAATTGAGTAGGTGTTTTTACAGTTATTTCAAATATTTGTTTGTGTCGTTCATTTACAAAAAAACGTAAGAATTCATTTAGAAATTTGCAACGCAGAAAAACTAAATTTAGGCTACGCAACTTCATTTCCATGCTTGTATTGATGGTGTTACCGCTAAAATCGCTCAACTCTAGCATTGTTTGGTATGTGCAAATAACAAAATTTAGAAGTGGCCTTAGAAAATTAAAAATTTTTTAGTTTGTATCAACACCTTTCGGGCGTTCTCCTTATTAAATATTATAAACGATGTTTTTATCATTATTTATGTCGTTTTTGTATTAATAAATTCGTTTTTTATCACCTCTTGCTTTAGAATAATCAATAATGTAAACTATCACTTCAAAATATACATCACATGTTAGACTCCTTCTCTAATTTCTGGAGAAATAATACCAGTTTACTAATTCATGCAAAAAACACAACAACTATCATTAAGATAAAATTCGTAATCTTTACTATTTCCCGCTGGTTTCCAGTGGCGTAGCCAAACTCATTTCTCGCTACGGCCCATTATAAATGCAACTTTACCTTATCTTCCTTATTTTTTTCATCTTGGCCATCTTCCACAGGAGATAGACATTCTTCTGGTACTACTAGCGCTGCAGATGTATCAGGTACTTCAGTAAAGTTGCTCAAAAAAGTTGAGTTGGTAGCAATGGGCTTATGGGACACCATACACACCATAGCAAAACTTAAATTAAATCTCATCAGAATTAAATTGAGAGTGCAGAATAAGGCACATATGGTGAAGACGAGGCGCGCCGAACCCCACAGACGATAACTAAAAAAATAATCAAAATTCACAAAATATCTTTCACTAAATTTTATTTACATCTTCAGTGTAAACGTAAGGGCATACGTTTTTTATTTGCTATAAAAAATAAAAATTACCAACTGCACCAAAGGATTAATTCCCAGTAAACGCAGAATATGCACATTCTAAGATCTGTTAGGTAAAAAATTAAAGAAGCTTTGAATTTCAGTTATACAGGGAGGTAAAAATTAAGAGAGCTGTAAATTTTAATCTGTGCCCAGAAAAGCGGTAAATATGAATTTAATATGTTTTTAAAAATATCTGCCAAATCGGCTATTCTGCAAATTCAAAAATAAAAATGAAGCAATAAAAATCGAATTTTAAAATTATTCAAATCGTCTGTTTGTATCAATTTAGAAATAAAATTAATTCCATAAGCTCACATTTGGTTAAAAAACTATCAATTAAATATATTGCATCAGATACGATTAATGTAAAAACAGTCACGTTTTCGTAAATAGAGCATAACATTGTTGTTCAAATTGAAAAAAAAAACAATGAAATTTATGGAAATTATAAAAATACATACCTTGAACTGTCTTTTCCATCCGCTGAATGAAGAAGCATACTGCCATACTGGCCGGAACCTTAAAAAATAATCAAATGAATTATTACTCTTATTCATTTATACATTTTTTTCAAAATTAAATAATGAATTAAATGGTATTTTATTTATTTTTGACGTTTCGTCCTCCATCCAAGAATGTTTATCAATAAAAAGAAACGTCAAAAATAAATAAAATACCAAAAACCTTCCAATTTACTTGCACTTATATTTTATAATATTTTTCCTGGGGTACAATTGAAGCCATGTTCTTTTGGGGTATATTAGTCTAGTCAAAAAAGTGTTTGTGGACAGACTTTTTAATACTGAAAATTTTATTTCTGAAGATCTTTGATGATGATTAATCCAAAAGTCTCCGACCTCGACGCTCGATTCCACGATTTGAGCTAATTTAGTTACGTAGCAGAATGCGTGACTTTGTTTAGTATTTTGCTTATACTTTCTGAACGGTTAGTCGTAGGAAAAACATGGTCTAATACAAAATTAAAGCTGACTAAATTTTCTGCAAATTGTATTTGAACAATTTTTCTGTATCCCCAACCATTCAAGAGATATGTGCTGTGAACAGACTTTTTGAGCCTGAAGATTTTATTTCTGAATGTATTTGGTAATAATTATTACAAAAGTTCCCAACCCCACAAATTGAACTGACTTCGTAACGGCTGATATTTTGCTTATATCTCTTGAATGGTTGGTCGTAGGAAAAACATGACCCTCTACAAAATAAAAGCTGATTAAATTTCCTGAAAATTGTACTTGGACAATTTTTCTCTATCCCCAACCATTCAAGAGATATTCGCTGTCAAAATCGATAAAAATGTACGATGTAGCGTAAATCTCAGCTGTTATAAAGTAAACTCCCTAGGTAGAAAATGTGCACATTATTTCTGAGAAAATTAATTCATACTTTTTGCTGAGTACAATTTTTTTTGTAGTTGCGAGAAAAAATCTATTAAATTCCGTATTTAATAAAAAAAAATATATTTATATTCTCATTCGTCAGTGGATAATCTATAATAAACAATTGATAAACTCCAAAAACAAACCTCAAATTTAAACTTACCGGTCGTTGTGGTCGTCATAGTAACCAAACACTCACACACACACTCACACTAATAAAACAAGTGAGCCACGACCGCGACTGTACACAAGTAAACGTCGAACGCGACTGCATCGAACGCTAAACATTCGACGATCGTAGATCCTCAGCTGTTTTACCGATATCGAGATATGATGCTGGGATAGATGGCCATCTCAAGGACGCGGAAAACTTGTTTCGAAATTTTGATCATGTGAAAAATTGGACAGAAATAATTAATAATTTTTTATCACGGAAGATTAGATATATTTGTGAATTATCGTATGCTTATCTGTAGGGTAACAATGGAACCAACATACTTATTTGAAATTTGGCCAAGTTTCAATTTAAAAATAGCGCGCTAAAAATAAACGAACTCTCCTTGAAAATTTCTACTTAAAATGGTAAGATGTCTCCGGAAACAAAACAAATGTGAATCACAAGTGAGTTAAAAATAGCATGCCTAGAAAAATAAAACAAATGAAAGTTAAAAGCAGAACTAAAGCAGATGATTATAATGCAGCACACGGTTAATTTTTGTAAGAGACGAACAAAATAGGAAACAGCAGTTTTTTTCAAACATCGCTAAAATTTGCAAAAAGTTAATTTCAAATTATTACTAATGAAATATTGAATTTAATAATTCTTGGATCATATTGCCGCGTCAAGTGACGTACGTAGTAATAGGCCAATCATCATTTTTCCAGAGTGGAATGAGATAAATGCACTGCAATTTTTATTGGCTGTGCTGGCTTAAAACTACGTACGTCACTGGAAGTGCGGATGAACAATATTAAAACCATTTTATTATGTCTTCTGACTCATTCCTACTTTTTCAAATATATATAACCATGTTTAAATTTCGTTCTATCATACAAAAATCGAATTTCGCAGATTTATTTTTTCTTATTTTCTTATCAATTTGGTACCCTAGCATCAAAATCTTGTTTGATCTCTATGAACAGGTTCTTCAAGAAGCAACTCAGTTGGCGCCAGAATCCAATCATTATTCAACGACAGACACACCTTTACAATATGTCTGTGTAAATGTAAACAGTTCTGAACATAAAGACACATATACTCTTGCACGATGGTTGAGCTTGCAATTATAGCTCTGTTGATGGCGTTTCTCTTGTTTTATGGCTAAGTTTCCAATACTTGTTGAAAGAACTGTTAACCAAACCGCAAATACAAAAATATATTTCGCGAAAAACAAAACATTTTCCGATTCGAATTAATACTGATCAGTTTCACATATTCAGCAACCTAATTTCATGCCCAAAACATGTATTTTTCACGTGATTATTAAATTTCTATTAAATAAAATGATATAAATGCCCATCATGTGACTATGACCAATATTTTCTTATTTACATTAATTGTAACTTGTTTTCTTCTCATTTTAATCGTATAATTGACACTTCACCCAAGCTGGATAAAACTCGATCTAATAAAATGATCTGAAATAATTAGTTTGACATTTTAAGTGACGCCGGAGACATTAAATATTTCGCGATTTGAAAAAAAATAATAAAGGGGCGCCCATTCTCTGGAATTTGTGCCGCCTATGGATAGGAGCAACGACCCAAAACACAGATTTTTTGTGCCGTGGAATTCGAATGCCCCATTTTTCGAAATTTGCGCCGCCTATGGAAAGGAGCAATGACCTAGAACGATTTTTTAATCATAACATGTTGTAGTCACTTTCTACAGATCTCTGGGAATTAATAAATTATTATAAAGTAATAATATAATAGTATTTTATTTTTCGGATTTGTTCATTACATTAAAACTATAATTCAATTCTCATTGTTATGTTTTTTCAGATTATAAGAGGGCTCGAGCCGAACTCAAGAAACGTTCCACTGACACTCTCCGCTTGCAAAAGAAGGCTCGAAAAGGTGGTGCAGGAGGTGGTTCAGAACTTCAGCGCCGTTTAGAATGTAATCTTCAGGATGTAACGGAACGGCGTCAACTTCTGGAAGAGACAGAGAAACAAGCAGTTCGCTCTGCTCTCGTTGAAGAACGAAGTAGATTCTGTCTTTTTGTGGGCTTCCTTAAACCAGTTGTGGTGAGAAACAAAATTAATTAATTCTTAGAAGGATACTATCAGAACATTCAAATAACCTCGAATTTACTTGTAATAATAAAATTGATTTGCATTACGACCAACCACAATATTCAAATCGTAGCCTCAACCGTTTTTAATGTAAATAAACTTATAAAACAGTATACAATTAAATTTAGAGCACTTTTTTAACGTAATTTCAAACAACTGTCATAATATCCATAGATAGATCAAGTTTGCGGACTCGCATCCATAGTTAGTTATAGTGAACAACAATTGATTTTGCTACTCATCACCAGCGGTCGCTAGTGTCGCCTATTCGCATTATTAATTGCAGTTGTACTGTCTATGCAGGGTATACTCAATGACTTTTTGATGCGCGATTTTAGTCCTTATTTAAAGGTTACATAAAGAACACTAAATGTCAATTGATACAAGTGTCAGATAACCAAAATAACAATACTTTCCAATATTTTAAATATAAAAATCAAGTAAATAATAATTGTGCCATGCAATTAACAATATATTTGAAATTGGTAATCTTAAAATTGTAAATCAAACATTATTTGAAAGCTTATGCTGTTTAATTTATTGTAAAATTAATTTCAACTCATGAAATGTTATTTATGTGGTACAGAACCTACAAATGTTATAAGTGTCATATTTTTGTAGGATGAAGAGGTGGCTATGCTCTCCGAGCTAACCCACCTCCAAGAAGTGGTGGATCAGCTCCAAAAACACACATCAGATCCTTTCACTCTTCCACCTGTTAGCGAGCAAGTAATTGCCGATTTAAAGAACTCTGATAGCGGGTGGTCGTTCCAGACGCCTCCATCCAGCCCCAGTTCTTTGGGATCAAGAAAATCTTCCATGTGTTCAATTAGTTCCCTTAACAGTTCTTCTTCCGGGAGTTCTAAGAGCCATCACTCGCCAAGTCATCCACATTGGCATAGATCGTTATCACAGGTTCGAAAAAAGAGATTTTTATGTTGGTTGATACGTTATAGCAGTTTTTTAAATAAATTTCAGTAGCTTCAAGCTGATTAAATGATAAGAAGTTCTTTTGATATAAAAAACTGCTTGGATGTCAATATATTTAGCGTATTTTTTGCTGTTAGTACTGTTTAGTTATGCTTGTTTTTTTAGTGTAGTATTTTTTTTGTTTTTTGTTTTTTATGTAGCCGGTAGCCAGATGTAATACTTTGCGTTTAACATCGGTGTCTAGTCGTGATTCTGGTTTCACTTCGCAAGATACGTTGTTTCCACCAACTCCAACCCTACAGCACAATGTCCAGGTATTATTTTTCACCCATCCTGTATTTTATGTTTTATTAGTATCAATAAGTGTGTTTTTTTAATTTTCTTGTCATGTATACAACTTTAATGATTGAACAAATGGTTGCAAAACAATACGACCGTAGTTAGCATAATTCTATACACTGTTCAGAGAGAGTTTGCAGAAATTTACCCACATTTTTAACGTCTTATTTAAAACAATTAAAGCATCGATCGTTCTTTATGAGAGTAAAAAATCTGTACTCGGTTCTACAAGAGGAAAACTTGTATAAAAGCTCTGCTTCTAAATTCTTAACGATATCGAGGGATGAATATGTCTCTCCCAGCTTCTTTAATTACAATTTATGCTCCAAGTTGTCGTAATAACGTTCCAGGCGCTTCTAAACACGGAAAATTATTGCTGTAAAAATATTGACTAAAGGTTAAGTTCACTCTTCGATAAAAAAACAGTTTAATTCTATTTTAAAACCCATCAGATTCCTTTTACAGATTTTTAAATTATCCTCGGCTGAAAATTGAACCTAAATGTTAATTTGGCACTCATCTTGCATGGAACTATTCGCTAGTAATGTATTACACCGTTTACTGCCTCCTCAATCTTCCGCACTCTTAATCGGCAGTTTGCTAAAATTCCTTCCGGTCTTTTTTTCCGCCCTTTAGAAACTTTCTCTCGGAAAAAAGGCAATTAATGAACTCAGGAACAAGAAAAAATTGTTCTATTATTTTCTATACATTCTAGTCACTCACTAAACAGTGTATAGCTTCCAGAATGCACTTAGTGTGACCCTAGTTAGATTTAGCGTGACAATCTCATCTCCTTAGGTGTCAAACATGTCAGAGCATAGCACCTCAAACTCCAGCACCCCGTGCACCCCATTCCCCGTGACCACGATCCCAAACACCACGGCGACGTGGCCCAACCTTCAGGAAACATTGCAGTTTGAGCGAGCTGCGAGCGCCATCATCAGCGAACGGCCACATACCATCAGCAGCGCTTATGAAAAAGGTCACCAAAGGCCTCCGTTGACGGTTTATACTTTCCAAGCACCAGATACAGCACATTCCCAACCATCTAGTCCTGTCTCGGTGGTAGAGACGCCCACAACGACTACGCAGGGGAAAGTTGCTGGAAGACCGCCTCTGCCAACAGTAAGAGAACAATTTTGATTGATTAAAAAAATATGTTATCGTTTATTTTTTTTGTATTGTAGCGTTGTTCATCATTGGAACGTCCTAGTGTACCTGCCAAAACTATTGCCGGAATGACCGGAGTTCGAGTTCTGCCTCCAGGAAATATAGAACACAAATTATTGACCAAGCCAACACCACTGCCAGCACATATTGCAAAAGGTACACAACATTTACCTATATACAAAATATAATAAGTTAGAACAGATATCACTTAATAATTGAATAGTTATTTAGTGAACGTCATTTCGGGAACGCTTTTTAAATGACCATAAGTTAGAACAGATATCACCTAATAATTTGATAGTTATCTAGTGAATGTCATTTCGGGAACGCTTTTAGATATCTTGAATATTTTGAGAGATACTCGTATGATCTTTTCCGTAATTGATTATTTTTCCTTTAGATATTCCTCAACCAATGTACGTAAACATGCACGAATTGGCTTCCATGGCCGCAAGTAAAGCCCAGGAGATGTCTCTGCCTCCTCCGCCTCCAGAGTTCACAGGCCAACAAGCACAGGCTACGACACCGGCGTCCACAGCACCGGGTGCACCAGGTGAAGGTGAGCGCGATGGCAGCACAAGTGAAAGCTCGCTGGAATCTTCCAGCGGCTATGGCAGTCAGACTACTTTCCCCACTGATGATGCTGTCCATCAAGAAGGTATACAACAGCTTGTTTTTTTTTCGGTTGGCTTGTTAGCATGGTTTTGAATTTTAGTTAGTTACGCTGTTTCAAACCTCAAACAAATTTCCTCTAGGTAATCATTTCTATTAATTACAAGTAAAATATGAACATGCAAAAAAATCATGGTGACATCTCTTAGATTCCCCGAGAACTAATCCGTAAGTCATTAAAAATCCATTTGGGCCTTCAAAGTTGATCTCATCAAAACTGTTGAGTAATTTTTAATAGTAAATTTATTAGGGCATCAAAAAATGATAATTCTAGTTTTGGGATGTTTATTTTTCCAAATTACCCTCTAATTCTCAAGTATTACTTAGGGGAAATCTGTCCCATTTATGAATCTTTTATAAAATCAAGTTATCTTTTCTTTTTGTGTAAATTCGTTTGCTGCCGGGCTAGATTAGCTCTAGGCATGTAGTTTTGTTTGTTGTGTTATTAGCAGTGTGTTGGTTGGTGTTTAGATGTGTGTGCTCTTGAAACGGCGGGCAAATATTGCACGCTACCGCGATCCGTGCAACCTGAACTCGCTGCTGCCCAACGACGGCGTCCCGTCTCCATGACAGGTGAAAATATTTTATATCTTATTTGCTTAAACCTTATTTCATTCGTGGTAATGATGTCACAAATTTTGTAACGTAGCTTATTCGACTGCTGATCAAGCACACAATTATTAAATTCATTTTTTTGAAGAGTTGAGCGAAACATCAGATGAACAAATAGGAAAATCTAAATTGACCAAAAGCCTAGAACTTTACAGTCTCCGAAACTTTACAAATAATAGTGACATCATTATCACATTTAAAGTCGATAATCCACGATTGAAGAATGTCTCTCAGGGCTAATATTTTTATCATTGATAATTTTTTCTGATTGTAAAATATTTGTATACGTTGCAATTTATGTTTTTTTGAATTGTCTGATCAAAAAATTTTGTAAATCAATGTATAAGAATATTAGACAATAGAAATATTCTTTTTTGTACAATAATATTCACATTATTGCGTCTGCTATATGTACAACTAAGTTATTATATTAAATAATGGCATCATCCAGCAACTATCAGTCATATTGTCTATGATTGATAGTCTATTTTCCATTTCCTTCACATTTACATGAATAAAATATCTTGAAAAGACGGAGGATTAAGCATTTTACCTCTTGCTTTGACACAAATTTTAATTTAATAAAAATCGATCGAGTGGATTTCAAAATATCTTTATTTTGTTATTTAATAGAATAGAAAATAATTGTAGATACAAAATTATAGAGAACCTTAAGCAAATGATGAAAGTTTTTTGATTTTTCGAAAAACAAAAACGCCAATAATTATGACGTGGGGCTCCAAATAAAAAATTTGAATTAAGAAAAGTTTGTTTCAATGCCATTTTCGGGTGTTGCAACTAAGTATTAACACCCTGTATTGTATTGTATTGATTTTTCATTTTATTATTATCTATTTTTGAACTAGTGCTTATATAGCTTTTGTAAATACACCTTTCACAGTTTTTTCTGATTATATTTGGCACTCAAATTTTTCGCACCATTTATTATTAGTGTTTTGATGTTTAGTGTTTTACATAATTGAATATATTTATTAGACTCTAGAAAGTAGCTCAAGTTTTAAATTTAGTTCAGAAAATTTGCGTGATATTATTTTCAATTAATCCTTGTAAGATTTGAAAGTAATTAAAATATTTTATTTATTATGTGAATTAAATTTTATTATTTATAAATGTAACTGATCGCATAAATTTTGATTTAAATATGGAGAAATTATTCTTCAATTATTCATTAGGTCAGCAATTAGATTGATACATTTTCGAAAAGCGATGAAAAGATTAATGGAAGATGAAATGTTTGTATCGAACAAATCTTTATATAATATTAAACAAAATATCACCACAAAAATAAGTGATTGTTTAATGTAAAGTATCAATTTTTAGAATCTCTGTTAGATTAGAGATGTATAATTCTAAAAAAAATTATAAGCGCATTAAATCCATCCTTTATTAGTCGTTTTATGGTCTTTTGAAAATAGTGATTGCTATATTTTTGTGATTCAATTTTGTTATAATATGTTTCTTATTATTAGCAGTGTATTCAAGCAACACAATGCGCAATACTCTCTTGCGCCGCAGTTCCATCCAGGGCAACAAACCCCCGCCGCCAATACGTCGAACGGCCTCAATAACAAACACCAACCGCATTCTCACTCCCGTGGGTAGCTTAGAAAATCTGCCACCGCCTCCAGCCTTCCTTCTAGAAGGTAGCGCTGCTGGAATTGCCCCTTCTCCAACTCCAGCACCGTCTGTGAACGTCGCCGAAACAGTTAAAGTCCTCACCGAACTCAAACACACACCAGCCAGTCCGAATTCAGCTAGGAGAATGTCTACTCAAAGTTTACATCAGCAGCCGGTTATTCAACAGCAACAGCCGATGTTATCATCATTCCAGAATCCAAATGCTATTTATGGAACGATTAGGCAAGGAAGTAATACGATTTATGCTCAACCATCGCAGTTAGTGATTCCGGGGAGCCCTAGTTCGGTGAGGAGGGCCAGCTCCGCTGGAAATCGGTCTCAAAGTGCCGAGCGCAGAGTCGGAGAAGGTAAAATAATAAAACATTTATATTTATTTATTTATTATTATTTATTTTTAGGTCCTGGAGGAGTGGGCTCAGGTTTTATAGCAGCCCTGAGCGCAAAATTAGCCCCGTCTCTAAGTCCTCGAAATTCGCGAAGACATTCGGAGGATTTGGGGCCCTTGCACAGCCCTATTGGTGTCGGAAGTAGCGGTTTACAGCAGTCACATTCTAAGCTAGCGCAACGTGGACCTGGACAAGGTTTTTTGGATACTCTCAATGCTAAATTGGCTCAACAACATCTTTCTAATTCACAAGGACAGCTCAAGGCCAACAAAATTAGGCAGATCATCAACAGTAGAGCCCAAGTAAATATATTTCAACATACACAAACAAATTTCACTGTCTTTTTTGATTTTTTTCGAAGAATCATTCATTTTCCTGTAACTTACAAAATAAATTAGTTGTGTCTTTTATTATTACCTTACAAAACCTATTTACTTATTTTTGGAACAAATATTTTGTTATAGCCTGACCCAACGACTTGTCATGAATCATTGATGGATCAAATAAAACGAGGAGCAACTTTAAAGAAAGCAAGATCAGTCAACGATCGTTCTGCTCCAAAAATTTATTAAAGGTAAGTTTAAATAATAAGTTTTAATAACCAAATCACGTTGGCCACTCTTATTTGGTCTCATTTAAAACAAAAAGTGATTATATAAATATTTTTTGCTTCAACCTCTTTATTAGTTCAGTCATTGAGGAATTTTTATGCCAAAAAATTACTAGAAGTTTCTTTTATAATGCAACCCTAATTTAGATCGAGGGGGGATGTACATATTCCGCTACCTTAAAGGGTTGGATCCAGTTTTTTATTGAAAATGCATTGGAACAATTTAGTAGGAAATCAAATTAGTACAATTTTCATCCGAGCATTTTGTATTTCGATTTTTAAACTTTTCATAGGATAGGATAATAGGAAAACTAAGCATGATACGTTTAACGAAGTATCAACCAATCTTTAGCAATTATTTGATGTAAAATTGCTATCAATTTTTTGAAGTTGATCACGTAGCTCTGGAAATTTTCATACGCACCGTGATTAGAGCTTCTTTTTCATGATATACTACAAAGTTTCGATCGGTAAAATATTTGGGCTACTGGATGTCTACTTTTTGTTTTCCAACATCAAATCTTTCACGAATCCAGCCGTATAAATAGCGGATCATAATGAACGCTAAATTAACATCTTTCAGAAGAAACTGTCGCTCATTCAGATGCAATTGCGTCCCACTGACTGGACTACAATCAACTAAAAATTATTTTGCTTCATGAAATTTGTATCAGTTTTATTTTAATGCTCACCGTCTCATTATGTATTTATTTTAGGTAAAAACTGAGACAGAGCTCGTGACGACACCACATTCATCGTTTAATTCCAAAATAGATGTTTTGTTGCTAGTTGAAATATATTTTATTATTTAAAATCTAATAATCGCTCCACATATTCATTCTACAATTTAAGTATTAAACAAAACATAATATTTTATAATTTGAATTTATTTAGCGATCATAGCGAATAAGAAGTATATTAATCGTTAAAAAAAAATAATTAACACTTGTATCATTTCCATTAGAATCACTTGGATTGTGTATAGGATAGGTTTAAAGTTAATTCGATGCGCTGCTGAATTTATCAGGACAATAAGTAGTGACATGATTTAAAAGATTAATCATTTGCAAACTTCAGATGAACAAAATTTGATTTTTTAATACAACTCATTTCAGATTATATGTTTCAAAATTCAACCAAGCTCTAAAATATTCAATTTAATTCTTTCTGTTATCATTTAATTTGCTAAAAGTCAAAATGGCAGATAATTTCATGTATCAGTAAACTTCAAAATATATCTCAATTTCTTGATAATCTTGAATGTTATTGGTAAATTCAGCAAGGTATCGGTAAATCCATAGATTCGGAGTTACTCAAATAATAAGTCTTAATACAGTATCGTGTATTTATTGTATCAGGCCTTAATAATAAAAAAAAACTTTGCTAAAGTGTTCAGTAGGACATATTTGAATTGTATAGTACATCGTCAATTCGATTCTTGCAGATTGTAAATGTTTTTACTCAAGAAACTAGTTTCATCTCTTTTTGTTGATATATTTTGTTTGCGCAACAAAAATTGAGAATATGTAGAAGTTTTGATTGAAATTGTTCCTTAACTTAAACATCAAGTTATTTTTTACTTACTTAGGTAAAAAACTAATATAAATAATATTTTATTCAAATTCAGGAAGATTTTAGAACAAAAGACGACAAAAAGTATTAATTAAGGATAGAAGGTCTTCCTTACGCTTTAAATTAATATTATGTAACATTTTTGTTGGTATCCTTCCCCTTTTGGAAAAAGGGTTAAGGATATACCTCTTTTTTCAATCTAATTCCATAATTGGATGTCAAATCAATATTAATTATTTTTTTATTATGGTCAATATTAACAAAAAGAGGTGTTAAAATTTCCACAGTAAAAGTAACAAAATAGCAATTATACTAGATGCCGATATATTGTTTGCATTAAACAAAAAAACTGAAAATGTGCATCTTGTAATTGATAAATTTTTATTCGTCCATATTTTGCCAAGAATGACTGAATATTATTTTTATAATTATATAGTAGGGCGTTAGCATTAATTACAAGACAGAACTGATTTTAGGAAGTAGTTATTTATATTTTTGCTTTAGTAATAAATGCAGTAGTGTTAAAAAAATTACATACATGTACCTAGAGGATTACTATGTAAACTATGTAAGTGTTCATTGTAAATATGTAACTGTAGCGTCTAATAATGGGTAGCAGTCGATTTTTCTTACCGACGTAAGAAACATTTTGAGGATTTGATGTTAGTATTATAAAATTTTGATTATTTGAGCTATACAGATGATATATTAGCTCTACAAATTTTGGCGGATGAAAGTATTAATCAAGGATTTAATATGAAAGTTGGAAGTTACAAGAAGTGTCCGAAATCAGCTTTAATCTGCCAAAGCTTGTGCCAATAAATGACTCTGTATCTTCTGCAAATTGTAATATTTTAATACAATGATAGGATATGAATTCGGGTGGTTGAGTTTGATTCCATTTTGTTGTAAAATATCACAGAGACATATCTTTCATGTAAGAATCATTTCTCTCACTATATTAAGTCGTAAAAATTTAAGTTTTCGCACACGTATTAAATATTGGTGTATTTGTGAAATATATTATTGGTATAAACAATTCATTTATAATGTTTGATTTATTGTAAAATAAAAATATTAAATAAATTATTGTATGGTAAAAAAGTATTGTCTGTTCATATCTATTTCTAAAATTTATGTAAAAAATTATCTAGAAAACAGAAATCAAAGCAGTGTTTTTATTACAGACTTTCATCGGAGATCGAACACCATCCTCCCATTCCTCTACTAGTTAGTAAAAAACAGCTCGAATTATAATTATTAGGAGATGAAAAATATATTTTTATTATTCATAAAATAGCCCCTAAAAAATTTCTTGCCGCCTCTGATGCTTTTCTCGATTAGTTCTTATTGCAAAAATACCAATTCCGATTCCAATATTTGCAATATAGGGGTTATTATTTATATCTGTTTATTATAATATTATAAGCAATATTTTATTTGCATGTTGTAAACAATAGATAATATGTTGTTCTTAACCAAATTTATGTAGATATTTGCAATCTAACCAAATTGATTGTCGATTTGAAAACATTTTGCTAATGATTTTTGCAATAGTAATAGCAGATTTCAATATTTATAAATTTAAAATTACTAATAACAAATTGACCAATATTTTATTTATGTGGAAGCAAATGTTTATCCACAAACAGGTATGATAAATTGTACTAAATAATGTATTTGCAAAACTGAAATTTGCATTCTAAATGCATTTTGAATATTTGATTTTTATATTCAGGGAATATTTTTATTCATTTTATATACAAAATACAAATTTATTCATCAATTCGTAATAGATTTCAATGCCAGAAATGATTAAATTAAGTTTGATGTTGCACAATCTTGTTTAGTTTGGTTCCGTGCGGGCTTGGCCGTAAACTGTATATGCGCTACGAGGTATCTTTTGATATTGCGTTCTCTCTCGTTAGCATTGCGCGCTATAGACAGCCGAACGTACTTCGTAGATTCAAAATAAACGAAGTTACGTCTCGTAGCATTCCGTTCATTTTTGCTAGCCAAGTCGTACAGTAAAGTTGTATATCGCGTTGTTCTTCAACAAAATGTTGAAAAATAGTTATTTAAAAGTGCTTTATGGTATATTGGGGTTTGTTTATTGCTTATTAACGTAGAGATCAAAATTTTGTGTATTTGAATATGTAAATTGGGGTGAATTTGTTCCGCATTGCGTGTCCGTTAGGGGCACGTATTTGCGATGTTAGTCTTTGCTTTTATTATGTGATAAATTAATAAAATGTCTTGGTTTTTTTGCAAAGGCCTGTAATGAGAGGTCCAACGTGGGAATCGGTGCACACGTAGGTACCGCTACGAGAGGCACCCCCCCTGGTGAACACCACCGCGTGGATTTGCAATGAATTCTAGGGCGAACGAGCGAATTAACTAGGGAGTAACGGCATACTCTCGATATGTACCTATCGGAAGTCGGAAAATATGGTAATTGGCGGGGGTCCTTGATTAAGTTCAAGAAACAACATTAGCTGAGACCGATACTTAAGGTTACCATATCGCGTAATTAGGCGGTATCGCGGGCCTCGGAATATGCACTGGCCACGTATTCAAACAACGTATTTTTTTCTTTGCAAACGACGAGCACACCGGTGCTTGGGTGTCTGAGCGCTCAGGCACTCATTGGGGTAGTAAAGTAGAGTCAATATCAGTAGCATAATATATCTGAGCACTTTTAAATACTCGTCATCTCGCGTAATTAAAAAGCAACAATCACTCGCCGCGTAGCTCTTCGAACAAAATAAATCCGTTGAAAAGGCGCGAAACACAAACCAAAACACACAACACAATTGAATGTTGAACGAATGTTGAATGAATGTGTCTAATTAAAATTCCCTTTCAGCTTCTTCAATTCATCATTACCACCTCCAACAAATTAACAGAAGGACGTAAGTTGACTAATAAACTTTTCTTTTCAGGCTCTAATCTATTTTTCTCTCAGCTATTTATTTCATATTGTTTTTTTTTACAGATTTCTAATTAATTTGTATTTTTTCAGATCATTTGCAGAGGATGAGCCCAGCTGATGAGGTGGACATCGAGGGAATGGACATCGTGGGAATGGACATCGTGGGAATGGACATCGTGGGAATGGACATCGTGGGAGGAGCTGATGAGCCCAGCTGCCAAAATCAACTCTCAATATTTGTTCTGTAGAATGTGATTCACCAAAATTTGTTTTAAGTTTCTGTTTCAGGTCACCGGCCGTGAATCGTCGTAACATCGTCGCATCATCAGCTAGGTAATATAATATTGCGTATTCAGGGTGTATACCAAATCTGGAAAACCTGGAAATGTCAGGGAATTTAGATAAATTGGAAATGTCATTGAATCATCAGAGAATTTCCGTTATTTGTCTGGAAAAATAAATTATAGGATATTTATACATTATTAATAAAAATACATGAAATTTTCACTCTATAAGATGAACCAAAGTGACACAGTTATTATAGTGAATGATTCATATTGTAATTCTGTGCAAATCCATGAGTTTTACAGACCTATAAATCCATAAAAAAAAATTTATTAATTAATATAAATTCGTTCGTAAGGATATTAAGTTCATTGCATATATCTTAATATGTATGAAACAAACTTTTCTGTCTGGAATTTTATTAAAAATGATCTGAAAAACCTGGAAATGTCAGGGAATTTTCATTTAATTTTTTGGTATACACTCCTGGTATTATATAACTGTTTTCAAGCTACTGTTAGAATAATTTGTCTAATATTCGAATTTATAATTTAAATTTAGAGCTCCGGAACTTCAGGAGATAGCAGCCTGCAATTTCAGCAGCTGCCGGATTCCAGAGAACTTCGGAAACGTCCAAGAGAGTCCACTGAGTGTATTTAATCCGCTGCTTGCAAAGCTCAAGTGAGTTTCTGATTAATGTAGATTCATATTATTTTCAAACATTTCCCAATTATTTAAATTTAATTGTAATATTTTATTATCTGTTACAGATGCAACAGCGAAGAACCGCTCCTCTTGTCTAGGTTTTGCTGGGGTTTCCCTAGGCACTTAGGGAGAATTCCTGGAGGAAGTTTCGTCTCTTTCCCCTTAGTCATTGCCAGGAGACGAAACAAGGCTAAAAAATTCATCTTGTTCCTGCCACCTGCCGCTACCAGATTCCAGAGAACTACGAAGAAGATGGTCAAGAAAATTAGACAACTTCTGCTCTGCTGCTTGCACAGCTCAAGTAAGTATCTTATTTATTTGACTTTATAATATTTTTTAAATTTCTATTATTATATAAATTCTATTGTAATATTTTTTTGTTTGTTACAGTTGTAACATCGAAGAAACTAAATCCAGAAGACGAAATAAGGGTTAAAAATTCATCTTGTTCCTGTAATTCCTCCAAAAACTTCGAAATAAAACCTTTACCCAACTAATTATTGTTTTATTTATTATAATAAAATATTGCCTTTCTTTTTTTCAGTGGAAAATAAAAAATAAAGTAATAACTAGACTTGTATATTTAAATTTAGGAAATAAATATAAACAAAATAACTATAAATATTATATTATTCTGTAATAATAAATAATACTATAATATAATGTATAATTTTATCAATTTATGCATTAATAATAGCTAAATGTTAGAATATATTCGCCCATTCATAGTTTGGGGTAAAAAAATTATTTAAATAATTTAAAATAAGAATTTTTATCATTCTATCATTTCTACCCTCAATTTTAATTTAAGAAATAAATATAAACAAAATAATATTGTAATATAATATATAATTGTATTAATTTAGGAGTCTAGTTCCAAAATTTGCCACCAGGTGGCAGCATCTGTCAAGGAAGCATTTCAATTTGATCAAGATTTACTTGAAGAAAATTTCTATGAAGCTTATAGTTTTCGAGGAACAATATGCTACTACCCTTAATTTAAGGGCTGAAAAAAATTACATATAGATTTTTGATAGCCCCTTCAAAGCTGCGATAAAGTTATTAAATTGAGTAAGTAAATTAGACGGCACTAGGCTCATTGGAAAGAGCTCACTGACCATATTATAGTCCACCCTTTTAGAATTAGGAATAAAACATTAAAAAAATTGTGCTGACCATGTCAACCCCTCTATTGGATCCTGTAGATTCCGATTCTAAAGTCAGATTTAAGATTAGGGTTCTAGTTTTCCTGTAATCCGTACATTAATATCTATATATTACTCTAATAACATGGCATTCTAATTAGTCCGAAACGCGACTTCATTTAAATATTTAAGGGATGAAAAATATGTTCCCATATAGATTTTAATTCAAGCAATCCAAATCTGAGAACGGATTTCAAATATCTCTTACCTTTTCCAAGAAATAAATCATTTAAACTTTAAGGGAGGCTTTTCATCCCTTAAAATGTTTCTGAAAGAGTCTGTAACAATGATTTGTTAAATCTGCTTCTAATATTAATTGTAGTATGTACTTTTATGTATTATTTATCTTTTTTAATATAAAATGTATTATATTATTGTTATTAATCCTGTATATTATCCATTGTATGTAATGAAAATGATAATAAAATTTCATAAAATAAGTTTTTGTAGCATCATTTTCATCCCTCTCAAATTTGTATTTCAGGAAATTAAAAATTAATTAATCACACGTATATAATTGCAAAAACTGCCGCTAGGGGGCAGCACCTTTCGGAAAGACCAATTAGTCATCGCTCGTGATGAAATTTGTGTTCAAGAAACCCAAAATTTGTATTAGGACAGCAGAGAAAAAAGGAGTTCGTCTAAAAAACCTGAAATACCTCCTAAACTTTTGCTCCCCTAATACTTTTTAGATGAATTTTGTGTTCTTGGAAAAACACCAAAATTTGTATTAAGGCAGCAGAAAAAAAAGGAGTTCTTCGAACAAATCTAAAATACCTCCTAAACTTTTGATCCCCTAATACTTTTTGGATGAATTTTGTGTTCTTCGAAAAATACCAGAATTTGTATTAAGGCAGCAGAAAAAAAAAGAGCTCACCAAAAAAATCTGAAATACCTCCTAAACTTTTGATCCCCTAATACTTTTTAGACGAATTTTGTGTTCTTCGAAAAATACCAGAATTTGTATTAAGGCAGCAGAAATAAAAGAAGTTCTTCGAAAAATTTGAAATACCTCCTAAACTTTTGCTACCCTAATACTTTTTGGATGATTTTTGTGTTCTTCTAGAAAATCGAAAATTTCTACTAGGGGAGCAGAAAGTAAAGGAGAAATTTCAGATATTTTTTTTTCTAAATGTTTTTCGTGATTTACTTCTGAACTATAGACCTTAGGGCAAATTCAATTACATTACTGTACGCAGCTCTAAAAGGGCTATCGAAAAAGTAAATAAAATTTTCTTCCAACCCTTAAATTAAGGATAGTAGCATATCGTTTCTCAAAAACTATGAGCCTTAGGGAAAATTGTTACAAGTAAATCTTGTAGGGCTTTAAAAGTTACGTAACTTTTATCTGAAACATTTGGCCCTAAACCCTTTAGTTCTCGAGATAATCGCTAATTAATCCCATGAATTTGCTCTTCATGATTCTGCTATCTTAATACAATTTTTGGTATTTTTCGAAGATCACAATAATCATCTCAAAAGTATTAGGGGAGCAAAAGTTTAGGAGGTATTTCAAATTTTTTCGAAGACCTCCTTTTTTTTCTGCTGCCTTAATACAATTTTTGGTATTTTTCGAAGAACTCAAAACTCATCTCAAAAGTATTAGGGGATCAAAAGTTTAGGAGGTATTTCAGATTTTTCGGAGAGCTCCATTTTTCTCTGCTACCCTAATACAAATTTTGGGTTTTTCAAACACACAAAATTCATCATCATAAGGGATGATTGCTAATTGGTCTTACTGACAGGTGCTGCTCCCTAGCGGCAACTTTTAGAACTATATACGTGTGACGAGGAATGAAGGGTTGTATTTTAACAGAGAAATAAAAGGCATATATTTTTTAACATAACATTATTTATTTATGCATTAATAAATACAACAACATATAAATACAGTGTAAGCCATTATTACAGTATAATATAATACAATTCGTGATTAAGTACAGTTCATAGTGCATATTTTATTGTTAACAAATTAAAAACAATATTATATAGATAAATAAACAAATACAAACAGAATTGATACTTTAAGGGATGAAAACCCAGCTGTAATGTTATTGAAATTAATTTCTGGGAAACGGCTGTTGATTTTTATTTTATGTTTCCAGATTTAGGTTCTACAGATCAAAATCATTCAGAAAATATACATTTAATCCCTTAAATACTCTTATTAGGAAGTATTTTGAGTGTTTTAAGGGATGAAATGTTATTTAAAATGTTATTGGAATTAATTTCCCGCAAACGGCTGATAATATTTGTTTTCTGTTTTTAAATTTGAATTCTACGAACCTGAATCTATTCGAAAATGTACTTTTCATCCCTTAAATGCTCTTATTAGGGTGTATTTTGAATGTTTTAAGGGATAAAATTCAAAATTGAATAGTATATATAGAAGTTATTATTGAATGTAATTTATTTTGCATATTATTTAACAATACAATTAGTTTTCCTAACTACTCCTGAAAACAATTAAATAGGTTTTAGAAATAAATACAACTGTAAATTTTGGGGAAATGAGTTTATTTTGGGGATTAGGAAAGGTTACAAAGGTTCGAAGATTAATTGTTGAATACTCGATGCTGCTGTGTTGTTGGGAGTCCTGTTCGCGATGCTGTTGCGGTTGTTGTAAGCCTTGTTCGCCCCCAGGCAATGACTAAGGGGAAAGAGACGAACTCTTCTCCGGGAATTCTCCCTTTGGGCTTAGGAAAACCCCAGCGAAACCTAGACCAGAGAAGCGGCTTCTTCGCTCGCTGCAACTGAACAACAAAATAATTATTACAAGTCCGAAAATTTAAAAAGAAATTAAACTCAAAAAAAAAAACTTTTGATTTTAAATTCTGTATATTTAATTGAAGCTTTGATGTTTGGATCCTTTGAAGAAAATCTTTTGTCAAAGGATCGAAATGACAAAGTTTTATATAAATATAGTCGTTTTTATTTAATAAAATTCTGAAAAATGTATAAATTATTAAATTTAACTTACTTGAACTTTGCAAGCGGCGGGCCAAAATTAATCAGATTACTTCTTTGAATGTTGAATCCTGGGACAGGAACGGCTGCTACTGATGTACTGATTGTCTGCAGTTACTGGAGGAATTTTTTGACGACTGCTGGGCTCTGTTTCTGCTGCTGGGCTCTGATTTTGCTGCTGGGCTCATCTAATTTTGCTGCTGGGCTCATCTGGTTTTGCTGCTGGGCTTTGATTCCACTGCTGGGCTTTGGTTCTGCTGCTGGGCTCAGGTTTGGCTGTTGGCCTCTAATTCTGCTGCTAGGCTCTGGTTCCACTGCTGGGCTCTCGTTCCACTGCTGGGCTCTGGTTCCGCTGCTGGGCTCTGGTTCCGCTGCTGGATGGCCTAAAAACATAAAAAATACAAATAAATTAATAAATTGAAGATTAGTAAAGTTTTTCATAATTATTTCGAATAAATCTTACGTGTTGATGAAGTAGCAATGATTTTGAACTGAAAGGGAAGGTTTTGATTAGTTCGGCGGGGCGCTCCCCCGGTGGACTATTGCAAGCTGCTGGGCTTAAAGATGAAAACTGCTGGGCCACTTCCAACGACGGAAGACTGCTACTTGAAGCTTGAAGCTTGAAGCCTGAAGTTTTGATGTGAAGATGATGATGCTGAGCTGAAAGGGAATGTTTTGATTAGTTCGGCGGGGTGCTCCCTCGGTGGACTATTGCAAGCTGCTAGGCTTAAAGATGAAGCTGCTGGGCCACTTCCAACGACGGAAGACTGCTACTTGCTACTTGAAGCTTGAAGTCCTGCAATCATAAAATACACACAAAAATTAATTAAACTGTCAGAATTACAAACTATTGAACAAATATATTACCTGTCCACTATCCAGCGACCTGTAAAACAATAAAAAAAACAAAATAGATTAGAAACCTGTAAAAAATATTTTATTAGTCAACTTACGCCCTGTTGATGATGATGATGATGATGTACTGAAAGGGAATTTTGATTAAGCATTCATTCAACATTCATCACACACACCATTCAAACCCCCAATACTCAATTCGCAGTTCACGAGCTAATAAAAAAAAAGAACTAACACCGCCGCGTGTTTGTTCAGAGTTTACGTGGGTCCCTGCCGAACCCCGGTGTTTAACGCCTAAAACGCGACCTATACCCGCCACGTAGCGGCTACTCCTCGGTTTCCCCCTGGCTATAGATCTATCACATGATTGCATGCTTCAGGCACTTCCACACCCACCCTTCGGCCAGGAGTCACCAGGGGTACTACCTCTAGAGTGAAGGCCTACGGATGGCGGCGACCGAGTGTAAGATTCCCGGCAAAAAACCCGGCGAGGGAAAGTAGCCAGGCATCTTCGGCTACCCCCCTAGTTTGCGCACCGACTTAGTCCATCGCGAATTTAATAAAGTGCCTACCCAAACTAAAGCGCATTTTTTTATTATTGCAAAATTACGGATTTAATTAAATACGTTGGCTCCGCGGAGCTGCGCTTTCAACGCCGTACAAAATCTCCGAACGTGAATTTAAATTTAAATTTAAACTAAAAGCAAAAGCTAAACGAACGAAGGATGCTAACCATCCTAACCCACGAATGGGTCACGAACAACCCCAGCTACAACCCTAAGCCTTAATTGAAACACAAAAGCAAGCGCCCGTGGACTACACAGCACAACGGCCGGGCTGGTAATCAACGAAGAAACACATTCCAACCGGCATAACGATTTATAATGAATCTCCGACCTACGTTCATTCGCCCATAACAAGCAATGTGTTAGAAAGAATACACAATATAAAAAAGTTACGTCGTAGCGCTCTAACAAATGATTAAACATGTTATCGCACGAATCAATTAATAAAAATCTAATGATATTAAGTTTGGCATTGAAATATATTATAGAATAATGAATAAAACAGTATTTTGTACAATATTTGAACAATCAAACAAAAGTCAATCAAAAAAAATCTTTAACCCTCCGTTAGTGTTCTCGAAAAAAGTTTCACGGTTGGTGTTGTGGGGTATGTCATACCTCTCAAGCTATTTTAAATTCTAAAATATGATAATTTTTCTGTTTGCACATGTTCTACAACTTGTTACCAAGTGATATAAACTGAACAAAATGTATCCAGCTATATTTATTGTAAAAATATAAAAGATAAATCAAAATAACAGTAAGTCTGCCTTGGAAAAAACATACATCAATATTATCGCTCATAAATACTTCTAATATCATCACTCATCAAAGATCTCACAGTATTTTTCGAAAAGAAGGATCAAATAAGTAAAGCAAGAAAAAATTACTCAAGCATCATCAAAGAAAAAAAAATTATTGCTCCTCAAACTGGGCACAGTTTTTGCAACTCAAAATTGCATGTTCCAAGCACAGTGAAATTCTACATCGCTTACAAGCATTAAATGTCTTTTTAATACATAAGCACTATTTTGCGCACGTTTTTCTGGGCAGTAAATGGCTCTTTGGCTTTTGAGTGCGCCAAGTATAATTAGCGTATAATTCGGAATCTGCAGGGTCTAATTGAGGGGTTAACATGTGCAGCACAATTTTATTCAATTTTTTATTCCTAATTTTGAAAGGCTGGACTATAGCCTTAAAATTTTGGTCAGTGAGCCCTATCCAATGAGCCTAGTGTCATTTAATTTACTTACTAAATTTAATAACTTTATCGTACGTAGCTTCGAAGGGGCTATCAAAAATCTATATGTAATTTTTTTCAGCCCTTAAATTAAGGGTAGTAGCATATTGTTCCTCGAAAACTATAAGCTTCATAGAAATTTTCTTCAAGTAAATCTTGATCAAATTGAAATGCTTTCTTGACAGATGCTGCCACCTGGTGGCAAATTTTGGAACTAGACTCTTAAATTGATACAATTATACATTATATTACAATATTATTTTGTTTATATTTATTTCTTAAATTAAAATTAAGGGTAGAAATGATAAAATGATAAAAATTCTCACTTTAAATCACTTAAATAATTTTTCTACCCCAAACTATGAATGGGCTAATATATTCTAACATTTAGTTATTATTAATACATTAATTGATAAAATTATACATCATATTATGGTATTATTTATTATTACAGTATAATATAATATTTATTATTATTTTGTTTATATTTATTTCTTAAATGTAAATATACAAGTACAAGTCTAGTTATTACTTTATTTTTTATTTACCACTGAAAAAAGGAATGCAATATTTTATTATAATAAATAAAACAATAATTTGTTGGGTGAAGATTTTATTTCGAAGTTTTTGATGGAATTACAGGAACAAGATGAATTTTTAACTTTTTTTTCGTCTTCTGGAAGTAGTTTCTGCGCTGTTGCAACTGTAATAAACAAAAAAAAAATTACAATAGAATTTATATAATAATAGAACTTTAAAAAATATTTCAAAGTCAAATAAATAAGATACTTACTTGATCTTTGCAAACAGCAGACAGAAATGATGCAATTTTCTTGAACATCTTCTACGAAGTTCTCTGGAATCTGGAAGTTGCAGGTGACAGGAACAAGAGGAATTTTTAAGCCTTATTTCGCCTTCGGGAAGAAGCTTTTTCGCTGCTGCAACTGTAACAAAATATAAAAAATTACAATAGAATTAATATAATTATTTAATTGTAAAAAATATCATAAAGTCAAATAAATAAGATACTTACTTGAGCTGTGCAAGCAGCAGAGCAGAAGTGGACCAATTTTCTTGAGCATCTTCTTCGTAGTTTTCTGGAATCTGGAAGCGGCAGGTGGCAGGAACAAGATGAATTTTTTAGCCTTGTTTCGTCTCCTGGCAATGACTAAGGGGAAAGAGACGAAACTTCCTCCAGGAATTCTCCCTAAGTGCCTAGGGAAACCCCAGCAAAACCTAGACAAGAGGAGCGGCTCTTCGCTGCTGCATCTGTAACAGATAATAAAATATTACAATTAAATTTAAATAATTGGGAAATGTTTGAAAATAATATGAATCTACATTAATCAAAAACTCACTTGAGCTTTGCAAGCAGCGGACAAAATACACTCAGTGGACTCTCTTGAACATTTCTGAAGTTCTCCGGAATCCGGTAACTGCTGGAGCTGCAGGCTGCTATCTCTTGGAGTTCCAGGGCTCTAAATTTAAATTATAAATTCGAATATTAGACAAATTATTCTAACAGTAGTTTGAAAACAGTTATACACTCACGAACAAAATACTGCATATTCTTTTCAAGTCATAATTTATTCTTCTAATAAATAAGATTTTTTAAATAAATATGTTTTATTGGGTTTAAGTTCTGTAATTTATTAGAAACACAACGTTTCAACAGCAAAGTGCTGCCTTAAAAAAACATATTTATTTAAAAATGAGTTCTGAAAAGTTTTTTCCTTCATTAAGATTTTTTAGTTTAAATTCTGCATATTTATTGATTATTTGACTAGAGTATTATGAGTGAATTATAGTCGAATAAATTATAAATAGAAGGTTGTCAATGTCAACTAATAAAATAGCCTGATTTTGGTTAATAATTTATTCATAAAGCGTAACATATAAGTTGCTTAAATGGAGCATCTTTTTATCCGAAGCTTTAGAAACAAGAAATAGAGCATTCGGAATGTCATTCGGATAACAAAATACAAAAGAGCATACGCTATTAATCGCCAAGTCACACTGTGAAAATGTTAGTATAGTCTGTCCATCATTCATTTGAAAAAATATGACTTTTGGTCACTTATTTGATTACAAAAGCCATGTCTAATTTTTTTATTTCTCTAAAATGAATGGTAGTACATATATGTAAAACACTGAATTCAACAATGGAAAACATCAAGAGTACCACGGATAAATTTTTTGAAAAAAATAATGATTTAAAAATAAAAATGAAATATTTTTATCTGTGAGTGTATAATACGTAGTTTTATATTACCTTGCTGATGATGCGACGATGTTATGATGATTCACGGCCGGTGACCTGAAACAGAAACTTAAAACAAATTTTGGTGAATCACATTCAACAAAACAAATATTGAGAGTTGATTTTGGCAGCTGGGCTCATCCTCAGCTCCTCCCACGTTGTCCATTCCCACGTTGTCCATTCCCACGATGTCCATTCCCTCGATGTCCACCTCATCAGCTGGGCTCATCCTCTGCAAATGATCTAAAAAATACAAATTAATTAGAAATCTGTGAAAAAAACAATATGAAATAAATAGCTGTAAGAAAAATAGATTAGAACCTGAAAAGTAAAGTTTATTAATCAACTTACGTCCTTCTGTTGATTTGTTGGAGGTGGTAATGATGAATTGAAGCTGAAAGGGAATTTGTATTAGTCACATTCATTCAACATTCGTTCAACATTTAATCGTGCTGTGTGTTTTGATTTGTGTTTCGCGCCTTTTTAACGGATTTATTTTGTTCGAAGAGCTACGCGGCGAGTGATTGTTGCTTTCTAATTACGCGAGATGACGAGTATTTAAAAGTGCTCAGATATATTATGCTACTGATATTGACTCTACTTTACTACCCCAATGAGTGCCTGAGCGCTCAGACACCCAAGCACCGGTGTGCTCGTCGTTTGCAAAGAAAAAAATACGTTGTTTGAATACGTGGCCAATGCATATTCCGAGGCCCGCGATACCGCCTAATTACGCGATATGGTAACCTTAAGTATCGGTCTCAGCTAATGTTGTTTCTTGAACTTAATCAAGGACCCCCGCCAATTACCATATTTTCCGACTTCCGATAGGTACATATCGAGAGTATGCCGTTACTCCCTAGTTAATTCGCTCGTTCGCCCTAGAACTCATTGCAAATCCACGCGGTGGTGTTCACCAGGGGGGGTGCCTCTCGTAGCGGTACCTACGTGTGCACCGATTCCCACGTTGGACCTTTCATTACAGGCCTTTGCAAAAAAACCAAGACATTTTATTAATTTATCACATAATAAAAGCAAAGACTAACATCGCAAATACGTGCCCCTAACGGACACGCAATGCGGAACAAATTCACCCCAATTTACATATTTAAATTCACAAAATTTTGATCTCTACGTTAATAAGCAATAAACAAACCCCAATATACCACAAAGCACTTTTAAATAACTATTTTTCAACATTTTGTTGAAGAACAACGCGATTTAGAACTTTACCGTACGACTTGATTAGCAACAATGAACAAATGAACAACGGTATGCAACGAGACGTAACTTCGTTTATTTTGAATCTACGAAGTACGTTCGGCTGTCTATAGCGCGCAATGCTAACGAGAGAGAACGCAATATCAAAAGATACCTCGTAGCGCATATACAGTTTACGGCCAAGCCCGCACGGAACCAAACTAAACAAGATTGTGCAACATCAAACTTAATTTAATCATTTCTGGCATTGAAATCTATTACGAATTGATAAATAAATTTGTATTTTGTATATAAAATGAATAAAAATATTCCCTGAATATAAAAATCAAATATTCAAAATGCATTTAGAATGCAAATTTCAGTTTTGCAAATACATTATTTAGTACAATTTATCATACCTGTTTGTGGATAAACATTTGCTTCCACATAAATAAAATATTGGTCAATTTGTTATTAGTAATTTTAAATTTATAAATATTGAAATCTGCTATTACTATTGCAAAAAACATCAGCAAAATGTTTTCAAATCGACAATCAATTTAGTTAGATTGCAAATATTTACATAAATTTGGTTAAGAACAACATATTATTTATTGTTTACAACATGCAAATAAAATATTGCTTATAATATAATAATAAACAGGTATAAATAATAACTCCTATTTTGCAAATATTAGAATCGGAATTTGTATTTTTGCAACAAGAACAAATCGAGAAAAGTATCGGAAGCGTAGCATATTTTTTTTTTGATATATTTATATTATTAATTGTGAAAATAATAATAAATTATTCAGCAAGACATTCTGAAGATTTAATTATGAAATCTGACAGATTTATATATCGCAAATGTTGCGTTATTTATTTAACGCTACTATCATCAATACCCGCGCGACTATCAAGTTGCGTAGCCTTATCCTCTTTATCCCTCAAATAATTTTTACCGAACATGATTGGCAATTCTATTGAATAAAATTACAAGATATTAGGTTTTAGACCCTCCATACTACCAGCACATGACTTCCTGTTCTTAATAATTAGCAAAGAGTAGGTTTATATCGAAGATCTAAATCGGATTTATTTTAAATCGAATTTAATTAAATTTTAAATGTCGACTGTTTACATCGACAAATTTATAAACCGATTTAGTTCTATCGGATAAAACAGGATTTATTTATTTATTACTGGTACCATAGGAATATAATCATAACATCAAAATTCTTCTATTTTGGGATCATTCTTCAAATATTTGATTCCCTCGTGTCATTTCTCCATCTAGAAAACTCATAATTTTTCTCTCTTAAATTCATTTTAAAAAGTATTCAGTTACTTTGGTAGTCCAAGAAGCACCTAGACTTTTTTCTACAACCTCAAATTACTATATAGATGACTGAACTGAACAAACCAACGTCTGTCAGATGAAACAAATAATTTGAATCATTTTGGTTCAGTACCTACTATTAAGTTTTTCATTTAATCGCTGTTTATTTCGGTAAAGTAGATCGGATTTATGAACAAATCTTGTTCATAAAGTCGATTAAGAATCCGATATTAAATCTAATTCAGACCGTTTACATCCTTTTTATGAATCAGATTTATAATCCTAAATCCAGTTAAATTCGATTTAGGTCCTCGATATAAACATACTTAATAACTTACTAATTTCATTTTTAAATGAATTAATTTTTATATGCTGCTTCAGAAAATGTCTTAGATGAAAGAGAGTTAAAATGGAAAAAAAGGAGCTAGATGTGATTAGTTGAAAAAAAAATAATTTCATGTACTAATAACTTTGTTTAGGAGAAAAGAAATATAATGTGATAATAAACATCTAAAATGAATAATAACTATCTACTAAACTGTAAATTATTATAAAATTAATAGGGACGCTGTAATAATAGCCTAATAAGGCTTCAATCCAAGTCCCTAGGCACAAAAAATATTATATTAAATACAGAAATATTCGTCTACTAATAGTTTAATCATATGAATTTTTGCTTTCTGTTTCAAAATAAAATATAATTTTTGAAACACTATTTGCCGTTATTTAATAACTTAATGGCGACTTCAAAAGTGGATGATATATCACCGAATATAATTCAATATGTCTAGAAACAAGACAAAATGTGCTGAAGATATGCTACCATGTGTTGGTACGGTACTGAAATAAAGGTCGTGCATCGCTCGCCCGGCTTCCTTATTACGCGTAGTAATAAAATATATAGAATTTGCTAGTAATAAGAATATTATGATGATTATTAATTCAAAAATAATTAAAATTCTGTCTGTTCAAGAGACTACGAGAATTTTTTTTTTCTATTTGCCGGGCACCTGGTAGCATACTATTATTACATTGTAGCAGTTTTCTTCAAATAGATTATAAATGGATAGGCTATGTTTCTAGACGTTAATTTAAAATAAGTCTATATAATAAAAGTTACTTCAATGTTCCCTTTGTGCAGGTTTCATTTCAAAAATAAATTCAAGTTCTATATTAAGACTAAAATAATAGTAATTCCATTAACAGCGATTATCAATATTCTCAAGATCTTAAGAAAATAATATCACAGACTATTTCAGCCCATGATCATTTTTGAGCTTAGTTATTATAAATCGCTTTCTACAATTTGAACCATACCAGTTTTTTTTATACCTAACATTTTCTTATTAAATTAATAATAACTAAACAAAATCAACTGTTTGACAGTAAGCAACGAGCTTTAATTCTCCTACATTTATTTATATTTCTAGCTTGGCAATTGTTTTGCTCAAAAAGTAGCTAAAAACAAAACGTTTATAGACTTGTTTCCGTTTTTCAAGTTATTGCGGCAGTCCGGAATAAAGCAGAGAGAAAAATTTCAACCGTGAATTCCTTGCGATTATTATATACTTTAATAATTAAATAAGAAATGTTTGATATTTTTTTGTGTATACTACAAGCAATATCTGATTTTAGGCCAAACTAGTTCAGCCAAATTACTATTGCCTAGGCAAAACATATTTGTATAATCGGTAAAACCCAAAACAGCATATAACACTAACTGCTTGAGTGTGCTGTTATGAACAGTGGTTTGGGTCACTCCTAAATTGCTTTGACTCAACTAGATTAGCCTAACCAACTAAGTATATATAAAGATGACCTAATTTGGTAACTTGAACCATGAATTAAATACCTAAAACTAAATTTGTTCATACTTTTTTGAAGATTCCTATTTCTGAAATGAAGCATTAATTTTGTTTTTGGATATTCAATTCGTGATTCAAGATTTATATAAAAAATAGTGCTAATTTTGCCTTAAGATAACACGTTCAGCTTTTTAAGCATGATTATTATTATTCATATGTTTTCTATAATTTCCTCGGTGATTTTGACCCCTTGGAGCGTTAGGAAAATCATTTCTTCGTCCTCTAACCTGATCATGTGTGTAGGTACTTTGTTCTGGAGGAGTGTTTTGGAATTCATTTCTTCGTCCTCTTCCTCTATTCTGATCATTTGACAAAACTGATCCCCTGGAGGTACTCTGGTCTCTTGGAGCCCTTTCTTTCAATTCATTAGCTTCTTTCACTCTCATATAATATATCAATAATTGGTCTTCTCCAAAGAAATGTTCAACAGCTTCTATAGCGGTCAAAATACAAGTTCCGGCCTTAAAAATATTATTACTATCCATATCAATAGACTGACAGTATTCGCTCATCAGAATTCGCCGTATTGGCTGACCTGGCTTGAAAAGCTCGATTTCAAAATAGTAATCAGAAGCTTTTTCGTTTGATCCGATATATTGGACAGTCCAGAACATTTTTCCGCCCGATATTTTGAATTTGTACCAAAATAGCTCACCGTAGGCTTGAATTAAGTTCACGTAATACTGATCCGACTTTTGTATTTTTGTGTGGCAAACATTAATGTTATTATAAGGTTTGCTGGATAGTTTTTTTTGGTTCCAGTGTTGTACAATATCTTCGTATTTTCCCGTCCAGCCGCACTTTGAATGAGCACATTTATATCCCTTGTAGGAGCAGAATCTTTCATGATTATCTCGCTCGTTTAGAGAGAGACGAGCCGTGCACCCGGATTTTGCATTGATGCAAGGATAGTGCATCTTTCTAGCTAAAGCTTCAAGAGAAATATTTTTTGATTCGGTGAATTTTCCTTGACATAATGGACAAACTGGAAGTCTTTTTCGGCATGACTCGCAAAGACTATGTCCAGTGACACATTGGCGGATTGGAGGCGCCATATATGTCATACATATTGGACATTCCAGCTCCACTAGAAGCTCGTCATATAGTTTATCCATTTCCGCTGCAAACAAACATGCAAGTTGTCAAGAAATAATACTTCTTCAAAAGAATATCAAAATTGAATTACGTAGCTTAACATAACTCAAAGAAGCAGAGTCGGATTAACGATGTGGGCCCTGGGACAACTATTTTTGAACCAAAATCAAATACATTATTGGTTATTAATAATTTAAAGTCACTATGCGCATATATCAAGAAATATGAGGGCCTAAGTATTCTACAGACTCTGTAGTCCTTCCCTAAATCTGGCCCTGTAAGAGAGCCTAGCTCAAGAAATGTTCATTTTGTACCCGAATAAATATTGAAAGTGTACGTCAAACAACTAGATCAGAATTTGAGAAGTCCTCAAGTAGACTCCCTCAATAATTATACTAACAGTTAAATATCAGTTTTGGAATTGATATTGACTTTATTCATTGACTTTAAACGAGCTTGAAAGCATGAAAGCTTGTTGAACGTTGTAGAATATTTTAAATTCTCTGAGAAATTAATAAAACTTATAAAATGCAAAGTTAAAATTGGGACACTACAGATTTTAAAAATTGATTTTGGACTATTCTAGTCAGGAGATTTCTAAAATTAATTAATTCTCTACATTTAGTTTGATTTTAGGGTGAAAAGAAAAGGATTCGTAAGCAACGTTTAATAATTCGGACTTAGTAAAGCGGAGCTTGGAACTTAAAATAACCTCTAAATAAAAATTGACGATGAAATTGGCCTCACGTCGCATTTCTTTGTCTGCAGATTTCCATACAAAAGATATTTTAGGTTTTTATTTGTTTTGATAAGTGTCAAACCTCAAATATTAATGTTTGTATTAACGCCAATCAAACATTACATAAATAATCATGAAACGTTTCGTAAAACTTTCAAACTGTAGATTACTACAAAAAATTCGGTTTCTGTCTTAATATTTTGACAGCTTACTAACTTAAAATAATTTCAATTAGTCAAAATAGTAAAAAACAAATTGATCAGCCTAAATTAGTTACTTTTGTACATTTAATAGCAAAAATTTTCGTAATAAAGAACATAACCTATAAAACTTACAAATTTCAACAAAATATGAATTAAATAAAAGAAGTTGCTTATAAATACCTTTATTTGAATACATATAAAGCGCTTGTTGAAATAATTTATTATTTTTATCGATTTTATCTTTGTATTAAACAAATAAGTTAAACGTCAACAAGATTTGAAAATTTGGGGATTTTTTTGACACAACCTTCAACACGTCAAAGTTTTTTCTGGTACACAAAAAAAAAAATATGTAATTTACCTGGATATCATTTCTAATATAAAATAAAAATCTTACTACTTATCAGTTCTTTGTTTGAAATATCATTATTTAAAAATCAGTTTTAATTCAATTAAATGCTTACATTTTATAGCTGCTCCAAATTCACCCAACTGCACCTCTTCCTGGAACTGCAGCTTGCAACTTCTAACACGAACTTTGATGTTCAACAATATTTCTATCCTTTTCTAGCACAATTAGCGTAATGTAAAAATACCTTATCATCAAATAAAATATTGATTACGTGTAACGTTCAGCAGATAAAATAAAGAACTTTTATCGCATTCTGAAACAAAACAAAAAGAAATAACATTAATTTGCGCGCAAGATAAAAATTTATTTCAACAAACATTTCTTTATAAATTACATAAAAATCTTGGCGCGGTGATTTTGTATTAAAATTGTATTTTTTTTCTCATTTTCTTTTCTTTTTTTACATTTTTTTATGTTTGTACTCAATATGACTGATTGTTTGACCAACTATACTAGAACTAAATAATATTGTATTATTATTTAGATTTAGTGCAGTTATTCAGAAAGAAATGGCATAGAATATTAAAAATTATAGTTATAAAAAATCCTTTTAAATAAACGCCGAAAGATCGAATCTATACAATATAAATTACTTAAATCTATTAACAACTGATGTAAAAACGTCCAGATATAAACATTAATTTTTAAATTTTCAATATTTTGAACAATGGAAAAAATATACCCTTTGAAATGTAAAGAATAGAATTATCCCAAACTATGAAAAAGAATTTTTTATCTAAATCATAGTTTAGAATGCACAATAATAACATAAAAGTATAATCAATAATGGCCTAAAACGACCAGAACAAAATTAATTTGTATTTAACACAAAAAAATATATAAAAAAAAAACATTCACGAATGGAACAGAGTAAATAGAATATATCCCCAAATTTGGGGCTGCGAGAATCAAATATGATGACATCTTTAAATTAGTGTCCGACCGATGCTCCAGCCACCTTCAGCGAAAAAAAGGATTCACGTAAACAAATGAAATAATATTATGACGCCAGACAACGAGCGGTTTACCATTAGAATAACAATTTTTTGTTGTTCGATCGGACACTACTTTCAATGAACGCCCGATTTTACTCATTAAACCTAACAATAATATTTCCCTGAATTTGTTTTTCTTTTTTTCGAGAAAAATTATGTCACTGGAAATATAAACTTTATCATTTATCACATTATTTCATAATTAATAATATTTACAAGTCTACAACGTTATTTTCGACTATCATATATATATAATTATATACACAAATGATTAGTATAATTTTCAAAATCAAAAATTGTCACTCTGAGATAATTTCCACTCAAATTTCCAATTTCTCGCAAAACTATTTGCCTCCAAAGTGACAGTTCAGAAATTGAACCATTAGAGAGAGAAATCAGACAATCAGGGAGTTAGAAGGGATTATAATATAACTAAGCTCGGGCTTGGTAACTCGCAATTACAGGACTTGTTAAGGTTTATAAATAATGCCTTATGTACAATCTAACAAATATTATTGTCTGTTTTCTTTCTCTGAGTCGTACGCATCCTTCATCGTGGCTCGCCAGGTCACAGGAAATCGGATTTCAGGAAGGGAGGGACGTTTTACAAAATACTCCAACACTGAAAAATAATATTCGTTGAAACACTCAAAACTGCCGGAAAAAAATAACTAAAATAATTTAATGAGCACTTGCGCTAAACAGTTTTGAAAATTTCAAGGAGGTTAGATTTTTTTGCAAGTCTCCCAGAACTAAAATATTCTAGTTGATTTATGACGTCATTATTGTCAATTTTTTCATAATATTTACAGATACAGAATAAAATGATTCAATGATGAACAAAAATCAACACAAATACTACTTGATACTCGAGAAAAATTAAATCAACATAATTCAAGAATAAACAAAAATCACCGCGCATTTTCATTAAAAAAAGAAAAAACAAAGACAAAAATTAAATAATTCTTTTGTGCGCAGCTTGATAAAATTTTAAATCATCTATTAGATTAGATTAGAGGATTGTAATAATGAAACTGAGGAAATCCTCAAGTTAAAACTGCCTTCAAATATTCCTTAGTCAGCTTTCTATTTTAAAACTAACCTTAAAATACAAAATAGCGATTTATAGAGCTTCCTCAAGTAAAATAGCTAAAAATTAAACTTCCTTTACGTTTAGGTGAATTTCAAAATGAAATATGAAACAAATTCGTCTGTTTGAAGTTTTCCAAATAACCTAAAAATTTTTCATAAATTCGGAGTTAATGCTGCAATTCTGTGCAGATCTATAAATCCATAATAAACTAATAAACTCATCGACTTTTGTTGATTAATGTCAACTCATTCATAAGTAGACAAGATTTATGAATTTTTTAAGATTTATGTTAGGTGAAATTGAATTTTGGATTATCCTATTTGGGGAGGCTTTAGCAAAATCATTGTTTATTTGCAATTAGTTTTAGAAAAGTTAACATACAAAAATAAGTTAGCTCAAGGGGATTCCTATGTTCATAAATTTGGACCTCAGAAACTTCTCATGCTTAGACGTCCTTAAGAGGTGCCAAACTGACAGTTTTATATGAAATTTCTATTTTTTAATTTTAGGGCAGCTCTAAAAATAACTTTTTTGCTTTTAAATTAGTTTTAGAATACAAAATTAACATAATCCAGATTGAGGAAGCTTCAGAAAAAGTATTAAAAATGAAATAATTTTCCAAAAATTTGTTTTTCTGTCTTTGTGAGACAATTATTAAAGTTTTTTCGCGATCTAAATTAATTTTGTATATGACTGAATTGAATAAATATTTCAAAAAATAATTTTTATGTTTAGCTAGCTCAGAAATTCAAATTTCGGGGGAAAGAGGGCAATTATTTAGAACAAAACTAATTCAAATGGGACCGAAATGTTTATTATTATTTGCAGGGAAAAGTACCGGAAAGTGTACAGTATATATCCGTAAAATAATTGGCAGGACCAAAATGCTTAATTTTGATTTCTAATTAGATCGAAAGACATATTTCCAACATTATTTACTCAAATATATGTACAGTAAATTCCAGTAAATAATGAAAAGAGCCGGAATAGTTTTTTTTTGATATTTTCATCAATTTGCAAGGAGGAATTCCGGCAAATATACAATAATCCCCGTAAAATAATTTTAAATGGGATTGAAATATGTAAAACAAAAATTCAGGCAACATAATGGAACAAAAATGAGACAGAAACATACGCTTGATATGCCGAAGCGTCGAAGTTAATAAAAATCATGTTTTTTTTTTTGTAAAGTAAATTACTTTAGTTTTTGATTTGGAACAAAACGTTGTCTATGTCCAGAATCAAAATCTAATGCTAGTTTACGTATTACTAAAATTATTTTAATTTTTTTTTTTTTAAATAATTAAAATTATTTTTAATTTTTTTTAGGCTTTTGGTAAACAAATAATTGAATATTTATTAATGAAGCAAATTAAGTGATCTAAATTCTGTGTAATAGAAATAAACAGAATGTCTGTGAGACCAACAAAAAAAGTTACCCTTTTAGGATTGGGGAAGGATCTAGCAGTAATATCCTGCCATAAAGAACAGACAAACGGGCTCGAATCCAGTTGCGTGAAACTGCAAACACTAGTCGAAATCTTTGTTGTTCTGTGTGTATTTAACTGGCCGTTTGCGTTTGGAGTGTGTCGGGGTGGTGGACTGCGGCTGCGGCGCCGATTTGGAAAACTTCGCTCTGTGGGGCGGTTTGTACCACGGCCGGGGCTGTTTCATCGTCCCTGGCTTCCCGTGCATGTTGTGTGTTGTTGTATGGCCTCCCCCGCCGCTGTTGGTGTTGCTAGATGTGTTGTTGTTGGGAGAAATGTCGCGGGACGCAGGTTCCGAGCCCTGCGTCAAACATGTGTTGCTATAAGTTTCTGAGTAAATGATAGGTTTTTCTACAACGGATTTTCTAGCACTACAGTCCGTTTCTATTAAGTCGCCCTGCAAATAATAAAAAATGTTAAAAATAAATAATCTCATGCTAACATTGACTCTTTCTGCCTTCAAACCCTGTTGAATTAGTATTAAATTTAGGAAAACGTGCAACAGGAACAGAAAGAAATAAATTATCAAGCCAAAATAACAAAACTTAAAATAACCTAAATTTATACAGGAGGTACACTAAACGAGAAACAATAAATAAATAACGCAAATATAATTAAAACACTAACAATATTTCAGTTTTCGCATAAATTCAACACCAAATGTTTAGCGTTTATGTGTACATCCTGAATATTTCAATACTATATGGCTGAATAGTGTAGAAACAATTTGCTTTTCAAGTAATAAAACCATCAAATTGATCTTGAAATACAACGTTAAGATAAGATAAGAAATTATTGAATTTTTAGTCAATGTCAAAACAAAGATAAAATTTAAACTTGCTTTAGAAGCAAACCTACTATAGTTCATTTTAGTTAAGAACAGTCCAAACTACGATTAAAGCCTTTTAATTGGCTGAAAGCCGAATACGATTCACTCACAGTAAATGTAGGATATAAAACAAATCTGGAAATTAAGCAACAAATTTTTGTATTGTGAAATTAGTTAGTATTTTGATCAATCAAAAGTCTTAAATCAAAATCCAATAAGAGTCCTTGGACAGTTCTTAACTGAAATGAACTATTACATATTATTGTGGTATAAGAAATGATATAAAATTTGATGACGTTTGTTTTGACGTCACGGCATGAGTTGGGCGAGGAGTGTAGTGTTTTTCCACTATCAAGCCACTATTTGATTGATAAAAGTGATTAATTTGAGTACAATACACTGCATAAAAAATTCAAATAAAATTTGGCGTATTTTCAAGATAAAATGTTAAATTTCAGCATATAATAAACAAAAATCATTGGATTTTTTGAATTTTCAGTATCATTTTTCTTTTCGTAGAATTAATTTCTATTTTAAATATTAGTAATCATAAGAGTCAAAGAACTGATTCAATTTGTTATGCTATGTAGCTAACGGACACATAGCAAACAGTTAATTATAAGTAAAACAATTAAAATAGTCCAGTAATGTTGAGCTCTGTCAATATTTTGACCTAGATTTTATCGACAATTATACACTGAAATTTAAACTCATGGATGCAACTATTTCGTTAAAATTTTCCCATACCTCGCTACTAGCATTGCTATCCACACTACTCGTACTTCCCGAGCTGCTCAAGGACCTCGCCAAACGGTGCTGGTTCCCCACATGTCGGAACTGCGTCTGATTGACGTTGGGCCCCGCGCCTGTCGGCGTGGGGGTTCCTGGAGGACCTATGTTACCGTACAAAGGGGAGAAGGTAAGTCGCAGCCACTCCCGATAGCGCACCACCTCATCGGTTACGCGCACTACGCGGCCAAGTATACTGAACCGGGAACAATCGTTTATGTAGTGATTTAAGGGGTTCACAGCACTTGTGAGGACGATGTAAGCGTAGTCGAAGGCCCTTTTAACCTGCGAAGAAAATATTTTATTAAAATTAGTTTGCTTTTAAAATATAATATGATTAATTCTTTCTTCATTCATCTATCAACATTGCAATAAAGATAAACTAGAAACTAAAAATAGCCATGGCTCATTTCCTCCCACGCTTTAATTCAGTAGGAAAAATAATAAAAATAAATTCAAACCTGCAAGACGCCATAGCTGGATCTGCCAATATCATTGCTAGGTGTTAAAGGATCTTCTATGCAGAGGAGACTGGGCCTGTGTCCATCGGCCATTTCCTTCTGCATTTCTTCTTTGCTAATATAACATCCGCCGTCCTTAACTCGGATGGCAGTCTGCATGTAATTGAATTTTCGGCCGTACAGCTCGAAGAATTCTATGAGTAGCACACCTAAATTCATGGAACTTAATCTGTCCGATCGCGGATGTAACTGAAGAAAGCTTATGCACATCAAAATAAGACTATATGAAGAGATTCCTCCCGTGAAGACTTCGTTTAAGTCACGTTCTAACAGAAACTGTTTTAACACGTAAACTAATTTTGAAAGCACGGAGAACTCCCGTTTGTAATTTTTTATAAGTTCTGCTGATTTTAAACCATTTGACATATTAAAACTAATGTCCACTTTGATGTCTGATTGTTTGTCTGTTAACTTAATTATCGGAACTGATGCTTTGTCTAAAACTTTTATTGTTGATTGGTCGGCGATGTCTTGCTCCAAGAACGCCTTCTCCAGGGTCCGAAGAGGTAAATTTGTCCATCGTCCTACATTATAAAAACCACAAACATATTATTTTTTGGAAATAATGCTCCATAAAATCACCACCATGATTCACAAAATGGCTGATCTTTGGTGGACTTGTCCCAATATTAAATTTAAATGGGTTTACGCACACCTAATTTAATGATAAACTTAAGTAATATAAAAAAGGTATTCAAATCCTGCAATGCATCATTAAAAAATCAATAATTAATCATGAATATTTTAATTTTAAAATACTGCCTTAGAACAGTCAAATTTTAAATTGTAAAATGCTCTGAGGCAGCAAATCTAATAAATTTTGCATATGGCGGCCAGAAAGTGGTGAACAATTCTAGTCAAAAATTAAATCTTAAAAGTTACAAAATCGCGCTTCTTCAAATATCTCTGATGAGCTTTTGTCGAATTTCTGGAAAATCAAAAGGTGCCATTTCGATAGAAAATTTTCAAAAAAGACAGGCTTCTGAAAGCCTAATTTTGGGCTTTTTCATGCCACATAAACGTGGGGAAGTAGTGGCAAAAATTGTCAACAAGCGATTTTAACTTTGATTTTAGGTTGTGCAACAATTTATAAAGTAAGAGTGTACTGTAACCTGTGTAATAAATTTGTGACAACATTCATTTCCAATGAACTATTTATCTAACGACTATTCTTACAACTATTTTGTTTAAAATTAAGAATTGGTTAGAAATGTCAAATCGTCATCTGTATGTCAAATTTCAATTTAGATACTTTCTTGAATGTAAAGAGAAAATGATTTTTCAAGTAAAAATAGTTGCTATGGCAACTGTACAAAAAGCATTGGTTTTTTTGGACTAGTACAAACAGTAAATCACGTTACATAGTTCGTATCTCCTAATTAGTAATTAATCTAAAGATTAATATTAATTTAATTATTAATTTGATAAGCAGTCAAGTTACTGCAACTGGCTATCACATATTGGTAGCGCCGATTTTAGTTGATATTTGCAGGTTAATTTTCAACAATTTAATACGATTTTGGGATCGCTGCGAACTTACTTATTCCAAAATCTAAAAAAACATTTATTAAGGAAGTCATTAATGAACTAGACCTCACTATAAAAGAAATAGTCTAATTCGAATCGTTATTTTGTTCTGCAGTAGAAATATACCTGATTTAATTAAATATATAAGAAAAAAATTTAAATGATTTGAATTAATGATTTTTTTGAAATAATCACACTGATTTAAATCAGGTCAATCCTGATTCGGAGTACTGGTGTCAATATAATACCGTAGCATAAAAACTCAAAATTAGGCGATATTCGAATGGAAGAGTCGTAAAAAGTCAACACCATCTATCCGTAATATAACAAATTCAAATCATTCAGCACTTTAGACAATTGAATACAATAATACAGCTCCTTCAATTCTACTGGCATTGATTAATAATTGAATTAATTGGAGGAGAGAACTATGAAAAAAAATAATACCTCTTCTATATAATATTTTAATTTAAGCAAATATAAGTAGCATTATTATTTGTAATTTATTGCCAACATAAATAATTAAGTTATCGCCAAATTTTTTAGTGTAAGCCCGTCATTACTATGCAAATTTTGAATTTATTGTTTGGACTTCGATTAACATATATTTTCGTGTTCGATATTTTCTTTTGGACAGTAAATAAATAATTCTGTAGTTTTATCTATAAAAATTTACAAAATATGTCGATTCAAAATATGCAATCACGAAGTATTGTGAAGTTTGTATGTGCGTCATGAACTAATTTATCAATTTTTGTTGTTGCTAGGTAAATGAAACAATTGTTAACTGCCTTAGTGATTTCATGTCCGATTCTTAAAGCAATTTGAGGTAATAAGGAGAGCCGACTACGTCAAGCTCTCCCTGATAGCACATACAATTATTTTTTTGGTGATTATTTAAAACAGGCCACTTCCGGTATTGACAACTGTTTCTTAAACAATAGCTCAAAGATAAATCATCTTTAACGGAAGTGCGGCAACAGCCGCAAAAAACTGCTATTGCATTTCCGGTAAAGGTGAAGTAGCAGGACATATTTTTATCCATGTGTGACACCATTTATTGTTAACAATACCGGAAGTGGCCTGTATTTTAATATTCCGTCAAGTTTTGAGCACCAAACTTGCACCAAAGAAAGTATTATAAAAACGTTCCTAAAAACCAACAATATCGAATCGAATATAATTACTAAATAGGACGCTACGCATTACTGTCAAAAATTCGATTAGATATTGTTCATTTTAACGGATAATTAAATTTGATAAACGTTTCTGCATCTGTTGGCTACTTATGATGACGAATGACTTGTTATTAGATTCTTTCGAGAATCGGGTTGTCCAAATATTAAATTAAATTATCTATTGGAAATTAAATGTCACGTGCGTACATAAAAGTCTAATAAGGATCAGGAATATGTACAAATTATTGATTATATTGCTCTACAGTTGTTATGTCAATTAACGACACTTTGCAAGCAGTATTTAATTCTGAACAATATTTTGTCTCACTCGGTGTGATTTTTTGTTAAATTTAGTTAATAATAAAAAATTGCTTACCTATTACAACTATGTCTATATCACTAGTTGGGAGGTATAACCCCGTTCGATACGAACCAAAAACTTGAACTTGAGCATCCGGCCAGAGAGATAAAATAATATTTTCCATCCTACTGACAACTTCGCCACGAACAGCGTGTTCGAGGGGCGTCGGCTTAGCCCATTCGTAGAAATGCTCAATTTCCTCATGGAGCCTGCAAGAATCATAATTCATTGAGAAAAATCATCTTCCTCCATTTAAAAAATTATGTAAGATTAGATAATCGTTACAAGATGTAAACAAACAGACCAATGACATGAATATACAAGTAAAATTAATGATTGATACAAAAATGACAAATTTAGAAAAAATATCAAAAAATGATGGAATATTAATTTATATTTAATGACGATAAGATTAAGTCAGCTTGATGACACTTTAACTGCGTCATGGATTCTGTGAAGCACCTGTCCACATGAAGTTAAAGGTTAGAACTGAGTAAAATCCTTTTACTTGAAATGTACATACCCTAGAATGCCCCTTTTGTAATTATATCCCTTTTGTCGCCAGGGAAAGCCCCCGTAATCACCACAAATTTGTTCATGGTTTAAATTCATGCCTCTAGTACTTGCACGATTCTCAACTTTGCGTCTGCGATTATAAAACACACTTTTATCACTATTAACACCGTTCGTTAACGAAACTGTAGAAGAAGTAAGAGAACTGACACCAGAATTCAATATTTCTGAATCGCTATCACCATTTAAAATGTTCATATTATCAAATTCTTGAGTTGTATGCCATAGACGCAGCCACAAGGTTTTTGCTGGTCCGTCGTGCTCAGGCTGCAGCCAGGATATCGATGGATCCATTCAATGTTCAATCAATCACAATTTACCAATCATTTATAGATATGAGTGTTTCCCGAATTAAAGCAAATAATATTTACGAGAACACACTGCGATCACATTGAAGTCACACCTCGAGAAAAATCACAGGATTGTACATGAGCTTATATTTTATACCGGTAGATGGTGCAACATGCAATTCGCATTCGAACATTATAGAGCGCACGCGGTAATTCGAAATACAAAGCGCTTCGGGAAAAATTACAGATGACCCATTTATAAATCTCCCTAACTTTAATTTATCCATTTCACATTTTGATTTATTCAATTAATAGTAATATAATACTATCAAAATTTGCAGCTAAAATTGTGCAATTAAAACTGATCTATAAGACAATATTTAAAAAAATTTATGACATGAGTAAAACAAATTAACAACAAGATTATAAATTTCAATTTCGAGCAACCCTAGGCGATAGAGAAGTATTGTTTCCGTCAGAAAAATCGACCTCAAGTATTTTGATCTAAAATGACTGTCACTAATTCCAAAACTAATAGTGCAATTCTGGGATTTCCTCTAACACAACGAATCTGTGAATCTTTTTAATACGAAATGACATTTGTCGCTTGAATTTTAGGTGTCACTTAATTGAACAATGTATCAAAATATAGAAATCAAATGTAACATAAGCATTGCGGTCATTATTCCGATTTTTTGTTTAAGTGAAGCTTAAAATTTAAGCGAGAGCGGTGCAACTAGCTATTAATATATTTGTCAACAAAACTTGATGCGATTTAACAGTCGAAAATCTTTTTAACTTGATATTATTTATGGAAGGATTCGCTCTAAATCGACGACTCGATTTTTATTCATTAATGTAAATTTTCATGTCTGATTACATAATTTTACTTCTTGAATAAAAGCATATCATTTTACGAGCTTTTTCAGAAGTATGAAAGCTAAAACACGAGCCAAAGGTCATTTTTCGCGAATTTACAATGTATTTAGAGATTATTCAAATTTGACATTTTGAAATGACATTTCATAACTAACAAGACCCACTGTAACCATAAGTTAAATTAAATAAACGTCAAAATTACTCGCAAATATTCAGACCATAAATAAATAAGGAATCTGAATTTGTAAAGAGGGCGCTACACTCTATATCCCAAAGCAAAGAGAAAATTTCGACAAAACAGCGGTAATAAAAAAGTAGATTAAATTATTTTCGGTGCAAAAAAATTTGATAACGAAAAATTTAAAACAATGATATGTAGGCCCGGTTGTACAATCCAAGCTTATATACATTTTAGTTAAACCAAGCTCACAATTGCTGAAATAAATGTTACCATAGGAAATCAAAAATTTAATTCCAACTAAACTTAGATTGTATAACCGAGCCTAAGGACGGGTTGCACAGTATTTGGTTTATCCTACGCCTTGCTCAATTACTTTAGTAACAATTGTATTAACAATCGTTACCTAGATAATTAAGCTACGCTTAGGATAAACCAAAGACTGTGCAACTGGGCCCAGAACTGGGCCTTAAGGCTGTTTTATGATGGATTTAATTTATAAATTTAGATTTTTTCAATTATAAATTCAGCCAATCGTAGACATTGATTGACATGTCAGAATTTACAATTGACAACTGTCACAGAAAAGATATTCAAATCATGAATATGGTAGAAGAGCACCTATATTTATATTATAAAAGTAATAAATCAAACCAAAACTCAATCATTTGTGCGAAGAAAACAATTTTGGCGATGTAAAAGGGTTACTCAAAAAGTCAATTCAAGGTTAAGGCTGGTTTATGATGGATTTAATTTATAAATTTAGATTCTCTCAATTATAAATCCAGCCAATCGTAGACATTGGCTGCCATGTCAAAAATTTCAAATTGTCAACTGTCACAGAAAATAAATTCAAATGATTCAAATCCTGAATATGGTGGAGGTGCACCCATATTCATGTGATAAAAGCACTGATCTCTAATATAACACTGGATTGGGTTTAGACCGTATTCTGGCATCTGAAAGCGGCCCCGGTTGTACGGCGGCCTTGACAGTAAAACTGAGGTATTGTGTCACTATTCGGCGGCAAATTCAAAACACTTATAGAAGACACTCGATGAAATTCAAAGTATAATGCAAGTAAGATGAAGAAATTATTCCCAATATATATTAAAATACATACATTAATAATCAACAAAAGTTAAAAATTGTTATAATAGTTGAAATATTTATTAATAGTTAAAAATATTTGTGAACTTTTTAGTGTCAGTGTTTTAACTATTTTTTAAACATTGTAGTTTAGTATTATTTAATCCGTTCAATAGTTTTATAAATTATTGTTACCTAAAATTTAAAACTATGAATTTACCTATATGAATAAATGAAGTGCATTTCTGCGATAATATTGCCTATTGAAAACTAATAATTTTAAATATCTACTACACATGATAGAATAATAATACATTTAATAATCAAGATTTTATTGTTCGTAAGTAAGCACAAATTTGCAGTCCAGCGATTAATTTTATGAGCAAGATATTTTATATTAAACTAGCAACCCGTGCCGGCTTCGCACGGGTGGACATTTAATAATATTCAATATTTTCATACGAATCTTTGAAGCATAGTTTTATAGTATAAGATAATTATTAAGAATAATACCACATATTTTGCTTGAGTAACTCAATTGAAACATAACCTAAGCTATCAGAATTTCTTGATAAATGCGTAGATCTATGTATAGATAGCATCATCAGTATTTAATTTGATCATTTACGGTAAATAAAAGATTGTATTGCAGCGCAGGCAATGCAAGGAATTTCACTGGTCATTTTTCCACATCTTGGGTTAGAATTGAGGTTTTTGTAGGTAAATTATAGCCCATGTTTATAGTGATAATAGGTATGTGATTCTACAGATTCTTAAAATCGGTCCCCACGCAAGCGCCAGCAGCAACTATAGAAAGTTTCAATTTAAACGGTTGAACAATGCTCGATCGGAAAAATACCGTTAGTGTTACTATGTCAGAACCTTCATTCAACAACCACTATATAAAATTATTGGATGATCGATGTGTGAACGGACAAATACGGCTCGTGTGCCACTTGAGATATGCTGGTGGTACAATACTGAGAACTTTCTCGAAAGAGCCAACAACAACTGTAGTAAGTTTCAAATAAATCGGATAAACGATGCGTGAACAAACTAATACGGCTCGTGCGCCACGTTGATAATACTACAATAAGAGCCCTTGCGAATGTGTTGTGATAAATCTCGTAAGGTTCAGCCTGCGTTCGCAATGTAAGCGGAAAAAATGTAATTATTTACGACATCACATTAGAAACTTCAAAAATAACAGTATTTCTCCACTATTTAATGGATGCTATCATACATATAAACCTTCCTCTTCAATCACTCTATCTATTAAGAAAAACCGCATCAAAATCCGTTGCGTAGTTTTAAAGATTTAAGCATACATAGGGATATAGGGACAGAGAAAGCGACTTTGTTTTATACTATGTAGTGATTTGATATATTACTCAAATTTGTTATCATAACTTTGTAACATTGCCCAACAATACGATTTTATTATTCATGATATTTTCAATTTAATCTAAAATTGAAAATCAAATCGTTTGATTACTTTAACATAATGAATTGATGTATCCTTTTAGATCTCCATAAAACCTATAAAAAGTAATACTTCACTGAAAATAGGAATAAGTTCATATAGCTTCAAACTTTTTCAGTTGAGTTTTTCTAATAAAATAAAACAATAACAATATTATATATATCTACATTTGAATAAATAAACAAAATTTAATAATGAATCGGCTTTATTTCCGCAGAATATGCATTTAAACACCATACTGAACTGTCACCAATTGACACAGAACCTCAGTTTTTGACAAGATGACGACGCTCAATTGGGGCCGCATTCCAGCGGCCTAAATCCAATCCAGTGTTATATTAGAGATCAGTGGATAAAAGTAATAATTCAAAACGAAATTCAATTATTTGTGCAAATAAAATGATTTTGGCAATATAAAATGGCTACTCAAAAGATTAATTTCAGGTTGTATTTAAAAAAAGAAAGGAGAACGGGGATCTAAAACTATGAATTTGAATTTCTAAATGTAAATTCCTAGATTAAATCCATCATAAACCTGCCTTAAATCAAGCCAATCGTAGACATTGGTTGACATGTCAGAAATTCCAAATTGCCAACTGTCACAGAAACAATATTCAAATAATGAGTATGGTGGAAGAGTATCAATCTTCATATCATAAAAGTAATAAATTGAACCGAAATTCAATCATTTGTGCGAATAAAACAATTTTGGCGATTCAAAATGGCTACTCAAAATGGCAATTTTAGGCTATATTTCAAAAAATGATCGAGAATGAGGATCTAGAACTATAAATCTAAATGTAAATTCCTGAACTAAATCCATCATAAACCAGCCCTTATATTTCAATAAATGAACGAGAATGAGGATCTAAAATTATGAATCTAAATTTCTAAATGAAATCCATCATAAACCAGCCTTTAGTGTAAATAAATTTGTCAATTATGAATTATTCAAATGCAGTTAGTTTCACTTTCTAAATATGTCTATTTTAACATGAAACTTTGGATGTTATAATCATAGTTACGAATAATTATGCAAGTTACCGTGGCTTGTTCCAGCAATTGAGACAATTAACATAAACAAAATACGTACGAATTTATATAAGTAACCATTCGAACATCAAACTCCGTGAGTTTATTCTACGTTTATATCCATGGTTACGAATTTGATAGCAATGTATTTGAGTGTCGATTTTAAAATAGAACATATTGTCACAAATGTAGAATATTTTAAGTTATTAGTTTTTATTATTGTTCATTTGAATTCGCTATTTATTCAATAATTCATTGTAATTGTAATTCTATTTAGCATTGACCAACAATCTAGTCGGTGTTCAATTGTTAGGCATTTGAATGCTAGTTCATTGTTGTACAACTGTCAGACATTTGAATGTTGGCCTATTGTTGGAGTAGAATATATAAGGCACATGAGTTAGCGAATGAGGAGTCATTCAGTACGAGTAACTATGAGCGATTTTGTGATCATACGAGTTTATAAAATAAATATTTGTACTGTAACCTGTTTTATAATATATAAGAAAATGCATGTTCTTTGTTTATTCTTATTCCTGCAACTTGAGCTTCAAAAAATTATTTAAAAAAAAAAAAATTAAATTGACATCCTGAGCTTCAAGAATATATTAATTATTTTTTGATTACGCATTCAGGTTATAAGTAAACATTGATTGGAAAATGGACGATTCTAACTCAAAGATATCCAGTCCTGTCAAAATGACAAAACTGCCAACTTCGAAATCTCTTTTGGATTTGATTTTTTGCAATTATTGCAAAGAAAGATGTGGGAGAGCTTGTAATTGTAAATAAATAAACTTACTGAGTTCTGCAATATGTGGTTCTTGTTTAATAGATGATGTTTGTAGAAATTCACTTTAAATTTCAGTGCTAGAGCAAGACAGCGATGTTGAAGATGTTTTTAATGCCAAAGAATAAGAAGACAGTAAGTACAAGTTTGAAAAAGAATTTCTTGAGTTGTCATCCGCTTTTCTTGGTACAAGGTTCACTTTCGACCATGAGGGCCAATCAGAATAGAGAATTTTTGTTTTGATGCAGATTGAAGGACCCAAATATGGATTAAGTAAAAATGTAAGTATTGTAGTCCACTTGATTTGATTAAAATTGACTATTAAAGTTCGTCAATGACTTTAACAGTCAATTTTAATAAAATCAAGTGGACTACAATACCTACATTTTTACTTAATAGAGAATTCATTGCAATATATAGATATTCAACCTGAAATATGGAAAATTAAGAGCGAAATCCACAAAAATAAAAACCTGAAAGATGCTACTCACGATAAGTTGTCAGGAAAATTAAAAGGGATTGATCCAGGAGCTGATAGTCATTAGTGATTTTATCATCCAAATTCTTTGTTCACTTCTCCGTTTTCTGGTAATATCGTCATCATCTTAGGTACATGTGATACTTGAGGACATGGTTGTCGTATAATTCCCAAATTGTAACTGAAGTTTGAACAAAATTTAGCCAAGTGTATGGATGTCGCAATTGTGCAACGCAACGTTACGCAATTTGTTTGACAATGTATGGGCCCCTTAAATAAATTTTTGTCAAATTCGTAACCATGGATTCATTTTAATGTTTCAATTCTGTATAAATTTATAAGGCCCATTATTTCAGTCCTCGGTTTATCTTAAGCGCAGTGGCGTGCGGTGACTTTCTGTGACAAGTGTGCACAGTCGGTGGTGAGGAAGGGGATATATGTATACATGGCCAACAATACAGCTTATTTTGCTCGCAACAACCAGCAATCCATTTAAATTTTTCATATATTTTAATTTGGAAATGTCGCACGGACTGCTGGCCTCTAATTTTTATATTTTGAGTGAATTTTATGTCTGGCGTTGGTCTTGTTTTCATAATTTCATTTTTTTATTATGGCATCACGACGTGAAAAAGGATTTTCCAGTAGATCACAAATTATAGATCTATTTTCAGTTGTCATTCTACAAATGATAATTTCACAAAAATAAATAATTTAAGAAACGTATAAAATAAGTGTTTATCTAATATTGCTGTCTTAAATAACGAATAACAAAATTTCAACTATTTTAAAACAAACTAATAAAAGGCGTTTGAAAAAGAACTCAGCTAAACATTGAATATTCAGCTCCAGGTGCAGAAAGTCTGCCTGCACCCAGCGAGAGAGAACGAGCGATAGAAGATCGCTAATTTCGGTATGCTTTTTCTCTGTCAGACTCTATTCCTTCACTTTCCCTATACTGACTATGCTTAACAGACCTCGCTCGCCGTGTAGGCGAGAAATCTGCATCTCAAGCGTCGACATTCGTTTCAAATATATAGCAGAGTGGCCCGCGAGGGGCGCTCGTATTTCTGGTTGCATAAATAGATAAAATACGCTCTTTCTCTGATTTTATAATGAAAATTTGTGAAATAAAATGAAGTATTCAATGAACCATTATATTAATTTTATTTACGTAATTTCTAATTTCTTCATAGGATGTGCAATGCACACCCTGCACATATGGACTGCACGCCACTGCTTCAGCGGAGCTTAAATATCTTAGGACCGATTGAACAATCTAAGCTTATCTACAGTTTAGTTGAACCGAGCTTATTTACTGTGGTTACAATTGCTGAAATAATCGTGGCTATAGGAAATAAAACTGGTTTTACTAAACTGTAGATAAGCTTAGATTGTACAACCGGGCCTTAGTAAAAATTGTTCTAATAATAATTACTATAGAAACTAAGCAACATATAAGATAAACCAATATTTAAAATACTGAGCTTAAATTACGAATTTATAAATCCGTAAATTATGAACAAAATTGTAATGAACTTTTCATCTTTATGAACAAATTGACATTAATCAACAAAAGTCGAAGCGTTTTTATCAGTTTCTTATGGATTTATAGATCTGTAAGATTTATGCACAATTTCATGACCGGGAGTTAAATTAATCTGGGTTAAAGTGACGCGAGTTTGATAAATGAAGTGAGCCATTTAAAACGGTTTTGAATTTAACCTTCCATCTCCGGAGGTTTTAGGTAGAATTAACTTAGTATTCGACGCTTTATCCGAATTTGAAATAAGAATAGTGGTTCCCATTTAGGATTTTAATGTACATTCTGCCGCCGGAGAAATAAGAATTAGATGTCAGACATTTTTCCATTCGGTTTATATTTCAGCAAAAAATAATATCGTTTTCAGCGGACCTGTATATAATTTTATCCATCTCCATTCCTTCTTCATATAAACTTCAAATCTCACATTCCTTCGTGCGCGCAATATACTTGAAAATGGGTACAAAGCTTTCACTTCACGTATTAATATAAATTAATTTAACTCGAGATCCTGAAATCCGCCATTATGAATTTGCAACATAAAATAAACATTATATAAGCTATTGTAACGTGCGAGAGTGAGGAGGCTCGTAAAGATGACTTTGCATGGGCGGAACCTTTCGTCTTCTTTGCGACGCGCTGCGATGCATCACATCACTCCTCCCGATGGAAGCCTCTAGCAATATTCTAGAATATGGTAGAACTTTCGAGAAATAGATATTTCTATATATAATGGCAAGCAAAAGACGTATGTTTGAATAGTGTAATGGCGAAACTAGAACAGTGAATATTAAAAGTGAAGTGAACAGTGTATATAAATAGTTAAATATAAATATCTGCGACTTTATTTGATATTTAAGTGATAAATAATATAGTGTTGTTAATGATATTCAGAAGAATAAAACTTTTATTTCATTTTAAATTATTGAATAGTGACTTTTATTTTAATTATAAGTAATTTTCAAGCAATAAACAGTACACTATAATAGAAATTACTGCTAAAAAGAACAAGAATTAATAATAGTAGAGGATTCTATCAGTTTGAAAAATGTTGGTAACTTAATTTATTTATCAAGAAATGATAATAGTGAGAAAACACTTTTTTAGTGATAAATGTCGTAAAACAGGCTGTAAATTCCGGCAATGTTACAGATAAATGAAATTTACTTCTTGATTGTGTTGTCACTAACTCAAATTGATTAGAATTTGCCAAAATAAATAAATTTATGTTGCATTTGCGCGCCAACCCACGTTTTTTTTTTGTTAGATTCCAATTAAAATTCTACCGTTTCGTTTCACGAATTCTTTTAAGAGAAGTTTCATTTTAAAAAGTTGACATAAGAAATGGAGATTAAAGAAGCCTTAGCTTAAGGAATTCCTGAATAACATTCATGAATTCGGACCTAATTAATTAATAATGTCCTTTACTTATACGAAGCGAGAAAGTGGCATTGTATGTCAATGTAAATTATAATTTTTATTGATTATTTTCAAATTTTAATACAAGAGTATTTACAAGCAACAAATGATTCATCAGTCTTATTTTAATTTAATCCTAATGTAAAACAAGTAACATTTTGTCTTTTACCAAATTCAAAGATAAGAAATGAAAATAATAGGCGCAATAATAAAGAAAATCAGTAATGTATTAAAAGTAAGTAACAATTATTATAATTCTAGAATTCATTTGTTCTCAATTTTAACATCAGAAAAGAGTTGCTGAACTAAATCAGGTTTATTGACTTTTCCTAAAGCATTTTTAGGGATGAATTCTACGAATTTAACTACTGTTGGAACGGCATATTCCGCTACTTTAGTTTTAGTATAATCTCGGAGTTGTTTCAGATCCATTGTAGAATCCTTTTTAAGTACAATTACTGCTGCGACTCTTTGTCCCCAGACCTCATCGTTGATTCCAACAACAGCGCTGTCTTCAATTTCAGGATTTTCCAGAAGGAAAGTTTCTATTTCCAAAGCACTTACCTTATACCCTCCGGTTTTGATAATATCTACATTAGTTCTTCCCAAAATTTTAAACATTTTTTTGTTTATACTATATTTGGCGGTGTCTCCAGTTTTGAACCATCCATCTTGGGTGAACTCTTTTTGTGCAGCTTCCGGTTTACCATAATATTCTTTAAAAACTGTCGGTCCTTTCACCCAAAGTTCTCCAAAAAGTTCATTTCGGTCAACATTTGGATTAGTTTCGATTTTCATGGAGTTATCTTTGTTGGAAACTTCTAGAACTATATTAGTTGAGCCTCCAGGATTTTTAGTAGCTAATCTAACGCTCATTCCTGGAAGAGGTAATCCAACATATCCAGGTTCACGGTTACCATCATACTCATTGGATAAACACATTCCTATTTCGGTCATTCCGTACCTTTCCAGTAATTTGTGGCCTGTTATTTCAGCCCATTTTTGGAAAAGAGGTCTTGGAAGTGGTGAAGATCCACTAACCATCAATCTGAATCTATTTTTCAAATTAGTTTTTATGTAGTCAACAACTCGAGGATTTTTCTTGAATATATTTTCGTATTCGATTACTAATTTTGCGTACATGGTTGGGACTCCCATAAAAACGGAAATGCGTTCGTTTGTTGATGTGTTTATGGCCAGAAGATGTGACCAAACGGCGTTAGAATCGAATTTTGGAAGCATTGTGCATTTGGCTCCAATGAAAAGTGGGCACATGAGGGCGTTGACGATGCCGTGGGTGTGGTGGAGTGGTAAAGCGTGGAGGATTATATCAGAATTGTTCCATTTCCAGGCGTCGATTAACGTAGTCATCTGAGCATGGAGGTTTTTGTAGGAAAGGACAACACCTATGACAATTATTTTTTGTTAAATATTTTTTCAAGCCTGTGGCTCACAAGTTTCAATTCAATTTCTTTAGTAGAATATAATAAAAAGTACAATTCTATAATTGTAGTTGATATTTATAATAGTTTTGATAATCCAATTCAGTAAAAGCTAATTTGACACACACAATTAAATTTTTGGTTCAGTTTCAAAAACAGAATTTTGCCATTTGATGCAAGTGTTACTACAAATAGGAAATTAAAGAGTAGAGTGTAATTATTTTAGTTTAAAGCTGAAATAGTCTAGTCGAGAAGTGAGTTTTCTTAGAAAAATAGTTCTAAGAGCCCAAAAAATATTCGATTCGGAATGAAATTTAGAAGATGTTTTTAGGATTTTTTTCACCAACAAAAATTGTAATTGTTAGTAACATGGGAACAAAAAATCTGACGTGGACATCACGTGACTTACTTGTACATCATTGGATATATACAATCAAACAGAAAACCTCATCACTCGACGGCTAATTGTTTTTATCCAAAAAATTCTAAAAACCTGTCAAGTAAAATGCGCTTCTAGCCTAGTAGGTTGCTATGGAAACAGTAGGTCATCATTGTCATGCTACAACATTCCTAAATACTGATTTCCAAGATTCTACGGCTCACAGTTCTGAATTTATACGCAAAATTGAAAAATAATTTCCAACTGAAGTGCACTTCCGGTTATTATTATTGTTATGAAAATAGTAGGCAATCATTCAAATGCTACAGCAGACTGAAATACCAAAATTTCAATATTCTACACCTGATCGTTTCAAATTTAAGCGAAAAATTCCATAAGACTGTCAAGTAAAGTGCACTTCCGGCTCGGTGAATCTCAATAAAAATAGGATATGAGCATCTAGACGGTATAATCATCCTGAATACTGAATTCTAACAATCTACGTTCAAACGTTTTGGATTCATGCGGAAAATTCAAAAAATGTTTAGAATAAAGTGCTCTTCTGGCTTAGTCGATAGCAATCATAATGCAAGGTGTACAACTAGATATTATAAAAGTGCCTAATACAAAATTTAAATATTCTACGACTGATTGTTTAGAATTTATGCGGAAAATTCAATAAGTCTGTCATATAAAGTGCACTTCCGGCTCAGCCGATTGTTACAAAAATAGGAGATGACCATAAAGATGCTACAACAAATTCAAATGCTAAATTCCAGTATCCTACGGCTGATCATTCTGGATTTATGCGGAAAATTAGAAAAAAGTTTCAAGTAAAGTGCACTTCCGGCTTAGCCGATCGCAATCATAATGCAAGATGTACAATAAGATGTTATAGAAGTGCTTAATACGAAATTTCAATATGCTATGGCTAATCATTTTAGATTTATGCAAAAAATTCAAAAAAAGTTTCAAGTAAAGTGCATTTCTGACTTGGCCGATTCAAACAAAAATAGCAGATGACCATTTTGATACAACATCAAGTTCAAATACTGAATTTCAACATCCTACGGTTGATCATTCTGAATTTATTAGAAAAATCCGAAAAAAGTTTCAAGTAAGATGCATTTTCGGTGCAGACGGTTGGAACCATAATGCGAGGTGCACAACTAGACCCTATACCAGTCTCAAATACAAAATTTCAGCATTATACGTTCAACCAGTTTTGAGATTTGCGAGTTGCTCACGCACGAACATACGTACCGACATCAAGCCAAAAATAGTCAAAATGGATTCAGGGATGCTAAAAACGGATATTTCCATCAAAATCTCGATAGGTGAATTTTGTCGGTTTCACAATACTTGTTATTTTGTACAAGTAAAAATGGAAGCCAAAAAAAGTCGCCTAGTTTCCTTGCAATAACTCCTAAACTATGAGGGATAGTGGAAATCGAAAAATAGATTCTTAAAGAGGAGAAAATTTTCAATGAACAAGTCTCACTTCCTAATCTCCATCTGTATTGTTTATAGCTTTAATTTAATGTTGAAAATAGGCATCCAAGCAATCTTTATAGTATGAGCGCACCGGCTGTTGAGAGACGGCAGCACATAAAATAATTTTTTTATAGTATTAAATAACAATTTAAAAATTTGAAAAAATTATGTTGCCATCTTAAAATTTGAAAGAATAAAGTTCTGTAGGAAAAAAAAATTAAATTAATTTTTAAGACAGTGAGGCTATTGTAAACCAAATAATTTTTTCGAACCTCCGTTTTCATTGAGAGCAACAAAAAATGTTTAAATAATTCGTCTATAAATTTTTTGCTTCTTGGAGACTTTCTTTCATGTATACTGAACAAGATCATGTCATATAAGTGTTCAAAAGTAGCTTATTATTTATTATTAATTTTTAAAGTTGACAAAAAATGTAATAAATGTTACTGAATTTTTTTTTGTGTATGTTATGCTATTGCAGGTTTTCATGTCTAAAAAAGGCATTCAAAAACCTTGCCATAATTTTTTTCAAGTTATTTGTTCATATTTTTTCCATGAACAAATTGACATGTTTAATATTTGAAAGAAATTTAAATCCGAATATATCGTTAACTATTGATGTTGAAGACTGAGACAAAAATTCATTTGATAGTAAAATAATAAACCTACAAAATTGTCTCGGAAAATAATATTCCTAATTGTAATAATTTAGGAGATATAAGCAAAGTAAGATGTAGAGAATGGAATTTTTATGAACAAATGCATGTAAAAATTGAACGATGGCAGACACAGTATCTTCTTTAGTTCAAAGCAGTTTGTTACTTGAGAAATCCAGTAGCCGCTCTAATTTTAGTATCGTGTTATATTCATAAATGTTTTAAAAATAAAGAATAAAATTCCAGCACTTGATTGCATATAGTAGCTTTTCTAATTTTTTGTAGCTTTAGAAAAGTCAGAAATTGTTTATAACTAATTGGAAACTCGATAGACAATGAAATTATTAGTGAATGAAAAATAGTTATTTATGTATCTAGTGCATAATATTATATTTTGGTGTTTGAGAAATCATTCGAAAGCCACAAAGAAATTTCGAGGACGAGTTGCATACAGTAGCTTTTCTGTAGTATTATATTTTGGTGTTTGAGAAATCATTCGAAAGCCACAAAGAAATTTCGAGGACGAGTTGCATACAACATTTTTTTTACAGACGTCAAAAAATTATAAAAAAAAAGTATAAAAATTTCCTGACAATGTGCACGGAGTATAAAAATTTGAACAAAAAGAATTTGAATATCATTCAAATATTTAATTTGGTTCATGAGTTATTGGCCTGAAAACTAAAGCTTCCAGCTGATAATTCGTATGGATCAATAATTTATTACTAAGTAAAAGTTTTCCTGGAAATTTGGTCCAATAGCCGCCCAAACTAGAGGTTTAAAAAATATATTAGCGAGAGGTCATGTGCTAGCCTAAATATTTATGGAAAAGAAGTATAATTTATTATGTACTAACATCAAAAACCGCATGACAATATCCTATATAACTCACGAGATATTGATATTGAAAATTTATACCCTAAAATGGGTGGTATGATTCTGATACTAACATCGAAAACCGCATGTCAATATTTTATGTAATTCACGAGATATTCAGATAAATAATTATACCCTAAAATGGGTGTTTTGATGAATACAAATATAGAATTATTCTTTCTGATACTATCACTAAATACCGCAATTCAATATCTTGTGTAACTCGCGAGATATTTGGATAAATAGTTTTACCCTAAAATGGGCATCAGTCCAAAAAAAAGTTTAAGGTATAGAATTTAATTACTAACATGTTGTTTCCTTCGTACAACAATTTTCAAATTTTTACTTTGCTCAGTTCGTTAGTAATTAATCATTGAATATTTATTTGATTTTTTACCCAAAACTGGGTGGTGAATCAAAAAATTAATGACATAATTATCACCCTTGAACCCTTTTTCACAGGTATGCAAATTTTTGCAATGTTCGTATGTTTAATAACAGAGATATTAATCAATTTATAAACAACCCTTTTCAGTTTCCTGAAAATACTGAAGTTATTAGTTTGGAACGCAATATAGCGACCTAATCTAATCAACTGTTTTGGGATTTTCTTAAATTTTAGCTAGGATTTAATTAAACGTCACTTTTTTTTCAAAATACATTATTATGATTTAAAAAGTTGTTTTGGGGCAATTTTTGGGTGGAAAATCATTCTTCGCCACCCCTATTTTATGATAATGCCCTTTGTATGCTGGAGCCTACTCAGGAGGGCTGGAATTTATGTCTGAAAATTGCATTTTTACTTATTTTATAAAAATAATCTCGTACTCTTTTTCGGATTGAATTTTATGCAAATATATTGCGCTTCAAAGCCAGCAGCACTACAGAAAATAATTAAAAAAATTGTAAATTGGTTTTATTTATGCTAGAAAATCAGGAAAAATGGTAGATCGGAGTAAAATTTTCTCAAGAATCCAATTTTTACCTCAAAAGTATGATTTTGCGAGTGGTATCTCGGTTATAACGAATATTTTGTATATGTGCTTTTATAATTATTTATTTAATTTGTAGTGACAGAAAAATGGAATAAAAATTATATTTGTTGTAAAATATTCCGAGGGCCATTATTTATAAGTCAGAAATTATGTGGCTGTTTATTTGTACTTTGTTTAGGAGTTATTGCAAGAAAACTAGGCGACTCTTTTTTGTTTCCAATTTTTGTTGGCGAAAAAAATCCTGAAAACGTCTTCTTCTAAAAATTTCATTGCGAATAGAATTTTTTGGACTCAGAACTATTTTTCTCAGAAAACTCTCTTCTCGACTAGACTAAAGCAGTATTTGTCCAACCAGATAATATTTAAAAATAGTTTGTTTAACAAACAAACTGAATTTGAATTTATTTTAAAACTGTTATCTTGTTTTCATCCTATTATATTTTAATAAAATTAAACTTATTGGATTGTACATTGCATTGAAGGAATGGTTCAATCAAATTATGTACAACCCCAAGAAAAACGTAAATTTGTTTCATTTTGTCGGCGATAAATAGATATTTCAAATAAATAATTGTACCTTTGGGATTACCAGTCGTGCCGCTAGTATACAAAATCATGGCATTATTATTCTTGTAAAAGTCTCCAGAAAGACCAGCCTCCAAATCTTCCGCCTTTTTAGGGATATTTCTAGTGGAATTCTGTCGTAATTTATCGTCTAAGATTATTAATTTTTTGTTTGATCTCTTGGCTATTGGTTGCAATACATCTGCATATTCTAATGTTGTTACTAGCAGATTGGAATTACTATCATTGCAGTAGTATTCTAGTAGTTGTTCAGGTTGACTATGGTGGACAGGAACAGCTGAATCAATAAATAAAATGAATACTTGTTGAACATTCAGGAAAACAAACATTTTTGCCAGAAATATTGCGAAATAAATGTGCTATGCATTTTTTGCTCAAATGCTATAATTACGGAAATATTCGCACTTATAAATGTCAAAACGGGTTTCCGAAGGTCCAATTTTGCTCTTCGATTTTTTCATGAATCGAGCACCCATTTCCGGCGGGCGCTTTTCTCGATTGTTGTTCCTAATATTATTTGAGATCTTTTGCAGCAAAAACTTTACATTAATTTATTTCATACGCCTAATCCGTCTGAACTATTATCAAAATGAGTTCAGTATGAAAAGAATTGTAAATGTGGATGAAGTCTACATAATACGATAAAAATTTAAAATAACTGACCTTTCCAACAAAAATGTTTGCACCAATTTATAGATCAAATATTAATTGTCTTACCTATTTGACCAGAAATCCAGATGGCCCATTGTGTGATAACATAACTAGCATCATTGGGGCAAAGAAATAAAACTCTTTCATTATGTTTGTTGCCAGCAGATTTGGAAATTTCGCTGGCTACTTCTTTTGCAGACATAAAAATGTTTCCATAAGTGTAGTTGCCATTATTGTCCTTCAAAGCTGTCCTATCAGCAAACTGAGTTGCATTTCGAAAGATTGGAACAACTTCTTCCGGCAAAATCGGCGTATTTTGAACGGAACTCACTTTAGTTAAAACATGCTGTAATCTTTGTTGGACACACCCTCCGCAGTTTATATTGCGACTTAATTTTAATATAGCAGACATTTTAAAAATAACACAAGCTTTTATCAGCAGATTATCAAGTTCAATACTAGCGGTGCACGGACTAAAAATAGCTGGTGCAGTTAATTTAATAAAACATTTAGAATTTGCCTCACATTTGCGTAATTTATGGTGATTTTACGCTATGAACTTAACACTTTTTGCATCAAATTGTGACGTTTTTTTAAGAACATCTAATTTACAAAATTACTTCAATCAAGTTACTAAACGTGAAATTTATTGCATCTGTTACTCGCAATTGTCTTCCGACGTTTTTTTTGCGTAATATTTAATTCACGAAAATCATTTTACTGGAGTTATTACTATGCGTACTTTAAAAGTTAACTATTTTACTGCGTCTGTCAGGTATTCTTCAAATCACATAAAGTTAAAAATAACATTCAAGTACACTTTTGATATTTAAGTAAGGTTGCAAGGTTATATTCAGTAATTCAGTTCTGAATGCACTCATCACTCAAGGTCGCCAACAATACGAAATTAAAATTAGCTTTCACTTTTTGAGGGTACGGTGAAATGTTTTTAGCGCTGCATGGCCCTCACTTGCTCCTTTACTTCTTCTAATTGTTGAGCTGATTTTAGCATAGAATCGTGCTGATAGCCGAGATGAACACTCAAAAGTTGTAACTTTTTTAAGTTGGCTTCACTGTTTTCAATGGCGTGTTCTTGCATAGCGAAATTCCTTGCCGAATGCATTAAAATCTGCGAATTAGTCTTTTCTTTATAGATTTATATACTATTAAAACGAAATAATTACAAAAATAATGATTTGAGTGCAATATAGTGCCTTTTAAGCGCATGCGCTGTGGCAGCGTATACTGCTGCTGCGCGCAGGACTCTCAAACAGTGGTCACCTGCCTCAAAAACGAATGATTAGATTGATAATACGATCTGGCAACTTACAAGAATTGATTTATTGTTTGGATTAATATCAAACAGGCCTCAGAATTGGTTTTTTTTTTTTAAATGCGAGAAGAAAGCGAGAAAGTCCACTGCTTTAGTATCACCGATAAAATAATTTCACTAGTACGTCCCGCCATCTCTTGAAATCGTTAAAATCAGTACGAGGCACTATACTGCACTAATTTGTGTAATTTGTTGCACAAAAGCGTCCAAAAAATTTGTCTTGAAATAAAGCACTGAAGTATAATTTGTCAAGACTCAAAAAATATATTGACATTTGACAAGTAAAAAATTGAAGTGAACAAAATAAGCAGTTTGAAATTACTGTACCTCATTGCTTTTGGAGCCTCGCACAATTTGCCTAGCTAATGAAGCAACATTATTAACATTTACTTGAACTCTATCAGCTAACCTCATTTTGGAATCAGCAAACAGTGATCTTGCACTACTACTGCTAGCAGAAGCCATCACGATAATATATCACGTTTGTTTATAATTAATAGTTTCGCAATAAAAGAGCAATTTGACACTTCTCAAAACAATGCGACTATGCGCGTACTAGCGACGCAAAGCTGAACTAAGGTGACAGTTGTGTGGCGCGCAATCTACGCACAATTTAAATGTTGAAAAACACTTTCACCTAATAAATATTATCGATTTCTTTATGAATATTTGAGACAGTAGATGAGTCTGTAAGGTTATCAGAATTCATAAATAATCAATTCACTCTATAACTAGTTTTTATGTTCCAAATGATCAATTTATATTCCATTAGTCAATAAAAATGTTTATAAATGAAGGTCAAGGATGGTTTGACGCATGTCAATAATATAAAAATATGGTTCTCTTAATATTGGAATGAAGTCACTCTTTTTTAAAGGAAAGTAATTTTTTTGAAATCTTGTAACAATTGTGAGAAATATAGAAGGCGATGGCCTCGCAGTTGGCCATGTAAGAACAATTTAATTGCAACACGATCTTCAGATGTCAACAGAAAACAATATTTCAAAATGCAAAATTTTCAAAAATCAATTGCATGTAAAATTACGATTTAACCACAGTTACAGCTAAAGAACCATACAATTTCAAAATCTTACAAAACAATTGATTTGCGAAACAATTTTTGCGTCGTTTGACCAAGAACTTGAAGATTTGTCACGCTTTCAGTTCTGTTTTTGTTGTGGATTTGCAAAAAATTAACTTAATTATCGTTGGTTTGAAAATGAAATCTGCAAATTACGTTGAACAAACTAAGCTATTTCGACACTTTGGTTACGTGGAGATTAATTTAAAAGTTTTGCGGAATATAAATCATTCATTTCAGCTTAAATAATAATATTATAATCATAGACCATATAAATCCATGAATAGGAAAATTGCATGTTGCTTAGAAGATGGTTATCTAAACTAAAGAATTATTTCATAATATTGTCTGTATATTATTTTTGTATGAAAATAAAAGCTTAAAACAATAAATTGGGCTATCAATAATATTAATCTTAATTTTTTTCCTGGAAAAATAATAAAAAATCTTATAAAAAAACTTGAAATGGCAGTGACATCTTCACAAAAATTTCCAAGAGAATTTTATGATTGGGATAAAATATTATATCATCAAAAAGCCCTCTTATTTATTGGTTGACATTTCAGATTTTATAACTAAAACAGAATTTTTGAATATTAAGTGCGGAAAACGATTTTTATTGATCAAATAATAGGATTATACCTGTGGACCAAAAAACGCAGGAATAAATTAATTTTTGAATAAATAGTAGTACAATATAAAAAAAAAAACAATTTATGTTAAATGGATTTTCCTAATTTATTCCAGTATTTTTTTTTCATTCATAAAACATACTCCCAAAATATATAGACGTAGTTACTGTACTCCTACAATGGTTCATTTCACCCGAATTTGTTTTTTTTCCAACTAAATTTTGTATGTTTACTAATGACTATAAATTGCGAATACAGGACTGTATTTTGATATTTTTATGGCGGTTGTTAGTAATCAATTAGGGAAAGATGAAACAAATGCGATCGAATAACGAGGTAACAATTTATGTTTGCGGTTTTCAGTTGTCAAAAGGATGGCAGATAAAGAATTATCTTAGCATTTTGTTGTTATTAACAGCTGTTATAAAGAACATTAGTTTGGATGCTGAATATTTGGGCGGGATTACACTACTGGCTTCATTATCCGAAAATCATTGGTGATAAAATTTTTGCCATAATTACTAATTAAAAATAACCTTCAGAATAAAAATTATTAATTTTTTGAGCCCCTCTCCAATGCCACAAATGTTACCACTACAAAAAATCTTATCCGAGAAAAAATCTGTAGTGTAATACGTCTTGAATTATTGTGAGTTACATTTTTCTGTGTGTTGGGTGCCTGTACGGCTGGGCAGACGGGTCAGCCCAGCCCTGAACTTCTCCTCGAAATGTCACACATACATAAAATGCGAACTCGTCCCTGTACATACACACATAAACAAACGAACACAAATTATATAAATTATGCATGTGTGTAGATCTTCCAGGTCATATATGAATGTAGCACCTGGTCAGGTGATTTTCATTTATTCATGGACACAAACAAAAGACTACTCAAACTTTTTTCAGGTAATAATTTGAGAATGAAACAAAAACTGTTTGAATGTTGCATTATGCAACTAATTGAAATACATTTATTTTATTTTGATTTGAATTTAGTTCAAATTACTCCATACGGGTGTGGCAAAGCTTTATAGTGCACTTGGTAAATTGATTGATATTTTCTCAGTCGTCAAACTATAGGTGCATTTGTTTTTTGTGGACAGTATGCAACAGATTATATTATTTGAATTTTTGTCCGTCGTTGATATTCGACCCCACGATCTTCGGATTATAAAGGTAGTATATTTGCACTAAGATATAAATAGTTGAATTCTTTGCACTTAAAATTAATTCTAGATAAAGTTTTGACACATACATGGCAGACAAGTTGCATATCCTAAATTTAGGTTCTATTAAATAATCTTGTAATGATTGTCCTCGATCCATTTGTTAGATTATTTGTGAAGTTCAATTATCAAATTGTTATTTTTGATTTTTTTTCGAAATTCAATATTTTTAGCGCATTTTTCCGAAAAAAGCGTTATTATATTCACTTTGGCTGTCTGGCTGGCTGGCTGGCGTGACGCTGGATTCTCAGCAACTATACTATTTACAGACTTGAAACTGGTACTAAATAAAAGCTACTGTTTCGTAGGATTGCACAAATTGCTTTAATTCAAGCTCAGTGATTGTAGAAGATTGAATTATTCAATTACTTGTTTCAAGTGAAACAATGCCCATGGATATATATGACATTAGGGATATGGCAACTAAAATTTATTAAAGTAGATAAAAATTTAGTTACAACTTTAGCCGCGGGTGTCACTATTACTATGTACAGTTGTCAAATCTGTCCGGAATTCATTCAATGAGTTGTTTGACGCGAATTTGAAGCCTATTAGAATGAATTATTATTATTGGATGAAAATTTGTTTACTTTTGGTATATTTTTTTTATATAGCTTTGATAAAGATCAATTTATCATATAAAGTTACAGCACTTGACCTCCCGGCAGTCAATAACTAAACAATGAAGATTAAAAGGTATTTTTGAGTTTGTACATGCATAAATTATGTACCTATCAAATAGTCAACTTGAAACTAGTACTAAATGGAAGCTGCTGTTTCGTGAGTTTGCCCAAACTGCTTGATTTCAAGCTTAGTAATTGTGAGAGATGGTAATTTGCGAAATCTCTGAGGTAACAAGCATTCATGAGCTGTCAAAAATGCGCTTTCATCATCTAGATGATTCTTCCATTTTTTAATGAGGACAAGTTATTTACTATTAGTAAAATTTAACTACAAAGCCATCAATATTTATTTTCAGCAACTTATTTATTTATCACGCTCTCTGAACACTCAATTTCACTATTCACTGTTACTCAATCAGACTGTTATATATACGGAAGCCAAATATCCAGAAATTTCTACGTTATTCTCGAATGTCGCTTGGCGCGACGTCAAGAGACAACAGGCTCCGCCCAGACGACAGGGACGGATTCAGGGCCTATTTTATTTTTATGAAGTTACATTACATTAAATTTTTGCTACGCCCTTGTATGTCAACAATTAGATATTATCAAAATGAGTGGGCTTTCGAAATAAATTGGAAAAAAGTCTTGTCCTCACTGTTCCATATTTTTATTCAATAAAAATGCTGACTGGTTTCGATGATTCAAACAATCATCATCAGAGCTGGTTTACTATACAGAAGCGTTTATTAGAGTTCTCTATTCTTGAACAAAATATTCATCATCTTAATCTAGTGGCTGAAATGCACTTCTCTTATTTTTTTAATGCTTATTATTGCGCTTTTCTTCACTTCGTATAGCTCTTAATTTTTAATTTAGTTTCAAAGTCCATTGTAAGCCCAAAATACTATAAACAGTTTTTAAAAGCACTAAAACGCAACCAGCTTAACAATGTTGCTTTGCAGGTTGCAGGCGCCACTAAAGTAGTTTTATTATTATGTAACAGTTTTTTTTTTTGAGTTTTTTGAGATATTTGTCAACTGTTTTATAGTAGTTTTAGTATAAATAAATCTTTTTGTACTTTGTACAAGTATTGTGAAATCGTCAAAATTAACATTTCAAGATTTTGATGGAAATATCCGTTTTGAGCATCTCTGAATCTATTTTGACTATTTTCGGCTTAACGTATGTATGTGCTCGCTAATCTCAAAACCCGTCCAACGAATAATATTGAAATTTTGTATTTAAGACTGGTTTAGGGTCTAGTTGTGCACCTCGCATTATGGATGCAATCGTCTGTACCGGAAGTGCACTTTACTTGAAACTTTTTTTGAATTTTCCGCATAAATCCAGAACGATTAGCCTTAGGATACTGAAATACAGTATTTGAGATTGTTATAGTATCTAAATGGTTATCAATTATTTTTGTACCAATCGGCTGAGCCGGAAATGCACTTTATATAACAGACTTTTCGAATTTTCCGCATAAATTCAAAACAATCAGTCTTAGAGTATGGAAATTTCGTATTAAGCACTTCTATAACATCTAGTTGTGCACCTCGCATTATGATTGCAATCGTCTGTACCGGAAGTGTACATTACTCGAAACATTTTTTGCATTTTTCACATAAATCCAAAACGATTGGACGTAGAATATTAGAATTCAGTATTCAAGACGATAGTACCGTCTAGATGCTCATATCCTATTTTCATTGAGATCGACTGAGCCGGAAGTGCATTTTATTTAACAGTCTTTTGGAAATATTCGCATAAATTCGATCGACTGTAGAGTATTGAAATTCAGTATTTCAGTCTGCTGTAGCATCTGAATGATTGCCTACTATAGTCATAACAATAGACTGAGCCGGAAGTGCACTTCAGTTGAAATTTGTTTTAATTTTGCACATAAATTCAGTACTGTTAGCCGTAGAATCTTGGAAATCAGTATTTAGAAATTTTGTAGCATAATAATGATGAGCTACTGTTTCCATAGCAACCGACTGGGCCGAAAGTGCACTTTACTTCATGAATAAATAATTATTTTATGAATAAACTTAATAAATAAATATATTCTTGAATAAATCTCTTCAAATAGTGAAAGTATCCTCAAAGATTCTAAGAAACGATAAAATCCTAATCATTTCATTAAATTAAAACAAAATTTCGATCTTTTGTTTGTTGAACAATTGAGATGAATTTCACTTGTTACTTATGTGAAAAATATTTTAGTCCGTGTCTAAAAATGAGAGTGATTCACACATCAATTTAGATTTCAACAGTGTTATGCTTTCAGAAAAACCCAGCACTGTTTGATTAAATTAATGGTGTAAAACTGTATTTTTATGCATCATTGGGGATATACAGGCTGTTCAAATTTTGACTAAACTTCTGAACAATTTCTTTGGAAACCGGAGTCGGGACAAATTTTTTTATTTATCCTGTTCTCAATTATACAATCTTCATCTGATGTTACGTAAGAATTATCTTCTTCGTTTAAATCTTTGATTTAGCATACTTCTTTTCCATGTTCTTGTCGGACAGGTTCAGCGTTTATTTTATCGTTGATGTCACCAAAATAATTAGCATAATATCGGAATTAATGAACGGCTGTTGCGATAAATCAGGGCTTTGGATAACTAGTAACAAAATTTTGCAAATAATGGAAGAAAGGAGATGACTTTTGACATTTTAGGTGAATTTTAAATTCGAATGTTGGACGCAGAAATACTTTTGAGATTCTGATGTTTGGTAAGAAATCGTGCTATGTTCTCTAAATAATAATCCGAGACTTCTAACAGACCAAAAAACTTTTAAAAAATAATGAAATATGAACGACTTGTCAAATAAAAATACCGTCGAACATATAATGTTGAAATTTTGTATTTAAGACTGGTTTAGAATCTTGTTGTGCACCTCGCATTATGGTTGCAATCGTCTGTACCGGAAGTGCACTTTACTTCAAACTTTTTTTGAATTTTCCGCATAAATTCAAAATGATCAGCCGTAGAATTCTGAAATTCAGTATTTGGGATTGCTGCAGCATCTGAATGGTTATATTTTATTTTTGTACCAATCGGCTGAGCCGGAAGTGCACTTTATATAACAGACTTTTTGAATTTTTTCGTATAAATTCAAAACAATCAGTCGTACAATATTTAAATTCTGTATTAGGCACTTCTGTAACATCTAGTTGTGCACCTCGCATTATGATTGCAATCGTCTGTACCGGAACTGCATTTTACTCAAGACTTTTTTTAATTTTCCGCATAAATCCAAAACGATTAAACATAGAATGTTGGAATTCAGTATTTAAGACGATTGTACCGTCTAGATACTTATATTCTATTTTCATTGAGATCGACTGATCCGAAAGTGCAATTTACTTGACATTCTTTTGTAATTTTTCGCATAAATTCGAAACGATTGACTGTAGAGTATTGAAATTTAGTATTTCATTCTGCTGTGGCCTCTGAATGATTGCCAACAATCGACTGAACCGGAAATGCACTTTTTAATTTCGCGCATAAATTCAGAACTGTTAGCCGTAGAATCTTGAAAATCAGTATTTAGGAATATTTTAGCATGAGCATGATGACCTATTGTTTTCATAGCAACCGACTGGACCGAAAACGCACTTTACTTGACAGATTTCTACAATTTTTTTGATAAATACAAAATTATCAGCCGTGGAAAGAGTAGCAGAGGAGCGACCAAATTTTTTAGAAAGTGCAAAAGATATAAATATGAAATTTCGTCTAATTAGAGATTAAGCTTACCCGCACCTAGTTCAAAAGCCAGAAAACATGAAAAAGATTAATGTTACTTTTGAAACAATTATTTTTATAAAAGAGCCCGATTTTTTTTTTTAAATCCACAAATTATTGATTGAGTCTCATCAAGAACATGGTAATAAATATAATAAATTGATTGTTGTACGTCAAATTAGTAAGATATCGATGTAATTTACTTCGATATCTGCCTACATCGGTTCCACCTTTTCTCTCAGACCTCGTTAGGAGGTTAGGGCCAAAGACGTCATTCAGTCATGGTTCAAAGACTCATCCCTGACTCATACAAACACACACATACATATGATATAAAAGCACCGGCAAAAAACAAAAAATTGAGTAAACAAAATGAAAACAAATTATTGGAAATTTGATTTTGACTAAATCTACAAATTTAGCTCAGTCAAATTAGGGTTTCACCTCGGAATGACAGATAATAAGCTGGAAGCTCGTACAAATCTTTATTTTGACATAAATAGTTTTTACTTACTTGTACAAAGTAACAAGTAAGTATTGTGAAACCGACAAAATTCACCTGACAAGATTTTGATGGAAATATCCGTTTTGAGCATCCCTGAATCCATTTTGACTATTTTTGGCTTGATATCGGTACGTATGTTCGTACGTGCGATCGTAACTCGCAAATCTCAAAACTGGTTCAACGTATAATGTTGAAATTTTGTATTTAAGACTGGTATAAGGTCTAGTTGTGCACCTCGCATTATGGTTCCAATCGTCTGTACCGGAATTGCACTTTATTTGAAACTTTTTTCGAATTTTTCTAATAAATCCAGAATGATCGACCGTAGGATGTTGAAATTCAGTATTTGAACTTGATGTTGTATCAGAATGGTTATCTGCTATTTTTGTAGGAATCGGCCAAGCCATAACTGCACATTACTTGAAACTTTTTTTGAATTTGTTGCATAAATCTAGAATGATTAGCCATAGCATATTGAAATTTCGTATTAAGCACTTCTATAACATTTTATTGTTCATCTTGCATTATGATTACGATCGGCTAGACCGGAAGTGCACTTTACTTAAAACTTTTTTTTAATTTTCTGCATTAATTCAGAATGATCAGCCATAGGATATTGGAATATAGCATTTGAAATTGCTGTAGCATCTTAATGATCATCTTTTATTTTTGTAAAAATTGGCTGAGCCGGAAGTGCACTTTATATGACAGACTTTGTGAATTTTCCGCATAAATTCTAAACAATCAGTCGTAGAATTTTCAAATTTTGTATTAGGCACTTTTATAATATCTAGTTGTACACCTTGCATTATGATTGCTATCGACTAAGCCGGAAGAGCACTTTATTCGAAACATTTTTTGAATTTTCCGCATAAATCCAAAACGATTGAACGTAGATTGTTAGAATTCAGTATTTAGGACGATTATACTGTCTAGATGCTCATATCCTATTTTTATTGAGATCCACCGAGCCGGAAGTGCACTTTACTTGACAGTCCTTTGGAATTTTTCGCATAAATTCGAAACGATCAGGTGTAGAATATTGAAATTTGGTGTTTCAGTCTGCTGTAGCATCTGAATGATTGCCTACTATTTTCATAACAATAGACTGAACCGGAAGTGCACTTCAGTAGGAATTTATTTTTTAATTTTGCGCATGAATTCAGATCTGTTGGTAGTCGTAGAGTTTTGGAAATCAGTATTTAGGAATGTTGTAGAGTAAGAATAATGGCCTACTGTTTCCATAGCAACCGACTTGGCTGAAAGCGCATTTTACTTGACAGATTCTTAGAATCTCTTGAGTAAATCCAGAACGATTAACTGTGGAGCGATGAGATTTTGTGTTTGATTATACATATCCAATGATGTACAAGTAAGTCACGTGATATTCACATCAGATTTTTTGCAAATATCTCGGTTTCTATGGCTCTAATAATGTTGACATTCATTACAAAAATTGTGAAGCATAAAATTTGCAACAAATTTTGTCTCAAACATTTTTTCATGTGCCCAACCGTTTTTGAAATAGAGCGCGGAGAATACGCAGCACTCAGCCATACATACTGTAATGCAAGGTTAATCATCAGTTCCGGAGGATAATACCTCGTACAAATTCAGTAAATCAATAAAATATATGGAGCCGACTATAATATTGCTGTCTAGTTCCAGAAATTTATTTTATAGCACCCAACCCCATTATTGCATTACAGTATGTATGGCTGAGTACCGCGTATTCTCCGCGCTCTATTTAAAAAACGGTTGAGTGCATGAAAAAATATTCAAGACAAAATTGGTTGCAAATTTTATGCTCTACAATTTTTGTTATATATGTCAAAATTATTGGAGTCATAGAAACCGAGATATTTGCCAAAAACAGCTTTAAGAACGCCAAAATAAAGATTTATACAAATTTCCTTGTTTGCATTAATCATCTAATTTGTTTATATTCCCATGGAAATAAACACTTAAACATTCAATTGTTTTGATGACGTATGGACATAAATATGTCTTCGCTTTGACTCATTACATACTCGTATATTATCTGTAATCGTAGTATTAGACGCTTGGATCAAATTCTTTAGGAATAATTACTGATAGTGCACGTGTTTATTTTGTTTTTTATTTATTTATGGATGTTGTTAGGAACTACAGAACTAATGTTCTATGCAATAAATGCTAATTTGATACTATTTTACTATGAATCTGATGCAATAAGCGCATTCCACACTTCCAACGATGCACATGCACATTTCTGAATTAAACAAAAAATTAGTTTTGATTTTGATCATAAAAACAAAAGTTCAATTTATTCTGATACTAACACCGAAAAACGCATGTCAATATCTTGCGTAACTTGCGAGATATTGAGATAAATAGTTTCTACCCTAAAATGGGTACTAACCCCATTTAAGGTATAAAATTTAATTACTGACATGTCGCTCATCCTGTGCAGCAATTTTTAGATTTTAATTATGCATAGGCCAACAGTAATTACCTTTCGAATTTTTATTTAATTTCGTACCCAAAAATGGGTGCATGAATAAAAAAATCAAGCAGTTTGTGCAAATCTACAAAACAACAGCTTTCATTTAGTACCAGTTTCAAGTCTGTAAGTGCTGTAGTTGCCGCAGAAAGTCCTTTCGAAAAACAGAATTTAGAGGATGTAGGCAAATTTCATCAGAAGTGGGATTCAGGAAGCATGGATTTTTACCACGAAGTAGCGAGGGCAGAAATCAGGAGTGACCAGCACTGTTTTTATTTATTGGACCCTTCGGGTACGTTATGAATAATTCCTGATAATTAATATACTTTAGTGACATTTTTGAAGTGAAAAAATAAATTTTCGCTCTTGTCGGATGTCCTTAGAATGTTGGGATTAACCGTGACCCATTCACAGATCTACTTGACCTTTTGATCCCTGAGTTGTACGCGGTATTTTGCTAAACTAATCACTGAAGTGTCTGATGCACTTGCAGCGCCTACACAGAGACGTAGCCACAAAAAATGACCCTTAACAAAAATTGAGCCTGAATTTAGGAGAAATAAGTAGTAAAAGTGTGAAAAATTATATTTAAACGATTGTAGACTATTTTTTTACAAGTTATTTAAATATAATCTAGTTTGGTCAATCAATTTGAAGTTAGGCTAATTTTTGGACGTAAAACTTATGGCCATTGTAAAATGAAATAGTAATTTCATATAACTGCTATCTGTCACTTCAAATATATAGATTGATTTCATTAAATTAGGCTTCCAAAAAAGTAATTAGGATGAGTCCGCACTCATTAATAGGGCCGCAGGTAGCTGTACCATGAAAATTCAGTCCTTGATTGAGGCTCTACAAATATGCAAAGTTATCTAATTTATATAACCTTCTATAAAAAAGATGTGTTGTATCGACACCATTGTCCAAAATCAATATGAGTAAAAGAGCATGACGAATAAATAATTTAATTAGTATTCTTTCTTTAATTATCATTAATTAATCCCATTGGCAAAGATCAGTTTATAACTTCTAGTAATTAACTATTAAATTTTGTGAGTGTGTATTTTACTTTTGACAGTTCGGGTCATAAGTCATATTGTAAAGGTAACAAGAATATCCGTTAAAAACAGGTCAAGAGTAACTAAATTCGACCCTGGCTAAATGACACATTAGGTACACAAATACTAATCCGAAATTCGACACACGAAATGCGTGATTAACGATCTACAAACATGAAATAGACGAAAAAGTTGTATTTGTTGACATAGACAGATATTTGGTAATTTTTCAAATTCAGTGATTTCAAAAAAGAATTTTAAATTTTCGACTAATAATTAAATAAATTCGCAAAACTCGTAAAGCACTCAAAAATTATATGAACATCTTATTTTTTGTGATTTGTTACAAAATTTATCATATCAATTCAAAATTCATAAAACTTTTTGTGAAGGTTTAGCAGAACATAAAAATTTCGGAAAGACGCAACATTTGGAGAACTTTAATAAAATCACATAATTTGGTAATAAATTTTGAGTGTCTTTTCTGGAAAATTAACACATATGTCTTGTCAGATTCTTGTAAGAATAAATTAAAGTAGAATTTGATCTGCACACCTGGAAAATGGTGAAGTGTTTCTCAGATTTCAAATACATCAAAGGTGATTAAATTTTTTGCCTCTGACATTTTTTCGAAGAATTCATGAACAGAAAAATAATTTCAGTAAAATTATGATTTAGGGTTATTATTAACCAGTGACAAAAAGAAATTGAGACCTTTGGAAGCATAAAAGTATAATGTGTAAGAAATTCGATCAAATTCATTCATCTGTTTATTAATTATTGATAAATAAATTTGAAATCTTTAGCAGATTAACAGAGAAGTTGGTATTTCCATCAAATATATATTATTTATTTCTGGTTAACCCAGTTATTGAAAAACAATTGAATATTTTTTTTTTTTGATAGGTGATGCATAGACGTATGAAGTGTAAAAAAATCAATTTGATTAAATTAAAAATATTAAATCTTCAATAGGGAAGACATCTGAATTCCTGGCTAAGCCAGTAATAGGGAATATGCATAAAATTTAAATTTGGTTCAAATATTTTTTTTTTCCGAATTTATATTGGCCGGACTTTTGTACTAAATTATCATATTGGTATTTAAGATCTTTTTAATTGTGTAAAATAATAAATAAACATGCAAATTAAGCGCGAGAAATTCAAAGTTCTAAAACGCAACACCATTGGTTAAAATGAAATGTGACGTCAAATACTATGCCAACAAGTGCGCACTGCTTACATTTGTATGGCATTGCAGGCTTTTGATTAAAATAATACTAACGTGTGTGTTGTAAATTCATTTATTGTTTAAGTGTAATTCTAGCATCCTAGTGAGACTATAAATCATTTAAGACAGTGGTTTTGTAAAAGCACAATCGGATAATCTGCCAAGAATAGATCCATTCATGATGTCGTCTTATTTTCTTTCAAATCCAAATTTTACGTCCGCTGAAGTAAAAAGAGTGAACACTGCAAAATAATTATTCAATAATAACACATTATGTACGCTATTTTAATAAATACAATCTGAAATATGACGAGCAGTAAACATAACCTATAATTTTTGTTTATTTTAAAACGAGCAAATGTTAAACGAAGCTGCATACAAACACTGTATTTTATTGCTAAAACTAATCATTTATAATGTTATTCAGGATCTGTCAAATTTATTATGATATTTCATCTCTTCTGATAACCTTACATCATTTCTTACGTATGTTAAAACCTGTCTGGATTGGAGAAAAGACTTTACCAGGTACATTTCTGATAGTATTTTGCATTCAGGCACAATACAATACTTATAAATTGATTTTCGAGCTTTTTTAATACTGAGATAAGCTGAGAACGAAAACATATGTAGTAAATAATGGACTGTAATGTCACTGGACATGTTATTTGACGTCACCTATAGAGCGCGCGAAAATAGCGGCGTTTAAACAGTTCAAAATTATTCTCAATTTTCATTAATTATTAATAAATAAATTCGAGATCTTTCCCACCAAACATAATAATATATTACTGGCTAAGCCAGTAATTGAAAAACAATTGAACATATTCTTTTCATAGAGGATGCATAGAAGTACAATATGTAAAAAAAATGATTTGTTCAATTGTTTATTAGTACTTATAAATAAATTTGAATCTTCAATATAGGGAAGAAGTTGATAAGTTGTTTTGACTAAGACAGTAGTTAAAAAAATTTAAAACTCTGCATTTTGATAGTGGAAACACAAAAGTATAATGTGTAAAAAATTCAGTTCGATTTGTTAATTTGTTTATTAGTTATTGATGAATAAATTTCAAATCTTTAATAGGGAAGTAAGATAATATTCCCACCAAATATATATAATAATATTTCTGACTTAACCAATAATTGAAAAACAATTGAATATTGTCTTTTGATAGAGAATGCATAGCAGTACTATGTACTAGAAAATCAATTTGATTTGTTCAACTGTTTATTAGTTATTAATAAGTAAAAATTGATATTTTCCACCAATCAAATATCTTCATACCTAGCTAAGCCAGTGATTAAAAAAATTTGGTACTTTGTTTTTTTGATAGAGGAAGCATAAAAGTATAATGTGTAAGAAAATCAATTTGATCCTTTCATTTGTTCATTAGTTATTGATAAATAAATTTGAAATCTTTAACAGAGAAGCTAGTTGATATTTCCATCAATTATATATAATATATTTGTGGCTGAATCAGTAACTGAAAAACAATTGAATATTTTCTTTTGATAGGGAATGTATAAAAGTACAATGTGTGAAAAAATCAGTTTGATTTGTTCATGTATTTATTAGTTATTGATAAGTGAATTTGAAATATTCAATAGGGAAGAACTGACTAAACCAGTTGTCAAGAAACTTGAACTTTTTTTTTGATGGGGAGAGCATAAAAGTATAATGTGTAATAAAGCCATTTTGATGTTCATATGTTCATTAGTTATTGAAAAATAAATTTGAAATAGAGAAATAAGTTGATATTTCCATCAGATATATATAATATATTTCTGGCTAAGCCAGTAGGTAATTGAAAAACAATTGAACATTTTCTTTTGACAGAAAATACATAGAAGCACAATGTGTAAAAAAATATATTTGATTTGTTCATATTTTTATTAGTTATTGATAAATAAATTTAAATCTTCAATTATGGCTAAGCCAGTGACTGAAAAAAATTTGGTACTTAATTTTTTTTGTTAAAAAAGTATAATGTGTGAAAAATTCAATTTAATTAATTCATTTGTTCATTAGATATTGAGGAATGAATTTGAAATAGAGAAATAAGATGAAATTCCCACTAAACATATATATTTCTCGTTAAGCCAGTAATTGAGACACAATTGAACATTTTTGTTTTATAGGTGCTGCATAGAAGTACAATGTGTCAAAAAATCAATTTGATTTGTTCAACTGTTTATTAGTTATTAATAAGTAAATTTGAGATCTTCAATAGTGAAGTAGTTCATATTTCCCACCCAACTAAATATCTACATTCTTGACTGAACCAGCAGTTGAAAAAATTTGGTACTTCATTTTTTTGATAAAGTAAGCATAAAAGTATAATGCGTAAAAAATTAAATTTGATTTGTATATCTGTTCGTTAGTTATTGATGAATAAATTTGAAATAGAGAAATAATATATTTCTGGCTAATTCAGTAAACGGAAAACAATTGAATATTGTGTTCTGATAAAAAATGCATGGAAGTATAGAGTGTAAAAAAATCAATTTGATTTATTTATCTGTTCATTATTTATTCATGAATAAATTTGAAATATTCCCACTAAACACATATAAAATATATCTGGCTAAAACTGGAAAACAATTGAACATTGTCTTTTGATAGGTAATCTATAAAAGTACAATGTGTAAAAAAATCAATTTGATTCGTTCATTTGTTTATTAGTTATTGATAAGTAAATTTGAAATCTTTAACAGAGAAGCAAGTTGATATTTCCATTAATCATGTGACTAAGTCAGTAATTGAAAAACAATTTAATATTTTTTTTTTTATAGGGGATGCATAGAAGTGCTATGTGCAAAAAATTCAATTTGATTTGTTCAACTGTTTATTAGTTATTAATAATTGAAATGAGATCTTCAATAGGAAGGAAGTTGATATGCCTCACCACACAAATAAATAAATTTTTGGATAGGCCAGTAAACATTTGAAACTTTATTTTTTGTTAGCGGAAGCATGGAAGTATAATGTGTAAAAAATTCAATTTGATTCGTTAATCTGTTTATTAATTATTGATAAATAAATTTTAAGTCTTTAACAGAGAAGTTGATACCCCTACCAAACATATATAATATATTATTGGCTAAACCAGTGATTGAAAAACAATTGAACATTTTTATTTTATAGGTGATGCATAGAAGTACAATGTGTCAAAAAATCAATTTTTGTTCAACTGTTTATTAGTTATTAATAAGTAAATTTGAAATCTTCAATAGTGAAGTAGTTCATATTTCCCACCCAAATAAATATGTACATTCTTGAATAAACCAGCAGCTGACAAAATTTGATACTTCATTTTTTTGATAAAGGAAGCATAAAAGTATAGTGTGTAAGAAATTCAATTTGATTCGTACATCTGTTCATTAGTTATTGATGAATAAATTTGAAATAGAGAAATAATATATTTCTGGCTAATTCAGTAGATGAAAAACAATTGAATATTGTGTTTTGATAAAAAAATGCATGGAAGTATAGAGTATAAAAAAAATCAATTTGATTTATTTATCTGTTTATTATTTATTGATGAATAAATTTGAAATATTCCCACTAAACATATATAAAATATATCTGGCTAAAACTGAAAAACAATTGAACATTGTCTTTTGATAGGAAATCTATAAAAGTACAATGTGTAAAAAAATCAATTTGATTCGTTCATTTGTTTATTAGTTATTGATAAGTAAATTTGAAATCTTTAACAGAGAAGCAAGTTGATATTTCCATTAATCATGTGACTAAGTCAGTAATTGAAAAACAATTTAATATTTTTTTTTTTATAGGGGATGCATAGAAGTGCTATGTGCAAAAAATTCAATTTGATTTGTTCAACTGTTTATTAGTTATTAATAAGTAAATTTGAAATCTTCAATAGTGAAGTAGTTCATATTTCCCACCCAAATAAATATGTACATTCTTGAATAAACCAGCAGCTGACAAAATTTGATACTTCATTTTTTTGATAAAGGAAGCATAAAAGTATAGTGTGTAAGAAATTCAATTTGATTCGTACATCTGTTCATTAGTTATTGATGAATAAATTTGAAATAGAGAAATAATATATTTCTGGCTAATTCAGTAGATGAAAAACAATTGAATATTGTGTTTTGATAAAAAAATGCATGGAAGTATAGAGTATAAAAAAAATCAATTTGATTTATTTATCTGTTTATTATTTATTGATGAATAAATTTGAAATATTCCCACTAAACATATTATATAAAATATATCTGGCTAAAACTGAAAAACAATTGAACATTGTCTTTTGATAGGAAATCTATAAAAGTACAGTGTGTAAAAAAATCAATTTGATTCGTTCATTTGTTTATTAGTTATTGATAAGTAAATTTGAAATCTTTAACAGAGAAGCAAGTTGATATTTCCATTAATCATGTTGCTAAGTCAGTAATTGAAAAACAATTGAATATTTTTTTTTTGATAGGGGATGCATAGAAATACTCTATGCAAGAAATTCAATTTGATTTGTTCAACTGTTTATTAGTTATTAATAATTAAAATGAGATCTTCAATAGGAAGGAAGTTGATATGCCTCACCACACAAATAAATCAATTTCTAGAAAAGCCAATAGTTAAAAAAATTTGAAACTGTATTTTTTCATAGCGGAAGCATGGAAGTATAATGTGTAGGAAATTCAATTTGATTCTTTCATTTGTTCATTAATTATTGATAAATAAATTTGAAATCTTCAATAAACAAGTAAGTTAATATTCCCATCAAATATATATAATATATTTTTGGCTAAGCCAGTGATTGAAAAACAATTGAACATTTGTTCTTTTTTTTATAGGGAATGCATAAAATTTTATTTGTTCATCTGTTTATCAGTTATTGATAAGTAAGTTGATATGCCCCATCAATCAAATATCTACATTCCTGGTTAGTTGGATGCTGAAAAAATTTGGAGTTTTGTTTTTTTAATAGCGGAAGCATAAAAGTATAATGTGTAAAAAATTAGATTTGATACGTTGATCTTTTAATTAGTTATTGATTAATAAATTGAAATGTTCCCACCAAACATATATAGTTTAAATCTGGTTCGGTCAGTAATTGAAAAACAATTGAACATCTAATTTTGATAGGGGATGAATAGAAATACAATGTGTAAAAAAATGAATTTAATTTGTTGATGTGTTTATTAGTAATTGATAAGTAAATTTGAAAGTCCCCACCAAACTAATAACAATATTCCTGACTAAGCCAATATTGAAAAAAATTTGGAGCTTTGTTTTTTGATAGAGGAGACATAAAAGTATAATGTGCAAGAAGCCTAATTAGATTCGTTCAATTGTTCATTAATTATTCATAAATAAATTTGTAATTTTTAATAAAAATATTGCTCTTTTACATTAAATATGAATAATTAATTTCTGGTTAAGCCAGTGATTCAAAAAATTTTAAACATTGTCCTTTAAAAGAAGAAGGATATAAGTGAAATGTGTAATCAATTTAATTTGATTCCTTCATTTGTTCATCAGTTGCTGGGGAGTCAATTTGAAATATTTAGTACAGAGATGATTTGATATTACAATTAAACAGAAATTTTTGATTCTTGGCTAAATCAGTGAACCTAAAAATTTAATATATTGGCTACTGATAGGAAAAGGATTGAGAAAATTTTTTTTTGACTCAACCAGTGGAGCAAAAAATTTGAAATATTGGTTGTTTGTAGAGGAAGCAAATTCAGAGCAATTAGTTTTTTTTAATAATTAATTTCCCAGTTTACCATAATAAATTTTGGTATTCATTTTGTGTTCTCAAAGTAATTTTTCTGTTTTATTAATTGTTCTCCTTCCTCGTCATCCATGAAATGAATGAAAACAAATAAAACAATCTCTTCACGACCTTCTCGATGAAAAATCAAAGCAGAAAGGTTACTAGGGTACGAACAGCGCACCTTTGAATTTCAATGTCAGAAAATCCACACATTAATACTGAAAATATACGATTATCTGTCAAAACTTTCAAATATTGGAATGAAAATATCATTTAAGGTATAGAAAGAAGGTTAAGGCAGTTAAATAATCAATATTATTGATATTGAAAGATCTTAAATCATTTCTTGAATGGACAGCTAACTAACAAGAGATGGATAAGGTAATTTGTTTTGAAACGTGAGTTATTGTTGCACCATTAGCGTAGAATATTCACATTTTGTGGAAATAAAATAGTTCCTACCTTTATAAGATGAACCTCTGGTGGAAAAGATGATTTTTCAGTATTTCTTCAGTTCCTGAAACACAAAAAACTGAATAATAAAACACTTTCCAGTATTTGACCGAACAACTGCGTCCTCACTTCAAGACTAAACATAATTATTACAATGTTATTGAATTATAAATACAGTAATTAAAGTTGTGTAACATGATACGTCCCTTGTAAATTCGTCACATTGTTTTATTCAATTCTCAATTAAATATTTATTAATTTTCTATCCTAGATTCAAGTTCCTAACCATTTTAAATAATCTTGTTCCCATGGCATACTGCAAATTGTGTACATTTATTACGATATGAACATAATAGAATAAATTGTTGGTTGTAAGAAAATGAAAGTGTTATGAAAATTAGTTTCATAGGCAGGTTGATTTGTACTGTGAAATTTAGAATGAATTCATCATAAATAGAAACAGTACGGTTATGACTTTGTGATTAGTAACTGAACAGTTATTCCCATTTGATTTTTACTTTCCCGGAATAAATAAGGAAGTTGTAAATGCCACTATACTAATTTATTGTTATAAATATACTTAAATCTAAATATAGTATCGTACCATTTTAATATTTTTAGTGTGAAGCAGTCAGCATTCTGATTTAGAATACAAAATTCCTCTATTGATCATTGCCAAAGATTATTACAACACTTGAATGAGTTATTTTGCTTAAGGTAAACCGGAATTGTCCTTAAATCAACTATTATCTTCCGCAAGTAATGTTAGGCATGTAAAAACAATTTTCTATTATGTGTTGAGATTTCAATGAAATCTCAAGAACACAAATTCAAAAAAATTATTGGGTACTTGTTATACGAAAATAATTATGTCATGAAAATAACCCTGAAAAACATTATTTGAATGCGAATTTCAAGCAATGAATAACGGGTGGTCATATGCTAGCCACTTGAAGCCCAAATTTAAGTTTCATGCCTTCTCAATCAATATTCAAAGCTTTTTTTCAATATTTTGTACTAATATTGGCATCCAAACAAAAAACACAAGCGAATCGCAGTGCAACATTTCAAGTTTTTATTATCCTACCTCATCATACTTCCATAAAATATAAAAATAGTCCTTTAATCCTATTTATTAAGGTGTTGAATAACGGGAAGTCACTTGCTGTCCACTAAAATCACTAAATTTAAAATGAAACAGTCCCCAGAAAAATATTCTGAAAGAATTTTTTTAAACACCCTATTAGAAGTCCTAATTTACTGGTAATTATTTGCGGGAGGTCGTGTGCTGCCCTAATCAGTACCTTGGACAACAAATTTGATACTCACTGATAACAAAATCGAAAACTGCATGTCGATATCTCAAATAGTTCTCGAGATATTGATATACAAAGATTATACCCGAAAACGGGTGGCACAAACCTATTTTCAATTCAAAAACTTTGTTGTTTAATTCTGTTTGGATTATACTGTATTATTATTACATAAAGTTTGGCCTCAATAAATTTTTGAATGAGTAATTGATTCATTACCCAAAAATGGGTGCACCTACCCAAAAATAAATAACATAAATAAATTCTCCAACCATTTTTACATAAATGTACAAATTTTCAGATTTTTCCTAGGTGTAATAACAGAGATATTAATTAATTTGTAAATACATTCCGAATCATCCCTAAAATCCTGAAATTATTTATTTGAAACTGAAATTTCAGCTTAAATCTGATTTAACCTCACTTTTTTCTTCAAAATGCATTATTTTGACCAAATAGGACATTTGGGCCCACTTTTTGGATAAAAAATCATTCTTTGCCACCCAAATTTTATGAAAAGTATTCTTTATTTGCTGGAATAGGGCTGAAATTAATGCCTGAAATTTGCATTTTTACTTATTTTATAAAAATTTCTCGTACTCTTTTACGCCGTTTGAGTTGCACCACAAAAAGCATTAATTAATTAATTCAAAAATTTATAAATTCATTTTTAATGGTAGAATAACGGGGAAAAAAGGCATACCGAGGTGAAATTTTCTCAGGATTTCAATTATGAGGTTAGAAAAATCATTTTTGTACTAGATGACCTCGTTTATAACGAATATTCGGTACTACATACTAATGTTAATACAATTAAATACAAAAATTATTTTCTGGTTTTACAAAGTAAATAGGAATTGTTAAAGGGTCGAATTTTGTTCCGGATATCTGCATGAACTCACAAATGCTTCTGCTGAGCAGGGTGACCCTGCTTATAACAAGTATTCGTTTATAAAATATACAAATATTAATAAATCTGTAATTCTATTTTTAGTAGTGGAAAGTTGGGAAAAATTTGTGATCCAGGATAAAATTTTCCGAGGATTACGAATTTGCAATCGAAATTCACTTATTTCAAGTTATTTACGTTGTTCTTTTGTTTTTTATTGTGTGCAACAGCTCAAAATTTCTTTAAATACGTATAAACGTTGCTAAATACTATTTTAAATTACCACAAAAATAATAAACTAGATCCAAAAACATCTTACTAAAACTGAAGTCATCATATATAATGAAGTATATTAATTTTTATATTTTAAATTATTGTTGGGATTTCTAGAAAAGAGAATAGAACAGATTCAATTTTTTTTTTTTTGTTGTTCAGCTTCTTTTTATTGTCCTAAGCAGATTGAAACCATATTGCACTCGGTTCTATTTTCTTTCGATTCAATAAAAAACTGTTGCTTAATATTTGATAACTTTCTTCATACAATGAAAGTAAGATTTACCTTTTTGCTAAAATATCTCAATTAAAACTCGAACAGACTAAGAGAAAGCGCTCAAAATATTTTGCAATATGAGAAATAATCATAAATGTTACTTAAACTTTAATCAAATTTAAAATGAGTGCACTGTTCGGCCAACCAGAAAATACACATTTTGTACAAATTATTGATTGTATAATAATTTTTAAAGCGGAATAATTTAAAATACGGAGAATCTAAACTGCTTTATGATACAAAAAAATATTATTAAATAGACATTTAAAATTAATAATACCTATTATTAAGTTCAGCAACCTCAAAGAAACTCAAGATAAACAAATGAGCATCAACTCATCACATAAATATCTCTTCTTAGATTTATAACATGAAGAAAGAACCATTTGTTATTTAAAAACATCGCCGATTTCTCGGAAGCCATATTTGTTTATCGAAAAAAAAAATGACGTACGGATTTGCTGACGTAGGAAAAAAATTATTGCAGCTAACAGGATTTATCTAATCTTCGCGTGTATCAGAAAATATTACTACCGTTTATAAAATAAACGCAAGGAACTAAAAAGCTCCGTCAGTGAAGTTTTGATACCACAGTCAAAAATTCCTGCCAATTCTGAAGTTATCGGGCTTCCAAAAAGACAGACAGTTTTTTGTTTTTACTGTTTTTTGAGTTTAGTAGGGTCTAAATCGTGAAGATTCATCAAAATCTCGAATTGTTAAAAATTCCAACCTTTTCCCTATTATATTTAGGTTGGGGGAGTAAAAAATATATTGGAGACTCCAATGATCAATCAACAGACAAACTTTTAATTTTTAATTCAAACTAATTACTGTTATAGTATCAATAAAGGTGCTACAATATGGGTCGCCCGCATATAAATGGTTGAATAATTATTAATATTCCCATGTAATATATTATGAACACTTGAGGTGGTCGTGTTGTGACGTAAGACCGGAAGTTCAGCCAACTATGATATTTCACACTTTCTTGGTTTCCGAAAGCTACCGCCCACCTCAGTTACCATACTCTAATTATTTATTTGCTTAACATAAAGAAGATTTAACACTATTTATTTTGTGGTGAGGGTGGAACAATTAATACGTTCTCTTGTTAATAATAAAATTTAGTAAGTGTTAACTACGTAATATTTTCCCTAAATTGTTATTATTTTTCTTCTCAGAAACCACTTGCTTACTTAATGTTTAGTATTTGCATAATAAAGAAAAATACTATAACAAGCAGTTAATTATTAAGTGTTAATCAAATATTATTGGTATGCTTTATGGTTTCGAGAAAAGTTCCAACGTATTATAAATTACTTCTAAAAATTAGTAATTAAATATAATTTTTCGGAATTCTTAGAGCTAGTATTTTGAGTATCATCATTAAACAATTCAAATTGATGTAGTAAAAAACAAATATAGGAATCTGATTATTCAAATTTTCTTCTGATAATATCTTTTGAATAAATTATATCTTTATATCTTTTAAAGAAATTTCCCAAATTGTCTTCATTGTGTTTAATTATTTTTTCAATTGACACTAAAATATAAATATTCGAGATAATTTTAGCAGCCTCTTCAGAGATCATCATAGATAAATAAGAGTCCCTACTTTTTGCCTATATAAATAAATAATAAATCAAACAGTCGGAGAGTAAAAAGAATGACGGAGAAAGTCAATATAAATTTTAGTGATATAAATATTGTCACAAATTTGAAATATTTTAAGTATTAGTATCGATGATCAATTGTCAGACGTGATTGAAAGCCTATGGTTACTAGATGTTCGGTGGTTGCCAGGCATCAACCGTTAAACAATTGAATGTTGGCCTATTGTTGGATTAGGTATATAAAAGCGTGAGCTAGGAGAGAGAAGTGATTCAGTACGAGTAACTGTGAGCGATATAGTAATCATACGAGTTTGTAAAATAATTATTTACACTGTAACCTGTTTTAATAAATTATTCACATTGAAATTTGTGGCAATATATTCCCAGAATAGTTATACTGTATACTGTTATACAGGGTGGGGCAGAAAAACCTATCCGATTTCAAAACGATATAGAATTAAAACCAGTCAACTTGTCAAAAAAAATTTTTTATTAACATATCGCAAATTTTATGCCATTTTTAAATTTAAGTTTTGAAAAGCACATCACTCAAATGTCGTCCTTGGGAGCGGATACACTGATTTAGGCGCTCGCGGTAGCCCATTTTCACCTTTGTGGTGCCGTTAACAGGCAGAATTTTCGATATTGGAGTGACGAAAATCCTCGAGAAATCCATCGCCCAAAAGTGACTGTGTAGTGTGCTCTTTCCCGCCTAGGCGTCTGGGGGCCTTACTTTTTTGAAGAAAATGGGCAAACCGTAACGGTCAACAGCGAGCGCTATTGTTTCATGCTGGAAAATTTTCTTAGACCCAAAATGGAAGAAAATGGCGTGGAAAATGTGTGGTTTCAACAGGATGGTGCAACCGCCCACACATCGCGACGATCAATGGACATTCTCAGGGAACTGTTTCCCGGTCGCCTCATTTCCCTGAGAGGTGATCTTGGCTGGCCGCCGTGCTCACCGGATCTCACTCCATGTGACTTCTTCCTTTGGGGTTACCTCAAATCAAAGGTTTACCAGCATCGACCAAGGACCCTTCTTGCTTTACGAAGGGAAATTGCTCGGGCAATTGAAGAAATTCCTGTGGAAATGACGGTGAAAGTCATGGAAAGCTACCGCGAGCGCCTAAATCAGTGTATCCGCTCCCAAGGACGACATTTGAGTGATGTGCTTTTCAAAACTTAAATTTAAAAATGGCATAAAATTTGTGATATGTTAATAAAAAAATTTTTTTGACAAGTTGACTGATTTTAATTTTATATCGTTTTGAAATCGGATAGGTTTTTCTGCCCCACCCGTACTTTGTTTTAATAAACTTTCATTTTCATTTATTTCCAAATAATTGTGCTTCGTTTCTTATTTCGGCTCCTGAGAACATTACAATGTGATTATTAGGTATCATACTATACACTTGTTTTGTACAGCGTATTGTCGCACTTGTTTCTTTGCAGAGCTCCTCTGGTAAATAAAATTTCAAACAATTGTGAATTGGGATTGAAATTGTGCATTGAGATTGAAATTGTGGATTGGGATTGAAATTTTGGATTTGGATTAGAATTGTGAATTGGGATTTAAATTGTGGATTGGAATTCGAGTCATAAACTGGGATTGAATTTATGGACTGGCTTTGAAATTGTAGATTGGGATTAGAATTGTGAATTGAGATTGAATTTATGGACTATAGATTAGGATTGGGATTGAAATTGTGGATTGGGATTAGGATTGGGATTAAAATTTTGGATTGGAATTGAAATTGTGGACTGGGATTGAATTAATGGATTGAAAATTGGAAAAGGATTGAAATTTTGGATTGAATTTATGGAATGTGGATTGCAATTGATATGGAAATTGTAGATTGGGAATAGAATCGAGGGTTAAAATTGAAATTGTGAATTGGGATTGAGATTGTGGATTGGGACTGGCATTGAAATTGTGGATTCGGATTGAAATTGTGTTTGAAATTGTGGATTGGTATTGAATTTATGAATTATGAATTGGGAGTGGGATTGAAACTGTGAATTGGGATTGAATTTATGGATTCTGAACTGGGATTGAAATGGAAATTATGAATTGGGATTGAATTTATAAATTGTGGATTGAGAATATAATCGTGGATTAAAATTAAAATTGTGTATTGGGATTCAAAATTGTGGATTAATATTGAATTTACGGATTGTGGATTGAAATTGAAATTATAGATCGGGATCGAGTTTGTGGATTGAGGATTGGGATTCGGAGTGGAATTGGGTTTGAAATTGTGGATTGGGATTAGAATTGTGGATTGGTATTGAATTTATGGATTGTGCATTGGGAGTGGGATTGAAATTGGGATGGGATTTTTGATTGGGATTGAATTTATGGATTGTGGACTGGGATTGGGATGGAAATTGTAGACTGGGATTGAATGTATGGACTGTGAACTGAGATTGGGATTAAAATTGTGTATTGGAACTGGAATTGTGGATTGAGAATGAAATTTTGGGTTGAAATGAAAATTGTAGATCGAGATTGAAATTGTGTATTAGAATTGGGATTAGGATTGAAATTGTGGATTATTAAGGATTGCAATTGTTTGGGTTGGGATTAGAATTGTGGATTTGGATTGAAATTGTGCATTGGGATTAGAATTGCGAATTGGGATTTGCATTGTGCATTTGGATTAGAATAGTGGACTGAAAATTAATTTAATGATTGTGGATTGCGACTGGGATTCAAATTGTGGACTGGGATTGGGAACGAAATTTTGGATTGGGATTGGAGTTATGGATTGGGATTGAAATCGTGAATTGGAATTAGGATTTGAATTGAATTTACGGGCTGTGGATTGGAATTGGGATTGAAATTATGGATTGGGATTAGAATTTTGCATTGGGATTAGAAATGTGGATTGGGATTCGGATTGAAATTGTGGATTGGGAGTGGAATTGCGGATTGAAATGGGAATTATGAGTTGGGATTAGAGTTGTGGATTAGAATTGGGATTTGAATTTTGTATTGGGATTAGAATTGTAGATTGGGATTGATATTTGAAATTTTGGATTGGGATTAGGATTGTTGATTGGGATTGAAATTGTGGATTGGGATTAGAATTGTGGATTGAGATTTAATTTATCGACTGTAGACTGGGATCGGGATTGAAATTATAGATTGGATTCGGATTGAAATTGTGGGTTAGGATTGAAATTATAAATTGGGATTTCTAAACAAATGATTTAAGCACGATCTGAAATTGGTACAGGCCTATTTAATCTGGGCTTATCATTTTTGACATCATAGTATTTGATATTTCTGTCAGAATAGTTTTTTTTTAATGGCTCTATGCTATCTCAATTTGCATTTGTGAAAAAGTATAGCATATAACTTGTTCTATAAACTCTTCAGACACGTGTAACTAAAGAGACAATATTATAAAATTATTTATTCATTGACCCCTTTTTTATCTAAATTATTTGAACAAAACGTTATTTTGTTTTTGTTACAATTCTAAGAAAAAATAAAAATAATTACAGGTGCTAATCACAGTTAGGGCAATTAATATTTAAGTTTCAATTTTCTAAACAAGGTGTTGGAATCAAATATTCAAATTGTCGTTCCTGGAATTGAAATAAAACTAAAATGGGGTGACGCCATAATAACATTATGAATATTACAGTATTTGTAAACTTATTATTTTCTGATTACTAATTTAATAGCTATAAATTATTGGAAGTGGAATAAAATATTTAATTGGTTATTACAATTTAGGAAAGAGAGTAAAAATAGTGAATTTTGTATTAAAGGATTTTTCAATTGATTCGATAATTATTTAAATATTTGAGGTGAATATCCCTAAAAACCAAAAGGCCAACACTGTTTTGACAATTCATTATTTATTTTTCAAGTTGCTTGATGCATGCTAAGTTTACTTTTGAATTATGACGGACGCCTAAAAGAGTAAACAAATATTTCTTGTTGGAAAACAATTCTACGTGCTATGAAATAAATATGGTGATGGGACAAAATACCAAAATTTGTTTATATATTTCAAATATTTTTTGGTGCTCTTATTCCTGAAGATGAATAAAAAAATATTCACAAATTGGAAGACAATAAATAAATAAAGTGTCAGCAAATTAGCAATGCCATTTAAATTTAAAAATTAATAAAATTAAAATTAATTAGCGATTAACCAACAATATGTTATTTCCTTTTAAGGAAAGCTTAATTTCCCGCGGGGCAAAAACAAATTATAACTGTTTATATATTTATTTGAATATTTGAATGATGTAAATAGCCAGAAAAGCCTTCGCATTGATATTATAAAAATTATTTATATCCTTCGAAGATGACACAGCTATCGAATTTGCAATGCCAATAAAAGAAAACATTTAATATTTTTTGGGGTTCAATTTGAGTTTAAAAAATTATTAGATAATATCAATGACAGATATTCAAAATAAAACAATAAATTTATATTTTTTAGCTAAAAATTATAATGTAGTTCCAAAAATTAACATAACGGAACACAATATTCCTTTAAATTGGCCGAAAATCCTAAATTATTATAGCTACAGATGTTAATAATATTAAAAAAGATTATCAAATGGAAAAACTATTTTTCTTTCTCTTGTCCACCTGTTCTCAGGATCTTTTTTTGTCATGTTGACAAAACATAAAGAATGGTTTAAAATTTGCATATTCCATCTTTGAGTTACACAATATTAGTGATGTTATTTTTTTTAGAGACATCTGTTTTTTTTTGTAGTTTGGTCATTTACAGGATGTTCAGTAAGCCAATAAATCACAATAATTAAAAGCGTAACTCTTTTCTGTAAATCCTCTGGATATCGAGTAAAAATTTATCAAATTTCTGTCTAAAATTTCATAGTGCGCCAATGGTTCGGACTGAATGTTTTTCATTTGTTGGAAGAATGACAGCTGTCGATTGAATGAGTATTTTGCAACTTTGAGCCATCGTAGTTTTATCAATCATTTTTTTGAAACTGAAAGAATATTAGTATTTCAGCAATACATTGATATTCGCTCGCCTCGATAATTATATTTTTGTATATGTTGAAAGCAAGACCAAATTTGTCTCTGAAATCAACAATTTGATCTATTAGTCGTATTTATATGTCATTGTTAAGAAATTTGATTTCTATTTAAGGGTTTCACGTATATATTCAGATTTTAAACATTAGATTGTCTGCACAAGCTCATTACACTTGAATCAGCTGATTTGAATAGTCTGAATATAGTTAGAATCTGTACCAGACTGTGCTGCCATCTATGAGCAACTTAAAAAGTAGTTGCTGCTCCCAACTTCATTATCGTTGGTTCCCAAACATAAAGAAAAAAATCATTCAACGATTTATTTAAAGAAAACGGTGGAATATTAAATGAAATACAATTCTAAAATAATTAATTCAATAATTCAATTGTAAATATTGCCACATAAATTCTTGAAGAACAGAAAACATAACCTACAAATGTATCAAACTGAATTAGGTAATTAATTTTAAATATTTTCTGGAATATAAGATACAATATTTTATTTGTCCAGCAGATCAATTCATGGGGCATACTTTATTGAAACGACCTGAGGTGAAGTTTGTAGTAATATGAGAAAAACTGATACACAGATGCTTCATTTATAAATTAATGTATTTCATTCATCTCATTTGATGTTTTACGTTTCAGATAAACGATAAATTCTAAATATGTCATAGTATTTCCATGATAATGTATAAGTGCACAATATTTTAACATTAAATACATTAGCATAACCTCAATAATTAAATTTTGAATGAAAAATGACAATTCGGAAATCGTTCCAAATAAATTCGCTGAAGTAGTCCTAAGCTGCCTGCGAAATCGTAGACAGAAAAGCTGGACATTTTCACAGGTTCAAACTTTTGTGACAATAATTGATAACCGATTTTTTTCCAGAATTTATTTGAAGGAATTGATAATGTCAAAATCAATTGCTCCATTGTAACTGCTACTGGATCCGATTATTATGCACCTAAACGACTCGTTAAATAATAGGGAATAAAAAATGCCAAAAAAAGATGAGAATTCGGGAAATATTTTTATTCTTATCAGACGTCAGAATCTCAAGAAGGTTCAAGTTTGTGCCTTAATTATTTTCTATTTTTTTGTACAGCCGATGATTAAAAATTGCATTATATCAAGTCATTTATTAATATAAATAATTTTAAACGACAGTTATTGAGGAAAATGTGAAACAGTTGCAATTTCACGACCAATTACTTTTGCTTCGCCGCCGATTGCATAAAAAATTTCGCAATCACAAAATGAAGACATATTGACAAAATTTAATTTAACAGAACTAAATGCTGTAGCGAGACAAAATAAAACAATAATATAAAATTCGAAGGACTTAAAATTGTTGTTAATAAATGTTACAAGATTTTATTGACGGTATTTCAATTTTTATATCACTTGTATTTATAAGAATATTTATACGTTAATTTATTGATCAATGAATATGTCACAATATTTTTATATATTTTATTATTGTTTATCGATTTTAAAACAATACTGTAACCTTTTAGATCTTATATTTGTATTTTGCGATCCCTCTTACTAACTATCAGTGAAGTAACTTCCGGTTTACGTATTTCTAATCAATATGTAATCAATTCTCAACGTTAGAACAGAAATATCGGATACGTAATCAGGAAACGATAAAGTTATTAGTATTTGAGTTATTAAGCTATCTCAATACAAAAATTGAAAGTTGTTGTAAATTATATAAGCCACAAAAATTTTGAGGACTGTTTCCAATTTGGCAATAATTTTGACTATCTACGCCACTGGAAATATCATAATTAACTGTCAATTCTTTGAACGAAACCAGTCTTCAAATGCGCAGTTGGATTTAAAGCCTTATTCAAATCGGAGACCAAGGTTTTGAGAATAATATAAATGATCTCTGATATTATTTTTTTAAGTCATTCATGTTTTGAAGATGCGTAGTTTAGTAAAATTAATTTATGCTTCCTGAGGAAAAGTACAAATTTCAAAAATCAATTTAGCTTCTACGGTGGAAATTAACCCCGTAGTGGAGCAAATACATGACTCATTTTAGTTTTTCTCTTATATCTCGTGAACGGTTGGCAATACTGGAAACATGGTTATGTACAAAATAAAAGCTGATAAAATTTTGTACAAGCTTGTATCCATAAGTTTTTTCTGTATCTCTGACCGTTTGCGAAATATTTGCTGTCAAATTTATTATTTGTGTTGCTCAGAGACAATACCATTTACTACCTGCCTTTATTTAAATAACAATAACTTTTATTATATTTGAGATTAAATAATGAGTTGCATTTGTTTTTTGAAGAAAATTTCATGCTCTACAATTTTTATCCAAAGGTTGTTGTCGTAAACCTAATACGTTAGGCGTAAGTTTGTCGAAAAATAAAAAAATAGAATATTTAACCGTGAATAATTCTCAAACAGTTGAAAAAAGAGAAAAAAGGTGTTGGTAAGGGTTTGTAGGAAATTTAATCAGCTTCAATTTAATATAGGACCTTAATTTTCACTACGACCAACTGTTCAAGAGATATAGGCAAAAAACTCATATGCAAAATTTCAGGATTAAAAATTCATTCTGAGGATCTTATTTTCAGGATGTGTTTTTGAACTTACTTTCAATTTCATCAACATAAACCTTAAAAAAAAGCTTTCATTCGACATTTGTTCCACATGCCCAAACCAACGTAACTCTCCAACCCACAGTGCAAGCAATCTCCGTAGCGTCTTTCTTTAGTTTTTCGCTTATATCTCTTGAACAGTTGGTAATACGGTAAACATAGTCTCAAACAAAATTAAAGCTGATTCAATTGCCTACAATATTGTATCAGTAAATTTTTTTCTATCTTCAACTGTTGAAAGGATATTTATTTGAAAAGCTCATTGGTTGGAGCACAATACTATTTGGAGGACCAATTTAAAGCCTCCTCCGTTAAATTTCTGTTCACTAATCACAATATACTGTAATGTTTATTGCTTGAAAATTACTTAAAATTAAAATAAAAGTCAGTATTCAATAATTGAAAATGAAATAAAAGTTTTATTCTTCTGGATATCGCTATAAAAACTATATTATTTATTTATCACTTACTACTATCTTAAACAAAGCCGCGGATATTTATATTTATTTATTTATACGACTTCACTGTTTGATATTCACTGCTCTAGATTCACCATTACACTACTCTCTCAAGTCGTTTGCTTGCCTTTATATATAGAAATATTAATTTCTCGAATGTTCTACCACATTTCTGGAATATTGCTAGAGGCTTCCATCGGGAGGGGTGATGTGATGCGGTGCGGCGTGATGCAGGGAAGACGAAAGGCACACTTTTATGAGCCTCCACTCCACACTTTCATCATCAAAAACGTGGACAACCAATGAACAATTTTTTTTTTGCACAAGAAGTGCGTTTTTTCCAAATAAGCATAACTTTTGATTTATTCAAAATAAAGTTTTGAATCGTATATGTATTTTATAGGCAATTTAATGCTCTACAACTTTTGTTCTGTGAGGTTTTGCCGTAAAATTATTATTACAGGTGCTAGAAGACAAAGTTTGCTGAAAAACGTGATGTAAAAGTTTTATTCAGAGAAATGGTGATATTTGACTGCCAATATCTCTAAAATAGTTAGAGATAGAGGAAAAACATATAGGAACAAATTTGTAGGGAATTTAGTTAACTTTACTTTTATATATGACATTAATTACACTACGATTAAGTATTAAAGAGATATGGGCAAAAATATAAAAAAGCTCACACCTCTAGACATCTCGTAAATAATATTTTCAGAATTAGGGGAGCATGTCTTTGTGGGACTCAATTTAAAGCCCCCTTCGTCCAAATTCTGCTCACTAATCACAATATGCCTCCTCATATCATTGAGGACGACCACTAAAACGATTTTGTTTCTCCACAAATACATTATTGTGCTTTTTTTCAAATAAGCATAACTTTTGATATATTTGAGGTAAAGTTTTGATTCGTACATGTATTTTTTAGGAAAAATGTTCTACAACTTTTGTTCTCTGAGGTTTTGCCGTAAAATTGATGTTCCAGGTGCTAGGAGACAAACTTTGCTGAAAAACGTGTTGTGAAAACTTTCTTCAAAAAATAGATGATATTTGACTGCCAATATCTCTGAAATTATTAGAGAAAGGGGAAAAATATATACGAACGAATTTGTAGGGAATTTAGTCAGCTTTAATTTTATATTGAAACTTAATTTCACTACGATCAATTATTCAAGAGATATGGGCAAAAATATAAAAAGATCACACCTCTTGACATTCGGTAAATAAAATTTTCAGAATCTGTGGGCACATTTGGGAAATCGACTTAAAGTCCCCTTCGTCCAAATTCTGCTCACTAATCACAATATGCCTCCCAGATCATCGGGGACGACCACTAAACGATTTTATTCTCCACAAATACATTACTGTACTTTTTTCAAATAAGCATATCTTTTGATCTATTTGAGATAAAGTTTTGAACCTCGAATGTATTTAATAGGAAATTTAATGCTCTACAACTTTTATCCCTGAGGTTGTTGCCGTAAAATTTATGTTTCAAGTGCTAGAAGACAAAGTTTGCTGAAAAACGTGATGTAAAAGTTTTATTCAGAGAAATGGTGATATTTGACTGACAATATCTCTAAAATAGTTAGAGATAGAGGAAAAACATATAAGAACAAATTTGTAGGAAATTTAGTTTACTTTAATTTCATATAGGACCTTAATTACACTACGATCAACTAATAAAGAGATATGGGCAAAAATATAAAAAGGCTCACACCTCCAGACATCTCGTAATTGAAATTTTCAGTAAAAACGACTTTTAATTTTAAATTCTGTAAATTTTCAGGATTTGTAATTCCATTTGAGCACTAGTTGGCTAGACTAAACACAGGCTCTGGTGCCACAGGACACATTTTTAGGGGTGTGTTTTTCAGCACGAAATAAACAAAAATTGATTTATTGATTTATAAAAAGTGGAAAATAATTCTACTGAAAAATTATCCCTCAAAATGCATCCCTCATCTTTGCAATTCCTCCTCCTTCAGCTGTTTCACCTTCAACTCCTTTCACTCTCATGGTGGGGGGCCTCACTTTCCCTCTCTTCTGAGTGAACCATTGAATACTAACTCTCATGGTTTCAACTCACTATCAGCGACTGTAGAAGTGTAGTTAAAATCGTGGGTATAGCACGCATGATATCAACGCTCGCGCGCGACACAAAGACACTCAGTACGAAGCGGGATACAAACCCGGGAAGTTCAAACCGCGGAAAAAATTTTTTTCATGAAATATTTGGGCGATGTGATTGTTTGGACTCAAAAGTGATTTTTGTGATGGATTTGTTAAGTTGGAAATGACTGTTTAGTTGATATTTTTTTTCGATTGTGTTGTGTCTGTGATATAGATTTAGTATTTAATTAGTTGGATTATAATTAGTACAGGTAATTAATCAATTTGAACAATATTTATATTATTATTTTCGACAGATTAATTCAGATCAATATTGATGTTCAACAAATTATTTTTGCTGAATAAGGCGACACTGCTAATTAAATTGTTATTATAAAATCATTGGGAATTTTTCTAGTTCTTTCAATTTTTTTTATGTTGTCTCTTTAGATGAAATAACAGTTTTTCGGTAAGGGAATTCCCATAGCAAAAAATTAAACTGTTTCCAGAGTTTTTAATTTTATTACTTACTTTTTGTGCATGTAATTGATGAGCAGACTCATAAGGTTAATTATTTCGGGACGAAAATTGCTTTTCGAATGTCATAATGCTTGATTATTATTAGGCACACACCAAGAGAGCACAATTGACATTTAATTGAATAAGGTGCTGCAAACATGAATTTACAGAAAAACTTGATTTAGGTAGTTTTAACGCGTTCTTGTGGTAGTGAAGTTGGGATGTGGAAAACAATCAGTTTACGTATGCGATGCGTGAACAACCAAGTTTAAAAATAGTTGCAGAAGAATTAATTTTTTTATGAAAAACATTTATTTTAGGCAACTTTCTATCAACTATCAAAATAAGAACTTTTAGTTTCATTAGAGTAATTTTGCAATCTTTTCAGGCAAAAATATTTTACAATGTACTTATTATATTAATTATTGTTTTATATTATTAAACTGTTGCAAAAAATGACCTATTTTTGCCCAATCTCTGCTTCTTGCTTTTGCAAACTAAAAATTAGCTATAAATAAATGAAATAAATATCAAAAATCTAGTAAATGCAAAGAATATAGCAATTTGATACAAACTTAATATTAAAATGGCTGGAAGCCATGGTAAACAAGAAAAAGAGGAAGACCCAGAAAGATAATGAAAATTAAACATTGGACAATCAAAGGAGCCAAATCTGAAAAATGGGTGAGATGCAGAATCATTTGGAGTCCCAATTCCACAAAATTCACGACCACAATTCCAGAGGAGTGAATTTGTGCTTTGTCGTGATCTTAATTTAGACGTGTATACTTCATTCGACGCTTTTCCAGTTCGTTGCTTTTGGATCCCTTCCTAATGCTGGGGCCACACTTACGTATAATGCCATTAATTGAGACGTTATTCAATAATGAACACATTGTCAATGACAATATGTCAATTGTCATATAACGCCTTACTTAACGGCATTAGACATTAGTGTGGCCCCTGCATAATAATATAATTGGCCCAATTTCGCAAAATAAGTCAAATTGTTTAAAATTGATATAAATGGACTGTATTTTTCATTTTTGTATGAATAAACTTTATTTTCTGAATACACATTACACAGCCAAACGCTGTGCTATATTGTCAGAATTTTTTCATATTATTTACAAAAAAAACCAAAACAAAACCATGACAATCAAAACAAACTAAACTAAAAACTAGGGTCTCTAGAATCATAATCATAAACATTCCCCCCGCCTTGCAAGGCTGGGCCTTCAATTAATGTCACTTAGGGCTCTGGTAAAGGACAAATTTTGGCGAATGATCTTTTAATGGTGCCATCTTGAATTTTTATAACTGCAACTCGGTTTATTCCATCTTTACCAGGATGCACTGACACTATTCTGCCTAATCGCCACTTCATTGGAGGCAAATTGTCTTCTTTCACTAAAATTGGAGCTCAGAAATATACTCCTTCTGCCACCGCTCCCAAAAATGTTGACGAATTTTTTGAATGTGCTGATAGCACGACAACCGATTCTCAGAAATGTCTTTGTAATTCTTCTCAGGAATGGACGTCAATAATCTTCCAATCAGAAAGTGAGCCGGTGTAAGGGGTGTAAGATCTTGTGGATCAGATGATAACGGTGACAAGGGACGCGAATTGACAACTGACTCAATTTGTACTAAAAGAGTGTAAAACTCCTCAAATGTAAGAAGTTTAACCCCTACTACACGTTTCAAATGATATTTTATAGACTTTACTCCCGCTTCCCATAGTCCCCCAAAATGTGGCGAATGGGGAGGAATAAATTCCCAATCAATACCTTCACCAGCAATCGTTTCTTGTAACTCATGTTTGTTACAATTTAAAAAAGTGATCAAATCTTTAAGCTCTTTGTTTGCTGCTACAAAATTTGTTCCATTATCTGAAAAGATTTTGATTGGTTTACCTCTACGTGCCACGAAACGTCTTAGAGCGAGTATAAAAGCATTTTTACTTAATTCGGTTACTAATTCAATATGTATAGCTTTTATAGAAAAACACACAAAGATACACACATAACATTTTGATGTTCTACAACCTCGTCCTTTCTTATTTTTGATCATGAATGGACCAGCATAATCTGTACCCGTTACACTAAATGGCGAGTTTGTCTCTAGTCGCTCTCGAGGTAAGTTACCCATTATTGGCTGTGATACTTTCGGTGACATTCGATAACATTTAATGCAGTTATGCACAGTTTTCCTAGCTATATTTCTGCCCGACAAAGGCCAATATTTATCGCGAACATTTGACAATAATAATTGAGGACCTGCGTGTAGTAACCTTCTGTGTTCATTTTCAAAAATTAGTTTCGTTAAATGATCTTTCTTATCTATAATAAGAGGATGTTTCTTTTCGAAATTAACTTCAGAGTTATCCAATCTCCCACCTACACGCAACAATCCATTGTTATCTAAAAATGGGTTTAATGCAATCAGTCTACTTTTGATTTTAATTGGAATTTTTCTTTGTAAGCATTGAATCTCATCTAGAAACGCCCGATTTTGCGATAATTTTATCAATCTTGAAAGAGATTCATTCAATTCGACTGTTGTTAAGAAGCCTTTGTATTTATTAGTCTTGTTCTCGCAATTAAATTTAAATCTCAAAATATAGGCTACAACTCGTTGTAATCGTGCCAAGCTAGAATAATTTTCATACCTAAAACCATTTCCATCGGTAAGATTCAGACATTGTACCAACTTTCTTCTTTCAGGTAATTCAGTCACTGTTTTATATTCAAATTTTGGCCATTCCGATTCCGTTTTAGCCAACCATGTTGGCCCAAACCACCACTTTTTTAAATTGATAATTTCACTTGGTGAAACTCCGCGAGATATAACATCCGCTGGATTATCATTACTTGAAACATAACGCCATTGTATATTTCCCGTAAGTTCTTGTATCTCTGAAACCCGGTTACCAACGAACGTTTTTAAGGAGTTAGGTTGTTTTTTGAGCCAACTTAAAACAATTGTTGAATCAGACCATAATGTAATAGCATCTACGTTCAACTTCAGAGAATCATTTACTTTATATAACAGTCTAGATAACATTAAAGCCGCGCATAATTCTAACTTTGGTATGGTAACTGTCTTCAGAGGCGCTACTTTACTTTTAGCACATAAAAGATGTACCTGTGTACCTCCTAATTCATTTATTGTCTTTAAGAAAATACAGACACCATAAGCATACAAGGAAGCGTCAGAAAAACCATGAATTTCATTCGACACTACATTCTCTTCACTAACATGACGCTTTATTCGAATTTCATTCAACATTGTTAATTGTTCGGAAAATTTCAACCAATCATTTTTCAAATTGTCTGGAATAGGATCGTCCCAAGATAATTTTTCCAACCACAACTTTTGAAGCATAATTTTAACCAGAATAATACACGGTCCTATTAACCCTAAGGGATCGAAAATCTGTGATATAATGGATAAAATCACACGTTTGCTTATAGCTTTCTGTACATTCATTATGTCACTTGATACATTGTATCTCAAAATGTCATCATTTGGACACCAAATAATTCCGAGTGTCTTAGCATTCTCATTGCTAGAAAAATGTACAAACATATTTTTGTTATTTGTGCTATCAACTTGCATATTATTAAAGACATTGGATTTGTTGGAATAAAATTTCCTCAAATTAAATCCACTACATTTCAATACATGTACAATATCTTGACAAACTGATTCAGCCGTTTTTATATTATCGAATCCGGTCAACATATCATCAACGTAAAAGTCATTTTTTATTATCTGCGCCGCTCGGGGATATAACTTTTCGTTATCATAAGCTACCTGCACTAAACTTCGAATAGCCAAAAACGGTGCTGCCGTAGTACCGTAAGTGACCGTATTTAAATTAAATTTACACAATTTCCCAGATTTCTCATTGCGCCAAATAATTCTTTGTAACGATCTATCACTTGCATTAATCATTACTTGACGGTACATTTTCTCGATATCGGCGGCAACTACAACTGCATATTTGCGAAAACGAAGCAAGATCGAAAATAAGTCGCATTGTATCGTAGGACCATTTAACATTAAATTATTCAGCGAATAGCCTGATGAAGTCGGTGCTGACGCATCGAACACAACACGTAGTTTTGTAGTCAAACTATTTTCTCTTAGAACTCCATGGTGTGGCATGAAGTATACATATTTTGCATTGTCATCATTCTCAACTAGACTCATATGTCCTAATTGCAAGTACTCATTTATAAATTCACTATACATGTTCTTTAACATTGGATTATTTTCTAACCTTTTCTCTAACGCTAAAAATCGCCTTTCTGCTTGATTATATGAGTCTCCCAATTTATTCAACGAAGTTTTAAATGGCAATGATACTACGAATCTACCTGTTTCATCTCGTTTGGTATGTTTAAGATAATGGTCCTCACATTTTTGCTCATCGTCCGAAAATCTATTTTTTGGGAAGATTTCCTCTAATTCCCAGAACCGAGTTAAACTTTGCTGCAAATCATTGTTACATAGAAAACTACAGTGCACTGGATCACTACCTATATCCGCTATCTCTACCGGTCCAGATACTAACCAACCCAGTTCAGTATTATGTAACACTGGTTTGTGTGACCCTAAGCTTTTTTTTTCTGCACGTATAATACTCCAAAAAATATCCGCTCCTAACAAAATGTCAATTTTTCCAGGTTTATGAAATGACGGATCAGCAAGAATTATGTTTCGCGGTATATTTAGACCAGTTATGTCCACCGGGACATTTGGTATATGACCAGTGATTTGTGGAACAATAAGAAAATTAATTTCGCGCCAGAATGTTCCATGCATAGATTCGATTCTTGTTTTACATTTATATTTGATTTGTAAATTTGTATTATTCAATGCGATTACTGATAACTTGATATCAGTTTTTTCCAAATTCAACCGTTCACGTAAATCTTCTGAAATGAAACTACTCTGAGACCCACAGTCTAGCAGTGCTCGTGCTGTCCAAACCTTTCCATTTTTATCCCTTATATGCAACATTGCAGTTGATAATAACACTGCTTTACTAAACCTATTGCACGTACTCAAAGTTATTTTCTTATCCGTAGTTTCATTATTTTCTTTTATCTCGTTATCAACATCCGATTTTATATCAGATTTCACATGTAATAATGAATGATGTTTTTTGTTGCACCATTTACACGGTTTAGATCTACATACTTTAGTGAAATGTCCGAATTTCAAGCAATTAAAACATACTTTAAGCTCTTTAATACGCGCTTGACGTTCTTCAAAAGTTAATTTCGAAAACTCTGGACAATTCGTAATGTAATGATCCTTTTTACACACTATACAATTAGCATTACTTGTAACGAAAGACCTTGAGCTACCACTAGTTTGTCTGCTAAACTTACGATCAACATTTTTTGATTCTAACGTTTCAAGTAAATCTGCTCTAGATTTCAAGAATGATTTCAGCATGCCTAATGACGGCATATTCTTACCATCTTTATCATCCCGTCTGTCATCTTTATATTTTTCCCAATCGCGTATTGAATTACTATCTAGCTTCGATACTATCATGTAAACTATCAGTGTATCCCAATGTTGTACCGGCTGCCCTAATTGTTCTAGCGAACGAAGATTTTTTGAGATGTCATCAATTAACTTTCTTATTTTAAAAGCAGATTCTTTTTGAATAGGTTCTATGTCGAACAGTGACTTAATGTGGTTATGAATTAACAATGTTGTATTATTAAATCGTTCTTCTAATGTAGCCCAGGCTACAGAGTAATTTTGAGCACAAAATTCAATTGATTTGATAACCTGAGCTGCATTACCATCCAATGAAGCTCGCAAATAATGAAATTTTTGAATCGTGTTTATATCTTCATTGTTATGTATCAAACTTTCATACGTATCACGATATTCAAGCCAATTATGATATTGACCACTGAATTTCGGTAATTGAATCGTAGGTAACTTTATCCCAACATCAGTACCACCCCGACTGATATTGTTAACTACACCCGATGCAACAGGAGACAATCTCTCTTTTATAACTGGTTCATTATTCGTTTTGATAACTTTAGCTTCAGATAATGTCGTGTAATATAACGATTCAAATTCTTCGCGTTCCTTATATTCATTATCGATATCAGTAGCTGCTAATTCTATTTCTATCTGTACATCATCAAATTCGTGAATTAAATTTTCAAAACGCGTGGTTCGATCTACCAATGTCATATGTTCAACCTCTGAGAGTTTTTCCATTTGTTGTATTTTGCTCTTAATTGTTTCAAGATATTTACTAAAACTCGTTAATCTTGCTTTTATACCTCCCCGTTTGCGTCTCAAATTTATTTCGTCAGTCATGATTTACACTGTTACAAACGGATATAAATTACATGAAAAGTGCTCAAACACTCTTAGTGCACAAATTGAGTCAGATATAATTGTAGCAGGGTAGAAACTTAGGATAGAAACTCACCCGCTCACTTTTGATTGAATGAAACTTATCTTTACAATTCGATTTTGATAGTTCACTTCTGGACTCTTCGTACCACTTTTGTACTTCCGATTTTCAATACTCTGATTGTCCACTTCATACGCCTACCAAACAGGATTATTCTTATCGACCAGATACCAATTGACGAGCTTCTTTTTCCAAAGGACCGGTGCTGAGTACCAAAATACTGCGTTGATCCACCACGCTTCCACGCAAATTCTGCTCTTAGTCAATTAGTCCAGCTCAGTTCTTTGTGCAAAGATCGGTGCTGAGTACACCTGTACTGCGTTGATCAGCTACACTTCAACACTTTTCCAAACGAATATTTTGTCCCAAATTCAAATCCGGCTCATTGGGACCATGTTTAAAATTGATATAAATGGACTGTATTTTTCATTTTTGTATGAATAAACTTTATTTTCTGAATACACATTACACAGCCAAACGCTGTGCTATATTGTCAGAATTTTTTCATATTATTTACAAAAAAAACCAAAACAAAACCATGACAATCAAAACAAACTAAACTAAAAACTAGGGTCTCTAGAATCATAATCATAAACACAAATTGTGGACATTTTTCTGCAACTAGGTTCAATAACGGTGCATAATATGCACCTGTAATAATTCCACCCTTTATTATAGTTTAAAAATCCCAAAAGACAGTCGCCAAAACTCTCCAGGCTGAAGGAACGCTGTTTGATGCAAACTTTTCACTGACAACCTATTGTTTGGCCTGTTATTCGATCTCACACATGAGGAAGTGTACCCATTTTTCGTCTACAGTAACGAAATGACGTATGAAGTGGATTCTGTTGTTTGGTGCAAGTCCCACGATTTCGTTTTGGATAACTGGAAGCAATTGAGGAGCTCATCTTCCGGATTGCTTTTTCATATTCAAATTTTAATTATTTGAGGTGCTCACAGTACTAACTTACTGATCACCCATTACCAGATCAATAATTTCTGTTTAGAAAGCCTCAGAATATTCCGATACCTCCAAAAACACTTCTAAATATTATATAATGCTTTAAATAATGTTTTAAAATGCTTAAGAATGTTGTAAAATGCTTCAAAATGTTTTCTAACTTTTCAGAACGTTATAAAAAGTTTCACGGCACTTAAGAGTGCTTCAGAAAATACTAAAATACTCAAAAATCTCTCAGAACACTTAGAAATAGTCATAAAATATTCCAGAAGGTCCAAAATACTCTTTAAACATTCTAAAATGTTGTACAGTATTTCAAAATGCTTTAGATCGCTTCAAAATGCTTAGAATAACTTCTAGAACGTCATAAACTATTTTAAAACATTTGACAACGTTGCAGAATGTCATACAGTGTGCCAAAGCGTTACACAGTGCTTTAAAATGTTTTATAACACTTGAGTGCGGTTCAAAAAGCACTAAAATATTCGATAATTCTCCAGAATACTTCGAAATATTGTACAGTATTTAAAAATGCTTTGAGCACTTCAAAATAACTTTATATTGTCACACAATGCTCCAGGTCGTCCCAAAATATTCTAAAACATTTCAGAATGTTGAACAGTGTTTCAAAATGCTTTAAAACGCTTCAGGACGTTTTAAAATCCTTCCAGACAGTTTAAAACGTTATACAATACAACAAAACACTCTAAGAACCTTGCAGAACGCTCTAAAACGTTTCAAAATGTTGTATAACATTTTGAGAGCACTTTAGAAGGTACTAAAACCTTCCAGAACACTTTGGAATGTTATAGAATGTTCTGAAGCGCTCCACAATGTTCCCTTCTATTATTTATCATTAGATCATAAGAATTTCGGATTGCTTTCTCCTTCACCCTCCTATCACCCATCACCAGATCATTAATTTTTGTTTAGAAAGCTTCAGAAGATCATCAAATGTTCTACAGCGTACCAAAACATTCCAAAATCTCCCAAAACACTTCAAAATATTATTTAATGCTTTAAACAGTTTCAAAATGCTTAAGAATGTTTTCTAAATTTTCAGAACGTTATTAAATTCTCCACAGCTCTTGAGAGTGCTTCAGAAATCACTAAAACATTCTAAAATCTCTCAGAGCACTTAAAAATAGTATAAAATATTTGCAAATGCTTCAGAATGCCCCTGAACACTCCAAAATACTTTAAGTCGTCATACAATGTTCCAGGAGGTCCAAAATATTCTTAAAACATTTGAGAACGTTTCAGAATGTTATACAATGTGCCAGAACGTACCAAAACACTCCAAAGCGTTATACAGTGCTTTAAAATGTTTTATAACATTTGAGAGCGGTTCAGAAAGTATTAAAATATTCGAGAACCCTCTAGAACACTTCGAGTATTTAAAAATGCTTTGAACACTTCAAAATGATTTTGTATTGTCATACAATGTTTCAGGCCGTCCCAAAATATTCTAAAACATTTAAAAACGCTTTAAAGCCTTTCCAGAATGCAACAAAACACTCAAAAACGTTTCAAAACGTTATACAGTGTTTTAGAATCTTGCAGAACATTCTAAAATGTTTTAAAATGTTTTATAACATTTGAGAGCACTTTAGAAAGTACTAAAACCTTCCAGAACACTTTGGAATGTTATAGAATGTTCTGAAGCGCTACACAATGAATAAGAATTTCTGGAGTAGGTGCTTCAACAGGGCGATCAAAACGTTCAGCAACATTTCGGACTGCTTTTTTTTTATTGAAATTTTGATTACTCAAAGTGCTCGCTGTACTAAAGTACTCATGTACATTTACCTTTTCATCACCTGTGATTAAATCATGGATTCATTCATAATTTTTGGAGTAATTGCCTCAAAAGGGCGTCCAGAACGTTCAGCGTCTATTGGAGCTGTCATCTTTCGGATTGCTTTTCCATATTCAAATGTTGATCTTTCAAAATACTTACAGTACTAGTTCACTCATGTATCTTCACTCTCTCATCTTCCAGAACTAGATCATGGATTTCATCACTTATTTCTGAAATAATTGCCTCAAAGTGCGTCCAGAACGTTCAGAGTCTATCTGTGCAGACACCTTTCGGTTTGCTTTTCCATATTTAAATGTGCATAACTCGAAATGTTCGCAGTATTAGATTATTCATGTACATTTACCTTTTCATTAACTGTCATTAAATTCTGGATTCATTGATGATTTCTGAAGTAATTGCCTCAACAAGGTGTTCAGAACTTTCAGGCGTCATTTGTGCTAACATCTTTCGGATTGCTTTTTCATATTCAAATGTTCATTACTCGAGATGCTAATAGTACTAGTTTACTCATGCATCTTCACTCTTCCATCGCTCATAACCAGATCATGAATTTCATTGATTATTTTTGGAGTAATTGCCTCAAAATGCGTCTAGAACGTTCAGCGTCTATTTGTGCTAGCATCTTTCGGATTGCTTTCTCATATTCAAATGCTGATCACTCAAGGTGCTAACAGTACTAGCTTACTCATTCACCTTTACCCTTCCATCACTCATCAACAGACCGTGGATTTCATCAATGATTTCTGGAGTAGGTGCCTCAAAGGGCGTCCAAAACGTTCAGCGTCTATTTGAGCTGTCATCTTTCGGATTGCTTTTCCATATTCAAATATTGATCACTCAAGGTGCTTACAGTACTAGCTTACTTATGCATCTTCACCCTTCACTAGATCATGGATTTCATCAATGATTTTTGGAGAATTGCCTCAAGAGGACGTCCAAAATGTTCAGCGTCTATTTGTGCAGACAACTTTCGGACTGCTTTTCCATATTCAAATATTGATCCTTCAAAGTACTAACAGTACTAGTTTACTCATGCACCTTTACCCTTCCATCGCCTGTAACCAGATCATTGATTTCATAAATTATTTTTGGAGTAATTGCCTCAACAGGGCGCCCAGAACGTTCAGCGTCTATTTGAACTGTCATCTTTCGGATTGCTTTTCCATATTCAAATGTAGATAACTAGAAATGTTCGCAGTACTAGATTATTTATGTACATTTACCTTTTCATCACCTGTCATTAAATCCTAGATTAATCAATGATTTCTGGAGTAATAGCCCCAACAAGGCGTTCAGAACTTTCAGGCGTCATTTGTGCTAACATCTTTCGGATTCCTTTTTCATATTCAAATGTTGATCATTCGAAATGCTAACAGTACTAGTTTATTCATGTATCTTCACTCTTCCATCGCTCATAACAAGATCATGAATTTCATTAATTATTTTTGAAGTAATCGCCTCAAAGGGCGTCCAGAACGTTCAGCGTCTATTTCTGCTAATACATTTCGGATTGCTTTTCCATATTCAAATGTTGATCACTTGAGGTGCTAACAGTACTAGCTTACTTATGCACCTTCACCCTTTATCACCCATAGTCAGATCATGGATTTCATCAATTATTTCTGGAGTAATTATCCCAACAATGCGCCCAGAACTTTTAGTGTCTATTTGTGCAGACAACTTTCGGATTGCTTTTCCATATTCAAAAATTGATCATTCAAGGTGCTAACAATACTAATTTACTCTTTTACTTTAACTTGTAGTTTGTTTTTGGTTGGATCATAAATCACCTTGCATTTGTTCCATTATGCATAACAGTTTATTTATAATTATTCCCAAGGTATTAAAATCTGAATAAAACAATACCGACAAAAAATCTCATTATGATTTTTCCGAAGGAAATATAAGAACTGTATCTACTTAAACATATTGTGCAAGCATCTCGGTCGCCATTTTAAAAGTGAACGTATCAGAATTAGTAATAAGGTCAAAAATCAGTACAATGTCACTTGAATTTATTTCATATCTACTTAACAAATGCAGCAGTACAAAAACTAGAAATTTCAAAATATGCAGGAGTAGAATTCCTACAAACCTGATTAAAATATTTTCTTAATTTCCTGAATCAAATATGGAAGCCAGTTAGCAACTTTCTCGAATGGATATGAGTAGTAATTAATAAAATAGGTAATCGTTACTTTGGTGCAGTATTTACGATGGATCTATCGACGTTTACAATCGATGTCATAACATACAAGTAGAATTTGCACAGCCAAAGAAAATTTTTCTAGTTGGCATGGACCCCAAATCATCAAGGAAACCATAAACCGGTTCCGCTGTATATAAATAAGCATTATGACATTCATTAAATATTTTCGGTGACCCAATGAATAGAAGCCATCAAAAATCGATGTCACAAGACGAATTTCTTCAAAGTTAATAACATTTGAAGAAAGTGATTATTAAATTAAAGAGATATTGAAGTTTGAAGATTTCTAAAAATAATCAATCAATATTTTTTTGCTCTATTGGATGTGGCACATAAGTTACAATCAGGTATCAATTGTAAACACCTTTTAATATTAATGAAGGTATTGACAATTTTCTTACTATTTTATTCACTATTGGCATATTGAAATATATTTTGACCTACAAAAAAAGGTAATTATATCTGAAGAATAAATAAACAAATTTTTTGGTTTATCTTTATCTAACTTCCGAATTGCTTTTTTTTATAAAAAGTATAACAATTTTATTAGCTATAAAATAATATTCATCTACTTAATTGATAGTAAACCATAAAATCAAAAGATAAACTCGTTATTTGCTTGCTACATATAAAAAAGTTTGTAGTCTGACGTAACGTTTGAATCTCCACGAATAAAAGTTAAAATACAAATAACTCGGTTACTTTTGATCGAAAATAGATTAATCCTTTAATTTTGGAAATTTTGAAGCTTTGTCTTTCAGGACATGTAAGTTAATCCGACACCAAGTTCATCGCACTCCCCACCACACCCCTGAGAAAAAAAAATGTTCTTGATGTGAAAAAGTCAAACTTTAACAATTTTTTCTTGGTTAATTTGGTTTGAGGACACATTAATTTGCATATTATTGAGAAGTTCATCAATTTCCGTGCAAAATTAGCCGAGTTATGACCAAAAAGGCGCAACAAGTAGTTTTTTCTTGTTCAATTCATAACTTTGCGCCAAATCGTCACAGACACTCGATTTTTTGGGCAATTCAAAGTAAAATAAATGAACTTGATTTCCTGGGTCATGAATTGGGACACGATTTTTTTTGCACCCAATACAAGTTGTCAAAGTTTGACATTTTTTTGATATCAAGTACATTTTTTTTCTTAGGGGTGTGGTAAGGAGTGCAATCTACTAACATTTTCTGGAAGAGGAAACTTCAAACTAATTAAAACTTGAAGATTCATCAATTTTAAATCAAAATCAAGCGAGTTATGGCTGTTTGAAAATCGGTATTATTTCTTTTAAAATTTCACCTAGTTTTCGGCTTTATTTAAGCCTTCATCAGGACAATATTGTGCGAGAATTTTTGTACAATAATTGATGTTACTTTTACGAAACCTCTCGCATAAAATTGTCCTGATGAAGGCTTAAATAAAGCCGAAAACTAGACGAAATTCACACTTAATAATAGTTTGCAATTATTTATTTCAATTTGGGGAGCAAAAGTTACTCAACACTACTATTTAATTTATGATTTATTAGAATAATAAATTAGATAATTACACTATTTCTAATAAATAATTCTAATTTAAACTGAAGATTATTACACTACACTATAACTTAACTTTAATTATTTATGTCAATATTGATTTATTTTGAATAACACAATTTATTTCAACCACTAGCAGCCCATATTATAAGGTTTCTGAGCCAAAATTAATAATGCTCCTTGTTGAGTCAGCGAATATATACCGTGGGTTTCCCGCAAACGTCCAGGCGTTTCTAGAAAGCGCTAGAAGGTACCAGAAATTTTCTAGAAAACAAATATATTCGCTTCTTTTTCTTGATGTAAAATATTTCCACAATAATTCTAAGCACCAGTAAAGCCGAAATGACTGATTTATAGGCTTAAATTCGTTACAATATTTATGTCGCATCAAATTTATTTTGACTTCTGACTTGTTTATTCTTCGAGCGTTCGATCGCCTAATAGGTTGCTAGAGTTTATCTTGAATATTCCAGACGTTAATTGAGGAAATTCGTTACAATAGTCTTATTTCACATAGAGATCCCTTTTCAATGATATTGTATTGTTTATTGTTAAAATAAATAAACACCACAATTTATTTCTCATTCAACTACAAAGCTACTAATATTTATTTACAACAACTTATTTATTTATTTCACTTCGCACTTAGAGTCGATAAAATTAAGCAGAGGAGAGACGTCATCAAAATATTACAAAATGAAAAGAACTTGTCGTAATGATCAAGTGACGTTTATGTTTTAAAAAACGAAGAAAATAAATGTTATTTTTTGCATACTAGGAGAAAAGTATATTTTAATTAAATTTACAATAATTTTAAACTCGAACCTAGTGTTTTTAACGAAATTTAATATATTTACAATAATAGGGTATATTCATGAATTTATTTTATATTTTTAATTCACTGATTACATCGTTATAACATAGTAGAAAATATAAATTATGTTTAAAAGTGCTGTAATCAAGTTTAAAAGAATATTTAAAATTGAGAATAATTTTGAGCTGTTTAAATGCCGCTATTTTCGCGCGCTCTATGGATGACGTCAAATAACATGTCCAGTGATATTACAGTTCATTGTTTACTACAGATGTTTTCGTTCTCAGCTTATTTCAGTATTAAAAAAGCTCAAAAATCAATTTATAAGTATTGCATTGTGCCCGGATGCAAAATACTATCAGAAATGTACCTAGTAAAGTCTTTTTTCCAATCCATAGAGGTTTTAAAATACGTAAGAAATGATATAAGGTTATCAGAAGAGATGAAGTATTATAATAAATTTGACAGATCATGAATAACATTATATGTGATTAGTTTTAGCAATAAAATACAGTGTATGTATGCGGCTTCGTTTAACATTTGCTCGTTTTAAAATGAACAAAAATTATAGGCTATGTTTACTGCTCATCATATTTCGGATTGTATTTATTAAAACAGCGTACATAATGTGTTATTATTGAATTACTTTACAGCGTTCACTCTTTTTACTTCAGCGGACGTAAAATTTGGATTTGAAAGAAAATAAGACGACATCATGAATAGATCTATTCTTGACAGATTATCCGATTGTGCTTTTACAAAACCACTGTCTTAAATGATTTATAATCTCACTAGGATGCTAAAATTACACTTAAACTATAAATGAATTCACAACACACACGTTATTACTATGTTTTCTAATCAAAAGCCTGCAATGCCATACAAATATAAGCAGTGCGCACTTGTTGGCATAGTATTTGACGTCACATTTCGCTTTAACCAATGGTGTTGCGTTTAAGAACTTTGAATTTCCCGCGCTTAATTTGCATTTTTATTTATCAATTTGAAGCAATCAAAAAGATATTAAATACCAAAATGATGGTTTAGCACAAAAGTCCGGCCAATTTAAATTCGGAAAAAAAATATTTGAACCAAATTTAAATTTCATGCATATTCCCTATTGTACTTCATTTCTACTATAAAGTTTGACTACGTTTACATTCTCATTCGTTGCATTCATTTTTGACATTTCAATGCGATCATCAGGTGTTTACTTTGTTCTTTTTGGTTAGAATCAATTTACTAGATCAAATAAATTAGTATCGCATGTATTTGCAAGTATGGAACCTACATTACATTTTCTTTAAATTAAATTGGTATAGTATATACACGTAGTTACGTCTAGTTACAAATTTTGAAGGCGTCTCTCCTCTGCTTAATTTTATTATTAATTAATATTGACTACTGTCAGCCAGGTTGTTCGCCCTTATATATACAGATGTCCAAGCATCTAGAAATTTCTCCATCATTCTAGTAAGCTACTCGAATGCTTGCTTGTTTAGAGCGGATTCAAAGCCTATTTTATTTTTACGAATTATGACACTTTCGCACTTTATAATATCTTACACACTGTGGCTAATATAGTTACCAGTCATCAGCCCTAAATAACTCTTAAATATTTGCTGATACTTTACTAGTATTATATTAGAAAGAATGTATATTTAAATGACTCAATTGTATTGTTAATTGATATTTGTTGTTGTATGAAGGAAGTGCTGCTGCTGTTCAAGTTGATAATAAATGATGGAAGAATAAGGGGGGCCACGAAACAAAAATCAAGTATCAATGAATATTTGTTCATAAGTTATCGATTTGCAATCTGAAAATACCATCTTCGGAACAAAAAAATATTTTATCACAAAACCAGTGGTCCTATAATTATGAAACTTCGTGTGAATATCAAGCAAAAATAGTAGTAGCTGTAAAATTCAGTTGTCAATAAATTTTCGTTCATGAATTATAGAAATACCAATTTATCAGTCGCATTGGCTCCTGCGAAACAAATAATCACTTTCTGACGAAACCAGTGGTCCCAAATCGATCAAAATTTGATTCAATATTAAGGAAGCATACAAGTTATTGCGTAATAAAATTAATCCGGCAGTCTGTTTTTGTTCAAAAGTTATTGGCAAGGAATCAGTAACTGCCAATAGTTTGATAAGTTGCATGCCTTTAAAACAATCAATCAATTTCTCAACCATTGGTTCCAAATCAATAAAATTTTGTATGACTATCAAAGAAGGATAGCAGAGCTTATAAAATAAAATCTAGCCCTCAATAATTGTTTTTTTCTTGTCGTATTGACTGAAATCTGAAAATACTGAAATAAATTGAAACTCGTTACTTGCAAGCAAATAATTAATTCATTATTGAACCAGTGACCCTACAGAAACGAGACTGCATTAATATTACGGTGAAGGGTGACCACAAAATAAAAATGAAGTATTAATACATTTATGTTCATTAATAATCAATTTGGAATCTGAAAACTTCAATTGGAATTATAAGTCACACTGCCTCCTTCGAAACAAAACAAAGTTTTATTACAAAACCAGTGGTCCTATAATCATGAAACTTTGTATAAATATTAAGAAAGAATAGCAGTAAGTGTCAAATAATATTCAGTTGTCAATAATTTTTTGTTAATGAATTATACGCACAGAATTTGCAAATATCAGTAGACTTATGAGTCGCATTGGTTCCTTCGGAACAAATAATCAGTTCTTTTAGAAACCAGTGGTCCCAAATCAACTAAACTTTGTACGAATATTAAGGAAGCATAGAAGTTATTGTATATAATAATTTTGTTCAAGAGTTATTGACACAAAATGAGACAAATTAATTAAGTGAAGTTGAAAGAGTTGTACTGAAAGAAAAATTCTATTTTTATGTCTTTAAGAAATGTTTAACTCCTTTCTCCAACATTGTCGTCTGCCAAACCGGTATGCCAGGCATACCAATTGGTATAGTACCAATAATGTAAGGAAATCTATTTTCTAACAGATTCTAGGTTGAATACTAAAATGGGTGACACATTTTTCTAAAAAGTATTTTTAAACGTTTTTTGTTGGTATTTTGATCAAATGAATATTTTATTTTATTTGTGGATTGTAAATCTTATACTTGACCTTAAAAATCATTGAATGGAAAATTTATTACTTAGTTATGTTTAGGAAAAATATGTAGGTTAAACTGTGGATATTTCGTGGATGTTTGTCGTTAACACGTGAAACAAATCGGATTTCTCAATTGTTGAAATCAAGTTTCTAATTTATAGTTGAAAATCTTAATTGCGTACAAAAGAACAATTAACATTTTTATTCGTTCCAAAAAAATTATTGCAGCAAGAATTATTTTATCCTTGAAAAACAAAACAAAAATTATTGTCTAATGTCAGTGTCTCAAAAAGTCTAACTTCCGAACTACTTTGTTTATAAAAAGTACTGTATTACAATTTTATTGGCTATAAAATAATGTTTATTTACTTAATTGACAGTAAACCATAAAGTCAAAAGATAAGCTCGTTATCTGCTTGCTACATATAAAAAAGATTGTAGTCTGACGTAACGTTTGGATCTCCACGAATAAAAATTAAAATACAGAAATTTAAAGAAGAAACTCACCATGAAATCGCCTCCGAAGTCTTATCCAAGTCGTCTCCATTCCTGTGAACAATAAAAATGAAATTAGTCCATTTTTAATTTCTCTCAGAATTTATAATTAGTGCTAAGTCATAAGAGAATCTAAGAATCCAATCTAGTTAATTTTGTAAGACACCGTTAGTCGGTGAGCATCAACTTTCACTTTTCAAATAACAGCGACTGTGAAATGTTAAACAGCTGACTGCGCTGAAATTTCAATGCTTTGTAAAACTGTTTTTTGTTTGTTGCAGGATTAAAATGGCCTCCAGGATCTTATTTCTGTGTACTTGGATGGTGTATGCTTGTGCCCATGATGTAAGTACTTTTTAGCGCATTTTTTGTAAAAAAGCGCTATTATATTCACTTTGACTGTCTGGCTGGCTGGCTGGCATGACGCTGAGTTCTCAGCAACTATACTATTTACAGACTTGAAACTGGTACTAAATAAAAGCTGCTGTTTCGTAGGTTTGCACAAATTGCTTTAATTCAAGCTCAGTGATTGTGGAAGATTAAATTATTCAATTACTTGTTTCAAGTGACACAATGCCCATAGATATATATGACATTAGGGATATGGCAACTAAAATTTATTAAAGTAGATAAAAATTGAGTTACAACTTTCGCCGCGGTTGTCACTATTATTATGTACAGTTGTCAAATCTGTCCGAGATTCAATCAATGACTTGTTTGACGCGAATTTGAAGCTTATTAGAATGAATTATTATTATTGGATGAAAATTTGTTTACTTTTGGTGTATTTTTTTATATAGCTTTGATAAAGATCAAATTATCATTTTAAGGTACAGCACTTGACCTCCCGTCAGTCAATAACTAAACAATGAAGATTAAAAGGTATTTTTGAGTTTGTACATGCATGAATTATGTACCTATCAAATAGTCAACTTGAAACTATTACTAAATGGAAGCTGCTGTTTCGTAAGTTTGCCCAAACTGCTCAATTTCAAGCTCAGTAATTGTGAGAGATGGTAATTTGCGGAATCTCTGAAGTAACAAGCATTCATGAGCTGTCAAAAATGCGCTTTCATCATCTAGATGATTCTTCCATTTTTTAAAAATAAATTTAAATTTGAATTTTTCAGCATTTTAGTTCTCAAATTTTGAAGCCATTTTATACACACCCTGTATAATATTTACAAAAATAATTGACATCATGGAAAACCTTATTTCAATAGGTGATCATGTATGCATAAAATCAAATTTTTTCAACAACGTGAATTCGAGATATTTGCTTTTTAGTAACTGCATGCATAATTTTAAAAATGCAATTATTTCAGAAACTGTTTTAAATAAAGCCATAGTTGCTCGAATGAAGTCCCATTAAAAAATAGAGGAGAATTCAAAAACATAATAAAATATAGGATGTTCCTTTAAAATAAGAAAGTTGATGTTGACTTCCGGTATAACCGGAAGTGTCGCCATTTTGAAAATATTTTAGATTAATTCGGCTTTATCATTTAGGCCCATGTGCAAAATTTCAGATTTTTAACTACATTTTTTGTCAAGATATCGATGAACGAGTATCCCAAAAAAACACCCTGTATATATGTTTTCTATTTTATAATTATTCGTTTATGATTAACTGTACAATAGGAAAATGAAAGAATGAATCGCATATTATGAAGTACGACTAAAATACAATTAAATTGATATTCAATCGATATTAGAATCCAACATTTCTAAATTAGCAGGAAAAGTTCAAAATAATAAAATTTTTATTTCTTTATCTATAAATATTCAATTAATAGAAAGGTAAAATAAATGATAAGACTATAAAACCTGTTTCCAACATTTCATTTTTAATATTTTCGGAATTGAGTCTTTATTCCTCATTTTATTACTTACTTACAAAGTACAAGGAAATATTGTGAAACCGACAAAATTCACTTATCGAGATTTTGATGGAAATATCCGTTTTGAGCATCCCTAAATCCATTTTGACTATTTTTGGCTTGATGTCGGTACGTATGTTCGTGCGTGCGTGCGTAACTCGCAAATATCAAAACTGGTTGAACGTATAATGTTGAAATTTTGTATTCAAGACTGATATAGGATCTAATTGTGCACCTCGCATTATGGTTCCAATCGTCTGTACCGGAAGTGCACTTTACTTGAAACTTTTTTCGAATTTTTCTAATAAATCCAGAACGATCAACTGTAGGATGTTGAAATTCAGTATTTGAACTTGATGTTGTATCAGAATGGTTATTTGCTATTTTTGTAAGAATCGGCCAGGCCAGAAGTGCACTTTACATATAACTTTTTTTGAATTTTTTGCAAAAATATAGAATGATCCGCTACAGCATATTGAAATTTCGTATAAAAAACTTCTATAACATCTTATTGTACATTATGATTGCGATCGGCAAAACCGGAAGTGTACTTCACTTGGAACTTTTTTTAAATTTTCCGCATAAATTCAGAATGATCAGCCATAGGATACTGGAATTTAGCATTGCTGTAGCATCTAAATGGTCATCTTCTATTTTTGTAACAATCGGCTGAGCCGGAAGTGCACTTTATATGACAGAATTTTTGAATTTTCCGCATAAATTCTAAACAATCAGTCATAGAATATTTAAATTTTGTATTAGGCACTTCTATAATATCTAGTTGTACATCTTGCATTATGGTTGCTATCGACTGAGCCGGAAGAGCACTTTATTAGAAACATTTTTTGAATTTTCCGCATAAATCCAAAACGATTAAACGTAGATTGTTAGAATTCAGTATTTAAGACGATTATACCGTCTAGATGCTCATATCCTATTTTTATTGAGATCCACCGAGTTGGAAGTGCACTTTACTTGACAGTCTTTTGGAATTTTTCGCATAAATTCGAAACGATCAGGTGTAGAATATTGAAATTTGGTATTTCAGTCTGCTGTAGCATCTGAATGATTGGCTACTATTTTAATAACAATAGACTGAACCGGAAGTGCACTTCAGTAGGGATTTATTTTTTAATTTTGCGCATAAATTTAAATCTGTTGGTAGTAGTAGAATTTTGGAAATCAGTATTTAGAAATGTTGTAGTATAAGAATAATGGCCTACTGTTTCCATAGTAACCGACTTGGCTGAAAGCGCATTTTACTTGACAGATTCTTAGAATCTCTTGGGTAAATCCAAAACGATTAACTGTAGAACGATGAGATTTTGTGTTTGATTATATATATCCAATGATATATTTAATCAAACACAAAATCACATCCTATTATATATATATATCCAATGATGTACAAGTAAGTTACGTGATGTTCACGTCAGTTTTTGGTTTCTGTGAGTTGGTGCTGAGTAGACTTGAGCCTAGGGCGACTGATTTTAGGGGCGGCAAATTTGAAGACCGGTTTTTCATATCCCGGACCTATTTATAATAATAGTATTGTAATTGTGATTTTTAAACAGTTCGAAATTTTGATGGATCTTGACATTTTAGACCCTACTCAACCCAAAAAACATAATTTAAAAAAAAATCGTGTACGAATTTTCGACTGAAATTGCATATTTAAGTTTTTCATCAAAAAGCTATGTTCAACTTTGTAGATGAGGGTTTTTCAACCAGTGGTACCAAAACCTTATTGATGCAATTTTTTAGTTTTTTGTGTTTATTCTATAAACGGTAGTATTTATCATAAAATATAAAATAACTAAAATTGATCCTCGAATAATTTGGCACAACATTTACCGAAAACATTTTTTAAAATGATCAGCGGTTCATTTGTTATTATTAAAATTCGAATTATTATAAAATTCGTTATATTTCTCTGAAGCAAAGAAATATTGGGAATCATAATGTGAAATTAGAATTATTATCATTCATATTTGGACATCACATGCAAACATTCGTCAATTGTTTTTTTTTAATAAGTAATTTGGCTCTATCGTGTTTTTAAATTAAAGCTACTGTGGAAATAATTCTAGTAGAAGTGTCAAAGAGGATATATAAACGATTGTCAATTGTTTCTCTCACAAATCATTACATTGTGTTTACAGCAGATTTTTTTTCTTTGCATCAAAATGAAGAGTCAAAATGCAGCGGCCCTTAAACTGTTCCTAAGTGAAATAGACTATACAGGAATTATAGTTGTTAGTCATAATGTAGCAAATGATAATAAGACAGTTGATATCAATGACTTTATACAATAAAAATATTAATTTTATAATTTATAAAGTGAAATTTGTGAGAGCCTCGCCCGAAATTGGCTCAAAAAAATGTTAAATATTAATTTGTTCTTCAGTTAATAATAATTAAAGTATAATTTTATTTTCAATGCAGTTAAATTTTTTATGTGTACTTAAAATTATTTCGAAATGTTTTTTATTGGTTATTAAAATAAATAATAAACTATTTTATTGTAACTACCATAATTTGTAAAATTTAAACAAGGTCTAATATAATTTGGGAATAATTCGAAATTTTGATGGAAATATCCGTTTTGACCATTTTGACTATTTTCGGCTTTATGTCGGTACGAATGTATGTACGCAAATCTTAAAACCGGTCGAAAGTATAATGCTGAAATTTTGTATGTAGGACTGGTCTAGGGTCTAGTTGTGCACCTCGCATTATGGTTGCAATCGTCTGTACCAGAAGTGCACTTTACTTGAAACTTTTTTTGAATTTTCCGCATAAATCCATAACAATCAGCCGTAGGATACTGAAATTCAGTATTTGAGATTGCTGTAGCATCTTAATGGTTGTCTTATATTTTTGTACCAATTGGCTGAGCCGGAAGTGCACTTTATATAACAGACTTTTCGAATTTCCCGCATAAATTCAAAACAATCAGTCGTACAATATTGAAATTTTGTATTAAGCATTTATGATTGCAATCGTCTGAACCGGAAGTGCACTTTACTCGAAATATTTTTTGAATTTTCCGCATAAATCCAAAACTATTGAACGTAGATTGTTAGAATATTTAAAACGATAGTACCGTCTAGATGCTCATATCCTATTTTCATTGAGATCGACTGAGCCAGAAGTGCACTTTACTTGACAGTCTTTTGGAATTTTACGCATAAATTCGAAACGATCAGGTGTAGAGTGTTGAAATTTAGTACTGCAGTCTGCTGTAGTATTTTCATAACAATCGACTGAACCGGAAGTGCACTTTAGTTGAACTTTTTTTTTAATTTTGCGCATAAATTCAGAACTGCTGGGTGTACAATCTTGTAAATCAGTATTTAGGGATGTTGTAGTATAAAAATGATGACCTATTGTTTTCATAGCAATCGACTGACCCGAAAGCGCACTTTACTTGACAGATTTGTAGAATTTTTTGGATAAATCCAAAATGATCAGCCGTGAAATTTTCCTTAAGAAGATTATTGAAATTTAAAAGATTACAAATATCTCCATGGGGTCTCAAGTAACTGTATTCTATTGTTATCCGCCTACCTCGACTTATTCCGATCTTAATTTTTTTTTCGTAAATTATATGATTTAAATTGAATGTTGTCTTTTGAGGCATCTTATTGTTGGTTTAATTTTTTGCTGCTATTGATTCTTTTAGATTTAGATAAACGGCTACCTGTTGAGTCGATTATTTTCAATCCTCACGAATTTAAGAGTTCATTTACCTCAACAATCATTACTTACTTGCAGGATACTCTCTGAAATGAAAGAAGATCTGAATTCAGAGTATCAAATAAGGAAGTTATGGTTCAATTATTGGCCTATGAAATAATTTCTCTTAAACTAATACGGTAATCATACTATTATATCTATGAAACTTACTTTCTATAGCAGATGCGAACCGTATAATATAGAAATATGGAATTTTCATTCAGCAATTACATTATTTGCTTTATAAATTTTAACTGAAATTGAAGCGAAAATATTTAATTAACTTCACGTTAAAAACAAAGCGCGTGCAAAAATCAGGTTTATCTAAAAAACAGAGCTGATTGCCTTCAGAATGAATAAATAAATCCACGCATAGTTTTTACGCACTGGGACGTAAAGGGAGTACAAGGAAACTGCAATCATACGTCAATTGTTTGTAATAATTCATGCACATTCAGCTGTTTACTGTAATTAAACAGATTTATATTTATGAATCATGAAAAGTAAGATTTCTCAAAGAAAAAGTATTTGGAGGCTATTTCCGGTGGAGATTCTAGCCGGAAGTGGCTAATGAAGTGTGCCGGAATTTCATGAATCTGATTGTTTTTGTTTATGTGTCAACGGAAATTTGTTTATGGTGAATTAGACCACAATTAATTTAATTTCATTTGGCATTCGTTTCATATGTCCAAACCAACTACATCATACATCCAACAAGACAAATATAATTTCCAAAAGCAAAACAAGAGAATTAGGCAAGCAGAGAGCATATAAAGATTACTTTTTTATCTTGCTCATAAATGTATAACATTTGTATGTTTAAATTATTTACGCTAAAATTTCTAAGGTCAAAACACTTTTGCTTTATCTATTACATACTTCTTTAATTGTTTTTTACACTTTTACTTCTGTTTAAACAATTTATATAAAGTTATCTGCATAGAAATGATCTTCCTGGTAAATATATGAGCAAGTAATACTGATTTACCCGAGAAATATTAGTTTTGCCCAATTTGCAAGTCTATAGCTCGTGCACCAATAACGATAGGTACCTGATTTTTATTTGACATATATTTACATCTATTTTGAGTATTTGTAATTTGAAATTTATGATTTACCTATTAATTATTAGTTGGTTTTGGACGTTTATTGGAATTTTCAATTCTCAAGGCTATAGCTCGTACCCCAATAACAATTAATGGCTAATATTTCTTGTGATTATACCTACATTTATGTTAATTACGTGTTTATGATTAGAAATTTCTGGAGCCACTGGTTTACCCTTAAAATATTAGTTTGTTTTGTCCGATTTACAAGCCTACAGCTCGTGCACCAATAACGATATGTAACTAATATTCATTCTACACATATTTACATCCATATTGAGTATATACATAGAATTTACAATTTTTGGAGCCCTCGATTTACTCGGAAAATATTACTTTGTCTTAAGCGGTCCAGGGGCAACTATTGAAATTTTCAATTCTCAAGTCTATAGCTCGTGCTGCAATAACTATTGGTATCTAAAATTTATTCTGCTTACATCTACATTCATTTCAAGTACGTACTAATAATTACAAATTTCAGGAGCTACTAACTTACCCAGAAAGTATTAGTTTGTTTTGTCCGATTTGCAAGCCTACAGCTCGTGCATCAATAATGATATGTAACTAATATTAATTTTGCATATTTTTACATCTATTTTGAGTACATGTGCAAAATTTGGAATTTCTACAGCTTCTGATTTAGTCATAAATTATTAGTTTGTTTTAAGCGGTGCTGGAGAGTCGGTGTCGTTCGGAAATCTGTCGGTTTTCGTCATTTCACTGTTTAGCCGCGATAGAAGCTTCGCTTCAAAAAGTTTATCTCAAATAGGCTCCAAAATGGCTCAATAGATTTCAATGAAAATTTGAGGGATTAAAACAAGAATTTTAACTTAAATTTTCGTATATATTTCATTTTGATATCTTGCAGAGTTTAAAAGATATGCCACAGATTTGCAATGTCAGCAACTGTTATATCAAAACGATCGTCAATTGTTTTTCACAAGTCTACTTTGGTATCAATTTGAAGATTTCGGGAAGATAAGTCAAGTAGAAATCTAAAATAAATAAATTTTTCGATTGTTAATCGTTGAACTGAAGCACTTATGGCCATTGTAAAATAAAATAGTAATTTCATATAACCGCCATCTGTCACTTTGACAATGACAGCCGCAATTATTTGTACAAAGTACAAAACTCACATTTCCAGATTTTGATGGGAATATCCGTTCTGAACATCCCTGAATCCATTTTGACTATTTTCGGCTTGACGGCGATACGTATGTAAGTGCGCAAATCTCAAAACCTGTCAAACGTATGATGTTGAAATTTTGTATTTAAGACTGGTATAGGGTCTAGTTGTGCACCTCGCATTATGGTTCTAATCGTCTGTCCCGGAAGTGCACTTTACTTGAAACTTTTTTCGAATTTCTCTAATAAATCCAGAATGATCAACCGTAGGATGTTGAAATTCAGTATTTGAACTTGATGTTGTATCAGAATAGTCACTTGCTATTTTTGTAAGAATCGGCTAGGCCAGAAGTGCACTTTACTTGAAACTTTGTCTGAATTTTTTGCATAAATATAGAATGATCCGCCATAGCATATTGAAATTTCGTATAAAGAACTTCTATAACATCTTATTGTACATCTTGCATTATGATTGCGATCGGCTAAGCCGGAAGTGCACTTTACTTGGGACTTTTTTTTAATTCTCCACATAAATCCAGAATGATCAGCCGTAGGATACAGGAATTTAGCATTTGGAATTGCAGTAGCATCTTAATGGTCATCTTCTATTTTTGTAACAATCGGCTGAGCCGGAAGTGCACTTTATATGACAGATTTTTTGAATTTTCCGCATAAATTCTAAACAATCAGTCATAGAATATTTAAATTTTGTATTGGGCACTTTTATAATATCTAGTTGTACACCTTGCATTACGATTGCTATCGACTTAGCTTGAAGAGCACTTTATTCGAAACATTTTTTGAATTTTCCGCATAAATTCAAAACGATCGAACGTAGATTGTTAGAATTCAGTATTTAGGACGATTATACCGTCTAAATGCTCGTATCCTATTTTTATTGCGATCCACCGAGCCGAAAGTGCACTTTACTTGACAGTCTTTTGGAATTGTTCGCATAAATTCGAAACGATCAGGTGTAGAATATTGAAATTTGGTATTTCAGTCTGCTGTAGCATCTGAATGATTGCCTACTATTTTTATAACAATAGACTGAACCGGAAGTGCACTTCAGTAGGAATTCATTTTTCAATTTTGCGCATAAAATCAGATCTGTTGGTAGTCGTAGAATTTTGGAAATCAGTATTTAGGAATGTTGTAGTATAAGAATAATGGCCTACTGTTTCCATAGCAACCAACTTGGCTGAAAGCGCATTTTACTTGACAGATTCTTAGAATCTCTTGGGTAAATCCAAAACGATGAACTGTGGAACGATGAGATTTTGTGTTTGATTATATATATCTAATGATATATATATAATCAAACACAAAATCACATTGTATTATATATATATCTAATGATGTACAAGTAAGTCACGTGATTTTCAAATTATGTTCTGAGTATCTGAGTCTGGAACAATTAGTTTCATTATTATCCAACTGACAATAGGTAAAAGCTGTGATATCTTTGTATAAAGAAGTATTTAGTATCTTGTGAATCAGTCTTTACATGTGTATATTACGAAAGTATTTGCAAATAAAATATAATTATGGTGTGTTTAACATTGCTGATTACTTTCCACTAAAACATTATAAAACTGAATGACGTAAGCATAGTGCTAGTAAAAAAGAAGTATAACACATTTTTTTCTCACAGCCATTATTTGCTGAATTGATTTTATCTGTAGAAACATAGCAATTGTTTTTTTTTTCGAATTCATCCAGCAGAAATCACTACGATGAAAAATTGAAAAAGGAAATGTATTTGAAAATGTTTGATTTTTAATTTAGTGTTGTTTTGATAATTTGACAGATGATATTTAGGATTTAATTATAGGCTTACTAATCGTTTTTACAAGGTTATTCTTTATTTGGGTATTGTTAGGTTTCAGGAGCCTTGAAAAAATCTGTAGTACTGTAATAAGTTTCCCTAATTCTAGCAGCCTCTTGAATCATCATAGATATAAAGGAAGGAGCATTTATAGTGCTTTGCTTTGTTTAATAAACTTTAATTTTAAATTGTGAAGCTCTGGACAATTTTTTTATCTCAATATTGTTTTTAATTTACTAAAAACTGTCAATTTCAACAAAATTAAAAAAATATGAGCAAGATCAAGGCTTAGCTCAGTACATTCACATTCCAAACTTATTTATTTAGTTCAGTAACTATAATTATACTCAAGACTGTGACACTACTGAAACAAAACGCTCCTGGGTAAATAGGTAAAGGACAAATGAATATATCTGTCATTTGTTTTAATACTTTAATTACTGTTTTTGAACAAAACAGGTTATAAAATTAGATTGAAAATTAATAAAAATAGCTAATAGATCACCCTGTATAATAAAGGCAAAATAATTTCCTTTAGGTAAGTGTTACGTGATTACCATCTTGTATTTATTCAAGCACCAGAGTGAGTTCGAGGCTAACTTTTACACCTTTCGATTTCAGGAGTGAAAGTGTTATGTGGCGTCTTAATAACAACCGTTATTCTGCTGTTTCATTCCAAATAAACAAAAACGAAATCGCCACGTTTTGTATTACCTCATAAACATCATGTGTTTAGGGAAATCTCCACAAAAATCATGATGACAATTGGGAGTTGTTAGTTCAAGTATGGTTTCTATTTAATTTTGAATTGTTTTAGGAAGTTTTTGGGAGCAATTTTGTGACAATGATATTGTTTAATGTTTAACTACCATTGTACTCAATTTTTGAGGATTTGGAATAAAAACAATTTCGAATTAAACGCTATATAGGCATGATAATTGCTATTTTATAATAAGATAGGCTTCTGTATGTGCTAGGCGAAGATAACACGATACATTTCGAATTATATTTAGCATATTTATAGTTAAATCACAGGATTAATGCCCAAAATTTATCATTAAAGAAATTACTATAAATTCAACTTTAACCTTGAATAACATTCAAACCAGCGATTTTATCGAAAAATCTTAGAAAAGCTTTTATGTAGAGCGTTCAATTTCCCACAAAAATATGTATCTCTCATCGCTGTGTATTAACTTGCTTATGAGGAAAAGTGATAATTTTGCTGTCAAAGTAGAACAATCCAAGAAATTACTATAAGTTTAACTTTAACCTTGAATAATTTTCAAACCAGTGAATTTATAGAAAAATCATATGAGAGCTTTTTTGGAGAGCGTTCCATTTCCTACAAAAATATGTATCTTTTATTGCTGTATATTAACTTGCTCAGTAAAAAAAAAATTAAATGTAAAACGGGCTTATTCGAGCCTGATTTTTAGCGCATATTTTGGAAAAAGGCGCTATTATATTCACTTTGGCTGTCTGTCAGGCTGGCTGGCGTCACGCTGAGTTCTCAGCAACTATACTATTTACAGACTTGAAACTGGTACTAAATAAAAGCTGCTATTTCGTAGGTTTGCACAAATTGCTTTAATTCAAGCTCAGTGATTGTGAAAGATTAAATTATTCAATTACTTGTTTCAAGCGAAACAATGCCCTTAGATATATATGACATTAGGGATATGGCAACTAAAATTTATTAGAGTAGATAAAAATTTAGTTACAACTTTCGCCACTGGTGTCACTATTATTATGTATAGTTGTCAAACTGTCCGGGACTCATTCAATGACTTGTTTGACGCGAATTTGAAGCTTATTAGAATGAATTATTATGATTGGTTGAAAATTTGTTTACTTTTGGTGTATTTTTTTTATATAGCTTTGATAAAGATCAACTTATCATTTCAAGGTACAGCACTTGACCTCCCGTCAGTCAATAACTAAACAATGAAGATTAAAAAGTATTTTTGAGTTTGTACATGCATAAATTATGTACCTATCAAATAGTCAACTTGAAACTAGTACTAAATGGAAGCTGCTGTTCCGTAAGTTTGCTCAAACTGCTTGATTTCAAGCTCAGTAATTGTGAAAGATGGTAATTTGCGAAATCTCTGAAGTAACAAGCATTCATGAGCTGTCAAAAATGCGCTTTCATCATCTAGATGATTCTTCCATTTTTTTTTAACGTTGCGAGCGTTGCAGAAGAAAACCTGACACCTTATTGGGTATACCAATCGTAAACTCATAAAAGAACCTAAATTGATATCTGTAAGGATTTTTCAGCACTGTAAAGGGCAATAATCCAATCACCTGCAGGAAAATTAATAACGATCATTTGTAGGAGCGAGAAAATATTAATTTTTGCTTGAAGTTCCTGAAAATATTAATGAAGTTCTTGACGAGAAATTTGCAGCAGGAACGAAATACTTTTTATTCTCTTTCTTGTTCACTTGTTTCTTGTTATATATTTTTTTTCAAGTAGATATATTATCATAATTAAAGCAGGTTAAATATAATTCGATCGACAAGCCCAAACCACGTGACATTTAAAAATAAAAAACGAGCTCCAGACATTTGAGGATACGAATTAAAAATGTATTCAAATTGTCAACAGTTAAAGGCAGCCGGCCTTGGAAGTAAAACAGAAGATTGTTGAATAAAAAAAGTTGACAATCGCTACCGCAATTAATTGAATATTCATATATCGATAACTGAAGCTAGGTGCAATATGAATATTCACAAAAATGAATTTCATTATTAACAAGCATCATATCCCGACTAGAATTTGTTCCTAGTTTAATATAAGATAAAATAACTGGAAGGATGACCGACTTACTAATTGAAAGGCCGCACCGCCACACCATTTATTTCTTAACTGTGTGATACCTCGTCTCCTATAATCAATTTCGTGAAATTAATTTTAAATTAATCTCTTCAATAATTTCCGGTTTGGATTGCCTGATTCTATTTCCGTTTGCCTTAAACGTATGGCTGCATCTTGCGTGCCAATAATTAGAACTTCATTGTAATTTAGTTAGGAAGTTGCAGTATTCCCAACCTGAGTTTTTCACTATTACGAGTGGATCTCTTAACAAACATACTTTCATTTCCTTCAAAGCACGTGTCACTATTCTTCAAGAGCAGACAATGTTGAAAATTTGTTAATTTAAAAATAATGAATGATAAGTTATGGAGATTTTATTGCTTGTTTTTGAATCTTGGCCAGATAAGATCAAATGATTATTAAAAGTCAATTTTGTGATAGCTCCTTTCTGCAAAAGTTCATTTCCCTATTAAAAACCAGCCACCAAATTGGGAATCTCTATTTTGCAAGACAATAAAATTATCTTGTTTCTCATTAGATTTCTTCTTCTTCATAAGCCATGTAATTTCATGTTGAACTTTACATGCGTCTAAATAAGTTGTAACATTATCTTCGCAGTTTGGCGGTCTGTTCGATAAAGTTCAAGCATTATGTAATCCGAGATGCGCCTAGTCTGATGATGAGAACTCCCTTTCTCTCTATCGAAACGTTGATGATTTCGCAAAAGATCAGGCACTTGATGCTAGAGTAATTTGCAGTGTAACACATTGGAGAGAAAGAAAAGTTAAGATTTGAAACAAATTATGACCAACAGAATGACAAATGTTTCAAAGAAATGAATGCGTGTATTAATTTATCAGTAAGGTGTTATTATATAACAAATAACATTAATTTGAAATGAATTGATGCAAAATTTTGCAAATGTCATTGGTGATTGATGTGGATTGTTATGTCGAAGTTCCGGGTTCAAATTTCTGTTAATATTTGAAAAATTTAATCATTTTTACGTTCGATTATTATATATATACTAGTGATTGCCTAGTAGACGGAACTCGACCGTGAATCAATATGTTGCAAAGTTTGAACGGCGTTACTGAGTTTAATCTTCCATCCTCAGGTGTTCCAGGTTAAATTAACTTTACGTTTTTCTTCAGCCATTTTCCTATTCAGAGCATATTTCTCGATATATTCCAGCAAAAAATTATATCGTTCTCAGCGATAGTTTAGAATTGAACACCCTGTATATAATTAAAGCTTTCTGCACTTCTTCTCCACATGAACTTCAAGTCTACTTAATCTCACATTCCATCGTGCGCATTACAAAGTTTTTTTTAATCAAAATGGGATACCTGCATATAATTTCAGCATTCTGTACTTCTTCTCTAGAAAATATGCCATATCTCACATTTCTTCATGCTCGCGGTACAAAGTTTTCTCTTCATGTAGAATTAGAATAGGACATCTGGTTTATACTTTAAGCTTTCTGCACTCCTTTTCATATAAACTTCAAGTATGCCAAATCTCACATTCCTTCTTGCGCGCTGTACAAAATTTTCTCTTTACGTAAAATTAAAATAGAACATCTTGGTTATAATTTTTACTTTTTGCACTTCCTTCTCCACACAGACTTTAAATATGCCAACTTAATTCGTGTGCGCGGTACAAAGTTTTCTCTTCAGGTCGTAAAATTAAAATGGGACACCTGTATATGCCTTCAGCTTTCTGCATTCCTTCATATGAACTTCAAGTATGCCAAATCTCACATTCTTTCGTGCGCGCAGTATGCTTAAAAAGGGGTACAAAGCTTGCTCTTCACGTATTAATATATAGATTAAAATAGGACACCTGTATATAATTTTCACTTTCTGCACATCTTCTCCATATAAACTTTAAGTATGCTGAATCTCACATTCCTTCGTGCAAGCAATATGCTTAAAAAGGGGGCCAAAATATTTATCTTGGAGTATTAATATATAGATTTCGATTCCAAAATGAATTCCTGTTTATGCAACCAACGCTAACGATTTGTTTCAACAAATATCCATTTTGTGATGGTTTCTGGTTTCGACTTTCGACTTCAAATTTCCAAATAAAATGTTCATTAGTTTAATTGCGATTGCAGAATACGTTTTCATTTTCGCTTACTTGTACAAAATAACAAGTAAGGAATGTGAAACCGACAAAATTCACCTATCGAGATTTTAATGGAAATATTCGTTTTGAGCATCCCTGAATCCATTTTGACTATTTTCGGCTTGATATCGGTACATATGTTCTTGCGTTCATAACTTGCAAATCTCAAAACTGGTTGAACGTATAATGTTGAAATTTAGTATTTAAGACTGGTATAGAGTTTAGTTGTGCACCTCGCATTATAGTTCCAATCGTCTGTACCGGAAGTGCAATTTACTTGAAACTTTTTTCGAATTTTTCCAATAAATCCAGAATGATCAACCGTAGGATGTTGAAATTCAGTATTTAAAATTGATGTTGTATCAGAATGATTATCTGCTATTTTTGTAAGAATCAGCCAGGCCAGAAGTGCACTTTACTTAAAACATTTTTGAATTTTTTGCATAAATATAGAATGATTAGTCATAGCATATTGAAATTTCGTAATAGGCACTTCTATAACATCTTATTGTACATCTTGCATTATGATTGCGATCGGTTGAGCCGGAAGTGCACTTTACTTAAGACTTTTTTTTAATTTTCCGCATAATTTCAGAATGATCAGCCATAGGATACTGGAATTTAGCATTTGAAATTGCTGTAACATCTAAATGGTCATCTTCTATTTTTGTAACAATCCGCTGAGCCGGAAGTGCACTTTATATGACAGACTTTTTGAATTTTCCGCATAAATTCTGAACAATCAGTCGTAGAATATTTAAATTTTGTTTTAGGTACTTTTATAATATTTAGTTGTACACCTTGCATTATGATTGCTATCGACTAAGCCGGAAGAGCACTTTATTTGAAACATTTTTTGAATTTTCCGCATAAATCCAAAACGATTGAACGTAGATTGTTAGAATTCAGTATTTACGACGATTATAGCGTCTAGATGCTCATATCCTATTTTTATCGAGATCCACCAAGCCGGAGGTGCACTTTACTTGACAGTCTTTTGGAATTTTTCTCATAAATTCAAAGCGATCAGGTGTAGAATATTGAAATTTGGTATTTCAGTCTGCTGTAGCATCTGAATGATTGCCTACTATTTGCATAACAATAGACTGACCCGAAAGTGCACTTCAGTAGGAATTTATTTTTTAATTTTGCGCATAAATTCAGATCTGTTGGTAGTCATAGAATTTTGGAAATCAGTATTTAGGAATGTTGTAGTATAAGAATAATGGCCCACTGTTTCCATAGCAACCGACTTGGCTGAAAGCGCATTTTACTTTACAGATTTCTAGAATCTCTTGAGTAAATCCAAAACGATTAGCTGTGGAACGATGAGATTTTGTGTTTGATTGTACATATCCAATGATATATACGATCAAACATAAAATCACATCGTATTATATATATAGCCAATGATGTACAAGTAAGTCACGTAATGTTCACGTCAGATTTTTTTTCTAAATTCAACCATGTATTTGTTTCATACCCTTACATGATGAAAATATTCAAATTTCAATCGCAATTTAAGCGCATTTTTTGGAAAAAAGCGCTATTATATTAACTTTGGCTGTCTGGCTGGCTGGTTGGCTGGCTGGCGTGACGCTGAGTTCTCAGTAACTATACTATTTACAGACTTGAAACTGGTACTAAATAAAAGCTGCTATTTCGTAGGTTTGCCCAAATTGCTTTAATTCAAGCTCAGTGACTGTGGAAGATTAAATTATTCAATTACTTGTTTCAAGTGAAACAATGTCCATAGATATCTATGACATTAGGGATATGGCAACTGAAATTTATTAAAGTAGATAAAAATTTAGTTACAACTTTCGCCGCGGGTGTCACTATTATTATGTACAGTTGTCAAATCTGTCCGGGATTCATTCAATGACTTGTTTGACGCGAATTTGAAGCTTTGATAAAGATCAAATTATCATTTTAAGGTACAGCACTTGACCCCCGTCAATCAATAACTAAACAATGAAGATTAAAAGGTATTTTTGAGTTTGTACATGCATAAATTATGTACCTATCAAAAAGTTAACTTGAAACTATTACTAAATGAAAGCTGCTGTTTCGTAAGTTTGCCCAAACTGCTTGATTTCAAGCTCAGTAATTGTAAGGGATAGTAATTTGCGAAATCTCTGAAGCAACAAGCATTCATGAGCTGTAAAAAATGCGCTTCCATCATCTAGTTGATTCTTCAATTTTTTCATAGTATTTTATTGTATCTTTAATAACATGGAAGTTATATATTTAGGGTATTTTGCGAAATAAGTTCCTGTTTATGCAATCAACGATTTGTTTCAACAAATATCCATTTTGTGATGGTTTCTGGTTTCGACTTTCGACTTCAAATTTGCAAATAAAATATTCATTAGTTTAATTGCGATTGCAGAATATGTTTTCATTTTTAATTACAGTATACTTATCCGCATATAATGACCATTTTAATTACTGTTTGTTATTGACCAAGGTACACAACAAATTGACATGAATTTGGTTTCTGAAATGCAATGACCGCAACCTACAGGACAAAATTGTCAAGCTGGTGGCGTTTTGCTTCAAACAAAGCTAAATGCCATTGACCTTAATTTGAAAAACAGTTTGATCATTTTTTGAGCAAATTAATAACTTTAAAGAAAAACTGAAAACTGGAATTGGCACAAGTCGGAATAAGGAATATTAATATTATTATATTTAAAAAGTCGAGAAAGTATTTTTCGACCAGCGATGATATTTGTACATCCTTGAATTCAATTCCAAATTAGTATACCTATCATGAATTAATATCTATTGGTAATTAGTATTCGAAAGATGTGCCCAGTTTAATACATTGTATAAAACGTGAGTACCTCACCTAAATATGAATATTATAATATATAAAAGATTGAATTTTCTATTTTCAAGTATTGTTTGTGGTAAGAGCTGGAAGAGAAATTTGACCCGAGATCATCTTTTTTTAATCGCAGTATAGGTGAGGCGCCTACACAATAGTTCAACTATGATCTACATAAATTTCTACAAGATTTATGTCAATAATATTTTCTAAAAGATATAATCGATGAAGTTAATAATAAAAATATTTTGAAAAGAATTTGAGTAGTAAATATTATTCTCAATAATGAATTATAACATGATTGTAAGAGTTTACATATTAGTCCCACTGACCTGATTATAGTCTGACGTATTTTCTATTGCAAAATTTAACGACATGATATGTAAGTGAGTATGTAGATACGGGTACCTCCACAATAAAATATCATTATTGACTTAAAGACAAATATTAGATCTATTTCGCAATTTTATTTGCAACTGAGTGTAAATGGACACTTCTTATCAAAAGAGCTGCCCATAAAAAGCTCCTTCTCAGAATTACTGCTTTAGTATTTCTGAGTACTAACATGTGCAAACTATTTTCTAGTTTTTGGGAGCTTATGATTTAAATTAATAAATTAAACCGTTTTTTACCTTTTTTATTATTGTGGTTGCTATAATAATTAAATTTTTTTGATTGGAGGTTATATAGATCACGAAATATGCAGGAAATTTGGTTATAAGGAGGAAATTTTACAAGGCTAGATTAAATAAGCAAATATTAATTTCCAAACATAATTAAAATAATAATCAAAGGCCGGATTGAAGAATAGTTGTTTGACCAGGCAACGATTTATTCATTCAATTAGTGATAAATCCAGATTGTGAAGGCAATAAATTAATTTTTATTTTCAAAACACGATCAATCATTTAATTTGTGGTTGAGGCTACGTTTTCATTGTTTTCGAGTGTACTTCTAGTAAAAGAATAGCAGTAATCGATCTTTAATTACTCACGAAATGCTAATTTTCCAAAAAAGCCAAAAATCCAAACCCGGAACCTTTCTAAACATTTTGCAAATCACGATAACTCTCCACTTTCATCAATTAGATCTCAAGATTACAAAACAAGATCGCATCGCTTCATTCATAACAAGTGCGCATCACTTATCACTTAGTGCCATGTTCACCGCTAGCGCGAGCGCCATATCCGGAAATACTCTATCCGCTTTCATATATGAAAGTTCCGCTGTAGATTGGCTGCTGTGAATTTGGTTTTTAATTTTAGTGTAAGGTAGCGTAGGAAATAACGTTTGAACAATTCATTTGTCTTCCTAATTGTCTAAAGAATTGTTCTCATTTTCACTCAGGAAATCTTGAAAACGATGTTAAAACAAGAGGTTTAATTTGTCATTTTGTTATTTAATACGTTAAATATTATCAAAATAATGATAATGGCTCTTTTTGAGCTAAGTTATATTTAATTGTACTATTTTAAAGTTGAATAATACAGTTTACTACAATACTGAGCTTCTTAATGATCTTTTGAGATAATTTCACTGTTATACAATGAAAAAAGATATTTAATAGGGCTATTATGTATCTAATTTAGATACAAGCGTCTGGAATGAGTTGGACAATGTAGCGCCCACACGGAAGTGCTTCCAAACTCAATTTGAATTTGAAACTTCAAGCATAACAATTGAATCTACCGAAACTTCACGACTGTAGCACTAACAAATGCTACCAGCGCCATCTCTTATTACAAAAGTATAACTTACAAGCATTAGCGCCATTTTTGATACGAAAGCTTCTGCGCAGTGGCGCCCCTATACAGGGTGTAACAGAAATAAGTACATTAATTTTAACCTGTGATGCAATTTGTCAAGCATAACAATTTTTCCTGATAACTTTTTTCCGTAAATCCTCTGGATACAGAGTAAAAATTCATCAAAGTTTTGTCAAAAATTTCATAGTGCGCCTATGGTTCAAACTGAATGTTCCTCATTTGTTGGAAGAATGACAGCTGTCGATTGTCAATCATTCATTTGAAACTGGAAAAATATTAGTATTTTGGCAATACATTGTTATTCGCTCACCTCGATTATTCTATTTTTGTATATGTTGGAAGAAAGACTGAATTTGTCTCTGCAATCAACAATTTGGTCTTTTAGTCGTATTTTTATGTCATTTTTAAGAAGTTTGATTTTTATTTAGGGATTTCACGTATATTTTCGGATAGTACATTTCTTAATCATAAGATTGTCTGCACAAGTTCATTGCATTTGAATCAGCTGATTTGAATTGTCTGAAACTGTGTCACTGTGTCAGGAGAGTCAGACTGTGCTGCCATCTACTAGCAGTTCGAGAATTAGTTGCTGTTCCTAACCTACTTCATCAGAAACATAAAGAGTAAATCATTCAACGATTTATTTAAAGAAAACGGTAGAATATTGAATGGAATGTAATTCTAAATTAATTAATTCACTGAATAATTCGATAGAAATATTGCTACATGAAATTTTGGAGATTGTTTTTTCGAAGAACAGAAAATATAGCCTATAAATGTATCAAACTGAATTTGGTAATTGATTTTTAATATTTTCTGAAATATGTGATATAATATTTTGCTTATTCAGCAGATCAATTCACGGCGCATACTTTAATGAAACGACCTGAGTGTGAAGTGTGAAGTTTGTAATAATATGAGAAAAACTAATACACAGGTGCTTCATTCATAAATTGATGTATTTCATTCATCTCATCTGCTGTGTTACGTTCCAGATAAACGTTAGGTTCTAAATATTCCATGGTATTCTCATCGTAATGTACAAGTGCATAATATTTTGACATTAAATACATTACCATAACCACAATAATTCAATTTTTAGTGAAAAATGACAATTTGGAGATCGTTCCAAATAAATTAGCTAAGCTAATCCCAAACTGCCCATGAAATCGTACACAGAATTAATAAATTATAATCTGTTCTATTCCAGAATTTATTTTAAGGAATTGATAGCTCACACATGTCAAAATCAATTATTGTTCTATTGCAACTGCTACTAGATCCGATAACTATGCACCTGAACGACTCGTTAAATTATAGGGGATAAAAAATGCTAAAAAAAGATGAGAATTCGGGAAAAAGTTACTAAGAAAAATTGTTAGGCTTGACAAGAACTATAACTGGTTAAAATTAATGTACTTATTTCTGTTACACCCTGTATATTAGAGGTAGAAAATTTGACAGATGTTCAATAATTATAACTATAACTCATTTAGAACACTTAATTATGGCATTTGTAGTTATTTTAATACTTAATTAACATTTTGACACTCAGTAAAGTGCACCACGTAAGTTAGTTTGTCTTTTTCTATTATAATCACAACGCGAGCTGCAGAAATGTTCCACAAAAATATTATAAATGTTTTTAAGAATGTGTCATGGAATAGTGGCGGATATTTTTTCTTAAATTGTGACTGGTATGTGTCCTACACGACAAAAAAGTTGTGTATGGGTTCATAAAGATTAATGCAGTATTTTACAAAAGAGCCTAAAGGACAAAAGACAGTTACTGCTAAATGGTGCACTAAAAATTTGGGATCAACTGAAGCACTTATGACCATTGTAAAATGGAATAATAATTTCATATAACTGCCATCTGTCACTTTGACAATGACAGCTGCAATTAATTGTACACAATACAAAATTCACGTTTCGAGATTTTGATGGAAATATTCGTTTTGAGCATCCCTGAATTCAGTTTGACTATTTTCGGCTTGATGTCAATACGTATGTATGTGCGCAAATCTCAAAACCTGTCAAACGTATGATGCTGAAATTTTGTATTTAAGTTTAGTATAAGGTCTAGTTGTGTACCTTGCATTATGGTTGCAATCGTCTGTACCGGAAGTGCACTTTACTTGAAACTTTTTTCGAATTTTTCTAATAAATCCAGAATGATCAAACGTAGGACGTTGAAATTCAGTATTTAAACTTGATGTTGTATTAGAATGGTTATCTGCTATTTTTGTAAGAATCGGTCAGGCCAGAAGTGCACTTTACTTGAAACTTTTTTTGAATTTTTTGCATAAATATAGAATGATCCGCCATAGCATATTGAAATTTCGTATAAAAAACTTCTATAACATCTTATTGTACATCTTGCATTATGATTGCGATCGGCTAAGCCGGAAGTGCACTTTACTTGAAACTTTTTTTTCATTTTCCGCATAAATTTAGAATGATCAGCCGTAGGATACTGGAATTTAGCATTTGAAATTGCTGTAGCATCTAAATGGCCATCTTTTATTTTTGTAACAATCGGCTGAGCCGGAAGTGCACTTTCTATGACAGACTTTTTGAATTTTCCGCATAAATTCTAAACAATCAGTCGTAGAATATTTAAATTTTGTATTAGGCACTTTTATAATATCTAGTTGTACACCTTACATTATGATTGCTATCGAATTATCCGGAAGAGCACTTTTTTCGAAACATTTTCTTAATTTTTCGCATTAATCCAAAACGATTGAACGTAGATTGTTAGAATTCAGTATTTAGGACGATTATACTGTCTAGATGCTCATATCCTATTTTTATTGAGATCCACCGAGCCGGAAGTGCACTTTACTTGACAGTCTTTTGGAATTTTTCGCATAAATCCGAAACGATTGGCCGTCTACGTCAGATTTTTTAGGTTAAAATTGTGAAGGGAAAAATATTTCTTGCAATTTGCATTTTCTTCCACTTCTTTTGATATGACGACCGCTGTATCAATTCTGGACGGAATCCGTACTGTCCATTTTAGCGTATTATATACAGTTGCAAGTTAAATTAAATTGATCCCAATATTCTCAATACCTTATATAAATTTCGTCTAGTGTCTAGTCGCAATGCAAGCAAAGGAATATAGCCCTTATTAAATTCTGACGCTTGATTGGATAATACCATAAGGACGAAAACTGTATCCACAATTTTAGAATATAAAGGCATGTATTCTCCGAGGCGGTCCGTGAAATTAAATGGATCCTAATCGCTTATATTAATAAGGTCTAGTCGCAACGCAAGCAAAGGAGTATAGCTCTTATTAAATCGTCTTTATGACAATTCTGATGTTTAATTGGATGATACCATAAGGACGAAAACTGTATCCACAATTTTAGAATATGGAGGCACGTATTCTCCGAGGAAGTCTAAGGGGCCTCGCGCCTCAAGCCGATTTTTTAACACAATAATTGATTCTATAATAAGCAATATGGATTCGAGATTTATGTCACTAAATGAATATTTTAAAAATATACCAAAAGAGCAAATAATAAAAAAAAATCAAGATTTACACACAGTCCTGCGAGTATGGGTGAAAATAGTGACTTCCAACCTTACGAATTGTATGAAGAATTACGAGCTATGATTCTAAATGCACCAGACATCAATAAAGATGTGAAAGAATTGCTCCAATACATAATAGAAAATATTTTGAATGAAAATCCAAATCTTTACATTGTCTATCGAATTTTGTTATTGTTATTATATTATTATTGTTTCGTTCAGAAGATACAACAACAAACTTTGTGCTACTATACAATAGTATGTAGATCACAATACTTTCCACACATTTTGATTATCTCTATTGAGTTGAAAACAACTACAGATTCTAAATGTTATTCATAAGGTAAGTAATGGTATTTGTATTTTTAGCACATTTTTAGCGCATTTTTAGCGCACTTTTTAGCGCACTTTTTTGTAAAAAAGCGCTATTATATTCACTGTCTGGCTGGCTGGCTGGCTGGCGTGACGCTGAGTTCTCAGCAACTATACTATTTACAGACTTGAAACTGGTACTAGATAAAAGCTGCTGTTTCGTAGGTTTGCACAAATTGCTTTAGTTCAAGCTAAGTGATTGTGGAAGATTAAATTATTCAATTACTTGTTTCAAGTGAAACAATGCCCATAGATATATATGACATTAGGGATATGGCAACTAAAATTTATTAAAGTTGATAAAAATTTAGTTACAACTTTAGCCGCGGGCGTCACTATTATTATGTACAGTTGTCAAATCTGTCCGGGATTCATTCAATGACTTGTTTGACGCGAATTTGAATCTTATTAGAATGAATTATTATTATTGGATGAAAATTTGTTTACTTTTAGTGTATTTTTTTTATATAGCTTTGATAAAGATCAAATTATCATTTTAAGGTACAGCACTTGACTTCCCGTCAGTCAATAACTAAACAATGAAGATTCAAAGGTATTTTTGAATTTGTACGTGCATAAATTATGTACCTATCAAATAGTCAACTTGAAACTAGTACTAAATGGAAGCTGCTGTTTCGTAAGTTTGCCCAAACTGCTTGATTTCAAGCTCAGTAATTGTGAGAGATGGTAATTTGCGAAATCTCTGAAGTAACAAGCATTCATGAGCTGTCAAAAATGCGCTTTCATCATCTAGATGATTCTTGCATTTTTTGAGATATTTCAACAAAAATACTTATTAAATTAGAATGAATCGTGCAGAATACGATATTTTTTACAGATTCCAATTATCTCAATTCGTTCAAGAGAAACAGAGTCAAACAGTGTGTGCTTTTAATTCGGCTATTCTCTCATCCGCCCGTTACTCAATACTTTATTTGACGATCTTTTAAAATTTTCCGCATAAATTCAAAACAATCAGTCATAGAATAGCATTTCTGTAACATCTAGTTGTGCACCTTGCATTATGATTGCAATCGTCTGTACCGGAAGTGCACTTCAGTTGAATTTTCTTTTAATTTCGCTTATAAATTCAGAGCTATTAGCCGTAGAATCTTGGAAATCAGTATTTAAGAATGTTGTTCCATAAGAATGATGATCTACTGTTTCCATAGCAACCGACTGGGCCGAAAGCGCACTTTATTTGACCAATTTTTAGAATTTTTTGGATAAATCCAAAATATCAGCCCTGAAAAGATGCGATTTTGTGTTTATTATATTGTAACGTTATTTATTTTAATAAATTAGATAACTAACACTATTTCTAATGAATAATTCTAATTTAAACTAAATATTATTACGCTACACTATAACTTTACTTTAATTATTTATGTCAATATTGATTTATTTTTAATAACACAATTTATTTCAACCACTAGCAGTCCATATTATAAGATCTCCGAGCCAAAATCAATAATAATCCTCGTTGAGTCAGCCACTGATATATACCGTGGGTCTCTCCCCACTACGTTTTTCCCGCAAACGTCCAGGCTTTTCTAGAAAGCGCTAGAAGGTACCAGCAATTTTCTAGAAAACAAATATATATTCGCTTCTATTTCTTGATGTAAAATATTTCCACAATAATTCTAAGCACCAGTAAAGCCGAAATGACTAATTTATAAACTTAAATTCGTTACAATATGCAAAAATATATCCAATGATGTACAAGTAAATCAGATTTTTGTTCAAATGAAGAAAATTATGATTTAGATAGAAAAAAATCTGATTTAAATCAAAAGAATCTATTAATTTGATAATGCGGTTTCGCAGTTTTGGTTGAAAAGGTGCTCACAACTCACCTAATTTGGCAATATGGAACTTTTTGCCTATTTTTGGGCTTGAATAAAATTACGGAATAGGAAGTTTTTATCTGAGGATGAGATGAACAATGTAATCTACTGTTTTTGAAAGTATTCCATAATTTTGACGTCAGCAACATTGACAAGTTTTTGTATTAAATTCAGGATATAAAAAATTTTTATTAAAAAAATCATAATTTTTTGGATATTTTTAGTTTTGAATCGTTTTGTTGCACAACTGCCTCAAATACTAGTTTAATTTTAAATTGACATGGCAAATGCGTCAAGTGTTTCAGGAATTTTAGATCGAAGCATGTTTGAAAAACTCACACAGTATTTTTATACAATTTTTTGTTTATTTCCATTTCTAAGTTACAATTTTTATGCAATAATTTAGTTTAATTTTTATTTTTGATAAAATATGTATGTTTCCTGTTTAATTAGTTTATTTTATTTTCTACTGTGGTATTTTTATTTAAAGGAAAATAGTGTCACAAATATGAAATATATTAAGTAATTAGTCCACATAATTATTTATTTGAATTCGCTATAACTATAATCCTAGTTAGTATTGACCAAGTCGGTGTTCAATTGTCGGACGTGATTGACAGCCTACGGTTACTAGATGTTCGGTGGTTGCCAGGCATCAACTGTTAAACAATTGAATGTTGGCTCATTGTTGGATTAGGTATATAAGAGCATGAGAGTAACTGTGAGCGATATTGTGATCATACAAGTTTATAAAATAAATATTTGTACTGCAACCTGTAATTATTAATTATTCACAATATTTTTTTTTTTTAATTGAAATCAGTGATTTTTTTGAAAAAATCATTTGATTTTAATTATGATTTAAATCAAATGGTTTAAATCAAATAATTCTATTCATCTACATGATTGAATTGCTACTTTCTATTGAATAATCTTGCGTTTAATTGACAGAATATACACCAGTTTTTATTTAATTTTCTTTATACTAGCTATATTTTTTTTTATTCTTGAATAAGGAGGAGAAATATTATTTTGAGGATTTATTTATGAAATTTTATGAGCTTTTTTACTTCCGTGACCTACATACAATATTGATATATAATAATAAGATTTTTTGATGATTTAGACCCTACTAAACCCAAAAAACAATTTAAAAAAATCTGAAGTCTGAAATTTCATATTTGGCCTTTTTATAAAAAAGTTAGTGAATAAGATTTTTTCAACCAGTGGTACCAACAATTTATTTATAATAGTTTTTTGTGTTTATTTTATAAACAGTAGTATTTATTACAAAATATGAAATAACTGAAATTGATCCTTGAATGATTTAGCACAAAATTTACCTGGAATATTTTTTAAAATTATAAGCGGTTCATTTGTTATTATTAAAATTTGAATTATTCAAAAATAGAAATATTATTACTCATATTTGGACATCACATGCAAGCATTCGTCAATTTTTTTTTTTTTTTTAAATAAATAAATCGGCTCTATCGTGTTTGGTCAATTAAAATAAAGCTCCTGCAGAAATAATTTAGTAAAAGTGTTAAAAATTATATTTAAACGATTGTCAATTGTTTTTTACAAGTTTACAACTTGACTAAATTATACCAAGTTTGGGATCAATTGTAAAATAAAATAATTTCATATAACCACCACCTGTCACTTTAACAATGACAGCTATCACTTTGAAATATGCATTTAATAAATAATTAATTTTCAGAAAGTGCTACACGTAAAATAACAATTTGTACCGTGTAATTCAGGCCTCATTATCAATTAATCATTATCAAAGCAATATACTTTTATTATTGCAAAACAATTGCAAGCAATAATATAATAATATTATTTTGATATTAATAAAATTACGAATATTTCTGATAATTTTTTTGTTTTGCAGGTTCACAAAAGGATGACAGTAGAAGAACTGAAAAGTACTTTTCACGTAGATAGCCATGATTTAGGTGAGTACGATTATTTAAAATAAAAAATCTGAATGCGGAAATCAATCAATTCCAAAACAATTTAGATTAAATTTTCTGTTTGTTTATTGTACGACAATAACATTGATTTGTTTTCAGTCCACATGACAAATAAAGAAAATAAACAAAAAACAAACACGTGTAGATATTTTACGGCGTTTACATCATTTCCAAGAACCACTTTGTGTACACACGGTAGCAGCAATAATTATATGGTTTAGTACAGCTTCGAGAGAAGTTAACAAGCATTTTAAATTGAGGAAAAAACCTGAGAATCTTTGATTCGACAAAATTTTTAATCATTTTTAAATAATTTTGTTTGATTTGCCGGATGGAAGTGCAAAAAATCTTCACACTTTCTTATCATAAATTCCAAAAAAGTATAAATTCGCTAACGAGTTCTCCCATTCACTTTTACTCAAAACAAGACAAAATTACTTTCGTCTGTCTTTAATCACTTTTATTTTCAACTGCTTCGTTTTTCTGTTGTTTCTTTATTAGTACTTATGTAAATACATACGTAATTGCATGTCGGAGAATGTAGGTGTGTTTAAAAAGCAAAACTTTCGCACACAAGACGATGTTACAGTTATTTTAACAGTTCGTCATTACTCCATAACGTAAGAATTTACGATGTTATGTGAGTCTACTATGATTAACCCAGTTTTCTTGATTGTCTGAGTGGGAACATTATTCTTACATTCATTTTTTGCAATTCAATACAATTATAGCTGAGATTCCGATTTATACCGCATGCCTTTTTGAGGATTGAAAATTTAACCCTTGATAAGAAACATAAAAAGATTATTGATTGCAGGCTTTCCGGTCATAATGTATTCAATTATATATTTTTTTAAATATTTTAAAACTAGTATTGAAAGGCATGCAACTCGCAACAGCCCAAAAGTTTCAGCGTAACAACGTATGCGCATGCCTGAAGTGCATCATTTGCGCGAGCGATCTGATCATATGCATTTATGCTACAGAGTCCATTCTTTGATTAAAACAGTTTTACGACTGATGTAAACAAGCGCATTATCTAAAGCCCACTTGATTTAGGTGCGAAAAACAATGATAACAGCCCCGGAAATTATCACTTGTTGAGATTATCAGTAAGATGTCAATTAACGACAATAAAATACCGGAACAACTTTTACTATCTACAATAAAATGTCAGTTTGTACAACAGAATTGATAGCCAATTACTTTATCAACAATCACACATTGATTTTTGATCAAAGCGACTTTTTGTTACATTAGATTGTTTATTATTTGAAACGACTTGGGTGAAGGTTTCGTATAGTTTTTATTCTGTAATTAAATAATGCTTTGTTTGAATAAAAATATTGTGGAGCATTCTAAATGAAAGTATAGTAATCTAAAGCATGAAGTTAATGTACATGAATGTGAATGTATTGTAGTTTGTAGTTCATTGTCATCGGAACTGACAAAATATTTACTAGAAATCGTTTAAAAAGTCGCTAGTATCTTCGTACAATTTTTTCGTTAATCGGTAGCTTACCAAAGAACAATAGACAACCAGAAAAGGATTAATTGGTTTTATGACAATCGAAGATTTAAGGTTAAACGGTAGTAGCTATCTTTGTCTAATCAATAATGACAATTATTACGGACTCTTGTAGAAATTTCCATGACCGTTTTACATACTAAATGTGATAGAATTTCGTTGATACAGCACTCAATTTCTAAAACTATACAAAATCTTACAATGTAGGCACAAAATACTTGATTATCATGTCGCGATAGCGAGCACCATTAAATGTTTTTGCCTAATCAGCTGATTCTTCGATGCCTCCAACCCAAAATTTGCACGAAACAGTGACCCATTGTAGATGCTGTTTCTCAAGAATAACTCGTGAATTTTTTGAATCCCAAATGTGACAATTCTCACGATTAAAATAAGCGCTATCGCTGAAAATTAAGAGTAATGCAGATTTGAATCGAGTATTATTATTTGTAGAATGACATTTCCCAATAATAATTGATGGACATAAATAAAATACAACTTCAGAACTATGATATTGATTCCAGAGGCGGCTCTAGCCTACTTCTCTCTTCATCGTATTTCTCTTTTTTATAGATTTCAATCCCAATCCACAATTCACAATTTTAATCGCAGCCCGCAATCCACAATTTGAATCCCAATTCACAATTTTAATCCCAATCCACAATTCACAATTTTAATCCCAATTCAAAATTTAAATCCTAATCCAAAATCTACAATTTGAACCTCAATCCACAATTTTAATTCCAATCCACAATTTCAATCCCAATCCACAATCCACAAATTTAATCCCAATTCACAATCCTCAATTAGAATCCACAATATCAATCTCAATCCGCAATCCACAATCCGTAATTTACAATCTTGATTCCAATCCACAACCCAAAATTTTAATCCCAATCCAAAATTCACAATTTCAGTCCCAATCCACAATTTGAATCCCAATACACAATTTCAATCCTAACGTACAATCCACAATTTTAATAACAATCCCAATCCAAAATACACAATTTTATACTCAATCCCAACTCACAACCCACAATTTCAATCCCAATCCAAAATTCACAACCCCAATCCTAATCCAAAATCCAGTAACCCAATCCCAATCCCAATTTCTATAACCCTAATTCCAATCGAAAATCCACAATCCCAATCCCAATCCAAAATCCAAGATCCAGAGACCCAATCCTCATTCAAAATCCACAACCCCAATCACAATCAAAAATCTACAATCCCAATCCCAATCCAAAATTCACAATCCAGTACAAAATCCAAAATCCACAATTCCTGATCCAAAATCCACAATTTTAATCCCAATCAAAAATTCACAATCCCAATCCTAATCAAAATCCACAATCCCAATCCCAATCTTAATCCAAAATCCAAAATCCAGAAACCCAATCCCAATCCCAATCCCAATCCCAAATTCTACAACCCCAATCTCAATCGAGAATCCACAATCCCAATCCCAATCCAAAATTTACAATCCCAATCCCAATCTCAATCCCAATCCCAATTCAAAATCCAAAATCCAGAAGCCTAATTCCAATCCAAAATCCTAATCCCAATCTAAAATCCACAATTCCTGATCCAAAATCCACAATTTCAATCCCAATCCAAAATAGAATGGTGGATTATGGATTATAGATTATGGATTAGCTCTAATAAAATATTTTGTTGAAGAAATTGATCTTGTTTTTAAAGAATTATGCCGCCGTGCACCCCTTGCACCCCCGCTTGAGACGCCACTGATTGATTCAAATTCTCATCTGTACAATTCCAGCTACAGTAGCATTCAAAAATCTAAGAAAGACAAGTCTTATAAAATTAGATTTGAATTTAATTTTTAATGTATTATCCAAACTCTAACAGAATTGTCATTTGAAATCCGAACCATTCTTCTTATCAGTATGACAAGATCGGTAAAACTACAAAATCAATTTTTTCGGTTCTTGAGAGATTGATATTTAAATATAAATAATAAATAAATAAATGATAAAATTAATTTAGTTAGGTTAACAAACCATTGACAGCTGTCATGTGATACAACATGCTGCGACTAGATAGCGCCACAGAACAAATCTGCTAGTAACAAAGTCATATTCACACCACTAGAAGAAATTAAAAAATATTTTCCTAAATTATTTGCCGCTGAAATTCCAGAAAATATTGTAAAAAATTGCTCATAATTTTTAGATACCATTAATATACTTTTTTTCCTGTCAATTTAATGATTTTTCATAACAAAATCTATGATATGAACAAAATAAAATTAATTTCTCGAAAACTGTCATTCCGATTTCTCCCAAAAAAACATATTTATGTCCAAGAAGTATTTGGCCACAAATATAATTACTTTTGCCAAAATTGAACTTGTAAATTTTGGAATAGAATAAAAAAATTGTAAACTGACATCAGAGAAGTACCCAAAATATCAAGAATTTTGGACCCAAAATTCAGTGATCGATGTAAAAAAAATTGATGATTCAAATATGTATACTTTTTGAATATAAATAATATAGTATAGTAGTAATAAATAGTATTGACCAATTCGATGTTCAATTGTCAGACGTGATTGACAGCCTATGGTTACTAGATGCTCGGTGGTTGCCAGGCATCAACTGTTAGACAATTGAATGTTGGCCCACTGTCGACTTAGGTATATAAGAGCGTGAGCTAGGAGAGGAATGTATTCAGTACGAGTAACAGAGCGGAATAGTGATCTTACAAGTGTTTAAAGTAAATATTGGCACTGTAACCTGTGTAAATAAATGAATTACAATAAAATTTGTGACGATATTATTAACGGAATATTAATTATTGAAAATCAATAACTTTTGCACAGCACTCTGAGGAATAATGTCATCTAGAAGTAAAATAGTTGCTCGCAAATTCCCGAAATGTCTTCGTGAATGTTCGACAGTTGATACGCGTGTACACAAGAGGTGGGGGAAGGGTATTTCGTATCCGCCGCTTGCAATTGCAATCTAAATATTTTAATTTTGTTTAAAATTGTATAACTTTGTGTCATCACAGTTATAGCAGCCAATATCGCCAATAGAAAATTATTTTTTGTTTCCCAAGATCGAAAAAACTTCCTAATGACGAAATTTGACAAAATTAGTAAACAAATATTATTAGGACGTATTTATTTTTTTTATTTTGAAATATGATAGCTCTGAAGACACCTGCGAATCGTATGCAAATTTTATGGCCCTCTGTTTAAATTTACATGGTGCAAAAAATTTATATAAATTTATAATTTTTATTTTTCGGTTTTTTCCCAAAATAGATATAAAAGATTTTGATTTGAATATTGTGTTTGTACAATAATACATAATTCATTAATTTTAACACCGTGTCAAATTTAAATTCTAGTCGTAAAATCAGAATGGATGACAGCATTTTTATATTTGAATTAAATCGCGGATTAAAACTTTATAATAAAATCAAATAATTGTATTTTTTATTTTCCAGTTCCCGAATATGAAGTCATCCGCATCCACCATATATCCCCGCGCAGTATAGACAGCGGCGGCGGAAACAAATTCACCGGAGGGGGCAAACTAAACTCAAAAATAGTTCAAAATAGTAAATCAGCTCATTTTAAGATCTCCGAATCAGATTTAAGAGGACATAAAGCCGAATTAAGGCTGAAAGCTTTTGGAAGGCCCATGAATTTGAGTCTAGTGAAGACAGAAGGGCTTATTAAGAAGAGCGGGCTTAAAATTTGGGCGGTCGAGCCCAACGCCACTGCGCAGCATGGGGTCGAGTATGTTGAACAGCCACAGGTAAGACAAAAAAAAAAGATTTAGAAACAATTGCAACACAAGTATCGATCGCTATTTGTTTCCTACTAGAAACGAAAGTGCCGAAATTGTTGTCACGGAATAGATGAAAAATATCATGGCCAAAATGTACACGAAAAATATTATGACGTCATTTTTACCCATAGCCTACTATCCGTTAAGATAGCGGTTCTGGCTCTCAGAAACGTGAATCTATTTGCCTTAAAGCGATGTGAATACAGTTTCACTGCCGTGTTTTGTAACAGAATCAGATTCACGATTACTTTATAGTAAAAGTAAAAGTTATGAACATAACTTTTAAACCTTAAGAGTTCATTCGCTAAGGCTCATTTCAGCATGGAATGTATAGATAAGTTAGGATATATTATCATATAAGGGTGAAATTTGAATGTAGATGGCATTTGTTTTCTTTTTGGATAAATCAGGATGTGAAATCTTGTGGGAGAATGTTTTGATTATTTATGGTTTCATTTTTGATGGTCTAGTTATTTTCAACCGCTTCAATTTCATTTTTAAATAGTTGAACGTCGAGTACTTAATAATTAATGTAAAATTGCTCCAAATTAGTGAATTTTATAAGAGAAACTGTTTTTTCGCGAAAGTATTTTACGAGCATTATCAAATAATAACTTCCTATATTTACCAATAGAACTTTGGTTGTGGATAAATTTATTATTGAATCGAATACCCACTGCGGTGCATTCACCCTCACTACTGCTTTGTGTGTCGGCACTAAAACACTGGTTTTTGTTTTCAACTAACGCGCGGGCTTCGCCCGCTCTGTCAAGCTCGACATGCCATGCTCAATGTTTATCAAACCTCTAATAGAGTCATTATTTCTCAACGGACACATACAAAGTAGCACATGTCTACATTTATTCTAGTTATACAATCTTTTTTTTTGAGAACCGTGTGAATAATATTTTTTGGTCTTTTTGTAGATTTTCTATTCTTGTTTGTTTTGCATTAGTTGTTTGATTTTGTCCTATTCTATATTTTTGTGTTTGGCTTGTATTCATCTCTTTCTCGGCCTTCCTCTTCTTTTCTTGTTCTGGATTTTGGCTTCATACTTTTTTTTCTATATTATTATGTTCTTGTTTTCCTATTTATCCGAGCCATTCAAGCTGAGATTCTTCAATATATTCTTGTATTGGTTTGATGTTTATTTCTTCTCTATATTTTTTTTAGTTATACTAAAACAAATTCTTTGAAAATAGTAGGTTTTTTTTTTGTTTTTTCGTAATACTATCACACTTGGGCTTTTCAGATCTCCTTATCTTCTCTAAGTATATATTTTCTTTTTATCCTGTCGTATATAATTTTTTTATTTATTTTGCGATGAAACCTCATTTTCACAGACAATATTCTGTTTGTTTGGTATTATATGAAGCAATATTTTAAATTTGTTCTTAATTGCATTGAAGAGTTTGTTTGCTTTTGTCTTGTTTTTTCACAAATTTCGGTCTCTGTATTACTTCTATCATTGATTAAATAATAGTTAAAATTAGGTATTTGTTTTATATTATCTAAATGTATGAGCATATGTAGGTTTAAGCTACAAACGCTTTTTTTGCTACGTATGTTGTTGTCTTTCTATACGTCCGAACCATCTAAGCTGAGATACTTCAATATATTCTTGTATTGGTTTGATGTAAAATAGTTCTTTATTTGTTTCTTTTTTCATTTTGTCTAATCTGGTTCCCCCTTTTTTTATTTTGCAGAGAAATCTTATTTCCACATACTAGATTCTGATTGTTTTGTATAAAACTTGCCTGCTTTTTTTACAACGTTATTATGCTGTTATCTTCCTATATGTCCGAGCTATCAAAGCTGCGGTTCTTCAATATATTCTTGTATTGGTTTGATGTTTATTTTCTATATGTTGTGTTTTTAATTTGGTTTTGGTTAGCGTCCAGGACTTGCTTGCATATGCAATGTTTATAGTCACGTTCTCAATTGCGTTAAAAAATTTGTCTGCCATATTATAATTTTGTAATTTTCAGTCTCTGTATCTCTTTTTCCATTCCAAGATGATTGAAATTAGATAATTGCTTTAGTTTATCTAAATTTATGAATGTATCATGCTTGAAATTTTCTCTTCATGATCATTTTTTTTGAGGTCTATTTTGGGATTGTGTTACAATGCTCCTTCTGTTTTTTTTCTAATATGGAAAGTTTACATTTATTCTTGCTGTTTTCCAGGGTGTAAAAAAATAAAAACTCACGACTTTTATTAAATAAAATTATGATTTTTTTAAATTTTTTCTTTAGTTTTGACTTTTAAAGTATTATTTAGATAGTATTTTCAATATTTTTAGTAATGATTTGAACCATTTCGTTGCATATCACACAGTTTCTTTATATAATATTTTGTTTATTTTCAATTCTAAGTTAAAATTTATTTTTTATTTTCTAGTATAGTTTTTTATTTTTGATAAAATATGTGTTTCCTGTTTGTAATTTTCTTATGATGAGTAGTTTACTTCATTTTCCACCGTGGTGATTTTCTTTAAAAAAAAAATTTGTTTTTTGATTAAATAGGAGAAGAGTTTCAGGCCTTAAGTGATCCAGTCAAGTTTAAGGCCTGAAACTCTTCTCCTAAATATTACTTTGGATCCTTCCCCACATTTTTGATTTTTTTATTAAAATCAATGATTTTTTTGAAAAAATCACTTGATTAAAATCTTGATTTTAATCATGTTTTAAATCAAATGATTTTAATCATCTACACCCTGCTGTTTTTTACTATTTTGTCTATGTTAATATCGGTAGAAACAAATGAGAAAAAAATTAAAACAGCAATATGACAGTCGGCAAAGAAAGCATGTGGCACGACGAAAATTTGTAATAAACAAGTGAAAAAACCCCATGGTATGGTGGACAAAAGACATTAAAATTAAAGTAAACATAAAGAAACAAGCATAGAAAAAATATTTGCTACATGAAGACATAGATGGTTACAAGCAAAAGGTTGGACGTTAAGAAAACAATACAGGAAGCAAAGAAAAATTAATGGATAAAATTTGGGTGTAGATTGAATGGAGCACAGAACAAACTAAAAACTTAGCTATTAGGTGTATGAAACTAAACCCACATGACAGGTAAAAAGAGAAGAGGTAGACCAAACAAGAAATGAGACCAAAAAATTAAAAATTTCTTTATTGACTATATTGAAGAATTTTCTAGGTCTGCGTCAAAAAGTTGTGTGGTTTTGTCATATTTTATAGTTTTATCACACATTTTTCTTAGACAGAAGATAAAATATTGGGTACTTCTCCCTGGGCTAAATTTATATTGTGTTTCTTCTAATTTTTCTTCTACTTGTTTTTCAAGCCTTCCTTGGAGTACTTTGGTGATTATTTCACTCATGTCAATTATACTGACAAATTTTGCATAATTACAATGACAATTATAATAATAAATTTACCGCGATAAATTGCCTTTGTCATGGAGAAACAATACACAGTTCAAATATAAACAAACAATCAGTTCCCGGAAATGTCAAAATTCAATCGTTTTGGAAATGCATTTTTCACCGAAAGTAATAAAATTGAAAACAAAAAGTTCAAAAATACAAGAGTATATGGAGACAATTTAGTGCATTTTTCAATAAAAAAAGGTTATTAGTTGCAATTAACATTATTTAATATGTACTTATAGTATCAATTTCATTCGAGAAATATTCTCCACAAATACCACTCGCGACTTTAATTTTACCATAAATTTTTCTTTCAAACATTGTTTTTATTTTTTTTTTATTTTTACTACAATTAGACTACACAACAGGACAAGTCCCAATAACAGTGCAGCACTGATAAGATAAAACAATTCAATATATCAAAAACAAATTAAAGCGATATACATAGAAATAAAATATATATAATTGTATAAATATATAAGTATATAAGTAGTGGTAAACAGTAACTAATAAACTAATCATAAGACAGATATATTTGATAGACATTATTTTATAGAGCACTTAAAGGTATATAAACTACAAGAAAACAAATCTGCTATAGTAGATACAGAAATTAAATTATTATATGCACTGGCAATTCTGATCAGTGGCGAATTCATGGCGAAATTTGTTCTACAATGTTTTACAACAAACAAATCTACGGATCGTGTGGAATGACAAGGAATTCAGAAAGAAAATCTATCCAAAAGAGTAGGACTATCAATTTGATTATTTATCACTTTGAATAAAAAGTGTTGCTAGGTAATCAATGTTTTCAGGAAAAATTTATTGGTAAAATTACAGTCCTTTGTGATATTATATACGAAAATTTCAACTAGTATACTGAGCATCGGTATTCTACGATAATTTTTGCAGCTACACTAGTCTCCTTTTTTATTATTGATACTATTATCGCATTTCTTCAATCTTCTGGTACTCGTACTATGAAGTTATTTAGTGCGCCGTTGTTTAAATTAAGTAAAAATGTTTTACTCTTTTGGCTTATAAATTTTAGTTTAAAGGTAAAGAGTATTAAATTAGGACAAAATTGATCAGTTGTTTTTAAAGTTTTGGTTAAATAAACACATTTAAATTTTTCATAATTTTTTTTTTATGAGTAGCTCGCTTTTCCAGTAACTATCATATTGTTACGTTCGAAAGTGTCATGATTCGTAAAATCCGTCCCTGTTGTCTGGGCGGAGCCTGTTATCTCTTCGATATTCGAGAATAACGTAGAAATTTCTGGATGTTTGGTTTCCGTATATAAAAAGGCAAACAACCTGACTAGAAAACAGTGAATAGTGAAATAGAGTGAATATTCAGAGCGTGATTAATAAATAAGTTGTTGTAAATAAATATTGGTGGCTTTGTAGTTGAGGTTTAATAATAGTGAATAGAAATAAATTGTATAGTGTTTGTTTTAGCGTTACAACGAAGATTGAACTTTTATTTTCTTTCCATTTATTAAATAGCGACATTTATTTTGACAATAAACGATTCATCAAAATCCAGTTTTGATAGATTAATAAATTTGTGCCTCTAGAGTCTAGAGAATGTCTTAAAACTTCAAAATATGGAGTTTGTTTTTTATTTTTAGGGTTTATAGATTTTATTAGTGATTAGGCATGCCATATTAACTTTCTCAATGTTCTGATGATTTACAGAGGTACGACAAAGCGGTGTTTGTCTCCCGATAAAGTGGATCTTCATGTAAACAAAAAAAAAACAAAGCTACATTTCTTTAAAACAACAAACTACTTTTTCAAAGAGAAAATCGGTAATAACACGATGCGGTGAATAATAATAGGAGTAGCACATGTTTACATTAGGTTGGCATAAATGTGATCAATTCTGGAGGTGACGACCCATTACTTGTTGTTACAGGAGGTTTCAATTTTTTTTAACAATGCACTCAGCGTCAGTCAGACAAAGAAGCTCGGTTGTAGAGAGAAACAGATTTAAATGTCCAATCGGCTACTCTCGCGAAACTTCGGTAATGCTCGTCGCAAAATGCTTTGTATTAGAGTGTTCGGAACGTTCTTTGCACTCCAAGTGCAGTGCGCTTAATTTCCTTATTTCATTTTTTAATTATTTTTGAGTGAAAAAATAAGCTCGTATTAAAAAAATTATGAATGTGTAATTTCAAAATTTATTATGTAAAATCACTAAATCATCAGATAAAAATCATATTACAAAGCTTTTTAAATAAAATAACCGACAATAAAAATTATCAAAGAACAAATCAAAAAATTTCGTAACTCGCTCGCACGCATGTTCAACGCGAAAACCAATGCGTAACCTTAACCCGTAAAAGTAATATGTGTGTCAGAAAATATTACCACAATGTATGTTTTAGTAATTCATAATCAAACAGTTTATGAAACAATTGAAATGCGACAGGCGCTATAGTTAATATAATGAACAAATGAGTAGCTATTCTGAGCCTTATGTTAGAAATGAAGAAACTCTGAATTTGAGAACCGAAATCGGCGGTGTTTGTTAATATTACCTTGTAAGGTGAAGTAATCGGAGTTTGCGTGACGTATGCAGTTAAATTAAATATGAATATATGAAATATCCTTTTAACTGGTTTATCAAATATTTTCATAATTATGGATTCCTAACCGTTTTCATTCTACTTTGAATTCAGCTTGGTACGTTAGTGAAAGTAACGGGGCATGGCCCACTTCGCCGTAATTTTCGATGTTCATTTGTTTCCTCTACATTAACTTTGCTATTCGTCTGGTAGGCATAGGAAATAACAAGTGAATGAATAAATTTTGAAAAGGAGCTGTCAGCAAACATGTTATTAAGTATGTTAATTTGGAATGTTTCCGTATAAGAAGAAAAAATTATTAGAGTGGAAACATGCTAACCCTTTTAGCAGTCAGAAAGTGCATATTTTGTCTCATTTGATTTCTAATATTTATCATTGTGTTAATAAAAAAAAATTGAAGAATCATCTTGATGATGAAAGCGCATTTTTGACAGCTCATGAATGCTTGTTACTTCAGAGATTTCGCAAATTACCATCTCTCACAGTTACTGAGTTTGAAATCAAGCAGTTTGGGCAAACTTACAAAACAGCAGCTTCCATTTAGTACTAGTTTCAAGTTGACTATTTGATAGGTACATAATTTATGCATGTACAAACTCAAAAATACCTTTTAATCTTCATTGTTTAGTTATTGACTGACGGGAGGTCAAGTGCTGTACTTTAAAATAATAATTTGATCTTTATCAAAGCTATATAAAAAAAATACACCAAAAGTGAACAAATTTTCATCCAATAATAATAATTCATTCTAATAAGCTTCAAATTCACGTCAAATAAGTCATTGAATGAATCCCGGACAGATTTGACAACTGTACATAATAATAGTGACACCGACGGCTAAAGTTGTAACTAAATTTTTATCTACTTTAATAAACTTTAGTTGCCATATCCCTAATGTCATATATATCTATGGGCATTGTTTCACTTGAAACAAGTAATTGAATAATTTAATCTTCCACAATCACTGAGCTTGAACTAAAGCAATTTGTGCAAACCTACGAAACAGCAGCTTTTATTTAATACCAATTTCAAGTCTGTAAATAGTATAGTTGCTGAGAACTCAGTGTCACGCCAGCCAGCCAGCCAGACTGCCAAAGTGAATATTTCCAAAAAATGCGCTAAAAATGATACGCCACTGAATAATACGGGATTATGAAATAAGGTTATAATAAATAACGTCACGGAAATTCTCATTGAGAGAAACAAAAGACTGTCTACGAGAAAAAAGTGAGAAAATTGTCGTAAAAAATAAGACAATTGTCTACGTCATCTAGTTATCTGATATTTGTATGAGAACGTCACTTTAATACCGTTGTATTGTGCATAAACGTAGTATTTAAGGGGCGGACTGGCTCAAACACCCACGCAAAAAAAAAATACGGTACAATAAGGGAATGGTAACAATGATGACAGTTTTAAAAGTGTACAATGGGCATTTTTTTTGGTCAAAAATTATTCATAATTTTTTTTTGTCGACTACACCCACACAAAATTTTTGCTAGTGATTTATTTTGAATTTTTTTGTTTGTATATCCAAAAATAAAACATGTTCGTGATTTATTATTTCATATAAATAACAATTTATAAATACCATAATTATAATATATGTCGTTAGACGAGAGCATGTCAACTACAGGATTTATTTTCAAGCAAGCCTACTTTGTTTTTGGATCGATCGAAAAAAATATCTTGTTTTGAAATTTTTTATCGCTCGCAATAATAGTAAATAATTGTAAATAGAAATGTTTTACAGAACTGAAAGCAAATGCTGAAAATCTTTGTATTTTTTCAATACTCCTTAAAATAAGAGAGAAATAAGGATTTTTCGAAAAACAAAAAAACGTCAATAATTATGAGCTGGGGCTCCAAATAAAAAATTTGAATTGGGATAATAATTAATTTTTGAAGAAGTTTGATTGAATTTTTGGTAATTATTCTTTTATTTTTCAGACAAGTGACGATATTGGTGATATATATCAAGATGAAGATAATGAAGCCGCCATTTTACTCCGAAATGATGAAAAAAATGGAGAACTACTGGTGGTAAGTTCCCAATTTATAATTTTAAATTTATTTTTACTTACTTGTACAAAATTCACATATAGAGATTTTGATGGAAATATCCGTTTTGAGCATCCCTGAATCCATTTTGACTATTTTTGGCTTGATATCATTACGTATGTGCGTTTGTAACTCGCAAATCTCAAAACTGGTGGAACGTATAATGTTGAAATTTTGTATTTAAGACTGGTATAGGGTCTAGTTGTGCACCTCGCATTATGGTTCCAATCGTCTGTATCGGAAGTGCACTTTACTTGAAACTTTTTTCGAATTTTTCTGATAAATCTAGAATGATCAACAGTAGGATGTTGAAATTCAGTATTTGAACTTGATGTTATATCAGAATGAGCATCTGCTATTTTTGTATGAATCGGCCAGGCCAGAAGTGCACTTTACTTGAAACTTTTTTTGAATTTTTTGCATAAATATAGAATGATCCGCCATAGCATATTGAAATTTCGTATAAAGAACTTCTATGACATTTTATTGTATATCTTGCATTATGATTGCGATCGGCTCAACCGGAAGTGCACTTTACTTGAAACTTTTTTTTAATTTTCCACATAAATTCAGAATGATCAGCCAGAGGATACTGGAATTTAGCATTTGAAATTGTTGTAGTATCTAAATGATCATCTTTTATTTTTATAACAATCGGCTGAGCCGGAAGTGCACTTTATATGACAGACTTTTTGAATTTTCCGCATAAATTCTAAACAATCAGTCGTAGAATATTTAAATTTTGTATTAAACACTTTTATAATATCTAGTTGTACACCTTGCATTACGATTGCTATCGACTAAGCCGGAAGAGCACTTTATTCGAAACATTTTTTGAATTTTCCGCATAAATCCAAAACGATTGAACGTAGATTGTTAGAATTCAGTATTTAAGACGATTATACCGTCTAGATGCTCATATTCTATTTTTATTGAGATCCACCGAGCCGAAAGTGCACTTTACTTGACAGTCTTTTGGATTTTTTCGCATAAATTCGAAACGTTCAGGTGTAGAATATTGAAATTTGGTAATTCAGTCTGCTGTAGCATCTGAATGATTGCCTACTATTTTCATAACAATAGACTGAACCGGAAGTGCACTTTAGTAGGAATTTATTTTTTAATTTTGCGCATAAATTCAGATCTGTTGGTAGTCGTAGAATTTTGGAAATCAGTATTTAGGAATGTTGTAGTATAAGAATAAGTGCCTACTGTTTCCATAGCAACCGACTTGGCTGAAAGCGCATTTTACTTGATAGATTTTTAGAATCTCTTGAGTAAATATAAAACGATTAACTGTGGAACGATGAGAATTTGTGAATGATGTACAAGTAAGTCACGTGATGTTCAACGTCAGATTTTTCTTCCTGTTTTTATGTCAAATGTCACAAAATGCACAAAGTGGACGTTACTGTTCTCATTGATAATTGTAGTCTCTCAAGTATTGAATTGTTTCTATGTATTATTACTTCACTAAATTAATATTTCGCACGAGGAGTTGTCTATTTTATTACAATTCATCACTTATTGTATTTAAATGCTATTGTCGAAATGTTATTTTTACAATTTACAAGGTCTGCAAAACACCTAATTGATAAAAAATTAATGACCATTTCATGTAAAAAGTAAATAATAATAATAAATTCTAATGGCTCCGAGATAAGGAAATGATTTCTATTATTTGTTTTAAAATTAGTTATTTATTATAATAAAAGCATCAATAATAGATCTATTATTACAAAATTCAAATAAAAAATTGCGTGGGAGGAAAACTTAATTATGTATGTCTAAATCAAGTGACTTATGAAACCGATTTGCAGCTCTCTTCCTGGTTCATAGACTCTAGTAAAAAATTTGCGTGATATTTAATTGTCTTTCTGTGGTCATAATTCATGAATTAAATAATGATTAATGTTTCGAATGTAGTCTCAATTGATTTTCTTTAAAATTTTAAATCTGAATCAGCAGAGAATACTCCACGAGATGTTCAATTGTTTTTTTTATAACTCTTTTTTGCTTATTTGCAACAATGTGTTTAATTAGTCTATGCAAATTTTGTATCTATTTTTGCATAATGTGCTCAGAAAGCGTATTTCTAAATTAAGAAATAACCCGAAACGTGACATGCGGATTGCAAAATAACTGAATTTGCTTTTTGATTGAGTTAACTCTAATTATCACGAGTTTAGTTACATTCTTCAAATAATTAGATCAGAATATATCTTTTTCTTCTTCTTCTTCTACAGTTCCGGATGAATCTTGGCCTCCTTGACAATTTTTTTCCAGTCAGATTTATTCATTGCTTTAATTTTCCAGTTCTTCACTTTAAGTTTATTCAAGTCTTCTTCTACTTACTTTTTTTATCTCTTGTGAGGACGTCTATTCTTTTTCTTCTTGTTCATCCTCTTTGAACGCCCTAATCATCTTATTTTTTGTGTTTTTATGTACTTTATTATATCTTCATTATGTATAAATTCTTTATTGTTTTTGCTGGAATCTTTGTTTTCATTTACTTTACTTAGGTTCTTCTTTTATTTTGTATACATTTTCAATTTTGATGTTTCAAATTTTGTTTTATTTGCATTTTTGGTTTTATCTTTGTCTTTTATTTAGCACTATTCCAATGTTTGTCTTTACTCTTATTTTTATTACTGTTTTTTGTCCTTTTTATGTTCATATTCGGAATCAGTCGTTTCCATTGTTTATTTTTACTATATCTGTTTTATTAGGTTCTTTTTTAGTTGTTTTTTTTGCCTATTATTTATTCATCAACAATACTAAAAAGTATATCCTAAGAAAATTAAATTTATCTAGAATTTCTGCAATGAATTTAAATTCTTTCTTGATTTTTTTCTTCCACTTTTAACTAGTTTCTTTTATTTTGTATTCATTTTCATAATAATTTAATTCAACTTTTCCCTTGGATTTTGAAACTTTGCTTTGAATAGTCAATTATTTTTTCTACTGTCTTCATCAGTTTTTTTGTCGTCATTTTAGTTTTATTTTTGTTTCCATATTTATTACTGTTTTAATGTTTGTTTTATCCTTATTTCTATTGTTCTTTTTTTTTATCCTTTTCACGAACATTTAGTCCTTTTCATCGTATGTTTTTACTATATTTGTTTTATTAGTCTTTTTCTTAGTTGTTTCTTATTTTTGCCTATTATTTATTCATCAATACTAAAAAGTATATCCCAAAAAAACAAAATTTGTGTAGAATTTCTGCAATGAATTTAAATTATTTCTTAATTTTTCTCTTTCACTCTCAATTACGTTCTTCTTTTGTTTTGTTTTCATTTTCTTAATAATTTGATCTAACTTTTTCCTTGAATTTTGAAATTTCCTTGTTAATAGCCAATTATTTTTTCAATTATCTTCATCAGTTCTGTTTTATCCTTATTATTATCATTTTTTTTTTGTCCTTTTCACGCACATATTTGGAATCAGCCGTTTTCATCGTTTATTTTTACCATTTCTGTTTTATTGGGTTTTCTTCTAGTTGTTTCTTATTTTTGCCTATTATTTATTCATCCATACTAAAAAGTGTATTCTAAGAAATTAAAATTCGTTTAGAATCTCTGCAATGGGTTTAAGTTCTTTTTTGACTTTTCTTTTATATTTTTAATTAGGTTTTTCTTTTATTTTGTATTCATTTTCATAATAATTTGATTCAAGTTTTTCTTTGTATTATGAAATTTTGCTTTTAATAGCCGATTATTTTGTTAACTATTTTCTCCACTCTTTTTTATCGTCATTTTAAATTTTATCTTTGTCTTCATATTTACTACTGTTTCAATGTTTGTCTTTATCCTTATTTTTATTATCTATTGTTTATTTTGCCTTTTTAGTAAACATTTTCGAAATCAGTCGTTTTCATTTTCAATAATTATTATTTCTGTTTTGGTACGTTTACTTAGTTGTTTCTAATTTTTTTCTTTTATTTATTCATCAATACTGAGAAGAATATCCCAAGAAATTTAAATTTGTTTGGAATGTCTGCATTGAGTCATGTTTAGATTCTTTTTCTTTCATTTTTTATTAGGTTCCTATTGTCATTTTTGGTTTTATCTTTGTCTTTATATTTAGTACTGTTTCAAAGTTTGTTTTATCCTTATTTTTATCACTTTTTACGAAAATATTTAAAATCAGCCGTTTTCACCCACTATCTTTACTATTTCTGTTTTGTCAGGTTTTTTAGTTGTTTCATATGTTTGTCTATTATTTATTCATCAATACTAAAAAGTACATCCTAAGAAATCAAAATTCGTTTAGAATTTCTGTAATGAGTCATGTTTAAATTCTTTCTTGATTTTCTATTTTATTTTCAATTAGGTCCTTATTGTCATTTTTAATTTTATCTTTGTCTTTATATTCATTACTGTTCAAATGTTCGTCTTTATCCTTATTTTTATCACTTTTTTCATCCTTTTTATGAACATATTTAATATCATCCGCTATTTTGACTATTTTTCCTTTGTCAGGTTAATTTAGTTGTTTCTTATTTTTACTTATTCATCAATACTAAAAAGTATATCCCAAGAAATCAAAATTCGTTTGACATTTCCACATTGAGATAAATTCTTTCTTGATTTTTCTCTTTCACTTTTTATAATTAGGTTCTTTTATTTTGTATTCATCTTCATAATAATTTGATTAAACTATTCCCCTTGATTTTGAAATTTTGCTTTTAATATCTAATTATTTTTTTAATTATCTTCTCCAGTTTGTTTTTATTTTTGTCTTTATCTTTATTTTTCTCACTTCATTGTCCATTTTACGAATATATTCGAAATTAGTCGTTTTCATCTTCTATTTTTACTTGTTCTGTTTTGCTAGGTTTTTTTAATTATTCCTCATTTTTGCCCATTATTTATTCATATATTGTTTTAGTCTCTATAATTCCGTAGTTTGGTTAAATTGTTTTTGAGGTTTTCGTCTTTTGTTTTGTATGACTCTAATTTTTTACATATTTTTGCATATAGCTTTTCTAATTCATTAAAATCTGTATTGTTGTCTAATTAAAGGCTTTTTCACCAGAATTTAGAGTTGAATTCAAAGACAAAAGATAAAATTTGAATATTATGAAGTTTAAGTGTTAATATGCAAGATATTAAAAAAAATATCATCTCTGGATTAGTTTGGTAGATATTTGAATCCTAAATCGATACTTTTTTTCCACTTACACTTGGGGTTTTATGAGCCAAAATCAAAAAAAAGAAACAAGAAAGGTCAAAAGGTAAAAAGATATTTTAATATAAAATTCAGTTCAGAACAAAAAATCAATATCAAGTCCTGCCCCTACATTCTCTATCTCTTTCTAATTCCAACATTCTCTTTTACACTTCATCTACACTCTACCTACAGCATCGATCTGCATTATTTTTGTAAATTCAAGTATCTGACCGACAGATGGTAGTTTTTTCGTAGCAAGTATCTTATCTTTTTGTAGAAATTTGTTTCCTGCTTGAGAAACTTTTTGTTTCTCTAAGATTTCTTCTAGTGGCGATAGTTTCCGATTGGAGACAAATTGTGTTAGCTGAAAACACTCCTTAGAGACGATTTTATATGTTGCATGTGACAAATGTTATAGGGCATGGTTCGAAAGGGCTCACGAGCTGAGTATAGGTCATATTTTTTTCCTTCGAAGACGGGCTACAAGTGGTTGGGTTTATATATGCTCATAAGCTCAGGCAGACGGACTTTAAATTATAACTCGTTTCAGAATGAGTGAGAGAGACTAATGAATCAAAATTTGCAAGAGAACTTAACTAGCTCCCGAACTATGAAAATACTGCTATAAACGTTCCGATAATCCCTTTAGGACATTAGGACTGTTATATAGACGTAGATAGGATTTGTTTATCCTAATTTCGGAATATATTCTGGTAGCAACATCTTAATAATTAAATAACTTGTAAAAAAAAAATATTAATCACGCCTTTTACCCGATACAGGCGTGGCAGACATTTAAAGTGCACTTGGTGGATTAATTAATATTTCCTTAACCGTAGAGTGCGATTACCAGTCGTCAAAACACGGGTACTCTTAGTTTTTGTAGAAAGTACGCCACAGAGTATTTTCTGTCCGTCGGTCGGATTCGATCCCGCGATCTCCGAATAACATAGCCAGCATATTTGCATTGAGCTAACAATCATTCTGAAACTAACAATTGTTAAGGGTTCCTGCAAACGTAAGCGAAGAGGAAAGGGAAATTTCTCCCTAAAAGCCTTTCATGTTTAGAAACTTTATAATATGAGAATTTTATAGGTTGGGTTGGATCAGGCTTTTAAGTTTTTCAATTTAGATTGGACTTCTAGGGGCCGAACTGAAACGGGGTTAAGTTTCTCACTGTGAAAATTGGGCAGAGCCAGGAGATTTTTTTAAAACAACGGGCTTGGATTGTTCTGATATATAAATCTCGAGCTTCGAAGGGCCGATTTTTGAAATTTATCAGAAAAATAAAAAATAAATTAACAAGATATCAACTCCAATTTGTAGTTTCCCAAATATTGTCACGAATTGAATATTTTTACAAACTTTTTTTGTAAATTTAATGAAAATTCATGCCTGAAAAATATTTCATCCTTATCCCAGCATTACAATAATCATTTTTTAATGCGAAATTCGTGCATATAAAATTGTATTTTAATTTTTGTTGAAAGAATGGATACTATAATTATTCTATTATAGTATTTGATTTGTCCTTACAAAAACCTTGTCACCAAAGTGACGAATCCAAACACCGGAAGACTCAAAAAATGAAGGATAAATTTAAATATTCAAACTTTTTACTTACTAAACATTAATAAAAAAAAAAAAACGAAAACGAAAGCGAAATTGAACAATTAAGTTCTCAGTCGACGCATTCGCTTTCAATATTTAATAGCTCCAATTTATAATTTAATCCAGGAACTTTTCAACAATCCCTAATTAACTAATAAATAATAATAGAATAATAACAACTTGGGAGCCGTGTTTACACCGTCAAACAACAAATCTTTCGACATGCATCAAGAACAATGTTCATTTTTAGCATTGTTTGAAGTACAGACAATACCGTGTGTGATGTATTTTAGGGAGGGGGACTAATTATCGCCTTGACCCACATCCGTGCGCCACTGGGCTTGCTGACCACAGTTAACTGCGATTGTGTCGACCGAAATAAGAAGAAAATTATCCACTCATGAGGATTTTTGTATTAATCTTATTGGCCAATTCAAATCAATTTGTTGTAACTGATCCATAACAGATTGCTTCAATATTAGAAAACTAGACTCGATTCACTTTCAATGTTGGTACTCACCACAAATCATTGTTACCAACATTCACTTTATTTGTTGCAATTTTTTGCATAATCAGCTCTAATTAATGACACACGAAAATTGTTCGAAATTCGCTTGTTTTAAACGAAAATAACAGACTGTTGTAATAGTGTAATGGTTTCAACGTTCATTTGTTCTCACGGTTGTTAGATCAATCGTAAATAATTGAAACACGAAACTGTGTTACTCTGACATTTTTTGTTTCTTTCACTTTTTATCGATTTAATTTGGAAGTGGCAAAACTAACTGCAATATACGAGGGTGGAGATTTCAAATAATCAAAACAAATTTCCAAAATTCCATCATGATTCTCTAATTTCACCATTAATTCTTGAAACATCTAATTAGTCATAATTTCTACATTCGTCGACAGTGAAAATATTCGTAAACAAATTTCTTTCGTGATTTGCTAGAGGCGCCATCTAAAATGAATTATTGGCAATTAATTTAAATTTGAGTTTGGAGATTTGAATGTTATAAATGTCAATAAAACGACAAAAAAAATTTTGAAATTTAAAATTTAAAAATTACTTAAATGAACAATTTTCTGCAATTTTCACAGTTAATAATTTTGATCTTTCATTGATCTTTCACCGTCTTTATCTTTTTAATAGCTTCCCAGCAATAAATCGCACATCTGACCTTCCGTATATATGAATATCTGTTCATCAGGTCTGTCACTGAGGCAGTTGGCCATGGCCCCACCGTTTCGGGTCACTGGTATTTCAGCACAGACGTAGACGGTGACAATTTTTTATAATTTCGATTTTTTATAAGGTGAAGATTCGCCAAATGTCATAAAAATGCCTAAATTATGAGAAAATTTATTAGATTTTCATTCTAATTTAATTTGATCAGAACAGGTGTTATCAAAAAAAAATTGTACACATATTAGGTTAACAATAAGCATTCTGTTTTGTGCTATAAATGTATTTATTAGATTATAAATGATGCTCAAATCATCATGAAGGCCGGAAACAATGTAAACAACATAAACTCTGATGAGCACATCGTAAACGTCTGCAACTTCCTACTACCCTTTTTTAAGAACCAAATTTTTCACCCCTGTATTCGCAGACAGTACGCAAACATTTTTCTGCTTCAAAAAAAAAAAAAACTTTTTGTCAACGTCCTAAATTATTTATCATTTTAGCATTTTGAAATTTTATTCTTTGCGATATTTTCCAAGATATATTAGACAATGTAAGGAAAAAAGAATTGTGAACTTACTTTCCATGGACGAACTGGGTTCAAATTTTAGTCCCTTGAAACATCCAAAACCTGAAACAAATAAGAATATTAAACTTCATGTATATTTATAATATATAGGATGTTACAAAAATAAGTACATTATAAAATTTAGAAATCCGCTGTGGTCAGCACAGTACTTCCCTGACCATGAATTTCGTGACCAGTTTCATCGCTGTATCATTATCAAAGTGACAGCTGTCATTGTTAACGTGACAGCTGCCATTACTGAAGTGACAGATGGCAGTTATTTTTTAGTCCTTACATAAAATAAGCATTTTTGAAAATAAAGAGTCCTTTTCAGATCTCCCCAAGAGCTTAAACTTGATACCAAACTAGACATCATTTAAATAATTTGTGAAAAAAAAATTGACGATCGTTTAAGTATCCTATTTGACGCTTCCACTAGAATTATCCTCGCAAGAGCTTCAATTTGATTGACCAAACACGATAAACCCAAATTACTTATTTTAAAAAACAATTGACGAACGTTTGCTTGTGATGTCCAAATATGAGTGATAATAATTCCAATTTCACATTATGATTCTCATTATTTTTTGGTTCAGAAAAATATAACGAATTTTATAATAATTTAAATGATAACAAATGAACCGCTGATAATTTAGAAAAATGTTTGTTGTGAATGTTGTGCCAAGTCATTCAAGGATTAATTTTAGTTATTTCACATTTTATGATAAATACTACCGTTTATAAAATAAACGCAGAAAACTAAAAAATTCCATCAATAAAGTTTTGGTACCACTGGTTGAAAAAAGCTCATTTACAACATTGAAACTAACTTTTTGATGAAAAAATTAAATATGAAATTTCAGTCAAAAATTCGTACGCGTTCTCAAGTTATCGTGCTTCCCGACGAACCGACTTTTTTTAAAATTGTTTTTTGGGTTCAGTAGGGTCTAAAAAGTTAAGATTCATCAAAATCTCGAGCTGTCGAAACATCACGATTACAATATTTTCAGGTCGGGGAAGTAAAAGTAGTATAACTCGTCGAGAGCAACAATATTTCTTAATAACTTTTTCCAAATTCTCAATTTTTTTAGTATTTTTAATAAGAAATTTTGCCTATTTTGCAGAGCATACAAAAAAAAAACAATTATAGAGGTAAGCTAAGATCTAAATGTATTGCAAAAATACTAATATTCTTTCAGTTAGAATTTAGAATCACAAAATACTTATTTTAATTTTCAGCTGTCATTTCTATTCAAGTTTAAGGTGGGCAGTGATATGAATTTTAACTGGATATCAAGAGGGCTTACAGGAAAAATATTTGAAGAAAAATAGTTATACTAGATGAGTTCTATCACTGATCTATATATTAATACAAATTTTGAAGTTTGATTCTATCCTTATAGCATTATTATCGAAAATTGGTTGGTTCAAAGGATCGGAATAAATCATAATGATTGTAGACACAGTTTATTTGGACGTTTCGGTTGTCACAGCAACCATCTCCAGCGAATGGATAATATTTTCTCTGATAAATAGATGCCTAAGGAAAACATTGATATCGTTTCCTTTTAATACATTTTAAAAATAGCGAAATGCACAGTTTTCAAACCAAATTTTTGTTTCATCAATTTGGTTTGAAAACCGTGCATTTCGCTATTTTTAAAATGTATTAAAAGGAAACGATAACATTTTCCTTAGGAATCTATTTATTAAAAAAAATATTATCCATTCGCTGAAGCTGGTTGCTGTGACAACCGAAACGTCCAAATAAACTGTGTCTACAATGACTATGATTTATTCCGATCCTTTAAACCAACCAATTTCCAATTATATATTAATACGCCAAGAAAAATATTTCGGCCCTCTTTTTAAGCATATTGCTTGCACGAAGGAATGTGAGATTCAGCGTACTCAAAGTTTATGTGGAGAAGATTGGCAGAAAGTGAAAATTATATGCAGGGTGTCCTGCTTTAATCTATATATTGATACGTGAAAAGCAAGCTTTGTACCCCTTTTTAAGCATATTGCGCGCACGAAAGAATGTGAGATTTGGCATACTTGAAGTTCAAATGAAGGAATGCAGAAAGCTGAAGGCATATACAGGTGTCCCATTTTAATTTTACGACGTGAAGAGAAAACTTTGTACCGCGCACACGAATTAAGTTGGCATATTTAAAGTCTGTGTGGAGAAGAAAGTGCAGAAAGCAAAAATTATATATAGGATTTCCCATTTTAATTTTACGTAAGGAGAAAATTTTGTACAGCGCGCAATATGGAATGTGAGATTTGGCATACTTGAAGTCTATATGGAGAAGAAGTGCAGGAAGTTAAAAGCATATACAGGTGTCCCATTTCAATTTTACGTGAAAAGAAAACTTAGTACCGCGCGCACGAACACGAAGTAATGTGAGACTTAGCATACTTGCAGTCTGTGTGGAGAAGGAAGTGCAGAAAAATTATAAGCATGGTGTCCCATTTTAATTTTACGAGAAGAGAAAACTTTGTACTGCAAGCATTAAGAAATGTAAGATTTGGCATACTTGAAGTTTATATGGAAGATGAGTGCAGAAAAAAGTATATACAGGTGTCCTATACTAACTCTACGTGAAGAGAAAACTTTGTACCGCGTGCACGAAGAAATGTGAGATATGGTATACTTTCTAGAGAAAGATTGCAGAATGCTGAAATTATATACAGGTGTCCAATTTTGATTTTAAAAAAACTGTAACGCGCACGAAGGAATGTGAGATTTTGAAGTTCATGTGGAGAAGTGCTAAGAGCCAAAATTATATACAGGGTGTCGTATTTCCAATTTTACGTGGAGAGAAAACTTCGTACCGTGCGCATGAAGGAATGTGAGATTTGACAAACTTGAATTGTATGTGGAGAAGGAATGCAGAAAGCTTTAATTATATACAGGATGTTCAATTCTAAGCTATTGCTAAAAACGATATTAGTTTTTGCTGGATTATATCAAAAAATATGCACCGAATAGGAAAATGACTGAATGGGAACCCTTAATCCTAATAGGGAATATGGATGAAATTTAAATTTGGTTCAAATATTTTTATTCCGAATTTTTATTGGCCGGACATTTGTACTAAACCATCATTTTGGTAATTAATATCTTTGCTTAAAATTAATAAATAAAAGTGCAAATTAAGCGAGGGAAATTCAAAGTTCTAAAACGCAACACCATTGGTTAAAGCGAAACGTGACGTCAAATACTATGCCAACAAGTGCGCACTGCTTACATTTGTATGGCATTGCAGGCTTTTGATTAGAAAACATAGTAATGACGTGTGTGTTGTAAATTCATTTATTGTTTAAGTGTAATTTTAGCATCCTAGTGAGATTATAAATCATTTAAGACAGTGGTTTTGTAAAAGCACAATCGGATAATCTGTCAAGAATAGATCCATTCATGATGCCGTCTTATTTTCTTTTAAATCCAAATTTTACGTCCGCTGAAGTAAAAAGAGTGAACACTGCAAAGTAATTATTCAATAATAACACATTATGTACGCTATTTTAATAAATACAATCCGAAATATGATGAGCAGTGAACATAACCTATAATTTTTGTTTATTTTAAAACGAGCAAATGTTAAACGAAGCCGCATACATACACTGAATTTTATTGCTAAAACTAATTACATATAATGTTATTCATGATCTGTCAAATTTATTATGATACTTCATCTCTTCTGATAAACTTACATCATTTCTTACGTATTTTAAAACCTGTCTGGATTGGAAAAAAGACTTTATCAGGTACATTTCTGATAGTATTTTGCATTCAGGCACAATGCAATACTGTTAAACAGATTTTTGACCTTTTTTAATGCTGAAATAAGTTGAGAACGAAAACACCTGTAGTAAACAATGAACTGTAATGTCACTGGACATGGTATTTGACGTCATCAATAGAGCGCCCGAAAATGGCGGCGTTTAAACAGTTCAAAATTATTCTCAATTTAAAATATTTTTTTAAACTTGATTACAGCACTTTTAAACATAATTTATATTTTTTACTATGTTATAACGATGTAAACAGTGAATTGAAAATATAAAATGAATTCATCAATATACCCTATTTTAGATTCAGATGCAGCGTCGAATACCAAGTTAATTTTATTTGGAATACCTGAGGATGGAAGATTAAACTCAGCAACATTCAAACTTTGCAACAAAAAGTCCAACTAATTTTCGTCACGAAGTTGAAGTCTTTGAAACGTTGTTTCTTTTGTAATATTTATTTATTGTTATCCAAGTAACCAGTTTCCATACACATCCTTATTTATTATAATGTTAATGAAAGTTAATAACAATTAATAACTCCATTAAATCAAATAACAATGAAGGAAAAAAACATGTAGACGGAACTGTACACAATAACCTCCTGCAATAAATAAATAATTTGAGATTTCGTCGTGAAAGATCAAAGATTGCCATGATCTCCACAAACAGTTGAATTGCGACTTTGACCTATGCCCTCCAGTGAGAAATTCACTTTTGCTAATCCTAATTTATACTTCGACGATTCGACGAGATAGAAATTTGACAGGTACATTGGTACGCTTCGATTGAAAGATTGAGAAGATAATTGGCTATAAATTTCGACAAGAGGAGCCAATGAAAATGAAAACGTGAATGGGTGTCATTAAATGTCAGTGGAGTACGAAAATTTCGTCTCCTGCTGTGAGAAAAAATTGTTTTGTGTTGTAATTGAAAGTTGACTCTTACTTTCAACTTCCATCTGTCAGTAATAGATGTCACTGTTACCAAGCAACATGCTTCCAAAAACTGTCCTCATCAATGATTGTGAGTTTCTAACAAAAAGATTATACGTTGTTACACAATTCATACTTCGTGAATAACTCACTCACGCAAAAACACATACCAACACACACTACTTCAACAACTGACATTAGAAAGTATTTACACGTTCCATTAACAACTAACAATTACATATTAACACAACAAAGCAAAATTAATGTAGATATAAACTTTTCATTTCATTTATTATAACCGTGAGTGCTGTACAAACAATGAAAATTGTGATGTTCATATCAAAAGGAAGAATGCTGAACAAATACCAGGAACATTTTCTATGAGAATGTAACGATGGTATTATTATTTCTTGCGTATAATAAAATACAAAATCTCATCGTTCCACGGCTAATTGTTTTGGATTTATCCAAAAAAATTAAAAAAATTGTCAAGTAAAGTGTGCTTCCGGTCCAGTCGATTGCTTTGAAAACAGTAGGTCATCATTTTTATGCTACAAAATTCCTAAATATTGATTTGCAAGATTCTACGCCTGGCAATTCTGAATTTATGCGCAAAATTATAAAAAAAATCGACTGAACTGCACTTCCGGTTCAGTCGATTGTTATGAGAATAGTAGGCAATCGTTCAGATGCTACAGCAGACTGAAATACCAAATTTTAATATTCTACACCTAATCGTTTCGAATTTATGAGAAAAATTCCAAAAGATTGTCAAGTAAAGTGCACTTTCGGCTCGGTGGATCTCAATAAAAATAGGATATGAGCATCTAGACGGTATACTCGTCCTAAATACTGAATTCTAACAATCTATGTTCAATCGTTTTGGATTTATGCGGAAAATTCAAAAAATGTTTCGAATAAAGTGCTCTTCCGGTTTAGTCGATAGCAATCATAATGCAAGGTGTTTAACTAGTTATTATAAAAGTGCCTAATACAAAATTTAAATATTCTACAACTGATTGTTTAGAATTTATGCGAAAAATTCAAAAAGTCTGTCATATAAAGTGCACTTCCGGTTCAGACGATTGTTACAAAAATAGAAGATGACCATTAAGATGCTACAGCAATTACAAATGCTAAATTCCAATATCCTATGGCTGGTCATTGTGAATTTATGCGAAAAATTAGAAAAAAGTTTCAAGTAAAATGCACTTCCGGTTTAGCCGATCGCAATTATAATGCAAGATGTACAATAAGATGTTATACAAGGGCTTAATATAAAATTTCAATATGCTATGGCTAATCATTCTAGATTTATGCAAAAAATTCAAAAAAAGTTTCAAGTAAAGTGCACTTTTGGCTAGGCCGATTCTTACAAAAATAGCAGATAACCATTCTGATATAACATCAAGTTCAAATACTGAATTTCAACATTTTACGGTTGATCATTCTGGATTTATTAGAAAAATTCGAAAAAAGTTTCAAATAAAGTAAACTTCCGGTACAGACGATTGGAACCATAATGCGAAGTGCACAACTAGACCCTATACTAGTCTCAAATACAAGATTTCAACATTATACGTTCAACCAGTTTTGAGATTTGCGAGTTACAAACGCACATACAAGCCAAAAATAGTCAAAATGGATTCAAGGATGCTCAAAACGGCTATTTCCATCAAAATCTCGATAGGTGAATTTTGTCGGTTTCATAATACTTACTTGTTACTTTGTACAAGTAAGTAAAAATGAAGGACAATTTTTTGAACATGGCCTACTCTTGTTTGCCTCTTTTTATTTTTGTTTAAAATGATGTAAATTTTCTCATAGTCAGATAAATATTATTCTTTAAAGTAATCTTCCTTCAAGGGCATTACCAACACTCAAAAGGTCGAAATCATTAGAATATCGTTGAGATAAACCGTAGGAGAGCCTATAAGTTACCTTTACAAGTATTATTTGTTTATATAATTGATACCAACGCGTTTTTTTATATTTGCAAGGTTCTTATAGTTAGAGTTGTTCTAGTCAGCTGTTGTGCAACAAAAAACAATAAATTTCCTGCAAATCGCAATGCTTGTAGAATTAGTATTAGATAAAACATTGATGACTTGCTCCTGAAGGCAGCAATTTTGATTACATCCCGCAGTGTACGTCAAGGATTTTGACAAATTTAGACAGTTTTAAAAACAGGGTGTTACAGAAATGAGCACATGAATTTTAACTTGTAATAGAACTCGTCAAACATTTTTCTGTAAATCCTCTGGATATCAAGTAAAAATTCATCAAAGTTTTGTCAAAAATTTCATAGTGCGCCTATGGTTCGAACTGAATGTTTCTCATTTGTTGGAAGAATGACAGCTGCCGATTGAAATGAGTATTTTGCAACTTTGAACCATTGTAGTCTTGTCAATCATTCATTTGAAACTTAAAGAATATTAGTATTTTGTCAGTACATTGATATTCGCTCACTCCGATAATTCTATTTAAGTATTAGTTGAAAGAAAGACTAAATTAGTCTGTGAAATCAACAATTTGGTCTATTAGTCGTATTTATATGTCAATGATTAGAAATTTGAATTCTATTTATGGATTTCACGTATATTTTCAGATTCTTAGCATTAATTTACAATGGGCGTAAACATAAGAAGTTCATAACATAATTCTTATGAAAATCTTACGCATGTTCACAATGAGCATAGCATGAAAACTATTTTATTGAAATATTGCGGCCTGAGTTGATAATAAAATATAAGTACATTTGGTTTTAAGTATCTGCCACAATTTAAATCACTTGTCCTAAGTAACGCTTACTTTATTTTTGTTTTGATTCGATTATTTTATCAAAACGGCCTTTTTAAAGACTCTTTTTTCTCAAATTTTATATTTCAAAATATTTTTCATTGCTTTTGATTTTATTTTTTATATTAAAGCTCTTAGTTCAGGGCATTACTTTTGTTTCTGCACATGTTTGCAATTTAATGTTTTTTTTGGAAGACGAAATTCGTTTTGTATTGTTATCAAAATAAAGATTATAATAACCACAAAAACAAGTCTATTTTCATTCATTCTGTAAAAATATATTGGACATGCGCATTAAGAAAATATATGTGTGAGAAATATGTAAAGTTGAGATGATTTCAACTTTCTTATGCGTAAACGTAAGGAGTACGTAACCGTATACATAAACATAAAGTTGAACTACTGTATTTCAATGCCTGTATTCACAATGCTCTTACGTATTTCTTACGTTTACGTATTCACATAACAGCTACGTAATGAAAACGTAAAGTTGAGATAAATTCAACTTTATGTTATGTTTACGTACGAAACAACTAATAGCGCATGCGTCAACTTTAAACATATGTTTTCATCTGACAGTTGACAATACCCTGGATCCAAACATGCTTTAAATATGATTGACATAGAATTATTAATAAAAAAACAACAATTTCTTCCTCGTCTTCATACTTTTCTCGTTGGTGATTTTTATAACGCAGTTTAAATAATAATGAAACAATCGTAAGATCTTTTTCAGGCATTACAAACAAACTAACAAACAGTAAACACGAAACAGAATCGAAATCAACAGAATATTTGAAAATGACAGTCAGAGAAACCAACACAATACATCAATGACCCTAATTTGTACCAAAGTGAAATGAAAAAAACACTTTATTTTAATATTTTACGACCACTGTGAACATAGATAATTTCTTACGTTTATGTTTTTACGTACTCCTTATATTTACGCACATTGTGAATTGGCACTTATGCACTACGTATGCATAAGAAATACGTAAGAGTATTGGTAGCTAAAATTAACTCGTAGCCACCAAGCGGTTATAAGCGCAAGGAACTATATTGTAGAGTGGATTCAATCTTAATTTCCATATAATGGTATGTTGTTTCTGGTTTTGTTAGCAATATTTAGTGACTTTTTTGAGATTGTTTATAAGAAATTTCATACTACAATAGTTCTTAATGGATTTGTTCAAATTAATTCAGTGAAAAATACTTGGCTTTCTACTTTATTGTTACATGAAATAACCTCAAAATTAGTCTTTCTCAAGACTATACTCTTCAAAATATGGAATTTAATCGAAGAATTGGTGATAAAAATTGTTGTATTTATGGATGTCATTCCAAATTTAATCGAAATTTGGATTTGAGTTTCCATAATTTTCCAAAAAAGGAGGAAAGTATCTATAGTAAATAAAGTTGGCAACTACGAATTAGTTGATAAATGAGCTGTGTGGATTAAAAAATTTATACAAGAAAAGCTGAAAGCTGGAATGCACAATACAAAAATGTCGTAAATACTTTCCCATAATATTATTTTCTTTGAAGCTATGAATTTTATAATCTCACGCAGTCTTCCTGTTACAACTAAAAACCGTATATAAATAAAATGATTTTGAAAAAAAAAAACTATATATTATAAAAGAAGAAAGTTCATTCTTTCCCGCACAATTGAGATTGAATTGAATCATTTAATGAAATATGAATATTTCTTTGGTGAATATCAACGTATTTACATTGTACTTGCCGTAAGCCACTTTTGTTCCGCCATTTAGTAAACACAGTGCTGCCGCCAACGGTAATTAAATTTCAGTTGCCAATTGTGAACATGGCCATAAGAATCGCACATGTTCAACTTTATGTCTTATGCATTTCTTATGTATTTATTATGCTTACGCCCATTGTGAATTATGGCTTAAAAGTTAGATTGTCTGCACAAGTTCATTGCATTTGAATCAGCTGATTTGAATAGTCTGAATACAGTCAGAATCTGTGCCAGACTGTGCTGCCATCTATGAGCACCTTAAAAAGTAGTTGCTTCAACTTCATTATCGTTCGTCAAGAGAAAATCATTCAACGATTTATTTAAAGAAAACGATGGAATATTAAATGGAATGCATTTGATGAATAAATCAATTGAAAATATTGACACATAAGTTTTTGAAGAAAAGTAAACATAACCTATAAATGTATTAAACTGAATTTGGTAATTGATTTTAAATATTTTCTGAAATATAAGATACAATATTTTATTTGTTCAGCAGATCAATTCACGGGGCATACTTTATTGAAACGACCTGAGTAAGTGAAGTTTGTAATAATATGAGAAAAAACTAATACATAGGTGCTTCATTTATAAATTAATGTATTTCATTCATCTCATCTGCTGTTTCTGTTTTACGTTTCAAATAAACGATAAGTTCTAAATATCTCATAGTATTCTCATCATAATGTATAAGTGCACAATATTTTGACATTAAATACATTAGCATAACCACAATAATTAAATTTTTAGTGAAAAATGACAATTAGGAAATCGTTGCAAATAATATTCGTTGAGCTAATCCTAAACTGTCTCCGAAATCGTGGACAGAAAAGCTAGTTAAAAACTTTTGTGACAATTATTAATAATTTACTTTTTCCATAATTTATTTGAAGGAATTGATCACATATATCAAAATCAATTGTTTCATTTGGTAACTAAAATTAATCCGTAGCCATCAAGCGGTTATAAGCGGAACTATAGTGTAAAGTGGATTTAACCTTAATTTCCATATGATCTTATGTTATGTTACTGGCTATGTTGGCAATATTTAGTGGCTTTTTGCGGTTGTTTGTATGAAATTTTATACTATAAAAGTTCCTATTGGATTTGTTTCACTTAATTCAGTAAAAAATACTTGGCTTTCGACTTTACTGTTAAATTATATAACCTCATTGCTATACTGAAATTAGTATTTCTCAAGACTATACTCTTCAAAATATGGAATCTAAACGAAGGAGTGTTAAAAATTCATGGGTTTATGGACGTCATTCCAAATTTAGTTGAATTGTGGATTGAGTTTTTAGTATTGTACTATCCGTCCACATATCGTTCATCCGATTGAGTTGGAATTTTATATAGTTGTTGTTGGCACTTGCATGAAGGTTCTGACATAGTACTACTAACGGTATTTGTCCGTTCGAGCATCGTTCAACCGATTAAATTGAAACTTTCTATAGTTGCTGCTGGCGCTTGCGTAGGGACCGATTTTAAGAATTCTTTCACCAGTAGAATCCTATACCTATTATCACTAAGTAAATGGGCTATAATTTACTTTAAAAATACGGGTTGCCCACAAAAACTTCCATAATGTAACCCAAGGTGTGAAAAAATGACTAATTAAATTCCTTACATTGCCTGCGCTGCAATATAATCTTTTATTTCTCGTAATTCATTGAATTAAATACTGATGATGCTATCTACACATAGATCTACGCACTTGTCAAGAAATTTTGACAGTTTAGCTTATGTTTTGATTGTGTTACTCAAGCAAGAAATGTGTTATTATTCTTAATAATTATCTTATACTATTTAACTATGCTCTAAAGATTCATACAAAAATGTTGAATATTATTAAATGTCCAGTCGTGCGAAGCCGGCACGGGCTGCTAGTAGGGAATGAAAAAAGAGCTAAAAAAAAATGGAAGAATCATCTAGATGATGAAAGTGCATTTTTGACAGCTCATGAATGCTTGTTACTTCAGAGATTTCGCAAATTACCATCTCTCACAATTACTGAGCTTGAAATCAAGCAGTTTGGGCAAACTTACGAAACAGCAGCTTCCATTTAGTACTAGTTTCAAGTTGACTATTTGATAGGTACATAATTTATGCATGTACAAACTCAAAAATACCTTTTAGTCTTCATTGTTCAATTATTGACTGACGGGAGTTCAAGTGCTGTACCTTAAAATAAAAATTTGATCTTTATCAAAGCTATATAAAAAAATACACCAAAAGTAAGCAAATTTTCATCCAATAATAATAATTCATTCTAATAAGCTTCAAATTCGCGTCAAACAAGTCATTGAATGAATCCCGGACAGATTTGACAACTGTAGATAATAATAGTGACACCCGCGGCGAAAATTTTGTCTACTTTAAGTTGCCATATCCCTAATGTCATATATATCTATGGGCATTGTTCCACTTGAAACAAGTAATTGAATAATTTAATCTTCCACAATCACTGAGCTTGAATTAAAGCAATTTGTGTAAACCTACGAAACAGCAACTTTTATTTAGTACCAGTTTCAAGTCTGTGAATAGTATAGTTGCTGAGAACTCAGCGTCACGCCAGCCAGCCAGACAGCCAAAGTGAATATATAAGCGCTTTTTCCAAAAAATGCGCTAAAAAAGGGAATTCGGGAAAAATTATTGAGAAAATTGTTATACTTGACGAGTTCTATCACTGATTAACATTAATGTACTTATTTCTGTTACAGCCTGTATATTATTATTCTTCAAAATCATTTACAAATAATTCCCTTGAACTTTATGGTAAAAAAAAACTTCCTGCACATATCACAAAAAAATAATGATTCACTTTTTTTTAACGGTGAATTAACAGACATTGAAATTTAGCGAATAATAAATAATCCTCTCGATAAAACAATAGATAAACTATGACAAATGACTCTCTCGACAAATTCTCAGGTGTAAATAGTAAAAACAACTTATAGTTATGTAATTTTAACTGCTGTTTACATTTTGTAAGTTAGACCGTTACATGGCGCACCCACGACTACGTACGCCCCTGAACTGTGACGTAACGCGACTGAAAACATATATGTAACAAGATACAGGGTGCCTGGAGGAAGCATGTGAGGAAATTATTAGAACTAGGTCAAAGTGCAAAAATAGTTTTTAATTATATACGAAATAAATTTTTATTCAAAGCTAACATTTTTGCTATTCACATCTATATAAAGTATAAATACCTGTTAATTTATTGTTTTTCCACTTAATTATACACAACTTATGTTAATCAAGATGTATTTTAAAAATTGACAATCAAGTATGCAAAATAAAGAAAAGTTCGTTTGATGTTTTGACCTTAAAGATGCGTGAAGAATATTTTGCTCAAATTTCTCTTTTCTCAAGCCTGAGCCGCATTTCAAACGGAAATTTTTACAGGAAAAACTACCATTTACTTTTATATTCAGATTGTTCAAGGTTTTCCACAATATAAAAGATTTATATTGCAATTCTTAATTTATAAATAAAATAATTGTAAATTCTATCATGTTATGCAACAATTACTTGCTAATTATTGTTACTAATTATTATTTAATGGAAAATGATTCCGTTATGTTTCTTAATTTTTGTTTTGTTTAAAAACAAATGATTCAACTGGTTTTGAACATAAATACTTTATAATATATTCATAAATATGCATAATTCCGAGAAACAGACAATTACTAGAAATCCACACCTTATTTAAACTATTTTACTCAATAGTTACCCAATATTTTTCTTTGCTTCCGTTTGACCTAGACACGCCAATTACCAACACACAGACATTTCCACCACGTGGCACGTTTCTCCAAGTCACATGTTCGTTCAAATATGCCTCTAGGTCGTAGAAGTGTGGCTGAGAATGATTTATAATTTAAACCTGCTCTGTGTTATTAAATCTCTTAAGAATGTTGCACGAGTTTTATTGAAAAAATTATTATATAATAGAAATATTTGAATAATAATTATTTTGTTTCAGGAGGGTAGTATAGGCTCCTCCTACGTCATACGACCAATTCCCACGCGCCTACGCACCCCTGCATCACCTCCAACAATTTCTTCCACCGATGCTTCTACAGAAACTGACCCAACAACAACTGAACAAGAAGTTATAGACGATGACCTAAACGATGACGAAATGTATTTGGACCAAGATGACGAAGGGAGTGAGGTGCATATTGATACAGGGCTGCCAATTAGGAGGCGAAGGGTGACCAAGTTGGCGCAACATATTGTCTACAAAAGGAAGCATCATGAAGATGATCAATTTGGAGATTATGGTAACAAACATTTTCAGGATTGTCCTAAAATAATTAATAATTTGTTTGCAGCTTTAATGGAGCCCGACCACCTAGCAAAACGGTACCGAAAAAAACGCTCTTTAGATTTTACAACTTTGGAGGAACTCGAGCAACAACCGAAATCTCGGAAACGGCGGGAGGCTCCTTATATTATCTACCCGGAAATTTTGGTTATAGTCGATTATGACGGATATAGATTGCATGATGGAGATAACGTGAAAATCAAACGATATTTTGTTAGTTTCTGGAACGGGGTTGATTTGAGATACAAACTATTAAAAGGGCCTAAAATTAGGGTTTCTATCGCAGGAATCATCATCAGTAGGGTAAGTTTTAATTAAACATTTTATTTGACAGACAATTGACACCCAACATCTTCATCTGTTTCAATACCAACTTCTTCCAAAAGATCTTTCTTTTTTTTCGGGTACCCTTCCAAAATAGAATTAACAATATCCATACAAATCCGTTTCCTCTTCCGGTACTCCTTCATATTTTTCTCATAATCTTTTTCGATATCTTTTTTCATTTCCGGTGATATTGGACTAGTATTTTCCTCCAAAACTTTTAATCTAGTCTTTAGTTTATCGATTTCTTCAACCAAACGATCTTTTTCTTCCTTAGCCTGCTCTGTGGTTAAAGAACTCTGGTAAGTTTTTAATTCTTGTTGGGAAGTTTTTATTTTTTCTTCTACGGATGTTAATTTTTCTTGAATGGAGTTTATTTTGTCGTCCAATTCGTTGAGCTCTACTTGCATTTTGGAAGAGTCGACTGTGTCATCTTGAACAATGCAGTATACTTTTTGTTTTCCGTAAACTTTTTCTTTTATTTTTTGGTCTCGGACCAATTGGTCTAGGGCTTTTTGAACAGCGGCTTTTCCAAATTCTTTTTGGAGGTTTTCAACAATATCGTTTGTGGAGTATGGGCGATTTTGGGCCTTCAAGTATTTGTAAACGGCTTCAGTAGCCATTTTTCGCTGGATACTGCAAACAAATTTAAACAATTATTATTTTATAAATGTATTTTTTTCTGTAGGGCAGAGATGCTACGCCATATTTGGAAAGGAACCGAGTAGGAAGAGATGCCATCGACAGTGCTGCTGCTTTAACGGATATGGGCAAATATCTATTCAGAGAACGAAGACTTCCGGTGTACGATATCGCGGTAGCAATTACCAAGTAAGTCTAAAGGCCATATTCTCAAAATTTTTACAAATAATTATCTAGACTTTCATCAGGTATATAATAAATGACATTCTAATGTTAAAATTGATCAACTCATTTCAGAATAATTTTTCTGGAAACAAAAAAAAAAGTCGGTAGGCAATGAGATTTATACACTTAAGCAATAAATGTTCAAAGGAGAAATGTGGACAAAAATATGGAATGGCAAAATTGATTTCAGGGTTTCCCATCTTTAGGTTTATTGCTTATATTTTAAAACCGGTTGAGCCTAGGCTCGCCAATTTCGCTAATTCAAAAAAATATTAGATTCAATTTGAATGATTGATTAAACACAAAATTATAATTTTCAACCGCACTGCTTCTGTTGTTTACTGTGCCAATATTCAATTAATTCTGTCTCAAACAAAGGACCCCTCATATATAAGATAGCGAGTTTCCTACCTCCTTTCTAGAATTTTACTGGAAATATTCTAGACTTCAATTGGGGCAATGCGTTACAATATGAACACATTTTTTTAAATTATTACGAAGTACAGCATTTATGGAAAAGCATCAAGCAGTTTTTATTTTAATTGGCGATTTTGACGAGCTTTATCTCCAAAACTATAACAGATACGAAAAAAATTTACAAAAACATTTTTTGTAGAAAATTTGATTCTCTACAACTCTTTGAATAAGACCTTTCTTCTCAAATGAAAGGCAAAGAAGATATAAGAAAAAGTTTATAAAATAGCATGAAGTTTTTGACGAGCTTATATCCCCAAGAATTTGACAGATACGGCAAAAAATTGTAACAACTTTATTGTAGGAAATTTAATCCTCTACAACTTTTTTCGAGAGACCTTCCCTCTCAAATGAACAGCAAAGAACAAAAAACAAAAAGTTTATGAAATAGTAATTTTTATTGGAAATTGGCAATTTCGACAAGCTTATATCTCCACAACTATAACAGATACGAAAAAATCAGTAAGAACTTTCTTGTAGGAAATACAATTCTCTATAACTCTTCCAGTTAAACCTTTTTGCTCAAATGAACGGCAAAGGAGATAGAAGAAAAAGTTTATGAAAAAGAATGAAGCAATTTTTATACGAAATTGGCGAATTTGACAAACTCATATCTCCAAAATTATAACAGAAATTGAATTTACTTCAACTTATTCAACAAAACCTTCCCTCTCAAATGAACGGCAAAGAAGATAAAATAAAAAATTTATGATAAAGCGTAAGGCAATTTTGACGAACTTTCAAATACAAAACTATAACAGATACGAAAAAAATTGATAAGAACTTTTTTGTAAGAAATTAAATATTCTACAACTCTTCCACTAAAATCTCTCCGCTCAAATGGATGGCAAAGGAGATCGAAGAAAAATTTTGTGATAAAGCATTTTGATTAGCTCATATCTCCAAGATTATAACAGATACGGAAAAAAAAATAGGAACTTTATTGTAGGAAATTCAACTAATCCAGTAAAACCTTCCCTCTCAAACGAACAACAAAGAAGATGAAATAAAAAGTTCACGAAAAAGCGTGACGCAATTTTGACCAGCTTTCAACTTCGAAACTATAACAGATACGAAAAAAATTGATAAGAACTTTCTTGTAGAAAATTTAATTGTCGACAACTCTTTCAAGAAGACCTTTCCTCTCAAATGAACGGCAAAGAAGTTATAAGAAAAAGTTTATGAAAAAGTATGAATCATTTTTCATTTGGAACTACTGATTTTGACGAGCTTGTATCCCCAAAAATGTGTTAGATACGGGAAAAACTTGTAACAACTTTTTTGTAAGAGATTTAATTCCCTACAAGTTCTGTAGTAAGACCTTCCCTCTCAAATGAACAGCAAAGAAGATACAAAAAAAAAGTTTATGAAAAAGCATTTTCACGAGCTCATATCTCCAAAACTATAACAGTAGGAACTTCCTTGTAGGAAATATAATTCTCTATAACTCTTCCAGTAAAATCCTCCCGCTTAAATGGACGGCAAAGGAGATGAAAGAAAAAGTTTATGAAAAAGCTTGAAGCAATTTTTATTTGAAATTATAACAGATACGGAAAAAAACAATAAGAACTTTAATTTACTTTAACTTAGCCAGTAAAACTTTCTTTCTCAAATGAACGGCAAAGAAGATTATATAAAAAGTTTATGAAGAAACGTGACGCAATTTTGACGAGCTTTTAACACCAAAACTGTAACAGATACGAAGAAAATGTATAAGAACTTTCTTGTAGGAAATTTAATTATTCACAACTCTTCCACTAAAACTTTCCCGCTCAAATGGACGGCAAAGGATATAGAAGAAAAATTTTGTGAAAAGGCATGAAGCATTTTTGAATGGAAATTGGCGATTTTGGCGAGCTCAAATCTCCAAAATTATAACAGATACGGAAAAAACAATAGGAACTTTATTGTAGGAAATTTAATTTATTTCAATTTATCCAGTAAAACCTTCCCTCGCAAAAGAACAGCAAAGAAGATAAAATAAATAGTTTATGAAAAGCGTGACGCAATTTTCAAGAGCTTAACACCAAAACTATAACAGATACAAAAAAAATTGGTGAGAATTTATTGTAGGAAATTTAATTTTCTACAACTTTTCCATTAAAACTTTCCTACTCAAATGGACAGCAAAGGATAACAAAAAAGTTTCTCCAACACTGCTTTGGAATTTGCATGTTCCATAACCAAAAATTATGCTGGAACGTGACATTCCACACGTCGTGTGAGAATAATATTCTGTAAACTATGGTTACGTCTCAACAGTTCAGTTATTCTTTTCTTTTATGTTTGACGTTTCATAAATTTCAAAGTTCCTTCTGAAATATTGGTGAGTTTCCAAAACCTGGTTAAAGAAAGTATAGTCTACAACAACATGTAATCCGAGCCAAAGGAATTGAGGCCATTCCAATACTAGTTGTAGAATATACTATTTGTGAAAAAGCATGAAGAAATTGGGGATGTTGACGAGCTTATATCTACAAAACTATAACAGATATGAAAAAAATTTATACGACCTTTCATGTAGGAAATTTAATTCTCTACAACTTTTTCAATAAGACATTTCCTCTCAAATGAGTGGCAAAAAAGATATAAGAAGAAGTTTATGAAAAAAACATGAATAATTTTTCTTTGTCTCTGAAACTATGACAGATATGAAAAAAATTTATAGGAACTTTCTTGTAGGGAATTCAATTCCCAACAAATTTTTCACTAAAACTGTTCCTCTAAAATGAACAGCAAAGAAGATACAAGAAAAAGTTTACGAGAAAGCATGCACTAATTTTCAATGGAAATGGCGATTTTAACGAACTTGTATCTCCGAAATTTCAACCGATGCAAAAAAAAATTGAAGGAAATTAGAGCCTTTCGGCTCAAGTGGACAGAAAGCCATGTAGCAATTTTTATTGGAAATTGGTGATTTTGACGAGCTTATTTCCTCAAAACTAAAACAGACGCGAAAAAACTGATGGGGTTTTTCTTGTAGGAGATTTATTTCTCTACAACTCCTCTAATAACAGAAAAAAAAGTTTTTATTGAGAATTGGCGATTTTGATGAGCTTATATTTCCAAAACTATAACAGATACGAGGAAAATTTGTAGGAACTTTCTTGTAGCAAATTAAATTCTCTATAACATTTTTATCAAGACCTTCCCTCTCAAAAGAACAGCAAAGAAGATATAAGAAAAGTTTATGGAAGAGCAAGGATCATTTTTCATTTGGAAGTTGTGATTTTGACAAGCTTATATCTCCAAAATTGTAATAAATACGAAAAAATTAATGGAAAGTTTTTGTGGGAAATTTTGGTCTCTACTTTTATTCTCAAATGAATGATAAAGAAGATTGAAGAAAAAGTTTATGGAAAAAACATGAAACAAATTATTATTGGGAATAGGCGATTTGACAAGCTTATATTTCCAAAACTATAAAAGATACGGAAAAAATTGATAGGAACATTTTTGTAGGAAATTTAATTCTCTGCAACTCTTTTATTGAGACCTTTTCTCTCAAATGAATAGCAAAGAAGATAAAAGAAAAAGTTTATGAAAAAGCATGAAGCAATTTTTAATGGACTTTGGCGATTTTGACGAACTTATATCTCCAAAACTATAACAGATACGAAAAAAAACAATAGGAACTTTCTTGTAGGAAATTTAATTTACCTCAACTTATCCAGTAAAACCTTTCCTCTCAAATGAACGGCAATAAAGATAAAACAAAAAATTATGAAAAAGCGTGACGCAATTTTAACGAGCTTTCAACTCCAAAACTATAACAGATACGAAAAAAATTGATAGGAACTTTCATGTAGCAAAATTAATTCTCTACAACTCTTCCAGTAAAACCCTTTCGCTCAAATGGACGGCAAAGGAGATAAAAGAAAAAGTTTATGGAAAAGCGTGACGCAATTTTGACGAACACATAACTCCGAAATTATAATAGATATGGAAAAAATGATCAAAGACTTTTTGTAGGAAATTTAATCATCTACAACTTCTTCGGCAAGACCTTCTCTCTTAAATGAACGGTAAGAAAGATAGAAGAAAAAGTATATGAAAAATAATTTTCATTAGGAATTGACGGTTTTGACGAGGTAATATCTCTCAAACTATAACAGATACAGAAAAAAATGGTAGAACCTTTCTTGTAGTATATTTAATGCTCTTTAATTTTGTGCAGATGTTTTTTCGCGATATAGATAAAAAATCTCCTGAAATCAATTCTGCCATCTATTTACAACCCTTCATGATCATTATACGAATTTTTTTGTTTTTTATTATTTTAGATACAAATTTATGTAACAACAAATTTGTGTAGGTACGACATGTGCCGGCGAAGAAAAGGAGGCCGATGTACTAAAGGAACCGCTGGTAATTTTTATTTTTCCAGGACTATAAGGATTTAAGGATAACATCCACCTTGTGTACATACATTATATAAACATGAATGATTTTTTACTAACAGTTGAATACAGGGAACAGGCGGAACTACATACAGGGTGATTTAAAAACTGGTAACTTATTAAACAGACACATAAGTTGCTGGTTATGAATAGGAACTAATATCTAACAGGTTAATTTGCAAAAACAGCTTACATCGATGAATTTCAGGAAGGTGTAAAATTTGTTGAATAAGAAAGTTTATACATGATGCAAGAGTTATTAAAATATTATCATTTTATTAGAAAAAATTGTAATGTAAGCTGTAATCAAATCAAAATTTATAAGAAAGCACAAATGATCTGAGCAGAGTTCAGATGCTTAGCAAGCTTAGGCCAGGACGGATTCGAACCCAGGACCAGACGATGACTGTTTCACTCACACACCACACTCAATAAACACACAAAGCTCTAGACAGAGTGTTTTTGATTGCAGACTAGACATGTGCAGAAGGCAGTACGCGAATGATGTTTGCAACAGGGGCACGGCAGGTAAAAAACAACCCCTAGCCCACAGTAGAAAGTACAAGCACGCCTCTGTGTTCTTTGTTTCTTCTTTGATAGCATTTGTCATAGCACGCATTTTTCATCGAATTTTAGTAATAACAAAAATCGTTAAATATTTCCATTTCTGCATTTGAGAAAAAGTGATCAATATTTTCGCATTTGTTTTTGCCAATATATCAATAGCTAGTTGTCTTATTGCAAGTCGCGTTTTTCCTGATTAACTTTCACTCTTGTAACTGTTTGAAAACTTAAAACTGCTTTCTTTTCCACATCGAAATAAATGCTTATTTTTATCTAGTTTTAATTTCTTGTTCTTGTCTACGAAATCTGCACGAGTTATACTTCTTTTGTTTTAAACAACTTCCTCATTTGTATTCATTTTTAATCTATCAACTGATCGAAGTTCAAATATAGAAATCACCGTAGGAGACTAATGTTTAATACACTTTTTTTATTATCATACATGTGATTCTAATCTGCTGTCAAGAATTTTAAACAAAAAAAAATTATATTTCAAGTTTTTGACAGCATTTTAAAATTGTTTTGTATGTTTCACATGCACACTGACTATCTGTTTTTTAATGTCTGACGTCACATTTGTAGGAGGTAAGACTAGAAGACGTACTGTTGCTTATAGCATGGTAAAAAGGGCTTTAACTAGTATTTAACTTAAACTAAACGCTTCTAACTTTTATTAACTGAATTATCTGTACATATTTTCAATTTATTATTAACTTTATTTACTAAAAAGTAAACACTAATATTTTTGGGTAATAGTGTACACTGAACGATAAAAGAATTGCCTGCATCTAAAATCACATGAAAAGTGACAGTTTTCTACATATTTGGCTACTACAGTACTTCCCCAACCATAAATTTCATGGTTTCATCGCTGTTTCATAAATTTCGAGAGTTTCAAAGTGACAGCTGTAATTGTTAAAGTGACAGCTGTTATTTTTTAAAGTGACAGCTGTCATTATATTTTAATCCTTACAACTGATAAATATGTTTTGGCTTTTCATCTGCTAATCTTTATGTAGTTTAACGTCTTTATTAGCGGCACAATCGTAATAGTAATTTTCTGCTGATATCAGAAGTGCAAAATTAATTTTATTGAATGATTTAGGTACAGAATTTAATGCCCTCAAATCTTTGTTTGAAACATTTTTGCCTAAAATATTTGTTATATCAGTTATTTCCAATTTTGTAGAAAAGGATTTGGAGATAGCGATGCTCGAATGAGGTACAAACCTCAGTCTGAAATAATAAAAGAACAGTCACGATTTTATGCTGTTTTCAGGCTGAAAAACCCAAAATTTCAAGTTGAATTTTTTTCAAGCGTTTTATTTTTGTTTGAATCTCTTAATTAATCAAACAATAAAAAATCATTCAAATCAATCCACTGAATATTTCAAAGTGACAGCTGTCATTGTCAAGGTGACAGCTGTCATTATTAAAGAGACAAATGACTGTTATATTTTATTCCTAACTAAAATGAATATTTTTGAAATTGAAGAGTCCTTTTCTAGATTTTCAGGGACTTTAATTCATTGTAACATACAATTTCGATTTCAACATTTGATCACCGGAAGTGTAATTCAAAGATGGTAACATGGATTCCACTAATTATTTATTTTTTATATATGCTAGGCTTATCTCCCCGGGAGCTTTAAATTGATACCAAATTAGACATCATTTAAATAATTTGTACAGAGTGATCAAAAATGATTGTCCGTGCCGCTTTGTTCTGATTTTTTCTTTGCCGCCTGCTTTAGATAGTGACCTTCAAGTGACAGATGACAGTTCCTCTGAAAACACTATTCTAACCTAATCATTTGATAGAATAATAATAAATTCTCAATAATCAGTCAATAATACAGCTATTTATTCACTATTTTGCTCATTGAATCAGATTATGGATGAATCCGTCATAAAATATGCAAAATATACGCCATTGTGTTCTTGAAATGTCGGTAACGTAGTTTTCAAAATAAATAATACTAACTTTATTCCATGAAGATAGTTTTGATCATAATGCGAACTTTTTCCTGTCACCTGTCAGACAATCATTATTGATCACTCTGTAGAAGAAACAATTGACAATCGTTTAAATATTCTCTTTGACACTTCTACTAGAATTATCACCGCAAGAGCGCTGTGACCAGCACAGAACTTCCCCGACCATGAATTTCATGGCCAGTTTCATCGCTGTTTCAGAAATTTAGAGTGTCGCATAAATTAATTGCATATGTCAGAGTGATAGCTGTTATTGTCAAAGTGACAGCTGTCATTGTTAAAGTGACAGATGGCAGTTATTTCTTAGTCCTCACATAAAATAAGTATTTTTGGATCTTCCCAAAAGCTTAAAATTGATACCAAACTAGACATCATTTAAATGATTTGTACTAGAATTATCACCGCAAGAACTTTAATTTGATTGACCAAAAACGATAGAACCGAATTATTTATTTTAAAAAAACAATTGACAAACGTTTGCATGTGATGTCCAAATAATTTTACATTATGATTCTCATTATTTTTTGCTTCAGAAAATTTTATATTAATAAATAACAAATGAACCGCTGATAATTTTGGAAAACGTTTCAGGTGAATGTTGTGCCAAATTATTCGAGGATCAATTTCGGTTATTTCAAATTTTATGATAAATACTACTGTTTATAAAATAAACGTAAAAAACTAAAAAGTTTTATCAATAAAGTTTTGCTACCACTGGTTGAAGAAAGCTCATCTACATACTTGGGCCTAGTTTTTCAATGAAAAACATGAATATAAAATTTCAGTCAAAAATTCGTACGCGTTCTCAAGTTATCGTGCTTCCAGACAAACCGACTTTTTTAAAATTATGTTTTTTGGGTCCAGTAGGGTCTAAAACCTCAAACTGTCACAAAATCACGATTTCAATACTTCCCCTATTAGTCCGTGAGACAGCGCATACATTTTTCGTTGATTACCGCTCACTTGAAACTTTGTGAGTGGCTTCATTGTGATGAGTCCGACAAGCCGCACTTGTCATAAGTATGTTGGTACTTATGACAAGTGCGGCTTGTCGGACTCACCGCTAGCCCCATTATTCATGTCGGACAATATTTTTTTTCATTTTATAATCAAAAAATCTTTCGATTAGTGTAAAGATCAATAAGACGGTAATATTTTTTCAATTAATTAGCCCTCGCTGAGAAACGCCCCCAAATCTAGAATTTAGACAAAGAAAAAGTAGTCGGACTTATCACAATGAAGCCACTCACAATGTTTCAAGTGAGCGGTAATCAACGAAAAATACATGCCCTGTCTCACGGACTATATTAAATTTTAGGTCGGGGAAGTGAAACGTAATAGAACTCATCGAAAGCAACAATATTTCTTGATAACTTTCTCAAAATTCTCATTTTTTCAGCATTTCTAATAGATCAAAATGGTTGTTCCAAGATCTAGTTTATTTTGCAGAACACGCAAAAATAGAATTACAGAGGTAAGCTAAGATCTAAATGTATTGCAAAATACTAATAGAACTTCAAATGAATTTTAACTGGATATCCAGAGGGCTTACAGAAAAATTATTAAAAAAAGTGAATCTGTGTTCGTCAGTCTTTAGTTTGATGAAATCAAAAACTTTTATGTCCGAAATATCAATAGTTTAGAAGTTAGTTGGTTCATCGAATTAGAAGGCAGTACTTTTGAGTCACAGTGTACACTATTATACATAAATAATATTAAAAATCAAAAAATTGCTTTTTTTGTCACATTTATTGATGTTTAAAAAATTTAGGCTTCGCGTACGTTGGAGGAGCTTGCGTGGTGAACAAACGTCTAGAAAAAGTCAACTCTGTAGCTATTATTGAAGATACTGGCGGTTTCAGCGGAATTATAGTGGCAGCCCATGAAGTCGGACATTTGTAAGTTTAATTATAATTAATTATAAAATGAAATAAAAGTTTTAAGCAAATTTTTATGTTTAGGTTGGGCGCCGTCCACGACGGCAGTCCTCCTCCCAGCTACCTAGGCGGACCTGGCGCCGAGAAATGCCGCTGGGAAGACGGCTACATAATGTCCGATTTAAGGCACACTGAACGAGGTTTCCGATGGTCACCATGCTCTGTATCTAGTTTTCACCACTTTTTGAACGGGGATACGGCGACGTGTCTGTACAATGCACCCCACGAAGATGATTCCTTGCCGAGAGTTTTGCCTGGGAAATTATTGAGCCTGGATGCGCAGTGCCGGAAGGATAGGGGGACGTCGGCGTGCTTCGTGAGTGAAAATGAAATTAATAAACATTTCCATCTTTTATTTTTATTTTCACTAATATATTTTTTTGTAAATACAATTTTTGCTCGCTAATAGGTAAGTAAATTCATTTTCAATCATTAGCAAAGTATTTAAAAAAAATGGTGCATGTCGAGTGCTTTATTTAAATTTTTATGTTACAGAAAGATGATAGGGTGTGCGCCCAACTTTTCTGTTTTGACTCCGGAAGTGGCTACTGTGTAGCCTATAGACCAGCAGCGGAAGGATCTCCATGTGGAGATGGACAGGTGCGTATTTAGCAGCATTTTTAGCAAAAGGTTTCATAAATTTTATGCCTTATTTGTTTTAGTATTGTTTAAATGGACGATGCGTAGCTGAACATGAAAATATTATTCCTGATTACTCTCAGAATACACCATCGTATATACGTAGACAGGATACACCACAGGGCCGACCGCTGTAAGTACAAAGCCAGAATAAAAGCTTCTAGAATGAAATTATTACAAATGCTGCCATTAATCAAGGCGTTGGGTTCTTAAAACAATCAAAAATCGTTTTGAACCAATTTCATTGACAACTTGTTAGATGACGCCTTAATTAACGGCATTAGACGCAGAATGAAAACTATTTTCTTGTGTGATTCGAAATTTTAAAGTCTATTTTAGCTGAATAGAGCAGTTTTTTTGGTTTTCCGTTAATATCTCGTGAACAGTTGATCTAAGATAAAAGTTGACTATATACACAATTAAAGCTTAGTAAATTTGGAACAAAAATGATCTTATAAATTTTGTATTCCTAATGGTTGCTGAGTTTAGGGCGCTAAAAGATAGCGTTTCTGAAAAACTACTAATAACACCCAAAACTCGGTAACCATCAGGAATTCAAGAAAAATTCATATGACAATTTTTGTTGCAAATTTGATGAGCTTCAATTATGTAAATAATCAAATTTTACCTCAGACCAGCGGCTTTCAAGATATTAACGAAAAACTAAAAGAAGTGCCCTGTTTTCGCTAATTCATGAGGACTTTTCATTTTTTGAAGCTACTATAAAAAAGTGGTTGGTATTTTTATAATCAAATTACGAAATAATTTAAGCAGTTTTCAAAAGCGCTTGAGGAAATTGTAAATATTATAAATGAAAATGGCTGTTGTTTCTGACAGGAACTTTGAATGTAGATATTAAATTAAAATTACTCGGCTAGCAGTTTCGGTCCCACCTGGACCATCTTCAAGAATGAAAAGAATTTGTGAATTCACAATTGAACAGCAATATATTTCTATATTGATGTTCAATTGTGAGCTCACAAATCCTCTTCACTCCTGAAGATGGTCCAGGTGAGACCGAAACTGAATTAGTAAAGCCTTTGACTAATTTCCCATAATTAAATACCAAAATTATGAATATTTATTAATGATCGAAGGATATTTGCTTCTACTAAATATTAAATCATTATTAAATGTATAATTAGTCAAATTAAAAATGGACACATTTAAAGTTTAACATATTGGGACTGTTTTTGGTATAATTCTAGCTTAATGAAATCAGTGAATTATTCGATATTTTAGACTTGTTTTTCATTGTTCAAAATTTATGCAGCTGATGATGGATGCATTGCTACCCGAAACGTCCTTTTTCGAATAAATATCTGATGGCCTACATTTCTCCCCATTTATGAACTTTGGATCTTCCCTTTAATAAATCAAATAATCAGTTTATACAAAGGCCAATATTAGGCTACAAAAGGCCCATGTGGTGTTGCCACTAAATCTACGCAGCTAGCGTATTGCATTTTAATATTTTTAGTGTCAGTTTAATTTGATTTGTCAATTTTGTACACCTTTAATCACATTTATAGGCTTGTCAAAAAAATTACCAGCATTTTCGGAATGTTTAGCTAATGTTTTGTAATAGTTTTCAATGATTCTGCAAATTTTGGTCCTATTCTTATAATTAACCATAATTATAAACCTGTAAATATATTTTTAAGATATTAATAAAAACATTTGGATTTTGACGAATTCAGCATTCTATTCTACATTAAAATAACTGTCAAAATGATTCAGAATATTTTTTTAAAACAGAATTTTATTTCAGTTTAATTTAGACTATAGTCTATTTCAGTTAAGAACGAGCCAAGGCTGTTATTGGATTACAATTTAAACCTTCTGATTTGGTGAAATGCAAGCACTATTTATTCACATCAAATGTAGGATTTAAAACAAGCTTTCTGAATATAAATTTATTTATATATATTAATAATATATACTCGCTTTGCTGCGTTTCTTTTGATCTAAGTAGTTTAGCCCGATTCAAACACGAACTATCATTTAAATTTTATTTGTTTGCATTGTTAATTAAGAGATATAAACACAATGCAGCGCAAGTCGCACTTTTACGCAAGCGCCAACAACAAATATTCAACGTTTTATCTCAATCGGATGAACGATACGCGAGCAAACAGTTAATAAATACGACTAGTGCGCTATTTAAAAAAAAATATATATAACTTTAAAAATAAATATTGTAGTAAAATTGTCAATAAACAATTTAAACCATTGGATTACTCGAGACTTTTTGAAAAATAAATTTCTAAATTATTAGTGCTAGAAAATTTCACGCAAGTTTCAACGAAGTTTGTACAAAATTACAACTTGATTGGATGAACAATACGCTAACGGATAAATGCGATTCGTGCACCACTTATTTTACTTTAATTTTAAAAGTCTTCACGCAAGAGTCAGCAACAATTGCATAAGTTTCAACCAGAGGCGGCTCTGGTCTACTTACCGCCGGAGTGCAATAGTTATTTAAGTATTAAGGTCAGTAAGTACAGTTTACCGATTGACGAGGTTTCCAAATATTATACGAAATTGGTACTGTACTTATTGACCGTGAAGCTTACAAAATTTTTTGCACGATTGGATCGATCCAAAATATTGATCCTAATTTTCTTTTTCAAATTGATTCAAACTTATGATTGTTTATTCGCTGTCAAGTTTGACATTTTATTTTGAATTTTCAATTACAATAAATTCATATTTTTCTGTGAAAAGCCACAATTTTTTACTTATCGCCTTTGCCCATGGGCGGTTAGTTAGCATAACCATAGTAACCACAATTTGCCGGTAAAATCAACATATCACTTAAATAGAGGGCCGGTAAAAACATGAAAACGCCCAATCGTGCAAAAAGTTATATAAATTGCGCCCTCCCCCTACCTCCCTCTCTTTATCGTACTTTTTTTTTATAGATTTCAATTCCAATCCACAATCCACAATTTTAATCGCAATCCATAATCCACAATTTTAATCCCAATCCACAATCCACAATTTGAATCCCAATTCAGAATTTCAATCCTAATCTACAATTCACAATTTGAATCTCAATTCACAATTTTAATCCCATCAACAATTTCAATCCCAATTCATAATCCACAAATTTAATCCCAATTCACAATCCACAATCCTCAATTAGAATCCACAATATCAATCTCAATCCGCAATCCACAATCCGTAATCCACAATTTTGATTCCAATCCACAATCCAAAATTTTAATCCCAATTCAAAATTCACAATTTTTGTTCCTAATCCATAATTTGAGTCCCAATCCAAAATCCAAAATCCAGAAACCCAATCCCAATCGAAAATCCACAATCCCAATCCCAATCCCAATCCCAATCCAAAATCATAATCCCAATCCAAAATCCACAATTCCTGATCCAAAATCCACAATTTTAATTTTAATCCAAAATACAATGGTGGATTATGGATTGTTGATTGTGGATTAGCTCTAATAAAATATTTTGCTGAAGAAATTGGTCTTATTTTTAAAGAATTATGCTCGGGGCCCAACTGCCGCCTTCAAAGACATAGCGCCGGGGTGCCGTGCACTCCTTGCACCCCCGTTTGAGATGCCACTGGTTTCAATTCAACCAGATGAACGATGCGCGAACGAATAGATACGACTCCTGATGCGTGTCAAAATATTTACAATAGTGCCAGCAATTCGCCCCAAAAACTTTGCACTATTTCTGTTCAAAATTTATTTTATTTTAAACCACTAGATTAGCACTAGAACAATATAAAATTTTAATTCAATCAGATGAACGATGCGCAAACGAACAAACAAGATTCGTACGTCATTTATTGTGATATTGTAACGAATTTAAGTCTATAAATTAGTCATTTCGGCTTTACTGGTGCTTAGAATTATTGTGGAAATATTTTACATCAAGAAATAGAAGCGAATATATTTGTTTTCTAGAAAATTTCTGGTACCTTCTAGCGTTTTCTAAAAACGCCTGGACGTTTGCGAGAAAAACGTAGTGGAGAGAGACCCACAGTATATATATGTGGCTGACTCAACGAAGAGCATTATTGATTTTGGCCCAGAGACCTTATAGTATGGACTGCTAGTGGTTGAAATAAATTGTATTGTTTAAAATAAATCAATATTGACATAAATAATTAAAGTCAAGTTTTAGTGTAATGCAATAATCTTTAGTTTAAATTAGAATTATTTATTAGAAATAGTGTTAGTTATCTAATTTATTATTTTAATAAATCATAAAAATAAATGGTAGTGTTTAGTACCTTTTGCTCCCTAAATTAAAATAAATAACGTGACAATATTATATCGGGTATCTTTACACAAATCCAACAACAATTGTAGGAAGTTTCAACTCAATTGAGTCAGTAGTTTCGAAGATTAGGCCGAACAAACAAGCAAACAGACAAAAATTTAAAAAAACGCGTATATGGATTTTGATATCCTGCAAATAATTATATGAGACTAAAATATCATCAACAGACAGCTCAATTTTATTTATTTTTGTGTTAATGTAAAATTGGTTCGCATTTCGGTCAATCAGAAGGCTTGAATCGTAAATTCGTAATTAAGAATGCTGAATTCAACTTATGTATATAGTGCACATAAAATTGGGGTACGAATTTATGTATGTGGTGTAGGTTCAGCGAGGAGGACCCGAACCCCCCTCAGGACACCCCGCAGTACCAATACACAACACAAACCCCATACCAACCACCTGCAACGACTGAAAACCCCTACAACCAACAATACTATACCACCCCAAGACAGTATTACACCACTCAACCACAGAATCCGTATTATACCACCCAAACTACCAAACAGTATCAATACTACACGACAAATAAACCAGTGTTCAGCTTTGGAAGACAGATTTACACAACTAAACAACAGCAAAATTATTATTATACCACAAAACCACCTGTGACAACAAGAAACCCTTATATTGGAGACTATTATAACCTAAGGAGTAAGACAACTAAAAGTCCGTACGATTTTGCGAATTTTGGACGGACGACCAAAAGTCCGTATTACAATGACGAAGTGAATAATAATTATTTGAAACGGTCTTACAATAGTGCTAGCTATTTTGGGGCTAGTAACAGACATAATGTTACAGTTGGTAACTAGATTTGTGATAAAAGGGTAAGATATCTGACAATCGCGCATCATTTTTTCTTCATTCATTTGTTTCTAAAGCATGGAGCTTTTTTAAATAAATTACAAAAATAATTTTAGCTGAAATTTTATTCTTTTTATATTTACGTCTACGCATGAAAAATAAATACTAGAATAAAAACATGACTTTCTTGACTTTTAGAAGACTGTTAGACTACCTACTTCAATTATATGTTTCTTTTCTTGACTTCTCTACAATTAAGGAAACTCATTTATATTTTTCATTACTTCTATTAAAATTCTCAATTGTCACTACAATTCGATTAAACTATACCTACATATCACCATAATTCAAACAAACTATACCTACTTTACTCCATGTCAACATATTCACTTAAAATATTAATATTTCACACATACAACTGCATAATAAATATTGCTTGTCACTAACTCTCATCAATTCCCGAAAAATCTCCCCAAATTCTAATATTAATTTTGAAATGTTTCAGTATTGTCTAATAACGGTACCAGCCCTGAACCAGTGAATACAAAACAACGAACAAGTGCCCATATTAAAACAGTGATTTCAAAAGTGGTGAAGACTGTGTTTCAGTAATTTAACTGCCAGAGTAAATCTAAAAAGACATCAGTTAATATTTAACTGAATTTTTTTACAAATTGCACGTACGGGTATGCAAATGAGCAGTGATTTTCGATAGACATTACTAAATGCGGATCGAAATCTTGATTGAGATAGTGCAATTATTTAGCAGAAGATCTTAATTTGAAGGTATTTATTACTGTGTTAGTAATTGATATTTTTTATTGTTGAGGTCATCTTGCCATAATTATTAATTATTGTAGTATTAAAAACCCAGTTAGTTAAAGTGAATTTTAGAATAAGTTCCTATGTATTTTAAATTTGTAAAATATGCTGACAGTGTATCAAATGCTTTTCTGATGTAATATAAAAGTTTTCTCCAACAAGTCTTTGTTTTATTCGTCATATAATACAGAATATTCCAGAAAAAAAAAGAAATAAAACAAGCAGCAGAAAAATTTGGATAAGTGGCCCTGCAGAAGAAAACAGGTAACAATGTAATTCACATATAAATAAAACCGTGAAATAAGATTGCAGCTTCATGTATTTGAATATAGGTACCAGAGTCGAGAGGTTTTAAATAACTTGATTTAAATCAGTGATTTAAATCGCTATTAATCAAATGTTTTTTTTAGAAGAATTGGTTTGCTGATTTTTGATAATTTCATTAATTATTAGACTAGACAAAAATGATTTTCTCAACAATAACTGATTTCCAAATTGAAAAAAAAAAAATCGGAATATTAATCAAATCAAAGAAATCTGATTTAAATCAGTTAGACTCGATTTAAAATAAACAAACAGGGCGTAGATGATTAAAATCATTTGATTTAAATCATGATTAAAAAAAAATCATGATTTTTTTACACCCTGCAAATAAATCAATAAGTGTCCCAATTTTGGTTGCTTTGTTATTTTATTAAAAATTGAATGTATATAAAGCACAAATACAGCCCAAAAAATTTTGCTCCATCGTCAGACTTTAAATTTTACTGCAGATTTGAGACAGACTTCACTTTTAGTAAAAAAAAAAGTTTTTTTCTGATTATGCTCGTGTTTTTACGCAATTTTTCGCATTTTCTTGCAAAAATAAAAAATATCTCGAAATCTATTGTCACAAATGTGAAATATTTCAAGTAATTAGTTCATATTATTATTTATTTGAATTCGCTATTTAGCCAATAATTTATTGAAACTGTAATCCTAGTTAGTATTGACAAGTCGATGTTCAATTGTCGGACGTGATTAACAGCCTATGATTATTAGATATTCGGTGGCTGCCAGGCATCAACTGTTACACAATTGAATGTTGGCCCATTGTTGGATTAGGTATATAAGAGCGTGAGCTAGGAGAGACAGTCATTCAGTACGAGTAACTGTGAGCGATATTGTGTTTATAAGAGTTTATAAAAAATATTTACACTGTAACCTGTGAAAATAAATTATTCACAATAAAATTTGTAGAGTTCTTTTAACATACCTTCATGCCAGGGGCGTGGTTTTTGTATGCTGCGCAGATGACAAATTTAGGTTCTCTCCTTAGCAACGGGACGCTAAGCTCATGAGCGTAGTTAAATATTTGTTACATGTCATTTACTCTGTTGATTTACTTGTGTTCGCGTGGTTTATCTTCAAAGTGTGATGTCGCAGAAAAAATCGGCGTTAAAGGAAAAGGTGTGCATTGCGAAAGAACATTTGCTTGGTAGCGAATTCGACTCTTCCAGATTCACGGTCAACACAGGATCTTCGGATGAAACTGAATCAGAAGATTCTGATTTGGACACATCACAACTCCTAGATAATTCAGATACCGAATAAAAATAAAATTATATTATGAGTCTATTATTGTTTTATTTCATTCCTATAACAATATATAATTTTTGCAATTAGAAAAATTGTCACTAGTTTCTTATAATTGATTAATAAAATTTAGAGTCAAGATATGTCTGCCAATAAAATAACTAATACTTTATTAATTGACAATTAGACAAAAGTAAACAAAATTTAATTCAATAAATTAATTTGAGATCGTTTTCTGATATTTTTTTAATCTTTTTAATATGCCCTACTTTAAAAATGCAAATTAAGTCCGCCACTGTATGTCTTATTGCACGTGTAAAAAGTTCTTGCGCATCGAAGGCTACGCCCCTGGCATGAAGTTATGTTGAAAGAACTCTAACACTATTCATTTTATCTAAAAATTTCACATGAAAAATAGTTTTGTAATAAGATTTCTTACAAAATGATTTATTGTACAATATCGATTTTCCACACTTAATGAAAAATAAAAAGCTAATGAAAAAGAACTTGGAATTTAGAGAATAAAGAAAATTTGGAGAATAAAGAGAGTTCAGGGAAAAGAGAGAATTTATAAACCTAGAGAATAGGGTGAGTATAGGTATTCAGAAAATAAAAAGAATATAGAGAATTTAGGCAATAAGATGAATATAGAGAATGCAGGGAGTAAAGAGAATATAGGCAATCTAGAGAATAAAGAGAATTCAGAAAATATAGAAAATTTAGAGAATGAAGAGAATATAGAAAATTTGGGGAATAGAAAAAATATAGATAATAAGGAGAATTTAGGGAATGAAGAAAATATGAAGTATTTAGAAAAACCTAGAAAATTTAGAGAATACTGTAACGAATTTAAGTCTATAAATTAGTCATTTCGGCTTTACTGGTGCTTAGAATTATTGTGGAAATATTTTATATCAAGAAATAGAAGCGAATATATTTATTTTCTAGAAAATTTCTGATACTTTCTAGCGCTTTCTAGAAACTCCTGGACGTTTGCGGGAAAAACGTAGTGGGGAGAAACCCACGGTATATATTCGCTGACTCAACAAGGAGTATTATTAATTTTGACTCAGAAACCTTATAATATGGACTGCTAGTGGTTGAGATAAATTGTGTTATTTAAAATAAATCAATATTGACATAAGTAATTAACGTTAAGTTATAGTGTAGTGTAATAATCTTTATTTTAAATTAGAATTATTTATTAGAAATAGTGTTAGTTATCTAATTTATTATTTTAATAAATCATAAAAATAAATAGTAGTGTTTAGTAGGTTTGCTTCCTAAATTAGAATAAATAACGTTACAATACCAAGAAATTGGAGAGCTTGGAAAATATAGAGGATTAGAAATTTTAGGAATAAAAAAGTTTAGAAAATATATAGAATTTAGGGAATTTTATTCTATATATTATTTATATTTTCTAAGCTCTCTAAATTCTTTATATTCTCTATACTTTCTATATTCTCTTTATCCTCTTAATTCTCTCTATTCCCTAAATTCTCCAAATTCATTATATTCTCTTTATTTCCTAAATTCTCTTTATTCTCTCTTTTCCCAAAATTCTCTATATTTTTTGAGCTCCCTAAATTCTTTTATTGCATGAACTTTCAATGTTCTCTTTGTTCTGTGAATTTTTTATATTCTCTAAGTTCTCTGTACAAAATTTGAAGGGATGTAACAATTTAAAGAGGGATGTAGAATAAAAATATTTTATTTTATTCAGGTATCATTGAAAAGCCCTCGTTGAGAAGAATTAGGCAGTATTTTTCAAAAAAATATTTTAGTTTGAAATAAGGGTGTGAGGGTGACATATTCAGCTTATTTTTGGGACAATGTAATAAACCAAATAAGCTACATATTTGAAATTCATGAATTCTGATGAAATTATTATTTGAAGGGGTATACAAATCTGAAGGGGATTGTAAAATACAAATATTTTTTTTATCTAGTCGTGTCGTGTGAGGTATTATTTCACAGCTCTCATTGGCTAGGATTGGGCAGTGTTTAAAAAAAAAATATTCAGTTTGGAATAAGGGCGTGAAAGGGTGATATACTGAATCTATATTTAAAGCAATGTAACTTATAAAGAAAATAAGCTACACATTTGAATTTCATAAATAATATTTATCAATTATGGCCAAAGCCAAATATTGACCCAAAATTTCGGTAGAATTATCATTTAAAGGAGTGTGACAATTCAAAGAGGGATGTAAAATTTTTTTTTTTTATTCAGACGAGTGGAGTATCATTGAAAAGCTCTCGTTGAGCAGAACTGGGCAGCATTTTTCCCAAAATCTTGCTGACTTCAAAAGAAAAGCCCTTTTTTCTGCTAATTCCGCAGGAGAGCAAATGAACTCCATAATTTGAAGGCATCACCCAAGTATTTCTCATTAAATTGCTTCGTTCAAAATTAGTCGATTCTACTCAAAAGTTAGTTGGAGTTACCAAAAACACAATAAATGGAAAAAATTGGAAATCAATTTGGATTGATAATATTTATGGCAATTAACTAAATTTGAAACTCTCAAGCCATTGAACTTTTTGTCACAGTATGAAGATCAATTAAATTGCCGAATCCGGTCATTACATAATTAATAAAATAAAATAGATAATTATCTTGTTTTAATGTAGATTGAAGGACCCAAATATGGATTAGGTAAAAAATTTTTTAGATATTGCAGTCCACTTAATTTTATTCATGTTGCTATTCAATTTTTGGACGTTTCGGATGTGCACCCATCCATCTTCAGCGTTCTTATGAAATATTACAATCTTATAACCTTGTTTACAGCATAGTTGTGAAGATAAACTTCCAATATTTATTGATAACAATAGGAAAATAACAATTAAATTTGTGATTTTTGAGTTAATTGTTATTTTCCTATTGTTATCAATAAATATTGGAAGTTTATCTTCACAACTATGCTGTAAACAAGGTTATAAGATTGTAATATTTCATAAGAACGCTGAAGATGGATGGGTGCACATCCGAAACGTCCAAAAATTGAATAGCAACATGAATAAAATTAAGTGGACTGCAATACCTAAGATAATTATCTTCTAAGGGCGGCCTCGATCTCGGCACCAAACTACCTGGATCTTTAATCCCCTACTCGAACTCGGCACTATGCTATGGATTAGGATTTTTGACTCAATCGTTCTGCCTTTTCTGGATAAATGCGATTTTATATTAATAATAAACCAGACTCAAATTTAGTCATACTTTTAAATGAATCTAATCACACGTGTGACATCAACAATTCAAAAGTCCTGCATATCGTAAACAAAATAAATTGTTTCCATTTGATGCAAGAAATTCCTGTCAAAAATACCAAAAAAAAAATAATTTTTCAGTTTGTTCTACTCATATTTGTATGTTTTTGTAATAATGTAGGTATGTACGAACATATGTATAAATACGTCTTTTTTTAATAATTTTTTTTTCTTGAAGTTTCGTTAGATATTATTTGCAGTATCATTTTTAATACAAATTAATTTTAAAATAAAATTAGAGATTTATAAAACCAAATCTTGCAGGTAGATCGTGCCTTTATTTAAAAATTGACAGTGCCGAGTTCGTGTGCGCCCCGCGCTAATCGGATTAGCATTGGTGCCGAGTTCATGTTCTTGGTGCCGAGTTCGTGTACGCCCATCTTCTAAACATCCAAATTTTTATAATTTAGTTCTCATCACTAAAAAAGCATTAATTAGCAATAAAAATCCAATCTCATTTCGAGAAAGTACTTTCAATCAAAAGCAAATAAGTAATTTCACAAATACTTTTAGAAAGATGTCAAATAAAACAAATTAGATTCAATATATTATTATATATTTATATTATAGCTATATACTAAAATCAAATTACATCCATATTACGGTTTAGTGCATTCAGGTTATGGGAAGACTAAAAGTATAACAAAATACCATTCTCTTAATATACATTAATAGAATATTTGGACAACAAAGTTATAAATGTTAGAATATATACTAGAGTGGAAGTTGTCAAAAAAATGTTCAAAACATCAAAAAAACTACGCACTAGCGGAAATTGTGTGTAAATATATATTTTACCGTGATTCTAATCATCAACATTTATTTAACAATTAAAAAAAAAACACTAAGGTGTGCTGTTAATCTGTTATAGTACATATATCAATAAAACCAAATATAATCAAGAAAAAATGCAGTGTCCATTTATGTTATTAACTACGGCTTGTTCCAATTAAATTTGCAGCTTCAAAACATAACCTATTTGACACATGAAAGCTATTCAATCAGTCTTAGCAGCTTATACTATAATTTCGCCCATATTCTGAATTATTTGGGCGAACAGAAATTGGGCACCATAGGGCAAAAAATATTATTTATTGGTTGTATTGAAATAAATTGCCCGTAAATCAACAAAAAAATATGGCAGCTGCAGATGTATTTGAAGGAAGAGGACGGATGGCTTGTTTTTTCCATTCTAATTCAATAAAATCGAACTTCAATGACGTAATTTTACATACCCAATTTCTGGCGCCCTGTAAATTTCTCAGTAGTAAAATATGGATCAAATGTTAATGTTTGTGGATACAAAATTATAATTTTATTACTTATTAAAACAAAAACATTTGATGCTTTCACCCAATTATAATTGTAGGTCGGAATAAGGGCCTTATATTCTAATTACGTGATGTTTCAGCAGTGGCACTAACTGCTGCAAAATTCAATTGGACAAGTTATTTAATTCAAGCCCTATAAAATATAATTTGATGTGCGTTTTCCACTCTAGTATTCATTTTAACTTTTCTTGCACCTATTCAGGCTTTTCTACCACTCCTATCACCCCTGCCCCCCTGAGAGCTATTCTTACTATCATAGCTAAGGAAAGAACACAGACTGCTCCAGCTGGCATTAGTTTCCCGGTGCTGTAGTATCTGTAACCCATAACACCGGCTAGAATTGAACTGGTAGTCAGTTGAAGTGAGTAGTTGGCAGGATTCTGAGAGACTTGAAGAGCACCGTAGGCTAGGGCTCCGCCGAAGAGGACGCCGGCGCCAAGAGAAGGCACGGAGCCTTAAAAAATAAATATGATTCATTTTGCATCTGTATTACAAGAATATAATAATCATGCAAAGGTTTTATTTTATTATTGTGCAACAATGACTAAAAACTTCAAGTTGCTGAGTAACCCCTAAATCAATAATCATCAGTAATTACGTAATGAAAAATAAATAATAATGTCACCGTTACAATCTCAAGATAATTTTTAGCCAAATCATGCTTACAGTTCATAATACAGATGCAAATTAGTAAATATAACCTCAAAGTATTAAAAATTTCACTTACCTGCTTTATAATAACCTAAAACTCCGCCACAGGCTACAGCCGCAGCATACGCAAATCCAACAAGATCTACAGGCATCTTATCTTACTTTAAAACACAATGAAAATGTCACGAAAATTGATTTACACTATAAAATGATTACTGAACAATTACAGAACGTCATTAAAGTTTAATCGTAAATGTCAAACCGGCGCATGCGAAAATAGAACTTAAGGTGGATTTATAACTGACATAGACTTAGAAAATAGTTTAGCACAGCTTAGCATAGAATTTGGTTATGTGGAAATCAATGCATCCATTTATAACAGACACAGTGCACAGAACTTAGTTTAGCACAGCATAGGAATTGACCAAAGTTTAATTTTCTATGTTTTTCGTGAATTACCGTGACATTTCGTAGTAGTTCGGTTGATTTGCAACAAACGCCGCATGCGCCGCAAGAGCGCTATTGGAAAATTTCTACAATATGACAAATTTCATAGCGTGAGAACAAATATGTCAAAACATAATATAATGTTTATCGTTTTCAATTTGACAAGACCGAAAACATGTACTTGTTCTCATTATTTTTTGTTGATACTTCTTCTTTTACTTCGTGCTGATTTCTATGTCTTGTGTGATGTTATAAAACCCCTAATTGAAATTCTATGTTTTCTGTGCTAAACCAAGCTGTGCCAAATTATGTTCTGTGTTTTAAGTCAGTTATAAATCCACCTTTAACCTAAACACGCACGAAAATCATGAGGAATTATCTTACCTTTATAATCACAAAAAATGCAAAATTATCTTGCAAAATAACTGGTAGTTCAATATTTATTAATTTAAGATATTGATATCTTACAGGATAACAACTTTTTTTGAAGTTTTGAAAGTAAAACAAACGAAAAAGTTACTGCGCATATCTGCGCGCATCGGTACACTAGGTGTCAAAAGTGCTGCCAGAATATTTCGAATCAATAAATAATATTCCTAATTCAGTATTTTAATTGATTATTCTTGCACAACTGCTTAAATACGTCACTGGTGACCAAATAAATTTTGATCAGATATTTATTTATCTGCTTAGTTTTTTTTCTTTCGTGTGTTATCATTTCTAGAGTATTCTATTCACCAATCAGAGGTGTAATACTTATTATGCAATTCCGTGGCTACTGTCATATAAATACAATTGTTTTTGCAGTTTGTCATTAAATAGTAAAGATTTGAGTGCAATTATGGCTGCCTTATCAGAATCAGTTCGGAATGTTGTTATAAATACGGGAAATATTCTGTCTTTGAATGATCTGACTAAAAAACCGAATCAAAGTTCTACAGAAGAGGTAATTATTTTTTGCTTTTTTGGTGACATCATTATTGGCAATATTATGCAAAATTAGGTTATGATTACGTGTTCAAATATTTGGGAATTGATTATTAATTATTGATTCAAGCAATGTTTATTTATTAAGATAATTTTTCACGTGTTCCAGCTTTCAGAAGCGATAAAAATCACATTGAACGAATGGGCTGGCTGCGAAGAACATGCGCAAAGTGTTGTTGTTTGTCGTCGTCATGACGATACTGTTAATAAAATGGCCGAAAATGCCCGCCAAGACTTAAAAATCGGAATAAAATTATTCATAAATTCGGATAATGAGAAAAGTATAAACGACGCATTTACCACAGGTAAACATTAATAAATTTTAAAATTTTACCTTACCAAATTAGTTTGTGCAAACTGTTCACTACACTAATAAAAGTATTTATTTACAGTTTTGTCTACCTTAAAACTAGAAGCAATAGACAACTTAATAATCTCATATTTCCACAAAGAGGAAGAAACACCAGAACAACAACTACAAAACTTAAAAAACGTCTGGACTGCTATTGAAAAGTTTGTCCAGACCAAAAAAGTCTTACTAATCGGTTTATCAGATGTGGATGAACAAATTTTCCGCGATTTGCACGCTTGGACAACAATCAAACCGTCAATTGTTCAAATAAACTTAGCGACTTGTTGTGTGGTGCCGCCATCTCTGCAAGAATTTTGTAAGGATAACGACATTCAACTGTTGACGCACAGCGATCCTACTGGTGAGTAGCTGAGCTAAAGTAGTTGTGGCATTTACTAACAGATTTGTATTACAGAGATCTTTCCTCAAACCAACATCAGTAATATTTTTAAGGACCAGACTTTAATTTTGAGTTGGGTTCTTCGATATACTGTTCATATTAAATGCAGAGGGGTTCTTGCCACCAAAGGGTACTTAGCTAGTTTGCATAAATTTTAATGTTGCAGAACAGTATTATATTTTAAGTTTTTTAATGTTTATAAAAAAGTATTGAAGCCGTGGTTTCACCAATTATTTGGTTATAATTTGAGAATAATAATGAATGGTTCTATTTAATTTTTAATAAATAAATAAATAACATTCCACCAAATACTTGCTTATTTATTTTAATATATTGAATATTTAAGGTTGCTATATCTTATAAATGGAATTCACTTACCTAATATTGCAAACTTGGATTAATTGACAGCTTTGACACTTTCACAATTAGTTTTACAGTATTTTTAGCACAAATTCGTAGCACAAACTCCACTATTTTAATATTTCTATAATAACACAAACATTTTGAACTGCTAATTCCAGCGTCTGTTGGGCAACTAAATTATTCCGAAATAATCCTGTTATTAACAAATGTTTCCAGCTAACAAATAATTGGAAATCTTAATACGTTTACATAAGTATGTGTGTTATCGACTCAAGCGTTTAATAAAATGATTGATTGATATAATTTTGGCCTCAGCTTTTTAAGCATATTGCTTGCACGAAGGACTGTGAGATTTAGCATACTTAAAGTTTGCAGAAAGCAAAAATTATATACAAGATGTCTTTTTTTAATTTTACGTCAGGAGAAAATTTTATACAGCGCGCAAGATGAAATGTGAGATTTGGCATACTTGAAGTTTATATGGAGAAGAAATGCAGAAAGGTAAAAGTATATACAGGTGTCCCATTTTAATTTTACGTGAAGAGAAAACTTAGTACCGCGCGCACGGACACGAATGTGAGACTTGGCATACTTGCAGTATGTGTGGAGAAGAAGTGCAGAAAGCTAAAATTATAAACATGGTGTCTCATTATAATTTTATGAGAAGAGAAAAATTTGTACTGGAAATGTGAGATTTGACATACTTGAAGTTTATATGGAAAAGGAGTGCAGAAAGCTAAAAGTATATACAGGTTGTTCTATTCTAGTTCTATGTGAAGAGAAAACTTTGCACCGCGTGTAGGAAGAAATGTGAGATATGGCATCAGGGCCGGATTTGAGCAAGGGCATTCATGGGCAACTAGTTGTTTCAGGTTTCTAAAAATTTAAACATAGACAATAAGTGCACAGTTCACATTAATAGCCATCTGGACTATATTTGGTGAACACATGTAAGGGATGAGAACTCGGGCTTGCATCTAATTCCCACGAAAGACTTTTTGTTTGCACTTTTTTTTAAGTAAATCATTATTCACTGATAGATGTTTTAAGCTATAGAGGCTGTCAAAATATTACTTTGAGTCCAATGCTACGCCCAAATTATTTGTTTAAGTTTTAAGTGAACTGAACAGTCTTTCTCGTCACATACAATCCCAAGTTCGTGTAATTTCTGGAAGAACAGTGTTTATTGATTTAAAAAAAAAGCGCTGCATATAAAAGGAGAACGATCAAAAAATTACAAAAAGAACAGGAAGTGTTGCAGATAACTCGCAAATTTGATTCCTTTCTTCACCTATTTACCTCTGATTTCAATGAAACTAGGTGAAAATAATGGTTTTAACATTACATTGTGTGCGAGATGACGATACTAGGGACTCACTTGTGAAATATAATTTTGTCCGTAGCACTGAAACAGTGTTTTTGTTTATAACTGGCGGTGCTTTGCTCTACCCGCTCTGATCAAGCTCGACGTGAAATCTTGAATGACAATGATGGCAGAACAAATCCATCACGGTGCTTAGTGCACCCATTGTTAATGTCCCGGATTCAAGACTCCACGTCAAGCTTGGTCAGAGCGGGCGAAGCCCATCCGTTAATTGGTTGCGTAGCACCGCTAACTTGAACCAAGTGTCAAAATTTCAGTTCACTAGAGAATCGCTAATATCGCACGCATACACACATGCACAATGTATACAAGTAAGATCAGCCGAGTCTGACCGCGAATATTTATTATTTCTTCTATATTTGTAATGCTGAAAAAAGTCTTTTTCTTCAAGTAGTATATCGACAGTTTGACCTTCAATCGATGTATTTTTCACTAGTTGGGTATTATTTCTACAATTTACAACCGTATATTTCCTAGCGCACAGATTTAGATGTAAGAGAAATAATAAGTAACTAAGATTACATCGGTTTTTGTCTAAAAAAAAATTGAGACTCAAATAAGAATGGCGGGTGAGAGCGGCAGGTTCACTACTGCCCAAGAGCGGAAAGAAGGGTAAATTCGGCCCTGTATGGCATACTTTCTACTTCATATTGATTAAAAAAAAAAAACTTTGTACGCGCACGAAGGAATGTGAGATTTAGCAGACTTGAAGTTCATGTGGAGAAGAAGTGCTGGGAGCTGAGATTATATACAAAGTATCCTATTTCAAATTTTACGTGGAGAGAGAGCTTTGTACCGTGCGCATGAAGGAATGTGGGATTTGACATATTTGAATGATGTTCAATATTATTTTTTGCTGGAATATATCGAAATATATGCACCAAATAGGAAAATGGCTGAAAATGAAATGATATCTTTCCCTTCCGAGGGTTAGGAGGAGAAAGACACTTCAAAATCTTGAATGGGAACCACTAATCCTAATTTTAGATTCGGATGGAGCGTCGAATGATTCACGGTTAAATTTAGACCACTGGGCGGTCACTAGAAATAAGTATTGTGAAACCGAAGAAGTTCACATTTCGAGATTTTGATGGAAATATCCGTTTTGAGCATCCTGTATCCATTTTGACTATTTTCGGCTTGACTTCGGTACGTATATATGTACGCAAATCTCAAAACCTGTCAAACGTATAATGTTGAAATTTTGTATTTATGATTAGATTAGGGTCTAGTTGTGCACCTCTTATTATAGTTGCAATCGTCTGTACCGGAAGTGCACTTTACTTGAAGCTTTTTTTGTATTTTTCGCATAAATCCACAATAATTAGCTGTAGGACACTGAAATTCAGTATTTGAAATTAATGTAGCATCTGAATGTTCATCTTCCATTTTTGTACCAATTGGCTGAACCGGAAGTGCACTTTATATAACAGGCTTTTCGAATTTTCCCTATAAATTCACAACAATAAGTCGTAGAATATTTAAATTTCGTATTAAGCATTTTTATAACATCTAGTTGTACACCTTGCATTATGATTGCAATCGTCTGAACCGGAAGTGCACTTTATTCAAAACATTTTTTGAATTTTCCGCAAAAATCCAAAACAATTGAACGTAGAATGTTAGAATTCAGTATTTAAGACGATAATATCGTCTAGATACTCATATCCTATTTTCATTGAGATCAATTGAACCGGAAGTGCACTTTACTTGACAGTCTTTTGGAATTTTTCGCATAAATTCGGAACGATCGGCCGTAGAGTATTGAAATTTAGTATTTCAGTCTGCTGTGGCATCTGAATGATTGCCTACTATTCTCATAATAATCGACTGAACCAGAAGTGCACTTCAATTGGATTTTTTTAAAATTTTGCGCATAAATTTAGATCTGCTAGCCGTAGAATCTTGAAAATCAGTATTTAGGAATGTTGTGGAAGGATATTACGATAAAATCATCTGATCTTTTCAAAAATCAATTTCTTGTTGGTGTTTCTCAATGCTTGATAAAATTGACATAAACTAAAATGGTCGGATTAATTACTTTAGTAATAAACTAGATGTAAGATAACAGAAGTGGAGCAAATTTGCCTTTTTATATTTGTTGTGAAAGAAATCAGATTTTGCGAATGTTTGTTTCGGCTAACGGAGTGCGCGCGATGCACAGACCCATTGTAAATTTGCATAAATTCGGTAGCCGCTTGCGCTGTCGTCTACGACTTCCAACTTTGCCGTTTTTTCGCCCTTTGGGCAGTGATCCTCAAAAGGTGGACACCAAGAAAATAATTCTATGTTTTACTAAAGTATTGGAATTGAATAACTTACGCTTTGAAAGCTGAATTATGATTTAGTTGTAAAAATGAGGCTTGCAGAAATGACTCACCTGAAAATATAAAAGAACTGTATTAGAATTAAATATATTATGGTTACAGTGTTACTGATTTTCATTTATTTGAACTATGTATCGAATTTTATCGACTAAAATTAAAACAATGGTAATTAAATTTTTTTGATATCTGGTGAGTATATTTCTGTTTGTGTCCATTTGTTTGAGGACTGGTGTTGGTTTGAGTGACGGGTATAAGCGGCGGCGTTTGGCGGACTAATGGGCCCCGCGCAAACGAAAAAGTGGTCCTGGAAACATTCGGACTTCGCGACACGAACTAAAGCGAAATCAATCACTTGGAGAGTACACTACAGCATGCAGTGACTTATAGCCTCACATCCAGCCAAAAATATTTCACAAATAGAACAAGAATTATAGACAAGAGAAAGACCGAAATATTCACAAAATAAAAAAATGCATACTTCACAAAGAAAATGATATCCATCCCCAAAATGCAGGTGTTAAAAATATTAAAACACGTGCTGCACCCCAGGAAATCACCCCAATCAAAATTCAGGTCAACAAAATGACCGGAAGTCAACTTAACCCTCTCTTTCCACCTAAACTCTTCCAGCAATGCAAACCAAACGAAGCTCAAATTGTCAGTGTTTATACCAACAAATGAATGAATTATCATTTTAATAGCGAAGGGGGGTCAAATGCCATAATTTAAATAAACGGAATGCATATTTTAAAACGTTATTTTCAATTTTTGAAATTTAAATATTGCCTATGAATATGGAAGACGTCTTCGCCGGCTGATGTTGAAGTTTTTTATTTGTTTTAGTATCGAAATGACGTATTGTAGCACGTTTTTTCTGGATGATTAAATGCAAATATTTACTAAGTAGTTTTTTATTATTAATGTAGATGTAAAACAAACTAATAATTTACAATTAAATCAGAAGCTGCAGAAATTCCAAATTTTGCACATGTACTTAAAATAGATGTAAAAATATGTAAAATTATTATTAGTTACATAACATTATTGGTGCACGAGCTGTAGGCTTGCAAATCGGACAAAACAAACTTATATTTTCTGGGTAAGTTAATAGCGCCAGAAATTTGTAATTATTAGTACGTATTTGGAATGAATGTATGTGTAAGCAGAATAAATATTAGACAATAATAGTTATTGCAGCACGAGCTATAGACATGAGAATTGAAAATTTCAATAGTTGCCCCTGGACCGCTCAAGACAAAGTAATATTTTCCGAGTAAATCGAGGGCTCCAAAAATTGTAAATTCTATGTATATACTCAATATGGATATAAATATATGTAGAATGAATATTAGTTACTTATCGTTATTGGTGCACGAGCTGTAGGCTTGCAAATCGGACAAAACAAACAAATATTTTATGGCTGAACCAGTTGTTCTATGAATTTCTAATCATAAACACGTAATTAAAATAAATGTAGATATAATCACAAGAAATATTAGCCATCAATTGTTATTGGTGTACGAGCTACAGCCTTCAGAATTGAAAATTCCAATAAAAGCCCAAAACCATCTAATAATTAATGAGTAAATCAGAAATTTCAAATTATAAATACTCAAAATAGATGTGAATATATGTCTTATAAAAATCAGGTACCTATCATTATTGGTGCACGAGCTATAGACTTGCAAATTGGGCAAAACAAATATTTTCTGGATAAATCAGTAGCTCTCGAAATTTTTGAAGCGAAGCTTCTATTGCGGCGTCTTGTTCTCTCGCATGAACAATGTAATGACGAAAACCGACAGATTTTTGAACGACACCGACTGGAAAATGTTCCTTGTATTGGTAAAATGCGTAAAGCTTCGCTTCTGTCGGGGGTCCCGTGACCCTCGAATCAATTTTTCTCTCAGGGGTGTGTGGCGTCGGATTAATTTACATTATCTGAAAGAAAAAACTCCGAACTGCCCAAAACTCGAAGATTCATCTATTTTCGATAAAAATCAACCGAGTTCTGGCGGCTTGAAAATCGGTATTTTTGGTGCTGACTGTATAAAAAATTGAAATAAAAAATAAGACAGGGTTGACAACCTTTTGATTAGAATTTTTAAGATTTAAGATTTTTTAAACTTGTAATATTGTTAACTGTCATCAATGAGGGCTGAAGAAACAAATTTATACATCCGCTCCTGTAAATATCAACTCATAGCAGAAGAGATCGAATGTGGAATGAATTGTTGTATAAAGAATATCATATCGTGCAGAATGTGGTTCTATAATTTTTTTTGGCCATGTGAAACGCATTTCGAATTGGAAATTTCTGAAAAAAGTAGATGGAAGATTACGTGAATAAGAATAAACAATTTATTTCTACAGGCGTCAAAAAATAATGACATTTGTACTTCAATATTTGTGGAGTTGTTTATCATAACAACGGGCACGTTGTCGAGAAAATGAACTCCACTAATTTTTGTATTCTAATATAATTGTGATATTTTTTTTCTAATTTTTTTTGACGTCTGTAGAAAAGATGTTGTTTGCAACTCGTGTACGAAATTTCTTTGGAGTTTTCGAATGATTTGTGTCTCGGCTACCGCCTCGACAAAAAACTTTCATTCTCAAGCACCAAATTACAATTTCGCGCACTAGATACATAAATAATTATTAATGGGGATGAAGCAAAAAGGGTGTGTTTGGAAAGGGTTGTCCGGTGGCAAATAATTACTGGTTGAATCTAAATGTAGCTCAAATCAATCTCATATTTATATTGTTTATATTGGGGGGGACGTAAGTATTGTAACGAATTTTCCTCATTGGAGTCTGGAATAATTCCAGAAAAATTCTAGCAGTACTATTGAATAAACTTATATAATAACTTATTTCAGAATAGTCCATACAAGGAAGCCCAGAGCGGATAAAAAGTTCAGAAGTAGCGACAGAACAGTGACGTGGTGAATAAGTATAAGTAAAATGTAACATAAATATCCTAGGAATAAATAAATGTCAATTGAATTATTTAGTGATAAGCTTAGTGTCCGAATAATTTTGGTGCAGGTACATCTTTCTTTAAATTTGGTTTTTGAAAGTTGTGTCCCTACAGAGTAGACTTCCATTCCACTCAATGCCTGAATCAAGGACGGATGACGTCAGACCAAATGGAAATTTCTGGAGAGATTTGAGAAAACCAGAAAACTGAGTCGAATGGGGGACAGTAAGAAAGACAGTAAGTCAGTAAGGGAGTACTGGAAAATTGGAAAGAATAATTGGAGTGCAGATAAGTATTTGTGGTTGGTAGGTCAGCTATGGAGCGCGCAAAAATAAACTAGACGAAGTGATTCAATAAAATTAAATGGAAAGATTGATAAATCAATAGAGAAACAGTTGGAAATAAGTATTTTAATCATGATTTTTTGACAGTTTGAGATGCAGGCTTTTTGACCGACTCACGGGCTGATTTTTATATCATAAAAGAGAGAACAGACAATCAAAAATATCTAATTATCTATGGTATCCCTCATATATATATGATTTTCAAGTGACGCCACTGACTTAGTGACTCACAAGTTTGTACTAAAAAAATAATGAGCAAAATTTGACCCACTTCTCAAAAAGATTCGCCATCACTGTATTTAGACCCTACTGAACCCAGAAAACATGATTTAAAAAAAAGTCGGTCTGTCTGGAAACGCGATAACTTGAGAACGCGTACGAATATTCGACTGAAATTTTATATTCGAGGTTGTCATCAAAAAGCTAGCCTCAAGTTCGTAAATAAGTTTTTTTCAACCAGTGGTACCATAACTTTATTGAAAGATTTTTTTAGTTTTTTGTGTTTATTTTATAAACGGTAATATTTATCATAAAATATGAAATAACTAAAATTGATCCTCAAATAATTTGGCACAACATTTACCTGAAACATTTTTCAGAATTATCAGTGGTTCATTTGTTATAATTAAAATTTGAATTATTATACAATTCGTTATATTTTTTTGAAGCAAAGAAATAATGTAAATCATAATGTGAAATTAGAATTATTATCACTCATATTTAGACATATGCAAACGTTCGTCAATTGTTTTTTTTTTAAATAAGCATGTGTTTGGTCAATCAATTTAAAGCTCTCGTCTAGAATTTTTATTTTCAAAAATATTTATTTTATGTAAGGAGTAAAATATAACCACCATCTGTCACTTTAACAATGACAGCTGTCACTTTGACAATGACAGCTGTCACTTTCAAATATGCAGTTGAATTATTTGAATGATGAAGCGTCAAAACTGGTTCTATAATAAATGGTATTAGATTATTCTTCCATTACCTATCAATTTTTTATTGTTTGATTACTATTTAAGGAAATTTTATATTTCATGATTAAATTTTCAAACTGACGTCATCATTACCACCCTGAAAGAGCATAAAATCGTGATTTACTGTTTCTTTTATTATTTCCGAGTAAGGTTTGTACCTTATTCGAGCATCGCTATCTCCAAATCCTTTTCTGCAAAATTGGAAATAACTGCTTTAATAAATATTTTAGGCAGAAATGTTTTAAACAAAGATTTGAGAGCATAAAATTCTGTACCTGAATCATTCAATAAAATTAGTTTTGCACTTCTGATATCAGCAGAAAATTATTTATTAGTAGGAAAGGATACAATTACGACTGTGATGACTTTAATTCATTGAATCTAGTCGCCTGTAAATGTCAATATTCCGTTAAATCAGAGAATAGTTTTGTTCATTTTTCTTTTTTGTGATTCGTGTTTGTTTAGATTTGGTAATTGTGGAAAAATTTTGTTTGAACTGACAAGTAGGCCCACTTTTTCATGTGATATAATAAAATTGCACATATTATACTGGTTTCTAAAATTAAAATTATTCATATATTCAGGATTCGAACGAGTACACGTGAGAGGCGGATCTATTCAAAATTCTGGGAACTCTTGAACACTTTTTTATTATTTTTAGATTGTAATTCGTCAATATTTTATTTTTTTAGTTAAAAGCTAGAAATTCTTGAGATTCTGACGTCTGGAAAGAAATCGTGCAATACTAGCAGTGCTGCCTTCAAGAGAATATATAAAAATCGTTTCTATTCTTGATGTATGACTTCCAAATACAAGTAACTGATTAGACTCTATCTAATATCTGGCATCTTTCCCACTGGTTGTCTCCTTATTATTTTCCGCCATTTTCTTCCAGTTGCACGTGCAACAAACCAACCTATAAACAAATGACACGTGACAGGCGGGTAACTTGCAACAAACAAACGAACGGCGTGTGTTGGTTGAAGAAAGATAGCATTAGTTCTTGCAGTGACCGCGGTCGCGACATCGGCGTCCTTTGAACGAGAGGAATTTGCATAGAGAGCCGGGAGTCGAACCCGGGCCACTAGGATGGTAGACAGGACGAGTTGTTGCATATGGTAATAGCCAACGCAAAGGATACGTACTTTGCGTTATGGCTGCGTAGTGTGGAAGTGTACATAGATGGATTAAGGGCATCGCTAAACCACCAGAGCTGGATTATCCAGAAATTTGAATCATTCAAACACCAGTTTTCCTAAGTCATTTTATTTTAAACTGTACATAATTAAAAGTGAGTTTTTCGGAAGACAGACTGTAAAATTTTTCCCGCTTCCCTCGCATCTTTCGCAACATTTCTTCTCTGGGCAGTAGCTCAGCTCAGCCTTCAAGTCTGCTGGCTTGGCGTAGCTGCCTTCTGCCTTTTGCGATCGGACGGTGGCTTCTCATTTTCGGCGTATACTAACTTATGTCAACTGATTTTTGCAATTCTACCCTGCGTAGCATCTGCATGGAGCGGCACAACAAATCAACATGCTGTTCACAGCTCATTAAAAGTGTAGAAGTGAGTTATCCGCACCGCAGGGGGCTCAATTTGAAGATTCAATAATGTTGGTTTTTGATGTAGTGTTTATCAGAAATTAATATGTTTTGGCATCGTAAAACAGGTTTATTCAACGCCTGAAAGATTGACTTACATTCGATGTCGCTAAGTGAAAATCTTCACCAATACAAAAAGCATTTTCCAGTCGGTGTCGTTCGAAAATCTGTCGGTTTACGTCATTTAATTGTTCATGCAAAAAACATGACGCCGCGATAGAAGCTTCGCTTCGAAAATTTCGTTACTTACTGATTTATCAAGAAAATATTAGTTTTGCCCAATTTGCAAGTCTATAACTCGTGCACCAATTACGTTAGGTACCTGATTTTTATTTGACATATATTTACATGTATTTTGAGTATTTATAATTTGAAATTTCTGATTTACTCATAAATTATTAGTTGGTTTTGGGCGTTTATTGTAATTTTCAATTCTCAAGGATGTAGCTCGTACACCAATAACAATTGATGGCTAATATTTCTTGTGATTATACCTACATTTATTTTAATTACGTGGTTATGATTATAAATTTCTGGAGCCACTAGTTTACTCATAAAATATTAGTTTGCTTTGTCCGATTTGCAAGCCTACAGCTCGTGCACTAATAACGATAAGTAACTGATATTCATTCTACAAATATTTACATCCATATTGAGTATATACATAGAATTTACAATTTTTGGAGCCCTCGATTCACTCGGAAAATATTATTTTGTCTCGAGCGGTCCAGGAGCAACTATTGAAATTTTTAATTTTCGAGCCTGTAGCTCGTGCTGCAATAATTATTGGTGTCTAATATCTTTTCTGCTTGCACCTACATTCATCCCAAATACGTACTGATAATTACAAATTTCTGGCGCTACTAACTTACCCAGTAAATATTAGTTTGTTTTGTCCAATTTGCAAGCCTACAGCTCGTGTACCAATAATGATATGTAACTAATATTAATTTAACATATTTTTACATCTATTTTGAGTACATGTGCGAAATTTGGAATTTCTGCAGCATCTGATTTAGTCATAAATTATTAGTTTGTTTTGAGCGGTCCTGGAAAGTCGGTTTCGTTCGAAAATCTGTCGGTTTTCGTTATTTCACTGTTCATGCGGAAAATCATAACGTCGCGAAAGGAGCTTCGTTTCAAAAATTCCGGAAGCTACTGATTTATCCAGAAAATATTTGTTTTGCCCAATTTGCAAGTCTATAGCTCGTGCACCAATAACGATAGGTACCTGATTTTTATTTGACTTATATTTACATCTATTTTGAATATTTATAATTCGAAATTTCTGATCTACCCATGAATTATAAGTTATAGTTTTGGGCGTTTATTGGAATTTTCAATTCTCAAAGCTGTAGCTCGTACACCAATAACAATTGATGGCTAATATTTCTTGTGATTATACCTAAATTTATTATAATTACGTGTTTGTGATTAGAAGTTTCTGTAACCACTGGGTTACCCATAAAATATTAGTTTGTTTTGTCCGATTTGCAAGCCTACAGCTCGTGCACCAATAACGATAAGTAATTAATATTCATTCTACATATATTTACATTCATATTGAGTATATACATAGAATTTACAATTTTTGGAGCCCTCGATTTACTCGGAAAATATTATTTTGTCTTGGGCGGTCCAGGGATAACTATTGAAATTTCAATTCTCAAGTCTACAGCTCGTGCTGCAATAACTATTAGTGTCTAATATTTATTCTGCTTACACCTACATTTATTCCAAGTACGTACTAATAATTACAAATTTTTGGCGCTACTAATTTACCCAGAAAATATTATTATGTTTTGTCCAATTTGCAAGCCTACAGCTCGTGCACCATTAATGATATGTAACCAATATTAATTTTATATATTTTTACATCTATTTTGAGTACATGTGCAAAATTTGGAGTTTCTGCAGCTTCTGATTCAATCATAAATTATTAGTTTGTTTTGAGCGGTCCTGGAGAGTCGGTATCGTTCGAAAATCTGTCGGTTTTCGTCATTTCACTGTTCATGCGGAGAATCATAACGCCGCGATAAAAGCCTAGTTCAATTTGTGACAAACGGCAAACTATTTATTCAAAAATTAACAAAAATAATATAAAGAGAAATTGTTTAGGAAGGTTTTGTCAAAAGTCGGAATTCTGTTCATTAATTATTATTATTGCATTCTAAATTTCACTTGTGTTAGTGGACTTTCTCAGGATTCACTTAAGGAGAGGAAAATCTTACAAAAGACGACGATGTCTAAAAATTGGGATTATTATGAGAATTGTCGTTTTGCTATTTCCTCAAATTGTCACTTTAGAAAAGTCCGAGTTCAAAATGTAGACCGAAGAGGTTTTGATGTTAAAATGCATTAGTTTTTAAGTGTAACTTCATGTAGAGTATGTGTTTTAAACAGTAAATTTTATTTAATTGTATTTTTGGTATCTGAGATTTGTATCTGGTTGATTATTGTTTTCCATTTCTCTTGTAAATAGTTGATTTTGATCAGTTTTCCTTTTAAATATGTTGGTTCCCTTCTACCCTCAGTAGAAGGGTGGTGGCAGCGCAAACGATAAGTTAAGATAAAATTAGCAGCCCAAAAAGTTTCCTTTATGTGGTGCTGAGACGTTCTGTGACAAATTCTACATTAAAAAAATGGAAGAATCATCATGGAGTTTGTACATGCATAAATTATGTACCTATCAAATAGTCAACTTGAAACTAGTACTAAAGGGAAGCTGCTGTTTCGTAAGTTTGCCCAAACTGTTTGATTTCAAGCTCAGTAATTGTGAGAGATGGTAATTTGCGAAATCTCTGAAGTAACAAGCATTCATGAGCTGTCAAAAATGCGCTTTCATCATCTAGATGATTCTTCCATTTTTTCTGAAAAATGCGCTAAAAATGCGCTAAAAATTTACTTCTTTATTTATTATGGTTGAAAACTGGGCTGAATTTAAACGTGGCCGTACGTCAATCAAGGACAACGCACTTCTTACTTCGATCCATCAGCTTCTGGATTCCCTCAAAAAATAATCTTCTGACTTGCTGTCAAAAAGACGTGGAACCGCCAGCTTAAGGTCTTCGATGCTCGAAAAGTGCCTTCTTCTCAATTCTTTCCATAAATTTGGAAGTCTGGACTGTAGGATGAGTGCGACAAAATTTCAAAACCACACTCGAGTACGGGAGTACGGCAGCCATCCCTTTTATTTCATGAATGCACTGTTGCATTGTCTTTTACTGACAATTTCGGCTCGTATTTTTTTTAAACGGCAGTGAAACCTTTTTTCAAGTAATCAATGAGATGAATGTCTTTCTGGATCTTCCCAGCTGATGGCTGCACCATAAACTTTCTTGAGGCTGCCTCTCCCGGTCTCCTTCACTTCATTGACTTCAATTTGCTTTCTGGATCAAAAAAATACACCCAAGTTTCATCCCCAATTATAATTCGGGGTAAAATGTCTTAAGGAGCATCGCCACACAAATTTAAAAAGACAGTACACATCCGGGAGCGTTCTTGTTTTTGCACCGCCGAAAGATTGCGATGACTCGATGACTTCTGAGGGCCTACCCTCTCTTATTTCATCATCAACGCTCTCTCTCTCCAATTTAAAGAACCGGGTTCATTTTTTTAACGTCGAAATCTTAAACGAAGATGTGCCATACACGTTTAACAAACGCGGATAAATTTCGTTACTCAATAGTCGACATAGCGCAACAACTACGACCTTAATGCACAAAATAAGCAACTGAATTGACACTGTTTGACTCAGATGCCACAGAATTATGAAACGACCTTTATACGTGATGTTTTGGTTATGCGGAAGCTGACTGCTCGCTGGGTGTTGCGTCTATCAGCATTCGATCAAAAACGCATTCGTTTAAACATTTTTCAAGTGTGTCTAGACTTTCTTCGAAGTTTCATCACTGTATAAGAATCTTGGATTCATCATTACACGCCAGAGATAAAGTAGCAGCCCAAATAATGAATTGGAGCAGGGAAAAGCGTGCCCTAAAACTGTATAACAGTTTCATCTGCCGGAAAAATAGTGGCAACTTCTTCTGGGATTCTAATGGTGTAGTGCTCATAGACTACTTGGAAAAAGGCAGAAATGTCACTGGGACCTACTACTCTTCATTACTGGCCAAATTGAATGATCTAATCAAAATTAAACGTCCTCATTTGGCAAAAAAAATGCTGTCACCATAATAGTGCACCTAAGCACTTCGGTCTCAAATGCTTCCACATGCCCTGCTTTCGCCAGATTTGGCTCCCCCAACTTGAAGAAATGGCTAGGGGCCGAAAATTCACTTCGATTGAAGAGGTAGAAGCTCATTTTGTAAACTTGGACAGTTCTTATTATCCTGATGGTATTAAAAATAAGAACATCGTTGGATTAAATGTACTGAAACCAGAGCATCCCTTGTTAAACATTCACGATCGATTGGAACGATTCACAAGTGGTTTACCGATTTTCGTTGAGAAGAATGAGCACAAAGGACGCCGAAAATTAAAGTTACAACGCCAGAAATCGTTGGTATGATATTGGATAATCGGCAAGTGAAAATGCACGAGATTGCTGAGGCAACCGAACAGGTAAGGAACATCTTGCATAAATTTTTGGATATCTACCATGAAAGTGCCGCATTTGCCTTCTGTTGACTACAAACGCGACCGTGTTCAAAGAAGTGTTGGGCTATGTTCAAGCGCAATAAGAAGTGGGCGATGGTCTTAGATCATAAATAATATCTAGATGGAAGGAACTGCGAACGGTTACGACAGAAAGAGATGAAAGATATATTATAAGAAAGCTGTAGAAATGAGCTGCGCAAGCGTGACAATAATCAAATTTCGGTTTTCTAGTTGCAAAGTACATCTTCTTAACATTACTTTTTAAAATAGCAAATGAAATTCGATAGACATGCGCAGTTCGTTTCACTTCATTTTTCTTTTATTATATTTTATTTCTTTGTCCCTCTAACGAAACCTACATTTTCCTCTCTTTCTGGCATAACCGTTCGCAAAAATGTATTGTGTGATGTGACTCCTTCCATCTAGATATTATTTATGATCTAAGGCGATGGTCAACTGCGCCAGATTAGTTATAAATCACATTGGACATTACTAAACTGCACTAAAGGATTAATTCCCAATAAACGCAGAACAACCTCTTCTAGAAGCCTTGAATAACGGTCAAGTGTAGGGGCGTTGCAGAACTTTTTGTGGCGTTTCGTAACCGTCGATGAAACATGGATCCATCACAGCAGACTAGAGACCAAAATACAGTCGAAATAGTAGCGAATCGAAGTCGATAAGGGCCAACAAAGTCATGGTGACAGTTTTTTGGTCGATTTGTTGTTATTTGCCGCTTTCTAGTAATGGTGTTTCATTTGTTGTTGGGGGCACGTGACAGGCATGAGTTAGGCCGGGTGGACGGTGGACGCGAGCTTCGGCATTCCGCCACCGAGACCGCCACCACTGCACCGCCGCTGCTGACGCGGGGACACTTTGTGCCTAACCGCAGCCGCGTACCGCCAACAACATATATCTGCTCAACACTGGACACTGCACATACAGGGACGTATCGAAAATAACACAAAAGAGAAGAAGAACCACGGCATTCTGCTACCTAATCCAAAAAACAAAAGAAGAAGTTGGACGAAAATCAAATTATTATTCTTTGTAACCTTTTTGATGAAAAAGTCAGTCAAAAAATTGTTCCTCCTTGATTGGGACTACCTTAAATACGTTTAAAAAGCAAAATTCGTAGCGCAATTTATGCAATTTTGACATTGCGACTAAGTCGCACTTTCTTCATTAAATGTGCATCCCAAAAAATTGTGGTAATGATTTTGTTGGTCAAAATTTAAATTTATTCAAATTATTGTTTATATAAAAATGAAATTAGATTAAAAATATTGTTCTTTCTCTCATCTGAATCCGCTACTGTTTCGTGTATATTCTCTTGGTTCAGTTGTTGGATGTGAACGCACATACGAACATACAACATCGCCAATACCATTAGATATGAATGATAAAACGCCAGCCATCTCCGCGTGTACCTTGCGATATGCCAGAGTATCAGAACCACTACAATATCTATACAGAAAGGCTTACAGAGGCCGAAAGATCGCAGACCGCAAACCGCGATTCAAGAACACATCAGAAGGTCTTTCCAATCCTGCGACGGAATTACGACAAAAAGAATTTGAAATAATTTTTTATGTACTACTCTTTTAGTGTAGATTCATTGGATATCAACTTCAAATACCTACAATTCATTCACGTTATTACTTTTGATTATAAAATTAATTGATAGAAAGCTCTTTAGTAAATTCTCATGCTTTATTCTGTAAGATTGACTACACAAATATTTCGACCCTTCTTGGTTGTCTCGGACTCAAGTTTGGTACCAAATGTAAAAATATCAGAACCCGGTTTTCCCATCTTGATTACAACAATTTATAACAATTAATTGCTCAACTTATCATCTATTGGCAGTTACTGATGTCAATAACTCTTGAATAAAATTAGTTTGTCAGATAAATTTAATTTCACAATAACTTCTATGCTTCCTTGATATTCGTACAAAGTTTTATTGATTTGGGATTATTTGTTCCGAAGGAACCAATGCGACTCATAAGTCTACTGATGTTTCCAGATTCTGTGTCTATAATTCATTAACAAAAATTTATTGACAACTGAATATTACTTGACACTTACTGCTATTCTTTCTTAATATTTATATAAAGTTTCATAATTATAGGACCACTGGTTTTGTAATAAAATTTTGTTTTGTTTCGAAGGAGGCAGTGCGACTTATATTTCCAGTTGGAATTTTCAGATTCCAAATTGGTAACTAATGAACATAAATGTATGATACTTCATTTTTATTTTGTGGTCACCCTCCACCGTAATATTAATGCAGTCTCGTTTCTGTAGAGCCACTGGTTCAATAATGAATTTATTATTTGTTTGGAAGTAACGAGTTTCAATTTATTTCAGTATTTTCAAATTTCAGTCAATACAACAAGAAAAAAAAGTTATTGAGGACAAGATTTTATTTTATAAGCTCTGCTACCCTTCCTTGATAATCATACAAAGTTTTAATGAAGGAAAAAAAAGTTAAGCTCTGCTATCCTTCCTTGATAATCATACAAAGTTTTATTGATTTGGGATAACTTTATCAAACTATAGGCTATGTGCAAGGGGGCGGAGTTTGAACAAATATCGATGCGAGCGCTCATGGTGAGCACCATTGTAACCATTGAACTCCATTTCTCAGAATACGTCAATGAGCTGTCATTGAGCATTGTAGTATAAAAGTGAAAATAATTGCATATAAAACATGGAAAAACGTTTGTTCTGTTTCAGGCTGTTGTGTTAAGGATGATTCAAGTGAAATATAGTTTCATAGATTCTATGTACCCAGTTATAACATAAAAAAACGAGTGAAGTGAATCAAAGCGGTAAATAGAGTATTGTCTGTCTTTCATTATTAATCTATATAACAAATATGTTTTTCTACGATCACTATAGAAAACAACATATTTCTCATACAAAACACAATTAGAAAACTTACAATTTCACACAACTGTGCGAAAAGTCGTGAGAAATCATTTCTCACACCAGTTTGACCAACTTATATATTAATAATTCATTTTGAATATTCTTTAGGTGATATATATGATATATTTAGCAAGATTATTGATAAATATCACGGACTTGATATAAATCTCTGTTTGCTCTTTTATAAGCCACATTTAAATAACAAAATTGCACTAATTTCTATTGGAATTATTTTCTTATTCTTGTAATATATATTCCGAAGGTTGGTAACACTACGAATCACAACTGTCAAATTGAAGCAGACAAAACACGATCACAGAAAACTCTAACTAATGAACCAATCAGAAGGTCGCTTGGTGAGAGTGAGCCAATCAGATACAATCTCTCCGTAGTTTGCAACAATTAGATTACACAACAACGAAATGTCAATCAATTGATAGAAAATATATCAATAATGATCCAGATCATAACTAAAATTAATATCACAATAAATAAGCAGAGCAAACAATAAAAATGCCTAAATTATTTTATATTTGTGAAAATAGATTTAAAATCTCAGTTATACGAATGATTTACCTACATATTTCATTAAAAATTGTGATCGTAGAAAAAGTATAGTGTACAACACGTATAGAATCACCTATTTCACACTTGTGTGATTCCAACACTCGACTCCGTCTCGTGCTGAAAATTACACACCTCGTGTGAAATAGGTAATTTTCTATACTTGTTGTACAATATACTATTATAATTCAATTGTGAAATTAGAAATATTCATCATCGATTTGGGATTCATGAATTTACCTCTATCTCTAATTTGTAAGATGTTTCAGTGATAGAAGTTTGTCAGGTGCACATCGCAATAATTTTGTTGTTAATATTGTCAGCAACATATTCTTCAACATGTTCAATATGGCAAAACTAATTTCACGCTTTTCTTCAATGCTTCCTCGGTAAAAGGGATACAGTGTTTGATAGATACAAACCCGATTTGCAAGATCATCGACGTCATAATTTGAGGTTATCCTGTCAATTTGGACAAATTAAGACGTTTTCTCTATAATAGGTACGTTATAATTGAAGAAAAAAATACTCAAAATAAATAATTTCAACGTACTTTTTATGCACACAGCTGAATTAAATAATATTAGTACATTTAAAAAATTATAGGTATGAAACAATGATAAAATGGAGTTCAATCGTTCTCCATTGCCCATTAGAGGCGCTAGTAGACTTCATGCACGTAGCCTATTGGCAGTTACAAACTCCATGTCAATAATTCTTGATAGTCCAGTCAATGCACGGTTTCCCTAGCAATTCTACCAAACAGCACCGATTAGTACCAAAATTTGGCTGTAGGAGAACTTACCCTCTACTTCAAAGTTGTCAATGTGCCGAGGGTTGCTTCTAACCTGGGGGTGGACGCCACCCCTTCTCGGGGGTTAACCTTTTTTTCAATCAATAATAAGTATGGGAATGGATCGATTGACTAATTCTAAGCAACTTTTATTCTTTGAGTTCTTACTGGAAGTCAATACTTTTCGACTTATTTGAGAGTGGAATCGTTAATTTTTCAACAAAAAAAGCACGTTTACCGACGGTTTTTCATGAATAACTCTGATAATAAGTATTTTATGAAAAAAATTATTTGGAGTAAAAATGTACCTTAAAAATACTGGGTTAAAAAATTACTAGATCCAATACCTACTAACGGGGTAATAGCTTGTTAAAGATTGTTTTTTTTTTCGTCAAACGCCAAAATCTAAAGTTTCAACGTGAAATATTCAAAAAACAATGCATTTCTCGGGGAAAGCTCATGAAACTTTTTTTGAAGTATCAAAATTGAGCGAGTTATGACAGAAACAAAATTGGTCCCTATTTTTTTGGCGACAAAAAATGTAAAAATCACCTAATTACCACCCCAATTGAAAATGATCGTTTCCACTTAACAAATTTACTTTATTTATGTACTTGTAATTGAAAATACGCAAAATTTTGAGGAGTTTAAAATTGTAGGTGTTTTTCTTCTAAAAATGTTGGTTCCTTTTCTTTTTCTGTGTGATAAAAATTGAGTAAGATATGGCCGTTTCAAGTTTGCATATGTTTTCAAGCTCTTTCAGCTCAAACCTTTTAGAAATAAGAGCTTCAAAACGAATTTGTTATTATATTATTATTGACATGAGGTGGTGTCTCATAGTCCCTGAAATGCGGCCTTTTGGCCTATTGTACCCTCTGTGTTTTACTCCTCCGATAGAAGTCCCGTCTGTCTAACGAAGTCCAGGATTTTTTTCAGATTTAATTCTTTTAAGTTCTTCGAGGGCAGTTTTTCCGCTCCTGGAAGACTATGTCTGCTGGCAATGAACACCTCGCAGTGACATATTACGTGTTCAGGAGTTTCCTCCTCTTCTCCACAACCTCTGCATATTGGTTCTTGTTTCAATCCCAAAGTATCTAGGTGTTTATTCATTGCACAGTGTCCCGTTGTTGGTCCTGTTATTTGCCTGACATTATTCTTACTCATGGTGAGTAGACTGTCTGTCCTTTTCTTGGATGGTTCATCCAGAAAGAGCCTTGCTTGTCTCTGCCCTGGTGATTGTATCCAGTAGATTTTATGCCATTGCTGGAGCATCGTTTTCATTTCCGTAGAAATTCCGCAAGCAGGTTCTGGCCCGATGAAGGGCAGATTTGTCCCGTTCTTGGCTAGGTGGTCGGCTACCTGGTTTCCTTCAATCTCTGAATGCCCTGGTACCCATATTAACTTTAATTTATTCCTCGCTCCAAGAGTATTGAGTCTAGGAATACAATCTAGGACAAGTCCAGATCCTATTTCTGAAGCCTCTAATGCTTTTAAAACGGCTTGGCTATCTGTAACTATGGAGATTATCCTATTGTTATAGTTCCTCTCCAATAGTAGCTGTAAACTGATCGCGATCGCGTACAGTTCGGCTTGAAATACTGTCGCATTTGTTCCGAGTCCAACCGACTGATTTTGTCCTTTTGCTCCATGTATTCCTGCTCCGGTTCCATTGATGGTCTTAGAGCCGTCTGTGTAGATGACGATGTCATTTTTGTCTACCGGTTTGTTTATTTGCTCCCAATTATCCCTTGCAGGAATTTCTATCCTGCAGGTTTTGATAATGGTATGCTTAATACTAATTCGGTCTGGCACCATCTGTAGAATGAGATGCTTGTCCATCTCCGCAAAAATTTTGGAGTGTCCTTCTCTGCATTTTTCTTCCTTTGAGTGAACTTTGGTTCTATATGCGCTGCCAAGTGCTCTCGCTTTTACAGTTAAGTGTAATGGAGGTAGACTTAACAGGGTTTCCATCGCCGCCGTAATTCCTAGGCAGGCCAGTCTTTGGACCCTGCTTAGTGTATTCTGACAGTGCTTCGTCAATGTTCTTTGCCACCAGGCAATGCTAGCGTATTCTATAACTTGTTTAACCATAACAGAGTAAATCCAGTAGGAAGAATTTGTTAACATCAGCTTATAGCTCTTGAAAAAAACCTACAAAATGGTTTTTTATTTGAACTTGATAGCTCATAAACTAAGCGAGTTATAGTAAAAATACCCAATTACAAATTTTTATAGTTATCAAAATCAACCTGCTCCTGAAATGCTGTTAATTTTTTGCAGCTGCAAACCTGTGGTTGCCGAAGAGTAGGACTTTTCTGCAATTCAACTTGTTCAACATGCAGTGGAGACAATTGTCTGAATAGTGTTCCAATTATAGATCAAGAGAAGAACGAGGAAGAAAACAAGGATGAGTCGGACTTGGAAAGGAATGAGGATGAAGGAAAAAATTATTTTTAATTATGTTTTCTGATTTCTTTTTGTTTTTTTTATATCAAAAAATATAGTCCTTGAGACAGAGCATACATTTTTCATTGATTACCACCAACCTTGAAACTTCGTGAGTGACTTCATTGGGATGAGTCCGACAGCTTTCACATTTGACGAAATTTTTGATTTGGGGACGTTTTACAGCGAGGGCTAATTGAACACGTCAATTTCATGAAGCCTTAAAAATGTATTATCGTCATATTTATGTATACACTAATCGAAAGATTTTTTGATTATAAAATGAAAAATAATATTGTCCGACATGAATATTGGGGGCCAGCGGTGAATCCGACAAGCCGCACTTGTCACAAATACGTTGGTATGAAAACGGACTTTGAGGACGTGTTCAATTATTTTTTTTCTAAAATTTGGTCATTTTGTACGACAAATTTTCGGGGGCGTTTTCTCAGCCCGACACTGAAAACGTGTCAGGATTATAACAGTTCCTTCATCAATGACCGCTCATTCCTATGTTTTTTATTATCCATTCCAATAGTGTCTGAAACATTACTGTATACATGTCCGACAATTTAAGTGAGGCAATACTTCAGAAAAAGCAAAAATATGTGGTATGAATGCGGCTGCGTTCATAGACATATACATATATGAAATGCATATCAAGTCAGTATGATTATTGATTTTAAAAATTAAAAAAAGGCTTGTGCACCAATATATTAATATTATTTTGGAATCAAATGTGTGATATAAAGTCAGTATACTGTGATAATCACCTCAAATATCATTCAAATTTACTTTCAACTGTGATATCTATATATTAATACGTCAAGAGCAAAGTTTCGACCTCTTTTTAAGCATATTGCATGCAGGGAGGTGTGCGAGATTTGGCATACTCAAAATTTATATGGAGAAGATGGGAACCACTAATCCTAATTTTAGATTCGAATGGAGCATCGAATACCAATTTAATTCTATCTGGAACCCCCAGGGATAGAAGATTGAAGTGAGTAACGTTCTAATTTAGCGACATAATAATATATTTTTTTTTTCTATTTTCAACTTTACTTTTTTTCAATTATTTTGTTAATGAATTATTCATTACTAGCTTATAAACAACGCCCATTACTTATCTCTTGATATTAAATACGTCAATAACTGAGTTATATATTTGCGAGCGTTTTCTTGTCGGACTGACGATAAGAATAGTTATTTACGTATAGAGGGCTGAAAGATTAAGTTTACACCCGCGGACAAAGTTTGAGGCCCGAAGCGTAGCGAGGGCCTTAATTCGTCCAAGGGTGTAAATTGTCTTTCAGGCCGAGGCACGTACAACGTTTTACGCACAACTGTGATAAAATTTACTTGTGAATTTCTCGTAAGTAATTAGTTTTTGAGAACACGCAAAAATATTTATTACTTCAAAATTATAAGGTGGCGTATGGTAACAAAAAACATGTCATGTGTTAAACAATTGATTTTGTTTATATGTCAACAAAATTCTGTTGGTAGTTTTCTTATTTTAATAATAATACTGGTGGCCAATTCTCTAGTTTACAGCCCAACGGGCGGTAAATTTTTTTACCGCCCGACGGGCGTAAAGTAGAAGTTACCACCATGGTAACTAAGTTGTAAACAAACAATTTTGTATCAGTTGTGCGTAAACAATATTTCTGTCGGACAATATGTTTTTTGGACAGATAATATGTTTCCAAATTATGACTGTTTTGGTCCGACAAGCGGTCATTGATGAAGGAGCTGTTATAATCTTGACACGTTTTCAGTGTCGGACTGAGAAAAGGCCCCCGAAAATTTGTCGGACAAAATGACCAAATTTTAGAAAAAAAATAATTGAACACGCCCTCAAAGTCTCAGACTAGCGGTAGTCCGTTTTCATACCAACGTACTTGTGACAAGTGCGGCTTGTCGGACTCACCGCTGGCCCCCAATATTCATGTCGGACAATATTATTTTTCATTTTATAATAAAAAATCTTTCGGTTAGTGTAAACATCAATATGACGGTAATACATTTTTAAGGCTTCATGAAATTGACGTGTTCAACTAGCCCTCGCTGAAAAACGCTCCCAAATCAAGAATTTCGTCAAATGCGAAAGCTGTCGGACTCATTACAATGAAATAAAATTTTCATTTTTCCTATTTTCTAAATCAAATTCTAATCAATAGGGGTTGTTTTTATAAGATGCAACTAGTAATTCATGATGCAATGATAATTTCTATCGATTAAACGCTTGAATATACAATTCTACAGTTGTTTTCGAATAGGGTTAGCTTACATCCTAAAAAAATTAAAAGCAGCCCTCGACACATTGACAACTTTGAAATAGAGAGTAAGCAGAACCCAAATCCAAATTTTGGTGCAAATTAGTGCTGTTTGGCTGAATTGCCAGGTTTGGCCGTTTTTTTGTTTTAGTGCGTTGACTGGACTATGAATAAAAACAGTTTGTCGGACTAATTTAATTTGAAAATAATTTCAATGCTTTTTTGATATTCATACAAAGTTTTATTGATTTGGAACCGATGGTCGAGAAACAAATTGACTGATTGCTTTAAAGGCATGCAACTTATCAAACTATTACTTATTCCTTGCCAATAACTTTTGAAGAATAACAGACTGTCGCTCTAATTTTATTACACTATAACTTGTATGCTTCCTTAATATTGAATCAAATTTTCATCGATTGGGGACTACTGGTTTCGTGAGGAAATGATTATTTGTTTCGAAGGAACCAATGCGACTGATAAATTGGTATTTTAAGATTCTATCTCTATAATTCATGAACGAAAATTTATTGACAACTGACTTTTACAGTTACTACTATTCTTCTTTTTAATATTCACACGAAGTTTCATAATTATAGGACCACTGGTTTTGTAATAAAATATTTTTGTTTCGAAGAAGGCAGTGCGACTCATAATTTTAACTAGTATTTTCAGATTCCAAATCGATAATTTTTTGTAAAAAATGGAAGAATCATCTAGTTGATGAAAGCGCATTTTTGACAGCTCATGAATGCTTGTTACTTCAGAGATTTCGCAAATTACCATCTCTCACAAGTACTGAGCTTGAAATCAAGCAGTTTGAGCAAACTTACGGAACAGCAGCTTCCATTTAGTACTAGTTTCAAGTTGACTATTTGATAGGTACATAATTTATGCATGTACAAACTCAAAAATACCTTTCAATCTTCATTGTTTAGTTATTGACTGACGGGGGGTCAAGTGCTGTACCTTAAAATGATAATTTGATCTTTATCAAAACTATATAAAAAAATACACCAAAAGTAAACAAATTTTCATCCAATAATAATAATTCATTCTAATAAGCTTCAAATTCGCGTCAAACAAGTCATTGAATGAATCCCGGACAGATTTGACAACTATACATAATAATAGTGACAGCCGCGGCGAAAGTTGTAACTAAATTTTTATCTACTTTAATCAATTTTAGTTGCCATATTCCTAATGTCATATATATCTATGGGCATTGTTCCACTTGAAACAAGTAATTGAATAATTTAATCTTCCACAATCACTGAGCTTGTATTAAAGCAATTTGTGCAAACCTACGAAATAGCAGCTTTCATTTAGTACCAGTTTCAAGTCTGTAAATAGTATAGTTGCTGAGAACTCAGCGTCACGCCAGCCAGACAGCCAAAGTGAATATAATAGCGCTTTTTTCCAAAAAAATGCGCTAAAAAGCGCTATTATATTCACTTTGGCTGTCTGGCTGGCTGGCGTGACGCTGAGTTCTCAGCAACTATACTATTTACAGACTTGAAGCTGGTACTAAATAAAAGCTGCTATTTCGTGGGTTTGCACAAATTGTTTTAATTCAAGCTCAGTGATTGCGGAAGATTAAATTATTCAATTACTTGTTTCAAGTGAAACAATTCCCATAGATATATATGACATTAGGGATATGGCAACTAAAGTTTATTCAAGTAGATAAAAATTTAGTTACAACTTTTGCCGTCGGTGTCACTATTATTATGTACAGTTGTCAAATCTGTCCGGGATTCATTCAATGACTTGTTTGACGCGAATTTGAAGCTTATTAGAATGAATTATTATTATTGGATGAAAATTTGTTTACTTTTGGTGTATTTTTTTTATATAGCTTTGATAAAGATCAAATTATTATTTTAAGGTATAGCAGTTGATCTCCCGTCAGTCAATAACTAAACAATGAAGATTAAAAAATATTTTTGAGTTTGTACATACATAAATTATGTACCTATCAAATAGTCAACTTGAAACTAGTACTAAATGGAAGCTGCTGTTCCGTAAGTTTGCCCAAACTGCTTGATTTCAAGCTCAGTAATTGTGGGAGATGGTAATTTGCGAAATCTCTGAAGTAACAAGCATTCATGAGCTGTCAAAAATGCGCTTTCATCATCTAGATGATTCTTCAATTTTTATTCCGTGGCCACCCTTATTCTTCCGCAATATTTGTGCAAAGTTTTGTTCATGTAGGGTTACTGGTTTAATAATGAATTTATTATTAGTTTGGAAATTAATGGGTAAACATCTTGATTAATATTTCATTTGAATACATATTTTGTATGATTATTGTTGTACATATTAATATTTTGGGCCTATATATGTACGTACATATGTAGATAAATTCATGGGTGGTATATGAGGGGTTTCAGGGGTCTAGACACACAGGAAACGGATATTGTCGGTAAGAACACAAGTTAACTTGCCGACGGAGACGAAATAAACATGAAATTCGTTTTATTTTGGGGTCTTCCTGTTTATCAAATAATTAATTTTAACAAAAAAGGTTTTTTAAAGTTCTTCACGATTTTGTCTTCGCCCACAATCTCACAATCTCAGTGCGATATTGTTTTGTCGTAAGCAATGCGGAAATAAACAGCCAAACATCACAAAAAAAACGAAAACCGGTCAGGCTAATGAGCGATGCTCAACTATTTGACGAGAGAAAAATTGAATGTCGTTTTTGACGAGTTTGGGTGTTTCAGATTTGTATCTTGACAGAAAATTAATCTCGGACGTTTTTTGTTATAAGTTTGATGGATTTTTATGTGGGATGAGGAAATTAAATTGTTCTAAAATGGCGAATCCGATTATATGATGCCTTTATTACGAAGTTGGTGTAAATAGCCGGAGGCTGAGATTGATGTTCTGAATTGGATAACTCATGAGATTTTTTGCCAGCTTCTTCACACCATTTACGTTTAAAGTCACGGAGTCACCTATCTACCCTTGATTTTGAAAGACAGTTGTTCTCAAAAGCTTCACTTAATTATATATATATATATATATATATATATATATATATATATATATATATATATATATATATATATATATATATATATATAATATAATATAAACTGTCAAATGAATTCAATAATTTAATAATTATTTTTTAGGTAATCTGTCCTGCCGTCTCATCGAAGTCTCTTCGTCAATTTAGGTATAGTAAGTTCATTTGCATTCGTATCACGTTTGGTGACTCACTGCGCATGCGTCCACATATCAACATTCGGACATTTCGTACTTTAGCAATGATTTAAGCCTTGTAAATGTTGTATGTATTTTTGTACGTGTGACAATGCAATTTGCACTGCATTTATTGAGGGGTGAAGTGTAAAGGGTGAAGAAAAAGGTCATTGAATTTAATTGTTATAGATATGGAGTTACAGGATGTTGCAGTAATCAGTAATGATGTGTCAAACAATTAAATTAATATCGTTTGAAAGAAAAAAAGAAGTATACAGGGTGCTTTAATTTTTCTGAATAGTAACATGGGCAAACTATTTAGTTTCTTTTGTAGTATATTTAATTATTTTGTTAGATTGACCACAGTTTCGTATTAAAAAAATTTTTAAGTCTAGAAGTGTAATACATATTTGGATATCTGTGCACGCGCACGTGTACCGCTGCGCACGTGCACACGTGCGGGGGCGACGAGCAGACGACTCAAGCGTACCAACCGTGAATATTAATAATTGTATACAAGTCAATTCACCAACGAAATACTAAAATCGTAAATGTTAACTCACACTTATTTTCAATTGAATCTATAGCCAAAATATATACTGCAATTGTTTTTTATATATTTTTTTAAATAATACTATAATATCTTGGTGTCAATTTTGTTCATTGTTCGTAACAAAATACAAACAATTTGAACAACGTGTCACCCGCGGTAGGTCATAAAAGACAATTGAATCACTTACACTTGAGACATGGCTACTTGTAACACGACAGTCAATTGTTCTCACACACAGCACACTCTGACATCACATCAGAGCGTCACAAAAACAAATGCACTTCAGCCAATCACGTCCGACGGAGAGATAAACAAGTGAGTGGCGCGTGCCACCAAATTAAACATTCAACATTTATTTTTTTATAAAGCGGGGTTTGTGTCCAACTGTACCTGACTCTAATAGAGAATGATTAGGGCATTGTTTGGAGACAAGAGATAACAAACTAATCTTGTAATGTTTAGAAGAATAGGCGATGAATAAATGTTTTTAATATTAGTGATGTTTTTTGTTCATTGCACTTTTAAAAGATAATTTTATGAGTATTAGTTGGATTATTCGACATGCATTTTAATAAATATTATTATTATTCAATCGAAACAAAGAAAATAAACTACAAAAGAGTCTGAATAGTTTGCACATGCTAGTATTCATTACTTACAAAAAGCACAACATTGTGAAACTGAAAAAATTACATTTCAAGATCCCTGAATCCATTTTGACTATTTTCGGCTTGATGTCAATACGTATGAATGTGCGCAAATCTCAAAAACTGTTGAACGTAGAATGTTGAAATTTTGTATTTAACACTTTTGTAGGGTCTAGTTATGTACCTCGCATTATGGTTGCAATTGTCTGTACCGGAAGTGCACTTTACTTGAAATATTTTTTGAATTTTCCGCATAAATCCAAAATGATTAGCCGTAGGATACTGAAATTCAGTATTTGAAATTGCTGTGGCATCCTAATTGTTATTTTATTTTTGTACCAATCGGATGAACCGGAAGTGCACTTTATATAACAGACTTTTCTAATTTGCCGCATAAATTCAAAACAATTTAAATTTCGTATTAAGCATTTTTATAACATCTAGTTGTACAACTCGCATTATGATTGCGATCGGTTGAACCGGAAGTGCATTTTACTCGAAACATTTTTTTAATTTTTCGCATAAATCCAAAACGATTGAACGTAGATTGTTAGAATTCGGTATTTAAGACTATTGTACCGTCTAGAAGCTCATATCCTATTTTCATTGAGATCGACTGGACCGGAAGTGCACTTTACTTGACAGTCTTTTAGAATTTTTCGCATAAATTCGAAACGATCGGCCGTAGAGTATTGAAATTTAGTATTTCAGTCTGCTGTAGCATCTGAATGATTGCCTACTATTTTCATAGCAATCGACTGGACCGAAAGTGCACTTCAGTTAAAGTTTTTTTTAATTTTGCGCATAAATTCAGAACTTTTGGGCGTAGAATCTTGGAAATCAGTATTTAGGAATTTTGTAGCATAAGAATGACTTTACTTGACAGATTTTTTGAATTTTAAAAATGTTGTCCCTAATTTACCTATACTATAATTAATTAACAAATAGCCCTTATTAAATATTTCTGATATTCCCGATAGGCAATATCTTCATCAAATTTAATTAATCAAAAATTAATATCAGGACGGAACGGAGCAGTTATTAATAACCGAAATTACAAGAATGTAGCTTGAAGATTAAATCTTGGGATGCATCTCAAGAACCAAGGATCAAGTCTGGATCTTTCTTGGGTTTAGTTTCTCAGCGGGCGGTCTGAGACAGTCACGAAACGAAATGCTCTTCATTTGTTTTATCAGTCATTGGTTTGGAGTTCAGGACATTTATCGAACAGTATTTGGAGATGTCAAATGCTTGGAAAAAACATGAAGGATAGTGAGCGCTGAGGGATCATCGATGCAACGTTTTTTTTTATTGGAACACGGTTATTGGTTAATAATGAAAAAGCGCGATCAAAGAGCGAAGAGGTGAGAGGGGAAGATAGCGCTTGTGCCCTCCCTCGTGCTAGATATGTTTACCCTAATAACTATAATTATGCCAGAGTAAATATATAATCAATTTGATGTTTGGGCCCGGCTGGACTCCCACACACAAGCAGCGCAACGAGAGAGAGCTACACTGCTAAAATTATAACAAGCATACACAATTATGATGTGATTAAATTGTAATTAAAGCATACACACAATTATTTCCAGCCTAAATATTTGTATATGTAACTGTTAAAAATTTGTTTTCAATTCTAAATTGATCTCCTCAAGCATTTACGATGTCAGACTAATACCAATCATTTTAGCAATCAATTCCTCTTGCAGACAGATTATTAAGTCGTTCCATTCTTCATTCTACATGACAGTGTAGTTGCACATGCGCCTGCGCCAGCGCGTGCGCTGGCTGTAATAACAACGTTGCGGGCCTATTAAATTTCATAAGTAAATACTCGCGTTCAGATCTTGATCCACGCTTTGTACAAGACGAAAAGAAGACAACTCTCAAGAAGTAAAGACGTTGGGAGAATAAGACAGAAAATATATTCCCTTCAGCCCACTTGAGTCTTTATGGCGAGACCGTGAGGGGATAATACACCCTCATGCCCAACAGATTTTATAATGAGCTCCACTGAGGATATATTGAAAAACATATTTAGTTTTTCTCATCTTTTGCCATTGCCAGCTTCCTCAACGGAGGCATCGAAAGGGTGGTCAGTACCTACCTCAGTTCCACCATTGAACATCCCTTATTTTTGGACTGATTCAATCAAATCTATTACGAGTATTTGTAGCATAAAAGTTGGCGGCTATCGTCATTTTAAGTATGCATACTTTCGAATTTACCTTCAATTTTAAGAGTGTTGTATAACAGAGATCTACATACCGCAATCTGTTGCGCTATAAACATTCTAAAATCTTTTTCATGGCTGAATTTGAAGATTCCGTGACACAATTATTAGAGAAGTAGTGCTGGATTAAGATATGTTGAGATCCCTAAGCAAAACATTCAATGGGGTTCCATGGTTACGAATTTGACAGCAATGTATTTAAGGGTACGTTCCACTGGGCGACTAAGAAGTAAATTGGAAAAAATTGAAGAATCATCTAAATGATGAAAGCGCATTTTTGACAGCTCATGAATGCTTGTTACTTCAGAGATTTCGCAAATTACCATCTCTCACAATTACTGAGCTTGAAATCAAGCAGTTTGGGCAAACTTACGAAACAGCAGCTCCCATTTAGTACTAGTTTCAAGTTGACTATTTGATAGGTACATAATTTATGCATGTACAAACTCAAAAATACCTTTTAATATTCATTGTTTAGTTATTGACTGACGGGAGGTCAAGTGCTGTACCTTAAAATGATAATTTGATCTTTATCAAAGCTATATAAAAAAAATACACCAAAAGTAAACAAATTTTCATCCAATAATAATAATTCATTCTAATAAGCTTCAAATTCGCGTCAAACAAGTCATTGAATGAATCCCGGACAGATTTGACAACTGTACATAATAATAGTGACACCGACGGCTAAAGTTGTAACTAAATTTTTATCTACTTGAATAAAATTAAGTTGCCGTATCCCTAATGTCATATATATCTATGGGCATTGTTTCACTTGAAACAAGTAATTGAATAATTTAATCTTTCACAATCACTGAGCTTGAATTAAAGCAATTTGTGCAAGCCTACGAAACAGCAGCTTTTATTTAGTACCAGTTTCAAGTCTGTAAATAGTATAGTTGCTAAGAACTCAGCGTCATGCCAGCCAGACAGCCAAAGTGAATATAATAGCGCTTTTTCCCAAAAAATGCGCTAAAAATAGTGCTTGGGACTTGAAAAACATATTTAATAATACAAGATCTCAAATTCGAAGGTACTTCACTTCCGTTATAGAATACCCAGATGAAATTCTCAGGTTGTTTGTGGCGTGTGCTTCGGCTCATGTACGAATAGAGCCCCCATCGAAGACAGCATCAATGATGATGATGAAAATATGGATGATGACAAGAATTGATATTCAAGATGCATTTTAAACACTTTTGACTCAATTTTTAAGAATACAAACCGATTATTTATAATTTCTCATTTCCCCACCCTCCATTCATCCTTGAGTATAGGCTACGTGCATGAAGTCTACTAGCGCCTCTAGTGGGCAATGGAGAACGATTGAACTCCATTTTATCATTGTTTCATACCTGTAATTTTTTAAATGTATTAATCAGGCCTGTGTCACTCTTATGGAAAGAAAAATATAAAGTTTGCGTATGTGTTAGTGAGTGTTAGTTATTGCACGGCACCGCATACTTGCCATGGCGCTAGTATAGCACCAAAATGTCCAGGATTTGAAAATTAAGAAGGCTGTTACTTCTGTCCGCTGTCTTTGCAATCGCCAGTGTATTGTGTCATGTATTGTGTATTACATTATTTAATATTATTGTGAGAGTGACAGCATTGATTTTATTAGTGATGCCGAGTAGAGAAAATCTTGTAAGTATATAATTATTAATATTTGATATGATCTCGATATATTTGTCATTACTAATGTAACAAAATAATGTGTCATCATAAAAATTTTAGCATGAAATTTACCTAATGTCATAATAAAAAACTATTCTATCTGTAATATTTCTTGAAAATTAAGAAGGCTGTTACTTCTGTCCGCTGTTTTTGCAATCGCCAGTGTATTGTGTCATGTATTGTGTATTACATTATTTTAAATTATTGTGAGAGTGACACATTTTATTAGTGATGCCGGGTAAAGAAATTCTTGTGAGTATATAATTATTAATATTTGATATGATCTCGATATATTTCTCATTACTAATGTAACAAAATAATTTGTCATCATAAAAATTTTAGTATGAAATATACCTAATGTCATAATAAAAAACTATTCTATCTGTAATATTTCTAGAAAAAAAGTTCTGCGTGCAACTGGTCAACTTCCTGCCTATGAAGGAAAGAGTGGGCCTGTTCTGTTTTCCACGTGCAGAGGCTTTAAGGAACAAATGGTTAGTGAATATGATTCGGAATGAGCTGAGAGAGTTGAGTTATCAGCAACTGCTTGATCGTGGCTATCGAGTTTGTGAGCTGCATTTTGATAATAGTCAATTCAAAAATGAATTGGAATAACGTCTCAACGTGGGTCAGATACCTCGTCAAGGTAAGAACTCTCCTATCACAGTAAAAATAACAGAAGCTCTGATAAAATGCACGTATATTATAGATGCACCCGATACTTCACGAATCGAACCAGCTCAAATCAATCCAGCTAGAATCGAGCCAGCTAAAATTGAACTTACTTGAATTAATATCACCGAGGAGCATGAAGACGTTGAAAATATTCCACCAAGGCCTGTGTGGAGGAAACTCCCGACCATCAACTTCACAATTTGTCGATGCATACAAGACTGCTATTTTAAATAATACTGTTACGATCCTATAAACAGTGACAGTTGTTTGCATTTTGAACTTGATATTTTAAACTCAAATTCACAACAACATTTATGTCAACTTCAACGAAAGCAGCTCAATTTAAAATATCTGTGACTTTTTTACGATAATTAGGACGATCGAAGATAAAACTTTGTGAGACACACGTTTAAAAAATATCTAATGTTATTTGCACATATATTTTTTTCTATTTGTATATATATAGTATTCCGTATTTTTGTATATATTTTTCATATTTTTCCTAATATTTATATGTAATTTATCTATATGTAAAAATATATGTATATATTTGGAACGATATTCTGGTTTATTTTAAATTTTACGATATTTGTGAATATTATATAAATTAGTAAAATTCAAATTACGCGCTTCAGAATTGGTACGTGCACGGCACCGCCTGGAGCGCTCTTGTGTTGATGTGAAACTTTGTAAATTTTGGTAACATTGTACTGTCAAGTCTTCTCTCTATTGGTAGTCTTTGGTATTAATATTATTTAATTCAGCTGTGTGCGTACAATATAACTTGCATAGCATAAAAGGTACGTTGAAATTATTTATTTTGAGTATTTTTTTCTTCAATTATAACGTACCTATCATAGAGAAAACGTCTTAATTCGTCCAAATTGACAGGATAACCTCAAATTATGACGTCGATGATCTTGCAGATCGGGTTTATATTTATCAAACACTGTATCCCTTTTACCGAGGAAGCATTGAAGAAAGCGTGAAATTAGTTTTGCCATATTAAACATGTTGAAGAATATGTTGCTGACAATATTAACAACAAAATTATTGCGAAGTGCACCTGGCAAATTTCTATCACTGAAACATCTTACAAATTAGAGATAGAGGTAAATTCATGAATCCCAAATCGATGATGAATATTTCTAATTTCACAAATGAATTACAAACAGCTTTGTTATATAGATTAATGATGAAAGACAGACAATACTCTATTTACCGCTTTGATTCACTTCACTCGTTTTTTTTTTGTTATAACTGGGTACATGAAATCTATGAAACTATATTTCACTTGAATCATCCTTAACACAACAGTCTGAAACAGAACAAACGTTTTTCCATGTTTTATATGCAATTATTTTCACTTTTATACTACAATGCTCAATGACAGCTCATTGACGTATTCTGAGAAATGGAGTTCAATGGTTACAATGGTGCTCACTATGAACGCTCGCATCGATATTTGTTCAAACTCCGCCCCCTTGCACATAGCCTATTGATCCTAACAAAAAAGTGTATTGTATTGTAGAATCCTGAGCAAAAAAAAACCTAGATTTCTCCATTATACAGGGTGTAACAGAAATAAGTACATTAATTTTAACCTGGGATGCAATTTGTCAAGCATAACAATTTTTCCCAATAACTTTTTTCCGTAAATCCTCTGGATACAGAGTAAGAATTCATCAAAGTTTTGTCAAAAATTTCATAGTGTGCCTATGGTTCAAATTGAGTGTTGCTCATTTGTTGGAAGAATGACAGCTGTCAATTGGAAGGAGTATTTTTCAACTTTGAGCCATCGTAGTCTTGTCAATCATTCATTTGAAATTGAAAAAATATTAGTATTTTGGTAATACATTAATATTCGCTCACCTCGATTATTCTATTTTTGTATATGTTGGAAGAAAGACTGAATTTGTCTCTGTAATCAACAATTTGGTCTTTTAGTCGTATTTATATGTCATTTTTAAGAAGTTTGATTTTTATTTAGGGATTTCACGTATATTTTCGGATAGTACATTTCTTAAACATAAGATTGTCTGCACAAGTTCATTGAACTTGAATCAGCTGATTCAAATTGTCTGAAACTGTGTCACTGTGTCAGGAGAGTCAGACTGTGCTGCCATCTACAAGCAGTTCGAAAAGTAGCTGCTGTTCCTAACCTACTTCATCAGAAACATAAAGAGAAAATCATTCAACGATTTATTTGAAGAAAACGGTAAAATATTGAATGGAATGTAATTCTAAATTGATTAATTCACTGAATAATTCTATAGAAATATTGCTACATGAACTTTTGAAGATTCTATTCCTGAAGAACAGAAAATATAACCTATAAATGTATCAAACTAAATTTGGTAATTGATTCTAAATATTTTCTGAAATATATGATACAATATTCTGCATCTGAGTGTGAAGTTTGTAATAATATGAGAAAAACTAATACACAGGGGCTTCATTTATAAATTAATGTATTTCATTCATCTCATCTGCTGTTTTACGTTCCAGATAAACGTTAGGTTCTAAATATCCCATGGTATTCTCATCGTAATGTATAAGTGCATAATATTTTGACATTAAATACATTAGCATAACCACAATAATTCAATTTTTAGTGAAAAATGATAATTCGGAGATCGTTTTAAATAAATTTGCTAAGCTATTCTTAAACTGCCCATGAAATCGTACACAGAATTAATAATTTATAATCTGTTTTATTCCAGAATTTATTTGAAGCAATTGATAACTCACATATGTCAAAATCAATTATTGTTCTATTGCAACTGCTACTGGATCCGATAACTATGCACCTGAACGACTCGTTAAATTATAGGGGATAAAAAATTCTAAAAAAAGATGAGAATTCGGGAAAAAGTTACTAAGAAAAATTGTTAGGCTTGACGAGAACTATCACTGGTTGAAATTAATGTACTTATTTCTGTTACACTCTGTATATAGTAGAATCAATAATATGTGGTCTGAGCATCATTTAAACTTGATTTTTAACAATAAAAACTATTTTTCTTATAATTTCCCATTTTACCCTCCCATGTCTCCTCTTGTACTGATCCTAGTGGAAAAATGTGTAGAATATTTTTAGTGGAGAATTTTGTTTAGATTAATTTAGTGTGTTAGCTTTGTTTTGCTACAGGCAGTAATTTTCGAGCTATTAACAAAAAACTGAAAAAAACTTACAAACCCCCTTCACTCCCTTAGCTTCACAGCCACCTATCAGAACTTTTAGTATGTTATTAAGGACACCTCACTTTTCATCTGTGCTAAAATTGGCTTCTACATTAATTTTTTCCGCCATTTTTCATTCGTTGCCTAAACTATAGCTAAGAATAAGAGAAAAGGTGACCAATATATTATGAGACTACATGTACTTGCCTATATTTCCTGAAAATTTCATGACCAAAAAGCAGAGCTTTCAATAAATCTATTGCGAGTATTTGTATTTTCAAGTATGTGTACTTTTGAATTTGCCTTCAATTTTGAGAGTGTCGTACAGCAGAGATCTAAATACCATATGTAGTCTATTGCGTTATGAACATTCTAATATATTTTTCATAGCTGAATTGGAAGTTTCCGTGACGAAAAAATTATTAGAGAAATGATGGAATAATGATGAAGTTGTGCTGGATTAAAATATATTGAGGACTCTTCCTATAGCACTATGATTTAAGCCTTCTCATTGGCCGAAATACCATCCAATTTTACATTAGGACAAAAATCGTACTTGGCTATTTTCAGTTGCATCATTTGTCAGTTGTTCATCAATTATCAAAAATAGATTAAAATTTGTATTTATTAAGATATTAAGTGAATATATTTGTTGCCTTTATTTCTTGAACTCATTTCCAGACAACATGTTTTATATTCTGCATTTATGAGCTGTAGAGGATTTCTAAACTGGAGAGACCAAGAGCCAGCGACGATCAGATCTTCCTTATTTTATAAAAACTGAGACTTTTCCATTATGAAATTTGGATCATGGTAACAGGTAGCAAGTAGCAAAGGTCTATAAAATTGCACCTAAAATTCCTTATAGTATAAAATTTTATTTGAAATAATATTAGAAATTACGTCGTCCATTGTTAGACGCTTTGTAAGTTTGCAATCCTCTGTAATTATACTTTCCTTATAGTATAAAAGCTGAATTTTATCTATGTTACTTGGAGAACTATGAAAAAAAGTTTTCTCAGTTGCCAGACAGTTTCGATAGTTTTTATACCTTGTCAGACACATTGAAAGTCCGTCGGATGTGCGAGTACGACAGTTATACATGCAAGCGGGTGCAAGTGAGATAAACTGTCTTCAAAAAGAAGTACCTATTTTCAATCTATACAGACAAATAAAGTTGAAGTGAGAACTGTTATTTAAATGATGTCCAATCATAAATGACCATTTTTAGAATTTTTGTCTGTCCAAAAGTTTGTGCCAAATAGGCTACGAAACAACTTAACTTAACTTAAATTTCAATGCTCTTGATGTTAAAAAATATTTGAAAACTTGTGCCAGGTGCAAAAAAAAATCTTGGACTCAACTCACGACCCAGGAAATCGAATTCATTGATTTTCCTCTGAATTGCGCCCAAAAACTAGTGTCTGCGACGATTTGACGCAGTTATGAATTAAACAAACAAAAATAACATTTTGCGCTTAACTGCATGAAAATTTAAGATTTTTTTTCTTTGGCGGGTACCAAGGGGTGAATTTGATTTGACGACACATGAATTTGCATAATATTGAAAAAAAAACTTCAAACTTTTCAAAACTCAGAAAATTAGCTGAGCTATGACCAAAAAAGCCCAAAATGTATTTTTTAGTTGCTTAATTCATAACTTTGCGCCAAATCGTCACAAAAACTCGATTTTTTGCGCAATTCAGAAGAAAATCAATGAGCTTGATTTCCTGGGTCGTGAGTTGAATCTACGATTTTTTTTGCACTCTGTACAAATCATCAAAGTTTGACTTTTTTGACATCAAGAACATTTTTTTTTCTGGAGGGTGTGACAAGGAGTGCGATTAACTTGCGCCGGATTGACTCACATGCCCTGAAAGAGGAGGCTTCAAACTTTCCAAAACTCAAAAATTCATCCATTTTTAATCAAAATCAACCGAGTTATGGCGGTTTGAAAAATTAGGTTGTTCAATAAAATATGATACTACAGTTTTCAAGACGAAATTTGAAATTAAAAATGTGTCTAAAAGTCAAGTGAATAACGAATAATTACGTTAGTAAACCGCAAGGTAATAACTTATACAATCATGGACCACAAAATTGAATTTTTCCGTCACACCCTCACGGTAATAAATCATCTTTCTTCTTGAGATTTGATCCCGGGCCGCAGGCCTCGTAGCTATCGAGTTTATCACGCGATCTGATCAGATATGAGTTTATAACATGAATTTTTCCTCTAGCACTATAATATAACTTAGGTAAGGTAAGTATATGGATTTTAGGCATTTACAGAATAAAATTAATGTAGTAAAGTACCTTTTGTGGGAATACAGCTATTAGAAATTTCAAATCATTACTCATCAGTCACCAGTCGCAGCATCCGAGTAGCAAATTAATAAATCATTAATTTTACGCTTTTTAATTTTCATAGTGTGCACCGAAATCCTCCGCAAACGATTCTCGTCTGTATGAAATTAATGCAAAAGAGTTTGTTTTAGTTAGATAGAGTTTAGAGCACATTTCCATAACTAAGTAACAGTGAAAACTGTGCGCCATTGTTCTGGGGCCGCCAACTGATTGCGATCTCGAAAACGCTTTGTTTAATTAAACGATTAATTGCACTGGAAACGAAGCTTTAGAAGAGAAGGTACCGCACTTTGTCCCTTATAAATCGAACCATTAATATCAGAAAATTATTTAATACCAAACTTGTGTCCTAAAATGACGTCAAGAAGCTAAGTTTGACGTCATTTTATTGATTAACGCAAACAAACAGTGGCCTATTGTTCAAATATTCCAATAAATAAATTATAACAAATCAAACATCCTACAATTTGTGAATATATTGATTTATATTGAGCATAGAAAAATCCGTAACTGAATTTGATATTAAATTTTTGTTCCACACCGAGTTATCAGCTAATATATCAAATATATTTATTTTATTATATCTGAAATTAGTTTTTCGTGTTTGGTGCGAAATTTTTGATAAACACCCCACATTATTTAATTTTATTTGCAAGGTAAAACAGCGTACTATATTATTTTGTAAGAGTTGATCTTAGGGTTCGTTGGAGCAGATCATGTAGGTGCATAGTTATGAAGCGTGTATATCTGTTGAAACATCAACCTGAAATTTCCACTTCATCGTAATAACTGCAGAATCACAAAAAAACCATACCGTTATACTACTGCAAGTAATCTATTAGGTACAGATAATTTATTAGCCGTGAAAAAAGCATTTCCCATGAGCGAAACTTCAAGATTCAACTATCTTTCTTCATACGTTCGTAATGTGTGATTTCCTCACTGAATTTTATCCCACTAACCATTTCGGGTGATTCACCCACTCCGGGGTCTGTGTTAGTTGTCGTCTTGGAGCGTTTTTTAATTTCCTTAAGCTGGCGATGTGAGACGATGAGATAGAGGCCGGAAATTCTAATTTCCTTTAATCGTAGGAGACGGGAAGCGAGTGTTACCGTTGCCAAATGCAAGGTTTTTTGTTAGTAGAGTGTTTTTTAGGGATTGGAATTGCTTTGTCTTGATTTGAATGAGGTCTTAGGGGATTATATCTTGTTGATTTCGTTGCACATTTGTGAGTTAGTTAAATCTGGCGCTCGTGACAGAAAAAAAGGGAACAATTTTTTACAGGCTGCCTTTTATAGAAAAGATACTTATAAGTGTGAGTTTAAGATATTTGCATTTAAAAATCCCCGTTATGTGGTAATGCATATTAAAAAATCTGACGTGAACATCACGTGGCTTACTTGTACATCATTGGATATATATATATATATATATATATATATATATATATATATATATATATATATATATATATATATATATATATATATATATATATATATATATAAAGTCGGTTGCTATGGAAACAGTAGGCCATTATTCTTATACTACAACATTCCTTAATACTGATTTCCAAAATTCTACGCCTACCAACAGATCTGAATTTATGCGCAAAATTAAAAAATAAATTTCTACTGAAGGGCACTTCCGGTTCAGTCTATTGTTATGAAAGTAGTAGGCAATCATTCAGATGCTACAGCAGACTGAAATACCAAATTTCAATATTCTACACCTGATTGTTTCTAATTTATGCGAAAAATTCCAAAAGACTGTCAAACAAAGTACACTTCCGGCTTGGTGGATCTCAATAAAAATAGGATATGAGCATCTAGACGATATAATCGTCCTAAATACTGAATTCTAACAATCTACGTTCAATCGTTTTGGATTTATGCGGAAAATTCAAAAAATGTTTCGAATAAAATGCTCTTCCGGCTTAGTCGATAGCAATCATAATCCAAGGTATACAACTAGATATTATAGAAATGCCTAATACAAAATTTAAATATTCTACAACTGATTGTTTAGAATTTATGCGGAAAATTCAAAAAGTCTGTCATATAAAGTGCACTTTCGGCTCAGCCGATTGTTACAGAAATAGAAGATGACCATTTAGATGCTACAGCAATTTCAAATGCTAAATTCCATTATCCTACGGCTGATCATTCTAAATCTATGCGGAAAATTTAAAAAAAGTTTTAAGTAAAGTGCACTTCCGGTTTAGCCGATCGCAATCATAATGCAAGATGTACAATAAGATGTTATAGAAGTTGTTTATACGAAATTTCAATATGCTATGGCGGATCATTCTATATTTATGCAACAAATTCAAAAAAAGTTTCAAGTAAAGTGCACTTCCGGCTTGACCCATTCATACAAAAATAGCAGGTAACTATTCTGATATTAGATCAAGTGTAAATACTGAATTTCAGTATCTTACGGCTGATCATTCTTGATTTATTAGAGAAATTCGAAAAAAGTTTCAAGTAAAGTGCACTTCCGGTACAAACGATTGGAACCATAATACGAGGTGCACAACTAGACCCTATTCCAGTCTTAAATACAAAATTTCAACATTTTACGTTGAACCAGTTTCGAGATTTGCGAGTTACGCACGCACGCACGAATGCACGCACGAACATACGTACCGACATCAAGTCAAAAATAGTCAAAATGAATTCAGGAATGCTCAAAATGGATATTTTCATCAAAATCTCGATAGGTGAATTTTGTCGGTTTCACAATACTTCCTTGTACTTAGTACAAGTAAGTAAAAATTGATTTTAAATAGCAACAAAACTTTTTTGAACCATTTTTTATAGTCTGTAATTTTTTCCAAGGTAAGACAAGTTTGCAAAATCGACTAAAAACTTATTGGAAGACGGTCTACATGAGCATATTCAGGAAAACTTGTAAATTTATTGCGTAACGCAAAATAATTTTATACAATAAGTTTTTAGTAGATTTTGCTGACAGCACCTCATGTTTGTATATGAATCGATTATGTATTTAGTGGTCAATAGCATGCTAGACTTTATAAATGCTGGGTCCTGCCCTAAGTGTCGAAAAAAGGCTAATTCTGGTCAAGCTTTTCGATGCAACTTCCTTAACAGACTTACGATTAAAACAAGCACGAATCGTTAGCGAATGGCAGGGACTTTAAGAAAAAGGAGGGCAGCAGCCATCCTTAAGTGTAACCTATTTTAGTATTAAACTTCCCTATCCGGGAGAGCGGCAGCCACTTTTATATCCGATATTCATGTCTTAATTTCGAATGCAGCTGTACTTCTCTCATCGAATGTATGATTATTCTCTATAAATTGTAGCTCGAGCCTTCCTGAACACAAAAAACCGAATTGCTGCCTCTCGCCCTGTCTGGGAGGGCCAAATTTTTTCAATTTGAAGCCTATAAACCTTTCTGAACACGGAAAACCGGAGAACATTTGATACTCAATGAGAGAAGTGTTCTAAGCTGGGACCTAAAAATCGCATAGACTTTAAAAGCGGCTGCCGCCCTCCCTGAAAATAAAATTTTAAATGAGGCTGCCGCTCTTCCGGACAGATACAACAGTACCTTGTTTTTTTTTTGTGTTCTGAAAGATTCCAGTTTCAATTTGAGAGAAATAATTATGGTAAGCTCAGAGAAGTTCAATACGAAAATGGGGTACATTTAGGGGTGGCTGCTGCTCTCCTGGACAGGACAGCTTAGAAGCTATATCTGCTTCAATAGATAAAACTGTCAAACCTGAAAATCTCATCGTACTTCCCAATCAATTTTTTATTAATGAAGGAAAAAACTTTTCAGAACTCATTTCTTCATAAATATGTTTAATTAGATTATATTTTTACACTTGAAAAATGCAGCACTTTTCTGTTGAAACGTTGTGTTTCTAATCATTCTCATACAGAACTTTTCCAAATAAAACATATTGTAATGTTATTTATTTTAATTTAGGGAGCAAAAGTTACTAAGCACTACTATTTATTTCTAAGATTTATTAAAATACTAAATTAGATAACTAATACTATTCCTAATAAATAACTCTAATTTAAACTGAAGATTATACCACTTAACTATAACTTAACTTCAATTATTTATGTCGATATTGATTTATTTCAAATAATACAATTTATTTCAACCACTAACAGTCCATATTATAAGATCTCTGAGCCAAAATCAATAATGCTCCTTGCTGAGTCAGTCACATATATATACCGTGGGTCTCTCCCCACTACGTTTTTTGCGCAAACGTCCAGGCTTTTCTAGAAAACGCTCGAAGGGACCAGCAATTTTCTAGAAAACAAATATATTCGCTTCTATTTCTTGATGCAAAATATTTCCATAATAATTCTAAGCACCAGTAAAGTCGAAATGACTAATTTATAGACTTAAATTCTTACAAAATTTATTAATTTTTTATTAGTTTTGATTTCGAAAAGCTCCTTCAACAAAATCGAATAGACTATGTAAATATTTGGGTAAGTTTCTTTCAAATTATTTTCCATCATGTACTGAAACAGTTCTTTCACATCTTTAATGAAGTCTGGTACATTTCGGATCATAGTTTGTTATTCTGCATACAATTCGTAAGTTTGACACACTCACAAGACTGTGTGTAAATCTTGAAAGTTTTTTATTATTTGCTCTTTCTAAAATCAGAAATATTGTTTAGTTTCTGAAATATCTCAAAATTTGTATGTTTTAAGATGAAATATATCAAGAAGAATCAATTACAATAATTTTTGTTGTTATAAACGTTATAAGAATGCTACAATCGCGCGCTGTATTACTTGAGTAACGGACGGAGGAGAGAATAGCCGAATCAGAAGCACACACTGTTTGACTCTGTATCTCCTAAACGAATTGAGATAATTAAATTCTGTAAAAAGTATCGTATTCTGCACGATTTATTCTAATGTAATAAGAATTATTATTGAAATATCTCAAAAAATACAAATACCATAACCTGATTAATAACATTTAGAGTTTGTAGCTGTAACTTTCGACCACTTTCGACTCAATTGAGATAATCAAATTGTGGGGAAAGTATTGTGATCTACATACTTAGATGTAACGCGATGGAGAGTTTCATTATAATATCTTTAGAAATACAAATATGATCGGTTGAAATTCAAAAAGTCGATGTCAAATTTAATTAGCTGACAAGTGTGACGATGCTAGTCCCTACCGTACGTCCCTAAAAAGGGTGAATTCCCAGAAACACAAACATTTATATTATTTCTGGTGCTCGCGCTGTGATAAACATAACCTACAAACCATAGTGGATTAAAACATTTCGTGAAAGAAGATAAATTTACTTACGTAATACCATTTACTGAGTTAAACAGTGTTAATTGAGTGTTAGACTAACTATTAATACCATAATTAAGTGTTTAGATTTGTTAAAGTTATAATTGTTGGATATCTGTCAGATTTGACAGATAAAGGCGCCATTGCGCAGAAGCGTGTGTAACTAAGATGGTGGCGATACGAGTATGCTTCAATTTTGTAATAAGAGATGGCGCTGACGACATTTAATCGTGCTACAGTCATAAAGTCGCGATGGATGGAATTTAAATTAGATTTTCAGATTTATTTCATTTATTCTAAACAATGAAATCACCCAGGGCCTAGAATAGGCCGTTCTATTCTTGTTCTAAATTATTGTTAGAATGTTTTAAATTCTTTTAAAACGCCATCTCTCTTAAAACCAATTTCTATTTGTTCAATAATTGTTTATGATAAATCAATCTGTTGTAATTATTGTTTCGTTTATGTTTTATTTAGTTTCCTTTGATCCAATTAAATTCCTAAAACTCATTCTGTGGTTTCATTTTGAGGAAAATATTTTTACATTTCAGAACCGGACTTCTTTTGATAAAAGTTCCAATGTTTTGCTTCTTTTTAAATAAAAAGATCCTGGCGCCCGAGCATATAAAACCTCATGTGAGTAAGTGAGGTGGTAAAAATTGAGTATCCATTTATTTTTAAAGATAAGAATAAAGTTTGAGAAATGTATAAATTGTAATTACAGCTGTCATTGTGGTTGTTGTGTTTTTTATAAGTCAAATTAAAATCTTGCATTGTTGCCTTTTTATGAAATTACAAAATTCGATTTAAAAATTTCAAAAATTGTAGATAAAATATGGTATTTGAGTCGAATTATAATATTCTTTTTTTGCTTGTGTACTAATATCGTCCATGTGAAAAATTGCCTACATTTTACGCTTATTCATATCTGCACTAATGCTGAATTTTTTTATGTATCCTATTTGTATATTCTAATCACAAATAAGCAGTCTGGGACAAAATTATTGAAGGAAATCACACATTACGGCATTAACTAACATATTCATAATTGAAATTTTGATTCAAACTCGTTTTTTATCTCTAAAGGTTGCTATTTTCGGTTTCCGCAGGAAGCTAATGAATCATGACAGTGGGAATTTTGCAAAATTTATGTCTTGTTCTGCATTTGAGAATTTTGTAATGATGTATTGTGTGCTGCAGGTTATAATTACCATGATTTTTTTGCTGTTTGTTAAGATAAATTGTAGGTTTTGTGACAAGTTGTAAAAATAAAAATAAACACGTAATTAAATACACAAGATACTTTATCTTGCAAAATCTGAGGGAATATACAGAAAAATATTGCTTACCTTAGCGGAAGGATAATATTTGGTATTCGTCGTCGATTCTAGTCCAATCTGAAACAAATAAAGAATTATAATCCTGGAATCGATATTTTAAGTATTTAAAATAATGAATTATAAAGTCCTCGTTGGCAAACTGGTCAGGATTGCTACAGTCTCACTGCTTAATCCAAGTCGTTGGTAATCTGGCAAGGGTTACTACAGCCCAAAGCTGCTCGCTGCATCGTTGGTGGCCAGCCATGGCACGCTACAGCCCAAAGCTGCTCGCTGAACCGTCGGCAAACAACCACAGTCGCAATCACACATACCCGGCTTCAAACCGTACCATAAACGCTTGTAAAACTAAACTTGTTTGCAAGCAGTGACTCTACGTTAATCGTTTTGGATTTACCCAAGAGATTCTAAGAATCTGTCAAGTAAAATGCGCTTCCAGCCAAGTCTGTTGATATGGAGACAGTAGGTCATTATTCTTATACTACACATTCCTAAATACTGATTTCTAAAATTCTACGACTACCAACAGATCTGAATTTATGCGCAAAATTAAAAAATAAATTCCTACTGAAGTGCACTTCCGGTTTAGTCTATTGTTATGAAAATAGTAGGCAATCATTCAGATACTACAGCAAACTGAAATACCAAATTTCAATATTCTACACCTGATCGTTTCGAATTTATGCGTAAAATTCCAAAAGACTGTCAAGTAAAGTGCACTTCCGGTTCAGTGGATCTCAATTAAATTAGGATATGAACATCTAGGCGGTATAATCATCCTAAATACTGAATTCTAACAATCTACGTTCAATCGTTTTGGATTTATGCGGAAAATTCAAAAAATGTTTCGAATAAAGTGCTTTTCCGGCTTAGTCGATAGCAATTATTATGCAAGGTGTACAACTAGATATTATAAAAGTGTCTAATACAGACTTTAAATATTCTACGACTGATTGTTTAGAACTTATGCGGAAAATTCAAAAAATCTGTCATATAAAGTGCACTTCCGGCTCACCCGATTGTTACAAAAATAGAAGATGACCATTTAGATGCTACTGCAATTTCAAATGCTGAATTTCAGTATCCTATGGCTGATCATTCTGAATTTATGCGGAAAATAAAAAAAATGTTTCAAGTAAAGTGCACTTCCGGTTTAGCCGATCGCAATCATAATGCAAGATATACAATAAGATGTTATAGAAGTTCTTTATACGAAATTTCAATATGCTATGGCGGATCATTCTATATTTATGGAAAAAATTCAAAAAAAGGTTCAAGTAAAGTGCACTTCTGGCCTGGCCGATTCTTATAAAAATAGCAGATAACCATTCTGATACAACATTAAGTTCAAATACTGAATTTCAACATCCTACGGTAGATCATTCTGGATTTATTAGAAAAATTCTAAAAAAGTTTCAAGTAAAGTGCACTTCCGGTACAGACGATTGAAACTATAATGCGAGGTGCACAACTAGACCCTATATCAGTCTTAAATACAAAATTTCAATATTATACGTTCAGCCAGTTTTGAGATTTGCGAGTTACGCACGAACGTACGAACATACAAACCAAAAATAGTCAAAATAGATTCAGGGATGCTCAAAACGGATATATCCATCAAAATCTCGATATGTGAATTTTGTCGGTTTCACAATACTTCCTTGTACTTTGTATAAGTGTAACAAAGATTCCTCCAGCGGTGACTCTACGTTAAGTTAATCAAATTAAAACGGAATGACTCTCAGTTCAACTTTGCAAAAATATTTTAAGTTCAAAAACAATAAAAACAAACAAATCTAAGTGCCTTTTACGGACTAAAAACAAACAGACTCACAGATCGTGTCGTACAGTTGTGCTAACGGACTTGGCACAAAACACCACTTGGACGGTAAACACTTCGAAGATGACTCTCGGAATCAGAACTAGAAACGTACTTTGGAACGGCTATTCAGAAAACTGGACTTTTAAAATGACAAATCGGCCGCAAGGGCTTATTCATATTTAGAGTTTAATGAAACCTTACTTAGCTTGTTTTTGAATTAATTTCAAATTAGCGCTGTTAAAGTAATGTGAAGAAGAGATACAGAAAAAAGAAGAAGTCATTTTACAAATACAAATTTCCTAACTTCTTTTCCTGCGTATATACATCTTTATTGGTTACATTTCATTCACGGTACATTGAAAATATTAAACTAACATCATACGCCGGTAATTTAGTCTGTGATTCAGTCCTCTGTCGGTAATGTTAAAACTGTCAAGTGTCAGATCTCTATTTGTTATGTCAAGGGCCACGAGAAACAAAATATTTTACAGAACGATTGATTTCATTCAGGATACATTTATGGTGAGTACATGACATAAACACAGATCATACAGTACAGAGTTGTATTTCAGTTTCAATACCTAACCTTACTCAACCACACGTTGTGAAATATTAAAACGTATTTATTCCAGCCGAAGGCTGGTGATGTTAATGTAAGTGGTGGTGTCGTGTTTAAACAGAATTACGGTTTTTCAATTTATAGGGCAAACAAGATGTGACGGACTTCAAAATATTGGACGGTAGCGGAAGGCTCAAGGATGTGCAACTGTGACAGAGCTTTGAGAAAGAATGTATCACAACTCTTACACATACACCAAGTAATTCAACTCTGTATTTTAGTTCATCATCCAGTATGAGCGATCACATAACCAATTAATTAATAAAGAACCGCGTTGTTTACTTGAGAGGTCACAGAATAAATCAATATAAGTCTGAGTGACATAAAAAATTCTGGAAATAAATATTAGTTGCGTTTGGTATTTTGGATATTTACACACATCTGTAAATGAACTTCAAAATTAATTATGAGTTCTGTGCTACATCATTACAAAACAAGTGCTTTACTCAATCTTGGTTTCAGCACAAATTTCGCAATTCTTTAAAAAAACATGAAGACTGCAATTAAATCCATAATTTCATGTTGTGTCTCCTTGAATAATTCTTCGGCTTTTGGTCCCATTTCAAAATATTGCATGAATGTGTCTTGCAGGGGCAAGAGGGTGGTACACACATACAAACATAAAAATATGTAAAAAGGGGCGTGTATATGTGATTCTCAGTATGTGTGTGTTTTGAAGTAAGCAGGTATATAATAATTACTCACAAACACAGATGTAATCTCGTGTGAACCGGAAACAGAGGGCCAGTGACGTCACGGACGCGAGCAACAGGTGCCGAGGGGTTCACACACTTTATATGACCATACAGGGACGGAACACTCATTTTTACTCAAAAATATAGTGGCTTTTTCATTTGAATTAATAATAAATCTAAAATAACGATTCGTGACTCAACGCACAATTTTTAATTGAGAGTAATCAAATATTTGGCGAGGCGTCATCAAATTTTGAATATAATGTCGGAATGTGTTTATTTATTTGATTTGTTTGTCTCGACCGGAAATATATATTTAGCAATATCGCGATACTTTTTGAAAAACAGTGATAATGGACATTGATTCCTTATCTCTTTGAATTATCAATTATTATTTTCCAAGTAATAATCTATTTTAAGCAATGCTCAAAGCAATTTCAAGTGATGTGTGCTCTTATTTATTATTGTGAGTATTTGGGCACGTCTGGCTCTGTAAAATAATAACGTCCGGTCTTCCGTTCATCAGCGCAGAGTCCGGACGGTCTGAAAGGACGAACGTCTAAATTTTGTTGAGATGCGGTCGACTGAGCCGGAAAATTCCATATTACCAACATTCAAAACATAGCAATTTAAGGATTATCAATTTTATTTAGACATTTCGGAGGAAATAATTAATTCAGACTGATTTTAATAATTCTCCAAACAAAATTTCAAATAACTAGTTCATAAACAATAACATAACAAAGACAATTGGAATAATTGTTATTTCAATATTAAAATTAGTTTCAGAGGTATTTGTCCTTTTTAAATCAATAACGTCTGTTTATTTTGGGCCAGGTTAAAGTCTTGTTAAGTTAACTGGTCGTTGGTTGAACTCAACTAAATATACATATAATTAAAATAACATTAGTTGCAGGAATTTCAAAGAGGGAACCAGTCATTTGTGACACCCCTTTGAATATAAACAGGCTAAGAGACATTTAATTTCGAAACTTCTTTCGTATAATCTTTCCTTGTTGAAATACCAACTATCTCTCGGATGCATAATTTATTTTTCACCTTTTCGATTAATTCAAATTTTTTGGTGATTTCGCTTCAATTCATCTGGCGATACGAGTGTTGCGTTCGCCTAGTGGAACGTACCTATAGAAATCCAAACATTTGCAAACTCAAAAGCATCAGTATGATACCTTCGTTAATCTAGATAGGGTGTTTTGGGCTTTGAATATTTTTGGATCAAAACATCTACAAAAAACACAAAATTCAGCTATGGTAACGTAACTAAGGGAGTTTACTTGTAGAACAAGGCAATATAAACAATTAGTTCGCATTCGGTAACTCAACCATGGACAATAATTATTTGGAAGTGTTGTTAAGTTCTACAATTTCGAAAAGCAGGACGTACATTGAAGGCTGCTGTATTGGTGTCTTTCCACTAGTGGAAATAAATATTGAATAATAAATTAAGTCGGATTCACTGCACTGGAACTTAAATCAAGAAAAAAATTTGGCCTCAACTTGCAAAATTGTATGGTGAAGAATTTAGTCCTTTTTAGAAGAAATTGGATTTGGATCGTTTTTGGTAACTGGGTAAGAAACGAGTCGAAATTTTCGGATTAAAGAGGTAATAAACTATTTTCTTTTCCTATAGCCGATTTTTTATCGTAAAAAAGTCCACTAAATTTGGCTTATTTAGTAAAAGCCAAACTAGATGGAATGATAACTTAATCTATTTTTCTGGAATTAATTATCTCTCCATCAGTTTTTCTGATAAAGACTCTTGAATAGAGCGTCAGAACGTTAAAAATAAATAAAATATACAGAATTCAAATAACCAGAGAAACGTTTCAAATAAAAATTTATTTTTATAGTTCCTTAATCATTTAGATTCTGATAATAGTCCAGTTGTAAGAGACTTCGACCTCTCATAAAATGTGATATAGCTGAAATTTGGCTCGTTGGTAGTTTTTTGGGTGTAGAAGAAGATAGAGAAATCTTTGCAGCTCTAAAGTGTATGCTAAGCTCATAATCTCTAAAACAAAATCGAAAATTTAGTTTTTGCCCTATATCTCGAAAAATAAAATAGAAAAATCGAAAAACTAATAGTATCACCCGAAACAGCAGGAAATTTTACTCAAAGTTATATTATAAATTATATGAAGAAAAATTATTAAGAATACGAAAGCGAACTCGAAAACTCCACGCGCGCCAAGCCGCTGAATACAAATACTCAAGCGAGGCGTTCGACGAAAAACTAAAGTTTCTTTATCGAAAATATATGCAAAACATAAAAACCAAAAAGCATCTTAAAGTGGAAACTCTAAGCTTTCTGAAAGAGACATTAGTTTTCAATAATTTTTTTTCTCTCATAGAAAATTTGAGCGGAAGTTAAAATTTCTAAAATTCTTACTGATTTTAATGAAATTGAAGATATATTTTAATAGAGGCATAACAAAATTAAATCCTTTTACATTTATCATCACCATTCTTTCACTTTTAATATAAAAATAATTAAAATGATGAACATTGTCTCTGTTTAATAAAACTCATGTTTTAAAATAATAATTTTCTTTCGTAGCATTCATTCGACAACATTTTCATTTTCAAAACGGTTTTTATTAATTTATATGAATCAGAAATTATTACATCTGCTTTTTTAAGTGAAGTTGAAAATGCACTTCATAATGTGTGATAATTCAGAAATCGATACAACTTGATATGTTTAAGTAATCTTTAATATAAGAAAGATATAAGAAAATGCATGTTCTTTGCTTATTCTTATTCCTGCAACTTGAAGTTGAGCTTCAAAAAATTATTAAAAAAGAAAAAATTAAAGTTGAAATCCTGAGCTTCAAGAATATATTAATTATTTTTTGATTACGCATTCAGGTTATAAGCAAACATTGATTGGAAAATGGACGATTCTAACTCAAAGATATCCAGTCATGTCAAAATGACAAAGCTTCCAACTTCGAAATCTCTTTTGGATTTTTTGCAATTATTGCAAAAAAAGATGTGGGAGAGCTTGTAATTGTAAATAAACAAGCTTACTGAGTTCTGCAATATGTGGTTCTTGTTTAACAGGTGATGTTTGTAGAAATTCACCTAAAATTTCAGTGCTAGAGCAAAACAGCGATGCTGAAGATGTTTGTAATGACAAAGTTTCTATCAATTTTTCAATTGGTTTTTGAAATACATCTTATTTTTTTGTTTATTTATTGACAAATATTGAATATACAATTTTAATTTTTACTCCATTAATATATAATGATCTTAATCAGCAGAAAAACCATGTTCATATCACCTGTTCACACTTTCAAAATATATAAATTGAATTTTAAAATATAGAGATTGAAATTTTTGGTACGTTCCAAATTGCCGACATATTGTATCCGCCATTCTCAATTTTGAAAATCTTATATCAAATTATTAATCAGCATCCCACAAAACCCTGGGTACTCATTCACAAAGAATATTCATATTGCTTTTATCAAACTTTATTATTTTTTTCGATATAAAAATTTTCGATTTTGTTTTCAAGATTATGAACTTGGCATGCACTTTAGAGCAGCAAAGTATTTTTATTCATCTAGCTGCATCTCAAATCCGAGTGAATCAAAGCAAAAATTAAACAGCTTTTCAAAAAGTAGACTGTTTTTCGTTGAGCAGACTAATCTATTTTTCCAAAGATGACATGATATACAGTTTTCTTGGATTAATGTTTATAAATAAAACTGCAGGTCTTTTATATATTACCTCACTTGATTTAATATACAGAAAATTTTCCAGAAAGCAATGTACGTCAATCAATAAATCTAGTAAAACCAAAAAAATCCTATAAGATATTCAAGTGTCAAAATACAGAATTGATAATAATTTGCATTGTGTTATGGAAATGAGCTAGAAGGTGTTATATATCCAAAATACAAGGTGTAACAGAAATAAATACATCAATTTTAACATTATTAATCATTTCAAAAGCGGTTCCCGGAATGACGTTCCCGAGATAACTATTCAATTATAAAAGTAATATCTGTTTTAATTAATGATCATTTCAAAAGCGTTCCCGAAATGACGTTCACGTGATATTTATTCAATTATCAACACTCTCAGAATAGAAGTGCGAAAATTTTAATCTTTTGTGGAGTAAAAAACATTCTGATCGAGTTGTGTTGAATTTGAATCAATTTGAGATAATTTCAATTAAATTGATTGAAAAATATGCTCTTTTAAAAGATTTAAAAATTCTGATCATTTTGAGTAAAATAAAATACATTTTGCTGTTTTGTAAATTAAAATATACACTTCCGATTATAACAACATACCAATGTTGAGCTGGATTCTACTACTTCAACATTAAAAAATACACCTACATTATCGAAATCATTATTGTGCTTTAAAATGAGCAAAATTTATTGTAGAAGTGTAAATTTTCATATTTGGAAGCATAAAATTTTTACTGCGCAGAAGCACTGTGTCTAGTTAACCTAACATTGTGAAACGACATTTGTAATCGAGGAACTACAGCTATATGTGGTTTTGCTTTACAGTAGTTTTGATTTTGAAAAATGAGTGTGGAAGAGTTAAAACCATATTAAAATTTCATAAACAATCTCAATGTTATTCTCTGTCTTATGTACGATTTCATTCATTTTAAAATTACTTAACAATCAATCGGTATGGATATGAAATTACCACAGGCGAAGTAACATTGAATTGAATTATTTATAAAGTTTATGTGCAATTTATTCCCGACTCGGAGTTCCAAAATATCCCAGACTGTCTACATAAAATTTTCTAAAAAGATATTTCTAATAGATTTCAATACTGAAGTTTATCATGCCAACACTGGAATACAAAGCTAACGGAAACATAACAGAAAATCAGGGATTTTAAGGGAACTATACCATTTACGGATTTTTTTTTAATATTATGAGGTTTGTTCCAACAAGAACAGAAACCAGTCTGGAACTGTCAGCCGCATGCGCATTTACAAATAAGCGTTCCAACAGATTTCAAACGTGGATTTTGACTATTAGTCAAGCGTTCCAACAACAAATTTTGAAAAATGTATAGAATATTAATTGAAATTTTATTTTGTGTGGTTTTTGAATTTTATTTTAGAAGAAATAGTTTATCTCTAATATTTTGACATATTTTTTGAATACTTTCCTCTGAGCAGAGAAGTTTCTGAGAATATAGCAGAAAATTTTAAGAGAAATGATCATGATAAACAGCACTTTGGATAATATAGAAGACTCTCCATCGAAATTCAGGTGTACTATGTCACCAGTATTATCAATAGGAATTAAAATTACATGGATATATGAGAATCTATTTCATACTTTTAGTTTTCACCTGATTTTATCTTCCATATTTATAACAACTAAATAATTATAACCTAAAATTATATGATTGACAGTTAACAGTCAAATCTTGTCAGAAATGCGTTCCAGCACGCACTTTGTTCGACTTAGTCCGAAACTGATTCATTCGACGCGCTTGCGAATGAGTCAAATCTGAAACCGATTCAGAACCAGTCCAGTACTGCTTGTTGGAACGAACCTATGGAGAAATGATAATGATAAATTTATCTGAACCTCTATCTGAGATAATATTATTTTTATGTATTTTTCTAAACTTTCTTATCAATAGTTGAAAAATATATCACTTTATGAAGTGGGAAATATCATCCAAAATGCTATAAAATGTACACAAAATTATATTTCTGCATTCATTGAGTGCTTATTACACACTGAAAGATCATTTAATTGATCTAAGAAAGAGCAAATTTTGCTCTTAAGGATTTGAATTCGCATTTAATTTCATTATTTAAAAAATCATCTTCTAGATTAATTTTATTCTACTCATACAACGATTAAAATTACGTCAATAAGAGCTATGCTCTTTCAACTCGACTAAAGTGTGGAAAACGACTCAATTTGGATATGTTTTCACACTTCTATTTTGATAGTGAAAGTGAGTTATTGATCATTTCAAAAGCGTTCCCGGAATGACGTTTCCGAGATAACTATTCATTTATCGAAGTGATATCTATTTCAATTATTGATCATTTCGAAAGCGTTCCCGAAATGACGTTCACGAGATTACTATTCAATTATCAAAGTGATATCTGTTTTAATTATTGATCATTTTAAAAACGTTCCTGAAATTTTCTTGTCTTGTTTCAAGAACTCTTGATATTTCTTGATCTTGACATTTTGGGGGAATCCCTTTTCACTATCGCTTTATCCAATCCGTACGCTCAATTTTAGCGTTAGTGTTCACCCTTAACCCTCCCTGTCAGTTATGTTATGAAACGATTCTAGCAACGTTTTCCAAGATTGCCATCAATAAACATAAATGGAAAGTCTATCATTCTCAGTGCCAATAGGATATATTCATGAATTTATTTTATATTCTCAATTCACTGATTACATCGTTATAACATAGTAAAAAATATAAATTATGTTTAAAAGTGCTGTAATCAAGTTTAAAAAAATATTTAAAATTGAGAATAACTTTGAGCTGTTTAAACGCCGCTATTTTCGCGCGCTCTATGGATGACGTCAAATAATATGTCCAGTGACATTACAGTCCATTGTTTACTACAACTGTTTTCGTTCTCAGCTTATTTCAGTATTAAAAAAGCTCAAAAGTTAATTTATAAGTATTGCATTGTGCCTGAATGCAAAATATTATCAGAAATGTACCTGGTAAAGTCTTTTTTCCAATCCAGACAGATTTTAAAATACGTAAGAAATGATGTAAGGTTATCAGAAGAGATGAAGTGTCATAATAAACTTGACAGATCATGAATAACATTATATGTGATAAGTTTTAGCAATAAAATACAGTGTATGTATGCGGCTTCGTTAAACATTTGCTCGTTTTAAAATAAACAAAAATTATAGGTTATGTTCACTGCTCATCATATTTCGGATTGTATTTATTAAAATAGCGTACATAATGTGTTATTTTTAAATAACTTATTTGCAGTGTTCACTCTTCTCACTCCAGCGGACGTAAAATTTGGATTTGAAAGAAAATAAGACGACATCATGAATGGATCTATTCTTGGCAGATTATCCGATTGTGCTTTCACAAAACCACTTTGTCTTAAATGATTTATAATCTCACTAGGATGCTAAAATTACACTTAAACAATAAATGAATTTACAACACACACGTTATTACTATGTTTTCTAATCAAAAGCCTACAATGCCATACAAATGTAAACAGTGCGCACTTGTTGGCATAGTATTTGACGTCACATTTCGTTTTAACCAATGGTGTTGTGTTTTAGAACTTTGGATTTCCCGCGCTTAATTTGCATTTTTATTTATTCATTTTAAGCAATTAAAAAGATATTAAATACCAAAATGATGGTTTAGTACAAAAGTCCGGCCAATATAAATTCGGAGAAAAAAATATTTGAACCAAATTTAAATTTTATGCATATTCCCTATTCACAATGTGCGTAAACGTAAGAAGTACGTAACCGTAAACATAAACGTAAAGTTGAACTACTGTATTTCAATGCCCGTGTTCACAATACTCTTACGTATTTCTCACGTTTATATATTGACATAAGAACTACGTAATAAGAACGTAAAGTTGAGATAAATTCAACTTTATGCTATGTTTACGTACGAAACAACTAATAGCGCATTCGTCAACTTTAAACACGTTTTCATCTGACAGTTGACAGCACCCTGGATCGAAACGTGCTTTAAATATGATTGACATATAATTATTAATAAAAAAAACAATAATTTCTTCCTCGTCTTCATATTTCTCTCGTCATCATACAATAAAACAAACTAAACTCCAAACTGTTAAAAGTGAAACCAAAGAAAAACAATAAACACGAAAAAGAATCGAAAATGTCACTTTGACAGTTAGTGTGACACTCTAAATTCATAAAATAGTGATGAAACTGGCCGTGAATTTTATTGTTGAGGAAAAACTATGATGGCCACAGCAGATTTAAATATTTTAATAATAGATTAATAAATATGCGGATTTGAAAGACCAATTGTCAAGATTCAATCATTTTATTATTACTGAATTTGGAAGACAACTGAAATCTAAATTTTTTCTTCTGAAGTATAAGAGCCAAATTAATTATTAATTGTGAAAATGATTGTAATAATGTCCATCCAGTATAATGCATCTGCAGCAACAATAAACCATAGTAAGATGTTTATCTTTGAATGAAGTATAACCTTATTAAAGATTCAGTATCATAATTAAAGTCATATTTGACAGTTTTACAACCTGAAGTTGATAAGTGGGAGACTGGAGATGTTCGGATTCTATACGCTGTATGAATAACAATTTGTTCTTCCATTCTAAACTCAAACTAGGGCATATAACCTATTTCGCACGCTGCACACACACGAGGGCAAAAAATATGCATGTAGCACATGTGTGTTTGTAGGTAATTATTTTTAATATACGTTTCTCAATTAATATTATGGAAATAAGCCACAGAAAGACGCTTCAAATTGAATTAAGAACAAACTGAAATTGTCTTCAAATTCAATTATTTGTTTCAGTTTATCTCCACCGAAAGTGAAATCATGATCAAATGTTAGCGAAATTTCGTAACAATTCGTTATTAATTGAGAAGATTTCATTTTTGATTGTGTCACCTGTAACTTGTAGAATTAGTTACAAATGGTTGGAAAATCTAATGGATGAATTTTGATAATGATTTGATCATCCAATGATCATGATGCAATAGAAGAAAGTTGATTAAATTGATGTAACGTTAACGACGGTTGTCATTAATGACGAGAAATCATAATTTCATAAAAAAAATTTTTTGGAGGGAAAAGATTAATAGATAATTTTCCAAAGCCGTGTGAAATAATAATAAATCTAATCTAATAATTAAATGGTCAATTCTTGTGATCCGTGCGTAAGGAATGCGGATGTTCCTGAACAATCACTAGTGATCTGCGAGAACTTCTTCAGCGTTCTTCTTCATTTACATAGCTCAACACGTAATTTGTGCGTGTGTATCTAACGGTGAAGACGTCTATAATAACGTATATATTGTGTGGTAGGGTAGCATTGAGAAAACTCCAACAACTAAACAGCGTTATTATCTTATCAAGATTTACCACACGCAATTGTTTATTGGTCTTCAATTTCCTAAATTTATTATGAATGACATGCAACTTCTTTCGTTTTCATTTAGTTGTCAAGATATTTCTAAACATTTACTAAGATAATTGGCGGCATTTGGCCTGCTCGACACTTTCAAACCAAAAAGAGAAATTGAAACTCAGTCGTTTTTCACGCTAGCGGCCCGTGCTGATAGTTGTTGATTCTTCGGTGGGTGACAACACGACACATCATGTGCTGTGCACATCACTGCGTTCGAAATCTGTCACATCTTCACGCAAAAAGCGAACAAATGATGAGCTTTACTTTCACGGGATTAAATACCGAAACGGCGCAATCAACTCAACCCTACGCTCTCGATTTCGATTAAAAAATTTGTACATTCACACCAGATGAAAGTTTGAAACGTCTCTAAGAGAAGGTTTTTATGTAATCAACAATAATCTTTCGCAAATTTTGAATATTAGATTTTTATGGTGGACTTTTGCACTCTTGGTATCATAACTTAGTACAAGAAGTATTTAAAATTCCACTGCTTTAAAAGAAAACTGCGGAACGCCTTTTAGTAGGATCTCAACCATCGGTTGCATTTTCTCAATAAGAATAAGTATACCATATCAGTCGACCAACGAAAAGCTCCCCGAAAACGGCAGTCATTCACAAAAACGTCATTGCCGTGCGAAATGTGACATATCGCGAGATTGAGGCTTCATTGGGTCCAGTCGAGAAATTAGTTTTCTGAGAAAAATATTTCTAAGGACTGGTTTATAATGGATTTAATTCAGGAATTTACATTTAGAAATTTAGATTTATATATAATACAACCTAAAATTAACTTTTTGAGTAGCCATTTCACATCGTCAAAATTGTTTTATTAGCACAAATTATTGAGTTCCGGTTTAATTTAGCACTTCTATGATATAAATATGGATGCTCTTCCACCATATTCATTATTTGAATATCTTCTCTGTGACAGTTGTCATTTTGGAGTTTCTGACAACCAATGTCTACGAATGGCTGGATTTATAATTGAGAAAATCTAAATTTCTAATTAAATCCATCAGAAACCAGCCTTAAGAGTCCAAAAAATATGAGCAATAGTTCATTCGATTCGGAGTAACAAAGAAGGCTCCGTTTTTTGATATTTTGTTCATATCGCGAAAAATCATCAGATGCAAAATTAAAGAGCATTAAATATTCTACAAGTAAGGCTGTACAATTTTTGTTCGTATCTATTATAGTTTAAGAGATATGATCTCGTCAAAATCGTCAATTCCCAAGCAAAATGCTTGTTTATAAACTTTTTCTTTTATCTTTTTTATCGTTCATTTGAGAGAGAAGGTCTTGGCGAAGAAGTCGCAGATAATTCAATTTCCTACAAGAAAGTCTGCAATCGTTTTTTCATATCTATTATAATTTCGGAATTATAGGCTCGTCAAAATTGTGTCACGCTTTTTCATAAACTTTTTCTTCTATCTTGATTTTCGTATATTTGAGAGGGAAGGTCTTACTGGAGAAGTTGTAGCAAATCAAATTTGCTTCAAGAAAGTTTTCATCAATATTTTCCATATCTGTTATAATTTTGGAGTTACGAGCACGTCAAAATTGTCAATTTACAATGAAAATTGCTTTTGCATAAACTTTTTCTTCTATTTCCTTCACCGTCCAATTGAGCAGGAAGGTTTCACTGGAAGAATTGTAGAGAATTGAATTTCCTACAAGAAAGTTCCTGATATTTTTTTTCGTATCTTTTATAATTTTGGAGACAAGCTTGTAAAAAATCGCACATTCCCAATAATAATTTGTTTCAGATTCTTCCATTAATTATTTCTTCAATCTTCTTTGTCATTCATTTGAGAGTATAATGCCTGTATTACACGATACAATTTATTGGTCAATTATTTTCAAAAGTTGACCTTCAATTTATTGTTGTGTGTAATACGTCCAAAATTTCCACAATTTTTTCTTGACCAATAATTGACCAAGTTATTTTTGAAATAGAACCGGCTCTATTTTTCACCAAAATTCTGAGATATTCTAGAGAGATTTTGTCGTTGCCAACATTACTCAAATTAGTTATTTCGCGTCAAATAATAATCTTAGTGTTGACAAAGTATTAATATAATTTTATACACAGTTGCCTTCGGTATATTAATTTTTTGTCACCTCTACTATCTCACTTTCTCTCTAACCACACTTTTTGAAGTTACATCAAAAATTATAAGTTGGTAATTCTGATTTTTCTTGACGAAAACTTGTATCGTGTAATATGGTACAAAATATTTTGAGCTCGACAATAAATTGTTGAAAACTTGACAGAAAACTTGGTCAATTTATTGGTCAATAAATTGTATCGTGTAATACAGGCATTAGTCTTAGGAAAAAGTTGTAGAGACTTGAATTTCCCACAAGAAACTCTCCATTAATTTTTTTCGTATCCGTTACAATTTTGGAGATATAAGCTCGTCAAAATCAACTCTTCCAAATAAAAAATGATCCTTGCTTTTTTATCAACTTTTTCTTATATCTCAATAGCCTCACTTTCTTGGAAATTATTTTAAAATTTATTAAATGAAGTTTATGAGAATCTGGATGCACGTTCTGTTAAAATAAACTGTTCTGCAGCATTTTAAAGTATATATAATCACAGTATTGAGTATTTTAGGACGTCCTGGGAGATTTTATGGCATTTTGAAACATTCTGGAATATTCTGAAACATTTTATAACGTTTTAGAGTAATCTAAGACATACTGCAGCATTTTAGAACATCCTAAAGCATTTTTAAACATTGTATAATATCCCAATTTGTCCTGGAATGTTTCGGAGTGATTTGGTACTTTTTAAATTGTTCTGAAATGTCCTGGAGCCGTTCTCAAAAATTCTAGAACATTTTATAAAGTTTTGGAATGTTTTAGAATATTCTGCAGCATTTTAAAATATCCTAAAACATTTTGAAACATTGTATAATCCCGATGTGTCCGGTAGTGTTTTGGTACGTTCTGGAAGATTGTACGACGTTTAAAAGCATTCTGGAACATTCTATAACGTTTTAGAATAATCTGGAATGTTCTTAATTATTCTGGTGCATTTTAGACCATTCTAAAGCACATATGGAATGTTCATGAATGTTTTGGAATGTTCTGAAATATGGTGTTCCAAGTGTTCTCAAATATTTAAAATTATCCTGTAACGTTTTGAAGTATTCTAAAACAATTTGTTGCACTTTAGAACAGAATAGTATATTCTACAATAAGTATTGGAATGGCCTATATTCTGAACGAGCGAAAAGTTTGTAAACCGAGCCGAAGGCGAGGATTACGGTTCGTGAGTGTGGAATACGCCATTCCAAACATATTGTAGACTATACTTTCTCTAACAAGGTTTTGGAAACTCACCAATATTTCAGAGGAAACTTAAAAAATTATTAAATGTCAAACGTCAAATCCAGATATAAATACTTGAATTGTTAGGAAGTAACCATGGTAGTAGCCAAACTAACAGCTTCTGATTCGTCGAAATGATTCTAAAAGCTTACAGAATCATTCTAAACGGCATACGGAATCATTCTAAACGATTTTTTGGAATGTCATTCGTTCCAACATAATTTTTGGTTATGGAATACGCAAATTCCAAAACAGTGTTGGAGAAAGTATTTTAAATCATTGTGTAACTTTCTGACGTGTTCTAAAATGTTTCAGAGTATTTTGATACGTCATGTAACATTGTATGATGTTCTAAAGCGTTCTGGAATATTTTATAACGTTGTAAAACAATCTAGAGTATCCATTAGCATATTCTGGAGCGTCTTAGAACATTCAAAAGCATATAAAGTCGATACATAAAGCTCTGCAATATTAAAGAGTGTTTTGGAATATCCTGGAAGATTTTATGGCATTCGAAGACGTTCTTAAATATTCTGGAACATTATATAATGTTTTGCAGTGTCCTAAAACATTCTGGGACATTTTAAAACTCGGTCCTTATACAACCGTATTCAAAATGACATCTAACCAACTGGTTTCCATGGCGCTAAATAATATTTTGAACATATCTTGATAAACCAGTGGCGTCAATCATTTTGAACACGTCCTGAAGTTGGCACAGGCTCATTGAGCACGGGCTGAAGCTAACTTCAATAATTTTTAACATTAGTATCCGAAATTTCTCTCAGAATATTTTTTTTTATAGTATGTAGCTTGTTTTATGAACTTTTTAGACAAGTGTTCCTCTGAACACTTGCTTCGCTCGTGTCTAAAAAACTTGTGATTTGAGATCGGCAGATAAACCCCATGATACAATTGTCCCTATCATGTAAGAGGAAAATAGATACAATTCGATCAGGCTATTTATATCTCCAGAAAAAACATCTCAAGAGATTGCTTACGCTTGTCCTTTATAAGATTCTTTTTTTCGATTTCCACTATCCCTCATAGTTTTTGAGTTATTACAAGAAAACTAGGCGACCTTTTCTTGTTTTCATCTTTTGAATGTTATTCCGAATCGAATAAGTTATTGCTCATATTTTTTGGACTCTTAAAACTATTTTTCTCAGAAAACTCACTTCTTGATTAGACCAATGAAAAATTGTTCGTAAAAAAAATAATTTTTCGTTGATCGAAGAACAGACGAAGCTAGTTTCAATTGATGTCAAAAACTCTTGGTCGATTCAATACAGGCAACTCTAAAAACGTTTACAGCATCTTCAGTGATAATGAATCGTTAATTTACTCATAGGAATATGAAAATAAACACCAGTCGTCGATTTAGGTGTCCCTAGTTAAAGTTACAGCAACAATTTCTCAATCATACAACCATTTATTCGCCGAAATTAATTGCTCCGCATCGAAGAACCAACCCTGAACGTCGAATCATCCTCCACCAAGATACAAGTTCGCACACAACTCGCAAGGCTATTGAATTTTTAAAGCAGCAAAACGTCGAATTGTTAGACAGTGCCGAAAGGAGTACCAACGATTCTTTTACTGTTCAAAAAATCTAAAACAGACTGCGTGGTCAAAGATTTCAGTCGCCGCCTTCAGAAGCACAAAATACGCCAAGAGAAATATTTTGGCCCCTTTTTTAAGCTTATTGCTTGCACCAAGGAATGTGAGATTTAGCATACTTAAAATTTATATGGAGAAGATATGCAGAAAGCGAAAATTATATACAGGTGTCCCATTTTAATCTATATATTAATACATGAAGAACAAGCTTTGTACCCCTTTTTAAGCATATTGCGCGCACGAAAGAATGTGACATTTGGCATACTTGAAGTTCATATAAAGGAATTTTAATTTTACGACGTGAAGAGGAAACTTTGTACCGCGCACACGAATTAAGCTGGCATATTTAAAGTATGTGTGAAAAAGGAAGTGCAGAAAGCAAAAACTATATACAAGATGTCCTATTTTAATTTTACGTGAGAAGAAAATTTTATACAGCGCGCAAGATGGAATGTAATTTGGCATACTTGAAGTTTATAAGGAGGAGGAGTGCAGGAAGATAAAAGCATATACAGGTGTCCCATTTCAATTTTACGTGAAGAGAAAACTTAGTACCGCGCGCACGAACACGAATGTGAGACTTGGCATACTTGCAGTATGTGTGGAGAAGAAGTGCAGAAAGCTGAAATTATATACATGGTGCCTCATTTTAATTTTACAAAAAGAGAAACGTTTGTACTGTGCGCATAAAGTAATGTGAGATTTGGCATACTTGAAGTTTATATGGAAAAGAAGTGCAGAAAGCTAAAAGTATATACAGGTGCCCTATTCTAATACTACGTAAAGAGAAAACTTTGTACCGCGTGCACAAAGAAATGTGGGACATAGTATACTTTCTGGAGAATGAGTGCAGAATGCTTAATTTATATACAGGATGTCCCATTTTGATTAATAGCAAATTTTGTAACGCGCACGAAGAAATGTGAGATTTAGCAGACTTGAAGTTCAAGTGGAGAAGAAGTTCTGGAAGCTAAAATTATATACAATTTCAAATGGGAACAAAACTTTGTATTGTGCGCATGAAGGAATGTGAGATTTGACATACTTGAAATGTATGTGGAGAAGGAATGCAGAAAATGACATTATTTTTTGTTGGAATATATCATAAAATATGTACCGAATAGGAAAAGGGCTGAAAAAAAACGTTGGGGGTAGAAAAACATTTTGAAATCTACTAATCCTAATTTTAGATTCGGATGAAGCGTCGTCTTCCAAGTTAATTTTAATTGGCACACCTGAGGATGGATAACGTTCAAACTTTGCAACTTCAATAAAGAGACCGTAAAACAAATTTGGAATGGCTTTTTCTCAAAAGTGGTGAGCCCTAGGAGAAAAAGTGTAAGAACCATTTTTGTAGAGAAAGGAAAGATTTATAATTTTTGTCTGAAGTATTTTTCGCAAAAAAAACGTTCATGTCCATTTTCAGCTTCTTGAATGTCTATTTTGTGTTTTGACCGGACTATAATGAATTAAATTGTGCAATTAATGTCATTAAGACGTACGCAAAAGTTAATGACTGTGTTTTATGAGGCTGTACTAATGTCTAAATTTTTTTAAAGATTTGATGTCGAATGGTAAAATAGTTGTCGCTCGTTGTGAGATGTTTATGGAAATATGTAGAGCGTATGAATAGCGGCGGTGACAGTTTGCATGCGGGGCACTTTCCCCCAATCATAAAGCGCACTCACTCGGCGCGGAGGAGTCAAGCTTCAATAACACCCACGTACAGGAACATAAGACAAAATTCCAGTCTTTATTATACAATAAAATGATCTAAAATTCAAGTAACATTTTCATTATTATTCCCAATCAAAAACTAATAATAGGTGTACTGAAGTGAGTGGAGATATAAAAAACAAAACCTATAATTAATTAATAATTTGAATATTTTGCCCCTCCTGTTTTCGGAATGTCTTTTGGACTGGACGGTCAAAGGTCGCGGCTCCGGATGTGACGCGAGCACGGGGTCACCGGAAAACAGTCGTCCCTGCCTCCGTACCCCGTAAATGACCTCCACAAGTCACAGATACACACTCATACACTCTTATTAGTTAGTTACAGTGGTGTCATGCATTATTAATCCGTCTGTAATTAATTCAAATATCTGATAGTTAAGTCATTTATGTCGTGCTAGCTGCGAAGCTGCTATTACAGCGCAAAAGATCCAAACAGCATTTCACTTCAAAATGCAGAAGTTGAAAATAAACTGTTAAATGCTTTTATTGTTTTTCGTTAAATTTTCAGCAATTAGTATTCATTAAGAAATGTCGTCAACATATCGTCCTGACCATAAAGTAAAGATTGATATTCTTTCTTGTCCACTGACTGTCTGTGTGTTTATTCGTACCAAAGTGTGTGTCACACAAATTTAAATTCACATGTCGTATTGTTTATTAACATTTCAATCAAGCGACGAATTTTCACGAGGTCTTTCACCTTTCATTTGCTTCCAAATCGAGTCGATTTTGAACTTGATAGCAGAAATTGATTGCAAATTAACTATTAAAGGAAATGAATATTGTTCCTTGAATTAATGGAAGAATGGAAATAAATCAGTGCTAAAATAATAAATCTGACGTGAGAATCACGTGACTTACTTGTACATCATTAGATAAATAAATAAATACGATGTGATTTTGTGTTTGATCGTATATATCATTGGATATGTACAATCAAACACAAAATCTCATCGTTCCACAGTTAATCGTTTTGGATTTACTCAAGAGATTCTAAAAATCTGTCAAGTTAAATACGCTTTCAGCCAAGTCGGTTGCTATGGAAACAGTTATACAACATTCCTAAATACTGATTTCCAAAATTGTACGACTACCAACAGATCTGAATTTATGCGCAAAATTAAAAAATAAATTCCTACTAAAGTGCACTTCCGGTTCAGTGTATTGTTATGAAAATAGTAGGCAATCATTCAGATGCTACAGCAGACTGAAATACCAAATTTCAATATTCTACACCTGATCGTTTCGAATTTATGCGAAAAATTCCAAAAGACTGTCAGGTAAAGTGCACTTCCGGCTCGATGAATCTCAATGAAAATAGGATATGAGCATCTAGACGGTGTAATTGTCCTGAATACTGAATTCTAACAATCTACGTTCAATCGTTTTGGATTTATGCGGAAAATTCAAAAAATGTTTCGAATAAAGTGCACTTCCGGTTTAGTCGATAGCAATCATAATGCAAGGTGTACAACTAGATATTATAAAAGTGCCTAAGACAAAATTTAAATATTCTACGACTGATTGTTTAGAATTTATGCAGAAAATTCAAGAAGTCTGTCATATAAAGTGCACTTCCGGCTCAGCCGTTTGCTACAAAAATAGAAGATGTCCATTAAGATGCTACAACAATTTCAAATGCTAAATTCCAGTATCCTATGGCTGATCATTCTGAATTTATGCGGAAAATTAAAAAAACGTTTCAAGTAAAGTGCACTTCCGGTTTAGCCGATCGCAATCATTATGCAAGATGTACAATGAGATATTATAGAAGTTCTTTGTACGAAATTTCAATATGCTATGGCGGATCATTCTATATTTATGCAAAAAAATCAGAAAAAGTTTCAAGTAAAGTGCACTTCTGGCTTAGCCGATTCATACAAAAATAGCAAATGACCATTCTGATACGACATCAAGTTCAAATACTGAATTTCAACATCCTACGGTTGATTATTCTGGATTTATCAGAAAAATTCGAAAAAAGTTTCAAGTAAAGTGCACTTCCGGTACAGACGATTGCAACCATAATGCGAGGTGCACAACTAGACCCTATACCAGTCTTAAATACAAAATTTCAACTTTATACGTTTGACGGGTTTTGAGATTTGTGCACATACATACGCACTGACATCAAGCCGAAAATAGTCAAAATGGACTCAGGGATGCTCAAAACGGATATTTCCATCAAAATCTCGATAGGTGAATTTTGTCGGTTTCACAATATTTGTTACTTTGTACAAGTAAGTAAAAAGCAAGCTCCAAACAGAAATTCATTCCATTTAAAATAACAACGCTTATAAGAAGTATCGCCAGCGTGGTCCATTATAAAAATAATGCTTCAGTATGTGTGCACGCGCCCACGTGCGCATCCATCAACAAAACAACAATTTCCGGTCCTAGAACTAAGCGTGTCAATCATCGAATCACTGACATCTATCCGTCGCATCTACAAACACAAACGCACATACATGGTATACTTATATTAGAACAATTAAACACACCTACACACGACAAAAAGAATCCGGAATGAACGAAATAAAAATAGGATCGGTTTGACCCAAAATGCTGCTATTATGTCTTTTGTTTCCACATGCTTCTTGATACTAAAATCTGACGCGAGACAGTGAATCTATTTCAGGAAATCACATACTTAAGTCATGATTTCTGCTGAATCAATTTGAGCACAAAATTCAAGAGAAATCGGAACAACATATGCAATTTGAATTGATGCACTGTTTGTTCTGAATATTTGCATCAATTCTTCAAGCTTCAGAATCACACTAATATGGAGAAAACTCTAAATTTAATTCAATACACATATCAAGATTTTGATGGAATATCCATTTTGAGCACCCCTGAATTCATTTTGACTATTTTCGGCTTGATGCCAGTACGTATGTAAGTACGCAAATCTCAAAACCCGTCAAACGTATGAAATTGAAATTTTGTATTTAAGGCTGATCTAGGGCCTAGTTGTGCACCTCGCATTATGGTTACAATCGTCTGTACCGGAAGTGCACTTTACTTAACACATTTTTCGAATTTTCCGTATTAATTCACAATAATTAGCCGTAAGGTACTAAAATTTGGATTTTTGTAGCATCTCAATGGTCATCTTCTAATTTTGTAACAATCGGCTGAGCCGGAAGTGCACTTTATATAAAAGACATTTCGAATTTTCCGCATAAATTCAAAACAATCAGTCATACAATATTAAAATTCTGTATTAGGCAGATCTAGTTATGCACCTCGCATTATGATTGCAATCGTCTGTACCGGAACTGCACTTTACTCGAAACATTTTTCGAATTTTCCGCATAAATCCAAAACGATTGAACGTCTGTTAGAATTCAGTATTTAAGGCGACAGTACCGTCTAGATGCTTATATCCTATTTTCATTGAGATCGACTGAGCCGGAAGTGCACTTTACTTGACAGTCTTTTGGAATTTTTCGCATAAATTCGAAACGATCGGCTGTAGAGTACTGAAATTTAGTATTTGGGTCTGCTGTAGCATCTGAATTATTGTCTACTATTTTCAAAGCAACCGACTGGACCGAAAGCGCACTTTACTTGTCAGACTTAGAATTTTTTGGATAAATCCAAATTTGGCCATGAAATGATTGCTCAATTCTTATTGATTTGGATTGCATAATTATGAAATGTTTATCAAAATATTACAATTACTTTTTAAGGTTAATAATTGTTCTATAATGAAGACTTCAAGATAATATCTTAACAATAAAAGAAGGCGGTTCCCACGATCGATCCGCACCTAATAAGAAATTAAGTTTTTGCTTGAGAATGATTTATTTAAATTTAAAAAAAATTATTAAAATCATGACAAGTTATGATGTATGAAAATGAAAAATATGTACATATGTTTTGACTTTCTTGTAATGTATTTACACACAGGTGCGTTCAGCTATTTGAGCGTTCAGCAACTCGTAACAATGTTGCCATCATTTACCTCTTTCTCGCGCAAGAAGAAAGCCTTTCTTCTCTAACAACCATAACATACTAATAGGTACACTCCAAGAAAATTTAACTCAGACAACAAACCTCAGCTTTTCTTTAACATTTAACCCATTTTTAGGAAGGTGGAAAAGTACAAATTTGACATAATATTGTCAATTTGACATTTCTCAAATGTATAATTCCTAATATTAGTTGATTGTTTAACAAGTAGAGAAATGTAAGAGTCTACTAGCGAGGGTGAATATTTCAATTAAATTTACACGAGCAAAGTTATATCGCTTTTCTTACATGTTGAACAAGCTATTTTTTAGCGCATTTTTCGGAAAAAAGCGCTATATATTCACTTTAGCTGTCTGGCTGGCTGGCTGACGTGACGCTGAGTTCTCAGCGACTATACTATTTACAGACTTGAAACTGGTACTAAATAAAAGCTACTGTTTCGTAGGTTTGCACAAATTGCTTTAATTCAAGCTCAGTGATTGTGGAAGATTGAATTATTCAATTACTTGTTTCAAGTGAAACAATGTCCATAGATATATATGACATTAAGGATATGGCAACTAACATTTATTAAAGTAGATAAAAATTTAGTTTCAACTTTCGCCGCGGGTGTCACTATTATTATGTACAGTTGTCAAATATGTCCGGAATTCATTCAATGACTTGTTTGACGCGAATTTGAAGCTTATTAGAATGAATTATTATTATTGGTTGAAAATTTGTTTACTTTTGGTGTATTAGAATTAATGAAAATTGTTACCATGGTTTGGAATTGAGAACTTTTCGGTGCACGTGTCACAAAAATATTTTTTTTATTTCTATAATACCCTGAAATTTCAAAATTTTCTAAATTTTGATAAGATCGTAAGTCTACAATCATGTGAATAATTTGGGAAGAGTCTCACCAATACAATTATAATTTAAAGAGAGTTAATTTCAAATTCGGTGAGTGTACCTATGAATATCTTAGTAGCACAATGATTAACTAAGCGTTCATAATCATCGCGACACTTTTAATAATTTACCACTTGTACTTTCGGTATTTTACCCACTTACCAAGAAAATATTGTGCATTAATATTTCTTAAAAAAAGTTTTAATATGTCACAAATAAAAATTAAATTATGACATTGATAGTTTGAGTCATATTAAATCATATCAGTTATGGAAATATTTTCCATTTTTAGGCTCACTTTTCTTTTTGCTTTTTTTTTTGCTCATCATTTGACATTTTAGAAAGCGTAAAAACTACTTAAGAAGAGTTTTCTGTGTTTATTCAATGATGTTTCAAAAATATATTAAACTTGTTTAAAAATGCGCAAGCACGCATGACAAAAAATTGCAAAATTGATGAAATCAACCAATAGAAAAAAATGTCATCAAGATGCCAAATAAACAATAAAAATCATTTAAAAATGTTATTATATACAGGGTATAACTTAAATAAGTACATTAATTTCAACCTGTAATAGAACTTGCCAAGCATGACAATTTTTTTGATAACTTTTTTCTGTAAGTCCTTTGGATATCGAGTAAAACTTCATCAAAGTTTTGTCAAAAATTTCATAGTGCGCCTATGGTTCGAGCTGAATGTTTCTCTTTTGTTAGGAGAATGACAGCTGTCAATTGAAATGAGTATTTTACAACTTTGAGTCATAGTAGTCTTGTCAATCATTCATTTTTAACTGAAAAAATATTAGTATTTTGGCAATACATTGATATTCGCTCACCTCGATAATTCTATTTTCGCATATGTTGAAAGACTAAATTTGTCTCTGAAATCAATAATTTTGTCTATTAATCGTATTTATATGTCATTGTTAAGAAATTTGATTTCTATTTAAGTATTACACGTATATTTTCACATTTAAACATTAGGTTGTCTGCACAAGTTCATTTCACTTGAATCAGCTGATTTTAATAGTCTGAATATAGTTAGAATCTGTGCCAGACTGTGCTGCCGTCTATGAGTTAAAAAGTAGTTGCTGTTCTCAACTTACTTTATTATTGATGGTTCTCAAACATAAGGAGAAAATCATTCAACGATTTATTTAAAGAAAACGGTGGAATAATAAATGGAATGCAATTCTAAAATAATTAATTTATTGAATTATTTACCTAAAAATATTGCCGCATAAATTGTAGAAGTTTATTCTTGAAAAACAGAAAACATAACCTACAAATGTATCAAACTGAATTTGGTAATTGATTTTAAATATTTTCTGAAATATAAGATACAATATTTTATTTGTTCAGCAGATCAATTCACGGGTCGTACTTTATTGAAACAACCTGAGTAAGTGAAGTTTGTAATAATATGAGAAAAAACTAATACACAGGTGCTTCATTTATAAATTAATGTATTTCATTCATGTCATCTGCTGTTTTACGTTTCAGATAAACGTTGAGTTCTAAATATCTCACAGTATTTTTATTATAATGTATAAGTACACAATATTTTGACATTAAATACATTAGCATAACTACAATAATTGAATTTTTAGTGAAAAATGACAGTTCGAAAATCGTTCCAAATAAATTTGTTGAGCTAATCCTAAACTGCCTGCGAAATCATTGACAGAAAAGCTTGACATTTTCACAGGTTTAAACTTTTGCGACAATAATTAATAATCGATTTTTTTCCAGAATTCATTGCAAGGAATTGATAACTCACATATGTCAAAATCAATTGTTCCAGTGTAACTGCTGCTGGATCCGATAATCATGCACCTGAACGACTCGTTAAATTATAAGGAATAAAAAATGCTAAAGAAATATGAGAATTCGGGAAAAAGTTCATTTATACGTTTTGGCAAGCATAGACGAAGTCAAAAAATATAATAATTTGCAACAGCCGGCCGTTATGAAGGACCAAGACTAAGTACTTGTTCAAAAATGTGCGTGCACGCATAACAACACATTGCAAATCGCATAAATAAATAATAGTCAGTTGATTATGTCAACCAGTAAAGAAGAATCACATCAAGATGTCAAATTTGCAATAGGCCACTTGCCCAGAGGGCAGAGATGAACTTGAAAAATAATTTCAAAATATTCTTGTACGTCTTCAATTTATACTGTTATTGTAATTTATTTAATTATTGACCGGTTTCGGCAACAAAAATGGAAGAATCATCTAGATGATGAAAGCGCATTTTTGACAGCTCATGAATGCTTGTTTCTTCAGAGATTTCGCAAATTACCATCTCCCACAATTACTGAGCTTGGAATCAAGCAGTTTGGGCAAACTTACGAAACAGCAGCTTCCATTTAGTACTAGTTTCAAGTTGACTATTTGATAGGTACATAATTTATGCATGTATACAAACTCAAAAATACCTTGTAATCTTCATTGTTTAGTTGGGAGGTCAAGTGCTGTACCTTAAAATGATAATTTGATCCTTATCAAAGCTATATAAAAAAATACACCAAAAGTAAACAAATTTTCATCCAATAATAATAATTCATTCTAATAAGCTTCAAATTCGCGTCAAACAAGTCATTGAATGAATTCCGGACGGATTTGACAACTGTACATAATAATAGTGACACCTGCGGCGAAAGTTGTAACTAAATTTGTATCTACTTTAATAAATTTTAGTTGCCATATCCCTAATGTCATATATATCTAAGGGCATTGTTTCACTTGAAACAAGTAATTGAATAATTTAATCTTTCACAATCACTGAGCTTGAATTAAAGCAATTTGTGCAAACCTACGAAATAGCAGCTTTTATTTAATACCAGTTTCAAGTCTATGAATAGTATAGTTGCTGAGAACTCAGCGTCACGCCAGCCAACCAGGCAGCCAAAGTGAATATAATAACGCCATTTTCCAAAAAATGCGCTAAAAATAAAAACCAAAAAGACAGGATGAAAATATATGCATAATATTTTTTGCACTCCCAGGAGTAAAAGACGAATTTAATCTCTCATTTGAGAGACCTAAGTTTAAGGTGAAACGGTACTAGTTGTCTTTGTTTAATCTAATTTTGTTTTAGAGTAAATCAAGCTTATTGAAGATCTGTCATTATGGCGGAATAGACAATCACTAAAATTAAAATAATGACAATATGAAATTATGATATAAAAATGTCCCAAAACTCACGCTAGAACTAATTTTGATAGAAAACATGTTTTAAATTAAAAATTATGAATTTTTATTGAATCATAAAGTATATGTATGTAATATTACAAACTAAATATGACATAATTTCGTTGATACAACACTCAATTTCCAAAACTACACAAAAGCTTACAATGTAGGCACAAAATACTTGATTATCATGTCGCGATAGCGAGCACCATTAAATGTTTTTGCCTGATCAGCTGTTTTTTCGATGCCTCCAACCCAAAATTTGCACCAAACAGTGACCCATTGTGGATGCTGTTTCTCAACAATCACTCGTAGATTTTTTGAGTCCCAAATGCGACAATTTTCACGATTGACGAAGCCATCAAAATTATAATGAGCGTCATCGCTGAAAATTGAGAGTAATGCAGATTCGGTTTTTGAAAGATTGATATTTAAATATGTGAATTTAAATACAGTACCAAAATCCTGAATAGGGTGGCAACTGTAGACACGTGTTTCGTCCTTATTGAGACTCTTCAGTACATTTTAGCAAGCCTCAGACAGTCGAAAACTATAAAATGCATATTTTTATCTGTCAAAATCACACCTACGCTGCTACAAAATACCTACGCTGTGAACATTTGCCTATCGCGATAACAATCATCCATTCCCAATGTCTATTTGTCTGAATTGTTTTTTATATTGATTAGTGTCTAGAATTATTAATTATCTTATGATTTTGGGCGTCTAATTATAAATTATTTTTGAAAGCTCAATTTAGTTCTCCTTCTTGCCACGTCTGCTGGGAGCGCTGGGCGCTCAGGTGCGTACCCACACAATCTCACATTCACACACACATTGATATCACGGTTCAGGTGCTCCAACTGAGTCACACCGCGAACTTTCTCAGTTTAGTGTACGGCTGTCCACATAGCCAGGTGCACGCTAGTTTTCCTTCACCGCGAAGGTTTGGACATTCGTGAAGTCGAAGGACTTTCAGTGAGCAGGACAAAAGACTGTGACGGTGAAAAGACATGAAAAAGGAGATAATCAAGTGAAGTGAGGTGTATTTTTGAATTGGATATTTTGTGAAAAGTGATTTGAAGATATGGCGTCTGATGAGGACTGCGCTACTACTTTTCCCTCTTATTCGTGAGTTATTTTGGCCTTTTAACCTTCATTAATTCGAAAATAATCGAATAAGTTATTTTTTTATTAAAAAAAGGAGACATTCAGAAATCGACGTACAAAAGTCATTTGGGGGATTCTTCCTTTACAATTTTTTAGGTTTAGTGTCGAAAATGATACTTTAACGCACGTGAAGTAAATTACTTTTTATCCGCAGCAAAAACTTCTTGTCCAATGAGGCTACTTCAATTTTATCACTGTATTAGAGAATGAAAAATATTGGATTAAATGGCTTTGGAGGCATGCTCAATTATTAATGGGAATAATGACATTTAATATATTTATTACTAAGTCATTGCAGTTGCGGAACTCGAATGTTTTATCGTACTGTCATCTGCCGAATTGACATTTAGATAAAATTAGTGATTATTCCTTGATTTGAAAGAACTAGTTGGCTTATCCCGGCCACCAAACTTAAATTCGACTACAAATCGAAACCTTCTTGACTTCGTTATATAAATAAGTGTTTTCTACAGCCTCAGCAATAATTATTTGTATATTTTGTCGCTCGATAATAAATGTTACAATATTTATTAAACGGCTCTGTATTAATTGGATAATTACATTTATTAATAATTATTTGTTTGTCAGACCAGCATTTGTTTTGTCTCATCCATATGGTGATATTATGAGCGTTGCTATGCGAGAGGAGCGACAAAATTTAAAGTATTATCGTCGGTCACTTGGATACGATATTAATTTTAACTGTTTTATGTATTATTAGCAAACAAAATAAATATCAAGTCATGTTGTTCCAATAAAATTTTAAAATTATATTCTTATTCGTTCCGAAATCAAGCATTTTTTGTACTAATGAAACAAATAACTATTTCGGGATGTATATTCTCAATTTTCGATCAAAAAGAGGAAAGAGTTGAAATTGTTGAAAGTCATATAAACAGCGGAGGATCGAAGATATTCTAATGGAGTAAATCATATTTTTTTCAACTAATTGTTCGATTTTTTTGAAAGCTGCAACTTTATTTATGGTCAGAACGCACCGCTCTAGCTTGAGTTTTGAGCTTCGCTCAGACAAAAAAATCTAATCGGAATAATGATAGTTTACAAATATATCACAAATTCAAATCTCCCGTCAAATTTGACTGTAATTTTTTCCTGAACTACTGGAGGAAAAGAAGCAATTTTTGATATAATAACAATTGAATCCTCTACTATCTATATTTAATACTTAAAACTACATTTTTGATATTAATTTTTCAATAAATTAGAAATGAGTATTCATAGCTAAGTGCAAATATGCAAGCTTGTAATCCGAAAGTATATAGTGGAGTCGATCCCAACTTCAATCATTTTCTCTGTGGCGTACCCTCTACAAAATTCGGATGACTGGTAACCGCACTCCACGGTTTAAGTAATATCAAGCAATCTACCAATGTGCTCTAAATTATTGCCTGCCATTAGTGTTTCATCAAGACAAGATTTCTTGATATTTCTTGATCTTAAATTTAGGGGGAATCCTCTTTCTCCATTGCTTTGTCCAATCCGAACACTCAGTTTAGCGTTAGTGTCTACCCTTTATCCTCCCTGTCAGTTATGTTATGAATCGATTCTAGCAACGTTTTCCAAGATTGCCACTAATAGAAATAAATAAAAAGTCTGTAATTTGGATGTTTTAATCAGTATTTACAATTATTATTTGTTATATGATATAGCAATGTTTGAGATTCTGATAAATTTCTACATTTGAGACCCTATTGAACTCAAAAAACCTAAGTTTAAATGAAATCAATCAGTCTGTATGTCTGGAAGTATAATAATTTGAGAGCTCACTTCGACAATGACAGCTGTCACTTTGACAATGACGCTGTCATTTTGAAAGTTGGTATGACACTCCTAAATTCATGAAACAGTGATGAAACTGGCCATAAAATTTATTGTCGGGGAAAAACTGTAATAGCCACAGCAGATTTCAATTTCTTAATAATAGATTAATAAACATGCAGACTCGAAAAATTAATTGTCAAGATATCAAGATTTCTTGATAAGAAGTCTTGATTCTTGATGGTACGTCTTGTCTTGGTCTTGTCTTGATTTCAAGACAAGATCAAGACTACTTCTTGATTCTTGTGAAACACTACCTGCCACATCCGTATTCGGGTAGAAGGCTTGATTGATATCTAATCATTCTACGAATGTGATTGCAAATTGAAATTTCCCGTCAGGTAGGAAAATATCAAATGGACACAAAATATCAAATTGACACAAAAAAAATCAATTTTTGATATGATAATACGTCAATCCGAAGCTATCCATATTTCAATTAGTTCAATAAATTGAAATATATAAACTGTTTACCATTTTGAAGCACTAATAGAAATGAAATTTGGTAAAATTTAATAAAATAAAATAGCAGTGGCGGATTTACAAGGGCGGCAGATTTAAGGGGCGGCAAATTTGAAGACCGAATTTTCTTTTTAGCCGTTTTACGGCCAGTTCAGCTTTTTCCCTTATATTATAACTTTCTAGCACATAATCACAAAATTGAACTAATTTGGAATCATTCAAAGGAACATTGCCAAATATTTCCAGTACAAAGAAATCGCCTATTTTCTCTGGACTTGAAAACTGGATACCAAAAAATTGTTTTAAATATTGGCTGCCAAAATAATGACGTTCTTTGTACACTTGACTTGAACATTATATACTTTTCCGGAGCCAAGCTTGCCCCAAATGAAATTTTCGCCCAATGATTTTAACACTCGGCCACACATTGCAGAATTGCACTTTCAAAATCAATAACTATTTGCTGTGGATCGAAAGCCAAATTAAGTTCCATACATTTTTAGCGCATTTTTTGGAAAAAAGCGCTATTATATTCACTTTGGCTGTCTGGCGTGACGCTGAGTTCTCGGCAACTATACTATTTACAGACTTGAAACTGGTACTAAATAAAAGCTGCTGTTTCGTAGGTTTGCACAAATTGCTTTAATTCAAGCTCAGTGATTGTGGAAGATTAAATTATTCAATTACTTGTTTCAAGTGAAACAATGCTCACAGATATATATGACATTAGGGATATGGCAACTAAAATTTATTAAAGTAGATAAAAACTTAGTTACAACTTTCGCCGCGGGTGTCACTATTATTATGAACAGTTGTCAAATCTGTCCGGGATACATTCAATGACTTGTTTGACGCGAATTTGAAGCTTATTAGAATGAATTATTATTATTGGATGAAAATTTGTTTACTTTTGGTGTATTTTTTTATACAGCTTTGATAAAGATTAAATTATCATTTTAAGGTACAGCACTTGACCTCCCGTCAGTCAATAACTAAACATTGAAGATTAAAAGGTATTTTTGAGTTTGTACATGTATAAATTATGTACCTATCAAATAGTCAACTAGTACTAAATGGAAGCTACTGTTTCGTGAGTTTGCCCAAACTGCTGGATTTCAAGCTCAGTAATTGTGAGAGATGGTAATTTGCGAAATATCTGAAGTAACCAGCACTCATGAGCTGTCAAAAATGCGCTTTCATCATCTAGATGATTCTTCAATTTTTTTGTGAGAATTTTTTATTTAGTAGCAAACAAAACACAAGCAGAATTAGGATTAAAAGTGAAGGTGAAGGAACTCAGTTACGGGATTATCCTTCCAATCTTACGGTCGAGGATTAAAACAGGTAAAAGTGGAGGAACTCCGGTACTCCTTTTTTGCCTCATATTCATAAAAATAGGGGCGCAATTTTATGATTCGCCACGGGCGGCCAATACTCTAGTTCCGGCTCTGGCCAGTTGCACCGCCGTCTCTCCACTTTTAAGTGTCACTTAATCGAACAATGTCATATCAGAACTCAAAAGTCAAATGTGATATAAACATTGCTGACATTATTTCGATGAGATATTTTACAAAAAGAAGTCCTTAAGGTTGTTAAGAAGAGTAGTGGGGTCAAGCTATGGTGGAAACCCTGCTCTATGCTAAATACAAAGGATAATCATTCATTGCCAACTTCAAATAAACAAAATTTCAATGATTAAAACTAATGGAAATGTTTGTTTTCGGTTGAAAATACATAATTTTGAATAATTTGGTTCCTTATTCTATTCTTCTAAAGAGCTTCCATCCGTTGAAATATTCTTTTTTCATATTTTAATGAAGCTACAATATAATATGTATAGTACGCAACGCTGTAGACTTTTGTAAGTATTTTTGACATCTGACGTTTAGTAGTGTTACTGCGCTTCATAACCAAACAAATTTATTGATGATAAATCTACATCAAAAAAATAATATCGATGGAAGAATAAATGGGTTACTCAATCAGTGTACCGTCAAGTCAGAGAAATGATAAAAAATCTTGTTTATTCTAATCACACACACTCTTCCTATTTCACCTCATGCGGCGACGTTGCCAAGCGTATGATAACTTGCAAAATTTTAGTAGCTTTTGTACAATTTTTTTGAGTAATAATTCAATTTTCTCTGAAACTATAAACAAGACTTTTTTGAAACTTGGTACACATGTTTATAAGACTTTCGTAGATATTTTGACGATTTTTTGTAATGTTGTCATTTCAGGTAGTCGAGATAACGACGTATAAATCAATGTGAAACACATCGCGTGCATCAACGCAATGTAATAACATGTCACTGAACAGCAACTTTGACATTTTTTATCTCGATAACTAGAAACAAGATTGAGTTCAAATTTTGCCAGAATATTCTTCACTAAACAAATAATATACTGTAAAAATTTAAATAAATTCGCATATACTTTGATTTCCTTCTCAACAACCTTAAGACATTTTTCCTATGACTTATTCTTCTATTTCTTGTGTAATTTCAACCAATTGTTGAATTGTAAAAATTGTGGAGGTGAGAAATGTGGAAATCCGCCTCTGTCCTGCAATAATTTTTATAATAACATATTCATGTCTAAAATTTCATTCATACAAGTCTTACAAAATATGCTCGCAAATCAAAAATAGTCATAAAAAAATATTTCCAAATATTTGAATTAACATTTTTTTAATATTTCAGCTCCATATTATAATACAAACCAGTTTCCTCCATATTAAAGCAATTATTTTGACTGATTTTAATTCAAAAACTCCACTGTGGCCACACAGTACTCCCCCGACCATAAATTTCATGGCCAATTTCATCGCTGTTTCAGAAATTTAAAGTTTCGCATCCATTAAATGCATATTTCAAAGCGACAGCTGTCATTATTAAAGTGACAGTGTCATCGTCAAAGTGACAACTGTCATTGTCGAAGTGATAGCTATCATTGTTAAAGTCCTTACATAATAGTATATTATATAACGAGGAACTTAAGTGCTTGATTTAATCCTGAGGGTGGAGTTTATTGCACGAGACGCAGTCGAGGGTAATACTCACCTGTATTATGTACGCTATTTTTCGCACTACCGTATTATATTGAATCGCAATAATCTAAAAGCAGATTAATTAATCTTACAATTTTGACAACTACAAACTTGATACAAAAATGTTGAGTAAATTCACCATAGTAACAAGGCTGGCTACAGCAGTTGTTCAATAAATAAGCTTGCTGTCAAAAAGATGAGTGAGAAAATTGATATTGATAAGGCTGCGGAAGAGGTAACTGTAAAATAATTTTGCCAAAAGTCTAGAAAATTTACGAACAACAATACGATGCATTTATGAAATTGTGTGAATTGCAATAATGCTAATACAAATCAAGAATAAAGATTTGAATTCTAATGACAAAATTCAATTTGACATTTAGGTAAGTACTTTGATTATTCAGTTGTTATAGAAAAATTTGTTTATTTTACTTTAGTCCCTTGGAATTCTTGATCATTTTAGATCCCGAGGGACTAAACCGAAACTTAAGTCCCTAAAATAAGAAATTAAATTCGTTGTTTCCCGAGAGTGCGAAAAATAAGTATTTTTGAGACTGAAAATTCTAGATTTTTGAGGTCTTTAATTCATTGGAATTTACAGTTTTGACATTTGATCGCCGAAAGTATAATTTGAAGACAGTAACGTGGATTCCACTACTTAATTATTTATTTTTGATATCTACTAAGCTTATCTCCCCGAGAGCTTCAAATTGATACCAAACTAGACATCATTTAAATAATTTGTAAAAAAAAAAACAATTGACAATCGTTTAAATATCCTATTTGACGCTTCTATTAGAATTATTACCACAAGAGCTTCAATTTGATTGACCAAACACGATAAAGCCAAATTATTTATTTTAAAAAAACAATTGATGCACGTTTGCATGTGATGTCTAAATATGAGTTCAGGAATATACAACAAATTTTATAATAATTCAAATTTTGATAAGAACAAATGAACCGCTGATAATTTCGAGAAATGTTTCAGGTTAATGTTGTGCCAAATTATCCTGGGATCTATTTTAGTTATTTCATATTTTATGATAAATACTACCGTTTATGAAATAAACGCAAAAAACAAAAAAGTTCCATCAATAAAGTTTTGGTACCACTGGTTGAAAAACCTCAACTACGAACTTGAACCTAGCTTTTTGATGAAAAACTTAAATATAAAATTTTAGTTGAAAATTCGTACGCGTTCTCAAGATATCGTGCTTACAGACAAACTGACTTTTTTTATAATTATGTTTTTGGGTTCAGTAGGGTCTAAAAGGGAAGATCTATCAAAATTTCAAACTGTCAAAAACTAACGGCGTTAGAAATGATTTTTTTATTGAGTGCTCCGAGTGACTATCTGCACATTGTAATTGATTTATTACAAATCATTTCTGTTACAGTTTTGAGTAAAATCTTCTTCACTCCAATGTTTTTTTTTTCGATTTCTCGTTGACAGTTTTTACATTAAGAAGTTTCACTTTTAACGCCGTTAATTTTCGAAAATCAGGACAACTCTGTACCTAGCTTCTAAATAATTAACAAAAGTATTACCAAAAACTACGGGTTCTTTTACGATATTTTTTAAGTATCTCAGTGCTGTCTAAACCAGATACGATCCCGGGCCAATACAATAAATAGAAAGGAAGGCCGCAAAGATGAATACTTCAAATTTTTCAAAAAAGAAATACAGGAATATCATTATTATATTTATTATAGTTCTCCATTAATAATTTATCTTTTGCAATTCTGTCAGCATCAATAATTATTAGATTTTTGCCAGGCGCACGAGTTGCATACAACATTTTTTCCACAGACGTCATAAGATAATAAAATCATATTAAAATACTTCGTACACGTTGCATACTAATATTCTAACTAATAATTCGAGTATAAGTTTTAAAATTTATCTCTATGAAATTTCGAAGGCTGGAAAGCTTAAGAATCACTCAAAGGCATTTTATGAAAATGGTTCATTATTTTACGATGTAGGTGGACCTTTCAAACGATTAATTATCGTCCATTATCAGCAATATGTGATCAGTGGAAACATTTAAAATTTCGTATGAAGTTTACAAATATTTATGTACGTTCAAATTGTAAGAAGTATATAGTAAAAAAAAATGGAAGAATCATCTAGATGATGAAAGCGCATTTTTGACAACTCATGAATGCTTGTTATCTCAGAGATTTCGCAAATTACCATCTCTCACAATTACTGAGCTTGAAATCAAGCAGTTTTGGCAAACTTACGAAACAGCAGCTTTCATTTAGTACTAGTTTCAAGTTGACAGTTTGATAGGTACATAATTTATGCATGTACAAACTCAAAAATACCTTTTATTCTTCATTGTTTAGTTATTGACTGACAGGAGGTCAAGTGTTGTACCTTAAAATCAAAATTTGCTCTTTATCAAAGCTTTATAAAAAAAATACACCAAAATTAAACAAATTTTCAACCAATAATAGTGATTCATTCTAATAAGCTTCAAATTTGCGTCAAACAAGTCATTGAATGAATCTCGGACAGATTTGACAACTGTACATAATAATAATGACACCGCCGGCTAAAGTTGTAACTAAATTTTTATCTACTTTAATAAATTTTAGTTGCCATATCCCTAATGTCATATATATCCATGGGCATTGTTTCACTTGAAACAAGTAATTGAATAATTTAATCTTCCACAATCACTGAGCTTGAATTAAAGCAATTTGTGCAAACCTACGAAACAGTAGCTTTTATTTAGTACCAGTTTTAAGTCTGTAAATAGTATAGTTGCTGAGAACTCAGCGTCACGCCAGCCAGACAGCCAAAGTGAATATAATAGCGCTTTTTTCGGAAAAATGCGCTAGAAATTATAAAAATTGAAGAATATGTTGAAGCTTTCATCAATAAATAATTATTGTTTGTATTTCTCAAGATTCATTTAGAATACAATGTGAATTGTCTGCTAATTTGACTACTTGTAGTCGTTTCCCAATAATAAAATGGATTAGGTCTACCTTATAAATATTTAATGATAAAAAATGACATTATTTTTGGTATACTGAGATGATTGACAAATATTTGGAGTTAAAATGACCGCCAAATCAAGGCTTTTATTTTATCTAGTGATTTTAATAATAATAATAACAAAATTTACAGAAACTAATTTTTTATAATGTATATAACATGTGAAAAAATTTGATTTAATGCACCAGCAGCTTGGTTAAAAATACGAGCGAAGATCTGTGAGTGTATTAAGAACTTTGGACACGTCTGTCTTATAATGTTTTATCTTCAATAGTCCTAATTTTAGTAAAATAGTCAATTATAATATGAATATTTTGTCTTTTGGGCTGATTTCGTTGAAGTTGACATAAAAGTTCTTGTAAATTTCAAATCTTTAACTTTTTATTCGATCGTAGATAAAGAATTCATCCTCATAAAAAGGGCATAATTTCAATAATTCGTCAGCCAGCAGTAGCAGGAAAATTATATATTCGCTATTATCATATTGATGAATAAAAAATATGTATCTCAGTACAAAAAATAGTTTCCATTCCAACTCATGTAATAATAAATTCTCTGGATATCGGGTGAAAATTCATCAAAGTGTCAAAAAATTTATAGTGCATCTATGGTTCGAGCTGAATATTTCTCATTTGTTGAAAGAATGACAGCTGTCAATTGAAATGAATATTTTGCAACTTTGAGCCATCGTAGTCTTGTCAATCATTGATTTAAAACTGAAAGAATATTAGTATTTTGGCAATACATTAATATTCGCTCACTTCGATAATTCTATTTTTGCATATGTTGAAATTTAAAGAAAGATTAAATTTGTCTCTGAAATCAACAATTTGGTCTATTAGTCATATTTATATGTCATTGGTAAGAAATTTCACGTATATTTTCACAATTAAACATTAGATTGTTTGCACAAGTTCATTGCATTTGAATCAGCTGATTTGAATAGTCTGAATATAGTTAGAATCTGTGCCAGACTGTGCTGCCATCTATGAGCTGTTCTCAACTAACTTCATTATTGTTGGTTCTCAAACATAAAAAGAAAATCATTCAACGATTTATTTAAAGAAAACGATGAAATATTAAATTGAATGCAATTCTAAAATAGTTAATTTACTGTATAATTCAATTGGAAATATTGCTACATAAATTCTTGAAGAACAGAAAACATAACCTATAAATGTATCAAACTGAATTTGGTAATTGATTTTAAATATTTTCTGAAATAAGATACAATATTTTATTTGCTCAGCAGATCAATTTATTGAAACGACCAGAGTGTGAAGTTTGTAATAATATGAGAAAAACTAATACACAGGTGCTTCATTTATGAATTAATTTATTCATTCATCTCATTTGATGTTTTATGTTTCAGATAAACGATAAATTCTAAATATGTCATAGTATTTTCATGCCAATGTATAAGTGCACAATATTTTGACTTTAAATACATTAACATAACCTCAATAATTGAATTTTTAGTGAAAATTGACAATTCGGAAGTCGTTCCAAATAAATTCGTTGAGCTAATCCTAAACTGTCTGCGAAATCGTAGACAGAAAAGCTTGACATTTTCACAGGTTTAAACTTTTGTAATAATAATTAATAATCGTTTTTTTTCCAGAATTTATTTGAAGGAATTGATAACTCACATGTCAAAATTAATTGTTCCATTGTAACTGCTACTGGATCCGATAATTATGCACCTGAACGGATCGTTTAATTATTGGGGATGAAAATGCTAAAAAAGATGAAAATTCGGGAAAAATTTATTGAGAAAAATTTATGATGTAACGTAGGTATGTCAAAACATCAATTAATTATTGTTAGTTTAGCAATTCAATTAAAAATTATCTCTAATAATCCTCGGATATATTGAAACGGCAGAAAAATTATTATTTCGATGTTTACTTATGTCCAATCACTTTCAATAATTCTTGACTTTAACGATAATGCTGTAGCGGATTTTTAGTCATATGCGTAGCTACGAATTATTTAACTGTAAGAACAATAAATTTAACTGTGAATTATCCTTTTTGTTGCTCATTTTATTTCCTGTGTCTTCTGCCGTTATTTTAACTTTAACCTGATTGAAGAACAGGAGGCAGATTGGCAAATACAAAACAAATTTTACGACATTCATGAGCAAGTAAATATTTAATTATAGATTGAATTAAATTTTATTGTGTTAGGGTTTGACATTATTATTAAATTGCAATAATCGGTCGACAATATCAAATATTCTGATATTAAAAATAAATAAAAATTGTCCTCCAATGTGATTGAAATTTGTTTAATATTTTTTGTTCAATTGCGTATTGCCTTATCTTAATAACTTTTTAAATTGAAATTTTCTTCTGTTTATTCATTCAATGGTTGAAAAATTTATAATAATTTGTCGAGTATGCTACCAACCAATAATGACGCTTCTAAAAAGCACTTAAGATTATCTTAATTTTGTTTGTCACCCTGCATTTGTTTTTGCACTCAGTAAATTTTGATTTGATTTTATTGCAGTTTTATCTGTCCGCTTTAATTTTATTATTTCTGTACGACAAAACACGACGTTTTGAACATAACATTTGAGCGTAAACTAAAACCTTCAAGTTTCCAAGCGATAAGAACTTGAATCTGTTTTGCATTCACTACGTTCAACTGTTTTATGTTGCGTGGATACGCATGGTGGATTCCGACGGCAAGAATCCAAACCGAATTATAAATATTTTCACCATGAATGAAAAAAATCGCTTTCGTATCTTATCTAATATTATTTGTTTAAATTTATTAAAAATAACAAAATTTCTTCCTGATACTAAGCAATTTAATCATCACGTACGTCGATCTCAAATCGATTTTGATAAAATCATTTGAACGATTATTTATAAATATGTTGCCAGGGTCACAATTTTTATAGCAAAATAAATTGTCACATTATTTATAGACAATTAACAGTTCAAACTTGCATTAACTTTTCTAATCAGCGAAATAAACAAACTTTTCCAGGAATTGAATCGTATTTCACAAAATATTTTGTCACTTGATAATTAATTAATTACATTAAATCGATAAATGTTTGCCAATAAAGTTTGCGATTATTGCTCGTGTTTCAGCACTTTTTTTCTTACATTGAAAACCAAATTTGTAATTTTTCGAAAACATAACTTCCCCACTCACATATTAAAAAAAAATTAACAGCTAACTTACCAAAATCAATGATGGGATTTTAGAATCCAGTGAGCGATGAATCGTACACTGGGTGTTATTTTAGTAGCACAAAGGCGCTGAAACAAAAAGTAATATTAGATAACACAGAATTTTTTTCAATAAGTCTCATTGACATTTTGAAAACAAGTAAATTTTAAAAATGGGTGCACTTAAATAGCAATTTTATTAGCTTGATAGCGGCTTTAATTGCCACATAGGATGTGTTTATAATACACAGAGGAGTTTATTATATGCATAAAATAAAAATTCATGAAAATAATTTGTATTCCAATAGAATTTCCCTAACATTTTCATCTTTCAATCTTCTGATAATTAAAACAGTCTCCTGTTCGCACTGATTCATCAAAACAACTCTCTTGAAACATTTATTCAACCTCTTGCAATCTATCAAACATCCATCACGTTTTACAAACAAATCCTTAACATTTAATAGTTCCCAGTATCCGAGATCCAATTTTGCATTCATCAAAACGGCGCCTTTAATTCGTCATAAAATTTAAAATAATCTGCTGTGTTGCTTCAATTAATTGCATATTTCAAAGTGACAGCTGTCTTTTTCAAAGTGACAGCTGTCATTGTTAAAGTGACAGATAGTATTCATTGGAACATAAAGTTTCGACAATTAATCGCCGGAAATGTAATTTAAAGATTGTAACGTGTATTCCACTAATTATTTATAAGTTTATCTCCCCGAAAGCCTTAAATTGATACCAAACTAGACATCATTTAAATAATTTGTAAAAAAGAAACAATTGACAATCGTTTAAATATCCTATTTGACGCTTCCACTAGAATTATCCCCACAAGAATTGACGAATGTTAGCATATGATGTCCAAATATGAGTGATAATAATTCTAATTTCATATTATAATTCAAAATACAACGAATTTTATAATAATTCAAATTTTGGTAATAACAAATGAACCGCTGATAATTTCGAAAAATGTTTCAGGTAAATATTGTGCCAAATTATTCGAGGATTAATTTTAGTTATTTCATATTTTATGATAAATACCACCTTTTATAAAATAAACGCAAAAAACTAAAATGTTTCATCAATGAAGTTTTAGTAGCACTGGTTGAAAAAGCTCATTCACGAACTTGAATGAAAAACTTAAAGATGAAATTCGTACGCGTTCTCTTTTAATGTGCCTCCAGACAGACAGACCGACTTTTTTTCAAATTGTTTTTTGGGTTCAGTAGGGTCTAAAACGTGAAGATCCATCAAAATCTCGAACTGTCAAAAAGTTACGATTTCAATACTTCCCCTATTATATTATAAGTCGAGGAAGTAAAATCCGTTTACGTATCTCAATTCAACCACTTTTTTCTGTTAATTGATGCTGGTAGCATTGTACACAACACCAGAATTTTGTTTCTATATGTTTTTTATTTATCTCTAACTGTTTTAGAGATATTGGCAGTCAAATATTCTGAAGAAAGCTTTCACATTACGTTTCCCAGCAAACTTTGTCTCCTAGCGCCTATATATAAATTTTACGGTAAAAATTTTTCCAATAAAAGTTATAGAGTATTGAATGGATCTTTCTCTCTGCTTTGGTTTTGCTGTTCTTGCTTCGTACACTTTACTTGTTGTTCTTTCTTCTTCCATTCTTTGTATATGTCCCCACCATCTTAATTTCCCCTCCTCTATTATGTTTTCTATCGGTTTCACATTCAGTGTCTCTTGTTTCTTATCCTGTCCAAGATGGTTTTTCCTTCTATTTTCCTCAGGAATCTCATTTCTGTGCTGTTTAATTTACTGCGTTGTCTTTCTGTTGTTGTACAGGTTTCTGATTTTAATATGATTTTAATATTTTTTTAATTATTTTTTCATGTCTGTAAAAAAAATGTTGTATGCAACTCATGCAGGAAATTTCTTTGAAGCTTTAGAATGATTTGTATCTCGACTGTCGCCTCCACAAAAAACTTTCAGTCTCAAGCATCAAAGTATAATTTCGCACATTAGATACATAAATAACTATTTGCCCATATCTCTTGAATTGTATATCGTCATAAAAACTAGGTCCTTTATGAAATTGAAGCTGATTCAATTTTCTACAAATTTGTTTCTACATGCTTTCTTTCTATCTCTAATTGAAAATAAAAGTTATAGAAGATTGAATTTTGTGTGAAATACATATAAATTTAATACCCAATCTCAAATATATCCAAAGTTATGCTTATTTGCAAAAGGACAATCATGGAGATCGCAATCATTTTTTGTGAAATAATCGTCAAATGGTCGTCCTCAAGATGAATGCTTACAAAATTTGATTGTCCCGCGATTTTGTCTTGTGAGGAACGTTTAGTTTGCACATCGTTTGCAATGCATAAACCACCAAGTTTAGAAGAAATCGTAGAAAAATTAAGTGGCTAATGTGCTACAGTCCAACAAATATCTCGTGGCGTGTGGGGAGAGAGAATGCTTTAGATAGAATGTACGCTCGGCGTGTACAATACGTGATAAAATATTTATAAATGGATAAGGGTGAAAATATCTATACAAAATATAAACAACATTAGGTGTTTGCAAAAAAAAAAATACTGCTTCTACATCATCTTCCGTGGAAAATTCTGAGTTATGTACTTTTAGTATCACTGCTTTAGAATTCTTCTTTACTTTTCTTGGCATGTAAACAACGTGTTTCCCATTCTCCAGCTAAAAATTTTTATGATAAAGTCCTCGCACAATTTTTCTATGTCAACTTTTTTTTGGCAACATACTGTTTTAAAGTCGGCCATACTCGATGGAATTTAAATCTGGATGGTATTGTGCCAGGCGTACATTGTATCAAAATGAAGTCTCCCTTACAAATTTTCACGATTCAACTGCGCATTCTGACGTCACACGCCACGAGATATTTGCTGAACTGTAACTCCGTCAAAGGTTTCTTGGAAACAGCAACCAGTAACTCCTATTAATGAGTATGGATTCATCCCAATTAGCTGGTCCAAACCTTTCTGAAGATTACCTTTTCTTGGGAGTTTAACAGGGTGTCATTTCAAGTTTAAATTAATTTTCTAAATATATCAAACAAATTGTTTTGATTTAAAGATGACTACATATTTTGTTATCCACGTTGCGTCACCAAGGACTGGCTTCTTCATTCTCGATCAACTTCACCTGTCAGATAATTTACTAGAGGTAATCTTCAAAAAGGTCTGGACCAGAAAACTGGAATGAGTCCGCACTCATTAACAAAAAAATTATTACAACGACCTTTTAGAAATAACAGAATTTCATGAATGTATTTTTAATTCCTGTTACTAGTAGAATTACTCATTGGTTCCGTTATCATCACTGATAATAATCAAGATTAATTTTCTGCTTGTTGCTATTAAAATTAAATACAAACAAAGAAGTAATCCAAACGATTGCTATTCTAAAAATGCAATTTAGTTGTCAAATGACTGTCTTGAAGCTTGTACAGATAAAACAATACTTTGTTTGTTCTTCGTTAGGAAACATTGACGTTTTACCTTGTGATATACTCCTATCAGTCAGTTGGACTAAAGATCGTACTGATGCAACTGATCGTCCGATAAACAAATGATAAAATCGATAATAAACTTATTTTCAAGCACGTGGCTTAAGGTGAAATCCAACTGGAATTACTTTATCAAAACGATAAAATATTAAAAATTTCAGTGGATACGAACAGCTAAGTATTAAAAGATTTTCCGGATTTTTTCATTAATAACCATAATAAATCAGCAGAAAATTGTTATCAGTGAAGTTTGAACATTGTTTTTCAATTGGAGCAATTTGTAATCTTTAAAATTTAAAATAATTGTTAAAACTGTAATGTTTGGCCCCAGATGTGTCCAAAATATTCCATATAAAATCAGTTAAAACCGCCATCCATCTTCACATTCCATGCCCCAAAAAACAGCTAAAATCTCCACTTCTTCTTCTTGTGAATCTCCTGGGGTTTGAACGCCATGTTGGCACTTTGCAACGTTGCCAGCTCGCTGCAAGCACATCGCTAAATGTCTTAATTATCCGAAGAGAGGTGCCAGCGGAATACACATGGCCCATTAAGCCATACTGGGCAACATCGGCGGCAGGAGACACAGCACTCTTCGTGAAAAAACTTCCCGAGGACGTGCACAGCGTGCGAGGGTTTTTACAGGGCGAAACGAGAGAACGCCAAGTAGGATATATATGGATGAGTTGACGAACAGCAAATGGATTGCGGATAAATTGACAGTTTTTGTCGCATGAAGAAATTGTGAGAATGTCGGATACAATTAGAGGAATAATACTGTTTTTTGGTGTAACTTCAAATACATAAGGCAACACATAATGCAATTATTTTTTTGTGTGAGCCCTAAAGGCCTTTCATTGCTCGAGCGTATTAACCAAGTCACTCTCCCACAAGTTCAAAAATGTCTGGTTGGTGAATTTAGGCGCTCCCTAAGTGTATTGAAGAATTCTAAAGGCGTTAGCAGAAATGCACGTAAAATGAGACTTTTTGTATGGACGGAAACTCACACCACAAGTTGTGAGACAAGTGGTAATTCCACAATCACAAAAACAGTTGAAGCTCGATCTGCATACGTAATTTTCTTTTAAGACACTTTTGAGGTCACAACTTTATTTGACGCGTTCACAAATGTCTGGAATATTCGGAAATTTAAAAAAAAAATTCAAATAAAGTGCACTTCCGGTACAGACGATTGCAACTATAATGCGAGGTGCACAACTAGACCTTACACTAGTCTTAAACACTAAATTTCAACATTATACATTCGACAAGTTTTGAGATTTACGAGCACATACATACGTACTGACATCAAGCCAAAATTAGTCAAAATGGATTCAGGAAAGCTCAAATCGGATATTTCCATCAAAATCTCGAAATGTGAATTTTGTTGGTTTATAATGAAGCACGTACCAAGCCTAATATTTTTTTAAAGATCAATAAAATATTTTTCAGTTTTATTGCAATCATAAATCTTGTGATTATTTTTGTTAGTATCCATCCAAAATTGATTTATGGTTTCTTTCAAAAGATAATTCTTTTGGCATTTGTATAAAAAAAATTATAGTAAATAAAAGTGAGTATCTCATTACCATATAATTAATTTCAGAAAGCAATATTTCTAAATGATTTTCAAGTTTATTATCTTCAATAAATGTTTAATACTCAAGGAACAAGCAAAAAATCTTATGTCTATATACAGGGTGCCTCATTGAATACGAACAATAGGAATTTACCGTTTCATCTGTGATGAACCAATCAAACGTCATTTCAGATTGAAATAACTGACAGTCGCAATAAAGTAACGTTTATATTTCTCTTTCTCGCGATACTAATTTGTTCTGATTTGTTGTTTTACTGCCTCGTATTAATAAAATTAGTTATTTATTATTGAGGTTAAATGTTGTATAGAAAAGGTTTTCGATAACAAAGACGTATAGTCTGATGGTATGTGCGTATTTACAAAGTTTGATAAGTAAGGCCGAGGGAGCGAGATAAGCGCGCTGTTATCAACAGCTGATAATGATCTGGCCTGCTCTCCTTACATTCATAAAACAAAATCATAAAATATGGTACGTATTTGCTTTGAAACTTTGCCGAATTATTCTAAAATATTTTCAAAATGGTGACACTTCCGGTTACACCGGACGTCGACATCAATACCCTATATTTTATTATATTTTTGAATTTTTCTCTATTTTTTAATAGGACTTAAGCAACTATGGCTTATTTTGAAAAGTTTCTAAAATAATTGCAATTTGAAAATTTTTTTGACAGCTGCATGCAGTTACTAAGAAATGAATATCTCGAATTCACATCGTTGAAAAAATTTGATTTTATGCATACGTGCTCACAATGAAATAAGGTTTTGCATATTGTCAATGATTTTCATAAATATTATACAGGCTGAGCTTGAAGTGGCTCCAAAATTTGACGACTAAAATGTTGAAAAACTCAAATTTCTCAAATGGAAACTCTCATTTTCAATTACAGCTTTCAATTCTATTGTAAAAAATGGAAGAATCATCTAGATGATGAAAGCGCATTTTTGACAGCTCATGAATGCTTTTTACTTCAGAGATTCCGCAAATTACCATCTCCCACAATTACTGAGCTTGAAATCAAGCAGTTTTGGCAAATTTACGAAACAGCAGCTTCCATTTAGAACTAGTTTCAAGTTGACTATTTGATAGGTACATAATTTATGCATGTACAAACTCAAAAATACCTTTTATTCTTCATTGTTTAGTTATTGACTGACAGGAGGTCAAGTGCTGTACCTTAAAATTTAAATTTGCTCTTTATCTAAGCTGTATAAAAAAAATATACCAAAATTAAACAAATTTTCATCCAATAATAATAATTCATTCTAATAAGCTTCAAATTCGCGTCAAACAAGTCATTGAATGAATCCCGGACAGATTTGACAACTGTACATAATAATAGTGAGACCCGCGGCGAAAGTTGTAACTAAATTTTTATCTACTTCGATAAATTTTAGTTGTCATATCCCTAATGTCATATATATCTATGGGCATTGTTTCACTTGAAACAAGTAATTGAATAATTCAATCTTCCACAATCACTGAGCTTGAATTGAAGCAATTTGTGCAAACCTACGAAACAGCAGCTTTTATTTAGTACCAGTTTCAAGTCTGTAAATAGTATAGTTGCTGAGAACTCAGCGTCACGCCAGCCAGCCAGCCAGCCAGACAGCCAAAGTGAATATAATAGCACTTTTTTACAAAAAATGCGCTAAAAATCTGACGTGAACATCACGTGACTTACTTGTACATCATTGGATATATATATAATACGATGTGATTTTGTGTTTGATCATATATATCATTGGATATATATAATCAAACACAAAATCTCCTCGTTCCACAGTTAATCGTTTTGCATTTACCTAAGAGATTCTGAAAATCTGTCAAGTAAAATGCGCTTTCAGCCAAGTCGGTTGCTTTGGGAACATTAGGCCATTATTCTTATACTACAACATTCCTAAATACTGATTCCCAGAATTCTACAACTACCAACAGATCTGAATTTATGCGCAAAATTAAAAAAATAAATTCCTACTGAAGTGCACTTCCGGTTCAGTCTATTGTTATGAAAATAGTAGGCAATCATTCGGATGCTACAGCAGACTGAAATACCAAATTTCAATATTCTACACCTGATCGTTTCGAATTTATGCCGAAAATTCCAAAAGACTGTCAAGTAAAGTGCACTTCCGGCTTGATGGAAAAATAGGATATGAGCATCTAGACGGCATAATCGTTCTAAATACTAAATTCTAACAATCTACGTTCAATCGTTTTGGATTTATGCGGAAAATTCAAAAAATGTTTCGAATAAAGTGCTCTTCCGGTTTAGTCGATAGCAATCATAATGCAGGGTGTATAACTAGATATTATAAAAGTGCCTAATACAAAATTTAAATATTCTACGACTGATTGTTTAGAATTTATGCGGAAAATTCAAAAAGTCTGTCATATAAAGTGCACTTCCGGCTCAGCCGATTGTTACAAAAATAGAAGATGACCATTCAGATGCTACAGCAATTCCAAATGCTGAATTTCAGTATCCTATGGCTGATCATTCTGAATTTATGCAGAAAATTTAAAAAAAGTTTCAAGTAAAGTGCACTTCCGGTTTAGCCGATCGCAATCATAATGCAAGATGTACAATAAGATGTTATAAAAGTTCTTTATACGAAATTTCAATATGCTATAGCTAATCATTCTATATTTATGCAAAAAATTCAAAAAAAGTTTCAAGTAAAGTGCACTTCTGGCTCAGACGATTCTTACTAAAATAGCAGATAACCAATCTGATGCAACATCAAGTTCAAATACTGAATTTCAACATCCTACGGTTGATCATTCTGAATTTATCAGAAAAATTCGAAAAAAGTTTCAAGTAAAGTGCACTTCCGGTACAGACGCTTGGAACCATAATGCGAGGTGCACAACTAGACCCTATACCAATCTTAAATACAAAATTTCAACATTATACGTTCAACCAGTTTCGAGATTTACGAGTTACGTACGCACGAACATACGTACCAACATCAAGCCAAAAATAGTCAAAATGGATTCAGGGATGCTCAAAACGGATACATCCATCAAAACCTCGCTATGTGAATTTTGTCGGTTTCACTAAGTACAAGGAAGTAAACAAGATAAGTTTGTCATTAGAACCATATTTTTATTTCTGAAAGTTTCTTATAAAAATGGAAATTTGTTTTTCGCATACGTGATAAATTTAGCATATTACAATATATTCAGCAACTGATGTGGAAATATACTATAATAATAAAATTTCCTATGTAAATTATGCATATTTACCAATGATTTATCATTATTTAGATTTATTCCTGAGCTCTTGACTGATTTATGTTATAATATTATTGTCATTACAGTGTAACTTTGTATTTTATGATTATTCTGCAAATTAGTTTCTATTTTATGACTACAGTCAAACACTCACAGAAAACTTGTACATATATATATATATATATATATATATATATATATATATATATATATATATATATAGGTCCTTCGTTCAGCTTATTAAGTGACGCTATATAAAAAAATTCCACGGCTAATCGTTTTGAATTTATTTAAAAAATTCTAAAACCTGTCAAGTAAAGTTTGCTTTCGGCCCAGTTGTTTGCCTTGAAAGATTCTACGGCCAACAGTTCTGAATTCATGCGCGAAAATATAAAAAAAATTCAGCTGAAGTGCACTTCCGGCTCAGTCTATTATTATGAGAATAATAGGCAAATATTCAGATGCTACAGCAGACTAAAATACTAAATTTCAATACTCTACAGCCAATCGTTTCGAATTTATACGAAAATTTCTAAAAGACTGTCAAGTAAAGTGCACTTCCGGGTCAGTCGATCTCAATGAAAATAGGATATGAGCATCTAGACGGTACTGTCGTCTTGAATATGCTAACATTCTAAGTTCAACCGTTTTAGATTTATGCAAAAAATTCAAAAAATGTTTCCAATAAAGTGCACTTCCGGTACAGACGATTGCAATCATAATGCGAGGTGTACAACTAGATGTTTCAGAAGTGCTTAGTACAAAATTTTAATATTTTACGACTGATTGTTTTTGATTTGTTAAATAAAGTGCACTTCCGGCGCAGCTGATTGATACAAAAATATTAGTTAACTATTTAGATACTACATCAACCTTAAATACTGAATTTCAATATCCTGCGGATAAACATTCAGGATTTATGCGGCAAATTCAAAAAAAGTTTCAAGTAAAGTGCACTTCCGGTACAAACAATTGCAACCATAATGCGAAATGCACAACTAGACCCTACATCAATCTTAAATACAAAATTTCAACATCATACGTTCGATACGTTTTGAGATTTACGAGCACATACATACGTACTAATATCAAGCCGAAAACAGTCAAAATGGATTCAGGGATGCCCAAAACGGATATTTCCATCAAAGTCTACTTTGTACAAGTAAAAATGACCAACTGTACTAAAGGATTAATTCCCAGTAAACGCAGAGCATGTAAATTCTAATTAATTCCAAATTTTTATTAATTCCTAAAACACATGGATAAGTATTTTTCAAAATTAATACATTTTCCCCTGAAACCCTTTGTATTACAGTCAAGTGCAGGGGCTTTTATTTGGCAAAAATGTCCATATTTTTGATTAATTATTAAAAATCAAAACCTGATAGTTTTACAAAATTATAAATTTAGGGGTCGGTTTTTACACTATGGTCCTGAATAGGGCAGCAACTGTAGACACGTGTTTTGACATTATTAGGACTGTAGAAAGCTAATGAAAAGTGGGTTGATACATGGCATGCAGCAGTGCCATCTATGATAAACTCCAATTACAAGGCAACTAATATTTATTTTCAATAACTTATTTATTTATTAAACTTCGCTCTTAGTTGATCAAGCTTTTGATATTCACTACTACTCTTTTAGATTGTTCGCCTTTATATATTCGGATGTTTATTTCTGGAAATGTTCTACATTATTCGAGAGTAAGTTGCTAGAATGTTCGACTGTGTATTATTAGTTTTGAATAGGTAATATTATCGCAGAAATGCACTTCATTTATTCATATAAGTAAACTCATAGTTTTAAATTTTAGGTAACAAAAATTTATAAAACTATTGAAAGGAATAATAATACTAAACTACAATGTTTAAAAAATAGTTAAAACACTGACACTAAAAAGTTCACAAATATTTTTAACTATTATTAAATATTTCAACTAATAACAATTTTTAACTTTTGTTGATTATTAATGTATGTATTTTAATATATATTGAGAATAATTTCTTCATTTTACTTGCATTATACTTTGAATTTCATCGAGTGTCTTCTATAAGTGTTTTGAATTTGCCGCCGAATAGTGACACAAAACCTCAGTTTTACTGTCAAGGCCGCCGTTCAACCCGGGCCGCTTTCAGATGCCAGAATACGGTCTAAACCCAATCCAATGTTATATAGAGATCAGTGGTTGCAACTAATATTTATTTCCATAATTATTTATATTATTAAAATTAATTTTGACATGATTCATCGTTTTGTTTACTCTCCTTTCAAGTAAAAAGCAACATTTTTCCTTGGATATTATTCTTGGCTATCTCGAATACTTATCAATTGATAATTCATTGACGTCACGATGAGAGACAAGTTTACCATTCTAGTTGAAATCACGATAATATTGATAGCATTTATTGCACAAGCACAAGCCAAATTGATTTTTTGTTTGTCAAGGAAAATTGCAACAAAATTGTTCCCTAAAAATAGTATTTATTTTCACTTACTCAACATTCCAATTTCAAACTATTTGATTAATTGACAGTTTTGACACTTTCACAATTAGGTTGACAGTATTTTTGACACAAATTCGTGACACAATTTTAATATTACTTTTATAACACAGATATTTTGAACTGATGATTTCAGCGTCTGCTGGGCGACTAAATTATTCCGAAATAATCCTGTTATTAACAAATGTTTCCAGCTTTGTTCCCTACGTACAAACAATTGAAAATCATGCTACGTTTACATTAGCTTTAAAATTATCTGTGATTGTGTTTGTGTAGACTGCAGTGTCAACGTAACTGTGGTAATGATGAAAGTATGCGCATGCGTAAGATGTATCGTTTGCGCGAGCGACCTGATGATGTGCATTCCTGTTACAAAATCTAATTTCTCTTAATTTAGTAATAAATAATTGAATATATGCTTTGTCATCGGCTAGATTATTTATCATGCTAAAAAAATGTTCCAATTTGATTACAAGATAAAATATTTAGATAAACTCCAGTACTTTTACTTCAGATTTGAGTGGATACATTGTAATTAATTTTGAATTTTTGTTTTAGAATGTTGGACGACGCCACCCCTTCTCCGGCCACCCCGCACTATCAAATCAACTGTCTATCCCCTTCAAACTCCCCTTCCCCTCTACTAACGCACTCCCAAAATCATTCTTCTTATATTCATTCCCCACTTTCAGTTGGGGGCTTGGCCCCCCAAACAACTTCCGTCCGTTACGACACTTTTTCCTCATCCCCAGACAGCGGCGGAGGTGAAAAACCTCCCTCTGATTTATGGACTGATCTCCATCCACCCCCTTCCACAAATTTAGCCCCTAGTTCCGCCGCTGGCGGGTATTACGACTACCGTTCTTATGAAAATGGAAGATACGCCGCTGATTATTCCCAAGGGAATGTGGTCAGAGGGTATGGGGATCCAACTGGAATGGGAGGGGTGTATGCTCAACAAAGAGGGAGTTATTCTCCGAAAATGCAAGGGCAGAATGCGGTGAAGACTCCCAAGGAGGCTAGAATTAGGCGGCCCATGAATGCGTTCATGGTTTGGGCCAAAGTTGAAAGGAAGAAATTGGCCGATGAGAATCCTGATTTGCATAATGCTGATTTGTCCAAAATGCTTGGTAAGTACCATAAATTTTTAATCCTGCCCTGTTTATCGAGCGAAATCAAGTGTGCTGATTAAGATAGATGTATATGTCAATAAAATATTTAATAATGTGTTTATTATGTTGTAATATTGACAGTAACATGAGTGAAAATTTGTCCAATACGATACTGAACGTCACGACTTTGTATTGTGAGGAGCAAAAAAATACCACTGACACGATCTATGAACAAATCTTCGATGCATGCTTCTAGTCGCATATAGAAAGTTTCTAGATAGCTGTAATCATCGATATTAATAAATATCTAACAAGATAAAAAGTTGGGAGTAAATTAATTATAAATTTTATTGCCGCAAAAAGTGTTGCTCTACGGAGTCCATTTTTATTTCAACTTTTTCAAGACTGCCTCTACTATCTTATATTAATATTAAAATTTCCTATCCTCATGATACTTTTAGTGCGTGCGTTTGTGTTTGTGTATGTAAATAGGAAAAGGAGTGGCTTGTGCCGCAAGGAGGCAGAATAAAGAAAGACACAGACTGAAAAGCCCAGCCTCTTCCACGCGGCTACAGAGGTCAACGCAGAGGTCAAACGCAGACTAATACCACTATCATAAGCTGAATAAAGTCTAAACTCTTCACTTGAGACTTTATAAGGCGCGCAGCGAAATGATACACCGAAAGGATACAGCAAACTCAAATCATGAGAGGATTTTTTACCTGAATTAAGATGAACCGAGATGAACTTAATTGCTACAAATTGACATCAGCAAAATTCTGAGCCAATTTTCCAATAAGGATTACTGCTGTCAAGTGTCAAATTGAAAAAAAAAAATTGCTTCCATTACTAATTTTACTAACAGTTGCATCACTCTGTTAGCTGAAACGTATTTTAATGAATTGAGCGGGAAAATCAAGAGCGTAGCTCTATCTTTACTTTATCAACTGTTCTACAACTTGTTGATTCAATTTCCACAATATTTATTGAGGAAGAGTTCAAAATTTTCCTTCTTCAATTTTGGAGCGTCCTAAAACATTCTAGAACATTCCAGAACTAGGGAATCTTATACATTATTTTAAAATGCCTTCACTATTCCCTCAGTCAGGTCGTTTGCCCATATATATACAGATGTCCATTTCTGGAAATGTTCTACGTCATTCGAGAGCACGTTACTAGAATTTTCAACCGCGTGGGGCGGGCGGTGCGCTACAAAGAGATGAAATGTCCCGCTCAGACAAGGTCGGATTCAGGGCTTATTTTATTTTTATGGATTATGACGCTTTCGCATATTACATAGATATACACTGACAGATGAAGTTATCCGAGGATGAAAAAACCGGCTCTTAGTGTAGTAATGCATCAGTAAATTCCAATTGTTTCAAAAAACAAAACAGCAGCAGTACGAGCCCAAAAACATGCTATTATTATTCACTTAGAATAATTTTAAAAAATTGCTTTATAAAATTAGGAATAAAACTCCAATTTATCTTAAACAAAACAGCATCGGAACAAGCCAAAAACATTCTACAAGCTTGAATTTTGTAAATAACTAACTGACATTCACACTAAAACCCGAAATTATTGGCAATTGCATATCTTTTTTATTTGTTTCAAACATAATAGCATCAATATGAGCCAAGAATGTTCCAAAAAAAAAAAACAGAACAAACAAAATCAGCTCGTTATTATATATATAAATGTAATTTTTCTGGAAATGAACTCACAACTGTTTTAAAAACAAAATAACATCGCCTATTCATTTATTTTAAACAAAATTTCATCAATACTAGCCATAAATGTTGCTAAAAATGGCAAAACAAACAAAATCAATTTGTTTTTAATTAGAAATGAGTTTTCAACTGTTTTAAAAACAAAATAGCATCGTTTTTCATTTGTTTTGAACAAAATAATATCAATACAAGCTAAGAATGTCGCCAAAAAAAGCAGAACGAACAAAATCAGCTTGTTATTAGATATATAAATGTATTTTTTCTGGAAATAAACTTTCAACTGTTTTAAAAACAAAATAACATCGCCTATTCATTTATTTTAATCTTTTAAACAAAATATCCTCAATACTAGCAATAAATGTTGCTAAAAAAAAGACAGAACAAACGAAATTAATTTGTTTTTAGTTATAGAAATGAGTTTTTAACTGTTTTAAAATCAAAATAGCATCGTTTTTTCATTTGTTTTGAACAAAATAACATCAATACGGAACAAAAGACTTTGTGGATTACAGGAGCTATCTGTTATAACTATTGGTCATTTAAAGAGCGTTCCCGGAATGGCGTTTACGAAATAACTATTTAATTATAAAGTGATATCTGTTTTAACTTATGGTAATTTAAAGAGCGTTCCCGGAATGAAGTTCACAAGATAACTATTCAATTATAAAGTGATATCTTTTCTTACTTATGATCATTTAAAGAGCATTCCCGGAATAACGTTCGCGAAATAACTTTTTAATTATAAAGTGATATCTGTTCTGTTCTAACTAATGACCATTTAAAGAGCGCTCCCGGAATGAAGTTTACGAGATAACTATTCAATTATGAAGTGGTATTTGTTATAACTTTTGGTCATTCAAAAATCGTTCCCGGAATGACGATTACGGGATAACCATTCAATTATAAAGTGATATCTGATCTAACTTATGGTCATTTCAAGAGCGTTCCCGAAATGATGTTCTCGAAATAACTATTCAATTACCAAAGTACCAAAGATGGGAATCAGCTAGAACACAGTGGCTTGGGACAATTTCACAGTGGCTTGAGCCAATAGTGCTTCTCAAATTCTTTACAATGACACCCGAATTAATTTCCTAAACGCGTTTTCATTGCTACACAAATTTATAATTTCACTCAATGATCACGTCCGATAACGGCACAGGCAAAACAAATACTACACAACAAATAAGTATAGACATGCTCTAACCATTGTGACCTCAACCGTTGTTATCGCATTTTTTGTTCCCTCGAGAGACATTTTCACATCAATATTAGCATAGAAAAAGCAAAACAAATAAATTCGTCTTTCTTTAGTTTTCAAAACAATTTATAATGATCTATTCATGCTTTCAGAATGATATTATAATAAATAGACTTTTTTGGTTTCAATTCTGTATATTTATTTTTATTTCTGACGTTTCGACTCGCTAACCGAAAGTCTTCTTCAGAAAAAATTATACAAAAATAAACAAGGCAAGAAGGTATCTAGATAATTAAAAATTAAAAATTGAAAATATACAGATTACTAGATGTGAAAACGTGGATTCCATATTTAGTGCAAAAAAGAACAAAATTCCTCTGGCATTCACCCAAAGTCTGAGGAAAAACCACATAAAAATCTAAACAGAGGAATCAACGATATGAGTCTTGACAATTATTATAGAGAAAAAAAGATTTAATTAATATAACACATGAGGACGATATCCCGTTTCTGCAAAGCACACAGTTCCAAGGTCCAAACATGTCATAAAAATGTTTTTAACAGAAAAACACTGAATTTCAAAAATCTAAATTCAAAAGATCTAAGCTAGGCAATTGAAATGAATCCGATCTTATTAATAAGGATGTGTTTTAGGAATTAGCAAAAATTTGGAATTAAGTAGAATTAAGATAAACGGTACATGCTCTGCGTTTACTAGGAATTAATCCTTTGGTGCATTGGTCAATTTTACTTGGTATTGTGAAACCGACAAAATTCATCTTTCGAGATTCTGATGGAAATATCCGTTTTGAACATCCCTGAATCCATTTTGACTATTTTCGGCTTGATGTCAGTGCGCACGTATGTGCTCGCAAATCTCAAAACCTGTCGAACGTATAATGTTGAAACTTTGTATTTAAGACTGGTTTGAAGTTTAGTTGTGCACCTCGTATTATAGTCGCAATCGTCTGTACCGGAAGTGTACTTTACTTGAAACTTTTTTTGAATTTTCCGCATAAATCCAAAATAATTCACAGTAGGATACTGAAATACAATATTTGAGATTCCTGTGGCATCTTAATGGTTATTTTATATTTTTGTACCAATCGGCTGAGCCGGAAGTGCACTTTATATAACAAGCTTTACGAATTTTCCGCATTAATTCAAAACAAACAGTCGTAGAATATTGAAATTTCGTATTTAGCACTTTTATAACATCTAATTGTGCACTTTGCATTATGATTGTGATCGGCTGAACTGGAAGTGCACTTTACTCGAAACATTTTTTGAATTCTAGCATAAATCCATAAAGATTAAATGTAAAATGTTAAAATATTTGAGACGATAGTACCGTCTAGATGCTCATATCCTAATTTCATTGAAATCGACTGTGCCGGAAGTGCAGTTTACTTGACAGTCTTTTGGAATTTTTCGCATAAATTCGAAACAATCGGCTGTAGAGTATTGAAATTTAGTATTACAGTCTGCTGTAGCATCTGAATGCTTGTCTACTATTCTTATAACAATCGACTGAACCGGAAGTGCACTTCAGTTGAAATTTTTTTAAATTTCGTGCATATATTCAGTACTGCTAGTCATAAAATCTTGGAAATCAGTATTTAGGAATGTTATAGCATAAAAATTATGACCTACTGTTTTCAAAGCAACCTACTGGGCCGAAAGCGCACTTTACTTGACAGATTTCAGAATTAGCCGTGGAAAAATGGCGCCTAAAGCGGCTTTTTGACAATATCTCCCTTCCGACTCATTTTACGATAAAAGCATTCATACATAAAATGAAATGAGATAAAATTTCCTACAATTTATGTAATAACCTCTTTTTTTTGTAAAATCAATAGTTTTGGCGTAAGAGCGCTGCAAACCCGTGATATTTAATTTCAATTGAAATTTATGAATTATGAAATTAACTTGAATCTAAACACCATATTAACAATAAATATTTTACTATGCGTTAAAAACCGGCTTAGTATGGCCTATTCGCATTCGCATTCGCGAATACTCGCAGTGTTCTTGACGTTTCCATTCGCATTCGTATTCTTATTCGCATTCGCAAAATTCATGCGAATATTTTACGAATATGAACGTCAGGAAGAATACAGCCTTCACTTTTATATTTGATATTGAAAATTATAAATGATAAACTTCTCATTTATTAGAGAGTTTTTGCAAGCCACCGCTAATGAAACGTTGACGATAACGTCAAAATCGATTTTCTTTGTGCATCCGCACTGAAATTGACAAATAATTAAGTTTATTGTAACGTTATTGATGTCTGCTAATTCTTGAAGTTTCTTGTGAGTACAAAAAAATGGAAGAATCATCTAAATGATGTACGCGCATTTTTGACAGCTCATGAATGCTTGTTACTTCAGATATTTCGCAAATTACCATCTCCCACAGTTACTGAGCTTGAAATCAAGCAGTTTGGGCAAACTTACGAAACAGCAGCTTCCATTTAGTACTAGTTTCAAGTTAACCATTTGATAGGTACATAATTTATGCATGTACAAACTCAAAAATACTTTTTAATCTTCATTGTTTAGTTATTGACTGACGGGAGGTCAAATGCTGTACCTTAAAATGATAATTTGATCTTTATCAAAGCTATATGAAAAAAAATACACCAAAAGTAAACAAATTTTCATTCAATAATAATAATTCATTCTAATAAGCTTCAAATTCGCGTCAAACAAGTCATTGAATGAATCCCAGACAGATTTGACAACTGTACATAATAATAGTGACACCCGCGGCGAAAGTTGTAACTAAATTTTTATCTACTCTAATAAATTTCAGTTGCCATATCCCTAATGTCAGATATCTATGGGCATTGTTTCACTTGAAACAAGTAATTGAATAATTTAATCTTCCACGCAATCACTGAGCTTGAATTAAAGCGCAAACCTACGAAACAGCAGCTTTTATTTGGTACCAGTTTCAAGTCTGTAAATAGTATAGTCGCTGAGAACTCAGCGTCACGCCAGCCAGACAGCCAAAGTGAATATAATAGCGCTTTTTTCCGTAAAATGCGCTAAAAAAATATTTTTTTACGTTAGCGTTAGCGTATCAATAGCGGAAGCATGCAAAAACTTGCTTATGAGAATAGAAGTTTTTTGTCGAGGCGGTAACCGAGACACAAATCATCCGGAAGCACCAAAGAAATTTCGCGCACTGGTTGCATACAACATTTTGCAGATTCCAATGCGATATTTTGCATTCTTATATTGATATACAAATGTCAGCATTTTTGGATGCCTGTAAAAAAAACCTGTTCCTGTTTTAAGCTTTTTTCATTTATCAATCTTCATAAAAATTTGATTTCAAATTGAACATAAAATAATCATCTTTTAATAAACTGAATATTCGCATTCACATTCGCGAATGCTTCAAAATTGATATATGGCCCATCTTTTGCAATTATAAAAGGAATGCGTTGCCTTCGTGTCGGGCGTCCTTCTCTCCCGTTAGATCTGCGCGGCCAACTACACTTCGCGGCGCTTGTACGCCAAAACTAATGATTTTACGAAAAAAAGGCTATTACAAAAATTATAGGTAATTTTCTCTAGTTTCATTTTTATTTGAATGTTTTTTTCATGAAATGAATCAAAAAGGAAATATTGTCAAAAAACTGCGTTCAAACGCCGTTTTTCTGTATTTATTATATATTTTGCAGTTTTTGAATGTGTAATCAATTTTTTCACGTCAAAAACGAATATTTCGTATTTTTGTAGTAACATAAGCCACGCTTTTTATTCAAATGATTTTTTTTTTCTGTATAGAATAAATTTGGAGACGATTTTAAAATTTAAAATCAACGGTAAACATTCTACAAATGGTTGATCCTTATAACTCTTCAGTGGTCAGATTAATGTTAAGACGGTGACACAGCGAATTTTTGAAGTATTATAACCAGCACAAAGATACAGTCACCGTCCGAAATACATGAAAAAATAAATTTTAAATACCTGACTTATAAATTATTCATTATCTACTTGAGAATTTTCAGGATCTCTAAACTGTTTTAAAGACAGAATTTAATTCTGAAAAGATTGTCATTATTGTACATACTTAGATGTTGGAAATTCATGTAATTTATGTACATACGACCTCTGGAAAGTGGGTCTCATGAAGAAATACAACACTCTAGATTTTCACAAACATGAAAGACACACATCTGAGTTGGCGTCGCTGAACCAACTCAAAACAATTGCTACATGCGGCGTCGTCGTGGGAACGTTGCAAAACAAAAGACGACGCCGCGTGGTGTGTGGGAACCAAGGGAGTTGCGGAGTACGGTGGCCCAAAAGCAACTCAATGGAAGGAAGCAATTAATTCAGAACGGTACAGATTTTGATGAAAATATAATTGTTGTTATGCGCGGATCTAACGGAACTCACTCGGAGAACACAGAAATCTTGTGGGAGATTTTAAACGCGGTGCTAACTCGAACAGTTAACGAAAGAAAGTCCTAGATTTTACGCAAATTTTTACAGGAAGTTTATATAAAATGTGCAGTAAATCTTACTTGTCAAGATCTTAGATTTATAGAATTTGGTACGCGCATGCCTAAGGTGCGTATCATAAACCTATCATTCACTTGTTTTATAAGCAACTCATCATATGATAAAAATTATCTTTCGTTGTTTCCAGGGCAATAAACGTGATTTTATCTTTCAATTTTAAGATATTTGAGCACGTATTTAAAATTAATTTATCTGCTAATAATAAACTGATAAAAAAAAACAATGCAAGGCAGGCTCCGAACATTATTGTGTCCCATAGTTATGCTATTTTGGTTGGGCAGGTCAGGGTTTGAACAATGAGCTTTGTTTTAAAATATTGATCCGTAATTATTTCCAATTTTGTATTTGAATAAATTATTTTATCAGCAAATACTAAAATTATTTATAAACAAATTTTTAATGCCCAACAATTAAAATTTTATTTGCTTAATAAATAATTCAAAACAAAACAACTTCTGCCCTCAGTCATTTGTTATGTACCCCAAAACAACATAAACAAACAGAAGACAGTCGCTAAACAAAATACGGTTCTCGTTAGTCCTCTTTTCACTTCAACATAAACTTTCGGCCATTTTATAGCAGTGATGGCCTTAAAACAAAATAGCATCTGTAGTAATTGGTGTCGCATTTTGATTGGTTGTGCGAAGCGCGATCGCGCATGCTGGTTGGTCAGCGATAGGTCGGCCGCTCTCTTAACAAGAGAGAGATAGTAAAAAGAGACAAAGATGGGAGAGGTAATAAGATAGATGGGGTAATCACAGACATTAGCATGTGAAGAGTTGCCGAGAAATCTTGCAGTATTTACGAGATAATCGTTTAAGAAACTCATTTCTGCAAAAAGTGCTAAATTTCATTTTATAATGAAATTTTGACATAACTTAAAAATGCAATTTTTAACGATTAATTACTCCAGTCTCCCAAATCTTAATTAACAACACCGTCTCACTAATTAAGGCACATAAGTAGGTAAATAAATTCTTTATTAATTACCTATTTACCTAATAAATAATTTAGGCTCTTTGTTTTTGAGTCTCACGCTCAAAAGTTCCCATCGTGAAATCACGGTCATCACCTGTCTGAAATAATTCATGGAACTAATGAAATGAAAGTATTTTACGTTATTAATGATTCAGTTTATGAAATGTTTTCATTAATTATTGCCAAAATTCCAATTCAACAAAATTTTCACATCTTCGTTTCCTGTCAGCCATTTTTACAAATTAGGAAACAGGTAATGCCCAAATCTGGAGAATGGGAGGATAAAAACCAATTGGAACCCTAATTCCAACAATTTTACGACCATTACTTCATGAATGAATCTTTGTGAGCCAATCATCGACGTATCTCTTGCAATTCTATTTTATTATTTCAAAAAAACAGTCTTCGTCTCTCTTGATGCGAACATTCCATTGATAATCCATTGTTTGAGCTGTTATTTGGTCCCAAGCGTGTAATGAAGCATCCATGACTCGTCCACATTGACAAAACGACGCTTAAAGTCCTGATGAAACAACTGCAAGCTTGGAATACGTCACACTGTTTCGTTTGGTTAACTGTGAGCAACGGTCGTGATGAAAAATATTTTTTGTGGATCAATTATTGACGCTTTTCTTGCAACTTTGTTATCAAATGGTTCAACATTGATCCCTAACACCCTTCTTCAAATAATTGACGACAATTTTTGCTTGCGGGTTCTGAAAAATAGTCGCCATAATCGTCCCAACTACAAGAACAGTTTTCGTCTTTTTTACCACTGTTAATCTATTGTTTGAGCTGTTATTTGGTCTCAGGCGTGTAGTGGGGCATCCACGTCTCATCCGCAGTGAAACAAACGACGCTTAAAGTCCTGAAACAACTGGAAGCTTGGAATACGTCACACTGTTTCGTTTGATCAAGTGAACAACTGTCATGATGTAAAATATTTTTTGTGGGCCAATTATCAACTTTTTTCTTGCAAGTTTGTTATTAAATGGTTCAATATTGGTACATAAAACACTTTTTCAAATAATCGACGACGATTTTTTCTTGTGGGCTCTAAAAAACAGTCGCTTTAATCATCCCGACTGCAAGAACAGTCTACGTCACTTCTAATGCCTACAATCCGCTGATAATCCATTGTTTGAGCTGTTATTTGGTCTCAGGCGTGTGGTGGTGCATCCTTGTGTCGTCCGCAGTGAAAAAACGACGCTTAAAGTCCTGAAACAACTGCAGGCTTGGAATACGTCACACAATTTCGTTTGGTCAACTGTGAGCAATTGTCGTGATGAAAAATATTTCTTGTAGGCCAATTATCAACGTTTTTCTTGCTACTTTGTTATCAAACGGTTTATAATATTGATGCCTGAAACACTTCTTCAAATAATCGACGACAATTTTTCCTTGTGGGTTCTGAAAGACAGTCACTATAATCGTCCCAACTACAAGAACAGTCTTCGTCTTTCTTACCACTGGTAATCTATTGTTTGTGCTGCTATTTGGTCTCAGGCGTGTAGTGATGCATCCTTGTATCGTCCACAGTGAAAAAACGATGTTTAAAGTCTTGAAACAACTGCAAGCTTGGAATACCTCACACTGTTTCGTTTGATTAACTGCGTGACCAACGGTCATGATAAAAAATATTTGTTTGTGGGCCAATTATCAACGTTTTTTTTCAATTTTGTTATCAAATAGTTCAATATTGATACCTTAAACACTTTTTTAAGGAATTGACGACAATTTTTCCTTGTAAGTCTCAAAAAACAGTCGCCATAATCGTTCCGACTGCAAGAACTGTCTTTACCTTTCTTGATGCGGACATACCATTGGTAATCCGTTGTTTGAGCTGTTATTTGCTCTTAGGCGTGTAATGGGGCATCCATGTTTTGTCCACAGTGAAAAAACGACGCCTAAAGTCCTGGCAAGTTTGGAATACGTCAAACAATTTCGTTTGGGTAAATGCGAGCAACTGTCATGATGAAAAATATTTTTTGTGGGCCAATTTTTGACGTTTTCCTTGCAATTTTGTTATTAAATGGTTCAATATTGATACCTGAAACACTTCTTCAAATAATCGACGACGATTTTTTCTTGTGGATTCTGAAAAACAGTCGCTTTAATCCTCTCGACTGCAAGAACAATCTTCTCCATTTCTGATGCCTACAATCCGCTGATAATCCATTATTTGAGCTGTTATTTGGTTTCAGGCGTGTAAATATAGGCATCCATGTCTCGTCCACATTGAGAAAACGACGTTCAAAGTCCTAAAACACCTGCAAGCTTGAAATACGTCCAACAATTTCGTTTGGTTAACTGCGTGAGAAACTGTCGTGATGAAAAATATTTCTTGTAGGCCAATTATCAACGTTTTTCTTGCTACTTTGTTATCAAACGGTTTATAATATTGATGCCTGAAACACTTCTTCAAATAATCGACGACAATTTTTCTTTGTGGGTTCTGAAAGACAGTCACTATAATCGTCCCAACTACAAGAACAGTCTTCGTCTTTCTTACCACTGGTAATCTATTGTTTGTGCTGCTATTTGGTCTCAGGCGTGTAATGATGCATCCTTGTATCGTCCACAGTGAAAAAACGATGTTTAAAGTCTTGAAACAACTGCAAGCTTGGAATACCTCACACTGTTTCGTTTGATTAACTGCGTGAGCAACGGTCATGATAAAAAATATCTGTTTGTGGGCCAATTATCAACGTTTTTTTTTTAATTTTGTTATCAAATAGTTCAATATTGATACCTTAAACACTTTTTCAAGAAATTGACGACAATTTTTCCTTGTAAATCTCAAAAAACAGTCGCCATAATCGTTCCGACTGCAAAAACTGTCTTTACCTTTCTTGATGCGGACATACCATTGATAATTCGTTGTTTGAGCTGTTATTTGGTCTTAGACGTGTAAAGAGGCATCCATGTCTTGTCCACAGTGAAAAAACGACGCCCAAAGTCCTGAAGCAACTGCAGGCTTGGAATACATCATACAATTTCGTTTGGTCAACTGTGAGCAATTATCGTGATGAAAAATATTTTTTGTGGGCCAATTATCGACGTTTTTCTTGCAATTTTGTTGTCAAATATTTCAATGTTGATGGCTAAAACACTTCTTCAAATAATCGACGATGATTTTTCGTTGTGGATGCTGAAAAACAGTCGCCATAATCGTCGCGACTGCAAGAACAGTCTTCATCTCTTTTGGTGGATACATTTTGCTGGTAACCCATTGTTTGGATTGTTATTTGGTCTTAGGTGTGTGTAGATGTCTCCACAGGATGAAATGACTGCAAAAGTCATGTAGAATTCTAAGAGAAACAACTGTAAACGGATTATTTCTTGTAAATCCTATAGGAGACAGTCGTCAAAACGGTTTCGGCTGCAAGAACTGTCTTCTTCTCTTTTGGTGCCTACCATCCGCTTTTAACCTATTGTTTGGACTTCCATTGGGTGTCAGATGTATGATGGTGTATCTGCATGACAAAACGACACCTAAATTTATGCAGATTTCATAGAGAAGCAATTGTAAACTGTCCTTACAATAATTTCGTACGGTCAACACAAAAAATTTTTTTGCAGGACAAAGGTCGACGTTTCTTGGCAACTGACTTATCAAACAGTTGAATAATGATGCATAATATACACTTGCATCCTTCTTCGATTAATCAACAAGAATTATTCTTTGTAAACCCCAATAGACATTCGTCAAATCATCCTGACTGCAAAAACAATCTTCATCTTGTTTGGTGCCTACATTCCGCTGAAAATGCATTGTTTGGACTATTATTTGGTCTCAGACATGACAGAACAACACCTAAAGTCATGCAGATTTCATAGTAAAGCAGCTGTAAACTGTCCTCACAATAATTTCGTACGGTCAACACAAAAAGAATTTTTTTCAGGACAATCGTCGATTTTTCCGGCAACTCACTCATCAAACAGTTGAATAATGATGCATAATATACACCTGTATCCTCCTTTGATCAATCAACGAGAATAATTTTTGGTGAATCCCAAAAGACAATCGTCAAACCATCCTGACTGCAAAAACAATCTTCATCTTGTTTGGTGCCTACATTCCGCTGAAAATGCATTGTTTGGACTGTTATTTGGTCTCAGACATAACAGAACAACACCTAAAGTCATGTAGATTTCATAGTAAAACAGCTGTAAGCTGTCCTTACAATAATTTCGTACGGTCAACACAAAAATAATTTTTTGCAGGATAATCTTCGACGTTTTCCTGCAACTTGATTATCAAACAGTTGAATAATGTTGCACAATATACACCTGCATCCTTCTTCGATTAATCAACAAGAATTATTCTTTGTAAACCCAAAAAGACAGTCGTCAAACCATCCTGACTGCAAAAACAGTCTTTATCTTGTTTGGTGCCCACATTCCGCTGATAACTCATTGTTTGGACTGTTATTTGGTGTCAGACGTGTAAGAGTGTATCCATGTTTTGTCCAAAGTGACGAAATGGCGTATAGTCCTCTAGAAATCGGTCATTATTCCAATATTCCAAAAGGTAGTCACTGCACCGTTTTCAGTGCAGATTTTCTGCAGGTAATCCATTGTTTGGACTATTTTTCAGTCTCAGGTGTAAAGTGGTGTATCCATTTTTCGTCACAGCGACGAAATGACGCCTAAAATCACTTTAAAGAGCTGCAAGCTTGGAATACCTCACACGGTTTAGTTTTTGGTCAATTTTGTTTCTCTTATCGAAATTTAGGTGCAAAATATTATATAACCGTTTAATTAACACTAGCAATCCCACCCAACACCAAAAATCATGGATTTTAGTAATGATTTCTAGAGTAAATGCCTAAAGCTCGAAATTAATTATAAAGCGTCCTAATTGAAGAAGCAGATTCATTTTAATGCTTATTAATCAATTAAAAACAGTTTGTTGAGTAAAATCAATTTATTTATTGCGATTCATCAAAACAATGCAGTCTTGAAAAAAAATTGAAAAAAAAGTTGAAAAACGCAGTTGAATTGAGACATAATCGCATCGCTATGAATGATTCATACGGCGTGATTTTCATTTCCATCCCTTGAAACGAGCATTAAAATTCTACGACACGTCGAGTGGTGTTGAGACACCTGATGAGGAGACTTGGCCTTCGAATCTTCTTTGAGGATCGTGACAGTGTTAGGTAAAGATTTATAAGTTCTTGGAAAAAGAAGTTATTAATTTTTTAGTCGCGGAGACTGACTAGCAATTATTTAAAGCTAGAAATTCCTCCAATCCCCCAAGAGACTTCAATGAGACGTTAGACAAATAATCAAAATTTCTCATCGTAATTCCCAACAGTAAATTCAACTGAATTGGATTTTTGGAAAGAAGTGTGTTAATTTCTGGGAATAAACGTTTTTTCCGCCTGAAGACACTTTGTGAGGTCTGAAATATTTATATGCAGATCATGTAAAGTCTATAAAATGTGGTATGGGCTACATACGAAACGTTGATTTAAAAATGGAGTTCTTACTGTTAAATAGACCAACGCTGGGAGAATGATAATAAGAAACAAGAATTTTTATTGCTTATTCCCTGAACTTTATTTTTTACTCAATAACCAACAGCACTACAAAAAGCACAAATGCAGGAGACATTAGTTGAGAGTTTGACAGCTCAAAACAAATGACTGTTGCAATTTAACAGCCGAGCATCAATTTTTGATAATTCCAGAATGCGTAAATGAATAAAAAATGCCAAAAAATTCATTACAAGTGTATGCAAGGCCGTAGAAAAATTATTTTGATGAAATGCGGGAAAAAATTGTTTTATTATTTATAAATCACCCTGTATCTAATTCCAATTGCAATTCAATTGAATTTCTTTGTTGATTCGAGGGTAAGGATGTGGTTACAATCTAAGAATGACGTCTCCGCAGGATTACAGTGTTTGTGTTACTACAAAAGATTCCTCTAACATCAACTTGTGTGGTTTTGTCTCCTTAGCGTATGAGTGTTGATTGAATATGCGAGACAAACACGTTTGTCATGTCACGTGCTTACATTTCCGGTGCAAAGGCATACTGACTCACTGCCCACAATTATGCACCGTGCATCCAAACGCACAAACAGAAAACAAATACAACCAAACCAAAATTTTCAATTTTTTTTGTTAAATCATCATTAAAAAACTTCAGTCCATGATTCGAAACAAAAAACAATTGAATATTTGAACATTTTTGAAAATGCAATTCCTGCTGCATTCTTTGATTAGCTATAAATCAAAAACTACTCAAAAAATTTTGATTTGGTTAACATTCTCATATTGTACACACTTGAAATTAACTTACAAATTATGTTACAATAATTTGTGTCCTGTGGTTCACCAGTGGTTAGCAATCAAAATATTCCTGCTGAACAACTAAAATAGGCTATAAATCTGTTAATATAAAAGGTATTTGGATGAATTTTTGAAATTATATCTTCATTAAACATGAAATAAGATTTTCGAATGTTTTAATTTTTATACCCAAAAATGGGTGTATACTTCCCCTTCAAATAAATTGCATTTTTACAGCACGTTTTCACTATGTAAAACGATTCAAAAAAAACTGTTGAACATATTCGTTCAACCGAACAAACTTTTTTGTGACTTGGCGCATGCGCATTGCGCACGCGCGCATGACAATTTTCTCATTTCCTTCGAAGGGTGACCAATTGATTCCCCGTGCGTGTTTAATCACTGTGACAAACCCCAGACTAAGTCGCCACTACTTCCGTTAAGATTTCGATAATTGAAATTCGTTTTGGATTAACTGAAACAGTTGAGCTTCAAAAAACAATGGGTCATCGTTGTTTATGAAAATAACGGAATCTCGAGGGCCAACGTCATAATTGGCGCCCTTCCCCCACCCCCTATACGATAGTCTATTGTTCCCATCACGCCATCTCTTGATGTTCATGGTATTCCATTCATTGTTGTAAGATGTGTGTGTGTTTGTAGATTCATTCAATCTTGTACGTTGTCAGTCTTGTGATGTGCTGAAGACTGGATTCATTGTACAGGAAGAAGATGAAGAATGAATGAAAAGCAATTGTTTTTTTGTTTGTTTCTCATTTGAAACTAATACAATAATTTCTGCGGGTTACGAACTTATATATCTTTATTTTTTTATTATTTCTGTTTGAGATAATCTTTCTCCTTCATATGTGCTTGATCCCTCGAGCAATCCACTTTCTTATCAGCTTTGTTATCAGCAAAATCATACCAGCATAACTTGCAGAAACCATATTGCACCTCAAGCAGTAAGAGTAAGAACCACCTTTGACCATTTATAGAGATAACGACACCGACTTTCCAGCCCCGTTAAAAATATACTAATAATTTACGATTAAATCAAAAGCTGCAGAAATTCCAAATTTTGCACATGTACTCAAAATAGATGTCAAAATATGTAAAAATAATATTAGTTACATATCATTATTGGTGCACGAGCTGTAGGCTTGCAAATTGGACAAAACAAATTAATATTTTTTGGGTAAATTAGTACCTCCAGAAATTTGTAATTATCAGTACGTATTTGGAATGAATGTAGGTGTAAGCAGAATAAATATTAGACACCACAAGTTATTGCAGCACGAGCTATAGACTTGAGAATTGAAAATTTCAATAGTTGCCCCTGGACCGCTCAAGACAAAGTAATATTTTCCGAGTAAATCGACGGTTCCAACAATTGTAAACTCTATATATATACTCAGTATGAATGTAAATATATGTAAAATGAATATTAGTTACTTATCGTAATTGGTGCACGAGATGTAGGCTTGCAAATCGGACAAAACAAACTAATATTTTATGGGTAAACCAATGGTTCCAGAAATTTCTAAATATAAACACTTAATTGAAACAAATGTAGGTATAATCACAAGAAATATTAGCCATCAATTGTTATTGGGGTACGAGCTACAGCCTTGAGAATTGAAAATTCCAATAAACCCCCAAAACCAACTAATAATTCATTGGTAAATCAGAAATTTTAAATTACAAATACTCAAAATAGATGTAAATATATGTCAAATAAAAATCAGGTACTTATCGTTATTGGTGCACGAGCTATAGACTTGCAAATTGGGCTAAACAAATATTTTCTGGGTAAATCAGTAGCCCCCGAAATTTGTGAAGCGAAGCTTCTATCGCGTTATGATTCTCCGCATGAACAATGAAATGACGAAAACCGACAGATTTTTGAACGACACCGACTGGAAAATGTTTCTTGTATTGGTGAAATGCGTAGGAATTTCACTTCTTTCTTCCAGCAATATTTTTTTTGTTACAAGTTCACGTGACCGTTGGTTTGCCACGAATTGCATGCCTTTTAGTTCAACTATTTCACGTTACAAAGGCATGCAAAATATTGGCCGAAAAACCCTAATTGAAAAAAAAAATGTAATTGGAGTTTGCTCTATGACCAGAAAGCATGCATTGATCAATAATCGTTTTATATTTCTTATAAAGGGGTAAATTTTCAACCCTCGAAAAGGCATGCGGTATAACATCTAGCAGAAATTAAAATATGATATATAAAAATGTTTCCTGCAAAGTTTCAACCCTGTATATTGGAAAAAAAGAAAGATATGTGACTTGAAAGCTTGCTGAATTTGAGTGCGCATGCTCGGAGCACTCGAAACACTTCAACAGGCATATAGAGGCGCATGGATGAACATCCTAATATATTTATCTAGGACGGTGCGCTAATAGGTGATTCACCCACTAATACGCATTTTTGTAAGAGGAATAATAAAAATAGAAATTCTATGAAGTTTTAAGTTTCTTTTATTATAAATAACTATTAATACACACACGTAAATTTATGTTTTATTATTATTTAAGACAAGATTTTTACAATTAGATATGTTTATTTTCTTCATAACCTTGACAGCTGTCAAACAAACAAATAGTTGCCATAACAATAAATAAAATGCTACTTGATCAAGCTATGAATTTTACATTAAATGTTTTTCGAATGTCGAACATCAAATAAAAAAATGGAAGAATCATCTAGATGATGAAAGCACATTTTTGACAGCTCATGAATGCTTGTTACTTCAGATATTTCGCAAATTACCATCTCCCACAGTTACTGAGCTTGAAATCAAGCAGTTTGGGCAAACTTACGAAACAGCAGCTTCCATTTAGTACTAGCTTCAAGTTGACTATTTGATAGGTACATAATTTATGCATGTACAAACTCAAAAATACCTTTTAATCTTCATTGTTTAGTTATTGACTGATGGGAGGTCAAGTGCTGTACTTTAAAATGATAATTTGATCTTTATCAAAGCTATATAAACAAAAATACACCAAAAGTAAACAAATTTTCATTCAATAATAATAATTCATTCCAATAAGCTTCAAATTCGCGTCAAACAAGTCATTGAATGAATCCCGGACAGATTTGACAACTGTACATAATAATAGTGACACCCGCGGCGAAAGTTGTAACTAAATTTGTATCTACTTTAATTAATTTTAGTTGCCATATCCCTTATGTCATATATATCTATGGGTATTGTTTCACTTGAAACAAGTAATTGAATAATTCAATCTTTTACAATCACTGAGCTTGAATTAAAGCAATTTGTGCAAACCTACGAAACAGCAACTTTTATTTAGTACCAGTTTCAAGTCTGTAGATAGTATAGTTGCTGAGAACTCAGCGTCACGCCAGCCAACCAGACAGCCAAAGTGAATATAATAGCGCTTTTTTCCAATAAATGCGCTAAAAATCTAGTTTAGCAGCAATTAAGGCCGTCGCAGATAAAATATTGAATGATACACGTTTGATATAGCTAGTGTAATAAAACTTGAGTGATAGAAACACTCGGCTAATCGCCTCGTGATTTAACATCACACACGTTTCATTGACTTATTTATTTGTCTTCTTTTGGAAATTTTGTCGGATAAACAGGAGTCAGTGATTTTCCAACGTCACATAATTCGTAAAATTAAGAAAGGCCTGAATCCGTCCTTACTGTCCGGGCGGAGCCTGTTATCTCTTTACGTCGCATCAAGCGACATTCGAGAATAACGTAGAAATTTCTGGATGTTTGGTCTCCGTATATATAAGGGCGAAAAATCTGACTGAGTGAATATTGAAATAGAGTGAATATTCAGAACGTGATAAATAAACAAGTTGCTGAAAATAAATATTAGTGGCTTTGTAGTTTAGGTTTAATAATGGTGGCGTACCTACAGTTTAACGACTGTCTGAGGAAATATCAGTCAATCTACCAAGTGCACTATAAGTGTCTGTCACTTATGTATTGGGTAAAAGGCCTGATTGATATTCATTTCATTTATTTTTTTTACTGTATAAAATTACCGTTTTAAGGAAAATAGGTTAAGAAAGCAATGGAAGAATGGAGTGCTGACTGACATAAAAATTGGACAAGCAAAGTTTAAAACTTGCTACAGCAAGAAGAAGAAGGTGAAGGATAACGAACATATATACTGGGGCAACGTCCAGTCGTGCGTAACACTAGAAAATGCACCAAAAATACCGATTTTTCAAACAGCCATTTAGAAAAAAAATTGAAGAATCATCTTGATGATGTAAGCGCATTTTGACAGCTCATGAATGCTTGTTACTTTAGAGATTTCGCAAATTACCATCTCTCACAATTACTGAGCTTGAAATCAAGCAGTTTGGGCAAACTTTCGAAACAGCAGCTTCCATTTAGTACTAGTTTCAAGTTGACTATTTGATAGGTACATAATTTATGCATGTACAAACTCAAAAATACCTTTTAATCTTTATTGTTTAGTTATTGACTGACGGGAGGTCAAGTGCTGTATCTTAAAATGATAATTTGATCTTTATCAAAACTATATAAAAAAATACACCAAAAGTAAACAAATTTTCATCCAATAATAATAATTAATTCAAATAAGCGTCAAAAACGCGTCAAACAAGTTATTGAATGAATCCCGGACAGATTTGACAACTGTACATAATAATAGTGACACGCGCGGCTAAAGTTGTAACTAAATTTTTATCTACTTTAATAAATTTTAGTTGCCATATCCCTAATGTCATAGATATCTATGGACATTGTTTCACTTGAAACAAGTAATTGAATAATTTAATCTTCCACAATCACTGAGCTTGAATTAAAGCAATTTGTGCAAACCTACGAAACAGCAGCTTTTATTTAGTACCAGTTTCAAGTCTGTAAATAGTATAGTTGCTGAGAACTCAGCCAAAGGGAATAAAATAGCGCTTTTTTACAAAAAATGCGCTAAAAAACCTTTGAATTTAGAACAGTTTGAAGTTTTCACTTCCAGGGCAAAAAATCGAGTGTCAGATTTAATTTAAAGTTGTGATTTAAATTCTGTATATTTATATTTATTTTTGACATTTCGACCCTTCCATCAAGGGTCATCATCAGGAAAATGGGTCGAAACGTCAAAAATAAATATAAATATACTGAATTTGAATCACATTCATAATTTAATTATTTTAAAAATGATTTAGTTTTCTGCAAAAGTAAAAATGTTGTCTTCAGTCCTTAATCGTGCTAAATATATGGTCTAAGGTAATTCGAAACGGTTATTTGAATATTTAAACGATATCGGTACGCTAAGAAGCTAATTAAGATAACAATATCGAAAACATATATGCTTTATACGTGCATTCCTACCAACATTATGTATGTGAATAAGAAAAGACTAATCAGAGCATTTATTTCTTGAAAAAAAAAAACAAAAGAAGTCAATGCTTTTATTGTTTTATAAAAGAATGATTTTAGTTCACACTTATTTGAACTATTGTTCAAATCGAACAAAACCTGAATTATTTGTAGGCAATCTGAGTGATATAAATATTCCTAAAAATAAATATTTTAGTTCAGATCGAGTTATAGAAACCAGATTTAAGTTTTGGTCTTTTTTGACACGTGCGCGTTGGTTTCGAAGCTTCAAGATTGCAAGTCATGTTGGCCACACAAAGACATCGTTGTGCGCCGGATCTCCGGGGTTCGAGTCCGGGCTGAGACACAGCATGACGTCACGCCTTGAAATGTGATCGGTCATCAACCAACACCCACTAAAATCAATCAATTCCCAACGATCCGAAATAATATTTTTTATGATTAATTTAAATTTTTGGATGATTTTCGTGCTACGCCAATGACCCCCACCCACGTACGCCTGCGAGTTCCTCTATAAAATAATTATAGGTTCGTATAAAAAATGTTGTCATTGGCTTTGGTTTTTTGAATTTCCCGCGCCTTGTGTGTCAAATTGATAATAGCTTAAGCACGGCTTGATATGTAATTACGTTCAGCTCGATGGAGACGTCTTGCACGGGCGGCGAACCGGGCGGGAATTTGAGGGTGTGATATATGGTTATAGCCCGAAATTAATACTTTGAAGAATGTTATTATTTTATGACGTCAGCTGCCAACATTTACAAATCCAAAAAATAAATTAATTATGTCTCAATGAATAAATTGTTTTTCGTCATGGTTCGCCAACTAGAATTTAAGATTTTTGCTAAATAAATATGTCTTAATGATGGCGTTAATTGAGATTCTTTGTCATTGTGATTTCTGACTGTGTGAATTGTTCTTATAAGAACATCGTGTTATATACAATGTTTCGGGCGGGTGAAGAGAAAAGGGAGAATGCTGTGTTTGTAGTTCAGGGACGTATTCATGTTTTTTTACATCAGTCACGGACTTTCACAAAATTAATAAAAAAGAGTGCACCTCGCATTATGGTTGCAATCGTCTCTACCGGAAATGGACTTGACTTGAATTTTTTTTTGAATTTTCTGCATAAATCCAGAATAATTTGCCGTAGAATACTGAAATTCAGTATTTTCAATTGTATTTTAATACCAATTGGCTGAGCCGGAAGTGCACTTTATATGACAGACTTTTCGAATTTTCCGAATAAATTCAAAACAATCAGTCGTAGAATATTGAAATTTCATATTGAGCACTTCTATAACATATAGTTGTGCACCTCTCAATATGATTGCAATCGTCTGTACCGGAAGTGCACTTTACTCACAACATTTTTCTAATTTTCCGCATAAATACAAAACGATTAAACGTAGAATGTTAGAATTCAGTATTAGAGACGATTGTACCATCTAGACACTCATATCCTATTTTCATTGAGATCGGCTGAACCGAAAGTGCCTTTTATTTGACAGTCTTTTAGAATTTTTCGCATAAATTAGAAACAATCGGCTGTAAAGTATTAAAATTTAATATTCCAGTCTGCTGTAGCATCTGGTGATTGTCAACTATTGTCATAACAATTGACTAAACCGGAAGTGCACTTCAGTTGGATTTGTTTTTTAATTTTGCGCATAAATTCAGAATTGTCAGCCGTAGAATCTTGAAAATTAGTATTTAGGAATGCTGTAGCATGATAATGATGACTTACTGTTTCGATAACGATCGGCTGGATCGAAAGTGCACTTTATTTGACAGATTTTTAGAATTTTCAAAAAGTTTGTGTCTGAAGTCTCCATATCTATATTTAGTACAAGTATGCTTATGACGCATCCATATTTTGGAATTTTGATGAAAATATCTGCTTTGAGCGTTCCTAAATCCATTTTGACTATTTTCGGCTTGATTTTGGTACGTATGTGCGTTTTCAACTCGCAAATCTCAAAACCCGTCGCACGTAAAATGTTGAAACTTTGTATTTAAGATAAGTTTAGGGTCTAGTTGTGCACCTTGCATTATGATTGCAATCGTCTGTACCGGAAGTGGACTTTACTTGAAACTTTTTTTGAATTTTCCGCATAAATCTAAAAAGGCTAGCCGTAGGATACTGAAATTTAGTATTTTAGATTGCTGTAGCATTTTAATGGTTATATTTTATTTTTGTACCAATCGGCTGAGCCGGAAGTGCACTTTATATAACAGACTTTTCGAATTTTCCACATAAATTCAAAACAATCAGTCGTAAAATATTGAAATTTTGTATTAAGCACTTCTATAACATCTAGTTGTACGCCTCGCATTATGATTGCAATCGTCTGAGCCGAAAGTGCATTTTACTCGAAACATTTTTTTAATTTTCCGCATAAATCCAAAAGGATTGAGCGTAGAATGTTGGAATTTAGTATTTAAGACAGTTGTACCATTTAAATACTCATATTCTATTTTCATCAAGATCGACTGAATCGGAAGTGCACTTTACTTGACAGACTTTTGGAATTTTTCGCATAAATTCGAAACAATCGGCTGTAAAGTATTGAAATTTAGTATTTCAGTCTGCTGAAGCATCTGAATGATTGTCAACTATTGTCATAACAATTGACTGAACCGGAAGTGCACTTCAGCTGAAATTTTTTTACAATTTTGTGTGTAAATTCAGAACTGTCAGCCGAAGAATCTTGAAAATCAGTATTTAGGAATGTTGTAGCATAAGAATGATGACTTACTGTTTCCATAGCGATCGGCTGGACCGAAAGTGCACTTTATTTGACAGATTTTCAGAATTTTTTGGATTAATCAGCCGTGGAACGATGAGATTTTGTGTTTGATATTTGTATATATGCAAAAAATATATCCTAAGATGTAAAAGTAAGTCACGTGATGTCCTCATCTGTTTTTTTTTCAATATTTTTTAGTTTGTGTCTAAGGCATCGTTGAAGTCTCCATATCTATATTTAGTACAAGTATGCTTATGACGCATTCATATTTTGATGGAAATATCTGTTTTGAGCATCCCTGAATCAATTTTGACTATTTTCGGCTTGATTTCGGTACGTATGTGCGTTTTTAACTCGCAAATCTCATAACCCGTCGAACGTATAGTATTGAAATTTTGTATTTGAGACTAGTTTAGAATCTAGTTCTGCACCTTGCATTATGTTTGCAATCGTCTGTACCGGAAGTGGACTTTATTTGAAACTTTTTTTGAATTTTCCGAATAAATCTAGAATGATTAATAGTAGGATACTGAAATTCAGTATTTAAGATTGTTGAAGCATTTAAATTATTATCTTATATTTTTGTACAAATCGGCTGCGCCGGAAGTGCACTTTATATAACAGACTTTTCGAATTTTCCGCATAAATTCAAAACAATGAGTCGTAGAATATTGAAATTTTGTATTGAGCCCCTAAATTACATCTAGTTGTGCACCTCGTATTATGATTGCAATCGTCTGAGCCGGAAGTGCACTTTACCTGAAACATTTTTTTAATTTTTCGCTTTAATCCAAAACGCTCGGACGTAGAATGTTGGAATTTAGTGTTTAAGAAGATTGTACCATCTAGATGCATATATCTTATTTTCATTGAGATCGGCTGAACCGCAAGTGCACAACAGACTTTTCGAATTTTCTGCATGAATTCAAAACAAGCAGTCGTAAAATATTGGAATCTCGTATTAAGCACTTATATAGCATCTAGTTGTGCACCTAGCATTATGATTGCAATAGTCTGAACCGGAAGTGTACTTTACCCGAAACATTTTTTTAATTTTTCGCTTCTATCCAAAACAGTCAAACGTAGATTGTAACATCTAGATGCTCATATCCTATTTTCATTGAGATCGGCTGAACCTAAAATGCCTTTTACTTGACATTTTTTCGGAATTTTTCGCATGAATTCGAAACGATCGGCTGTAGAGTATTGAAATTTAGTTTGCTGTAGCATCTGAATGATTGCCTACTATTCTCATAACAATTGACTGAACCGAAAGTGCACTTCAGTTGAATTTTTTTTTAATTTTGCGCGTAAATTCAGAACTTTTAGCCGTAGAATCTTGACCGAAAGCGCATTTTACTTGACAGATTTTTAGAATTGTTTGTCACCGCCAGATTTTTTTTTTTAATATCTTCCAGTTTGTGTTCTAACGCATCGTTGTAGTCTCTGTATCTATATTTAGTACACGTGTGTTTATGATGATTTCACGGTGTGGAACTTGTCCCGAGGGGTTGTGGGGACAAGAGGAAGTTGCCGCGACTGTGGCGCACCTAGGGGCGGGTCCGGAACTCCCTTCCTGTCTCACACATACATACATATTATGTGTGATGATACTTTGCTTCAAATAGGGATTGACAAAAAGATTATTCAGAAAAAGTGGCAATTTGTTAGCAATTTGGGAGAGGTGCAGCACAGAGCTTTTGTCAAAATGCTTTCAGGGTTTGTAATTTAATTTAATTCGTAACAATTTTTGTACGAAATATTTAATTAAGTTTTTTTTGGATTAATACACCCAGTTTTGCTGAACTGTGTATAATTAAAAATGTTAGTAATAAAATTTTATACCTTAAATGAGGTTAGTACCCATTTTAGGGTATAAACTATTCATCTCAATATCTCGCGAGTTACACAAGATATTGACATGCGGTTTTCGATGTTATTATCAGAATGAATTGAGCTTTTGTTTTTATGATCAATTTAGGCCAGTACATGACCACCTGCTACTCATTTTCTTGAATATGTAGTTTAGAAGACTAAATTGATATTTATTCCGACCACAAGTCAAAAAAAATTGTGTCTTCTACTCATATGATTAAAAACAAAACCAAAAATAATCGTACGGCCCACTTGATGCCTACGCTTGTATGTTACGTGTGTATCTGTGCGTTTGTGAGTGTGTGTTGAGCGGTTTAAGCATAATGACAGGGCCCGAAGTGTCCACGCTAATAATATGTATGTGTTTGTATGTCTGTTGTGCCCTCTCTCCTCGCGCACCCTTCAGGAAACACCCCCTTGAGGTAAAACAAGAATTATAGATATTTATAAATGATAAATGGATAAAATAATATTTTTCTAACCATTTATTGAATCAAAAATTAATAAATTTGCACTTGATTGGATTTGAATTACATCCGGGGGAATTTAGTACATCCGTTGGGTACAAAAGTACAAAACAGAGCGAATGAATTTTCGTAGCTGAACCATATAGCATACAAGAGTACTTTCATAGGCTACCAAGCATGAAAAATTATTTGTTAACCGTTTAACATTCATTATAATCACAGTGTTAATTGCACGAGTGAAACTAGCGAAAAAATTACACTCATTTTGAAATTAAACAACAAATTTTCTTTTGATGAATAATGCTGATTGAAATATTTGTTGCAATTTCGTCTTGGCATGAATTTATGGCTCTCAATTATTTTTCTTTCGAAAGCAGGGCAAATGTCAAGTCAGAAATAACAGCTCGCGATGTCTTACACCGAATCCTGTTACATTCTCGCTTCTCACATCTCATTGTCTTAAGAACGGAACTATTAAAATTAATTAAACATGTTGTTGAAAACATATGACGATCGCAGCGTGCGAGGATGTATGCGTGATCGTATGAGAATGGTGTGCGAGACAGATAACAGCTTCTGGTGTTGATATTTCTGCTATTAATTACTGTAATTAGCGGTTTTTGTTAAAGGGACAGAAATTATTGTTTTTCCAGAAATCTTATAAGAATTTCTTATAGAAATTTAATTGCTAAATTACTGCAATAAGATGTTTCCTTCTTTCGACTGTTTCTCTGCTTTTTGATCATTGATAAATCCAAGTTTTACTCATAGCGACATCCACAGTCCTGAGCTGCCGCCGCCCTCTTGAAAAATCGATTTTCCTCGTTTATTATCAACCATAGACAAATATTTTTTGGATAAAAAATGTAGAATACAGCATTCCGCATATTTTTTGTGAGTGCTACAAATCTGTCAAATTAATATTTAGGGCGCCAGAAACTTGAGAAGTATCAAAAACCGTTCCTCCATGGTTCTACAGTAAAAATTTGAATATGATTTTTTTCTTCGGTTCCTATTGCCTGTAGACAAATATTTTTCAGACAAAAATTGCAGAAGACATCATTCTGCATATTTTTTGTTTGAGCTACAAACTTGTATAGTTTATATTTCGGGCGTCAGAGGACACAAAAGTACCAATAATCGTTTCTGCATTGTTCTACAGTAATTTTAAAATTGATTTCTTCCGGTTCCTACTGCTTGTAGACAAATATTTTTCAAACAAAACTTGCAGAAAACATCATTCCGCATATTTTTTGTTTGAGCTACAAATCTGTCAAATTTATATTTCGAGCGTCAGAGGACTCAAGAAGTGCCAACAATCAAGTCTCTACGGTAAAAATTAGAAATCCATTTTCTCCGGTTTCTATTGGCCGTAGAAAAATATTTTTCAGACAAAAATTGCAGAAGACGGCATTCCATATATTTTTTTTTATTGCTTCAGATCTGTGAAGTTAATATTTCGGACGTTAAAAAATTCAAGTACTACATCGTTCTGCAGTAAAAATTATAAATTGATTTTCTCCGGTTCCTATTGCCCGTAGACAAATACTTTTCAGACAAAAATTGCAGAAAGTATCAGTCTGCATATTTTTTGTTTGTGCCACAAATTCGTATAGTTTATATTTCGAGCGTCAGATGACTCTCAAAGTACTAAAAATAGTTCCTACATCGTTCTACAGTTGAAATATTGATTTTTTTCGGTTCCTGTTACCGGTAGACAAATATTTTTCAGATAAAAATTGCAGAAGACATCATTCTGCATATTTTTTGTTTGAGCTACAAACTTGTATAGTTTATATTTCGGGCGTCAGAGGACTCAAAAAGTAATAATAATCGTTTCTGCATTGTTCTACAGTAAAATATTTAAATTAATTTTTCCGGTTCCTATTGCCAGTAAAAAAAATACTTTTTAGGCAAGAATTACGGAAGACAGCATTCCGCATATTTTTTGTTATTGCTACAAATCTGTCAAATTAATATTTAAGGCATCAGAGGACTCAAAAACAATCAAAAATCTTTGATACATCGTTCTGCAGTAAAAATTAAATATCAATTTTCCCCAGTTTCTATCCCCTGTAGAAAAATATTTTTCAGACAAAAATTGCAGAAGACATCATTCTGCACATTTTTTGTTTATGCCACAAATTCGTATAGTTCACATTTCGGACGTCAGAGGATTCAAGAAAGGCCAACAATCGTTCCTCCATGTTTCTACTGTAAAAATTGGGAATTAATTTTCTCCGGCTTGTATTCCCTATTGATAAATATTTTTCAAGCAAAAATTGCAGGAGACAGTATTGTGCATATTTTTTGCTATTGTTACAAATAAGTATAGCTCATATTTTGGGCGTCAGATGGCTCAAAAAGCACCGGAAAACATTCCTTTATTGTCCTACAATAAAAATTATAAATCAGTTTTCTCAGGTGTTTATTGCTCATAGAAAAGTATTTTTCAAACAAAAATTACCGAATATACTATTGTACATAGTTTTTATCATTACCACAAATCCGTATAGTTTATATTTCGGACGCCAGAGGACTCAAAAAGTATTAAAAATTGTTCCTCCATGATTTTACAGCAAAAAATTTAAATTGATATTCTCCGGTACCTATTGCCTGCAGACAAATATTTTTCAGACAAAAATTGCACAAGACAGCCTCCTGCATATTTTTTGTTATTGGCACAAAATTGTCAAATTAATATTTAAGGCGTCGAGGACTCAAGAAATATCAAAAATTGTTCCTCCATCGTTCCACAGTAATAATTGGAAATCAATTTTCTACGGTTTCTATTGCCCGTGGACAAATACTTTTGAGACAAAAATTGCAGAAGACAGCATTCCACATATTTATTGTTATTGCTACAAATCTGTCAAATTAATGGTTAAGGCGTGAGAGGACATAAGAAGTACCAATAATCGTCGCTCCACCTTTCTACAGTAAAAATTAAAAATTAATTTTCACCGGTTTTTATTGTCCGTAGACAAATATTTTTCACGCAAAAATTGCGGAAGACAGTACTTTATATATTTTTTGATTTCATTTCAAATTTGTATAGCTCATATTTTGGGCGTTAGAGGTCTCAAGAATCATTTCTACATTGCTCTACAGTAGAAATTATAAACCAATTTTCTCCGTTTTCCATTGCTCGTAGAAGAACATTTTCCAGATAAAAATTGTAGAAGGCAGCATTCTAAATAATTTTGTTGTTGTCAAAAAACTGTATAGTACATATTTTGGGCGTCACAAAACTCAAGAAGCATCGAAAATCATTCATCCATGTTTCTACAGTAAAAATTTGAAATTGAATATCTGCGGTTCCTATTGCCTGTAGAAAAATATTTTTAGACAAAAATTGCAGAAGACAACATTCTGCATATTTTCTGTTTCTGCTACAAATATGTCAAATCAATATTTAGAGCATCAGAGGACTCAAGAAGTATTTAAAATCGTTCGTTCATGGTTCTACAATAAAAATTTGTAATTGATTTTCTCCGGTTCCTATCGTCTGTAGAAAAATATTTGTCAAACAAAAATTGCTGAAGACATCATTCTACATATTTTTTGTTTGTTCCACAAATCCGTATAGTTCACATTTCAGGCGTCAGAGGACTCAAGAAGTATCAAAAATCGTTCTTTTATGGTTCTACATAAATAATTGCAAATCAATTTTCTCCGGTCTCTATGGGCAATAGACGAATATTTTATAGATAAAAATTGTGGAAGACAGTATTCTACATATTTTTGTTTGTGCCACAAATTCGTATGGTTTATATTTCGGGCGTCAGAGGACTTAGGAACTATTAAAAATTGCTCCTTCATGGTTCTACAATGATAAATAGAAATCAATTTTGTCCGCTTTCTATTGCCCCTAGACAAATATTTTTCAGACAAAAAATACAGAAGATAACATTCTGCATATTTTTTGCCATTGCCACAAACCCGTATAGTTTATATTTCAGGCGTCAGAGGGCTCAAGATGTACTAGAAATCGTTCTACAGGACAAATTATGAACTGATTTTCTCCGGATCCTTTTGCCAGTAGAAAAATGTTTTTTTGGACAAAAATTGTAGAAGACAGCATTCTGTATATTTTTTGTGATTGCCATAAATCTGTATAATTCATAATTAGAGCGTCAGAGGACTTAACAAGCACAAAAAATTATTCCTCTATTATTTCACAATAAAAATAAGAATTAGATTCTCTCCGGTTTCTATTGAATATTTTTCAAATAAAAAATGCTGAAGACAGCTTTTGCATATTTTGTCATCATCACAAACCCGTATAGTTCATATTTCGGGCGAAAGAGGACTCAAAGAGTAACAAAAATCATTCCTTCATCGTTCTGCAGTAAAAATGAGAAAACAATTTTCTCTGGATTCTACTGCCCGTAGACAAATATTTTTTAGATAAAAATTGAGGAAGGCAGTGTTCTGCACACAAATCCGTATAGTTCATGAATTGAGCGTCAGAGGACTAAAAAGCACCAAAAATCAAATCCTCATTGTTCATCAGTAAAAATTAGAAATCGATTATCTCGGGGTTCTATTGTCCACAGACAAATATTTTTTAGACAAAAATTGTGGAATACAACATTTTGCATATTTTTTATTGTTACCACAAATCCGTATAGTTCGTATTACGGGCGTCAGAGGACTCAGGAAGTACCAATGATTGTTCCTCCATCGTTCTGCAGAAAAAATTTTTAATTGATTTTTTCTGGTTTCTTGTGCTCGTAGATAAATTTTTTTCAGGCAAAAATTGTAGAAGACTATGTTCTGTATACTTTTTATAATTGCCACAAATCTGAGTAGTTCATATTTCGGGCGTCAGAGGACTCAACAAGCACCAAGAATCATTCCTTCAACGCTCCACAGTAAAAAATTGGAAATAGATTTTTTCCGGTTTATATAACCCGTAGACAAATATTTTTGACAAAAATTACTGAAGACAGCTTTCTGTATATTTATATTATTGCCACAAATCTGTATGGTTGATATTTCAGGTGTCAGAGGTTTCAAGAAGAACCAAAAATAGTTCTTCCATCTTTCCACAGTAAAAATTAGAAATCTATTTTGTCCTGTTTTTATTACCCATAGACAAATATTTTCTTGACAAAAATTGCAGAGGACAAAATCTTGTATTTTTTTTGTTATTGTCACATATTTCAGGCGTCAGAGGACTCAAGAAGTCACAAAAATCGGTCCTACATCGTTCCGCAGTAAAAATTCGAAATTGATTTTTTTCTATTCCTATTGTTTGTAGATAAATACTTTTCAGATAAAAATTGCAGAAGACATCATTCTGCATATTTTTTGTATGTGCCACAAATTCGTATAGTTCATATTTCGGGCGTCAGAGGGCTCAAAAAGTACTAAAAATCGTTCCTACATCGTTCTGCAATAAAAACTATCGCCTGTAGACAAATATTTTTTAGACAAAAATTGCAGAAGACAGTATTTTGCATATTTTTTGTTGTTGCCACAAACCCGTACAGTTTATATTTTGGGCGTGAGAGCACTCGAGAAGTACTAAAAAAATTAGAAACCGATTTCTCAAGTTTCTATTGCCCGTAGACAAATATTTTTCAGACAAAAATTGCAGAGGACAGCATTCTGCATATTTTTTATCATTGGCACAGGTCCGTACAATTTATATTTCGGGCCTCAGAACACTCAAGAAGTACCAAAAATCGCTCTACAGTGAAATATTTGCAGCAATTATATTATTTGCACGTATCCTTTCAGTTTATTTTTAGTTCTACAACATTTATATCTACATGTATCCGAAAAAACGACTTCCACGGGACGATAACGGCAAAAAAACGATTTCTGGTAGTTATTTTGCCCTTTAACGCCTGAAATATAAATCATACAGATTTCGGATGTGAACAAAAAATGTGCAGAATACTATTTTGAATATTTTTTGTCTGAAAAGTTCTTGGCTGCGGGCAATAGTTGTACTAATAATAAGTAAATTAAGTTGTTTTTTGATATAAAAACAAGTCTAATGTAAAAATAAATACATTTCTGATTCATTAACAATTGCTCCAACTTATAACAGTGAAAAATCCTGTTATATCTCATCTTCCTTATTTTTTCAACTTCTGCCAACCAAAAAATGCAAATATCTCCATTCTATTGCAATCCCACGTAGTTGATGTAACATGGTAGTATTAAGTTGGCAGCACTTGCGGAGAGATTTCCCCATTTCCGGTGCACAATTACTGCGGCGTAATTAGCAGCGGGAGAGCGGGAGCGGTTAGACTGCGGTGGGCGGGGGGTTATAACAATGATGGGAACTCACGGGGTGAAGGGTCACATTCCCATCAGAACACTCCCACGCGTCAAGAGGCCCGCGGTCGCTAAACTTCAAGCACGTCATCAACCAGGCTACTGAAGTAGAGTACAAAAAATATGTATGAAGATTCTTTCACTTGAAAAATTCGTCACACTTATTTATTATCAATTAACTCCTTTTTAATTTAACCCAACTTTTTAGTACGCATGTCACAGAATCGAAAAGAAGTGTAACAAATAACTAAATCGCATCGCCTATCAGAACAGGAAGCGGAAAGAGTTTTGCTCGCTGCGCAACACTGTGCACTAAGCACTTATTTCGACATTTGGTACACCGCCATCCATTAAAAATCTAATGAATATGAAATAGGCAAGAGTGGTGTATTATGTGTTGTCATAAAACAAGATTGTTTCGTTCTTGTAAATGTGCGAGTGTGAGTGTGTTAGAATGTATTGGTGTGTAACAGCCTTTCTAAAATGAATTACAGTTCATTCACGTTAAGAATATTCCAGTACGGGTCATTAATTACAATAATTATCAACATCAAGTCACCCAAGAAAGATGTGCAATTTTTTTGTCATTATTTTTTGAAACATTTGAATGACGTGTTTTTTTAATGATTTTGAGGCTGCGGCCTTGTCAAGCATTTTCCCTTCACTTGTTTTAGGAGTGACTTTTGGGCCGGTCGAAATTTTAAGAGAAACCATAGTTCAATGTCGGAAGTGTTGTAAATCAAAAGAAAAAGTTTTATTTTATAAAAAAGTGACATGTACAAGTTATTGTTTTTATGTACCAAGGGCATAAACATTAAAAATTTATGACAGTTGAAAGTATTCTGCACAATTGAATTTATTCACGTAAATAACTTTTTCTAAAATTATTATTATAGAAAGCAATTGGATTCTGTAAAGCTGCATATGATCAAATCGCTCGCGCAAAGGGTGCGCCACTAGGCAGAAATTATTTGCCCTTTCTCCATCATGCGTCTATGTTGTATCGTTGTCCCATGGCTGGCGCAGCCTGCTTTTTTCCGGAATAAAAAGTACCCCAAACGGTGGCTCAAAAAACAAGCAATCATTATGTCAAATTTCATCAAAATCCGTCCAGTACTTTTCGCGTAATCCGTGCACAAACCAAAAATTGTCTACATTTTTAACAATTTATTTTTTGATTTTTTGTGTTCCCAACTTTTGAGGGTAACGAGAGCGAATACCGTTCCAATCAAGCCGTAAAAAGCTTTACAACAAAAAAAAAAAACATTTCAGGCCATTGTAACTTCTCCTTTCTCGCTTATTATTCTAATTATTTCAAATTCAGGTTTCAATTCTTTCTACAATCATTTTAAGTTGTAAATTGTATTATAATGCCTACAAAAACAAAACGCAACAATTTAGAAAAACTTATAATCGCAGAGGTGTTTAGTAGTTGAAGAATACAACGTAAAATGTAAAACCCTTAATTGAAAAGGTCATGAATGAGTAAGTGTCAAGCGGGGAGGGGCAAATCCAATCAACTGCGCTTTGTCATTTCACAGAGTTGTACTTAACGAATATTGAATCGACAATAACCAATAAGTACCAAAAATAGTGATTTTATTTTACAATGGCATAAATTCCATTCTAGAATACCTGATTTTAAATCAATTAGCGTTGTATGTAATTTAAATTTCTTTGAATGTGGCCCTGTGCGAAATCAATAACAGAAATCAGTATTCCGCGCAATGAATTATGGGACAAATTCAATTAACTCTTACGACTTAGAATTGATTGCGCCCGCGCATTGCACATGCGCATTCCTCCATATCGCAATCAAAAAACAAAACATAAACTTCTTATCCGTCTTGCTCAGATCTCATTTATTCGATGTTGAAAACCACATTAAAAAATTTCATCTCATCTTTGATATTTGAAGAGTTAAAAACTCGATGCGGCCCGCTTTTTTAGGGAGCAGCCATTTTGATTGATGCTCTATTGTCGCGACAGGCGTTTGGTTTTTCTTGTTGTGAAGATACATTTGTAGCAATTAATCGGGCTGTATTTAAGACATGAAAAATTTACTAACTAAATTAGTGCGTTTTAAAATATTTTACACATTGAATAAAATTTTAAAAATCGATATTCATTCTAAACAGTGGTAGTCAAACAACAATTCTTAAAATTCTTAAACGGCCGAGTTCCACAAATGTTAGTCATAAGTTTTATTTATAAATTATTGCAAAATACCGTTAGTATTAATTAATTTGATGTTCTCTTACTTTTACGATGATTTGATTGGCGTAACAAGGTTTTCAAACTTTTACATTCGTCTGTATGAGAGGTTTGGTTGTAGAACTAATATGTTTTTATCTTGAGAACTGATATAGTTAGAAATCTGAAACTGTGCACATGGGCCTTAATAATAAATCCAAATTAATCTAAAATATTTTCAAAATGGTGACACTTCCGGTTACACCGGAAGTGGACCCAATTTTCTTATTTTGAATGGAACACCCTATATTTTATTATATTTTTGAATTCTCCCTTATTTTTCAATGGGACTTTATTAAAACAACTATGGCTTAATTTTGAACAGTTTCTGAAATAATTGCATTTTAAAAAAATTTTTGACGGTTGCATGCAGCAACTAAAAAATTAATATCTCGAATTTACGTCGTTGAAAAAATTTGATTTTTTGCATACGTGCTCACAATGAAATAAGATTCTCCATAATATCAATGATTTTTATAAATATTATACAGGATGTGTATGAAGTGGCTCCAAAATAAACCAATATATTTTATGACAAAAGTAAATGAATAATACTTCTCATCTCTCATTTAACAAGTGAGCATCTAGCATCAGGCTGTCAGTGACAATTGATTGAAACAGCGAAGCAAACTAAACAATTGAATATGTATTTGTGATGTCGCTTGTCTGCGGTGTTGACATTGCACATTTATATTAAACAGACGCCTTCAGACTTCAAACTCTAGACATCAACAAGAGAAGTTAAAAAATACCCCGCACTCTTGATTTCTGACACGGAACAAGATGATAGATTATTGATTATGTGTCTCTAATGTACAAGATCTGAGCCTTGTTCGACTGTGTTTTAAATTATTTTGTTCTTCTTGTTGGAGTGTGGTTATTATGTCAGTGATTTATTTATTTTACAAGTTCACAACTTGGAGGAAGAGTGGAATTTAGCCAATTTAAATTGAATAAAGTTCCTGCAAATATGCAGCACAAAGAAATTAATAAAACGATTAATAAATGAGGTTAGACATTTTTAAGTGTCACAATAATTTTGTAATGCGCCTTATTTGACATTTGAAATGACAAAACATGACCTTGAAGTAGCAGAAGCAATTATAGTGACACAATTTAATAACTTTTCTCAACTTGAACTCATTTCAAATTTTTGAAGCGAAAATTTGGCACATGTACTCAAAATGGATGTAAAAATATGTAAAATCAATATTAGTTACATATCATTATTGGTGCACGAGCTGTAGGCTTGCAAATTGGACAAAACAAACTAATATTTTATGGGTAAATTAGTTGCCCCAAAAATTTGTAATTATCAGTACGTACTTGAAATGAATGTAGATGTAAGCAGAATAAATATTAGACACCAATAGTTATTGCAGCACGAGCTATAGACTTGAGAATTGAAAATTTCAGTAGTTGCCCCCGGTCCGCTAAAGACAAAATAATATTTTTTGAGTGAATCGAGGGCTCCAAAAATTGTAAATTCTATGTATATACTCAATATGGATGTAAATATATGTACAATAAATATTAGCTACTTGTCGTTATTGGTGCACGAGCTGTAGGCTTGCAAATCGGACAAAACAAACTAATATTTTATGGGTAAACTAGTGATTTCAGAAATTTATAATCAGAAACATGTAATTAAAATAAATGTAGGTATAATCACAAGAATTATTAGCCATCAATTGTTATTGGTGTACGAGCTACAGCCTTGATAATTGAAAATTCCAATAAACGCCCAAAACCAACTAATAATTAATGAGTAAATCAGAAATTTCAAATTACAAATACTCAAAATACATGTAAATGTCAAATAAAAATCAGGTACCTGTCGTTATTGCTGCACGAGCTATAGACTTGCAAATTGGGCAAAGTAGCCCCCGAATTTTTTGAAGCGAAGCTTCCATTGCGAGGTCATGATTTTCCGCATGAACAATGAAATGACGAAAATCGATAGATTTTCGAACGACACCGACTGGAAAATGTTTCTTGTATTGGTAAAATACGTAGGAACTTCGATCCCGTGACCCCCACACCAATTTTTCTTCAAACAATATTTTTTAGCGCATTTTTTTTGGAAAAAAGCGCTATTATATTCACTTTGGCTGTCTGGCTGGCTGGCGTGACGCTGAGTTCTCAGCAACTATACTATTTACAGACTTGAAACTGGTACTAAATTTCGTAGGTTTGCACAAATTGCTTTAATTCAAGCTCAGTGATTGTGGAAGATTAAATTATTCAATTAGTTGTTTCAAGTGAAACAATGCCCATAGATATATATGACATTAGGGATATGGCAACTAAAATTTATTAAAGTAGATAAAAATTTAGTTACCACTTCAGCCGCCGGTGTCACTATTATTATGTACAGTTGTCAAATCTGTCCGGGATTCATTCAATGACTTGTTTGACGCGAATTTGAAGCTTATTAGAATGAATTATTATTATTGGATGAAAATTTGTTTACTTTTGGTGTATTTTTTTTTATATAGCTTTGATAAAGATCAAATTATCATTTTAAGGTACAGCACTTGATCTCCCGTCAGTCGATAACTAAACAATGAAGATTAAAAGGTATTCTTGGGTTTGTACATGCATAAATTATGTACCTGTCAAATAGTTAACTTGAAACTAGTACTAAATGGAAGCTGCTGTTTCGTAAGTTTGCCCAAACTGCTTGATTTCAAGCTCAGTAATTGTGAGAGATGGTAATTTGCGAAATCTCTGAAGTAGCAAGCATTTATGAGCTGTCAAAAATGCGCTTTCATCATCTAGATGATTCTTCCATTTTTCCCAGCCTTGTACCATTTTTTTTACAAAGGTTTTATGCCTGAAACATTTTTTTCATTGGTATGCAATTTGAAAACAGGGCATTTCCCATTTTTTCACAAGTTCACGTGACCGTTTGAGCTTCTTGGTCTGTTACGAATTGCATGCCTTTTTCACGTTACAAAGGCATGCGAAATATTGACGACAAAATCTAATTTAAAAAAAATATAATTGGAGTCTGCACTATGACTAGAAAGCGTGCATCGGTAAATAATCGTTTTATCTTTCTTATGAAGGAGTAAATTAAACCCTCAAAAAGGCATGCGGTATAAAATCGGCTTTATTACTGTGGCGCCACAATCTGAAGATGAGTTTCCTTCAAATACTAGTCAATCTAAAAAGCTCGGTTTAGGCTACGTTTTCAGTAGTATTTTTTTTTTGTTCACCCCACTTGTCATATTTTTTCCATTATCCTCATTTTGGGGATGAGACGAGTGGGGATAAACATAAAGAAATCTACCAGAAACATATCCTAAACCGAGCTTTTCAAATTTACTAGTATTTCAAGGCTAAAGACTGAAGTCCATTATTAACAAAATTACCAAATTATTTACTTCGAAGTTGGCTAAAGATGTCAGATTTTAAATTTAAGTGAAAAAAATGGGACAAAAATTGTGGAAAAAAGAATAGGAAAGAAAATCTGTGTGGGAGTCACAGAACTCCCTCAAAAAAAGCGAAATTCCTACGCATTTTACTAATACAAGGAACATTTTCCAGTCGGTGTCGTTCGAAAATCTGTCGGTTTTCGTCATTTCATTTTTTATGCAAAGAATGCCGCGATGGAAGCTTTGCTTCGAAAATTTTGGGAGCTACTGGTTTACCCAGAAAATGTTTGTTCTGCCCAATTTGCAAGTCTATAGCTCGTGCACCAATAACGATAGGTACCTGATATTTATTTGACATATATTTACATCTATTTTGGGTATTTGTAATTTGAAATTTCTGATTTGCTCATAAATTATTAGTTGGTTTTGGGCGTTTATTGGAATTTTCAATTATCAAGGCTGTAGCTCGTACACCAATAACAATTATTGGCTGATATTTCTTGTGATTATACCTACATTTATTTTAATTACGTGTTTATTATTAGAAATTTCTGGAGCCACTGGTTTACCGATAAAATATTAGTTTGTTTTGTCCGATTTGCAAGCTTACAGCTCGTGCAACAATAACAATAAGTAACTAATATTCATCCTACATATATTTACATCCATATTGAGTATATAAATAGAATTTATAATTTTTGGAGCCCTCGATTTACTCGGAAAATATTTGTCTTGAGCGGTCCAGGAGCACATATTGAAATTTTCAATTCTCAAGTCTATAGCTCGTGCTGCAATAACTATTGGTGTCTAATATTTATTCTGCTTACACTTACATTCATTCCAAGTACGTACTAATAATTACCAATTTCTGGAGCTACTAATTTACCCAGAAAATATTAGCTTGTTTTGTCCGATTTGCAAGCCTACAGCTCGTGCACCAATAATGATATGTAACTAATATTAATTTTATGTATTTTGACATCTATTTTGAGTACATGTGCAAAATTTGAAATTTTTGCAGCTTCTGATTTAGTCATAAATTATTAGTTTATTTTGATCGGTGCTGGAGAGTCGATGTTGTTCTAAAATCTGTCGGTTTTTGTCATTTTACTGTTAGTATTGGCGGTTAGACTCGGTTAATTTTATCATTAATAAATGTATACATTGCGCGGTGTGTCTGTTTGGATATGTGTAAAATGGAGATACAAGCGACTTACAAGTGAAATGAAATTTAGTTTCAACGTAGTATTTTGAGTTCGAGATAATGACGGTAGATAAAAACTCAACATGAAGCGTTTAATGTACCCACATTCAAGATTCCACGTTGAATTTGGTCAGGGCGGGCAAAGCCCGCCGATTATTCAAGTGCGAAGTAGTTCCAGTTGTAAGTGTTTTTGTGCCACTAACGAACTAGGGAGTCTCTAATATTGCAGACACACATGCACAAAGTATACATGTTATATTAATATAAATTATTTATACTGTTTTCAATGCTAAAACAAATTTTATTACCAAGTTTCATCGAAAGTTAAAATTCTTATTGAAATTTGCACGTAACAAAACAATTGACAATCGTTCAAAAATTATTTTTGACACTTTTACTAGAATATGACCAAATTATTCATTAAAAAAAAAACAATTGACGAACGTTTGCTTGTGATGTCCAAATATGAGTAATATAATTCTAATTTCACATATTAATTCTTATTTTTAAAATATTACTTTGTCTTGAGCGGTCCAGGGGCAACTATTGGAATTTTCAATTCTCAAGTCTATAGCTCGTGCTGCAATAACTATTGGTGTCTAATATTTATTCTGCTTACTCTTACATTCATTCCAAGTACGTACTAATAATTACAAATTTCTGGAGCTACTAATTTACCCAGAAAATATTAATTTGTTTTGTCCAATTTGCAAGCCTACAGCTCGTGCACCAATAATGATACGTAACTAATATTATTTTTACATATTTTTACATCTATTTTGAGTACATGTGCAAAATTTGGATTTTTTGCAGCTTCTGATTTAGTCATAAATTATTAATTTGTTTTGAGCGGTTTCGTTCGAAAATCAAAATTGAATGTCAGAAGTTTTCGTCATCCAAAGTGTCATGTTGGGTGCCACTGGTGATGTATTCTGTGCACGTGCCGCTCGGCGGCCCGTCATAAAAACAAAACACGGTGCGAAAAAACCGCTGTGCCTCCTTTTCCCGCCAACTACCAACTTTTGATTTATCGTACATCGATTGTTTTTATACAAACAGCAAACCATTACCAGCCAACAAAACCAGTGAGCATTTTTTCTCTATTAGTACAGGTAAAATATTTTTTAAAGTTGAAAATTCACTCTTGTGTCTTGTGTGATTTATTTTGGGATAATCTCCGTCAATATTTCGTTGTCACCTCCAAAATATTTCAATTTGTCTTCCTCTCGAGAAGATCCATTACCTGTTAGTGATCTATATTAGAATCTCAAGATCCATACATTTAAATTGGCTACTTCAGCGCTTCAAGTGTACTATCTTTGTTAGGATCTAGCATACCTACTGGTCCTGGTGTGCTACCAACATAACAAATTCGAAATGTCCCGAAACTGAGACCATATAGACCGATGTCTAACAGGTAATAGTTGTTATAAGGATGTTGTCTTATCTGATGCGAGCTAAATGGTTTTATCACGAGAATGCTCCGCAGATGAAGTTTAATCATTAATTTTATATAAGAGCAAAGATTGGAGAGTATTCGAATTGGAATTGGGACCCCTACAATGATTTTAGTCAGATAAAATTGCGCTGCGCGCGCCTTTGGGACAAAACTTGAGCCCAAGACTATCAAGATTGAAATACCAAAAAATTGGAAAAAATTGATGTATGAAAAAGTATGACGAATTTTGTACATCCCTGTTGTAAGAACCGTTGTTGTTTTTGGATGTCTGACAGCAAATATGTGGGAGGCAAGGGGACGTAATACGTGTCTGCACATCCGACGACGTCATACAGTATCCGGTCAACACATAACCAAGTGTTTACAGACTAGACAATATCAAATTAATAGCTGACTATCCTTCTACGAAATGTTCTCTATTAATATCTGAGGGTTTGTTTAAAAATTTAAGTGAGAACTGCTATTTTAAATCATAAAAGTTTGTCTCGAAATGGCCTAAAAGATTTCAATAAAAATTTCAGGGATTAAAACAGGAATTTTGACTTAAATTTTCGTGTATGTTTCATTTCGATATCTTGCCGGGTTCAGAATATATGAGTATAAATATTTGTATAGTTCGAATCAGCGTGACTGTGGTAATGATGATGCGCATGCGCACGGTATCATTTGCGCGAGCGATCTGATGATGTGCAGTTGTGTTAAAGAATCAATAACGCTTTAATTAACAGCATTACAATAATAATTTTGACAGTTATTATTTTGAATCATTCAAGAAATAAAATTGTATTGTAGATGTTTGGGATTCCCTGTTTCGTTCTTTGGCCGGGGGTCGGACGTACATCAGTTTCATGTGTCACTTTTATGATTTATGTCACGTATTTTGATGTGTGTCAACATAGAACACATACATACATAAATAAGCGTTAATATATTTATGATGACGCACTATGATTGAATTTCAGACTGCTCGGTTCATTGTCACTCATTTCAATCATTACAATCGAAAAAAAATGAATGTAATTAACTCCACCAAAGGTCTTAATCGTGCTAGCTGGAGACAGCTACCTGCGACCCCTATTAATGAGTGCGGACTCATCTCAATTGCCTGGCCTATACCTCTTTGAAGATTACTTTTCTTGGATTTTAACAGTGTCATTTCAGGTATGAAATAAGAAATGTATCTAAATTTTCTAAATAAAACAATTGATAGCGAAGATCAAGTAAGTTCGATCAGAGAAGTTGAATACAAATAGGCAAGGGAGTAGCACTCAACTTTTTCTTAAAGTACTAGTTATAATCGTAAGTTCTATCAGGATAGTTGACCCCGGAAAAATTGACCGAAAATAGCCTTTTGTTGACACAAAGTCAGGCAACCTATTGACCACTATATTCCCGATCGATTCATATATACAATTCGGCCATAAGTTCGATCAGGGAAGATAAGGGCGGTCGGCTCTCCGACTAAGATAGCTGTTCTCAGTTGGCGCGTCCCCATCGAATTTATTTATTAACGCACTTATAAATCGGAACTAATATTTATTATTACAAGCTCTATCATAAATATTTTCATAATTACTGATATGTTGCTAGTGTTGCCAACAAAAACTAAATAAAACCCATGATAAACTATGACATTTGTGATTTTTACAAATGTAAAACCCATTATTAACTGACAGATAATAATATCTTTTAAATTGAGTGTGATTTCATGTTTTTCAGTTAGTTGTCAAACACAAGGTTATTCAAGTGACACTTCAGTAATTTCCAGCCGTCTGGCATTGCCGAATTTAAAATCTTTTAAAATGTTCCAAAATAAAAACCGAAAAAAGAAAACATTAGAGCATTTTTCTTGTTTTTTAATGACTAGAGGAATAATTCTTCCTCTGAAGTTATTATCTGAAATAAATCCATGAAAAAATAAATCTTGTACAGCCCCATTTTTCTAAAAACAACCAACAACAGCACTCAAATTGGAGTATTATTGTTGGTCCATCAGGCTGACATTTTTAAATATCCGTGACGTCACGTGCACGCACCTAATTCAGTTTCATACATTTGTAGGTTATGTTTCCTGTTCTTCAAGAATAGAAGCTTCAAAAATTTATGTAGCAATATTTTCAATTAAATTAATTATTTTAGAATTGCATTCCATTTAATATTCCACCGTTTTCTTTAAATAAATCGTTAAATGATTTTCTCTTTATGTTTGAGAGCCAACAATAATGAAGTAAGTTGAGAACAGCAACTACTTTTTAACTCATAGATGGCAGCACAATTCTGACTGTATTCTGACTATTCAAATCAGCTGATTAAAGGGCAATGAACTTGTGCAAACAATCTAATGTTTAATTGTGAAAATATACGTGAAATCCCTAAATAGAAATCAAATTTGTTAACAATGACATATAAATACAACTAATAGTCCAAATTGTTGATTTCAGAGACAAATTTTGCCTTTCCTTCAACATATGCAAAAATAGTATTATCGAGGTGAGCGAATATCAATGTATTGCCAAAATATTAATATTCTTTCAGTTTCAAATGAATGATTGATAAGACTACGATGGCTCAAAGTTGCAAAATACTCATTTCAATTGACAGCTGTCATTCTTCCAACAAATAAGAAACATTGAGTTCGAACCATAGGCGCACTATGAAATTTTTGACAAAACTTTGATGAATTTTTACTCGATATCCAGAGGATTTACAGATAAAAGTTATCAAGAAAAATTGTTATGCTTTACGAGTTCTATTACAGGTTAAAATTAATGTACTTATTTCTGTTATACCCAGAATATCTTTAAAAAGACATTCCAGTGACGCACCAATAATTGTTTACTCAGGGATTTTTAAAAAGATTAAATTTGGTAATGAAATCAGAATTTAAAAAAAATTTAGATTGCCATTGGTTGAATAATATTTCTGGTACTCGTAAGATTTGCAATTTCAGTATTTAAGCGCCAGTGTATTAACATTTTAGTAATGATATGCACAAGTCAAGTTAATATGCTATGTGCAGACTGAGAACATTGAACATTGAGGTATGTTGTATGAAGCTCCGCCGACATCCGCAGCTTTGGCGGTATGTGCAACAGTTTAGGCCGTAAACTAAGCCTGATTTACGCTGCCATACTCTAAACAAGCTAAAAATGATTTTACTAGTTACAAAATCACTTTTAGAGCTTTTAGGTTAGTCGCTTGACGCAGCGTTGGTGTCTCGAAAACCAAATTTACTTTCCCGACCTGTATATGAAATGTGATAGTGTTTTTTTTATGAATCTTTACGATTTAGACCCTACCAAACCCAAAATTCATTATTTAAAAAAGTCTGTCTGTTTGTCTGGAACATGATAATTTCATATTTAAGCTTTTTATCAGAAAGTTAGTTTTAGGTATGTGAATGAGCTTTTTTATAGCAGTGGTACCAACATTTTATTGATGGAACTTTTTAGTTTTTTGCGTTTATTTTATAAACGGTAGTATTTATCATAAAATATGAAACAACTAAAATTGATCCTCAAATAATTTGGCACAATATTTACCTGAAACATTTTTCAAAATTTCAAGTGGTTCATTTGTTATTATTAAAATTTGAGTTATTATAATTTTTTTTTGTAAATATCTCGGTTTCTATGGCTCCAATAATGTTGACATATATAACAAAAATTATAGAGCATTAAATTTGAAACAAATTTTGTCTTAAACATTTTTTCATGCGCTCAGCCGTTTTTGGAATAGAGGGCGGAGAAAGCGCAGCGCTCAGCGTTACAAACTGTAATGCAAAAAATGGAAGAATCATCTAGATGATAAAAGCGCATTTTTTACAGCCCATGAATGCTTGTTACTTCAGAGATTTCGCAAATTACCATCTCTCACAATTACTGAGCTTGAAATCAAACAGTTTGGGCAAACTTACGAAACAGCAGCTTCCATTTAGTACTAGTTTCAAGTTGACTATTTGATAGGTACATAATTTATGCATGTACAAACTCAAAAATACCTTTTAATCTTCATTGTTCAGTTATTGACTGACGGGAGTTCAAGTGCTGTACCTTAAAATGATAATTTGATCTCTATCAAAGCTATATAAAAAAAATACATCAAAAGTAAACAAATTTTCATTCAGTAATAATAATTCATTCTAATAAGCTTCAAATTCGCGTCAAACAAGTTATTGAATGAATCCTGGACAGATTTGACAACTGTACATAATAATAGTGACACCCGCGGCTAAAGTTGTAACTAAATTTTTATCTATTTTAATAAATTTTAGTTGCCATATCCCTAATGTCATATATATCTATGGGCATTGTTTCACTTGAAACAAGTAATTGAATAATTTAATCTTCCACAATCACTGAGCTTGAATTAAAGCAATTTGTGCAAACCTACGATACAGCAGCTTTTATTTAGTACCAGTTTCAACTCTGTAAATAGTGTAGTTGTTGAGAACTCAGCGTCACGCCAGCCAGACAGCCAAAGTGAATATAATAGCGCTTTTTTCCAAAAAATGCGCTAAAAAGAGGTTGGGAACTGCAAAATTAATTTCTGGAAGAAAAAACTTTTCAGAACTGTAAGAATGGTTGTGGTGAAGTTGCGGGGGTGGAAAATCAGGGGTGCAATGCACTTTAGCTTGTGGCCTGTGTAATGGGTCGTGTAATCCGCATTAATATTACATTAAAGTATACGTGATAAGTTTTTTATCACACAAATTACGAGGTATTATCCACCGGAACTCACGATTCCTTGTATTACAGTATGTATGGTTGACTGCTGCGCATTCTCCGCCCTCTATTTCAAAAACGGTTGAGCTCATGAAAAAATGTTTGAGACAAAATTTATTGCAAATTCTATGCTCTACAATTTTTGTTATATGTGTCAACTTTATTGGAGCCATAGAAGCAGAGATATTTGCAAAAAACGATTTAACCTTGAATAACTTTGGACGCAGGCACAACTTTGGGAATGCCAAAATAAAGATTTATACTAGCTTCCAGCTTATCATCTATCATTCCAAAGTCAAACTCTAATTTGACTAGACTACACAGCAAGGGAACGCACAGTACAAGTTGACATTTGGATTTTATCACCAGCATTAAAATTTTATTAATTTGTTATTCTGGAAGTATTGTTTTTCAATTCATTGTTTTACCAAATAGTTGATTGATTACATGAAAAAACTCATAATGCCAGCTTTTAAATTTATTTATTGCATCCGGAATATATATTATTTTCTTTTCGAAAATTACAGTGTGTGAAACTGGCTTTGGTGGCAGTAAACCACTGCAGAGACATTAACCATGAATGGATCTTACATTGTAAGGAAGTTATCGGTACCAGCATTGCCACATAACTCAAAAATAAGGGTTAAACCATAACCAACTCATTTATTAGCTACAATCAAAAGTTTGATAGGTTTTGCAATAAAATTTTATTGAATTAAATGGAAATGTGATTCTCTGCAAGAATTTCTAGTCGTTTAGTGTCTAGAATGAAGGCAATCAATCTACAAGAGGTTGTGCTCAATCAAGGGTGGGCCACCTGTTGCGCTACAATCGCTCTGTCAATCGCATACACACCCCAGAGTTATTAATCATCCAGCTATTTAATTCTATCAAAAAGGAATTCTTTTTTATAAATTTTTTGATATATTTCACCCTTATATTTTTTTTAATAACAATTGAATAATGAAAGACTTGAATCGCTGTAAAGCATAACATCTTATTTCTGTTTTTGTGCTATGTAGTTTATTTCTGCTTTGTATGTTGGTGTGAGTGTGTAGCATATTATAGCCGCACCTTGGCGAGACGAGGGCGGCACCCAGACTATGAACATTGAACGCGTGCTGTAATACGTTATTATGTACCGACCAAAAATACATTTGATTCTGCTACATTCTAAAACTTGTTTGTATTAAAAATACAATTTTGGGTGATTCCTCTCCTGCGCCCAACTTAATCAACATGGACACGTGCTTCAGTTAACTGTTTATCAAGTAAACAAAAGCCGATCGCTTCAGGCAAACAATCAACTTATCCTAACAGTTAGCTTCCATTCTAATATTCAACAATCTCTTACCACTACAATTTTCTTGTTTCGGATTCTGTCGGATTCGTCACAGACGCACACTTTAGTAATCCAGTCGCTACCATCGCCCCAGGGCGTCACCCACACGAATTATCCAACAAATTAGATTTTCGCCAAAGAAACGTTTGTTTTAACAACCAGTGAAATTTTAATTATTGGTTTTGATTAAATTACCGCAAGTTATTATTTTAATTGCACCTCTCAAAATTCACATTTCAAGATTTGATGGAAATATCCGTTTTGGGCATTTTGACTATTTTTGGCTTGACTTTCATATGCATGTATGTACGCAAATCTCAAAACCAACCGAACTTATTATATTGAAATTTTGTATTTAAGTCTGGTTTAAGGTCTAGTTGTGCACCTCGCATTATGGTTGCAATCGTCTGTACCGGAAGTGCACTTTACTTGAAACTTTTTTTGAATTTTCCGCATAAATCCACAATAATCAGCCGTAGGACACTAAAATTCAGTATTTGAGATTGATGTAGCATCTAAATGACAATCGGTTGAGCCGGAAGTGCACTTTATATAACAGACTTTTCAAAACAATCAGTCGTACAATATTAAAATTTCGTATTAAGCACTTCTATAACATCTAGTTGTACACCTCGCATTATGATTGCAATCGTCTGTACCGGAAGTGCACTTTACTTGAAACTTTTTTTGAATTTTCCGCATAAATCCAAAACGATTGAAAGTAGAATATTAGAATTCAGTATTTAAGACGATAGTACCGTCTGAAAGCTCATATCCTAATTTCATTGAGATCGACTGAGCCGGAAGTGCACTTTACTTGACAGTCTTTTGGAATTTTTTGTATAAATTCGAAACGATCGGCTGTAGAGTATTGAAATTTAGTATTTCAGTCTGCTGTAGCATTCTCATAAAAATCGACTGAACCGGAAGTGCACTCCAGCGCATAAATTCAGAACTGCTAGCCGTAGAACCTTGAAAATCAGTATTTAGGAATGTTGTAGCACAAAAATGATAACCTACTGATTTTAAAACAACCGAGTGCGCCGAAGGCGCATTTTACTTGACAGGTTTTTAGAAATTTTTGTAATAAAGTTTCACATCCACTGTTTTTCCCATAATAATTATAGGTGGATAAAGAGGGTTGGACGATAATTACTCTAATTATCGTTAATTTTAATTAGTATGCACATAGTTTCACTTAGGGCATTAACAGTACACTCAGTCTTTAATGAGATTGTAGATTAAGACAATTTTTTCTTTCCTTCTAAATGAAGATGTATTTTTCTTCCAACATCCAGGTTAGCTTGTTGATACTTTATTACCGTTATGTTCTTGTTTTCTCGACAATTTATCATTTTTAGTTGATCCTCAACTTTCATAATAAAATTATTGTCAAGCACACAGTAATCAAATACAAAATTCCATCGTCCTATGGTTGAACATTTTGGATTTATTCAAAAAATTATAAAAATCTGTCAAGTAAAGTGCGCTTTGAAAAAATTTTAAAAAATCAACTGAAGTGCACTTCCGGTTCAGTCGATTGTTATGAAAATAGTAGGCAATCATTCAGATGCTACAGAAGACTGAAATACTAAATTTCAATACTCTACAGGCAATCGTTTCGAATTTAAGCGAAAAATTCCAAAAGACTGTCAAGTAAAGTGCACTTCCAGCTCAGCCGATCTCAATGAAAATAGGATATGAGCATCTAGATGATATTATCGACTTAAATACTGAAATCCAGCATTCTACGTTCAACCGTTTTGGATTTATGCGGAAAATCAAAAAAATGTTTCGAGTAAAGTGCACTTCCAGTTCAGACGATTGCAATCATAAAACGAGGTGCACAACTAGATGTTATAGAAGTGCCTAATACGAAATTTCAAAATTTTACGACAGGCGGTTTTAAATTTATGCAGAAAATTCGAAAAGTCTGTTAAATAAAGTGCACTTCCGGCTCAGCCGTTTGGTACAAAAAAGCAGCAATCTCAAATATTGAATTTCAGTATCTTATGATTGATTATTGTGGATTTATGCGAAAAATTCAAAAAAAGTTTGAAGTAAAGTGCACTTCCGGTACAGACGATTGCAACCATAATGCGAGGTGCACAACTAGACCCCAAACCAGACTTAAATACAAAATTTCAATATAATACGTTTGGTGGGTTTTGAGATTTGCGTACATACATACGTATGAAAGTCAAGCCGAAAATAGTCAAAATGATCAAAACAGATATTTCCATCAAAATGTGAATCTTGTCGGTTTCACAACACGTAAAAATTGAGGAGTGTCCATGTAGTAAGAGGTCAAGTTGTCAAAAAAAGGGTGGGGCGTCCAAAATGCATGTTTCCGACAAATACAATGTACTTTAAATACATATATGAATTATTAATGAATTAGGAACCTTAGTCTGAGTTGAAGTTCAGCCCTACCTTGTCGCGCGAGAGCTCATGTGCAACAAGAACATGCGCCTGATGTGATGATGACTGTGAAGATGACACAAGCTATCATTCAAAAGTTAAGAGAGATATTTCACAGTCAGCAGTCTTAAAAGCTTTGCAAAAAGTATTACAAGAATTTACAATGTGATCAGCAAATAATATTCTGTAATGAGGTATTCAATAACAACTATTTGAATATTGATGCACTAGATTCTTATTGAGAACTTGGTTGGATTATTTGACCCTTTATACCGCAAGGGCTGAAAAATTCAGGGTTGTTAATTTCGAAAAATTGACAAATCACTTATATCTGATCAAGGAATGCCCAAAATTATCTGCTGAAAGGATTTATTGATGTCTGAACGCTGCTTGAAGTTTATTGCGAATTACAACATTAAATTTGATTTGGGGTTGTTTTAAAAAGAATCGACAAGCTTTTTGACCAAATTGGGACTACAAATGGAACTTTGGTTTATTATTATGATCAAGGAATTGAAAAACAGTCAAAAAAGTGGGCACAAATTTATTTATCTTGTTCCAAAAAGTCTCGCGAACAGAAATGAGCAGGGAACGTAGTAGCCTTTAATTTTTAGGACAAAATGAGGGTGATTATTGAAAATTACTTACAATAGGGCGGTAAAATGATCAATTATTCATTATCCAACAAATTACACAACAATAAATTGCAAAACTACGAGAAAAAATGTTTAAAGGGTTGCTGTTTACGCAAGACAATATGACAGCTCACAAATCGTTGTTAATTCCGAAAAAATTGACGGATCAGGCTGTGAATTGTTTGATCAACCCCTATATTTCTTTGATTAGGTATCATCGGATTCATATCTGATTCAGGAATGCCCAAAATTATCTGATAAAAGGATTTTTGGATGTCTGAACGCCGCTTGAAGATTATTGAGAATCACAACATTAAAGTAGATTTGTGGTCATTTTAAAAAGGACCAACTAGCTTTTTTGACCAAATTGGAACTACAAATGGAACTTTGGTTCAATAATATGATTCAGGAATTAATTAATTATTCATTATTCAACAAATTACACAAGAATAAATTGCAAAACTACAAGAAGAAATGTTTAAAGGGTTACTGTTACGCGAGACAATATGACAGTTCACAAATCGATGTAAATTCCGAAAAAATTGACGGATCAGACTGTGAATTGTTTGATCATCCCCTATATTTATTTGATTAGGTATTATCGGACTCATATCCGATTCAGGAATGCCCTTAATTATCTGCTAAAAGGATTTATGGATGTCTGAACGCCGCTTGAAGATTATTGCGAATTACAACATTGAAATTGATTTGGGGTTGTTTTAAAAAGGATCAACTAGCTTTTTCTGACCAGATTGTGACTACAAAAGGAACTTTGGTTCAATATTATCATCCAGAAATTGAAAAACAGTCAAAAAAGTGGGCACAAATTTGTTTATCTTGTCCCAAGAAAATTTGCGTACAGAAATGAGCAGAAAAAGTTCTAGCCTTTATTTTTTGACACAAAAAGGGGGTGCTTTTCATAAATGACTTATAATAGGGCACTAAATGATCAATTATTCATTATTCAACAAATTACACAAGAATAAATTTCAAAATTACGAGAAAAAGTGTTTAAAGGCTTGCTGTTTACGCAACACAATATGACAGCTCACAAATAGTTGTTAATTTCTAAAAAATTGACGAATCAGGTTGTAAATTGTTTGGTCATCCCCATTATTTATTTGATTAGATATCATCGGACCCATATCTGATTCAGGAATACCCAAAATTATCTACTAAAAGGATTTATTGATGTCTGAACGCCGCTTGAAGATTATTGAGAATCACAAGTTGATTTGTGGTCGTTTAAAAAAGGATCAACTAGCTTTTTTGACCAAATTCTGATTACAAATGGAACTTTGGTTCAATAATATGATTCAGGAATTTAAAAAAGTTGAAAAAGTGGGCACAAATTTGTTTATTTTGTCCCAAGAAGTCATGCGTACAGAAATGAGCATTAAAAGTTCTAGTCTTTATTTTTCAGGACAAAATGGGGGTGCTTATCAAAAATTACTTACAGTAGGGCAGTAGAATGATCAATTATTCATTATTCAACAAATTACACAAGAATAAATTGTAAAACTAGCAGAAAAAGTGTTGAAAGGGTTGCTGTTTACGCAAGACAATATTACAACTCACAAATCAATGTTAATTCCGAAAAAATTGACGAATCAGACTGTAAATTGTTTGATCATCCCCTTTATCTATTTGATTAAGTATCATCGGATTCATATCTGATTCAGGAATGCCCAAAATTATCTGCTGAATGGATTAATGGATGTCTGAATGCCGCTTGAAGATTATTGAGAATCACAACATTAAGGTTGATTTGTAGTCGTTTTAAAAAGGACCAACTAGTTTTTTTGACCAAATTGTGGCTACAAAAGGAACTTTGGTTCAATATTATGATCTAGGAATTGAAAACAGTGGGCACAAATTTGCCTATCTTGTCCAAAAAAGTTTTGCGTACAGAAATGAACAAGAAAAGTTCCTGCCTTTATTTTTTGGAGCAAAGCGGGGGTGCTTCTTGAAAATTACTTACAATAGGTCGGTAAATGATCAATTATTCATTATTCAACAGATTAAACAAGAATAAATTGCAAATTACGTGAAAAGGTGTTTAAAAGGTTGCTGTTTACACAAGACAATATGACAGCTCACAAATCGTTGTAAATTCTGAATAAATTGACGAATCAGGCTGTAAATTGTTTGATCATCCCCTATATTTATTTGATTAGGTATCATCGGATTTATATCTGATCCAGGAATGTCCAAAATTATCTGCTAAAAGGATTTATGGATGTCTGAACGCCGCTTAAAGTTTATTGCGAACTACAACATTAAAGTTGATTTGGGGTTGTTTTAAAAAGAATCAACAAGCTTTTTTGACCAAATTGTGACTACGAACGAAACTTTGTTCCAATATTATGATCCAGGAATTGAAAAACAGTCAAAAAAGTGGGCACAAATTTGTTTATCTTGTCCAAAAGAGTTTTGCGTACAGAAATGAGCAAGAAAAGTTCTAGACTTTATTTTTTAGGATAAAATGGGGGTGCTTATCAAAAATTATTTATAATAGGGCAGTAAAATGATCAATTATTCATTATTCAACAAATTATACAAGAATAATTTGAAAAATTGCGAAAAAAAGTGTTTAAAGGGTTGCTGTTTACGCAAGATAATATGACAGCTTACAAATTGTTGTTAATTCCGAAAAAATTAACGAATCAAGCTGTGAATTGTTTGACCGTCCCCTATATCTCTTTGATAACATATCATCGGACTCATATCTGATTCAGGAATGCCCTAAATTATCTGCTAAAAAGATTTATGGATGTCTGAACGCCGATTGGAGATTATTGAGAATCACAACATTAAAGTTGCTTTGAGGTCGTTTTAAAAAGGATCAACTAGCTTTTTTGACCAAATTGTGACTACAAATGGAACTTTGGTTCAATATTATGATCCAGGATTTGGAAAACAGTCAAATAAGTGGGCACAAATTTATTTATCTTGTCCCAAGTAGTTTCGGGAACGAAAATAAATAGGAAAAGTTTTAGCCTTTATTTTTGGGACAAATAGGGGATGCTTCTTGAAAATTACTTACAATAGGACAGTTAAATGATCAATTATTCATTATTCAACAAATTACACAAGAATAAATTGTAAAACAACGAGAAAAAGTGTTTAAAGGGTTGCTGTTTACGCAAAACAATATGACAGTTCACAAATCGTTGTTAATTCCGGAAAAATTGACGAATCAGGCTGTGAATTGTTTAATCATCCCCTATATTTATTTGATTAGGTATCATCGGACTCATATCTGATTCAGGAATGCCCAAAATTATCTGCTGAAAGAATTTATGGATGTCTGAACGCCGCTTGAAGATTATTGAGAATCACAACATTAAAGTTGATTTGTGGTCGTTTAAAAAATGATTAACTACCTTTTTTGACCAAATTTTGACTACAAATGGAACTTTGGTTCAATATTATGATCCAGGAATTGAAAAACAGTTGAAAAAGTGGGCACAAATTTGTTTATTTTGTCCCAAGAAGTCACGCGTATAGAAATGAGCAGAAAAAGTTCCTGCCTTTATTTTTAAGAGCAAAAAGGGGGTGCTTTTCAAAAATTACTCACGATAGGGCGATAAAAAGATCAATTAATCATTATTCAACAAATTAGACAAGAATAAATTGCAAAACTATATGAAAAAGTGTTTAAAGGGTTGTTGTTTACGCAAGATAATATAATAGCTCACAAATAGTTGTTAATTGCGAAAAAAATGACGAATTAGGCTGTGAATTATTTGATCATTCCCTATATTTCTTGGATTAGGTATCATCGGACTCATATGTGATTCAGGAATGCCCTAAATTATCTGCTAAAAGGATTTATGGATGTCTGAATGCCGCTTGAATTTTATTGACAATCACAACAATAAAGTTGATTTCTGGTCGTTTTAAAGAGGATCAACTAGCTTTTTTGACCAAATTGTGACTACGATTGGAAATTTGGTTCAATATTATGATCCAGGAATTGAAAAACAGTCAAAAAAGTGGCCACAAATTTATTTATCTTGTCCCAAGTAATTTCGCGAACGAAAATAAGCAGGACAAGTTTTAGCCTTTATTTATGGGACAACTAGGGGATGCTTTTTGAAAATTACTTACGATAGGGCGGTAAAATGATCAATTTTTCAATATTCAACAAATTACACAAGAATAAATTGCAAAACTACAAGAAAAAGTGCTTAAAAGTTTGCTGTTTACGCAAGACAATATGACAGTTGACAAATCGATGTTAATTCCGAAAAAATTGACGAATCAGACTGTAAATTGTTTGATAATCGCCTATATTTCTTCAATTAGATATCATCGGACTCATATCTGATTCAGGAATGCCCAAAATCATCTGCCAAAGAATTTATGGATGTCTGAACGCTGCTTGAAATTTATTGCGAATCACAACATTAAAGTTGATTTGGGGTCGTTTGAAAAAATATCAACTAGCTTTCTTGACCAAATTGTGACTACGAATGGAACTTAGGTTCAATATTATGATCCAGGAATTGAAAAACAGTCCTTGATAGTTTCGCGTACGGAAATGAGCAGGAAAAGTTCTAGCTTTTAAATTTTGGTACAAAAAAGGGGTGCTTCCTATAAATTATTGATGATAAAGCAGAAAAATGATCAATTATTCATTATTCAACAAATTACACAAGAAAAAATTAAAAAAAATTGAGAAAAAGTGTTAAAATATATATTTTTTCAATCAAGCATCATTAGACTTTGGAGTTTATTATGTTAGTATGTAAAAATGTTTGCCAATTTAACGCACTTATTTCATCCCCTAAACCACCGAGAAAGATTTTTCAAGCGTAAAATATTTCAGTATTGTATTTCAGAGGATGCGTAAAGCATCCAAACATTTATTACAAGTCTGAAAGAATAAAAAATGATTTCAGTTCTTGGAATCGCCGACATGAGGCGCCTAGCTCTGTTGCACCGGAAATGACTTTTTAAAATACTGATTTTTAATGTACCGTTTTAAAACACATAAATTATTCACTGTAAATTACATTGTGAATATTATCTAATATTTTTTTATTTGCCGTTAAAAACGTGCACCCAGTATGTGAACCAAAGTTGGTATGTTTATATGTGTGTTAGTATAAGCAGGCCCCACACTGAGCAACTCAAATCAATCAGAGGCAAATAGGTGTGCTCTTGTTTTCCAAATTGAATTTTTTGTTGCTTTTTCATGGGGAATTAGAATAATTTTCTACTAGTAATCACTAAATCAATTTTAAACACTCTGTAGTCTTAAAACATTCATTTGAATGAATTATTTATTTTGAATAAAATATTGGAACGTGAGTTAAAATAAATATAGGTTAGTTACTATATAGTCAAAATGAGTTAATTTTCTGCGGCGGTCGTTAAAAATAAAAATGTAAAATGTTTTCCCATTTATATCTTGTATTTCGGTAATGTAACATAATGTACCACGTATTCAAAGTGACCGCAAACATAAAACCGTGTTAAAAATAACACAAATCATCATTACCAGCCATAAAAGTGGTAAAGAAAAATGAAGAAATAAGAAAAACTATTTATTATGAGTGTAAAGCGCGGTAAACACAGGCAATCAACTTTCAGGGGTCGAAATGTGCGGTGTAAATCAACACTGAAGTGTTGTACGCGGCACGACCTCAACCAGATAACCTCAAAATGTTACAGATACTAAAAAAATATTCATTATCACAAGCAATAAAAATGTTGAGGATCACTTGATAATAAATCTGATCCCTGTATCACAATGTGGTGACATCTGTAGCTAAACTCACCAATAAAAACTAATTTAAGCCCCCCACTAACGTCGTAATATTTTCAAATTAAATACTCACTCGGCCAGAGGCGGCGTGTCTGCGTGGGCGATAGGAACAACCTGAAAAATGAGAAATGACATCAGTAGAATAAAAAAATCACTGTGAATCTTGTTAATGAAAATATATTATGATACATGCTCATTTAAAGACCATTTAGAGAAGGTAATAGTCCCAATTAGCAGAGGTAGATGTTTTTGACACGGTCGATACATTAATCAGTATTTATTGAGCCCTAGTGGGTAGAACATATGTTAAATATTGCAACAAAAGGAATGCTAAAAAATGAGCGTATTTATAGGTCAACTGATAAAGCAAGCTGCTGGTTTATTGTCGCTGCTTTGAATAAGACTGCTTGCTTTTGTCTAATTAATAAGATATATTAAAGTTTATCGATAGATACTCGCTTTTTTACAAATTTATTGGAAATTTTCTTTCAAGCATCAAACCAACTATTTATTTATTTTTTCTAACAGTGACAGCGCAATTAAAAATATTTCGTGATATGTGTTTTATTATGAGTATTTTTCGCGTGAAATAAATTCATCAACAGCGCATCTAACAGCTGACTGTTGTATGTCCGTCTGTATCTGGAATTTTAACTTTAAATCCACTGTCTTTGATTCAATGTTTATTGCTCTTAAAAATTGTTTATATTACTTACTATTATTAAACCTCAACTACAAAGCCACCAATATTTATTTTGAACAACTTATTTATTTATTACGCTCTGAATATTCATTCCATTTAACTATTTACTGTTTCTGTTAAGTTGTTCGCCCTTATATATACGGAAATTGAACATCCAGAAATTTCTACATTATTCTCGGATGTCGCTTGGCGCGATTTGAAGAGATAACAGGCTCCGCCCAGACAAAATTTTGTTTGTTTACACGTTTTTACTTCCTTAAACTATATAATAGGAGAAGTATTGTAATCGTGATTTTAACATAACTCAAAAATCCGCTGTGGCCAGCCCAGTACTTCCCCGACCATAAATTTATTGGCCAGTTTCATCGCTGTTTCAAAAATTTAGAATGTCGCATCAATTAATTGCATATTTCAAAGTGACAGCTGTCTTTGTCAAAGTGACAGCTGTCATTGTTAAAGTGACAGATGGCGGTTATTTTTTTGTCCTTATATAAAATAAGTATTTTTGAAAATAGTCCTTTTCTAGATTTTTGGGGACTTGAATTCATTGGAACGTACAGTTTCGATATTTGATCGCCGAGGAATTAAAATTGATACCAAACTAGACATCATTTAAATAATTTGTAAAAAAAACAATTGACAATTATTTGAATATCCTCTTTGACACTTCTACTAGAATTATCTCCACAAGATCTTTAATTTGATTGGCCAAACACGAAAGATCCAAATTATTTATTTTAAAAAAACAATTGACGAACGTTTGCATGTGATGTCCAAATATAAGTGATAATAATTCTAACTCCACATTATGATTCTTATTATTTCTTTGGTTTAGAAAAATATAACAAATTTTATAATATTTCAAATTTTGATAATAACAAATGAACCGCTTATAATTTCGAAAAATGTTTCAGGTGAATGTTGTGCCAAATCATTCAATAATCAATTTTAGTTATTTCATATTTCATGATAAATACTACTGTTTATAAAATAAACGCAAAAAACTAAAAAATTTCATCAATAAAGTTTTAGTACCACTGGTTGAAAAAAGCTCATCTACCAACTTGAACCTAGCTTTCTGATGAAAAACTTAAATATGAAATTTCAGTCGAAAATTCGTACGCGTTCTCAAGTTATCGTGCTTCCAGACAGACCAATTTTTTTTCAAATTATGTTTTTTGGGTTCAGTAGGGTCTAAAACGTCAAGATCCTGAACTGTCAAAAAATCATGATTACGATATAACGGGAAATTATTATATAGCCCCCTTTGTAAGCATATTGCTTGCACGAAGGAATGTGAGATTTGGCAAACTTAAAGTTCATATAAAGAAGGAGCGCAGAAAGCGAAAATTATGTACAGAATGTCCCATTCTTATTTTAATATTAGTATGTAAACAGAAAACTTTCCACCCCTTTTTTAAGCATATTGAACGCACGAAGGAATGTGAAATTTAACACAGTTGAAGTTTATATGAAGGAGGAGTGCAACAAGTAGAAATTATATGCAGGATGTTCCATTTTAATTGTATTTTATTACGTGAAGAGAAAATTTTGTCCCCCTTTTTAAGCATATTGCATGCAAGAAGGAATGTGAAATTTATATGGAGAAGAAGTGCAGAAAGCCAAAATAATATACAGGGTGTTCCATCTCGATTTACCGTTGAATGCGGTATCATTTCACACTGGAATACATTGAGAATGTCTGAAGTAAAGTTCAATGGTTTCTTCCCTCCTCCGAGGGATGAAAATCTTGAACGAGAGCCACAATTTTTTATTTCAGATTCGGATACCAAATAAATTTTACCTGAAACGTCCGAGGATGCAAGGTTAAATTCAATAACATCAAACTTAATACTACTGAATCACGGTCAAATCGTGCTTCCAGATAAACCAACTTTTTTTTAAATTATTATAATGTTTATTGCTTGGAAAATTACTTGTAATTAAAATAAAAGTCACTATTTAATAATTTAAAATAAAATAAAAGTTTTATTCTTCTGAATATCACTAACAACACTATATTATTTATTCATCACTTAATACTAACTCAAATAAAGTCGCAGATATTTATATTCAACTATTTATATACATTGTTCACTTCACTGTTTGATATTCACTATTCTAGGCCATTACACTATATTCACTCAAGTCGTTTGCTTGCATTTATATATAGAAATATCCATGTCTCGAAAATTCTACCACATTTCTAGAATATTGCTAGAGGATTCCACCGGGAGGGGTGATGTGATGCGGTGCGGCGCGATGCAGGGAGGACGAAAGGCTCCGCCCCGGCGCGGGCAAGAAGTCTACTTCACTTTTATGAGCCTCCACACTCTCGCACGTTACATTATGTTTTCGGATTCAGTAGGGTCTAAAATGTGAAGCACAATAACTTGAGAACGCGTACGAATTTTCGACTGAAATTTGATATTGAGTTTTTCATCAGAAAACTAGGTTCAAGTTCGTAAATGAGCTTCTTTCAACCAGCGGTACCAAAACTTTATCGGCAAAACTTTTTAGTTTTTTTGGGTTATTTTATAAACGGTAGTATTTATCATAAAATATGAAATGACTTTATTGGTTCTAAAATAATTTGGCACAACATTTGTTATTATTAAAATTTGAATTATTATAAAATTAGTTATATTTTTCCGAAGCAAAAAAAGTGAAAATAGAATTATAATTACTCATATTTGGACATCACATGCAAACGTTCGTAAATTATTATTTTTTTCAATAAGTAATGGGGGTTTTTCACTGTATTTTGTTTTCTGAAAGTTAGATTCAAAATAATAACTTTAAAATTTTTCAAACTCACCAAAACTCTGTAGTTTCTCAAATATATTTTTTAGAAATTTCACCATATTTCAAATTTTGTTATGACGTTTCAATTACTAGTTTTCTAACTGCCAATCAGAGTTGCCTACATTTGAACACGTCATGCGCGTGCTTTGTGCGCACGGTCTTTCACGTATATCTATAGCCCGTCCAAGCACGAATATTACATGTTTTAAATAATTTTAGTTCCATTTTATTAGGCAGAATGGAATATTTATTTTGTAAATCCCACTCTGACGTCCAGATGTATTTTAAAATAAATTAAAGCACCAAAGTAGAAATATAACATTTATAAAATATTGTTCATATTCGCTTAGTGTTACTATACACAATTCTAACAGCTGTGACGTCACTTTGGATACTAGAATTGTTTTTTCAAAATTCTGAACGAAAAGTATCACGTTATTAAATTTTTTCTGTATAAAGATGTTTAAAATTACTAAATCTATCATAATTAAAACTCTTGTGAGGATAATTCTAGTCGAAGTGTCTAAAATGATATTTAAACGATTGTCAATTGTTTTTTTTACAATTCATTTAAATGATGTCTAGTTTGGTATCAATTTAAAGATTTTGGCGAGATAAGCTTAGTAGATATCAAGAATAAATGATTAGTGGAAACTTTGTTACCATCTTTAAATTACAATACAGGCAATCAAATGTCAAATCCACCATCTGTCACTTTAACAAAGACAGCTGTCACTTTAATAATGACAGCTGTTACTCTGAAATATGCAGTTGATTGATTTGAATGATGAAGGGTCAAAACTAGTTTTATAATAAATGATATTAGATAATTTTTTTTATTACCCATTGATTTTTTATTGTTTGATTACTATTTAAGGAAATTTTGGGCTGATACCTATAGTTCATTGTTAAATTTTCAAACTGACGTCATCATTTGTTGGTAAGAGTTACCAACCTGAAAAAAAACATAAAATCGTGATTTACTGTTACTTTTATTATTGTAAAATTGGAAATAACTGCCTTAATAAATATCTTAGACAAAAATGTTTCAACTAAAGATTTGAGAGCATAAAATTCTGTACCTAAATCATCCAATAAAACTAGTTCTGCATTTCTAATATCAGCAGAAAATCACTTATTAGTAGTGTAACGAATTTAAGTAAATAAATTAGTCAATTCGGCTTTACTGGTGCTTAGAATTATTGTGGAAATATTTTACATCAAGAAATAGAAGCGAATATATTTGTTTTTTAGAAAATTGCTGGTACCTTCTAGCGCTTTCTAGAAAAGTATGGACGTTTGCGAAAAAAACGTAGTGGGGAGAGACCCACGGTATATATCAGTGGCTGACTCAACGAGGAGTATTATTGATTTTGGCTCAGAGACCTTGTAATATGGACTGCTACTGGTTGAAATAAATTGTGTTATTTAAAATAAATCAATATTGACATAAATAATTAAAGTTAAGTTATAGTGTAGTGTAAGTTCAAATTAGAATTATTTATTAGAAATAGTGTTAGTTATCTAATTTATTAAGTGTTGAGTAACTTTTGCTCCCTAAATTAAAATAAATAACGTTAGAGTAGGAAGGAATACAATAACGACTGTGCCGCTAATAAAGACGAAAAACAACATAAAGATTGGCAGATTAAAGGCCAAAACATATTTATTAGTTGGTAAGATTGTTTTGGCTTTCTACTGACATTTAATTCATAATTCTATGATAATTATTTCAGGAGATATGAGCTTTCAAAAAGTGACTGTCATTTTGACATTGACAGCTGTCACTTTGACAATGACAGCTGTCACTTTAAAACTGCAACCATTTTGCACAAATGGACAGTAGTATTAATGTTTCTAACAATTTATTTTTATTTTCAGGTAAAAAATGGCGCAGTCTGACTCCGCAAGATCGCCGCCCGTATGTGGAAGAAGCCGAACGTCTCCGCGTCATTCACATGACCGAGCACCCCAATTACAAATACCGTCCAAGGCGCCGCAAGCACAACAAAGCGCGTACTGCACCAACATCTTCCATTGCAACCGGTCCTCGTGTATCAAGCCCTAGCCAAAATTCCCCATCCCCTCATTACTCTTCATACATCCCTAACGCGGGGCTGAGCCCCGCTGCTGGCTCTGCCAGCAGCTACAGCGATTACAACCCGCCCCAAAATGGGGATTTCCAACAGCAAAAACTGTTCCAGAATTACCAATATTACGGTTATCAAAAGAGTCCTTATTTGCACACTCCTGACTCAAGCCCGACTCAAAGTCCCGAACCTAAGACTAATTTAAAGCCCCCAAAAAGCCCTCAAGATAGTACCCCGAAAGATAACTCCAATGAAGATCCCAACACGCCAGTTTTGCCAACCCCAGAAATGAGCCCTTTGGAGCAAGAGAAGGAGAATTTTCAGTACAGTGAAGAAAAGCGGTTGATTCAGCAAAACAATCAACAAAATTATGCGAGGCAGACGTTCAGACAACCAGCTGTCAGTTATAACAACTCACAGCCAATTACTTCTATGCCAATGGCTAATGGTGTGTATGTCATGTGCGCAAATAGGAGCTCTGTTGAGCAGGGGCATATTGTAACTGGTACATTTTTTCCCCCAGTTGCTACTTCGCAGGACCACCAACTTTTGGGGGTGAACCACGCCACCCTAAGCACCACTGCCACTACAACTAATACATTAAATAGTTATTTTACTACTAATATGTCTCAGTATTACAACCAGACTTACAAAAATGAAGATCCTTCCAGCTCCATGATGGAAGAGCCAAATATGTATAAATCCAACTTAATGGAAAACGAAATTTATAAGCAAAATTTGACTGACCCCTATTATTCCAACAGCCCTATTGTGCAAAACTACATGCCTCAAGAAGAAAGAAGTGACGTGGACAGTGACGTAGATGCCCGCGAATTCGATAAATATTTAAAATACACCAACAATGCAGACCAATCCATGATCGATTCCAACCACAATTACCACAGAAACGACACCCAAATGTCGTTCGGTTTCCCAACTCAGCATTCCTCAGTTATTCTGCAAAATACCAACGTAATCAAATCCGAACCAAACCCCACTAGCTCCCTAATGAACCAACAATACCACCACGATCTCTACGTGTCCCACGACATTGGTCCTCCACCAGCGGGGCCCAAAACTGACGATGATTTTAGTGAAATTTTAGCTGATGTTCGAAAAACATGTTATAGTAACTAAAAGTGTCTTCCAGTGTTAAATTTAGTGTCTTCCATTGACAGTTGAGTGCAATATAAATAACTTTTTCCAGTGACAGTTGCTTTTTATCATGACGTGATATTACAACATTTCTCTTATCATAAAAACCTCGTATAAAAATGTTTTTTGTACTAATTTATTCTAACTTTTCAAAATCAGTGCCTGTGATTGAAAGTAGAGTGCTCTTCAATTTATTTGGGTCTGACAAATAGAAAACTCTTTATTTTATTAAATTACAATTTTATTTTACAATGGCCATAAGTTTTCCAAACTTATTTTAATCTGTTTAGGTTATCTCCCCGAGAGCTTGAAATTGATACCAAACTAGACATCATTTAAACAATTTCTGTACTTACATCCAAAATATCCAATAATTGCCTCCCGAGTCAAATTAAGTCAAATCCAGTCGACTTTACTCAATTGCCAAGTGCAAAAAAAAACTATCCTGGCTTAAAACTTGAAAAATTATTACCCAACTCTGTCTACAGCGCGCGCTGTTCAAGCAGCAAATGAATATATTGTACTACCAATTTAAAATTTAACCTAAAAAAAAATTACGGAATTTGAATACCGAGTTATGAGCAAAAAGGCGCAAAATGTAACTTTTTTTGTTAAATTCATAGCTTTGCGCCAAACCGTCGCTGACACTCGATTTTTTGCGCAATTCAAAGGAAAATTAATAAACTTGATTTATTGGGACGTGAGTTACGTCCATCATTTTTTTTTGCATCCGGTACAAGTTGTCAAAGTTTGACTTTTTTTGACATCAAGAATATTTTTTTCTTAGGGGTGTTGTAGGGAGTGCGATAAATTTAGCGTCAGATCAACTTGCATCCCCTGAAAGATAAAACTTCAAACTTTCCAAAACTCAAGGATTCATCCATTTTTGATCAAAATTGACCGATTTATGGTGGTTTCAAATTGAGCCCGAATTGGCCCAAATTCTATTTGGCTAAACCTCCAATTTCAATGAAACTTGCTGAAAATATTCGTTCCAGGATTGGAAATATGGGAAAAATAATAACTGTTGATCTTGAAAACCTCATTTATCAATTTATATTATTAAAAATGTATACTTTGCGCGGTGTGTCTGTGTGCTCTGACCAAGCTCGACGTGGAATCTTGAAGACAATGACGGTAGATAAAAACTTGGTCAAAGCGGGCGAAGCCCGCGCATTAGTTGGGTGCGAAGCACCACCGTCCTGAAAGAAAAAACTTCAAACTTTCCAAAACTCAAGGATTCATCCATTTTTGTTCAAAATTAACCGAGTTATGGTGGTTTCAAATTGAATCCCAAAAATTCCTTTAGCAAAACGTAAATAATAAATTAAAATCGAATTCTATTTGGTTATACCTCCAATTTCAATGAAATTTGCTGGAAATATTTGTTTTAGCATTGGAAATATGAGAAAAATAATAACTGTTAAACTTGAAAACCTCATTTATTGATTTATATCATTAAAAATGTTTACATTGCGCGGTGTGTCTGTGTGCTCTGACCAAGCTCGACGTGGAATCTTGAATACAAGACAATGACGGTAGATAAAACCTTGGTCAAAGCGGGCAAAGCCCTCGCATTAGTTGGGTGCGAAGCACCACCGACCTGAAAGAAAAAACTTCAAACTTTCTAAAACTCAAGGATTCATCCATTTTTGTTCAAAATTAACCGAGTTATGGTGGTTTCAAATTGAATCCCAAAAATTCCTTTAGCAAAACGTAAATAATAAATTAAAATCGAATTGAGCCCGAATTGGCCCAAATTATATTTGGCTAAACCTCCAATTTCAATTAAACTTGCTGAAAATATTTGTTTTAGCTTTGGAAATATGAGAAAAATAATAACTGTTGATCTTGAAAACCTCATTTATTGATTTATATCATTAAAAATGTATACATTGCGCGGTGCGTCTGTGTGCTCTGACCAAGCTCGACGTGGAATCTTGAATACAAGACAATGACGGTAGATAAAAACTTGATGAAAGCGGGCGAAGCCCGCGCATTAGTTGGGTGCGAAGCACCGCCGCTCTGAAAGAAAAAACTTCAAACTTTCCAAAACTCAAGGATTTATCCATTTTTGATCAAAATTAACCGAGTTATGGTGGTTTCAAATTAAATCCCAAAAATTCCTTTAGCAAAACGTAAATAATAAATTAAAATCGAATTGAGCCCGAATTGGCCCAAATTCTATTGGGCTAAACCTCCAATTTCAATTAAACTTGCTGAAAATATTTGTTTTAGCGTTGTAAATATGGGAAAAATAATAACTGTTGACCTTGAAAACCTCATTTATTAATTTATATTATTAAAAATGTATACATTGCGCGATGTATCTGTGTGCTCTGACCAAGCTCGACGTGGAATCTTGAATACAAAACAATGACGGTAGATAGAAACTTGGTCAAAGCGGGCGAAGCCCGCGCATTAGTTGGGTGCGAAGCACCGCCGCCCTGTAAGAAAAAACTTTAAACTTTCCAAAACTCAAGGTTCATCAATTTTTGCTCAAAATTAACCGAGTTATGGTGGTTTCAAATTGAATCCCAAAAATTCCTTTTGCAAAACGTAAATAATAAATTAAAATCAAATTGAGCCCGAATTGGCCCAAATTCTATTTGGCTAAACCTTCAATTTCAATGAAACTTTGTGAAAATATTTGTTTTAGCTTTGTTGACCTTAAAAACCTCATTTATTAATTTATATCATTAAAAATGTATACATTGTGCGGTGTGTCTGTGTGCTCTGACCAAGCTCGACGTGAAATCTTGAATGCAAGACAATGACGGTAGATAAAAACTTGATCAAAGCGGGCGAAGCCCGCTCATTAGCTGCGTGCGAAGCACCGCCGGTTGTGAACAAAAGCCACTGTTTTAGGGCTACTGACGTAATTTCATTTTATTAGGGAGTCGGTAGTATCACACACGCACACATGCACAATGTATACATGTTATATTAATACAAAAAATACGATTTTGAAGGTTAACCGAGTCTGCAGATATTCGAAATAAGGGAGTTCAATCACAAATTTCATTTTATTTTATTTTTTTCTCTACAATTTCGACCCCATCTGAGTCATCTTCAGGACTGCTACTATTTAAAATAATTTTGACATATTTAGAAAACTATTAACAAGATCAAATATTATTGTACTTACAAAAAAATTTAATTTTAGAAATCCTCAAGGTCTAAATAAAGTTTTTAATATGTAGCTCTCCTGAAGATGACTCAGTTGGGGTCAAAACTGTACAGAAGGAAAGAAAATAAAACAAAATTTGTGACTAAACTTCCTCATCTCGATTATTTTTATTATTTTCATCAAGTTTCATCGATACTTTTTAGTACTAAGACCGAACACAAATTTAAAAAATTACCGAACTTACAATTTGCGCGTAACAAAACAATTGAAAATCGTTTAAAAATCATTTTTGACACTTTTACCAGAATTATTTTCGCTGGAGCTCTAAGAACCAAATTACTTCTTTTGAAAAAACAATTGACAAACGTTTCACATTAGGATTTTATTAATAACAAATGAATCGTTAATAATTTTGAAAAATGTTTCAAGTAAATTTTGACCCAAATTAATCAAGAATCAATTTTAGTTATTTTGTATTTTATGATAAATACTACCGTTTATAAAATAAAGGCAAGAAACTAAAAAGTTCCATCAATAAAGTTTTGGTACCACTGGTTGAAAAAAGCTCATTTACAAAAATAAAACTAACTTTTTAATAAAAAGCTTGGATATGAAATTTTTGTCGAAAATTCGTAAGCATTTAAATTGTGAAAAAAATAATCGGGGAAGAAATTATTAAATAATGAAAATTAAGTCATACTCCAATATCGAGAAGTGCACTATAAAGCCTTATTCATGATCTCTAAAAATAATACAAGACGTTAAAAAACTAACGGGTTTATAGCAAAAACATTTTTATATTTTGAGGTCTATATATTCATTAATACTCTAAATAGATCTATAATATCTTTTAATGTAAATATTTTTTATATATAGGAAAAATATATACACTTGTTAAAATTATTCAAAAATCGCACAAATTGGTTAAAACGGACTTTAAGTGCCTTGTATATATATTCTAGTAAAAATATATTTTATATTGAAAATTTAGATTTATATACATTTTATATATTGTTGTAAAATATTCCTATATTATTGAAAAAGACTGCCTGTAATTATGGAACACCTTCTCGCAGCTCTAAAAATATAAATGACAAGTGCCCCAATTTATGGGGCACTGCAGATCATACATTTTTATAAGTTGTTCATTTAGTTTTATATTGTTGATATGCACAATAAATTAGATTACACCAAAGTCTGTACACTGCAATGTATATATTAATTTTAAACCGATTATTTTTAAATTAGTTTTGTCGTGTACTGTACAATTATGGGTATAATATACATATTTTGTTTCACTTAATTGTATTTTTTATTTATTTTATTTTAAAGTTTCAGAATACGCATCCTGATTTTGGTCTCCAACTAGGTAGGTATTGAAAATATGCTCTCTGCGGTCGGCTTCTTTTATTTATTACGCGAACTGCTGGCCACATTCTTTTATTTTTATTTTTTCGTCCATTTAATTTTCTCCGCTGTTTAACGCGCGTCAACTGTTCCGCGATGTTTTTTTTTTTTGTTGCAAACAACGTACTTATTAAATTAGTTATGACAGCGGGTTTTTTTATTTGTAAACGAGGCAGACTTTGTGTCGTGTAACTATGGCATCTTGTCATAATTAAGCGTGAGATTAGATGCGATAAGATTAGGGATTAGTTAGAGAGATTAATCGGAAAGATAAGTATTTCCATATTGATTTATTATTAAAAATGTTTGACAACTTCTGTTCACATTCACTTTTTTAGATAAGGCGTAAATATTTCCACTTTATACTGATTGCTTTACATATCTAATCTGAATGCGGCTGTTAAAAGCAATATTAATTCATTGCAAAAATTATTGGAAAATTTTTATTTCATTTCCTGAAATGAAAATAACTAAATTTTCCGCAAAATTACGCACGCAAAAATAAAAAATAATAATGCAAAAACGTAGTTTGTCCCAGTTTTTTTTATTATTGTTCATTTTTAATTGACAATTAATTTTATTATATTTAAACAAAAATAAATGTAAGAAAAATTTTTTTTATGTTCATTGAAATGAAAATTTAAATAATTATTTTCAAAAGATGAATTAAGAATTAATATAAAAGACATGCGTAAATAAATAATGATAAATTATCAAAAATATTCCAATTTTTTTCAAGATTCAAGGATGTCTGCATTATAGAATAATTCTGCAAGATAATAAATGTTTTTATTCACAACTGAATTTGAATATAGATACATCAGATACCAAACATGCAACTAGTTGAAAAAAAAACTTGTTTTCCTATAATTATTTGATGAATAACCATTTTTAAAATTGATTGGATTTATATATTTTTCTCCACAAAAAAAAAGCTACACTATTTTTTCGCGTGAAATTAACTTGGCAACAGCGCCTGCTACAGTTCTATGTTCAATTTTAAATCAACTGTCACGAGTTTGAATGTGTTTTCGTACATTTATCTCAACTAGTGGTCACCCAGTGGTCGAAATTCGACTGTAATTCATTATATTGTTGAATTTAAACGTTATTGAATTCAACCCTCTATAACCGAGAGTTCTGAAGAAGATCCTTGGTCAAAGGATCGAAACGTCAAAGTTTCAAATAAAAAATACAGAATTTAAAATCAAAAGTAGTTCTTATTCAATAAAATTCTGAAAAATGTATAGATTATTAAATAATAATCGTTTATGTTCAAGATTTTGGAGGGATTTTCCCTACCCCCGCCCCTCGAAGAAAGGGGAAATCGTTAAACTCTTACTTTAGACATTTTTGCATTCGGTGCATATTTCTCGATATATTCCAGCAAAAAATTATAATGTCCTCGGCGGTTAATTAAAATTTCTGTACTTCTTCTCCATATAAACTTTAAGTATGTTAATCTCACATTCCTTCGTGCGCGCGTTACTAAGTTTTCTCTTCACGTAAATTCAAATGGGACATTCTGTATATAACAAAACTTCACATTCCTTCGTTTGCTTGCGCAGTACAAAATTTCTTCTCCACGCAGAATGAAGAAGGGACATCCAGTATATAATTTTACCTATCTGCACTCCTCCATTTGAACTTCGAGTATGCCAAATCTAATATTACTAACTGCACGCGTTACAATGTTTTCTCTTCACGTAAAATCAAAATGAGACCGTCTGTATATAATTCAAATTCAAGCTTTCTGCACTCCTTCTTCATTTAAACTTCAAGTATTCCAAATCTTACATTCCTTCGTGCGCGCGTAAATTCAAAATTGGACACCTGTATATAATTTTAGCTTTCTGTACTTCTTCGCCATATAAACTGCAAGTATGCAAAATCTCATATTCCTTTGTGCGCGTGGTACAAAATTTTCTCTCGACGTAAACCTAAAATTGGACATCATATGTATAATTTTAGCTTTCTGCACTCCTTCGCCATGTAAACTTCAAGTATACAAAATGTCACATTCCTTCGTGAGCGCTGTACAAAGTTTTCTCTTCACGCAAAATAAAAATGGAACACCATGCATATAATTTTTGCTTTATGCACTCCTTCTCCATATAAACTTTAAATATGTCAAAACTCACATTCCTTCGTGCGCGCATTACAAAGTTTTCTTTTCACATAAATTTGAATGGGACATTTTGTATATAATTTTGGCTTTTTGCATCCCTTATTGATTTAAACTTCAAGTATGTCAAATTTCACATTCCTTCGTTTGCCCAGTACAAAGTTTCTTTTCCACACAAAATGAAGAAGGGACATCCAGTATATAATTTTATCTGCGCGCGTTACGATGTTTTCTCTTCACGTAAAATCAAAGTGAGACTTTGTATATAATTCAAGCTTCCTGCACTCCTTCTTCATTTAAACTTAAAGTATTCCAAATCTCACATTCCTTCGTGCGCGCGTTACAATGTTTTCTCTTCATGTAAATTCAAAATTCGACATCCTGTATATAATTTTAGCTTTCCGTACTTCTTCGCCATATAAACTTCAAATATGCAAAATCTCACATTCCTCCGTGCGCACGTTACAAAGTTTTCTCTTCACATAATTTCAAAACTGGGCATCCTATATATAATTTTAGCTTTCTTTACTTTTTCGCCATATAAATTTAAAGCATGCAAAACGTCACATTCCTTCGTGGGCGCGGTATAAAATTTTCTCTCGGCGTCAACCTAAAATTGGACATTCTGTATATAATTTCAGCTTTCTGTTCTTCTTCGCCATATAAACTTTAAGCATGCAAAACGTCACATTCATCCGTGCGCGCGTCTCTTCACGTAAACTCAAAATGGGACATTCTGTATATAATTTTGTCTTTTTGCATCTCTTCTTCATTTAAACTTCGAGTATGCCAAATCAAACATTACTGGCGCGTTACGATGTTTTTTCTCCACGTAAAATCAAAATGAGACCGTCTGTATATAATTCAAATTCCAGCTTTCTGCACTCCTTCTTCATTTAAACTTCAAGTATTCTAAATCTTATATTCTTTCGTGCGCGCGTGAATTCAAAATTAGACACCTGTATATAATTTTAGCTTTCTATACTTCTTCGCCATAAAAAGTATGCAAAATCTCATATTTCTTCGTGCGCGTGGTACAAAGTTTCCTCTTCACGTAAACCTAAAATTAGACATCCTGTATATAATTTCAGCTTTCTGTCCTTTTTCGCCATATAAATTTTAAACATGTAAAATCTCACATTCCTTCGTGCGCGCGGTACAAATTTTTCTCTTCACGTAAATTCAAAACTGGACATCCTATATATAGTTTTAGCTTTCTGTACTTTTTCGCCATATAAATTTTAAGCATGCAAAACGTCACATTCCTTCGTGCGCGCGGTACAAAATTTTCTCTCGACGTAAACCTGAAACTGGACATCCTGTATATAATTTCAGCTTTCTGTTCTTCTTCGGCATATGAACTTTAAGCATGTAAAATCTCACATTCCTTCGTGCGCGCGTCTCTTCACGTAAACTCAAAGTGGGACATTCTGTATATAATTTTGTCTTTTTGCATCTCTTCTTCATTTAAACTTCGAGTATGCAAAACCTAACATTACTGGCGCGTTACGATGTTTTCTCTTCACGTAAAATCAAAATGAGACCGTCTGTATATAATTCAAATTTCAGCTTTCTGCACTCCTTCTTCATTTAAACTTCAAGTATTTTAAATCTTATACTCTTTCGTGCGCGCGTGAATTCAAAATTAGACACCTGTATATAATTTTAGCTTTCTATACTTCTTCGCCATAAAAAGTATGCAAAATCTCATATTTCTTCGTGCGCGTGTTACAAAGTTTCCTCTTCACGTAAACCTAAAATTAGACATCCTGTATATAATTTCAGCTTTCCATACTTCTTCGCCATATAAACTTCAAATATGCAAAATCTCACATTCCTTCGTGCGCACGTTACAATGTTTTCTCTTCACATAAATTCAAAACTGGACATCCTATATATATAATTTTAGCTTTCTGTACTTTTTCGCCATATAAATTTTAAGCATGCAAAACGTCACATTCCTTCGTGCGCGCGGTACAAAATTTTCTCTCGGCGTCAACCTAAAATTGGACATTCTGTATATAATTTCAGCTTTCTGTTCTTCTGCGCCATATAAACTTTAAGCATGCAAAACGTCACATTCCTTCGTGCGCGCGTCTCTTCACGTAAACGTAAACTCAAAATGGGACATTCTGTATATAATTTTGTCTTTTTGCATCTCTTCTTCATTTAAACTTCGAGTATGCCAAATCTAACATTACTGGCGCGTTACGATGTTTTTTTTCCACGTAAAATCAAAATGAGACCGTCTGAATATAATTCAAATTCCAGCTTTCTGCACTCCTTCTTCATTTAAACTTCAAGTATTCTAAATCTTATATTCTTTCGTGCGCGCGTGAATTCAAAATTAGACACCTGTATATAATTTTAGCTTTCTATACTTCTTCGCCATAAAAAGTATGCAAAATCTCATATTTCTTCGTGCGCGTGGTACAAAGTTTCCTCTTCACGTAAACCTAAAATTAGACATCCTGTATATAATTTCAGCTTTCTGTCCTTTTTCGCCATATAAACTTTAAGCATATAAAATTTTAAATTCCTTCGTGCGCGCGGTACAAATTTTTCTCTTCACGTAAATTTAAAATTGGACATCCTGTATATAATTTTAGCTTTCTGTACTTCTTCGCCATATAAATTTCAAGTAAGCAAAATCTCACATTCCTTCGTGTGCGCGGTACAAAGTTTTCTCTTCACGTGAACCCAAAAAGGGACATCATGTATATAATTTTAGCGTTCTGCGCTCCTTCGCCATATAAACTTCAAGTATGCAAAATCTCACATTCCTTCGTGCGCGCGGTACAAAGTTTTCTTTTCACGTAAAATTAAATAGGACACCTGTATATAATTCAAGCTTTCTGCATTTCTTCTCCATATAAGCTTTAAATATGTCAAATCTTACATTCCTTCGTAAGTTACAAAGATTTATCTTCATGTAGAATTAAAATGAGACACTTGTATATAATTTTAGCTTTCTGTATTTCTAAATATGCTTAAACTTCAAGTATGCCAAGTCTCACATTCTTTCGTGCCTTGATATAATTGGGTGTTCCACTATTTTTTTTTATCCTCTTTTCTGATAGGACATGAATAAATAAAAGTATCAGTAAAAATGCGATTCAAAAAACTTGAGAAATATTTTTTTTCAATTTGAAAATTTTCCGTGGCGTCCAAAAGTCTATTGTGTCACTCAAACGGTAGGTCTTATTCTTCATCAAACATTTTGATAATATTGACATAAAGTGAAATAGGTGGCATTAGTGTCTTGCTTATTTAACATCATCTAAATTATTTTTGTTATTGTCAATAAGATCATGAGCTAGATAAATTATACAGTTATCAAATTTACTTGTCAAAATCACGTTTCTTTCGACCAAACAATATCAGTGGTTTGAAGCTTAATTTTCTCTCCATGCGCATGTCTGTGAAACTTGGAGGACCCTCAAAATGTTTCTAAACAGCATTCGAAAAATAAAAATGATACATATTTCAACTTTTCTGATATATTTCAAATAATAAGTACATCAAATTGCAACGCAACAATATTTTTTCATTTCTGTACCTCTTCGCCATAAACTTCAAGTATGCAAAATCTCACATTCCTTCCTCTTCTCGTAAATTTAAATGGGACATTCTGTATATAACCAAACTTCACATTCCTTTGTTTTCTTGCGCAGTACAAAGTTTCTTCTCTACGCAAAATGAAGAAGGGACATCCAGTATATAATTTTAGCTATCTGCACTCCTCCATTTGAACTTCGTGTATGCCAAATCTAACATTACTAACTGCGCGCGCTACGATGTTTTCTCTTCACGTAAAATCAAAATGAGACCGCTTGTATATAATTCAAATTCAAGCTTTCTGCATTCCTTCTTCAATTAAACTTCAAGTATTCCAAATCTTACATTCCTGCGTGCGCGCGGTACAAAGATTTCTCTTCACGTAAAATTAAATAGGTCACCTTTTTATAATTTGAGCTTTCTGCACTTCTCCATATAAACTTCGAGTATGCCAAATCTAACGTTCCTTCGTGTGCGCGGTACAAAGTTTTCTTTTCACGCAAAATAAAAATCTGACGTGGGCATCACGTGACTTACTTGTACATCATTAGATATATATAATCAAACAAAAAATCTCATCATTTCACGGCTAATTGTTTTTGATTTATCTAAAAAATTCTAAAAATCTGTCAAGTAAAATGCGCTTTTAGCCTAGTCGGTTGCTATGGAAACAGTAGGTCCTCATTTTCATGCTACAACATTCCTAAATACTAATTTCCAAGATTCTACGGCTCACAGTTCTGAATTTATACGCAAAATTGAAAAATAAATTCCAACTGAAGTGCACTTCCGGTTATTATTATTATTATGAAAATAGTAGGAAATCATTCAGATGCTACAGCAGACTGAAATACCAAATTTCAATATTCTACAGATGATCGTTCTGAATTTATGCGAAAAATTCCAAAAGATTGTCAAGTATAGTGCACTGCCGGCTCAGTCGATTTCAATGAAAATAGGATATGAGCATCTAGACAGTACTATCATCTTGAATACTGAATTCTAATATTCCAAGTTCAATCGTTTTGGATTTATGCGGAAAATTCAAGAAATGTTTCGAGTAAACTGCACTTTGGGTTCAGCCGATCGCAATCATAATACAAGATGTACAACTAGATGTTATAGAAGTGCTTAATACAAAATTTTAATATCCTACGACCGATTGTTTTGAATTTATGAATAAAATTCGAAAAGTCTGTCATATAAAGTGCACACTTCCGGCTGAGCCGATTGGTACGAAAATAGGAGATGATCATTTGGATGCTACAGCAATTTCAAATACCGAATTTCAACATCCTACCGTTGATCATTCTGGATTTATCAGAAAAATTCGAAAAAAGTTTCAAGTAAAGTGCACTTCCGGTACAGACGATTGGAACCATAATGCGAGGTGCACAACTAGACCCTATACTAGTCTTAAATACAAAATTTCAACATTATACGTTCAATCAGTTTTGAGATTTGTACTTAGTACAAATAAGTAAAAATAATAATTTCTGCTTTATGCACTCCTCCTTCATATAAACTCTAAATATGTCAAACCTCACATTCCTTTGTGCGTGCGGTACAAAGTTTTCTCCCAAAGTAAAATCAAAATTTGATACTCTTGTGAATTTTGTCGGTTTCACAATATTTACTTGTTACTTTGTACAAGTAAGTAATTATTTGGACATCACATGCAACGTTCGTCAATTGTTTTTTTAAATAAGTTATTCGGTTCAATCGTATTTGATCAATCAAATTGAAGCTACTGCGGGGATAGTTCTAGTAGAAGTGTCAAAAAAATATTTAAACGATTGTCAATTGTTTTTCCCACAAATTATTCAAATGACGTTTAGTTTGGTATCAATTTTAAGTTCTCGGGGTAATAAGTTTAGCAGATATCAAAAATAAATAATTAGTGGGAGCCACGTTATCATATTTAAAAACACTTCCTGCGATCAAATGTAAGAACTAAAATATATTCACCACTGCCACTTTAACTACAGCTGTCTCTTTAAGAATGATAGCTGTCACTTTAGCAATGACAGCTGTCACTTTGAAATATGCAGTTGATTGATTTGAACGATGAAAGGTCAAAACTAGTCCTATAATAAATGGTATTAGATAATTTTTCTATTATCTATTGATTTTTTATTGTTTGATTACTATTTAAGGAAATTTTAGGCTGACACCTATATTTCAATGTTAAATTTCCAAACTGACGTCATCATTTGTTGGTATATTAGAGTTACCAACCTGAAAAAAAGGATAAAATCGTGATTTACTGTTACTTTTATTATTTCAGAATAAGGTTTGTATCTTATTCGAGCATCGCTATCTCCAAATCATTTTCTGCAAAATCGAAAATAACTTCCTTAATAAATATTTTACGCAAAAATGTTTCAAATAAAGATTTGAGAGCATAAAATTCTGTACCTAAATCATTCAATAAAATTAGTTATGCGTTTCTGATATCAGCAGAAAATTACTTATTAGTAGGAAAGAATACAATTACGACTGTGCCGCTAATAAGGACGAAAAACTACATAAATATTAGCAGAGGCCAAAACATATTTATTAGTTTAGCTTTCTGCAATCCTTCTCCATATAAACTTCATTCCTTCGTGCGCACGGTACAAGGTTTTCTTTTCACGTAGAATTTAAATGGGACAGCTTGTATTCAGCTTTCTGCACTCCTCCATATAAACTTTAAATATGCAAATTATTTTGTACGCGCAATATGCTTCAAAAAGAAGAACAAAGTTTTCTTTCCACGTATTGAAATATATTATAAATGGGACACCCTGTTTATAATTTCCACTTTCTGCACTTCTTCTCCATATAAACTTTGAGTATGCCAAATCTCACATTCCTCTGTGCATGCAATATGCTTCAAAAAGGGAATCAAAAGATTTCTTTTCACGTATTGATATAATGAATAAAATGAGACATCTCGTACATAATTTTCGCGTTCTGCACTCCTTCTTCATATAAACTTCAAGTGTACCAAATCTCACATTCCTTCGTGCATGTAATTTGCTCAAAAAGAGGGCCTAAAGTTTTCTCTTGACGTATTAATATATAGATTTACTTTTTTGTTCATTCCTACGTTTTTGTTAATAATATCGTTTCAATTCTTATGTTTTTTATACAGGGTGTTGATATTAAATTGTAAAATCCTAAAAAGGCACTTTAACTCATTTAAAATCAGTCCAAATTTTTGATTTAGAGCCCCAGTTCACCGTTATTGGCGTTTTTTTGTTCTTCGAAAAATCTGCATTACTCCCTTATTTCAAAAAATCTTTAGAAAATACAAAAATAACAAAACAGCGATCAATCAAAAATTTCAAAACAAGATATTTTTAAAACTACTCAATTGATTTTTGAAAATAAAACATTTACAAAGTCTGAAACATTTTTTCGATTTGTCCAAAAAAAGTTTTTGTTCAAATTTTAACTCACTGCAACAATCATTTAAAGTAAAGTAGGCTTGCTGTCATTAAGCAATGAAACAAAAGACGAATAATTAACGCATAATTCAAACTTAAGGCAAGTGTTTTTCTGTTTGTACATTTCGTAGAATATGTTTATTTAAAAAAAATATATTTTGGGAAGTATTATTGTGGATTACAAATCATCAATGAAACATTTTGCGTCAAATGATCTCCTCTTACTTAGTATAAGTTTGTAGGCTATGCAATATCTTGTTGTTGAATATGCAAATATTATGATGAATGTATGTTTCAAGTGCTTATATTTTTACGACCGTAGGTGTTTCGGTGTGTGTATGTAAGTAACTGTAATTACAGAATGTGGCGAAACTCGGACTTCCGGTTGCTCTTTGTGCCGCTGTGTTTCACGCTTAATTAACAATACACACACACAAACATCTCTGAAGTCTGTTGCGCATCAATAAGTTAGAATTACGAACAGATCCTTCAGGGACCCTCTCACCAAAAACAAACGAAATCTTTCTTACGGTTACGAAAGAAGCCACAGGCACACCATAAAAATATTGTCGAATTTTTTGGGGAGCTATCTCCTCGTAGGCTTTTAATCTAATTTGACGAAAATATTTTCCAACTTAATTGTTACTGGGAAAAACAATTCTAAAAGTGGTTTGGTAATTTCCGAGCGCTTTAAATTGATACCAAACTAGACATCATTTAAATAATTGGAAAAAAACAATTGACAATCGTTTAAATATCACTTTTGACACTTTTACTAGAATTGCTTTTGCAGGGCAAAACAAAAAACAATTCCAATTCCACATTATGATTTTTATTTTCAGAAACGTAGAATAATTCAAATTTTAATAATAACAAATGAACCGCTAATAATTTTGAAAAATGTTTCAAGCAAATATTGTGCCAAATTATTCAAGGGCCAATTTTGGTTATTTGATATTTTATGATAAATATTGCCGTTTACAAAATGAACCCAAAAAACTAAAAAGTTTCATCAGTAAACTGTTGGTACCACTGGTTGAAAAAAGCTTATTTACTAATTTAAAACTAATTTTTTGATGTAAAGCGTAAATATAAAATTTTAGTCAAAAATTCCCAAGTTATCGCCCTTGGACATCAGTATTGACAAGCTTTAGAAAGGGTGCCAACCAATTTTATTTTACAAAGCTAGTAAACTTCTTGATATTTGTGCGTCGGTGAGTGTGTGTTCGGGATGATTTGCATATCTTGTGGTGGTCTTTGGGCCAACCAGGCGTGAATAGTACAGCAAAGCCGCCATCTTGGTATCGGCCGGAAGTGACGAGATAGATAGGATCACAGTTCACGTTACACTCGGCTGCCTGTGACCCTTCCTTCCGTAACACACACACAAACACACAAAGTAAACGGCTCCGAAATCCTACACTAAATTCACGATAAATTATAACTGCTTTCTTACTTCATTCGCTAGAATAATTTCATTTTTTTTCCAATAGATTTTAGTAGTGAATAACCTCATTGCTTCTTGTACACGTGTGCTTAGCTAGATTTAACTTACGTGGGTGCAGAATAAAAGAACATCGCTCATACAGCACCAGCACACTATGATGTTTATATAGGATAACGGACTAGAGACAGTTGAAGCTCGCTGTCAGAAACACCCACCGAAATCAACACAACAGTTTTGGATTTTAATTAATGAACCTTCAGACCAAACATTAATCATAGAAGAGGTAATATACATTGGCTTATTTGGACAAATCTGTCCAGGAGACGAAAAAGAATAATTTAATATGACCTCAATTTTAATTTTGGATCGTTATAAATATCTATACTCTATTCTTTCTATTCCAATTAAGAACGATACAAAAAGCTTGCGAAACGAATTTGAATTTCGCGCCAAATCCAGTAAAATTCTTAGCCAATCAAAAGTGTCGTCAAGCAGAAGCGAACTAATCGAAACAATTTTTCTTTACTAGGCAACAATTCAATTGTGCAATCGGAATATTTTCTAGCATTCTTCGTGCTGTTTTTTTCATTTGTTTTCTATTAAGAGCTCTGTACGTTTTCGTTTTAAATTTTGATTTGTCACTATTCGTTTTGAATTGCCGCTATGTTGTTCTATAGACGCTAATTTCCCTGTGGTAAGATTTGGAAGTGAGCGTGGGGGCCCAGGGCCTAGGGGCGGTGCCCAGCCGACACTGACCTCTGACCTCGTGAACCAAGCCGGGCCCTTGTGTGTGACGTCATCAAGGAATCTGAGACGTGACGTGATATGAATGTCTAATTAGTAATTAGCAGACATCAATAAAATAAATTTATACATTTAAAACAAAAGTTATTTTACTCGCACCTGTTTAATTACAAAAAAGTGACATCTATGAGTCAAAATTTTGTACCAATCAGAAAAAAAAATAAAAATGTTGAGACTAGATAGAGACAGAGAATACAACCCTATTAAAATGGATATTAAAAAAAAGTTTTTGATGAATAGAAACTAAAATCAATATGGCGGCCACCTCAAGATGGCGGGTCACCTATTTCTTCACAACCACCTTGACATGGGTATCAAATCAAAGGGTTTAACGAGCAGAACAATATTTTCCAATAAAATTTGGAAAAATTGTGTCAGAAAAAATGCCCACCAATATTTTATTTCGATATAATTTCCGATTTACATTTGTTCTCTGCAATCTTGATACATTTAATGCTTGATGTAAACATATCGCATCTTAAGAGAGAGACCCTTCTTATACAATTGCGACAGAGAAAGAAAACTATACGAATGTATAGTTATGGTGTATATGAAGTGATTTATATTTCGGGCGGGTGATAATTACAAGGCGGCGGCGGTTGGGGCGGCGCCCGATGTGGGGCGTCGGGGGCGTTATGCCCTCAGACTGTGGCCCCGTGCCAAGAGATCGCCGACTATGATGATGCCGACAAATATCACCTGGTGCTCCGTGTCACTATCGAGATAATATTAATATCTTAACGCTGAGAATTTATAACATTTTCATGCTGTGTTTTTTAACAATGTGAGTGGGATGATGGCTGTTTATATACGTTATAATAGTGAAGAAGCAGTAGTTTTAAATTGATTGCCTTTAGAATCAAGAAAGTCTGAATTTTGAAAAGTAAACTTTCACGAAAAGCTTTTGATACATATTCTGCGTTTACTGGGAATTAATCCTTTGGTACAGTTGGCCATTTTTATTGTTACCTTATTTTAAGCGCTGTTCATAAATTTCATGCGCAGTTTAATCACTGTTTCAAAAATTTAGAGTGTCGCATCAATTAATTACATTTTTCAAAGTGACAGCTGTCATTGTCAATTTGTCAAAGTGACAGCTGTCATTTTTAAAGTAACAGATGGTAGCTTTATTTTAATCCTCACATAAAATCTGAATTTTGAAGAGTAATATTGGAATAATACTCTGTAAAACTTCAAAAAAAAAGTTTTTGGAACATGTTCTGCGTTTATTGGGAATTAATCCTTTGGTGCAGTTGGTCATTTAGATCTTTACCTAGTTTTAAGCACTGTTCAATTTGATAAGAAATTCATACTTGGTCTAGTGTACGTTATGAATCCACAATTAAAAATCTGGTGTGGCCACCACAGTACTTCCACAACCATAAATTTCATGGCCAGTTTCACCGCTGTTTCAAAAAATTTAGAGTGTCGCATCAATTAATTGCATATTTCAAAGTGACAGCTGTCATTTTTAATTTGTCAAAGTGACAGCTGTCATTGTCAATTTTTCGAAGTGACGGCTGTCACTGTTAAAGTGACAGATGGTGGATATATTTTAGTCCTTACATAAAATCTGAATTTTGAAGAATAAAATTGAAATGATATTCTGTAAAACTTACAAAAAAAGGTTTTTGGTACATGTTCTGCGTTTACTGGGAATCAATTCTTTGGTGCAGTTGGTCATTTTTATTTTTACTTGTTTTGGGCGCTGTTCAATTTGATAAGAAATTCATACTTGGTCTAGTGCATGTTATAAATTCACAGTTAAAAATCTGCTGTGGCCACCATAGTACTTTCCCTACCAAAAATTTCATGGCCAGTTTAACCACTGTTTCAAAAATTTAGAGTGTCCCATTAATTAAAATGACAGCTGTCATTGTCAATTTGTCAAAGTGACAGCTGTCATTCTTAAAGTAACAGATGGTGGCTTTATTTTAATCCTCACATAAAATCTGAATTTTGAAGAGTAAAATTGAAATGATACTCTGTAAAACTTTAAAAAAAAGGGTTTTTGGTATTTCTGCGTTTACTGGTAGTTAATTCTTTGGTGCAGTTTGTCATTTTTATTTTTACTTGTTTTGGGCGAAGTTCAATCTGATAAGAAATTCATACCCGGTCTAGTGCACGTTACGAATCCACAATTACAAATCTGCTGTGGCTAGCACAGTACTTCCCCGACCATAAATGGCCAGTTTCATCGCTGTTTCAGAAATTTAGAGTGTCACATTAATTAATTACATTTTTCAAAGTGACAGCTGTCATTGTCAATTTGTCAAAGTGACAGCTGTCATTGTTAAAGTGACAGATGGTGGATATATTTTAATCCTCACATAAAATCTGAATTTTAAAGAGAAATATTGAAATGATGCTCTGCAAAACTTCCAAAAAAATGTTATTGGTACATGTTCTGCGTTCACTGGGAATTAGTCCTTTGGTGCAGTTAGTTATTTTTATTTTTACCTAGTTTTAAGCGATGTTCAATTTGATAAGAAATTCATACTTGGTCTAGTGCACGTTATGAATCTACAATTAAAAATCTGCTGTGGCCACCACAGTACTTTCACGACCATAAATGACCAGTTTCATCGCTGTTTCAGAAATTTAGAGTGGCGCATCAAATAACTGCATATTTCAAAATGACAGCTGTCATTGTCAAAGTGACAGCTATTATTGTTAGAGTGACAGCTGTCTTTGTTAAAGTGACAGCTGTCATTGTTAAAGTGACAGATGGCGGCTATATTTTAGTCCTTACATAAAATAAATATTTTTGAATATAAGATTTTTGGGAACTTTAATTACATTTAATCACCGGAATTGTAATTCAAAAATGGTAACGTGGATTCCACTGATTCGTATTGTATCCCTTCCTACTAATAAGTAATTTTCCGCTGATATTAGAAGTGCAAAACTAATTTCATCGAATGATTTAAGTACATAATTTTATGCTCTCGAATCTTTATTTGAAACATTTTTGCCTAAGATATTTATTAAAGCAGTTATTTTAAATTTTGCAGCAAAGGATTTGGAGATAGCGATGCGCGAATAAGGTACAAACCTAACTCTAAAATAATAAAAGAACAGTAAATCACGATTTTATGCTGTTTTCAGCATGTTAATAGTATACCAATAAATAATGACGTCAGTTTGAAAATTTAATCATGAAACATAGGAGTCACCCCAAAATTTTAAACGTTTTTTGTTTGAATCTCCTTTAATAGTAAGCAAACAATAAAAAATCAATAGGTGATTGGAAAATTATCCAATACCATTTATTATAGAACCAGTTTTGACCCTCCATCATTCAAATCAATCAACTGTATATTTCAAAGTGACAGCTGTCATTATTAAAGTGACAGATGGTGGATATATTTTAATTCTTACATTTGATCGCCGGAAGTGTAATTTAAAGATGGTAATGTGGATTCCTTTACTTAATCATTTATTTTTGATATCTATACCAAGCTTAACTCCTCAGAAAAAACAATTGACAATCGTTTAATTATCCTATGACACTTCAACTAGAATTATCCCCGCAAGAAATGATAGATTTTTACTAAGTTCATCTTTCCGAGAGCTTTAAATTGATACCAAACTAGACGTCATTTAAATAACTTGTAAAAAAACAATCGACAATCGTTTAAATACCATTTTTGATACTTTAACAAGAATTATTTCCGCAGAAGCTTTGATTTGATTGATCAAACACGAAAGAGCCAAATTACTTATTTAAAAAAAAAAAAACAATTGACGAATGTTTGCATGTGATGTCTAAATATGAGTAATAATATTTACTTCAGGAAAATATACCGAATTTTATAATAATTCAAATTTTAATAATTACAAATGAATTTTAGTTATTTCAAATTTCTCGTCACTGCTACAACAAATCTACTGAACACATGAATCAGAAAATTTGCACAACACCAAACAAAAAATAGTGTAGATGAATAAAAAGCAAAACAAATAAATTAGTACAGTAAAAGCGTAGACAAAAACTTCTTCAAAAGGTAACATTTCCTTCAGTCCCAATAAAATATATCCTCCTCGGGCAATCACTTCTTTTTGTTTTTTCCAAAACAAACATCGAAGAACCGCCCTGCATATATTACAAAACCTTTAAAAATCCTCCAGTTTTTGCTGTTCAAAAAAAAAACTTCCAGCGGCAGGAACAAAGCACAGAATAGCCAATAAACTTTCAAGCCACATTGACACAAATTTTAAATCAAAGTGCCTTATCTCTAAAGCTCCCGTTACTTACACTGCAGTGAGCGCTACATGGTACAAATTAATTAACGTCACTTTGCAATTGCGACGATAAGGCCCCTTATGCCGGCTCTGTTACGAAAAACGCACAACTGCTTCCAATAATTTGTAGCTACCGTAAACAACGCCAAACGTTCAGATAGTGCAGTGATAACCCTTTATGGTAACGTAGATAAGGCCGTATTTTATTCGTTTGGTCTAAAAATCGCGGAATATAAATACAAACCCTTCCATCTGCGAGTCAAATAATATTTATATTATCATTCGCATAATTCATAATATTAGCGTTTATCATTTATTAAATAACAATTATAAAATGTCAAGTATGTGCTGCCATCTAGTAATTACATTAAATAAATAAAATTTGGTTATTAGTTCTGCCATCTATGATCAAGTGGCCAAACCTCATGACAGTTATAAAAATTATTTTTATTCTTTCTACAGTTTTCTTTTTAACCCAACGTTTCCGTAGTAAAATGCTGTAATAAAAATTAGAAGACAGTTCTTGCAAAATGGCTACCAAAATAACTAGAAGTTCGTAAATACACAAGAAATTTTGTCAATTCAGCCTCTAAATTATAGTGACAGTCCTCATAAGTGTATAAATACTTTTATAACATTATTTTAATTATTATATTATAAAAAACAGTGCAATTTAACCTAATTATGTCCGAAAAGTAAGTACGTGTCATGCGACACTATTCAACAAAACAATAACATATGATGTAAAATGCACAATTTGGGCATTATTTAATTAATTTTTCAGTTCTGATTCCGATAATAAGAATTGGTGGGGATCATGGCTAGACGCAGCCAAAAACAAAGTGGGTTAAGGGTTTGAAATAAGCAAAAAATTGATGATTAATTTTTGCAGGGTTCCGAAGTGCTAGAATTCGTAAAAAAAGATTTAGAAGAATTTGGATCTGCAGTTAAAAGTGAAGCCAGTAGTGTAGTTACCACAACGGGATCAGTATTAGAAAAAACATTGAAAGTAAGTTCGACCTACGTTATTTTTAAAACAATTCATTCTGTGTGGTTTATATTTTAATGATTCAATATTCAAAACATAGATTGCACGAAACAGCTTGAGTCACGAAATATTTGCAAAACTACTTTATTATTGAAGCCCCGAGAATTAAATGACCTAATTGCAAAACTGTCCAATTCGATTTTCACTCAAGGTCATTTTTTCTAATATTCAACCTGTACAAATAAATAAAAATACTTTCGGGTTGAAGACCGATAACAGTAGGAATGGAAAAACATTTTAATTACCTTAAGGTTCTTGGTAAAAATGTCCAAATTATAATTTATCATTTTTCAGCTTGATGAACCCGAATCTACTGCCAGTAATATGAAAAGAAGTTTTAGTTCATTTTTAGGTAAGCAATTATCGTTTCGTAAATACTTGTTTTGTATAAATAACATGAAAAAAATCTTGATAAAGCATTTAAACTGAAGAATAATTGATTAGGCATGAAAATTAATTAATATATCGTGTCGCCACATTGGCGACGGTTATTAAACCATTACTGTTATTCAATACCAAATTTTAGCTCCTATCAGAAAACAGTGTTTTTTATTGTGTAGCGCATTTCCCTATGTACAATTTTTCCGCGGATGAAGTCCTCAAGAGGAGGAAAATCTTTATTATCAATTTTACGACCAAAAAACTTGTTTATGAAAAGTTCTGCTTGTTTCAAATCCGATGTTAATAAATACAGGGTGTTAATAAATTAGGAAAACATTAAATTGCTTCGAGAGAGAAATTTTGAAATAAAAATTCGAATGCTTAAACTGAATAATGGTTTTTATGTAATAAATTAAAATCAAGATAGACTTTTTTTGGAAATATTAAATACAAGAAGCAATGCATTAATTCAAAATACTGCAAATCACTCGTCAAGTTTACGATAAATTTGTTAGGCTATACATTTTTTCAGAATTTTAAATGAATAATAAATTGCGTTTGGTTATAAATTCTGTATTGATTAAAAACTTTGACGTTTCGATCCTTTGACCAAAGATATTCTTCAGGAAACAATGATACATGAATAAAACAAGGCAAGTAACAGTTACTTGGCTTCTTTTATTTTTGTATCGAAATGTCAAAGTTTCTAATAAAATGTCCAGAATTTATAACCAAAAGCAATTTATTATTCAAATTTTTATTTCGAAAATTGTGTTCAGTCTTTGTTAGTTAATTAACAACTCAAATCTGTAATCTAAATTTGAGTTTCTACGGAATTCCCATTTAAATATGCAGTTTTTGATCAATTTTTTGACGTATTTAATAATTAATTTGACCCTCTTTTTAAGATATTTAGTAAATAAAAAATTGAAATTGAAGAATTTGACCTGTGAAAGGCTGTGTACTAAATTTTGATGAAATCGCTAGAAAAAATCAGGGATATAGTCCAGCTGTTTTTAAAGATTTTTTAGAACCAAAAAAATCAAATTCCGCCTGTCATTCTCTCAATTCATGACATATTTAATGATTAATTTGATATTTAATGGTTGAAAAGTATCTTGAACCATACTCATAGAGAAATTTGGCCTTTTGGGGGCTGTAAGCCAAATTTTAACGAAATCGCTGATAAAACTAAGCTTATCTCCCCGAGAGCTTTAAATTGATACCAAACTAGACATCATCGAAATAAATGAAAAAAGGGAAGCTAAGACAAGAAGTGGATTCAACAATGGAAAGAGCACAAAACGGGTTTAGGAGAGGACACTCTATGCAAGATCACATATACACAATCAAGAATCTCATAGAAAAATCTATAAACCAGGAGAGCAAATTATATAAAACATTGGTTGATCTGGTAAAGCATTCGACAGAGTACCGCGAAAACATATGTGGAAAATATTAAGAGAAAAACTGGATAACGAAAAACTAATAGAAGCAATAAAAAGTGTACAGAAAAACATCAAATTACGTAAGAACCGGAAATAAAACATCAGAAGAATTTTGCACAACGCAAGGACTAAGGCAAGGAGGTGCATTAAAAGTCCGTTGCTATTTATAATATTCTTTGATAATATTATCAAGAAAATAAAGGATAAAACAAGAAAAGTGGATAATGATTACCATCGGCTGACAATTAACAACAATAGGTGAATGTGCTCTCGCAGATGATCTAGCAATTCTAGCTAAGAACGAGAAATACATGCAACATAATATAAATATATGGAATGATAGACTAAAGAAGCATAATATGATCATAAATGTAGACAAAGCAAAAACAATGGTAGTAGCAAAGAAGATACAATAACTAATATAGAAATAAACTGGAAGGAAATACAGCAAGTAGGTGGCAAGTCTGAGGATAACAATTAACAACAAAGGAAGCATAGATCAAGAAATTAACAAAAGAATATTAGCAGCCAATAGAAACTTACATGCAATAAACAAAACAATATTAAATAACAAACAAGTGTCGAAAAATACAAACATGACAGTCTATAAAACAATATATAGACCATCTTTAATATATGGAAGTGAGACGTGGACAATAAATCAAATAAAAAAAGCTGGAAATAGAACGCATACATAACACTATAGACAAGAAGCAAGTGGCATGGTATAGCCACTTGATAAGAATGCCAGAAGAGCGACAAAAAAAAACAAGTATGGAACACAAAGAAGAAAAAGAGAGGAAGACCTAGAAAAACATGGGAGGATAATGTAGAAGAGATTTTAAGGAGAAACAGTATCAGCTGTCGAGATACAAAAAGAAAATCAGAGAACAGAGCAGAATGGAGAGAACTGATAAAAATCTGAACTAAAATATAAAGCAGATTTGAAAAGATTAATAATAACTAGACATCATGTAAATAATTTGTAGAAGGAACAAGTGACAATCGTTTAAATATCCTCTTTGACATTTCTCTACTAGAATTATCCCCGCAAGAGCTTTAATTTGATTGACCAAACATGATAAAGTCAAATTACTTATTTAACACGTTGGCTTAAAATATCAAAAAAAAATTTTCTGTGTGTACGGTATACGAAAAAGATAAGGACAATATAACCTCATATTGGACGTTTCGGCGCCGAAATAGCCCGCCATCATCAGCTGAATAATAATGCAGTTTTTCCAATTTAAGTTGTATTTTATTGTTTGACTACTATTTTTCTACATTCTTTAGCTGATGATGGTGGGCTGTTTCGGCGCCGAAACGTCCAATATGAGGTTATATTGTCCTTATCTTTTTCGTATACCGTACACACAGAGCTGGGAAAACTACTGTAAAAAGTAATTAACTACAACTACCAATTACTTGATGAAGAAGTAGTTGAAACTTTTTCGTTGAAAAGTAGTTCAATTACTAACTACTTTGTAGTTAACTACTTATTTTCCAATTTCTTTACTAATTACTTCGAAATAATGGAAAGTCTTACTGATTTTATTATAAGAAACTAAAAAACAAAATGAAGGAATAAAATAAGTAAATTATATAAATACAGTAGGTACATTTTGAAGAAAATTATAAAAATAGTTGAGGATTAGATTTCAAAATTAGTACTTTTTGAAATAGCTCATCCGGCAGAGCATGTCTTCGTGGTGCATTTATACATGATGCAAATAGAAATAATTTTTCTACTGGTGCTGAGGATGGTAAACATGTATTTTGCTTCACAAATAATTCTCTTGAAAGTCTGTTCTTCAAAAATCTCTGGAGTCAATTTTGATAATGATATTGCGCTGTGCTCAGCGGATATATTTGCCTCACTACCACTCATGATATTTTCGCCAAAATCAAAAAAATTTGTCTGTAATAGTTTTTTGTGCAGAAGTTTTTTGATTTTTTTAAGGTATAGTAAGTGCATCCGAACTGAATATTTGTATGTCTTATTTTATGACCAAATCTTCTGCTATCATTTTGATGTCAGCTTTTGTATAGCTCTTTTTTATATTAAACCAACGAAATTTTATGATTAGAATTTATTACAGCTGCTGTTATCGCAGTTTTTGAATTTTCATTAATTGAAAAAAAAAAATTGAACACCTTTCTTTAAACTTTCGTAGAGTTTTGTATTGAACCTGTAAGATGTATATTTTTCATATCTAATTTTTATTTGTTGAATTTTACATTATCAAAAGTAGCTCAAATATCAAGAAGTAGTTGAATTCCTGAAATGTAGTTGAATTTTTTCTTAGAAAGTAGTTTAATTAGTAATTCAACTACTTTGTACTTAACTACTGCCCAGCTCTGCGTACACATCATTATAGAAAACAGGTTTTTGACAAAATGGCAAGTTTGATTAATTAAGTAGCCCCCCAAGAAGTGTTAGTTCAGGGCCCCACAAATTCACGGTATACATTTAGCTGATAAAAAAATATTTTATCTTATTTATCACAAAAATAACGAAATAGAGGAGAAAGGCATTTTTTGTTTAAAAAAAACATCAAAGCTTATATTCACAAGTTTTAAAAAATACGCATGTCTTGAGTCTACATCTGCGATCCAAATTTTAATAGCTCTAGCTTTTACGTAATTTACATTTGAATATGAAGTTTTCTAGTTAATTTTCTCATAATAATATATTTGATCCTTCAATTCAGGATTGCCATGAAAAAACCTGTGAAAGAACCCAGTTATTATAAGAATTTAGGCATGTTAAACACTTGATCAAATAAATGTTCAAGTTCATAAAGACGTATTTATTTTTTATCTTAGATTGAAAGGACTATAATTGTTACACACAAAAAAGAAAAATTAAATTTTGCTCCAACAAAAATTAGCACTTTGCTGTCGAAACGTTGTGTTTCTAATTAATTTACAGAACTGATATCCCAATAAAACATATTTATTTAGAAAATATAGAATTTTCAAAATACAGATTTATAATTTGTCCTCTTGTAATAATTGTAATAAAGTAGTGTTCCTTGTAATTAATATTAATTTGCATTGCATGAACAATGTAATATATTTTCTTTTTGAAAAAACCCAGAAGTGGGTTGGGCTTTTTAAAAAAAACTCGAGTTTTGGACAACCCTGCTTTAATTGGGATATTTAGTGGATGAAAAATATCGTCAACCGTAATATCATTGAAGAATTTGATCTCTGGAAGGCTGTAAACCAAATTTTAATGAAATCGGGGGTAAAGCATTTTTTCGCCAATAAAACATCAAAACAAACTTTTTAAAAGGACTTATAGAATTGAAAAAAAAGATACGCATATTATTGTACTTCTTTCTTCAAGAAATTTCATGTTTTTGTACATCTGTAAAATTTGTATATCGTGAATTAATTTCCTCAACAAGCAGAACTTTTTATAAAGGATGACTTTTGGTCTTAAAATGAATAATTATGATTTTTGATGATTATTTGGAAACTATTATTTATTGATAACAAAACAAACAATGACAGACTAAAAAATCAGCTAAAGAAAAATCATTCAATTTATTATAGAAGTTTCACTTTGATCGTGCAAGTTCAGTGAATTACTTAAATTTTTTTAAATTTGAAGTGGCCATATATTAATTTGATAGCATATCTAATTCGTATATATTTTATTTGGTGCGATATTTATTTTGAAAACCGACAATCTCTAATTGATTTTAAAATTTGTAACTTCAAATGAAAGCATTCAAAATGATTTTTGACGACTTCAAAAAGGCGTAATGTGTGTTAATAATTTGTTGTGTTTGTAGGGCAAATGAACACAGTTTTGAATCCAAGTCCCGACGATTCCGACACAGAAGCAATTTTAATCACAGAAGGTTCCGAGACGGTAACGTTAACTAAACTACAAAGAGCAGTTTACGAGTTACAGAAGCATGAAAAAACATTTACTCAAGACCCCGAGCCTTGTTTAAGTAAAAAATATGAATGTTGGCTGGAAATAATTGACGATCAGCTTTCGGAAGAACGTTTAACTAAACATTTAACCAATAGCGTTATACTTAATAACCAGTATCTTAGATTAGTGCCTGATAGGGTTTCGCACCAGCTTTTTTGGAAACGGTAAGAATAAAAATATTTTCTAGTTATGTAGCAATAAAAATATATTTTTCAGATATTTATTCCGTAAAGCACTTATAGAAGATGAATTAGCGCATCAGGAAGAAGTAGAAAAGAAAGAAGTTAAAGAAAGTCAAATAACTGAAGAATCTTTACAGTGGGAGAAAGGTGCGTAATTTAAAACTGTTTTTCTTTTTGTTCACAAACAATTCCTCGTAGAAGATTTCGCCGCAGACATCGATTTAACAGAAGAAGAACAGATCAAACTTCTAGAACAATACGAAAACGAAAAAAAATCTCAAAGTCCAGTCAAGTCTCCAGTCAATGAATCTAGTGAGGAAGTGATTTTCGAAAAACAAAGCCCCAAAAAAGGAAACCAAAAAGTGCCAAAAAAAGGATGCGGTGATAATATAATCGAAAACACAAAAGAAAATCATTTTACAGTTGACAAATCTGCACTTCCAGCAAATATTACCAAAATTAATAAGACAGATTCTTCGACAAGTCTTGACGCGAAAAGCAGTAACAGTAGCTCGGACGGCGATTGGGAAAAAATTAGTGATTCACCCGAAAAATAACTCTGCTAAATATGCAAAATTGTATTCTTAAAACACTGCTTTTACGCGCACTTTTCCATTTTCTAATATTGATCTCTTCTTTGAAACATCAAATTTTTTTATTTACTGAATGACTTTACCAATCTTGCTGAATTTTTTGTACATACCCTCAATCTGCCATACAAATCACAAGTAAAAAATAGTGTTTTAAGATCATAATTTTGTTTCAAATCCTAATAATTTATTATCTAGTTCTCACTTTGTCGCGTTTTTAAAACGAAGCATATTTTGCTTATGTAGAAAATAATAAAAATTGACAAAAAAATTATATAAGTTAGTTTAATTTTTCAATATATGAATATATATGTTTGTTATTTTTAAACTAGTCTATTCGGAAAATATTGTGGCTAATTATAATACACGGTTATATTGTTACATGTTATCAAAGTTTTTATATTAAATATACTTCAACTGTGACATTTTCAATAAAATTGGTTGAAATATAACTTTATTTTTTCATTTTTATACATGTATATTTGTTGCTAAAAAAGTAGATACTGGCATGAAAGGTGCCATCAGCAGACACGTTCAAAACCATTAGCTTGTGAAGTTTGCGAAAAATCATTCCCGAACTCAGGCATGAAAGGTGCTTTGCATCAACGGAGCTGTGGAAGGCATCCACAAGTTAAAAACTATTTCCTTGTGAAGTTTGCGATAAATCATGAGGCTCCGAACTTTCATTAGCATGAAAGGTGCTGTAGGCTGCCCCTGGGCATTAGCGGAGCTGTGGAAGGCATCCACACGTTAAAAACTATCTACTTGTGAAGTTTACGACAAATCATTCAGACTTTCAAGCAACTGTGCAGGTGAAAAATGTTCTGTCCTAATTCTCCAATAAATCTGTAAACAAATTACGTATTAATACTACATAATTAAATCATAAGTAAAGCTCCGAAATTGTTGTTTGGGCCTGCTTTTTTATTGAACTTTTCAGTAAAACTAATTTTAGGTTATGAACAGGCAAACTTCCAACAATCGAAATTTCGGGCTTCATTATTTCCGTTCAATTATAGAACCGGTAATTAATATTTTCTTACCTGTGCATTTTCATCCGTTTTGCAGTACCATGTGAGCTTGAGCAACCACGAACAAAGCACGCCATCACCACAATGTTTAAAAAATCCAAATTTGAAAGCGCAATATAAAATACTCAATACTCACAATAACACACAACAAATAATACAAATCAAATATTTAAAAACAAATTTCAAGAGTAAATGTAGAGCCGTTACCACATCGCACACTCTTGAAGCAATATGGCGCTATTCAGTGTTGCTAAATGCAAGAAATATTCCTCTTAAATAGCCCTAGATGCGACTAAAATGCCAAAACTTTCCCTACATTTTGCTTCACTGCTTGAAATTACTTTGATCAAATCACTCTCTACCTTATTGAATCAATTAAAATTGATATACACAAATTTTAACATTCAAACTCCTCGAATTTACTTATAATAACAAAATTGTTTGCATTACGATCAACCATAACCGTTTTTAACGTAAATAAACTTATATAAAACAGTATACAACTAAATTTATATCATTTTTTTAACATTGTTTTAAATAAATGTCAAAATATTCACAGATAATCTATTTTACAGACTCGCATTCATAGTTAGTAATAGTGTACAATAATTGATTTTACTACTCATTACCAGCAGTCGCTAGTGTCGCGTTTCAATTATTAATTGTACTTGTCCAGTCCATGCGGGGTATATTCAATGATTTTATGATGCGCGATTTTAGTCCTTATTGAAATGTTACGTAAAGAACAATAAATGTCAATTAATACAAATGACAAATAACCAGCAAAAATCATATTTTTCAATATTTTAAATATAAAAATCAATTTTACAGGTAATTAAGCTAACAAAATGTGTTCTATTCTCAACACAACCGATATTATCACAACAAAATCTGTCATATATTTTAAATTAGTAATCTTAAATCAAACATTATTAGAAAGCTAATGTTGTTTAATTTTTTATAAAATCAGTGCATAATATAATAAAAATTTGAAATTGTACAAAGTACAAAGAAACCGAAAAAATTCACATATCAAGATTCTGATGGATTTATCCGTTTTGAGAATCCCTGAATCCATTTGTGACTATTTTTGGCTCGATGTCGATTCATATGTATGTCAAATGTCAAAGCTCGTCAAACATATAATGCTGAAATCTGGTATTTAGTTAATAAATGATAAGCCTAAAAAAGAAATGGAGGAATTTGTCAAAAATGCATTAGGAATAAAAGTAAGTTTAGCTACGACATATGAAATTAAAACCAAAGAAGAAATAATGTTAGTAGGAGTGGTAGAGGACTGGAAGGATAAAATAACAATACTAAAAAATAAATATAAACTAAAAGGTAGAGATATATTCACTGACAACGATTATACAGAAAGAATACTGACAGTGAGCATGAAAAATGAAGATAAAAGCAGAGTAAACTACATTGTAGTATATGGACCAAACGATGACGAAAAGGCAGATAATAAAGAGAAATTCTGGAATAAACTTCAAGAAGTAACAGAAGGATTTGATGACAGTGACATCACAGTGGTGGTAGGAGATTTCAACGCGACAATAGAAAATATGAATATGGGCATAGAAGAAATATGGCGAGGAGACGAAAAATAATAATGGCAACAGATTGATTGATTATTGCATAATAAACGACTATGCAATTTTGAATTCACTAAAAGCAAGCCAAACAGGAATGAGAAATCATCATTGACTATATCATTACAAACATAAGACAAAAAAAGAGTGCAAAGAAGTTTCGAGATTGGAAGCGACCATTTTCTCTTGTGTGCAAAAATTAAGAACAATAAACCACCAGTACAGAGCAGTAACTACAAGGAAAACCAGATAAAAGCGGAAAGTAACATGTGCGTGACAGCCCACAAACTGAAAGATCCCATAAAAAGGATAGATTACCAGAAGAGAATTGAGGAAAAAATTGGCAAGATTGAGAAACAAAAGCTGCGAACAGTAGAGGATATATGGAACAAATTCAAAGAAATAATAAGCTCATCCGCGGTAGAAGTATGTGGTATAACAACGACCAACAAAAACCGAAAATAAACAGGTTGGTGGAATAAGGAATTGCAGGAGGAAATAAAGAATAAAAAACAACACTTGAAGAACTATATCAACAACAAGACCATGCAAGATTATAAAAAATACAAAGAACAAAGGAAAAAAGTGAAACAAGTGATAAAAAGAGCAAAAACAGAGGCTTGGACGAATTTGGAAGGAAAAATAAAAATGGTAAAATTAACAATAATAAAGATATAATGGAAAGATGGCAAGAGCACTTTTAGAAGCGGAAAAACCTGGTAATACTAGGAAAATAGAAGCAGCAGGAAGTATGGACCACATAATAAACAACATCGAAGATAGCGAAGACGAAATTTCAACCGAAGAAATAAAAATTGCTCTATACAATCTAAAATTGGGAAAAGCGGCCGGACACGATAACATAAAAACAGAGCTTTTGAAATTTATGGAGGAAAGTGGTATTGGCATGTTCAAGGCCCTTTTGAATATGATATGGAAAGAAGGAAAAATACCAAACGTCTGGGAAACAGCCATTATACTTCCAATACTTAAGAAAGGAGATACTAGAGAATGCTCTAACTATAGAGGAATCTCAATAATTTGTGTAGCAGAAAAAATCTATGAAGCCATTATAGAAAGTAGAATAAGAGCGAAATTAGAGAAAATACTCGAAACATCACAGAGCGGATTCAGAAAAGGACACTGCACAAACGACCATATATTTACAATAAGAATCCTTTTGGAGGAAATGTTAGAACATCAGCAACAAATGTACATCTGTTTTGTTGACTTAGAAAAGGCATTCGATAAAGTCAAGAGAGAATATATCTGGGAAATTTTAAAAAAATTGACAGAGAATACAGACAACAACGAAACTACTCTTCTCTCTGAACAAGGCAATACTCAACAATAAAAACATATCTAAAAGGACTAAAATGACAGTTTATAAAACAATTTTCGTACCCACGCTAACAAACCGATGGAAAACATGGATTCTGAATAAAAGGCAGAAAAGTGAACGACAAGCAATGCAAATGAGATATCTTAGAAAAATATAGTAGGAGTAACTAAATTGGACCGAAAAAAAAATAGAGAAGTCAAAGAAGAACTACAGATTACTGAAATTACGAAAATAATTGAGAACAAACAATTAAAATGGCTAGGTCACTTAAAAAGAATGAACAATGACAAAAAAGTTAAAAGGGAAAAGAAGAAAAGGCAAACCGAAGAAAGAAATGGGACAAAAACATAGAGGAAATATTGGCGGACAAGAAAATCACTAAAGAAGAAGTAAAAGATATGACTAGAAGAAAGAACGACTGGCATAAACTCATCAAGGACAGAAGCTAGAGGAGGACAGAAATCTCAACTTCGACACCCAAAACATGTGAGGGCATAGATATATAAATAAATAAATGATCAACAAATGAATACATTCTTTGAAATTGAAAAAATATACAAATAAACATGGAGTGTCATGAATATGAACACATGTTTTGCAGAGTATATTTTTATCATTGTCAATTATTTTATTCCTCCATCCTTTTTTATGATACATATTTACTTTTATTAATTAATTTTTCAAGAGTTTTCAATGGTTTTTTATGATTGGTTTACTCCTCTTGTCCAGTTGTTATCAGTTTTTTGTATGCTTGTAATATTTAATTCTCTATTTTTCTGTAAGTTGAAGTTTATCCGTTTTACATGTTCATTTAATTTTACTGTTTTATTGTTTATATCCCTCTAGTCCCCTGAAGAAGCCAAAAATTATTGGCGAAAGCTCGGGTAAATGAAAGAAATGAGAATTTAAAAAAACTGAAGACTGATTACCCAATAAACTTTATACTTTATTTAAGCGGAAAATTCTAAAAATGTTTCGAGTAAACTGCACTTTCGGTTTAGCAGATCGCAGTCATAATGCAAGGTGTACAACTAGATGTTATATATATATATATATATATATATATATATATATATATATATATATATATATATATATCTACATACATATACATATATATCTATATATATACATCTAGTTGTACACCTTGCATTATGACTGCGATCTGCTAAACCGAAAGTGCAGTTTACTTGAAACATTTTTAGAATTTTCCGCTTAAATCCAAAACGATTGAACGTGGAATGTTAGAATTCAGTATTCAAGACGATAGTACCGTCTAGATGCTTATATCCTATTTCGGTCGACTGAACCGGAATTGCACTATACTTGACAGTCTTTTGGAATTTTTCGCATAAATTCGGAACGATCGGCTGTAGAGTATTGAAATTTGGTATTTCAGTCTGCTGTTGCATCTGAATGATTGCCTACTATTTTTGTAACAATAGACTGAACCGGAAGTGCACTTCAGTCGGAATTTATTTTTTAATTTTGCGCATAAAAGCGCATTTCATTTGACAGATTGTTAGAATCTTTTGGATAGATCTAAAACAATTAGCCGTGGAATGATGAGATTTTGTGTTTGATTATATATATCCAATGATGTATAAGTCACGTGATGTCCACGTCAGATTTTTTTTTTTTTATTGAGTAAACCACGCATGAAAACCACATGAAAATATTGTAGTGAGAAGCGCTAGTTAACAAAGAATGTTTTTGCAAAATTTGGCGGCTTCAAGTCAATTAAATTAATTGTAAAAGTAACCTTTGACAATTATATTACACAAATCTCAATTTTTGTTGGTTTTGCCAGCTTTGCGACGGCTTTACTTTGGAACTTACGGTAATAGGTCTTTGAATATGAATTATCTTGTTTTACTTGTAACAAAACTACAAATTTATTTTAAAAAATGCATGTATTTAATAAAAGTTACAACTTTTAATCAGTTTTTTGATCCGTAACTTCGAGCAACACATTAGACCCGCTATAAAAATACTGAACATTATTTATAGGAATAGCAGTTGTAGTGGGCAGAACACTATTTTCAGTGGTAGAATTAGTTAAATTCAAAACATTTTCATTTTGAACCGGAAGAATAAAACATTGATTAGTTTGGGTGATATCGTTAATTTTACAATTAGTAATGAGTGCTACTGGGGTTTCTTCCAATCGATTATTTGATTTTTCCGTTTGAGGCTTCAAATTTATTAAATTGGGAAATTGATTTTTTGGAACTTTTTTGACTATTTCGACAACTCGTTCTCCTAAACCTTCTGTCTCGTCTTTATGAGCTGCAATATGTATCATGTATTTATCTTTATTTACGGTACGAAATTGGCAAAAATTGCAGGAAAAAATATAATCGCTTTCTACACCAGGATGTTTAGTTTTCAAGTGGGTTTTGTAAGTACTGCTTTGAATGCAGGCGTAATCACAATGAACGCAAGTGTATTTTTTTTCTCCACTATGCCGCAATTTGTGTCGTCTCAAAGAATTATGATCAGCTGAAGAATAATCGCAACTGTCACAAGAAAATGGTTTTTGTCCTGTGTGGATTCTTATATGAAGCTTTAAAGCTCCATTAGATGCAGCTTTGTAACCACAATAATTACAAGGAAATGGTTTAAGTTTTTGGTGAACCGCTTCCACATGAGTCCTTAAAAGTCGCTTATCCTGAAACGCTCTGTTACAGATTTCACACGGATGCATTTTTTCTATATTTTTAGCCTTGTGGATGATTTTATGGTTCCGGAGCTGCTTTGGATTTTTGAAGCCTTTACCACACAAGTCACACAAAAACGGCTTTTCATCCCCGTGGATCAATTTATGAATATTATTTAATTTAGCTAAACTGTAAGTCTTATAATCACATTTATCGCATGAATATAGTTCCATATCAATATTGTGGGACCGCCATAAATGTGTCTGTAAAGTCTTCCAGGCGACAAAATTTGTACTGCATTCCAAACAACGAAATATTTTGCCGAAATGACATTTTACGTGATAAGACATATTAACAATATCGTTCATACGAACGGCGCAAGTTGATACGCAACATTTTTGCGCCCGTTTTTGATCTTCTTTTGGAAGTTTTATTTCTTCTGAAGTCTCTTGTTTGGGTGAATAATCTCCACTGTCATTCAAAGCGGGTGGTTCTGAGTTTTCCAAAAAATCTATTGGTTCATCTTCCATATCCGTATTTTCTTGTAAAGTTATGCTTTCCGGTAAAAAATCCGAATTATCGCCCTTTTTTTCTTCATTTGTTTGTTTTTCTTTTTCTAGATTATTCAAAGCAAGATTGTTGTTTTCAGTCAAAACGCTGCCATAAACAACACTATTAACTATTTTATTTATATCGTTCCGGCTCATTTCATGATCATGAATTAAATGTGACCTTAAACTGAGTTTGTGGTAGAAAATATTTGGGCAAACTGGACATTTTAGTTGCGCCCTTTTACTAGCTTTATTTTTGTGTACATTTTGGATATGGTCAGAAATTTTGCTGTCTTTTGTACAAATAAAAGGACATAAGTTACAACCAAAATACATCATCTCCGAAAAAAGTCTGTTTTTACTCAAAATAATCGGAGTTTCATTTTTGTTTTTAAATCTTTTTCTGACCTCATCGACCGAAAGCAACGAATCGGCATTGATTATATTAATAGAAATACTTTTAAAAGTATTTAAATCTTCATTATTTAAGTCATCGCTTCTTTTTTCGGCGGTGGCGGGTTCCTTTGGTTCAACATTTTCCAAAGTAGAAAGGATTGAAGAGACTTGACAACTTCCAATAACTGGTAGGCAGCTCTAAAATTATATTTTATAATTATTTGGCTCCAATTTTAGTAAAAAATGTTTACCTCTTGGTGAAAATCTGTGGAAGACCAAATAACATCAACAGGTCCATCATTCGGCGAACTTAAACAACTGTTGGGTACCACTGGATTTTGATCTGTCATTTTTAATATTTACACTTCAAACCTTTTGTATAAATAATTATTTGAGCACTAATTGAGTTTATTTTTATAAATTTCACAAAATTTATTAAAAATTTTAGGTTAATGTTGTTGTCAAAATTAGGGCATCCTCGTTTAGAGGCTATTTGTCAATTATTCTAATTTACCTCCTTCTGTCAACATTTAGGTATGCAATTTTATATTCAGCATACAACTATTATAAAAATATTGTTTTATTTCACACTAATAATGATAAATCTCGCAAAACAAGCCACTTATCGAATGTAGGATATGTTTGAGACTAGGATAAAATGGCGCGAAATTTAAAAAATATTGGCACAGTATATTTTCAAATCAGTTAATAATCGCAAATTAGTCTAAAATATAAAATAAATAAAAATACTATTTTCTCAATGCGTAGTGCACATCGTCTGTACTAATATTCAGCATTATTGTCATATTTATGTCAGTCCTTCCATGTTGAGTGATTAATAATCTAAAACTGCCTAAATTATGACAGGCACGTAAAGATATCTCAGGTGATGGTAGTTTAAAACTTTCCAAAAGGCACATTTGTTCCAAATTATGCAACATATTCACAAACGGAACTTCTTCGTTGCCAGTTCTTGTTACCTGATGAAAAATACAATAAATACATGCTTTTATATATCCGTATGAATATTTTTACCTCATTTGCAATTGCAGTTAAAACAAGCTGTTCCAATTTTGAGCAACATTGAATCGCTTGAACTTTTGAAGAGCTGCTCATTTCATTCAACACTTTGTCGACTATTGCCATGCTAACCAAATCTTTATCTTCTTCTTCAGCTATTTCTGTAGCCCGAGAGCACATTGCTAAGGCCCTTCGGGCATCTCCTGACACTGCAGCAACTTTTCTAAAAAATTTGCTATTATGGGACTGATTTTTTATTATTAGTTTTTTTTAATTTACCTTGCTACTAGTTCCAGCGCTTCAGTTTTAAATACAGATTCTGAAGCCAATCGTTCGGTTACAATTTTTACTAAATCTTTGTACTGGTAAGGTTTAAAAGTCAAACGAACTAAACCCAATCTGCTGTTGACTTTATTCGTCAAAATCCTAAAATATTTCAATTTTGTAGTAAACTTTTGAAAAATTTTACAACAAATAAAATACTTGAAGATACGGAATGAAGAACTACTCAGAGCAAATATGAAAATAAATGCCAACAAAACAAAGGTAATGATGACAGCCAAAGAAGAAAAACAATTGAAAATACAAATAGATAATAAAAATATACAACAAGTTTAAAGCTTTAGATATCTAGGAAGTATAATCGAAGATGAAATAAATAGCAGAATACAGGCAACAGTAGGAACTTACCATTGAAGCACAAAACATTGAACAAAAGAACGAAGCTGACCATCTACAAAACAATAGTACTACCAATGCTGTACAGTTCAGAAACTTGGGTACTAAATAAAAGACAACAAAGTAAAATCACAGCGGTGGAAATGAAATATTTTAGAGCTATAGAGGAAGTAACAAAACTAGACAAAATTAAAAATGAAAAGATTAGAGAGAGATTGGAAGTACAGTCAGTAATAAAGAAGATAGAGCAGAAACAATTGGGGTGGTACGGACATCTAATTCGACTTGAGGATAAAAGAAAAGTAAAAGAAATATGGAAAGCAAGAACAAAGAAAAGAAACCGGCGCAGGTCACAAAAAAAAAGGAACAACCAGAAGAGCACACGAGCTAGCAAGGAACCGGAACGAGTGGAGAAAATTCATATAAGACATCTGAGCGAAGCAACCTCGACACCCAGTGGATAGAAGAGGAACAGATAATATACTAATAATAGCCGTCAAAGTTGACTATAAAAATTAGAACGATCGAAGATAAAACATTATAATTTATAAGATATATGTGTTAAAAGTTTCAAATGCACTCACGAGGCTTTCAAAGACACTCGCTTCGCTTGTATTTTCAAACAAGCCGCTCGTGCATCAAAGAATAACTTTTCGCACTTGTATCTTAAATATAAACTAAAATACAAATTATTTGTTTACTTTTAATCGTGTTTTTCTCTGCTTGAAAGCAATGTTTTTAATTTTGACCACATATTCGGAAGGAGCTCAAAATTTTCTATGTGTAACAAACATGAATCAAATTTTTTGAAAAAATATATCACTTCTTTCTGTAATGTTTTTGAACAAAGCAAATTACATAAAAACTGCCTCTTTTTATAATAAACCTGCAGTTTCCTCTCATTTTCAGCACTTTAGGTGGTCAATCTTTTATAGAGGATACAACAACCTTTTCAATTTATAGCTGCCACCCTCAGTCTGTACGAAAGAGTACTGTAAACGTCAGATATATCCGTTTTTAATCATTAGGACGATTTCCAGAGTAAAGTTGGTCTCTTAATCTGACAACAGTAAGTAATCAAGTTAGAATTTGGTACACAAATATAATTTTATCGTAATTCAACTGCATCAGATTGTAGTTGGAATTGGCAAAACTTTCATAATATTTGCTGATATCACTAGCTTTGTTTTTAGATGTTTTAGAAGCGATATTTTAAGTAGTGTTTTAAGACAATAAAAATGTTCCGAATTATTTAACTGAAAATATTTCAAACAAATATTGTAGACAATTTTATTCTCTATAACTTGTATGTAGAAATTTTTCTTCAAAGTAATTTAGAGCACTTTTATTGCCTTAAAATACTTTTTAAAACAACGTTTTTAAAACCGTCACAAACAGAGTTCATGAGAACAAGGACAGTTCCGATTCAAATTGATTCTCGGTAAGGTTTTTTTATTTAAAGTAGGAATAAAAATATTAGTAAATAAGCATTGCATCCTTCAGGTATCTTCAACAATGAAATTTTGATCATTTAATTATTTCAATACCTTGGAAATCAAGTAAATTGACAAAACAAAATTTTTTAGAAATAATCAAGCCCAAGCCAGGCTCGATAAATGCAACCAATATTTATGCTTGCAGACATAAGCTTGCCGTTTTTTTATACGGCCCTGCATCCTACCGAGAAAGTACTAGGGCAAAGCAAGACCGACTTCTGTTTAAAATTGGGGCTCAAAGTAAAATTACAATCGTGATAAAATGTCACATTTATTCTATTAAAATTAAATTATATTCTGTAAACTATTAATATAAATAGCTAACAGAGCATATATAGCTCTAAAAAAAGACACAAAATTTCAAGTTTCAAGGTGAATTTTGTTAAAACAAGATAAACATAACTTGGGATTGTTGGGGCTGTCTGCACAGAAACTAGTGATTTTCTTCGCTTTAATGCTGGACATTGATTTTCGTAAAGTAATAGCGTTCTTGACATTTCTTTCTTTTATTTATTCCTGGTCCATCCCGTTTCATGAATAAATGTCTTCATTTAGTTGTTTGCCTATTTAGATTGTATCCAACTTTAGGTCTTGTGAGTAATATTGTGTTGCAAACATGAATAAACTTGTATAAATGTAAGGGACGATATGCCCCTAATCGCAAGGAATCGAATATATTCATATTATACATGCTGAGAGGGACCAAAAGACCCTAACAAAATTAATAAAATATCTAACTAATACACGATCCGCTTCTCACAAAGCTACATTTGACGACGAATTTAGCCAAATTTTAACAAAGTTATAGCTTTCGCAAAACAGAAAATATGCATGAAATATTGCCGCACCACAGGAAAGTCAAATGAGGGACAATTGGACCCTTAACGCAGTGAACGTGTTAATAATAATCATTTGTAAAACGGCCACCAAAATGTATCACAGGTACAGGTGTTGATTTTCTTTTATTTATGACTGAAACTACGATTTGTGACCGTTTCTTATTTTTTTATTGACAAATAGAAGTATTATAATAGTTATTTATGTATTAAGGGCATAATCAGAAGATTATAGCACAAGAAAATGTTTAAATTTCTCGTGTGCTATAATCTTGATTATGCCCGTGGTACATACAACGTTTTATTTTATTTTGGCCCTCAGCTCGAAATTCAAGGATTTAGTAGGGATCGATTCATTATCATTTTGCTGGCGTTAAGAAATTTAGGTATGCTGTGGTTTCTATGTATGCATGATTATTGTTGTTGTTGCTATATTGTTTGTTTACAAACAAATGATTTGATTTAATGTCAAATAAAAATGGAGGATTTATCCAATTATTCTCAAGAAATTTTGGAAGAATTTGAGGCCTTACAGGCAAAGTTAGTCCCTCAGAAATCCAAGGACTTACATAACAAAGAATACAACAAGTTTTGCGAGTGGCGGCATTCAAAAAATGTCAGCAGTTGCGATGAAAAACTACTTATGGTATACTTATCTCAAATGGTAAGGATGTACAATTGCTTGTATCTATTTTTGATACTAATAATTTTGCTTTTGTTTAGTCAAAGATTTATAAGCCGTCATCTCTGTGGTGTATCTATTCAAAGCTGAAGAAAATGATTAAAGTAAAAGAAGATATTGATGTATCAAGGTTTATGTTAGTAACCGAGTTCATGAAGAATAACTTTGTGGGTGATGTATCTAAGAAATCACTGATACTGCAACGAGAACACATTCAGGAATTCATGCTAAAGGCACCTGATATTACGTACTTGCTAACTAAGGTATGAACTAACTAACTAATTCATTGTCAAATTTTTGTATTATACATAGTTGTTTGCAGGTTGTCCTAATTTTTTGAATGTTTGGAGCGTGCCGGCGAGAGGAATTGCATGATTTATGTGTTCAGGATGTAACGATTGAAGGATTGATCCTGTTAGTAAAGATCCGCAAGACTAAAACTTACACGCCGAGGCAATTTAAAATTGTTCCGAATGGAGGTCCCGTTGATTACATTGCTTTATATAACAAATATGTTGATTTACGTCCTAAAAATACCAAACTTGATAGTCTGTTTTTGTCCTATCATGGTGGTAAATACAGTTCTCAGAGAGTGGGCATGAACACTATAGGAAAAATACCACGGATTATTGCTGAGTTTTTAGAACTACCGGATGCAGATAAGTATACCGGGCATTGTTTCCGCCGAAGTGCTGCCACCATTTTAGCTGAAAGCGGTGGAGGTACAAGGGCTCTGAAGCAACTGGGTGGGTGGCGCTCCGAAAAGGTAGAGAATTCCCTTCAAAATAAAATAAAGATCGCTCAAAGCATCTCTGGGGAAGTGTCTATTTCTAGTTCGACATTGAATACATCCACGTCTTCTGTTTGTTTCGGAGCTAATACAAATGGCAGTGGAATAACGATATCTAATTTAACTAACTGCACATTAAATTTTCACAAAATGTAATATTGTTTAGATGAATGTTTGTAATACTGTTTTTCAATAAATAAATTGTGATTCATCGACTTTATTTAATTTCTTGTGTTGTGCAGTAGAGTTGTTTGACATTGACATTGTCCACAATTTTAAATTGTTTGAATAGCTGTTGCTTGGCAACTTTATACGCCCTAGAGCTATAAAAGCCTAATTACGCTCGCATTTTGGGCTTACAAAACATGATTATAGTTCCAAAATAAAATAAAATAAATTAATAAGCCATTTTTCAGACATTTCTTTCCAAAACTGCTTATACAAATAACTGAGTGGAATAATTTTTGACAACGGTCGTTCTGGAATTATTTTTGAAAAAAAGTACTCATAACATTTTAAACTTTCCATAAAAATTAAGAGTATTCATGGGATGACAATTGGTAGCCGCACCTCGCGGCTTGAGAAATATCAACGAATTTACTGAAGTGTACTATAAGTGTCTGCCACACCCACTATTGGGTGTAAAAAACTGTAAAGACGTATAAACCAGTCTATTTATAGATAACAAATATATTACAAAAACAACGTTTGTGCCATTTCAGATTAAAAAAAAAAATTATAGGCTCGTAGGGGGTGAAATGTAGTGAATTTATTCAGATTATTCAAACGTCAACCTTGACTACAAACGGGGCACCCTGCTAAATAAACGAAAAGGCTCTGATGACCGCATAACTGTAGAATAATCGTTATATCGAGCTCGAAATGAACACAGTTGCCATTTCAAAGCAAGTCTGCGGGCCTCAAAGTGACAGCTCCGCTACAAGTTTCGGGCGCAATAAACTTATGGAAACAAATATACATCTAAACCGGACCTGAAGAAGAATGAATCAAACCAAGTTAGAAGCATATTCCACTGAGAAATAACAGAATAAAAGAAAAAGTCAGGATACAATTAACTATTAATTAAAAAAAGGTTTCAAGTAGCTAGATCGTACTTAAAGCTTTTTCTACGCATTAAATTATATAAAAAAATGGAAGAAATAACAATCCGAATGCATGCCATACCACGCACAGTAAAGGGTTCCGTAGTTGGGAAGAACGTTCATCATTTCATAGTATTTCTCAAAGAAAATGTGAAAAATTAAATTATTTCTGCAGTCGCTAAGCAGCGTATAACAGAAAATATCTCATATTTCAAAAACTACAAGACATATCTTATCTAAATCTATTTTCATTGAAAGTGTTATTGAAGGTCTACTACCTCAATTTTTTTCAGAATTTTCCACCTTATAATTGAAAAGTTATGGAGGGCGGGACACTTTTTTTAGGACTTTAGAAGCGCATATATCACCAAAAATAATAATTAACAAAAAAAAGCTATTTAAAGACTTCATTCTCATTTTTAAGACCTATCTAACGACATTCCACACGGCTATGTGAACCTGAATTTATTTTTCATCCCTCAATTACTTGTGAGGCGTGCCATTCTTGATCTTTTTTTTTCTCGTAATTTAAGGGTCTTGTAGCTCCAAAGACGTAAATTGTACAACAGAATAAGCTAATCAATCATTCTATTTTATGAAATTGAATTGGGAAAGTGCGATTGGTTTTAATCTCATTTTTGGCCAAATTTCATCCAATTTCTGGTCATCTTAAAACAACTGAAATATGTTGTATTATTTACCGTTCAGGCAGATCCATAGTATTGGCAATTGTTATAACAATTAACGGCGTTACACTATTAAAAGGCAGATCCAACAAATTGTAAACTACATCCTGCTTTCGGTTGCACAGTTTATCCAACTAAAAATTAATTATTCAATATAAAATCGTTTTTTAAGTCAATTCTGCTACATACTTCATCAATTAAAATAACATGAGGTGCTTTCCTCTTTTTGGCTTTGAAAAATCGCTCCATTTCTTTCAAAGCTTCTTCCCAATGCAGCTTTTTGTTTAGCAATTTTTTGACAATCTAAAAATAATTTTATTATTATTTTTTAAATTATTTAGTATAAAAGCACATACTTCGACGTAAATTTGTCGGGGCTCTGTTAGAGCCAACGCATTCAGTTTTAAAAACACAAAATCAGTATTGTCTTGCATTTCTTTAGATAAATCATCCATGACTCGACATACAGTCATTGTTTTACCAGTGCCGGGCACACCGGAAATGTACATACAGCTAAAATAAGTAAAAAATATTAATAAATGTTTGTTGAGAATTTTTCTGCTTTTACAAACCCGCTGCTTTCATCCATAAGTCTTCCAGTAACGAAATTATAAATATTGGAGTACTCATTTTCCCTGCAAGGCACATTAGTGGGTACCGTATAAGCCGAGAGCCCCATCCTGGCTCTAGACATAGGAGTGTTACAAAAAACAATTGGGTTTTCACGTTCTTCAATTGTTGGAGTCATTGTCATTATATTTAGCCGTCCAGAGCGAGGAGTTTTTTTTGGAGTAAACTTATTTGGAGTTTTTTCAACTGTTATTGGAGTTTCGTGGAAAGTGACATTATTTTTCCGCTGGCTGACTGGACTTTTTTTTAATGAACGTTTTGGTGTAACAGCTTCGAACAAATCATCAAAAATTTGATTTTTCTTAGGCCGGCCTCGTTTTTTCGTGCTTTCTTCAATATTTTCAACAATAGGAGTGGAATCAATTTTATTTTTTTTCGCTTTACTTCGGGTTTGTTTTTCTGGGCTTTCTAAATCTATTATATTGAACTGCTCGTATGAAATTTTGGAAGTTTGCCGTTTTGATGATCTAGTAGGTGTTGAAATATCTGTGTGTTCTACTGTTTTAACACGGGAAGATCGTCTAGTTACTATTTTCGAGCTTTTTTCCATAGTTAAGTTTAATTTATCTAAAAGCACAATAGGTTCCCGATCTTCGTCTGAAAAATCTTTTAAGCTAGGTAAAACCGATTTCCTTTTATTCATCTGTTTCAAATTCTTATTCATGATTTGTACTTGTTCTGATGAAGGTAATTTTTTAGGTGACAAAGTCAAATTCCTCATTAATTCCGAAGGAGATTGTTGTGTCTTTTTGGCTAAAATTAGTGGCTTACGCTTGCTTTTTTGGGGAGATTCAAAATTTTGGTCACGTTTTAGTTTAATTTTAATATTACTAGCGATATTTTCTACACGAGTCACAGAAAAATTTCCAGCTGTTGGTGAATCATCTTCAATTTCTATAATAGAATCTTCTTCGGCAATAGCACTTTTTAAATCATACAATCCATTTTTTAATTTGGCAATATACCGACAAACATAAATTGTATCTGTAGTGGTGCCTATAAACTCTTGGAATAAATCTTGGGGCTCCTCGTCATGCAATCCATAAACAATAATACATCGGGATTTAATCAAATAAACTGGTATATGTATTAAAGTAACTTTATCCTTTTTAACTACTTCTAAATCAGGGTCTAAATCGATAGGTTTGGCCAAAGAAGACTCAATTTCTTTTGGTTTGTAGAACAGTTCAAACGCAACGATTTTCTTGACTTTTTGGGCTGAATGTGGAATTTCGTAGAAGTAATGAATAACCCCAATTTGAGGCACAGATTCTATCTTTACTACTGCCCCCAAACCTACTTCATAATTAATATTATCCAGTTCACATTCCCTGAAATATTTATAATAATATACAAGTATTTCAACTGTCACATAACCTACTCACGTATAAAATTTGTAATTTTTGCTTAATAAATCATCATCAGGGCACGGCACTCTTCCACTAAGCCATTTAAAATTTCTTTGAGTGAAATTTTGCATTCTTTCAGAAAATTATTGATAAACAATAAAATGACACAAAAACCACAAGTAAAACGACATCAACTTGTTGAAGATTTCCCGCCAAAAGTGCGCGCCATTGCGCGCACAAACAAAATATTTATTTTTTGTTGAAAAAAGTATCAAAATTTGAATAAAACATAATTTGAGGAGGTCACAAATACATATTAAATGATAAATATGATAAATGGACTTACCACAAAGCACCAACTTTTCCGGTAAAGCTTCGCGTACACGGCACACCTGGATCAAAAAATCAGCATGAATATTTGAAAAACAGCACATTTTTAACACATTAACTATTAATTAAATACAGTTTTTGCCATTGAAATCACAACAACCACACCCTGAACCACGCCACACAAATAATAAACAAAACTTTATTGAAAACAATTGACGATCATAGTGTAAAGCATCCTATAGGCTAGTTTGACAGATAAACCAACATGGACGTGGATTCAGAAAGCACGGCAACTTCTATCGATGAAAATACCGAAAATTTTTGCGATAACCCAACGCGAGACACTTTAGCAGAAGGATTAATGGGATTGATTAAGCCTACAGTTGATCAGTTGGACGAACGGGTGCGTGCAACAAGGTAAAATAAAATAAAATTGCAAAACATGTGTTACAAATTTTAATTTGCAGAATATCTCAAATAGAGTTGAAACAGTGCATTGAATCCTTGTCTGAAGAATTGAAAAAGGTTGCAGAATCACAACAAACAACTGTAGATCTAGACGCGTATGTCAAAAAATTAATTAACGCCAAACATCGGGTGACAGTCTTGTCGAATATTTTACAAAACGCTCAAGATCGGCTAAATAAAGTTCACCAATCAATTGAAAGGGAAACTGTTAAACGTAAAGCTCTTTTAGAGACAAATCCTGGCGAAGCTAGCTCATCTACTATAATTTAACATAACCTCACTTTAAAATGCAAACTCCTATTTTTGATCATATTTCTGATTACCCCTCGGTTTATGAACCATGTGAGGACTCATTTTTATTTTTGGATGCTATAGAACAAGAATTAAGTTTTATTAAAAAGCTAAATCCTAAATTTATTGCTGAAATCGGATCTGGAAGTGGAGTTGTTATAACTGCCCTTTCCAAAAAGGTGTCTGCGTGTTGCGTAGCAACCGATTTAAACTTTGAAGCTTGTCGAGCTACCGTAGAAACCAGTGAAGTAAACAAAACAATTGTTGAAGCGTGCAATATGAATTTTTTGGACTGTTTTCGCAAAAATATATTCGATATAATATTATTTAATCCTCCTTATGTTATAACTAAATCCAGTGAAATAACAGGAAACGGCATTGAAAGATCTTATGCTGGAGGGATAAAAGGACGGGAGGTTATGGATAAATTATTTCCAAAACTTAGTGAATTATTGTCGGAAAATGGGGTTTTTTATTTAATTGTTATTAAAGAAAATGATCCTGAGGATATTAAGGATTTCATGTACAAAATTAAATTCAAATGTGAACTTGTGAAACAAAGAAAAATATTAGGAGAGCATTTATTTGTTTTAAAGTTTCAGAAATGTACAGATATATAGTTTATATGTTATTTTATTAATATTATGTAGCGTTATGAATTTAAGCCTATTTTGTTCCAATTTTTAAGATAATAAAAATATATTCTGTTTTTTATAAGTAATTTGAGTTTTTCAACATTCAAATTTTGAAGCCATTTCATACACACCCTGTATAATATTTATTGAAACCATTAGGTGAACACGTATGCATAAAATCAAATTTTTTCAACGCGTGAATTCGAGATACTAATTTTTTTAGTAGCTGCATGCATCTGTCAAAAAATTTTTTAAAATGCAATTATTTCAGAAACTTTAAAATAAGGCCATAGTTGCTTTAATAAAGTCCCATTAAAAAATAGAGGAGAATTCAAAAATATAATAAAATACAGGGTGTCCAATTTAAATTAAGAAAGTTGTGTCGACTTCCGGTATAACCGGAAGTGTCGCCGTTTTGAAAATATTTAAGATTAACTCGGCTTTATTATTAAGGCCCATGTGTAAAATTTCAATTTCATAACTATATAAAAAACGCGAGGATTTTGCGTAACATAAACATTAAAATTATCATTCCAGCCTTGGGGGTGGAACTTTTCCTTCAAATTAATATAGACTGCCCCTGAAGAACCCCTTTCTAAATTAAATTCACATTACAAATTACAAATTTGATGAATATTCTGTAATAATAGATAAATAAAAATTGGGGTCATCAAAGGTTATTAACAAATGAAATTATCTTCTCATTTATGATCCAAATTGTCTAGCACCAGCTTCACAATCAGTGAAATTATTTCTTGCAACACATTGTAAATCTTAAACTCTAGGTCATTTTGAAACATCCCACATGTGAGAAAACAAATGAGCTGAGCAACTTCTAACAAATGAGCCACGATTCCTCATTACGAAACAAAGATGTATCTCTCTTCAGCTTCTGTTTTTTATTTCTACTTGTCTGCAGCAGTTTTTGTATTGTTTACATAAAATGCATAAATGTCGATTTTAGCTGGAGACGTTTTCTAATGTTGTAAGAGAAGCAAATATTTTGAAATGAGTTTTTGTGATGATTTATATTAAAATGAAAGTTAGTAAATATTATTAGATAATATCAATTAATTACTTGTTGAAAAAAGAAACTGACAGTATCAAAATGACATTTGATACTAAACATTATTTTGGGACGTGTAAAAAGAAAGCTAAAATGAACATTAATTTGATTATTAAATAATCAAGATGCTTGCATACATTTTTTATAATTTCTGATATTGTAAAACAGCTCTAAAATTAAATAGGCGCTGTGGAACTGCAGCACCCCCTATTTTCATTCGAAATTTTTAAGAAGACAATAAATACTTTCTAGAATTTTTTAAGTTACTTAAACATAAAAATTAAGTATGGCCTTCTAATTTCTTTTATATTTCTTGTGCTGGTAGTATTTATAATGCAATAATATGTCATTTTATGATCAGACATAAAAAATTATCAATAAACTTATAATTAACACGCAGTCAACACATTTCCTTTATTTACAGCATATAATTTTATAATATTGATCATTAAGTTCAAAATTAATAACTTGTACACTTGATAAAATTTATAAGAAAAAACTTGGTTAGTTATTTTCTGAAATAGAATTTTATTATTGAATAATCTATCATAAAAGTGTAATAAATCCTTTATTTCAACTTTATTCCTATGATTATGGAAAGTGAATGCATTTTACATTAGATCATATAAAAATAGATAAGACATTTGCAGTTTTTTGTGGCTCCAACAATAAAATATTTTATTTAATAAATAGATAATTAATAAATTCGACAAAATTCACCTATCGAGATTTTGATGGAAATATCCGTTTTGAGCATCCCTGAATCCATTTTGACTATTTTTGGCTTGATGTCGGTACGTATGTTCGTGCGTGCGTAACTGCAAATCTCAAAGCTGGTTGAACGTATAATGTTGAAATTTTGTATTTAAGACTGGTATAGGGTCTAGTTGTGCACCTCGCATAATGGTTCCAATCGTCTGTACCGGAAGTGCATTTTACTTGAAACTTTTTTCGAATTTTTCTAATAAATCCAGAATAATCAACCGTAGGATGTTGAAATTCAGTATTTGAACTTGATGTTGCATCAGAATGGTTATCTACTATTTTTGTAAGAATCGGCCAGGCCAGAAGTGCACTTTACTTGAAACTTTTTTTGAATTTTTTGCATAAATATAGAATGATCCGCCATAGCATATTGAAATTTCGTATAAAGAACTTCTATTAAATCTTATTGTACATCTTGCATTATGATTGCGATCGGCTAAACCGGAAGTGCACTTTACTTGAAACTTTTTTTGAATTTTCCGCATAAATTCAGAATGATCAGCCATAGGATACTGGAATTTAGCATTTGAAATTGCTGTAGCATCTAAATGGTCATCTTCTAGTTTTGTAACAATCGGCTGAGCCGGAAGTGCACTTCATATGACAGACTTTTTGAATTTTCCGCATAAATTCTGAACAATCAGTCGTAGAATATTTAAATTTTGTATTAGGCACTTTTATAATATCTAGTTGTACACCTTGCATTATGATTACTATCGACTGAGCCGGAAGAGCACTTTATTCGAAACATTTTTTGAATTTTCCGCATAAATCCAAAACGATTCAACGTAGATCGTTAGAATTCCGTATTTAGGACGATTATACCATCTAGATGCTCATATCCTATTTTTATTGAGATCCACCGAGCCGGAAGTGCACTTTACTTGACAGTCTTTTGGAATTTTACGCATAAATTCGAAACGATCAGGTGTAGAATATTGAAATTTGGTATTTCAGTCTGCTGTAGCATCTGAATGATTGCCTACTATTTTCATAACAATAGACTGAACCGGAAGTGCCCTTCAGCAGGAATTTATTTTTTAATTTTGGGCATAAATTCAGATCTGTTGTTAGTCGTAGAATTTTGGAAATCAGTATTTAGAAATGTTGTAGTATAAGAATAATGGCCTACTGTTTCCATAGCAACCGACTTGGCTGAAAGCGCATTTTACTTGACAGATTTTTAGAATCTCTTGGGTAAATCCAAAACGATTAAATGTGGAACGATGAGATTTTGTGTTTGATTATATATATATATCCAATGATGTTCACGTCAGATTTTTTTATATTTTATTCTTCAGTTTGTTTTACTATCTATTAAGTATATAGTATATAGTTTCAAAACGAAGATAAATAAAAATCCTTCACCCGGATCTTAGACAGTAGGCATTCCAACACACTTGATAAAATGCAGTTTTAATGCAAAATAATGGAAAATACGTGCGTATATGGAAAAGTATTGTATAAAAATTTGAATTGAGAAATCGTTACATGCTTGACACGTTTGATTATAAAATAAAAATTACTGTATTATTACTGATACTCTAATGCAATTAAGTAATAAAAATGAGAGAATATTCTTTTATATATACAGGCTGGAATTTAACTGGAGTTGAATTATTGAGAAATTCTTAAAAAAAAAATAAGAAATAAGAAAATATGATAAAACCAGACTATTTTCTCTTGTTTAAAAATAAATATTTAATGCACGAGCGGTTTGGTAAGTGCAATAGAGAATTTTTACACGTGTGTCTTACAATGTTTTATCTTCAATCGTCCTAAATTTCGTAAAACAGTCAATTATAAACGAATATTTTTTTTCTTTTGTATTAGTAAATAAGAAAATTTGAATTAAAATATCAAATTTAAAGATGTTCAAAAGTGCTTTTAGTGTTGAAGGTGTTTCAAAATATCCCCCAGTAGCTTAAAATACTGATAATTGGAACTGATGGACTCTCTCATTGAAATCATGCATAAAAAGTGTGCAATAAAACAATTTTCCATAAAAGCTTTAGTCAAAAATTGTCACTTTTCATACGATCAAAGATAATAGTAGATTGTCTGACAAGTAGAGAAAAGTGAGAGTTTACTAGCAAGTGTAAATATTTCAATTCACGAGCGAGAGCAACGAGCGAGTTAATTAAATTTACACGAGCAAAGTAATAGGGAATATGGATGAAATTTAAATTTGGTTCAAATATTTTTATTCCGAATTTTTATTGGCCGGAAATTTGTACTAAACCATCATTTTTGTAATTAATATCTTTTCAATTGCTTAAAATTAATAAATAAAAGTGCAAATTAAGCGAGGGAAATTCAAAGTTCTAAAACGCAACACCATTGGTTAAAGCGAAATGTGACGTCAAATACTATGTCAACAAGTGCGCACTGCTTACATTTGTATGGCATTGTAGGCTTTTGATTAGAAAACATAGCAATAACGTGTGTGTTGTAAATTCATTTATTGTTTAAGTGTAATTTTAGCATCCTAGTGAGATTATAAATCATTTAAGACAGTGGTTTTGTAAAAACACAATCGGATAATCTTTCAAGAATGGATCCATTCATGATGTCGTCTTATTTTCTTTCAAATCCAAATTTTACGTCCGCTGAAATAAAAAGAGTGAACACTGCAATGTAATTATTCAATAATAACACATTTTGCACGCTATTTTAATAAATACAATCCGAAATATGATGAGCAGTGAACATAACCTATAATTTTTGTTTATTTTAAAACGAGCAAATGTTATACGAAGCCGCATACATACACTGTATTTTATTGCTAAAACTTATCGCATATAATGTTATTCATGATCTGTCAAATTTATTATGATACTTCATCTCTTCTGATAACCTTACATCATTTCTTACGTATTTTAAAACCTGTCTGGATTGGAAAAAAGACTTTATCGGGTACATTTCTGATAGTATTTTGCATTCAGGCACAATGCAATACTTATAAACTGATTTTTGACCTTTTTTAATGCTGAAATAAGTTGATAACGAAAACACCTGTAGTAAACAATGGACTGTAATGTCACTGGACATGGTATTTGACGTCATCAATAGAGCGCGCGAAAATGGCGGCGTTCAAACAGCTCAAAATTATTCTCAATTTTAAATATTTTTTAACTTGATTATAGCTCTTTTAAACATAATTTATATTTTTTACTATGTTATAACGATGTAAACAGTGAATTAAAATATAAAATAAATTCATCAATATACCCTATTGGAAAACTAGTCTTCCATTTGTAAGATTTAAGATGTTAGTGATTAATATTACACCAATCAGTACATAATAAGTACATTATATAGTAATTATTTATTATCTTATAAAAATCGGAGAACCTTTTAGGAAGTTATTAAAATTTCTTGTTCTTTAATACTTATTATAGAATTTTTAGTAATTTCTTCCGTCACTGACGTTTCCGTAAATATATAATGATATATAATTTTATAAATTTATTAATACTTTCATCACTTTTTGACGTGGAGTTAGCATACTGGTTTTATATGACATAAGCACCCACGACTTTTTTCTAACATTAATTTATTCATTTATTGTGGTTAACATAAAATATTATCATTAGGCTATTATAGTCCAGTAAAATTTAACTTGAAAATGACCTGATTACGAATTAAATTCGACGAAACTAAATTTTTTTGGAAACCTTCTTTTTGATGTCCTAAAAAATATCCTAAATTCAAGCTGGTATTTTTTTAATCTCGATATTAATTGATTTTACATTACATTATTGAATTTTTGACATCTCGTATAAATATTGAATTGATTCCCTATTCGAAATTTACTTGATAAGAGCTAAAAGCTAGTGTTAGATTTTTATTATTTAAAGTAATTTCTCCCATTAAAATCAATTTCACAGTAAATACGTTTCAAGATATACTTTGATGATAGAAAATATAATGAATGAGTAAAATAAAAAAATTGCATCCACACGTATTCTTTGATCTTTGACATATTGAAACACATTAATCTGTGACATCCAATAATAATTTTAAGCACTTGATAAATAATATATTGGAAGATTATGAAGAGAAATTCAATTTTTCCGCCTACAAATTTTATTTCGTTGACATTATTTTGTATGTAATATTCGTAAAAATTAATTTGGAAAGCCAACTATAGAGAAAGGAAAATCATTATCCTTATTTAAAAATTCATATAGAAGTTAATAATATTTTTAATAATATAAAGGCAAATTATCAAATACAGCTCGATCTATTAGATTATATATCCTTGATTTCATCAACTAAATTTTTTACATATCTAATAAATCACTAAGTTCAGACTTCAGAAGTTCATTGTCACTAATTTTTTATTGTGAAATACTTTTAAAATACGAAATTGCATGATGAAAAACGTTAATCAAATTTGTCATATTTAGTATAATTATCCAATGAGGTTAAGATTGCATATACTTTTTGCTATAATTTTGTTTTAACACTTTAACATCTGTTAAAAAGTCTAATGGTTTTTTTTTTCATAAAGATTTCTTTGAAAATCGTAATTTGTGTCGAATCTGTTGCAAAATCGATTAATATCATGTATAGGACTGTAAGAAAAATATTATATTCTACTATTCTACATAACTCGGTTGATTTTGGTCGAAAGTGGATGAATCTTCGAGTTTTGAAAAGTTTGAAGCTTAAATAAATACATTGAATTTTTCAGTTCTTGAAAGATAAAACATTTATTATTTTGTAAACCAGCGACTCAAAAAAATTCAAATTGTGGCTACTGGTAGAATAGATCTAGTAGCTCAAATGGCAAAAACAGGGATTCTGCAACTATCAATGTTGATGATTTATTGATCAATAGATCATGGAAATATTAAAATTTTGTTGTTCTTCGAAAACAAAAAATTCATTATCTTTTAAACCAGTGAGTCAAAAAATTTCAAAGCGTACCTACTAGTAAAATAGAGACAGGAGTTCAAGAGATAAAAACAGGGATTCTCCAACTGTCTCTGTTAATGATCTATAACTGAATAGATCCTAAAAACACTAAATTTATTCGATCTTTGAAGACAAAAAATTAATTATTTTCTGAACCAGTAGCTCAAAACGCTTGAAATTGTGTCTTGTAGTTGAATATAGTCAGGACCTGAAGTGACGAAAGCAACAATCTTCCAGCTACCTTTGTAAATGATCTATTAATTAATAGATCCTGAAAACATTGGAATTTATTTCTTTTTGGAGTACATAAGGTGCATTATTTTTTAAACCAGTGGTTTAAAATATTTGAAATTGTAGCTACTAGTAAAATAGAGTCAGGAGTTCAAGTGATAAAAACAAGGATTCTCCAACTGTCTCTGTTAATGATCTATAACTGAATAAATCCTAAAAACACTAAAATTTATTCGATTTTTGAAGGCAAAAAATTAATTATTTCCTGAACCAGTGGCTCAAAACGTTTGAAATTGTGTCTCGTAGTAGAATATAGTCAGGACCTAAAGTGACGAAAGCAACAATTTTCCAGCTGCCTTTGTTAATGATCTATTAATTAATAGATCCTGGAAACATTGGAATTTATTTCTTTTTGGAGTACATAAGGTGCATTATTTTTTAAACCAATGGCTCAAAACATTTGAAATTGTAGCAAATAGTAAAATAGAGTCAGGAGTTCAAGAGATAAAAACAGGGATTCTCCAACTGTCTCTGTTAATGATCTATAACTGAATAGATCCTAAAAACACTAAAATTTATTCGATCTTTGAGACAAAAAATTAATTATTTCCTGAACCAGTGGCTCAAAACGTTTAAAATTGTGTCTCGTAGTAGAATATAGTCAGGACCTGAAGTGACGAAAGCAACAATTTTCCAGCTACTTTGATAATGATCTATTAATTAATAGATCCTGAAAACATTGGAATTTATTTCTTTTTGGAGTACATAAGGTGCATTATTTTTTAAACCAGTGGCTCAAAACGTTTGAAATTGTAGCTACTAGTGAAATAGAGTCAGGAGTTCAAGTGATAAAAACAGGGATTCTCCAACTGTCTTTGTTAATGATCTATAACTGAATAGATTCTAAAAACACTAAAATTTATTCGATTTTTGAAGACAAAAAATTGATTATTATCTGAACCAGTGGCTCAAAACGTTTGAAATTGTGTCTCGTAATTGAATATAGTCAGGACCTGAAGTGACAAAAGCAACAATTTTCCAGCTACCTTTGTTAATGATCCATTAATTAATAGATCCTGAAAACATTGGAATTTATTTCTTTTTGGAGTATATAAGGTGCATTATTTTTTGAACCAATGGCTCAAAACATTTGAAATTGTAGCAACTAGTAAAATAGAGTCAGGAGTTCAAGTAATAAAAACAGGGACTCTCTAACTGTCTCTGTCAATGATCTATAACTGAATAGATCCTAAAAACACTAAAATTTATTCGATCTTTGAAGGCAAAGAATTAATTATTTCCTGAATCAGTGGCTCAAAACGTTTGAAATTGTGTCTCGTAGTTGAATATACTCAGGACCTGAAGTGACGAAAACAACAATTTTCCAGCCACCTTTGTTAATGATCTATTAATTAATAGATCCTGAAACACTGGATTTTATTTTTTGGGTGTACATAAGGTGCATTATTTTTTAAACCAGTGGCTCAAAACATTTGAAATTGTAGCTACTAATGAAATAGAGTCAGGAGTTCAAGTGATAAAAACAAGGATTCTCTAACTGTCTCTATTAATGATCTATAACTGAATAGATCCTAAAAGCACTAAAATTTATTCGATTTTTGAAGACAAAAAATTGATTATTATCTGAACCAGTGGCTCAAAACGTTTGAAATTGTGTCTCGTAATTGAATATAGTCAGGACCTGAAGTGACGGAAGCAACAATTTTCCAGCTACCTTTGTTAATGATCCATTAATTAATAGATCCTGAAAACATTGGAATTTATTTCTTTTTGGAGTACATAAGGTGCATAATTTTTTAAACCAGTGGCTCAAAAGGTTTGAAATTGTAGCTACTAGTGAAATAGAGTCAGGAGTTCAAGTGATAAAAACAGGGATTCTCCAACTGTCTTTGTTAATGATCTATAACTGAATAGATTCTAAAAACACTAAAATTTATTCGATTTTTGAAGACAAAAAATTGATTATTATCTGAACCAGTGGCTCAAAACGTTTGAAATTGTGTCTCGTAATTGAATATAGTCAGGACCTGAAGTGACGAAAGCAACAATTTTCCAGCTACCTTTGTTAATGATCCATTAATTAATAGATCCTGAAAACATTGGAATTTATTTCTTTTTGGAGTACATAAGGTGCATAATTTTTTAAACCAGTGGCTCAAAAGGTTTGAAATTGTAGCTACTAGTGAAATAGAGTCAGGAGTTCAAGTGATAAAAACAGGGATTCTCCAACTGTCTTTGTTAATGATCTATAACTGAATAGATTCTAAAAACACTAAAATTTATTCGATCTTTGAAGGCAAAAAATTGATTATTATCTGAACCAGTGGCTCAAAACGTTTGAAATTGTGTCTCGTAATTAAATATAGTCAGGACCTGAAGTGACGAAAGCAACAATTTTCCAGCTACCTTTGTTAGTGATCTATTAATTAATAGATCCTGGAAACATTGGAATTTATTTCTTTTTGGAGTACATAAGGTGCATTATTTATTAAACCAGTGGTTCAAAACGTTTGAAATTGTAGCTACTAGTAAAATAGAGTCAGGAGTTCAAGTAATAAAAACAGGGATTCTCCAACTGTCTCTGTTAATGATCTATAACTGAATAGATCCTAAAAACACTAAAACTTATTCGATCTTTGAAGATAAAAAATTAATTATTTTCTGAACCAGTGGCTCAAAACGTTTGAAATTATGTCTCGTAGTTGAATATAGTCAGGACCTGAAGTGACGAAAGCAACAATTTTTCAGCTACCTTTGTTAATGATCTATTAATTAATAGATCCTGAAAACATTGGAATTTATTTCTTTTTGGAGTACATAAGGTGCATTATTTTTTAAACCAATGGCTCAAAACATTTGAAATTGTAGCTACTAGTAAAATAGAGTCAGGAGTTCAAGTGATAAGAACAGGGATTCTCCAACTGTCTCTGTTAATGATCTATAACTGAATAAATCCTAAAAATACTAAAATTTATTCGATCTTTGAAGGCAAAAAATTAATTATTTCCTGAACCAGTGGCTCAAAACGTTTGAAATTGTGTCTTGTAGTAGAATATAGTCAGGACCTGAAGTGACGAAAGCAACAATTTTCCAGCTACCTTTGTTAGTGATCTATTAATTAATAGATCCTGGAAACATTGGAATTTATTTCTTTTTGGAGTACATAAGGTGCATTATTTATTAAACCAGTGGTTCAAAACGTTTGAAATTGTAGCTACTAGTAAAATAGAGTCAGGAGTTCAAGTAATAAAAACAGGGATTCTCCAACTGTCTCTGTTAATGATCTATAACTGAATAGATCCTAAAAACACTAAAACTTATTCGATCTTTGAAGATAAAAAATTAATTATTTTCTGAACCAGTGGCTCAAAACGTTTGAAATTATGTCTCGTAGTTGAATATAGTCAGGACCTGAAGTGACGAAAGCAACAATTTTTCAGCTACCTTTGTTAATGATCTATTAATTAATAGATCCTGAAAACATTGGAATTTATTTCTTTTTGGAGTACATAAGGTGCATTATTTTTTAAACCAGTGGCTCAAAACATTTGAAATTGTAGCTACTAGTAAAATAGAGTCAGGAGTTCAAGTTATAAAAACAGGGATTCTCCAACTGTCTCTGTTAATGATCTATAACTGAATGGATCCTAAAAACACTAAAATTTATTCGATCTTTGAAAGCAAAACATTAATTATTTACTGCACCAGTGGCTCAAAACGTTTGAAATTGTGTCTCGTAGTAGAATATAGTCAAGACCTGAAATGACGAAAGCAACAATTTTCCAGCTACCTTTGTTAATGATCTATTAATTAATAGATCCTGAAAACATTGGAATTTATTTCTTTTTGGAGTACATAAGGTGCATTATTTTTTAAACCAATGGCTCAAAACATTTGAAATTGTAGCTACTAGTAAAATAGAGTCAGGAGTTCAAGTGATAAGAACAGGGATTCTCCAACTGTCTCTGTTAATGATCTATAACTGAATAAATCCTAAAAATACTAAAATTTATTCGATCTTTGAAGGCAAAAAATTAATTATTTCCTGAACCAGTGGCTCAAAACGTTTGAAATTGTGTCTTGTAGTAGAATATAGTCAGGACCTGAAGTGACGAAAGCAACAATTTTTCAGCTACCTTTGTTAATGATCTATTAATTAATAGATCCTGGAAACACTGGATTTTTTTTTTTGGAGTACATAAGGTGCATTATTTTTTAAACCAGTGGCTCAAAACATTTGAAATTGTAGCTACCAGTAAAATAGAGTCAGGAGTTCAAGTGATAAAAACAGGGATTCTCCAATTGTCTCTGTTAATAATCTATAACTGAATAGATCCTTGAAACACTAAAATTTATTCGATCTTTGAAGGCAAAAAGTTAATTATTTCCTGAATCAGTGGCTCAAAACGTTTGAAATTGTGTCTTGTAGTAGAATATAGTCAGGACCTGAAGTGGCGAAAGCCACAATTTTCCAGCTACCTTTGTTAATGATCTATTAGTTAATAGATCCTGAAAACATTGGAATCTATTTCTTTTTGGAGTACATAAGGTGCATTATTTTTTAAACCAGTGGCTCAAAACGTTTGAAATTGTAGCTACTAGTAAAATAGAGTCAGGGGTTCAAGTGATGAAAACAAGGATTCTCCAATGTCTTTGTTAATGATCTATAACTGAATAGATCCTAAAAACACTGAAAATTCGATCTTTGACGACAAAAAATTAATTATTTCCTGAACCAGCGGCTCAAAACGTTTAAAATTGTGTCTCGTAGTAGAATATAGTCGGGACCTGAAGTGACGAAATCAACAATTTTCCAGCTACCTTTGTTAATGATCTATTAGTTAATAGATCCTGAAAACACTGGAATTTATTTCTTTTTGGAGTATATTTTTGAAACCAGTGGCTCAAAATATTTGAAATTGTAGCTACTAGTAAAATAGAGTCAGGAGTTCAAGTAATAAAAACAGGGATTCTCCAACTGTCTCTGTTAATGATCTATAACTGAATAGATCCTAAAAACACTAAAATTTATTCGATCTTTGAAGACAAAAAATTTATTATTTCCTGAATCAGTGGCTCAAAACGTTTGAAATTTTGTCTTGTAGCTGAATATAGTCAGGACCTGAAGTGACGAAAGCAACAATTTTCCAACTAACTTTGTTAATGATCTATTAATTAAAAGATCCTGAAAACACTCAAATTTATTTCTTTTTTGGAATGCATAAGGTGCATTATTTTTTAAACCAGTGTCTCAAAACGTTTAAAAGTATGGCTACTGATAGAATAGAGTTAGGAGCTCAAATAACGAGAACAACGATTTTTCAACTATTTTTGTTAATGATCTACTAAATAATAGATCCTGAAAACATTAAAATTTGGTTGTTCTTTGAAGAAAAAAAATTTATTACCTTTTAAACCAGTGTCTCAAAACATTTTAAATTGTAATTATTGGTAGAATAGAATCAGGAGCTCAAGTGACAAAAGCACTGATTTTTCAAATATTTTTTTTAATGATCTATTGCCCAATAGATCCTAGAAACATTAAAATTTGGTTGATTTTTTTTCTCGAACCCTAAGAAAAATTACTAAAATTTATTCATTTCTAACTATTTTGAACTTTAGTTATTTATAATTTATGGCTTGAATTGGGAACATATTAATGTTAGTGAAGGTAATAAAGATGTAACTATATTTGTTCCACTTTCAATTTCTCATAAAGCAAAACCAGTAGTCACTAAACTTTAATATCTTTGAAATATCAACTATTGTTTCCCCATAAATAAAAGTGTAATAAAATTAAACTTATAGTAATTTATTTTATTATATTGCTCGTATCGCAGCGGTCGTAGAAATGTTTAATCATTATTTAGCAGCTTATTCCAACTTGAATCAAACATAAAAATTTATAACATAGAAGAAATGCTTACTAAAATATTTATAAATGTTTTTATCCAGGCCTCGCCCGTTGTTGGACTTGAACGTTTCGAATTAATTGCATTTCGCCATAAATTGGCATTGTGAATTTTTGACCTCAAATATCTTAGATCATGGATCAAATTTGATAATTTTCTCATTGCCTTATACATTATTCGTTATTAAGTAAACGTTTAATAATAAGTAAATATTTTGTGGGTCATAAAATCAAAAAATTAATAGACGTCGTGAAGTAATCGTAGCAATTATTTTTTATTGAATAATTTCAAGAAAACGAGCTCTTTTTATTGATCTTTTAAGTAATATTAAAATTATTTATTTGCAATGAATTTACACTTTTAAATATACCTCAGAGAGATCCGTTTCAAAATTTCCTTAAACATGTTAATAACCTCTGCAAATAGTGACTTATCAAATTACCAATGCTTGCAAAAATCCCATACTCATATCTATCAATTTAATTAGAGGATAATTATCATGTCTCCATTCACAAATAAATCCATCTTCATCAACTCTCGTGCATTATTCAGCAATTTCTTGCAACATTCTTTGCTTTTATGGTGCTGTATTTCACGGGATCAGCTGTTGGATGTTCGCCATCTTGCTTCTGAAGCCATTGTATGTAAAACAATTGCAAGAGGAATATTTCAGAATATTGTTTTGCGCTGACTCAATTTGCTTTTGTGGAAAAATTTTCGATCATAATTTCTCAATAAAAGTATAACATTTACTGCAGGTACTCTCAAATTAAGATATGTTGAACAATTGCTGACACTGGATTTCCCAATAAAAAATTAAGCTAATGTTGTAAGATGAACACGAAATGCCAGTGGCACCAACCGCAAGGCCGAAAACTAATTACTAGCAACTTAAGTGTTTATTAACAAATATATGTGACATGTGTGGCTAGGACTTTTACTTTCTACTCAAATGTTTACAAAGTTACGTCTTTGATGGAAATGAACATGATGATGTTGGTGACGGTAATAGTTATTTGATTGATGAACGAATTTAACATTGAAGTCAACATCCTTGAAATGCTTGGATTTATTTATTCAAATAATTGTACGAAATAATTGAGAAAATCTTATTTAAATTGTTTTATTTCGTTTACCGGCGGTGAGAAACGATAGCCAGCATATTTGTACTGAGCTATGAATTACGGTAATAAGTAATTAAAAAAATGTCTCAATTAAAATTAGTCACGAGAAGTTGGAATCACATCTATTCACACTTAAATAAATTATGAGAGTCATTTTTAATAATTTAATTCTATTCAACATCCATTACACTGTTTTAAATTAACACATTAAATTAATTGTTCAATCTTTCAGAAATATAAAGAACATTAAATTATTTCTCATGATGAAATTATTCATATTTTGACACTATTGTTGCATTATCTCAAAACATACCCGAAAATGGCAGTTAGAACTCATTGAAACAAACAACTTTTCTTATTAGAAATTTTTAATTTGGAGCCCCAGTTCAGTTATTGGTTTTCATTTGTTTTTCGAAAAATCGGCATCACTTCCTTATTCCAAGGAATATTTTAAAAATACAAAAACTCTTAGCATTTGTTTTTGGTTCTCTAAAACATTTGTATTAACAATTATCTTTTATTTCATCAAATAACAAAATGGCGACCGATCAAAAAGTTCAAAACGAGATATTTTGAAAATCACTCGATCGATTTTTGAAAATAAAACATTTACAAAATCCTTAAACTATTTACTAATAACATTGCCTGAAATTTTTTTCCGATCTGTCCAAAAAAAGTTTTTATTCAAGTCTATTTTGTTTCAAAAACTTTTTTCGTACAGATCGAAAAAATGTTTCACACAAATATTAATTTATATTGTATTGCAAAATGGGGTCATTTGGTATAATCAGCAATTAATTCCATCCACGTAACTTGAACATTAACCCAACAAAACATTGAAAATAAAAGATAATGCCTTAAACGTTTAAATTACAAATTTCGAATTTTCCATCTAACAAATGAATAATAAATAAGAAAAGTACAATACGATAAACAATGACTGTGTATTGAGGTAAGCTTCGAGAGTTTATTATGTGTAAAAGTGAAATTTCGGTTTTGTTTAGCGGAGACCGGAGCATGGATTTTACCGGAGCCGCAGAACAAATTATGAACGTCTGGAATCTAATCATTAAACTGTTAATCGCTGCAAAGACGCACGATATGACCTCCAAGAACACAGCAAAAAACAGGACCGCATTCAAATTAAATCCCACAATATTTAACTACGATTTTTGTGCTGATGTAAAATTGTAAGCCTTATTAAGAATGTTTGCTCATAAATGTTTGAAAATACAGAATACAGTACTGTTTGTATAATTTTGAAGACCCTGAGAGAAAGTAAAACCACGGTAACATCTGCATTGATGTAAAATCGTCAAATCAGTATTGTACTGTTACTACGCTCATTCAAATATAACTTTTACTACAAGTATTATACTGAGGTACACATAAACTTAAAGTACTGTTAAATCCATTCTCATTAGTATTACGCATTTCCTCCTGTCGTTATTGTACTTATTTTCAAAATAAAAACTTTTTTATAATCAAACATAAAATTCCATCGTTCCACGATTAATCGTTTTGGATTCATCCAAAAAATTCTAAGAATCTGTCAAATTAAATACCGTTTAAGCGCAGTCGGTTGCTATGGAAACAGTAGGCCATTATTCTTATATTACAACATTCCTAAATACCGATTTCCAAAATTCTACGACTACCAACAGATCTGAATTTATGCGCAAAATTAAAAAATAAATTCCTACTGAAGTGCACTTCCGGTTCAGTCTATTGTTATGAAAATAGTAGGCAATCATTCAGATGCTACAGCAGACTGAAATACCAAATTTCAATATTCTACACCTGATCGTTTCGAATTTATGCGAAAAATTCCAAAAGACTGTCAAGTAAAGTGCACTTCCGGATTGGTGGATCTCAATAAAAATAGGATATAAGCATCTAGACGGTATAATCGTCCTAAATACTAAATTCTAACAATCTACGTTCAATCATTTTGGATTTATGCGGAAAATTCAAAAAATGTTTCGAATAAAGTGCTCTTCTGGCTTAGTCGATAGCAATCACAATGCAAGGTGTACAACTAGATATTATAAAAGTGCCTAATACAAAATTTAAATATTCTACGACTGATTGTTTAGAAAATATGCGGAAAATTCAAAAAGTCTGTCATATAAAGTGCACTTCCGGCTCAGCCGATTGTTACATAAATAGAAGATGACCATTTAGATGCTACAGCAATTTCAAATGCTAAATTCCATTATCCTACGGCTGATCATTCTGAATTTATGCGAAAAATTAAGAAAAAGTTTCAAGTAAAGTGCACTTCCGGTTTAGCCGATCGCAACATAATCCAAGAGGTGCAACAAGTTTTTATAAAAGTTCTTTATACGAAATTTCAATATGCTATGGCGGATCATTCTATATTTACGCGCAAAATTGAAAAAAAATTCAACAGAAGTGCTCTTCCGGTTCAGTCTATTGTCATGAGAATAGTAGGCAATCATTCCGATGCTACAGCAAACTGAAATACTAAATTTCAATACTCTACAGCCGATCGTTCCGAATTTATGCCAAAAATTCTAAAAGACTGTCAAGTAAAGTGCACTTCCGGCTCAGTCGATCTCAATGAAAATTCGATATGAGTATCTAGATGGTACTATAGTCTTAAATACTGAATTCTAACATTCTACGTTCAATAGTTTTGGATTTATGGAAAAATTCAAAAAAAGTTTGAAGTAAAGTGAACTTCCGGTGCAGACGATTGCAATCATAATGCGAAGTGCACAACTAGATCTTAGGCCAGTCGTAAATACAAAATTCCAACATTATACGTTTGACAGGTTTTGAGATTTGCGAGCTGTTTTATTTGCGCTTGCGCAACTTGCGATATTTGGCTGTCACAAATGTTGAAGTGATATTGGCACAAACTTTTATTCTTTTTTTTTTGTAATGAGACCAAAATGACTGTCTTTTGTTTATTTTTAATCCAAATATTGTAACATTTTAAGAAAGTCGAGCAATTTTCAATCTTCTACAGATTCACAGCCTCGTATATTTTTCAGTTTCTGAGATACACATTTGGGAGTCAAGCTAAGTAATAGCACATATAGTTCTTCTTAAAATAAAATTTGGATCATTTGGATCGGATAATTATTCCTCAAGATATGATCCAATTTATGAACACGTGTCAAATTCTGCTAGCCTATATCGTGGGTTTGATTTGCGCTTGCGCAGCTCGCGATATCTAGCAGTCACAAATGTTGAAGCGATATTGGCACAAACTTTTATCCTTTTATTTTTATAACGAGGCCAAAATGACTGTCTTTTGTCTATTTTTAATCCAAATATTGTAACATTTTAAGAAAATCGAGCAATTTCCAATCTTCTACAGATTCACAGCCTCGTATTTTTATCAGTTCCTGACATACATATTTAGGAGTCAAAGTAAATAATAACACATATATTTCTCCTTAAATTAAAATTTGGATTATTCGGATCGGATAATCAGTCCTCAAGATATGATCCAATTCATGAACACATGTCAAATTCGGCAAGCATAAATCGTGGGTTTGATTTGAGCGTGCGCAGCTCGCAATTTTCCGCTGACACGGATGTTAAAATAATATTAGCACAAACTTTTATCCTTTTTCTTCAAAACGATACCAAGATGACTGTCTTTTGTTTATTTTTAATCCAAATATTGTAACATTTCAAGAAAATCGAGCAATTTTCAATCTCTACAGATTCACAGCCTCGTATCTTTATCAGTTCCTGAGATACATATTTAGGAGTCAAACTAAATAGTAATACATATAGTTCTTCTTAAAATAAAATTTGGATCATTTCGGTCGGCTAATCAGTCCTCAAGATATGATCCAATTTATGAACACGTGTCAAATTCTGCTAGCCTACATCGTGGGTTTGATTTGCGCTTGCGCAGCTTGCGATATTTGGCTGTCACAAATGTTGAAGTGATATTGGCACAAGCTTTTATCCTTTTTTTTTGTAATGAGACCAAAATGACTGTCTTTTGTTTATTTTTAATCCAAATATTGTAACATTTTAAGAAAGTCGAGCAATTTTCAATCTTCTACAGATTCACAGCCTCGTATATTTTTCAGTTTCTGAGATACACATTTAGGAGTCAAGCTAAGTAATAGCACATATAATTCTTCTTAAAATAAAATTTGGATCATTTGGATCGGATAATTATTCCTCAGGATATGATCCAATTTATGAACACGTGTCAAATTCTGCTAGCCTATATCGTGGGTTTGATTTGCGCTTGCGCAGCTTGCGATAATTGGCTGTCACAAATGTTGAAGTGATATTGGCACAAACTTTTATTCTTTTTTTTTGTAATGAGACCAAAATGACTGTCTTTTGTTTATTTTTAATCCAAATATTGTAACATTTTAGGAAAGTCGAGCAATTTTCAATCTTCTACAGATTCACAGCCTCGTATATTTTTCAGTTTCTGAGATATACATTTAGGAGTCAAGCTAAGTAGTAATACATATATTTCTTCTTAAAATAAAATTTGGATCATTTGGATCGGATAATTAGTCCTCAAGATATGATCCAATTTATGAACATGTGTCAAATTCTGCTAGCCTATATCGTGGGTTTGATTTGCGCTTGCGCAGCTCGTGATATCTGGCCGTCACAAATGTTGTAGCGATATTGGCACAATCTTTCTTCTTTTTTCTTGTAACGGGACCAAGATTACTGTCTTTTGTTTATTTCTATTTCAAATATCGCAACATTTTACGGAAAAAGGGCAATTTTTAATCTTTCTTAAATTCAAAGCTCTGTATTTTTTCCAGCTTTTGATATACACATTTAGGATTCAAAATGCGCATATATTTCTCTTTAAAATGAAATTTGGGTCATTCGCATCGGATAATTAGACCCCAAAATATGATCCAATTTATGAACACATGTCAAATTCGGCAAGCCCAAATCGTATTGACATCAAACCAAAAATAGTCAAAATGGATTCAGGGTTGCTCAAAACGTATATTTCCATCAAAATATGTCCATTATTTATTATTCAGATACATGTTCTGCGTTTACTGGGAATTAATCCTTTGGTGCAGTCATTTTCATTTTTTTGTCCAGTTTTAATTAAAAAAATAAATTTTATGTAAGTATCAAAATAAAATTTAGTCCCTCATATCCACTTCAATCTGTCAAAGAGTTATCATCTTCAGCGTCTGTTGGGGGCGTAGGAAGGTCAAGAGTCTTGCACTTTCTCCGATGTTGTTCTGTTAGGAATCACGTTCACTTTTTATATTATTGTTACTACGTTACCGGAAAAACTTTTTGCGAGAATGTATGTGTCGTTGAATAAAATGTGGTGATCTAAGAGCAGATTTCAGGTTTGCAAAAGCGGAAGGAAATTCAGCGAAGCCCTGCTGAGATGAATCCTGGGATATAATCAGCAAGAATAAACATGAATGTCAAGACAAAGGTTATTTATACGAATTATGTAAATCTGAATTTGTATAGTGCTTACAATTGTCAAGATTACTGTGAGAAATTTACATTATAGGACATCATTTATTAAAGGAAAAAAGCCTAAAGGATAGAAATAGTTTAACGAGTTTCCTCCCCTCAATTATTTATCGTGAGAAATTACCTATTTGTCAGATCGTTCACCAAATTAAAATGAATTGTTTTTTGCGGGGTCATCTAAAAAATACTATCTTTTAAAAACGAGATCGTGCAAAAGCTTAATATTTTAATTTGAAGGTTATAAATTTTTCGATGTTATCTTTAACGAAGTTGAAGCAATAAATTTTGGTTTGGGATGCTGCATAAATTTGTTATATCGTTAATTTCTTGTTTAAGCGCAGAACAATTCATGCTAAATAAACTTTCACTTCTTCGCACTGTTCTTGTACGTTTCAATTGAATTTATGGTTGTTTCGTACGTCAGCACCTGCAGTAATATTTTCTGCTATTATTTATAAATAATTAACACTGTCAAATACCGATTTTATTTGAATAATTTATTAATGGTAACACCCAAAATACTAGAGTGTCATACTGGTTGCATAACTCTCATTTTTTAATAATAAATCATCAATTAAAAACTGTATACCAAAAAACGTTTTTATATAATCAGCAGAACATACGGTCCTCAAATTTGGCTTCAACAGATTCAGATCAGGATAAGTAGGGAAAGTTTTAAAGAGTTATTATCAAAGGAATGTTTTTCAGACAATATTTTTTTGAATAAATATGTATTAAAAACTTCCTTGGCGCTCTGAATGGTTGTATAACTCAACAGTTTAAAATTGTTCTTGTTTTCAGTTTCGGTCAAATTACTCGGTTAGAAATAAACAAAACACTATCAATTTAGTTTTGTATCAAAGATAATCGCTTCAGCATTCGTGACAACTGACTATGACGAGCTGCGCACGCGCAAATTAAACGCACGATTTATGCTTGCCGAATTTGACACGTGTTCATAAATTGTTACAATATTTGGATTAAAAATAGACAAAAGACAGTCATTTTGGCCTCGTTACAAAAAAAAACGATAAAAGTTGGTGCCAATATCGCTTCAACATTTGTAGCAGCCAAATATCGCGACCTGCGCAAGCGCAAATCAAACCCACGATTTATGCTTGCCAAATTTGATACTTGTTCATAAATGGGATCATATCTTGGGGACTAATTATCCGATCCGAATGATCCAAATTTTATTTTAAGAAGAAATATATGTGTTACTACTTAGCTTGACTCCTAAATGTATATCTCAGAAACTGAAAAGTATACGAGGCTGTGAATCTGTAGAAGATTGAAAATTGCTCGACTTTCTTAAAATGTTACAATATTTGGATTAAAAATAAACAAAAGACAGTCATTTTGGCCTTGTTACAAGAAAAAAGAATGAAAGTTTGTGCCAATATCGCTACAACATTTGTGACAGCCAAATATCGCAAGTTGCGCAAGCGCAAATCAAACTCACGATTTATGCTTGCTGAATTTGACACTTATTCATGAATGGGATCATATCTTGAAGACTAATTATCCGATCCGAATAATCCAAATTTTATTTTTAAGAGTAATAAATGTGTTACTACTTAGCTTGACTCCTAAATGTGTATCTCAGAAACTGAAAAATATATGAGGCTGTGAATCTGTAGAAGATTGAAAATTGCTCGACTTTCTTAAAACGTTGCAATATTTGGATTAAAAATAAACAAAAGACAGTCATTTTGGCCTCGTTACAAAAAAAAAGGATAAAAGTTTGTTCCAATATCGCTTCAACGTTTGTGACAGCCAAATATGGCGAGCTGCGCAAGCGCAAATCAAGCCCACGATTTAGGCTAGCAGAATTTGACACGTGTTCATAATTTGGATCATATCTTGAGGACTAATTTTCCAATCCGAATGATCCAAATTTTATTTTAAAAAGAAATATATGTGTTACGAATCATTTTGAATCCTAAGTATGTATCTCAAAAACTGGAAAAAATACAGGGCTTTGAATTTAAGGAAGATTTAAAATTGCCTTTTTTCCATAAAAAGTTGCGATATTTGAAATAGAAATAAACAAAAGACAGTCACCTTGGTCTCATTTTGAAGAAAAAGGATAAAAGTTTGTGCTAATATACTTTAACATCCATGTCAGCGGAAAATAGCGAGCTGCGCAAGCGCAAATCAAACCGACGATTTGGGCTTGCCGAATTTGACATGTGTTCATAAATTGGATCATATTTTGGAGACTAATTATCCGATGCGAATGATCCAAATTTCATTTTAAAAAGAAATATATGTGTTACTACTTAGCTTGACTCCTAAATGTGTATCTCAGAAACTGAAAAATATATGAGGCTGTGAATCTGAAGAAGATTGAAAATTGCTCGACTTTCTTAAAATGTTACAATATTTGGATTAAAAATGAACAAAAGACAGTTATTTTGGCCTCGTTACAAGAAACAATAAAAGTTTGTTCCAGTATCGCTTCAACATTTGTGACAGCCAGATATCGCGAGCTGCGTAAGCGCAAATCAAACCCACGATTTGGGCTTGCCGAATTTGACATGAGTTCATAAATTGGATCATATTTTGAGGACTAATTATCCGATTCGAATGATCCAAATCCTATTTTAAGAAGAAATATATGTGTTGCTACTTAGCTTGACTCCTAAATGTGTATCTCAGAAACTGAAAAATATACGAGGCTGTGAATCTGAAGAAGATTAAAAATTGCTCGATTGTTTTAAAATGTTACAATATTTGGATTAAAAATTAACAAAAGACAGTCATTTTGGTCTCGGTACAAAAAAAAGGATAAAAGTTTGTGCCAATATCGCTTCAACATTTGTGACAGCCAAATATTGCAAGCTGCGCAAGCGCAAATCAAGCCCACGATTTATGCTTGCCGAATTTGACACCTGTTCATAAATGCAATCATATTTCGGAAACTAATTATTAAATCCCTTTGATTCAATTTTTTTTGAAACATATACATATGTATTACAACTCATTTTTACTTTCAAGTATGTATCTCAAGAACTAGAAAAGATACGAGGCTGTAAATTTCAATAAGAATAAAAATTGCTCGATTTTTTTAAATTTTGCGTTATTCGGATTAGAAATAAACAAAAGACAGTCATCTTGGTTTTGAAGAAAAAGGAGGAAATTTTGAACCAATATCGCTTTAACATTCATGACAGCCAAATATAACGAACTGCACACGTGCAAATTGAGCCGAATTTAACACATGTTCATAAAAGGGATCATATCTTGGGGACTAATTATTTGATCCGAATGATCCAAATATCATTTCAAAGAGAAATATATGTGTTACAACTCATCTTGACTTTCAAGTGTGTGCCTCAAAAATTTGAAAAAATACGAGGCTTTGAATTTGAAGAAAATTGAAAATAGTCCGATTTTTTTGAAATGTTGTGATATTTTAATTAGAAATAAACAAAAGACAGTCATTTTGATCTTGTTTTGAAGAAAAAGTATTCATGACAGTCGAACATCGCAAAATGCGCACGCGCAAATCAAACCCACGATTTATGTTTGCCGAATTTGACATGGGTCCATAAATGGGATCATATTCTGGGAACTAATTATCCGATCCGAATGATTTGAATTCTATTTGAGAAATAAATATATGTGCTACAACTCATTTTGACTTCTAGGTTTGTATTTCAAAAACTGAAAAAGATACTAGGCTATAAATTAATAATTAATTAAAAATTAAATACTAATGTTATTTTCTGGAGTAAAAGGATGGCCTTTGAAATATTTTTTGAGAAAAGGAAAGCAGGAAGGTAATTTGCAGACTATATGCTACTTAAATTCACAATAAATTAAAATCACAAACGTTTTATTTCTTCAAAATAGCACATTTTCGTTTAGGAAGAAAATCAATTCACTTTTTCAATTAATTCTTATTATTTCACGAGAAGTTGCAGGTGCCCCTCTTTGCCCCAAATGTGGCTATGCTCATACTGATTAAAAAAAAATTAAAATATTTTTAGAATTACAGTGACAGTACGGTACTTCCGTTTTAAGAATGGGTACTCATATAAGAGTGAGAAGTGTCAATTATTTGTCTGATTCTACTTCCGGTAATAAATATAGTGATAATTCAAGATGTAAACATTAGAAAGCAATAACAGATTTTATATTTTCCAGATGATTGGCTCATTGCTTGTACTCGTACGGGAAATTTTAATTGTAAAATATAAATAGTAAATGATTAAACAAATTGGTTTTATCAGTTTTAACCGCAGCTATAATAAATATTATTGAATAAATAACCACAATTGAATATTAAATCAATGAATAACGGATATTCATATCCATAATTCAGTGCAAATATGCTGGCTTTGTAATCTGAAGGTCGTGGGTTCGAATATAACTTTTAAATAAATAATCATGAGTAATAATAATGATAAACTACATTTTTATGAAAATTTTAATATTAATATTCAACGTTTATCATTCTTAGGTAATCCTCACTCCGATAGAATTACAAAACGTTAAAATTCAAAACAATCAGATAATAACAAAATATGCTGCAATATTTTAATGCTAAAATTAAAAGTGCATCCTTCAAGTGTTGCAGATATTAGCAATAAATAATCGAATTATTTAAACCAGGATATAAGTTATGATTGTATCACAATGATTTATTTAATTTTTTTTATTATTGAGAACTGTAAAAATAACTTTTAGCATATAGGTTAAAAACATTTTCAAATCATTTTAATGACGGAACGATAATTTGTTAATTACTGCATAATTATATTGATTGTTCATTCAATGCCATTCCGCCAGTTGAATTTTTTCTTTCATTTTGAATTAGGTTAAAATTATTGATTTTTAAGAAAAATAATTCAGAATAAGTCTAGAGTTTAAATAAATTAAAAGCACAATCAGATTTAAGTTACGAAATAACATTTGTCGAAAATAAGACAAAAGATAAATAAAACAACATGAAAACAAAAGCCAGTCGAATTCGGGGTCATTTTACTTGTTTTGTTAAAACAAAATGCATTATCACATACGAATACGCAACGTGTAACACATTCAGGACCGTAATGAGAAAAAACGGTCAAGTGCGTGCTTAATTTACATATTACCCACGAAAACGATCGTATCTTTCAAAATAAATTTTATTTGAGTTTTAAATTTATTTTCATTTATTTTAATTTAATTTTAAATCTCATCGTTCCACAGTTAATCGTTTTGGATTTACTCAAGAGATTCTAGGAATCTGTCAAGTAAAATGCGCTTTCAGCCAAGTCGGTTGCTATGGAAACAGTAGGCCATTATTCTTATACTACAACATTCCTAAATACTGATTTACAAAATTCTACGACTACCAACAGATCTGAATTTATGCGCAAAAATAAAAAATAAATTCCTACTGAAGTGCACTTCCGGTTTAGTCTATTGTTATGAAAATAGTAGGCAATCATTCAGATGCTACAGTAGACTGAAATACCAAATTTCAATATTCTACACCTGATCGTTTCGAATTTATGCGAAAAATTCCAGAAGACTGTCAAGTAAAGTGCATTTCCGGCTCGATGAATCTCAATAAAAATAGGATATGAGTATCTAGACGGCACTATCGTCTTAATTACTGAATTCTAACAATCTACGTTCAATCGTTTTGGATTTATGCAGAAAATTCAAAAAATGTTTCGAATAAAGTGCTCTTCCGGTTTAGTCGGTAGCAATCATAATGCAAGGTGTACAACCAGATATTATAAAAGTGCCTAATACAGAATTTAAATATTCTACGACTGATTGTTTAGAATTTATGCGGGAAATTCAAAAAGTCTGTCATATAAAGTGCACTTCCAGCTCAGCCGATTGTTACAGAAATAGAAGATGATCATTGAGATGCTACAGCAATTTCAAATGCTAAATTCCAGTATCCTATGGCTGATCATTCTGGATTTATGCGGAAAATTAAAAAAAAGTTTCAAGTAAAGTGCACTTCCGGATTAGCCGATCGCAATCATAATGCAAGATGTATAATAAGATGTTATAGAAGTTCTTTGTACGAAATTTCAATATGCTATGGCGGATCATTCTATATTTATGCAAAAAATTCAAAAAAAGTTCCAAGTAAAGTGCACTTCTGGCTTGGCCGATTCATACAAAAATGGCAGATGACCATTCTGATACAACATCAAGTTCAAATACTGAATTTCAACATCCTGCGGTTGATCATTCTGGATTTATTAGAAAAATTCGAAAAAAGTTTCAAGTAAAGTGCACTTCCGGTACAGACGATTGGAACCATAATGCGAGGTGCACAACTAGACTCTATACCAGTCTTAAATACAAAATTTCAACCTTATACGTTCAACCAGTTTTGAGATTTGCGAGTTACGCACGCACATACGTACCGACATTAAGCCAAAAATAGTCAAAATGGATTCAATCCATCAAAATCCATCAAAATCTCGATAGGTCTTGTTATTTTGTACAAGTAAAAATTAAGAAATTATCTGTTCAGGGTTCAAACCCTGAACTTTAGAACTAATCTCATTCTATGAACAAACCCAATATAATTAAATATAAATATAATGCAGATAATCCTTGAATATTACCCAAAAAAATGACTGTCAATAAATCTTCTCCTACAATGCCAAATATTCTCTTCAAATTAACAAATTAATAGTTAATCTATTTTTGTGTAATTAGTGAGCATTTTTCTTTTGCCTTCCGTACGAAATTGTTAATTGGGCCTCATTGTATTGGAGGATATGAGACGACCGTTTACTCAATATCCTTTTACCGTTTTACGTAAATCGGAGATTAATGAGAAAGAGAAAAAATATCAGGAAATACAATAATTGATTAGATTTGAATGTAATTTGTTTGCTTAAACTGTGATGCATATTAGTTGAGAAACAATTATTGTTTATTTGGTTGGTTTTTATCGATTTAGGAAGGAAACTTCAATGGAGACTCCAATAGTAAGTAAAGACAGGTACCCTTCTTTTAACTTATACAAACAAAATACAAATATTTTTTTAAATCATTAATTTCTGGACCGAAAAATTTGGATTTATCCAAAAAATTCTAAAAATCCGTCCAGTAAAGTGCGCTTTCGGCTCAGTCGATTGTTATGAAAATAGTTGACAATCATTCAGATGCTACAGCAGACTGAAATACTAAATTGCAATACTCTACAATCAATCGTTTTGAATTTATGCCAAAAATTCCAAAAGACTGTCAAGTAAAGTGCACTTCCGGTTCAGTCGATCTCAATGAAAATAGGATATGAGCATCTAGACGGTCCTATAGTCTTGAATACTGAATTCTAACATTCTACGTTCAATCGTTTTGGATTTATGCGGGAAATTCCAAAAATGTTTCGAGTAAAGTGCACTTCCGGTACAGCCGATTGCAATAATAATGCGAGATGTACAACTAGATGTTACAGAAGCGCTTAATACGAAATTTCAATATTCTACGACTGATTTTTGGAATTTATAGGGAAAATTCGAAAAGTCTGTTATATAAAGTGCACTTCCGGTTCAGCCGATTGATACAAAAATACAATATAAATATTAAGATGCTACATCAATTCAAAATACTGTATTTCAGTATCCTACGGCTAATTATTGTGGATTTATGTGGAAAATTCAAAAAAAGTTTCAAATAAAGTGCACTTCCGGTACAGACGATTGCAACAATAATGAGAGGTGCACAACTAGACCCTAAACCAGACTTAAATACAGAATTTCAACATCATACGTTCGACGGCTTTTGATATTTACGTACATACATACGTACCGACATTAAGCCGAAAACAGTCAAAATTGAGTCAGGGATGCTTAAAACGGATATTTCCATCAAAATCTCGAAATGTGAATTTTTATTATTTTATTATAATTTTGACATTTATTTATTCAAAAATGTGTTAATTTATTCCTGCTACTATTTCTTTTTTTAATAATACAAAATTGTAGTTTAAAGGCTAGATTTAACAATCGTAATATGTAAATCAATTTACACATCTTTAAAAATCTGATTAGGGATTTATTTATATCCGGGTTTAATTAGAAAAAAAACCCACCGGAATTTTTTGTATTTTTTGATGATTTATGTAAAATTGCAGCGACAGTAGACACAATAAAGAAAGTACAGGTTCCTTTTAAGGACAACTTTCTTTTGTTATGTATGATCCAAAAAATTGATGCACAAATTTATGGGTCCACTTTTTGAGACGATTCCAATTATGTAAAGACGCCCTACTGGAATTAATTTGTTGTGCAAAGGAAAGTTGATGTACTGAATTTTAATTATTATAGAATTCTTCCAAAACGGTTTGATAATCTAGATTCTAGATAACTCTAGATTGATCACCTCACATCCAACAATAACAGAAAATGAATCTGTTTGGGTCAGGGAGTAGTGGCTCTCTCCGGCTCATCGGTAGTCACTCAACCAAACGTTCCTCCGCATCTCAAGAACAATAGGTCATCAATATTTTTGTGACTGACTAGAAGAGACATAGTCTTCACTGTGTATATAAAAGCTCACTTCTTTTGCGGAACATTTAGTTTGATAAGTTACAGTGAAGTGTCAAAAGGGGATAAAAATTAGTGAAACTTTAGGCAAGTAAGTGAAAACGTGATTCAATTGTTTATCCAATTGTCTATCTCAAAAATATGTATAATATTTTAATGTGAAATAAATTTATTTATAAGGATCCGTATCTCCTAATAACGGTTAATAATTATTCAATTTGCAAATTTGAAAAATGTAAAAAAAAAATTGGCTTTAAAACCTGAAGAAAAAAAAATTGGTTTTTGAGATAGGCAACTAATTCATGATACAAAATCGTTCAACAAAATAGTCCTCAAGATAAAATACCCTGAAAATTTGCCCTCTTGTTGTAGGTATTAAATTTTAATATTTATTTTTACTCTAGAGTTTCGGTCAGCCTGGACCATCTTCAGGAGTGCTACATATTTATATAATTGTGGTCAGCTGAACAAAATAGTACAAAAAGTGTATCAACAATAATGTGAATCTGTAGCAGTCCTGAAGATGGTCCAGGTGGGACCGAAACTATAATTTGTTACCTACATTTCAAAGTACCAGTCAGAAATAACCAAACAAGTTAGCTATGTTATAACATTTGAGGAATTTTGGACACCCTTAAAATAATTTAATATTGATTCTATTTTTAAAATAATTTGTAGCAATTTTCTTATTAAAAAATAATCAAACAATCTTTGAATGAAAATTAGGAACACATTTTTGTTTAATATTTCAAATACAGAAATTCATTCAAATATAATTTTTTTTTTCTTTTCTGACTTTATAATTTTGGCTACTCCTTAGCCATCTTCAGGAGCGAAAATAATTATTTCGTTCAAATTTAATTATACATACAATACTTTGAAATACATTTATAAATTAAAATTTAAATTAAATAATTATTTTCGCTCCTGAAGATGATTAAAGTGTAGCCGAAATTGTAGTCAGAAAAAAAAGTTATATTTGAGTGAATACCCTTGTTTCATTAATCCAGTCAGCTTCAACTATTTTATCCAATAAAAATAAGTTTTTTACCCGAGACGGGCGTGGCAGACGTATTTTAGTGCACACTGTTAAATTGATTAATATTTTTCAGACCCTGGGGCTTGGTTAATAGACGTTAAGCTTCGGATAATCTTAGCCACAGAGTATATTATAATTCAGTGAAAATTGTACTAAATTTTGGGACGAATAATCTAGTCAACAAATTAAAAAATGTGTTAATTCTTGCTACTGCGAATTTAAGACCTTTTGATCAAAAATTATCGAACTTAAAATGTAAATGAGAGTTTGAAGAAAAATCATTAGTTAACAATAGTTTCATTTAATAACAAATGCACAAAATAAAATCTTCATAACGGTATTTTTTTCTTTCAATTGTCTAGATGACACAATAATTTTTTCAAATTTTTAAATTAATATTTAATGTATGTAAAAATAGTTTTTGTGATTAGCAGCGTAACGACACCGCACGGAATCCTATTTTTAACATCAAATAAAAAGTATAAACAATTGAGGTCAAGTTCCGGGAGTCAATATTTTTTCTTGAAAATTTCCTCCTCTTCAAGAATCTGTTTGTAAAATTCCTCTAGCACCAATAGTTTTCGAGTAATGTTCAAAAAAGTAAACCCCTCTTTTTTTGGACTCTTCAATTGTTTATAACTTTTGCAATTGTTCGTGTGCTAGTTTGAAATTTTACACATTTTTCTAGACGTCATAACGAGTTCAACGAGCTATCGCACGTATTTTAATTCACAGTAGCAAAAATTAGCACGTTTTTTAACTTGTTGGCTAGACTAGAAACTAGAAAAATCGAATATAAAAAATCAGTATCAAAATATCAATAACTTTTAATATTTTAATCAATTTCAAATTTATGACTACCAGTAATCAGTGTACAGACACTTTGAGATGCTAATGGAAAAGCATTAAAAAAAATAACTGATTTTTGAAGCACGACTAAAATAATTAATAATCATAATTTATGCAACAATAATGAAATATTGTAATCGTGATTATTGACAATTCGAGATTTTAGACGTTTTAGACCCTACTGAACCCAAAAAACAATTTTAAAAAGCACGATAACTTGTGAACGAATACGAATTTTCCAATAAAATTTTATATTTAAGTTTTTCATCAAAAAACTTAGTTCAAGTTAATAAATGAGCTTTTTTTAGTCAATGGTATCAAAACTTTATTGATGGAATTTTTTAGCTTTTTGCGTGTATTTCATAAACGGTACTATTTATCATAAAATATGAAATAACTAAAATTGATCCTTGAATAATTTGGCACAACATTTACCTGAAACATTTTTCAAAATTATCAGTTATTATTTAGATTTGAATTATTATAAAATTCGTTATATTTTTCTGAAACAAAAGAAATGTGAAATTACACATGCAAACGTTCGTCAATTGTTTTATTAAATAAATAATCCGGCTCTATTATGTTTGGTCAATCAAATTAAAGCTCTTGTGGAAATAATTCGAGTAGAAGTGTCAAAGTGGATATTTAAACGATTGTCAATTGTTTCTTCTACAAATTATTAGAATGATGTCTAGTTTGGTATCAATTTAAACACTTCCGGCGATCAAAAAATGTTGAAACTGTCGAAAATCTAGAAAAGCACTCTTCATTTTCAAAAATACTTATTTATGTAAGAACTAAAATATAACCGCCATCTGTCACTTTGACAATGACAGCTGTCACTTCAACAATGACAGCTGTTACTTTGAAATATGCAATTAATTAATTTTGATCTTCAGTTTAAGTATAACATTAATTAAATTATTAAAACAATTCGAAATCTGAATTGTAAATGCATAAAACAATCTGAAATAACCTTTCCTTTTCAATTGCAGAAGGTTAGCAGGTTTGCATATCCAAAGATGTTAATAGAAAGCACACACAAAAAAAATTGTCGAGTAATTAAAATCTCTTTAAACTTAATAAAAAAGAAAAATGCAAGCATTAATATATTGGGAAATAAAACAATTAACACACACTCATTCAAATATTTAAAATCCTTGTACATATTTTCGTTTGTTTCAATGTAAATTCGAAGAAGGTTAGTTAATGATCAACAAAATAATCTTACGTGTATCTTTAAGAAAGTGAGAATAATTTCCCAAACTTTTCCAACAAACAAACGTAATTTTTATAATAGCAAAACAATTAAATTTCACACCATAAACATTAGAAACATTTTGAAATCCTAATTCGCAAATTAAAATTTAGTAACACTATTGTATTATTAATTTATTTTATCGTTTCACACATGAGATTTTTAATTTTTTTCGGTATCCTGCAAAATTATTTAAAATTAAATAATTTAATACAAATAAAATTGAAAGTTATATGTTAGAGGTGTCCTTTTAAAAAATAGTAGACGTTCCCAATTGTTGACTCTCAGCCTACTTAAAACAAGTGAAGATTCTCTCACATAAATAAAGACAAATGACTGTCGTTTCGTTGTTATTATCACTAGCTTTTGTTTAATTTACACATTTAAATGACTACGCTAATATGTAGAAACTTTTAGTTTGTCTGAAAAAAATACAATGAACCTAATTTAAAACAATAAAAATATTTAAATCAACAAATTTAATTGATTTTCAATTAAACTCAAAACAAAACAAATACCTACAAATCAAAGTGTTAGGTGCAACGAATTAAAAACAATTAACGAATTGACTCTTCCTGTGATCAACGGACCATTGATCCTTCGGCCATCGATCAATCGATCGATTATCTTGTATAGTGGCGACATTTACGACCCAAGTTAGTGCTGGACAACTATTACACAACACATAAAAGTAAATCTTCTCGAAATCTTAATTGGAATTTAATTAATTTCACCCACAAGAGAAAGTTGATCTACATTTAATTTGTTAACTAATTATCTGAAAAACATTTTTCCCTGATGTTAACAACGTCGCAGGATTTTTTACTCAATAGTTCAATAATAGGGTGTTCATTTTAAGTTATATATTAATTATGGAAAACTTTCACAAGAACTAAGTATGCTTACAAATTGATGGTCAGTAAAGACATTCATAGCCAAGAATTCGCAATAAAATGATAGCAATTCTATTAATATTATTATGTTCAATTGACGGCCGTACAAAGATATTTATATATTATGCAGTAAGATGTAAAAGTAATGAATAATTATGACACAAAAGGTTAATGACAAGGAAAAGTAAAGAACATAATTAAAAATTTCTCCTATCATTTTTTACTCTTCCTGCAATAATTTAAATATGGTACTGAGATGTAGTTGCTGCATACGCATCCATCAAAATACAAATTGGAAAGTATATTTTTAATTTGACAAGTGCATCGGAATTTTTGGATCTTCTTGAAACATAAATCTGTGTAACGAATGATTCGAAAGCTTGCTCGTCCTGCAGCGCTTCGAATTATGAAATGTTGATTGCGAAAATAATTAATTTTAAAAATAAATAAAAGCATCAAACTTCTCGTTTTATTTTTTCGACCATAAAAACAATGCATTTGCTTTGAAAGTAGAGTAAGTCACTAGATTTCGTTCCAAAAAAATTCAAATAACAAAAAAGATGAGTTCTACGAAGGTAGCTCTTGAGAAACCTAATTAATACTTTCTTTCGGAACAATACTTTTGCGAAATAAATAGCAAAATGTGGTATTTTATTTATATTTCAACATTTTTTATTTTGAATTAATTGTAATGACAAAAATAACGCCAGCATTCCTTAATTATTAATTTATGCATCCCAATAAATAATTCTTATGCAAAATAACGAAATTTGCATTATTATTATATGGATTATTACAAAATATGAATATTAAAATATCATCTAACGCCTGATTTCACAATAAAATTGCAGCTCAAAAATCTAAATTTCCTTTGTTTAAATTCACAATTGGCACAAAGTAAAAATTAATTCGAGAGTAAATATTTAATTTATTCAGATTCTATTTTTATTAATTATGAAATTATTGCAATATAAATTAATTCATAATGAATCTCTTCTCATATTAAGTATCAAAATCTGGATTATAATTTGACATACTGAACACTCTTAATATTGTAATAATTTGTAACGAACAGAACCCTTGTAGGATAGACTTCTATTTCAACACGCCGAATAAACGGGTGGCAAACGCAATTAAATTCCTGGAAACCGCTAGAACTTTCTAGAGGCTTCGAGAAACTCTAGGCGGATATATAAAAATCTAGCGGATTATTAAAATTATTGATAAATAAATACAGAAAATAAATAAGTGAATTAGTCCAAATAAATAAGCAGTGTGGAAATAAATATTCGGGGGTATTTAGGGAGAATGTTTCTCAAATGTCATAAAATAAGATTCAAATTTATTAAAATGACATAAACTAGCTCCAAAACTGTTCTAGGATTTTACTGCATTTATTGGTTCAGTTTTCATTATATTTTCGTCGATTTCGTCTTCTTTAATTGCACCAAACTGATTAATTTGATGACTCACTTTGACATTATAATTTACAATACAAACAAAACATGTTTGATTTGTTTGTGCTGTCAAAATAGTTTGTTACTAGAAATTTCAGGTTGTCTAGGCAACGTGAAGTTTCCGCTGTAATTTCTTGATAATTTCACTTGTCTTATGAGAATTATTGTAGCCTTGAGTGAAAATAAATTTATAAACGCAGAAACAAGTTGAGTTTTGTTATAACTTATTACTTTTTTATTTCCATACTAGTTTTTTCAACTTCATTATCTACCATTTCTAAGAAAGTCTATTGAAATACAGTGATGAAATCTTCAGTTCAATAACTATATGAGCAAAATTAATTAGAAAAAAATATTGCTCTACATTCATGAGCAATTTTGGCACTTTTTGCATCATAAACGATGTTGGTAGCTCTGCCTGTCTCCTATTCATTTATCTTGACTTCTCAACTTGTGTTTTGTGCTTTTTGCAGTCTTTTTGGTTAATCATTGATTTCTTAATTAATGATTTTTTCGATTTTTCAATTCTTTAAAGTTCCAAAATGGAGTATTCAACATTTAAATGTATGAAAAATACCTTTAAAAAATAATTTGTGTGAATTTGAATTATTGTGCATATAAAATTTCAGCATGTATATAAAATGAACGTCCTCACAACTTTGCCATAATTCACAATGGGCGTAGCATAAGAAGTACATAACATAATTCTTATGAAAATCTTATGCGTGTTCACAATGAGCATAGCATAAGCAAAGCATAAAAATTATTTTATAGGGATATTGCGGCCTGAGTTGGTTATAATATATAGGTACTTTTTGTTTTTAGTATCTGTCACAATTTAAATCACTTCTCCTAAACAACGTTTTGCTTTATTTTTGTTTTGATTCGATTATTTTATCAAAACAGCGTTTTTAAAGACTCATTTTTCTCAAATTTTATATTTGAAAATATTTTTTATTGCTTTTGGTTTTGTTTTTTATATTGAAGCTCTTAGTTTAGGGCATTACTTTTGTTTATGAACATGTTTGCAATTAAATGTTTTTTTTGGAAGACGAAATTCGTTTAATATTGTTATTAAAACAAAGATTATAAATACTCCTAACCACAAAAACAAGTTTATTTTCATTCATTTGACACATTTACTGTCTGTGTCTGTAAGTCCTAATTCACAATTGGCGTAAGCATAAGAAGTACATAAGAAATACATAAGACATAAAGTTGAACATGTGCAATTCTTATGGCCGTGTTCACAATGATCTTACGTATTTCTTATGCTTACGTAGTGCATAACAGCTGCATAAGAAAGTTGAAATCATCTCAACTTTACGTATTTCTTACGCATATATTTTCTTAATGCGCATGTCCAATATATTTTTACAGACACAGACCGGGAATGTGTCAAATGAATGAAAATAAACTTGTTTTTGTGGTTAGGAATATTTATAATCTTTGTTTTAATAATAATACTAAACAAATTTCGCCTTCCAAAAAAGACATTTAATTGCAAACATGTGCAGAAACAAAAGTAATGCCCTAAACTAAGAGCTTTAATGTAAAAAACAAAACCAAAAGCAATGAAAAATATTTTCAAATATAAAATTTGAAAAAAAGGAGTCTTTAAAAAATCTATTTTGATAAAATAATCGAATCAAAACAAAAATAAAGCAAAACGTTGTTTAGGACAAGTGATTTTAATTGTGACAGATACTAAAAACTAAAAGTACCTATATTTTATAACCAACTCAGGCCGCAATATCCCTATAAAATAATTTTTATGCTTTACTTATGCTACGCTCATTGTGAACACGCATAAGATTTTCATAAGAATTATGTTATGTACTTCTTATGCTACGCCCATTGTGAATTATGGCTTAAACTATATTGGAAATGCGCATTAAGAAAATATATGCGTAAGAAATACGTACAGTTGAGATGATTTCAACTTTCTTATGCAGCTGTTACTCACTACGTAAGCATAAGAAAAACGTAAGATCATTGTGATCACAGCCATAAGAATTGCACATATTCAACTTTATGTCTTATGTATTTCTTATGTACTTTTTATGCTTACGCCCATTGTGAATTAGGACTTTAGGATTTTAATATTTGACTAAAAACCTTAAAAATATGTTTTAAAGAATTTAACTTTCATTAAAATATATTAAATAATCACTTGATTCGAGCTCTGGTTTCGTTTTGCAGTAGAAATATAAATGAATTATTTGAAAAATATAAAAATAATTTAAATCAACGATTAAAAACAAAACATCATACTGATTTGAATTGTGATTTAAAGCAAATGTTCAAATCAAGCCAATTCTGGTTATTAATATAAGTCAAAAATTAAGAAATTGGAAGCTATATGCAACATCTGCACCGAAACATTTTTATATTGTCACAAATTTTATTATGAATAATTTATTTTCACAGATTACAGTAAAACTATTTTATAAACTTGTATGAACGCAGTATCGCTCACAGTTACTCGTACTGAATCAATGAATGAATTCCTCTCCTAGCTCACGCTCTTATATACCTAAGCCGACAATGGGTCAACATTCATTTGTCTAACAGTTGATGCCTGGCAACCACCGAACATCTAGTAATCGTAGACTGTCAATCACGTCTGACAATTGAACATCGACTTGATCAATACTAACTAAGATTACAGTTATAGCGAATTCAAATAAATAATTATGTGAACTAATTACTTAAAATATTTCACATTTTTGACAATATTATTTGTTGTGTTTGCTGTGTTCTATTTCCGACTTGATTTGAAAATTAGGATTTAGGGCTTCAGAGAAATCTTGTATGCAGTACGAGTGTAAATAAACTTAAAAAATGAGAAAATGAATTAAATCAACGATTTAAAGAATATCTGACGTGGACATAACATGACTTACTTGTACATCATTGAATATATATAATCAAACACAAAATCTTATCATTCCACGGCTAATCGTTCTGGATTCTAAAAATCTATCAAGCAAAATGCGCTTTTAGTCTAGTCGGTTGCTATAGTAACAGTAGATCATCATTCTTATGCTACAACATTCCTAAATACTGATTTCCAAGATTCTACGGCTAGCAGCTCTGAATTTATGCGCAAAATTAAAAAATAAATTCCAACTTAAGTGCACTTCCGGTTCAGTCTATTGTTATGAAAATAGTAGGCAATCATTCAGATGCTACAGCAGACTGAAATACCACATTTCAATATTCTACACCTGACCGTTTCGAATTTATGCAAAAAATTCCAAAAGACTGTCAAGTAATGTGCACTTCCGGTTCAGTCGATCTCAATGAAAATAGGATATGAGCATATAAACGGTACTATCGTCTTGAATACTAAATTCTAATATTCTGCGTTCAATCGTTTTGGATTTATGCGGAAAATTCAAAAAATGTTTCGAATAAAGTGCATTTCCGGTTTATCCGATTGCAATCATAATGAGAGGTGTACAACTAGATGTTATAGAAGTGCTTAATACGAAATTTCAATATTCTACGACTGATTGTTTTGAATTTATGCGGAAAATTCGAAAAGTCTGTCATATAAAGTGCACTTCCGGCTCAGCCGATTGGTACAAAAATGGAAGATAACCATTTAGATGCTACATCAATTTTAAATACTGAATTTCAGTATCCTACGGCTAATCGTTCTGGATTTATGCGGAAAATTCAAAAAAAGTTTCAAGTAAAGTGCACTTCCGGTACAGATGATTGCAACCATAATGCGAGGTGCACATCAAGACCCTATACCAGTCTTAAATACAGAGTTTCAGCACTATACGTTTGACGAATTTTGAGATTTGACATACATACGTACCGACATCAAGCCAAAATAGTCAAAATGGATTCAGGGATGCTTAAAACGGATATATCCATCAAAATCTCGATATATGAATTTTGTCGGTTTCACAATCATTTTGATTTAAAATAAATGATTTTAATCAATCCAATTCTGGTTATTAAAAAATGTCAAAAATTAAGAAATTGGAAGCTATATGCAACATCTGTCACCGAAACATTTTTATGTTAGTAGAAAATTAATCACAACTAATTTTTTTGTGTAACGTCTTTCTTCACATTTATTTATTTTTTATTCAAATTAATGTCGACCGGTTTCGGGTAATGGAATACCCATAATCAGGACCGGTATTAGAAATTACAACAAGGAAACAATAATTACAAAATTGATAACAAGGCGTTAGAAGTATCGACATGAAAGTAACAAAAGGTTAAAGCGGAAATTTCCAACAAAGCAAAGTTTTTTTCAATTAGGAAAAATGTGGAGAAAGACGTTACACAAAAAATTTAGTAGTGATTAACTTCATACGTTCCTACTCTCATCCACTTCACGATTTTGGCATCTCAAATTGTCAATATTTTTATGTTATTTGCAATCTAAATATCATCTTGTGTTGTGTTTTGTTTCCGTTTTGTTTTGAAAGTTACTATTTAGGGCCTCAAAAAAAATCCTGTACGTCGTACGTTTGTAAAATATGAAAATAATGAAATCAATGATTTAAAAAAAAACAAATGAGTCTAATTGAGATTTAAGTCAAAAAATTTTATGTTATTTGTAATCTAAAAGTCAACTTGGGTTGTCTTTTGTTTCCGTTTTGATTTGAAAGCTCCTATCTAGGGCTTCAGAAAAAATCTTGTATATAGTACGAGTGTAAACAAGCTTTATAATATCTGGCCAACAATTTTTGTGATTCTCTATAATACTCAACTTTACACTCATGTTGCATACTACTTTTTTGTGAGGTATAGTCTCAAAACATTCCCTCAATGATTAATTAATGTCTTATAGATAATTGAAGTATTTGATTTTATTTTGTATTCTCATTTAAAAAGTGAAAAATAATTCTGATATAATCCGGATGTTAGGTGTCCCATGCTTATCGATAAAATTAACGCATATCCGCCAGATTTCGTAAAATGACCTACTGAGAATAACTAAAATCATCTCAAAGCACACAGAATGAATTTTTTAATTATGTAACATTCATTAGAATTAATAGAGAATACAGTTGATACAATACAAATATTCATGTTAATTTTTTATTATATATAAATATTAAATACCTTTTAGGAAGTTTTAGGCCCTTCGGAATCGCATAATAACACTCAAAAACGCACAATTTAAATAAAAATGTCTCCAAATCACATAAAACGTCCCGAACTCACGACAAATTTTCACTACTGCTACATAATTTTGGTCTACACCAAATATTTCCTGGTTTAAACAAGCTTGTAACTCAGAACAGCACAATATTGATTAATAATAAAATAAATATCTATTCTAGTATTAATACAAATCTTAAAATTAAAATAAATTTATAATAATTTATTTCAAATTTCACTAGTTCTATTTTTTTTTTATAATAATTTTAAGAAAGTATTTAATTTGAGAATTCAATGAATCGAAAGAGCTCAATGTTTTTTTTCGGTATGCAATTTATTTGTTAAGCTTAAATATTGCTTTAAAATATTTTTGTTTTCAGAAATGAAGCTTCTGGGGCCGCTAATAATCGCGTTGGCGAGTATAATAATCCCTTCCGTGACGTCACAGGCCCTTTTCGTCAACAGACATGCAGTAAGAACAGGTACAGTTTTTTCAAATCACTTTTAACAAAAATTAACAACAATAAAAAAAATATTTGCATGCGGATTTCAGGAAAATAATGTGTACATAAAAATGTTGTTGTTGGGTGTATATGTGTACAGGGGCGGTTCAAGGGGTTGAAAGAGAACAGGTTCGGCATCATAGGGTGGTGAGGCAAACGAAAAACAGCGCAGATCAAATGGTGCAAAATATCTTACAATGGCTTCAGAATGTTTATAATACAAACAACAGGAAAAGTATGTAAACACTGGCAAAAATACTAACGAATAAACAATAAAGCTTCCCAAAAAATAATTGGCCCAGGGGCTATTATAAAATAATTTAGTTTTTACCTCTTTTGAATTTGAGAGACGGATGTAAATAATTTTATTTATTACTAGCAAAAAATGTCATTTGTCAACAAATAATTCATGCATCGCTCACACGAATTTTTCGTCGAAAACTAAATTAAGCATTTAATACAGCTTTAAAAAATATTTATATGTAAATATGTAAAGTTTGGGCGACACGAACATAAATATTTAATATTCTGTATAATTTCTTATCCTCCGTTCTAAATGAAAAAAAAAATGAGACTCGTAATTTATTTTTTTAATATTAATATTTTTCGCCTTTTCCCAGTTCGTCAAAACACCCTCCGCGAGTATTTGCCCCCAAGCAACACAGAAAAGCCCCGCCCATTTCAGCCCAACACTCAACTTCCTGTAAACGGATTCACCGGATATCCGGCGCCTGGAAGCAGCCCCCAGCCTCCTTTTACAGACTATACACGCCCGCCGCCAATATACACCACTCCAGAAGGACCTCCCGCAGGATATCCCTCAACAAGTGAGCGTCCAGAAGAAAATGGTATATATCCTGGATACCCAAGCGGTCCCAGTGAGCCTGGATATCCTTCAGGACCCAGTACCGGGTATCCATCTGGACCAAGCACTGGATATCCTTCAGGACCTACTACAGGGTATCCAAGTCCGACTCCTGGTTATCCAGCACCAAGTACTGGGTACCCATCGCCTATTCCTGGTCGTAAGTATTTTTTTTTTTAATTTTATTTGTAATTAATTCAATTTATGTAGAATTAAATACTTTTTACTGATTATAATTATCTCAATTCGTTTTTTAGAAGATATAGATGCAAACAGTGTGCACTGCACGAATATCTCGTCTGCTTGGAATTTCTATAAATCTAAAGATATAGCAATTAAATTTTACTTTATATTAGAGTAAACTATGAAGAATAACATGTTTTTTACAAATTTTGATTAACTTGTTTCGTTCAGAAGATACAGCAACAAACACTGTGCTACTACAGTAGTCGTTTTAAAAAATATTAGTGAGTTTTGAGTTTTAATCAATCATGCTTGTATTTTTTGAGATATTTCAATAATAATTCTTATTACATTAGATTAAATCGTGTAGAATACGATACTTTTTACAGAATTCAATTATATCAATTCGTTTAAGAGATACAGAGTCAAACAGTGTGGCTTCTACTTTGGTTATTCTCTCCTCCGTCCGTTACGTGAGAGTTACACTGAGCGGTAGCGTTTTTACGCACAACCACAAAATTCGTTATAAAATTGAAAGTATGATGTTTGTAATAATAAAAATCATCAGAATTGATTCGTCTTGATATATTTTATCGATAAATATACAAATTTTAAGGTATTTTGGTCTCATATTTTAGAAATTAAACAATATGTGTGATTTTAAGTCGAATTTTTGTTGATAAGTAATAGTTTTTTTTATTAAATTATAATTAATTGGCAATATTTCTCGTTGAAAGAAAGTTTATTTAATAATAAACAATAATTTCATTTATTTAACAAACTGTTTCAACAGAATCATTGCTGTCAAATAATGGACTATCATTTAATAGAGTAAATATTATTTACTCCGGAAATAAATCAATCCTCCAAAACTGGACATTAATTAATAGATTTTAGTAAAAATTAATTGATTATTGTTGAAATCCTGGCTGAAATATTGAGTTTTATTATTTGACGTTTAAAAACGTGCTAGGTGGCGCCATCTCTGACTAAATACATGAACTATATACGTGAGAGAGCAAAAAATTTTTCTAATGATAAAAAATTATTTTAATTTATTAATTCACTAATTGTAGGATATCTTATTATATATTATGAGTTAGTATTTGTTGTATAACAGCTGAAAACCTCAATTCTTTTAACAGGCTCTCTCAAACGTGCTACGTGGCGCCATCTCTGCGCAAGTTTGTTAATGATACATGACAGCTAACAAATTAATATTTAATTTGCGGGATATCGAATTAATAATCTAGAATTGTATATTTTCATACACAATTACTAAAAAAAATGAGTTTTCAAATAAATTATGGATATGGACATGAAATTATTTCAGATATTCAATAATTTTTAATACAATGCGTCAATATAAACTTCTTAGAAGAATTCTGTGCAAATCAAAAAGAAACTAATAAAATCGCATCAACTTTTGTTGATTAATATCAATTCGTTCATAAGGTGGACATAATTAACATATTTATGAATCTATGAAGAACGTTTGACACGCTGCATTTTGCTTCTCCATTTTGATGCAAAGCTAAATGAACCTTGTCATACACAAAATATTGTGCAGTGCACTTTGATTTTATTGAAATAAAGAATCAAAATGCAGCATTCGATGCACCGTGTCAAACCAAAGGGATAAACAATAAAAAAAAGTGCCAACCTCCCAAGTTTGTAGCGGGGCTACCCTGACTAGATTAACTTCTGGAAATCAAGACCTTCGACAAAGTTGAACACAAAACATTTTAAATTTAAAAATAATCACACGTATTTCAATAAACAATTAGTAAATCAAATAACAGAACCCACAACAATAACTGACTTTGCAAAGAATCAAGTAAACATTCAAAACAAATGCAAGCGATTTGAACTGCCCCCTGGCAGCGTTAAGTGAATCATTTGGAATAATATCCAAAATTATTTGACACATTTATACAAGGGTTTATACTGAATCATGTTTCAAATATTTATTTATTTAATAGTTTCCGCAAAATAAAAATATTCGTATTTTAAATTAGCTAGGTGGCACCCTCTTGTAGTAATTGCCTGAACTATTTGACAGCGAAATTCAAATTTGAAGCGGCAAAAAACTATTAATATTCATTCTGCTTTTAATTTGTTATATTCAACTATTTTGAGACAATATAAATTTCCAGCATATGAGACGACGCCAGTCAGCGAGCCAATTTTAGTTTATTCAATAATAAACAATAAGGTCTACTCTTAGAGTGAATTTAATTTATTTAACAGTGTTTCAACAGAATCATTGCTATCAAATAATGGACTATTATTTAATAGAGTGAATTTCATTTACTCCGGAAATAAATCAATCCTTCATAAAACTGTGCATTAATTAATAAATTTTAGCAAGAATTTATTGATTATTGTTGAAATCCTGGCTGAAATGTTGAGTTTTATTGTTTGACGTTTACAAACGTGCTAGGTAGCGCCATCTCTGACTAAATACATGAACTATATACGTGAGAATCAGCAAAAATATTTTTTAATGAAAAAAATTATTCTAATTCATCAATCCACTAATTGTAGGATATCTTATTATAATTATGAGTTAATATTTGTTGTATAACAGCTGGAAACCTTAATTCTTTCAACAGGTTTTCTCAAACGTGCTACGTGGCGCCATCTCTGCGCAAATTTGCTAATGATACATGACAGCTAACAAAATTATATTTTATTTGGGGGATATCGAATTAATAATCTAAAATTGTATATTTTCATACACAATTACTAAAAAAAATTAGTTTTCAAATAAATTATGGACATGGACATGAAATTATTTCAGATATTCAATAATTTTTAATACAATGCGTCAATATAAACTTCTTGGAAGAATTCTGTGCAAATCAAAAAGAAACTAATAAAATCGCATCAACTTTTGTTGATTAATATCAGTTCCTTCGTAAGGTGAACATAATTTACAGATTTATGAATCTATGAGGAACGTTTGACACGCTGCATTTTGCTTCTCCATTTTGATGCAAAGCTAAATGAACCTTGTCATACACAAAATATTGTGCAGTGCACTTTGATTTTATTAAAATAAATAATCAAATGCAGCATTTAATGCACCGTGTCAAACCAAAGGGAAAAACAATAAAAAAAATGCCAACCTCCCAAGTTTGTAGTGGGGCTACGCTAACTTGATTAACTTCTGGAAATCAAGACCTTCGACAAAGTTGAACACAAAACACGTTAAATTTAAAAAGGATCACACGTATTTCAATGAACAATTAGTAAATTAAATAACAGAACCTACTACAATAATTGACTTTGCAAGGAATCAAGTAAACATTCAAAACAAATGCAAGCGATTTGAACTGCCCCCTGGCAGCGTTAAGTAAATCATTTGAAATAATATCCAAAATTATTTGACACATTTATACACGGATTTACACTGGATTCTGTTTTAAATATTTATTTATATGATAGTTTCTGCAAAAACGTAACATTCCTATTTTAAATTTGCTAGGTGGCACCCTCTTGTAATAATTGCTTGAACTATTTGACAGCGTTCAAATTTGAAGCGGTAAAAAACCAATTTAATGAATAATAAATATCAATTACGCCTTTTACCCGATATGGATGTGGCAAATTATTGATATTTCCTCAGTCATCAAGCTACGGGTACTTTTAGTTAATAACTTTTTGTTTGTCTGGATTACAAATATGCTGGCTTTGTAACCAATATTCTATTCTGCTTTTAATTTGTTATATTCAACTATTTCTAGCGTATGAGACGACGCAAGGCAGCCTGCCAATTCCAACGGAGCGCCCTGACAGCGAAGGCAACGAAAGTGAAGGAGCTGGTGCTATTCAAACAACTCCAGGTACTGATGAAGAAGACAAACACCCGCCTCACATCCACGCAATCGATGTAGAGTGTGCCAAAGACATGATGACCATCAATATTGAATTCAACAAAGTTTACAACGGAATTATTTATTCCAAAGGCTTTTACAGTCAACCTGAGTGTCGCTACGTCAGCGAAAACTCCGGACAAACTAAATTTTCCTTTACTGTGAGTTTGAACAGTTGCGGGACGCAATTTATTAATGCGTTTGACACGCAAGGACAATCGTATTTGGAAAATGTTTTAGTTTTGCAAAATGAAGCTAGCATACAAGAAGTTTGGGATACTATAAGATCAGTAAGATGTTTGTGGGAAGGTAATTTGAATAAAGCCTTAAGCGTAGCTTTAAGCGTAGGAATGTTAAATCAAGAAATTGTAACATTTAGTGGCGATACTGCAATGGCTAAACTAGATATCCAATTAGGAAGAGGGCCATTTGCTCCCGCTGCTAACGGTTTAGTTAAAATCGGAGAAACTATGACATTAGTCGTTTCTGTCACCGGAGATCCAGGCTTCGATATTCAAGTTCGTGACTGTCACGCCCGAGACTCAAATTCGCAAAATTCTGTGGCTCTTACTGACAAAAACGGTTGTGTACTCAAACCAAAAATTTTCGGATCCTTCCAGAAAACAAGAAATACTCAAAATACAGGCGCCAGTATTATTGCTTACGCCTTTTTCAACGCTTTTAAATTCCCTGATGTTATGGACTTGATTTTGGAATGTAATATCGAACTTTGCAAAACAGATTGCGAAGTTTGTCCGGAACCAGATCAAAGAACAGAGCCTGGAAGACGAAAACGTGATGTCAGTTTTGGAAATGAAACATTAGGGGAACCTATAACGGTTGGTAAATTATTAAGAGTCATTCTTCCTGAAGATTTAAGTGATGAAAATATTGTTAGCTTAGGGTCGAAATATAATGAAGGCATTTGTATTTCTAAGGAAAGTTTTGTTTTCTCTTCTGTTTTATTAGTTTTCTTGTTGTCTGCTAGTTGCATATTTAGCGCGTATACTTGGTTGAAAGTACAACGTTTACAAGTAAAGATGTAATCACTGCCCTTAAGAGTGAAATTGTTTTTACTCATTGTTCACAGTCAGACAAAATAATTTTAATTTGTTCCTTCGCCATTTTATATTTTTATATAATAAACTGTGTAAATTATCAATGTTCTGTATATTTATATATAAATAAATTTAAGTTTTACAATACTGTTTTGTCTCTATCTAATCTAATCATTTTGGAGTTATCCAAAAAATTCTAAAAATCTATCAAGTAAAGTGCGCTTTCGGCCCAATCGATTGCTTTGGAAACAGCAGATTATCATTCTTAGGCCCAGTATTTCAGTGTTCGGATTACGAAAACTGTAGATTAATTTTCGTAGCAACGATTGTAAAAACAATTGTTACCATAGTAATTAAGCTTCGTTTAAGTAATCTATAGATTAAACTGAGCCTGAAATACTGGGCCTTAGGCTACAACATTCCTAAATCCTGATTTCCAAGATTCTACGGCTAACAGTTCTGAATTAAAGCGCAAAATTTAAAAAAAAATTCAATTGAAGTGCACTTCCGGTTCAGTCGATTGTTATAAGAATAGTAGACAATCATTTAGATGCTACAGTAGACTGAAATACTAAATTTCAATATTCTACAGCCGATTGTTTCGAATTTATGCCACAAATTCTATAGGACTGTCAAGTAAAGTGCACTTCCGGCTCAGTCGATCTCAATGAAAACAGAATATGAGCATCTAGAACGGTACTGTCGTCTTAAATACTGAGCTCTAATATTCTACGTTCAATCCTTTTGGATTTATGCGGGAAATTCAATAAATGTTTCGAGTAAAGTGCACTTCCGGTAGAGGCGATTGCAATCATAATGCGAGGTGCATAACTAGATGTTATGAAAGTGCTTAATACGAAATTTCAATATTTTACTACAAATTGATTTGAATTTATGCGGAAAATTCTAAAAAGTCTGTTATATAAAGTGCACTTCCGGTTCAGCCGATTGGTACAAAAATAAAAGTTGACCATTTAGATGCTACAGCAATCTCAAATACTGAATTTCAGTGTCCTACGGCTAATCATTCTAGATTTATGCGAAAAATTCAAAAAAAGTTCCAAGTAAAGGGCACTTCCGGTACAGACAATTGCAACCATAATGCGAGGTACACAACTAGACCCTAGTCAAGTCTTAAATACAAAATTTCAACATTATATGTTGAACAGGTTTTGAGATTTGCGTACATACAAGCCGAAAATGCTCAAAACGGATATTTCCATCAAAATCTCAACGACTTTCTACAAGAGAAATCAAAAATTGAGTACAAGAAATATCAATCACGCCTTTTACCCGCTACGGGTGAGACAGACATTTATAGTGCACTCGGTAAATTGATTAGTATTTCATTAGCTGGATGTGGTTACCAGTCGTCAAGCTACAGGAATTCTTAGTTAATTTATGACAGCAAAATCATTACTGTGAAATAATCGACAGCTGAAACGTTTAAAATAGATATTAGGTAAAAAAATAAATAACAGCAATCTAAGTATACCACCTATACCAACATGAAAAGTAAAATATAAAAAAGGGCTCACCAAAAGCTGTCAGTTCTTTTCTAAACAATATTTGCAATTTTATCTCGAAGACTATCATAGTAATCGCAATGCCCAAAAAAGATAATTTATAGAAAATTGAATAAACTTTAAAATAAAATTTGAATTTTCTTGATTGGAGCCATTTTTACCATGAGACACGTGAAAAACCTCTGAAAAATTGATATTTCTTGAAAAATTCATAACTTCGCTAATTCAGCATTTGTGGCATCGGCTTTCTGGAAAAAAATAGTGATTGTTTAGCACAATAAGTGAGCCAAAGAGGAATTCTGCCGCACGTACAGTTTTTGCACAATTGTCACAAATTTGCGTAGGTTACCTTTCCTCTATCAACATATGTCAAATTTTCATACATATTACTTTTATTGTAGTTTCCACCGACTCTGAAGATGATTATATAAATAATCAAAACCAATCAGCGTTTTTCCTACAGTGTGCACAAGACTTCTCCAAGTTTTTTGAAAACCTTATATCCGCTGAATTTTTTCCACACTTGGGCGTTCCTTCATTAATCATTCAATTACAGATTATTGAAGTTGGAAATTCAAAGATCAAACTGTATATTTCACTTTTTTGTTTAAATACTCTAAATCAAGAAGCACACCCAATCATTGCTCCTTAAATTTCATGTTTACGAATTTCAACTGCATACAAATAACTATTGTGTTGTAAAATGAACGAATTACTTGTTTTTACCTAGTAATTCAAATTACTTGCTGGATTTATACGTTGAAATCATAAATTACCCGAAAATAGCTAATTACCCGCACATTGGCAACATTGCTCGAAAGCAATGTCGCCAACTATACTAAATTAGAATTATGTACATTTTAAATAAAATTATTTTAATTAATTTTTAATATCATCTGTTATATCCTGCTGTCTTTATTAACAACAAATTTGCTTTGAATAAAACCAGACTTTTTAAGGCCCAGTTATTCTATGATATTTGTGGAAACGATTGTAGCGCCACTGTTTTCTGACAACTCCTGAAAATTTTACAATTCATTATTTATAATCAACATTTAAATAAGTGTGTAAAATGCCCAATTGTGCAAATAACTACGAAAATGAAATTGAAAACGGTAAAAACACAAACAGTGTTAAATGCAAATTCTGTAATTCGAAAATATTAAACCCTTCATCTGCAGAATTTACTAATTCGGAGGTAAAAATTTAAATTTATTAAAAATTAAAACCACTCCAATTTCTGATATTAGTACGTATGAATTATAAATTAATTAATTTTACAGTATAGAGTAATAGATTCTAGGTTATGTTATTTCAGTTCGAGTTACCATTAATGAAACAAAAAAAGACAGGATCGGATGAAGCATTGGAGACCGAAACAATTTCATTATTTTGGTTAGTTAATGACATGTACACTTTTGAAAATGTTGGATTTTCGAACACAGTAGGATCCAAAAAATACTTAATCTGTGCTGATTGTGAGGCTGGTCCAATCGGATACCATGATATTGTTTCTAAGAAGAGTTTTGTAGCTTTAACTAGAGTTCAACACGTATAGTATGTGTTTTAGGGTTTATTATTCCTTTGTTAAAACTTTTTTTATTTGTAATATATTTTTTAGAAATAAATGTTTTCTAAACAGTTCGCTAAATTATTTTATTTTACGTTTACAAAGGAGCATTATTTTATATACAAACAATATTCTAGATCGTCCAATTGTTGATTGAATATTTATCAATTACTATGCTTTGCACAATAATGCCTGATACCGTTTTCATTCGAAGCTCTTGCATATTTTGCTAATAATGCATTGGCATCCATTTTCTCTGTAGTTAAACTTTGTACATAAGGTGTAATTTCATCAACAGGCCATTTAGCTTTAGCTTTGAATAAAACTTCAAATCTTTCGGCAATAGATCCAGGCAATTTAGTTTCTGGAAAAGCCCAAATGACATTCGGTTTAGAAGTTCTATCAATTATAGCAATTCCTTTTAACATTTCTTCTTTAGCCTCCATTCCTTCTGGCACAGCTTCTTTCCAGGCTTGAAGAAAATCATTCAAATTGAATTTTCCAGCGTACTGTAAAAGAACTTTGGCGAAAAATTGACAAACTTTTATTTCATCATATTTATAGAGTTGTTCATCATCAACTACTCTTGATTTTTCGGCGTATCCATCAAAAATTGCTTCTAGAATTTCTTTAGGAACAATTTCACTCCAAGAATTGATTGATTCTTCTTTATGTATTTCATATAATCTCCAAGAATTTTCTTCAACTGATTTTAAAAGAAATGAAAGAACTCTGAATTGATAATCTATTTCTAGCATTCTTATTTTGCCTCCTATGGTTACTGTATCCATTTTATTTAAAAACGTTTGTAATTCTTTTCTTGAAATTTGGGATTGAATTAATAACTCCTCAAAAGTTACTAAAGTTGTATTTTCATATTCGTATTCTTTTTCGGGTCCTTTATAAAGCGAATTTTCTAATAATTTTATTACTTTATCTAGCCGAGGTCTCGATGGAGTAACTTCAATATATTTATAATTAATCCCTGCTACATACTTTTTATTAACAGTTTTGCTTGGTGTAGTCTTTAATTCTGTCTTTAATTGAAGATTAGGAACCATCAACAAACTATTCGAAGTTTCACATTCTCTTACATCGTAAGTTCGTGTTTCGGTGCAAAGAACTACATCGTCCTTTTCTCCCCCTTTAAATACAATTGTATCATTATTTTTCAGTACTTCTGATAAATGATTATCCAATTCTAGAATTGTATATTGGTCACTTTTGGCATTTTTTCCGTTTATGTATAAAACTTGTGTAGTCGGCATAAAATCCTCTTCTTTCAATTTTGCGTGGATTAAAATTGTTGATATTTGTTCCAAACTACGTTCCGTCATTTTTCTACAACAAATAGTAGTAATAAATTCTTAATAATAAACATTTATAACTTACCCGCCAATTTCTTCCATTTTGACAGTTGTACATAACCTTAAATTTATCTTCAGTCCCCACCCAGGTCTGTCCGCTATTTTGTAGTCGTTTTGTTAGTGTTTCCTCCTTATTTTCACAATTATATCCAAAATTTCCCTCTTAAACATAATTTGTAAACAATATCCAAATTCCTACTAATATAAAAGAGTGTGAAATTGAAAATCAAAGTTCAACTTTCATAATAGCAGTGACCAGGCAGTGACGAACGTTGAAATGTGAGGTACTGATAAACACTCACGATTACACTTCATAAAAACCGTGTTAAGTTGAATAATTTGAATAATGTCGGCTCCAGCGAAGCCTTGGGAACAGGCGAGAATTTTACAGAGTACTCTGAATTTGGGGCAAAATTTGCAGGTGTCTGGTGCTCCTAGGTTGAAAATAGGGGGCCCTGTATTGCCTCCAAGGCCTAACATGATGAGACCATCAACTTATGTAGACTGTAAGTACAGAAATTATATTTTATCTCACATTTTATATTTCCATGCTTGTACTTCATCTTTGTTCGCGTTTATCTGGAAATTGTCGTCCTTATGAACAAATTGACATGAATCAACAACGTCAATGCATTTTTTATCAGTTTTTTCTTATGAATTTTTATAGATCTGCAAAATTTATGGATTGCAACATTATTTAGTCTTCAAATATTTATTTTAAATTACTTTAAGTACTTGGAGTAAATTCCATGTGTTTCTGAGTTGAAATGATATTCTTTTTTTATTTCAACAATTACTGAGCACAAGTTGACATTTAAATTTGACAAATACCGGAATTAATGATCTTCTGAAGGTGTTACAAACATGAATTTATGAATTTGCTACACGTTTAAATGATGGTGAAACTGAAACGCTTACTTTCGATCTAATGAAATGCATTTTTCAGCGTCATATCACCGTCTTGGGGGCATGTCTTACAGTCCTTATGATAGTTATGGTTCATACGGAGGATATGGGAATAGTTATGGAAGTTATCAAAGATATGGAGGAGGAAGCATGCTTGGAGGAAGCATGCTAGGAGGAGGAATGCTGGGGGGATACGGGATGTATGGGAATAACGGTTATGGAGCTGGACCTGAAAGCAGGTTTGTTCTATTTTATTTTTAATTTTAATTACGCTTTGTTTTATAATCAAATTTACTTTTCAGATTTATTCAGCTAGCAGAAGAGAGCACCCGCTCCGCTTTTCAGGGAATAGAATCACTCGTAAGAACTTTTGACAGCATAGCCATGATGTTTGGCTCGACTTTCTTTGCTGTCCAAAGCTCTTTTCGCGCAGTGCTAGGAGTGGCTGAAAATTTTGGCCGAATCAGGACGATGTTTGGACAGTTATGGTCTAATTTTGCATTGCTGCGTTTCATGATTTGGTGTTATAAGAAACTTATGAATATGTTCGGGGTTACAGTCGCCGAAAATATTGGAAAAGCAGCTTGGAATGAGGCTGTAAAGGAAACTGGTAATGGAGGAACGCAGAATACTTCCAGTTGGCCTATTTTTGTGTTTTTGGGAATGATTGTCTCTGCACCGTACCTGATCAGTAAACTTCTGCCGCCCTTAGTAGGTAAGAAAAACATATAAGTTATTGAAGATAACAAGTTCATAATATTTCTTATCTGACAATAATTAATCCAAAAAAATTTACGCGTTAATAAAAATGATTTATTATCGGAAATTTGGGCAGATAAATTAAACTGTCTAACTTGATAATTAATGCACAACAATAAACAGCTGATTTATAGTCATGTAAAAATAAATTTCTATTCATTATTTTATCATCAACAGTAAAATTGTGGGAATTTGAATTTTTGATGTGAATCTATTGTGAAATTCACAGCTTCATTGCTAATAATTAATTTTAAAACGCTAATGGGAAAAAATATGGCAGTATTGGTTTTCTAAAACCATAAACTATAATGTCTACTATTTATTAGGTTTATTGGGTTTTTACAGTCTAAAATGTATCTATAAATTTTTCTGAATACATTTGATGTTCCAATTTCGCATGCAACCATCAAGATCTTGAGAAATATTAGAGCTACAATTCCAGTTATAATTCTAGCAATTACCCGCAGCTCCGCCCACATATAGATGTTCTTTTTGAAATCTATAAAAAAGTAATATAATAATTGAATGCAGAAATCTAGAAATAATTCATTATCAATTGCAATGAAAAATTAAGAAACACGTAAATCCGTGAAAATGTAAAGCACGAAAAAAAGATCGTTAGTCGATATTTATCGATGTTTTATTTTGACATTTTGTTATTTGAAGGCATTTTTCATGCAACGATTCATTATCAATTCAAATTAACAATACGGGAAACACGAAAATCCGAAAAAAAGAATTATGAGTTCAATATAACCAAACAAAATTATAATTTGAGAGGAAAATTTGTACAATTTTCATTCTTTAATCACATCAAATGATCTATTATCCTTTCTTTCTTTCATTCTCTACTTACTGGATCAATTAAGATTGATATATACAAATTTAAACATTCAAATTCCTCGAATTTACTTATAATGATAAAATTGATTGGCATTACGATCAACTACGAGATTCAAATCATATCCCCAACCGTTTTTAACATAAATAAACTTATAAAACAGTATACAATTGAATTTAAAACACTAATAACGATATTTTAAATAACTGTCAGAATATCCACAGATAAATTAATTTACGGACTCGCATTCATGGTTAGTAATAGTGAACAACAATTGATTTTACTACTCATCATCAGCGGTCGCTAGTGTCGCACCACATTAATAATTGCAGTTGTCCAATCTATCCGGGGTATGCTCAATGACTTTGTGATGCGCGATTTTAGTACTTAATGAAATGTTACATAAAGAACAATAAATGTCAATTGATACACATGACAAATAACCAACAATAAACATATTTTTCAATATTTTAAATATAAAAATCAAGTAAATAATAATTGTAACATGCATTTTACAAGTAATTAAACTAACAAAATGTCCTCTACTCTCAACTACTCAGCTGATATTGTCACATTTAAATCTTATATATTTGAAATTAGTAATCGTAGAATAGTAAATCAAACATTATTAGAAAGCTTATGCTGTTTAATTTATTGAAAAATTGTTTCTGACGAATATCACGTTTGACATTTCATTGGTTTTTTACATTTATTTAATGAACAACGCATGGAAATATCGTAGTAAGAAAGTGCTAGTTCACAAAGAATGTTTTTGTCAAATTCGGCGGTGATAGGTGAAAGAGTATAGATTTGTATAAGTTTCAAACAGACACACACTTGCTTTCATATATATAAATAGAATAAAAATAATAATTTATTATTATTTGAATGATTCACCCAAAAAACAAGTGAAATTATTTGCAGAATTAAAGACATCAAAATTGAAAAAAATGTATTATTGTAAAAGAGAAGGACAAAATACATTTTTGCAAAATAAAATCAAAAAGAGTGCTCATTTTCAGAAGCGAGGCATGGCGTGGAAGATCCTCCGCGTACGGCGTCGCATCTCGAACAAAATTTAGTTACAACCGAGATTTTTGAAACTTATCTTGTCCACATCAAATCCAAGTCTTGCTTTGCTGCTGCTTAATTCACAAATTGAACTGAATTCATTTGAGGTGGCAGAAATTAAAGAAAATAATTTTAATTACAATCAATTGAAACAATTTTAATACTCCAAATATTTTGTAAAATTCGCTAATCTCTGTGAATAATGATCGTAACTTGCAATTGATTAATTGTATAACTTGCAATAATATTCTTTTTTTCAGATAAGCGCGACCCTAAAAATTGGGGCGGTCCCGCCAAAGCAGCCCGAGCAATCCACCCCTTCCAGGCGAGCTCCATGCAGGAATTGACCCTTGCACCTGGAGATAAAATCATAATCGCACCTATGTCTATACAACATGAAATGAATTTAAATGATTCTGGATGGGTCTACGCTTCGTCTCAACGTGGTACCGGCATAGTTCCTTTAAATTACATCCAGCTTGCGACGAATAAGCAGAATGCGGTTCCAAGTGCTCCCAATGTGGACAATTTAGAGCAGCAGAAAATTAATGAAAACATTACTATGTTGAAGGAACAGTATGATAGAATTGATAAATCTAGTCAACTAGAAAATTGAGTGTTTTAATTTTAATATTTGTACATGGATCATGCACGTTAATCAATTGATATTTGAAACATTGCGTAACATGACAGAAAAGCAGCTCAAGTGATTCCAATTGAATTTATTCGAAAATTTAGTATTACTGGAAGGACTTTTTGGCTCGGTGCATTAAATACAGCATTTAAATGTCAAACAGTCTAACAGTTTCAAATTTAATTGGTCTGATTTTTGCTGCCAATTCCGTTTGAAAATACATTCCATTTATTTTATATAAAGTCATGTCTTGGATAATCCATTTTAAGTTATTTTTATATGATAAAATGTATATTAACAGTACCAACATTCTTTCACACATTTAATAATAATAAACACAAAATTGATAATTTTTCGATTAATGTGCAGATCCGTTTGAGAATAAAAGTTTATTTTTGTTAACGTGCCAATAATATATGATTATTGCGGTATTTGGAGGAGATATTTGTTATAAGTTGAATTTGTGTACACAAATTGCTAGTTAGTAATTATTTTAAGAGTCGTTGGGAAAATGTGTTATTATTTATTGGATCCAATTTGGATCTTTTTGTATTTTAATATGACTTATTAATAAATTTAGTGCAATTTCACTTTTTGAGTATTTATTCTTAAATAAACTATATTTAAATGACGCAATTGCTCGAAAACTGCCTCAAACTCAAGATATTTGGAAGAATTTTTATTTACTAATAATATATTAGGATCTGGATATTAAAAAAAAAGGGATGCACTTTTACAATAATGAAATACGTGAATTTTTTTTCAATATTTATTACAATTTTTTAATAAACATATTACAAATAAGGTTCAGGGAACTCGAATGTTACTTCCCTTCCCGTCAGTTTTTTGTATACTGATGCAAACGTGTCAACCTGTAACAAAATAATTATTTAAGCAATAGTAAGAAAGGACATTATATTTAATTACAATAAAGTCAAATAACTGTTTTTTCTACGACCAACTTTAAATTTAATTATTTGCGGGCATAAACAAAGCTTTTTCGCATCCTCAACCACAATATAAACGCGTGACAGTTCTTTTATAATCGAAACGAACAAATTTTTAAGCATTTTGTCAAATCAGTGGCTTTAGTCGCACGATTTGAAATGGATAAGTTTACTAAGCAAGTACTGAAGATACTTTCAATAATTTTTGGCAGTATCTGACATTTGTTTCAGAATAATTAATTTGCCTGGAAGCCTTAGATGCGCCTTAGTCTAAAAACTCGCTTCGCTCGTGATTAGTAATACGTTCATTAATCATTTTACATAATATATTATGATTTCGAGTCTCTGAATTGAGAACAAATTATCAATTAACAATTTAAAGGCTTGTGGATGAGGCAAAAGAGATGCTTGGCATAAATTGATTAATAGTCAACATTTTTCTCTTACTTTATGTTCGATGGTCGTCTGTTGATTCTTGTCCAAATGTACTTTAACTAACTGAGATCCGTCGAGTTTGACGCGGATCCTCTTGCCAACGATTTCAGCAGGGAACACCAGATCCTCAAGAATGGCATCGTAAACGGCGGTAAGAGTACGAGAACGTGGACGCTTCTGCTTATTCTTCGTGCGGGTCTTACGTGTAGGTTTAGGCAAAATTTTGCGCTCGCCTACGAAGACGACGTGCTTACCGGAGAACTTCTTCTCTAATTCACGTACTAAACGCGCCTGAACCTTCTGGAAAGCTTTCAGTTTGGGCATGGGGACGTAGATAATAATTGACTGAAACATAAAACAAAATAAGTCACAAACGAAGCCTAATTATTTAATATAGTTAGTAAATAAGTGAATTGTTTGCTTACTTTCTTATTATTTAATTCAATTTCCCTAGCCTTGGTGATGTGAAGCTCGCGAAGTTGAGCTTTCAAATCAGAGTTCATTTCCAATTCAAGGAGAGCTTGAGAAACCTGGGTTTCAAAAGCGTCTGGCTCCGCACCATTCGCTTTAATTATTTTTGTGGCAGCCATCTGAAAACATTCAATTATATGTTAAACACCACAAACAGCAAGATAACCTCAAATTTCAACACAAATGAATAAATTTTGAATTTAATTAAAACTGACAATATTTTTAATTACTTTAAAGTACTTTAAACACTAATAGTGCACTAGAAATACAAAAACTTCACTGATAAAAATCACATTTGACACTACTTCAACATGGAACAACAAAATAATATCTTGAAATATCAACTGATTTTATGGTCATCCGCTGATTTAGCACACAACAAATGTAAATTTAAAGCAGCTAATATATTAATTGAATGATATTGATTCATTAAATTATTATTTTAACAGTGAAATTCATGAAAATTAACTTAATATATAACAATTAAAACGTGTACCTTGCCGAATTATTTTAGAAAAGGTTGGTTAGGCAACCAATGCGCATGTTCAGCGGTCAACTTGTTTTGCTGTAACCTATAAACAAAAAAATCCCTACTCACCTTTAAAATCCTTTAAAAATAAATTATTTATTTATTCAAATTAAACTTTCAAGGATAGAATATTAAATTTGATGTAATAATCGAATCTAAATTGATTTTTTTAATATTTACACAATCTTGGGACATTTGAAAAACTAAAAGTAACTAGTCGTAGTCGACCGTTCTCATTTGTCTGACTTGTAGTGAGTGATCGAAAATGGCTTCGCTATTTGCTCGAACTGCAGTTTCTGCTTGCCGAAGAAATGTATTATTCTCATCACAACGGTTTGCAAACACATGTAAATAATTCTCTAACATGTTATCTTTTAAATAATTGTATTTTTTTGACTGGTTATTCCTTATTTTATCAGTTTTTCATTACGTAATTTTTACGCAGGGCTCTCCCTGTAAAACGTAAATATAGATGTTTCACATATTTCTGTATAATTATTCAATTTTAGATCATAATTAACTATCAGAATATTATCTTGTGATTATATTCTGTATGTAAATTGTAGTCTAAATAAATGTCATATGTACTGCATTTGTTTTTGACAAACCATTATATAAATATTGCATTTTAAAGATTTTATCAATAAAGATATCGATTTTATAATAACTGATAACATTTTCAGCAATGGGTGATCCATTGGAACACGCAACTGGTCTAGAAAAGCGCGAATTGCTCGCTCAAGCTGCAGGAAACGATAACCCCTTCGATTTAAAAGTCATTAAACGTAGCTCGGGCACTAAGGATTGCCCAAATGAAATTCCTTCTGCGTTTGATTCGCGCCTCGTCGGTTGCATCTGCGAGGAAGATGCAACATCAATCAATTGGATGTGGCTGCACAAGGGACATCCTAGAAGATGTGAGTGCGGACATTGGTTCAAACTTATCCAGAAAGCTCCAGTATAATTTAATGTTATATTCTACATGAAAATTAGAATGTTTTATAGTAATAAATTTAATGTACCATAAAATGTGTATCATTTCTGTTGTACAAAAGCGCCAGTCAACCTAAGCTAAATAAATCACTTAAATAATCGTAAACCCATCTTTTACTCGAATTTTAGATTCTTTACAAATTACAGCTAAAAATACAAAGAAAAATCTCAATTTATGCAAAAATTGAAGTTATAAAATCGCGCCCCAGTGTCAACAACTTAAAAAATAAAATATATAATTTTTATTATTTCAAGATGAATTTAAGTTAATTTTATTGTTATTTTAACAAATTATTCTGTAAAATAAATTTAATTAATTTAATTTAATTTTTGTAATTCTTGAAACGTCAAATGACATATAACCTAACTTTTTAAGAACGTGTTTGTGTTTATAAATCACAATGCCTGTTGATCACAAACGAATAAATGGTCCTGAAACAAGTGAGCCATATTCTTTGTACTCGAAAGAAAGTAAAAAATCTTTCCAAGATGTATTTCAAAAATTGTACAAAGAAGGAAAAAGATTGGATGGTCGAAAACCCGATGAAATGCGTAAAATATGTACGTGATGCTCATTGCACTATTGAATTTATTAAAAAATGATCTTTACAGTTATGAAGACTGGTGTCGTAACTCAAGCAAAAGGCTCCGCGTACATCGAACTACAAAACACAAAAGTAATCGTTTCCGTTTTTGATCCCCGAGAAATACCCAACAAAAGCGACTACAGCTTGAATGGAGAATTGTATTGCGAGTTTAAATTCGCACCATTTAGTTGCCGAAAACGCCGTTTGCACCAACAAGACAGCGAAGAAAAAGAGTATAGCGTTATTTTGCGCCGGTCTTTAGAATCCGCTGTTTGTCGCCACGAATTTCCCAGTTTCCAAGTAGATATTTACGCTCTAGTTTTAGAAAACGATGGTTCTGCCTTAGGGGCAGCTATTACTTGCGCGGGAATTGCCCTAGCACACGCTGGGGTACCTATGTACGATTTAATAACTGCAGTTTGTCTAGGAAGACAAGGAGAAAAATTATTTTTGGACCCAACTTTAGATGAAGAATATGTTTGCAATCTAAGCGTTCCGAAAGATAATTCCAAGGGTGGGGCTAAGTTTAATGAGCATGGAATAGTTGTATTATCTATGTTGTCTACACATCAGCAAATATCTGAATTGTACCAAACTGGATGTTTTAGCTTAGAGACTTTAACAGAAAGTATTAAGGTACTTAGCGAGGCAAATGCCCAAATTGTACCTTTAGCAGAAAAATGCTTAGTCAAGTTTGTTACAAAACATGTTAAAGAGGAAGAAAAAATCAGTAATTCTGAATTGTAATTTTAAAATAAAATTTACAGCATATTATTTCTTTTATTGACGAATATTACATTATGTTTAATCTTCTGGTTTGTCGGGAGGAGGGCCGCACGGTTGTAACATTTTCTCCATCAAATTAAACCGTACTCTGGCTTTCGCTTCATTTTCACATATAGCATAGTAGTTCAACAAATCTGTGTGTCCCAAATAACTAGAATAACTGTCTCGATGTTGGTTGACCAACCATTCATATTTGCTAGTATCTGCATGGCCTGTTCCAATATATTTGGATTGTAAATGCTCTAGCTGACTGTGAATATTATACCGATCACCCATTTCAACTAAAAAATTGGTAATTTATCTTGATCCTATCATAAATTGACATTTACAACTTACTTTGTGTTTTTTATTTGACGAAAAATTACAATCACGACTGTTTAACTGTCAAAACGAAACGCGAATACAAACAATCGCATCTGTTACTTTCTATCCAATCAAATATCCAAAGCTACGTGACGTCAGCAAGTATCAGATAATAATCTACTTCAGTTGTACTTTATTTTACAATTTAAAGCGAATAACTAATTTAATAATTGAATTCTAGCAGCTAAATTTAAAAAATAATATTCAATAATAGGAATTCAATAGATATATTAAGATGTTAATTTATTTGTCATCAATTTTTAATTATAAAAAAGTTAATGTGTACTTAGGATAGTGACTAATACAGTCTTGTAACAGTTGGCGGCATCGTTTACTCGTTTAGCATGAGATGTGGTTAGAAAAAGCTACATGTTGGTGGTAACTTGCTAGTGATATTAACAAACTTTATTTAACGTATTTTAACGGATTTTAAATGTTACTAGTTTATCATTGGTAAGCATCTAGTTTTATATTAACTGATTAATGGTGTTTATCATTAAAATCAAACAAATTTATGGAGTTCTTGTTATTTTTTTTGTCTTCGAATCATATGAGCATGTAAATAATAATAAAATAACGAATTAATAGCTTTAAAAAGAAGAAAACAAAGGAAATTCTATAAATTTTGTTTCCATTATTTGTTCCTCAATTAAAAATTGTTTTATTTGGTTATTGGGTAGCTGTTGGGTAGTATGCTCGTAAACAGGTAAATTTCTGGTGTTAGTTATTTAGTAAAACATTTTTTAACTCAATTATAAAATAGATTAGGCTAAAATAACACGTATTTCATTCATGATAATATGTAATTTCGCTGTATGCATGAGAAATAATGCTAATTAGTCTGACTTTTTGGAATCCTTTTCCCGGCAAAAGATTTGCTAATCCACTAAATAATAAATTTGGAAGAACTTAATCAAGATAGTAATTTTTCAGCCAATATGGATCAAGAGACCACGCCGCCAAAACGGTCCTGGCGTTTTTCGCACACTGAACATCTTACTGAAAGAAAAAGGGCCCTTTTTCCATCTCAAGGGAGTGATAGTGATAGCGATTTAGGGCACATGAGCCCTTTGGAAAATAGTTCAAGTCCAGAGCGATATGAAATACTTTTAAATGTCTCCAAAACTGATAATATTGATTTTAAATACTTTACATTTTTCGATAAATTCAAAAAAAATAAAAATAATGAAAATTTAGATCCTGTACAGTCCAGCCCTAAAAAGAATATTTTAGTGGCTAGTACACCGTCTCCAGTAGCCTCCCCTGAAAAAAATCAACTGTCTGTAACTTCGGAGAGTCCAGTAAAATCTCCTTCAGCCATTTTGAAGACACCGCATGATAACTCCAGTACAAATCTTCAAATTCCGAGACTTATCCGCAAATCTCTACTCGATATTTCGAACATTGATAAAAGTAACCTGAAACGCAAATCGGATTCGCCGGAGGAAAATTCTGCTAATAAGAGTTTTAAGCTTGATCATTCTACTCAAAAACCACCAAAAGCCCGGACAGCCTTATTCACAAAAGAAAATGAGATATTATCTACAAAAACATTCTATGGAAAGAGTGATTCGAGCAAGCTGGATGTGAGTTTTCGACTGGATTCATCTATAAAAACAAAAAATGTTTCCAGGAAACCAGCACCTGTTTATTTGTGCAGCCGAGGAAATAAAAACAATAGAAAATTTTTCGGGCAGATTAATGCTGGAGTTAGACACGGAATCCGGAAACCGAAACGCAAACCTGCTTTAACTAAAACTCAGTTACTTAAAGCTGCTTTGAATATTGTTAAAAATTCGCCCTTAAATGATTTTTTGGACAATATTGATAGTAAAAGCAACACTAGCGAAAATGAATGCGGTGTTTCTTTGGAACAAATCAAAAAAATGGATTCCATTTTGAAAAATTTGGACACACCGGCTAAAGCTAAACCGTTGTCTGTTTTTAATGTACCAGAAAAACCTCAAATTGAATCTACTTTCAGTCTTAAACGTCCGTTGAGTCCTCAAATGGAATCAAACAGAAAGTTTTTCAAATCCGGGCCTTCAAAAGCAACAATTAACATCACAGATAATATTACGCTAAAATTAGATCACGGGGAGTTGACTTTAATGGAAAAAGAAGTTAAATTTAAAAAACCCTACAAAGAACCTGTAATTGATTTTGATATGTCTGATATTTCCTTCAATGCAGAAAAAATTATTGACAATAGTTTTACGGATATTTTAAAGACCTTAGAAGACGACAAAATACTAGATCCGGAACCTTCAAATATAAAAAATGAAAAGTCTCCGGAAACATCAAAACAAAAACCAAACAAACCAGCTCTAATCAATAAAGACGTAATTCTCTCACCTACTTCTTTAATGTGCGATTTAACGTCTGGTTTAGCTTTGGATAGTCCAAAAAGTCAGACTATAGCATCTGAAATAGACCTCAAAAGAACAACTTTCAAAAAACGCATTTCTTTCCCAGAAACAATGGCGCAAGAACAGAAATTGTTTCCCATTTTCTATGGAAAACAAAGTGCACCAAAACAAGAGAAAAAAGAAAGTCGACATGTTAAAAATATTAGAAAGATTTGGAAACCCCTTTCAGACGATCAAACTATTATTGATGCTGGGCAGAAGAAATTTGGGGTCACACAGTGCCCTGAGTGTAAAGTTATGTACAGTATGGGGGAACCAGAGGATGAAATAATGCATTTCAATTATCACAATAATATCAGTGTTTTCAAATATCACGTAAGTGTTTTATAATTTTTATTGATTTATTTATGGACTTATTCTGAAATGCTTATATTTGATTTATGGCCAGTTTTCCTACAATTTAAGCACAACCTGAAATTCGCACAGATCTAAAAAACGGATTCCACGGTTTGAAGCTAGCTTCAATAATTTTTGACTTAATTATTCAACATTTCTTTGATAATAGTGTTTTTTTATTGTTTTTCTAGCATTTTCTCTTGAAATAATTCATTTATGTATTTATTTGCCGCGTTTATTTTTGCACACGCTGTATAAAATGATATTCCTTTATTTGTTACTTAAAAAAATAATTTTTACAGTATTGGAAGAATGAACGAATTGTGAACCACTTCAAGGATGGAAAAGTAATCCAGGTGAATCCAAATGACCCAAAAACTTGGCACAAAAAGATCAAAGAAGTTGTTTACGTGATTAACCAAGAATTGGGCTTTGTAGATGACACTTTTATTTTTGATAATAAGAAGGTAAGTAAATAAACGAATTTCATCTACGATCGTATAAAAAGTGACAGTTTTTTACATTATTTTCAATGTAAAAAAGCTTTCAGAACACTCGCTTCGCTCGTATTTTTAACCAAGGCGCTCGTGCATTAAAAATAACTTTTTACATTCGTATCGTGGATATTCATTTTGTTGATTTTGTTTTTGATTTATTGATTAGTTTCGAAAATATTAGAAATAATGAAATTAGAACACGCATTACGGTCTGTTTAATAATCTACCTATAGTTCATTTCAATTAAGAATGGTCCTATGGCTCTTGTGGGACTACGATTTAAGCTTTCTGATTGGCCAAAATGCGAACACTATTCACTCATCCCATGCAGGATTTAAAACAAGCTAATGTGAAATTGGTCCGCATTTTGGCCAATCAGAAGACTTTAATCGTAGTTCCATAAGAGTCCTTGGATAGTTCTTGACTTAAATGAGTTATAGTATGTTTTGAAACTCTAGAATCTAGATCTTAATGATATTATTTTTTTGTATACTTGATGGAAAACATCAGCTTTAATTAATATGTAGAAATCAGTAAAGAAACGTGCCAGTTTTACAATTAGCAACACTTTTCTAATTAGCAACAAAAAATAACAAACAAAAAACGCACTATAACACGCGCCCAAATGACAGCTTTGCTCTAATTAAGAAAAAATTACAGGTCAAACATATAAAAAAATAAAAATTCTCTCGATTTCGCCGGGAACAAATGTAAAGTCGCTTCTTTAGCTGCATCCAGAATTTCGCGAGAATCTTTAGCTTCTGACGTTTCCAGGGGACGTTTCTGACAAATCAATTTTTAATATTGTTTATTTGTTACTATGCTTTTATTTGGCAGTTGTCAAAACCGTTATTCGTTTTTGTAAGAACACAACCTTGATTAATATTTCTCTGGAAAATTATTTCTATTCTTGGCGTCTTCCACTCAAGTTTTTCCATCAAGTATACAAAAAAATAGCATATTCAACACGTAAGAAAAGCGATATTACTTTGCTCGTGTAAATTTAATTCACTCGCTCGTGAATTGAAACATTTACACTCGCTAGTAAGCCTCACTTTTCTCTATTTGTCAAACAATCTACTATTATCTACGATCGTATATAAAGTGACAGTTTTTTACATTATTTTCAATGTAAAAAGTAGGCTTTTATGGAAAACTGTGCAATAAAAATTTTATTGCTCACTTTTAATGCTTGATTTCAGTGAGAGAGAGCATCAGTTCCAATTATCAGTATTTTAAACATCTGGGGGATATTTTGTAACTAATCTAAAACACTAAAACCACTTTTGGACATTTTAAACATGATTTAATTCTTTCCAATAATATCTATGCTAACGTCAATAAAATTAGTTTAATTCATAATATCGTTTCCTTAGTTACCTATAATAATAGGCTTCAAAGTGACATTTACAAGAAAAAATATTTATATTGTAATTGGCAATTAAGACAATCGAAAATAAAACATTGTAAGACACACGTGTATAAAGTCACGGAGCTTTCAAAAACACTCGTATTTTTAACCAAGCCACTCGTGCATTAAAGAATAACTTTTTACACTTGTGTCTTAGATATTTATTGATTAGTTTCGAACACATGAGAAATAATGAAATTAAAGCTTGCGTTACGGGTTGTTTAATAATTTACCTTTAGTTCATTTCAGTTAACGACGGCCCAAGGGCTCTTATGGGACTACGATTTAAGCATTCTGATTGGCCGAAATGCGAAATACTCACATTCCATGCAGGATCTAAAACAAGCTTGCTAGAAATTGGATTAAAAAATAAAATAGATACAAATTTAAATCTTCGAACTCCTGCACAAATTTATTTATGATAATTCATGAACGACTGAAAAATTATGCAACTGGTAGATAGCCAAATACGATTTTTGTGCTAATGTGAAATTGGTTCACATTTTGGTCAGTCAGAAGACCTAAATGGCAGCTCCATAAGAGCCCTTGAACAGTTCTTAAATGAAATGAATGTTTTTGAAAACCGAAAATTATGAGTATTAATCGATAATCAAGGGATATTCGGTTAAGAATCACAAAATAATTTAAATAATTTTGGTTAATTAGTAATTGAGTCACAACTTTTATCTGATATTTGTTTGATTTCAGGTATTTTTATGCATAATGAACAAACAAATTGTCGGTTGCCTGGTGGCAGAAGCAAAAACAACTGCCCATAAAATATTCTCGCCCCCAGGAGGAGTCGATTTGTGCTCAGAAGAATCATATTCCGTAAAATGCGGCGTTTCTCGGATCTGGGTGGCACAGCATCATCGAAACAAAGGCGTAGCCTCATGTTTGATGAACGCTATGCGTTCTCATTTTATATATGGGCATATTTTGTCTATTAACGAAATAGCGTTTAGTGCCCCAACTGAAGCTGGCAAAAAATTCGCAGAAAAATATACAAAAACGAACAATTTTCTAATATATACCAATTAGTTTTTTTAAAGAATTTTAAGAATATTTATTTTGTTGTTTTTGGTTTGGTTCAAAAATCAAACAATTTGTGCAAATTTTCGCCTTTGTGTTCATTGCTAGAATATCGACGAAATCGGCAGGTTGAGAAATATTTTAATTTCGTTTGTAAGTAGCAAGAAATTTTTATATTGGTTTGGTTTTAAATTAGTTATAGGTGATCTATGGTTAATTTTGACAGATTTAAGACAAATCGGACTTATATTTTTTTATGTAATCGACCAGCTTTCATCTGCCAAAGTTTTTAATGGAGCTGATAGATCTCCCTGTATTTTAATGTAATAATTAGTTTAATACTTGTTGATATAAATATGTATTTATTTTACTAGTGTTACCTTTTCTAATTTTTAAAATAATACAGTTTTATTCGAAAGGATGTGATAAAAATAAAATTAAAACTCAGAAAAATATGTTTGCAGTTTTGTAAAAAATATATTTTTAATAAATCGTTTAAAACAATATTAGTGATTACAAACATTTAAAAATACTATATAATTTATAATCACAGTGATTTACAAAATAAAATGCTAACGTGAAAAACCTGTTAGTATAAAAAAATAAATAACATAAAATTAATCTGCATGTGAAGATGCAGAGGCATCTTCCGCTAACAACTTCTGTAAATCTATTCCTTCCATTTTTATTGAATTTGCGTTGTTTGCATGAGCTAAAAATAGTTCTTTCAAAAAACTGAGTTCTTTTGTTAATGTTTTCACTTTTTCTTCAAGTGCGGAGTTTTCATTTTTCAGCTGGGTCACCCTTGCAAGAGTCTCCTGTGTTTTTAATTTTGATTTCACCCGGCTTCTTTTCACTGCCTACAAAAATAAATAATTAAAAATTAAAGCTGGTATCCCAAAGCATCCTAAACTTCGACTGACTTGAAAATAATTCCTGATGAAGGCACATAAAATTATTCCAAGCTGTGAATTGACGATTTCAACGTGCATTATTATTTTAGTAAGCGAAAATGTTACTAAAATTAAATTGTGTAGAGCTCCTGCTTGCTTGCACAATTAAAAAATGATGAAAATGCACACTAAAATTCGCCAATTTACAACTTGGAGTCACTTTATGTGTTAACTATTTGTTAAAATCGTCAAAATTCACAACTCGAAATCGCCAAAAATCATTTCAGAGGTTTCAGGAGTTGAAAACATTGTTTAATTAGAGGTTAATTCAATAATAATAATTATTGGATGAAATGGTTGAAGCTGACTGGATTAGCGAATGTATATGTATAACAGTCAATTATATAATTTTTTTTACCACAATCGACTACTATGGAAGATTTTCCATACATACACAAATAAATTCAAACCAAATAATTCCTTTCGCTCCTGAAGATGGCTAAGGTGCAGCCGAAACTGTAGAGTTAGGGCTTTTTAGTACACTATTCATAGAAAATAAAATATTTTAGTAATATTGAGTATAATACAAATGAGTTCGCTTAATAAATTAGAACACATGCAAATTAAATTGCAATGAGTTGAAATTTTTGATGAAAGCAGTGGACACCCAATTACAAAATAAATTTGAAAGAATGCTGAATTAAGGAAAAATATAGCTGTACAAAGTTGTATTAAAAATTCATTTATGATTATAGGTTATTACCTGATTATTTCTATCCCGCTTCTTGCGATATTCATCATCATCATCTGATTCTAACGATTCATTATCTCTATCAATTTTTGGTTTACCTCTTTTGTCCTTTTCACGTCTTGGAGGCATTTCAAAATATTGCACACAAACAAGGTTGAAATTCTTGCGCAATAATAATCTAATTTTTGAATTGTTAATTACAATTGAAATATGATTATTGTTATTCCAAACTTCCCAACAATATTTAAATAATTACTTTTGTATAGACAATTATTATTTGTTTAAAATTACGTAGGGCTAATTTCAATGTGACAGTTGTTTTGCAATGACAGCCATTACTATTGTTTACAAAACACTTTTAGAGCGAATTATCAAATAGGTTAAGAAATTTATATTATTTCAAATTATTTTGATAGCAATATTAATGATAAATGTATTAATAATAATTACTGTAAAACAAATAAGTTAATAGTTTCCTATTTTTGAGTTTGACTCCATCTGTTCGCTGTTAATTATGCTATGTAAACATAGTAAAGTACGTTTGAACCTCAATGTCAAAAACATTTTTATAAAATGTTTTTCATAAGTTTGATGAGCGTAGATAATAAATATATTAGATAACAGAAGTATATAATGTCGTGGCACAGTTTTTAGCTACTTAAAACATATAATTTGTGTCAAAGGTATGTTATTTATAAATTTTGGAGTTTTTACGTGGCATTTCATATGTCTTCCCTATTAAAATTATTCATTTTTATTTATGTATATATTTTTAATTAAATTGCATGGGTTTTGGTCAACAGGTGAAGGTTATCTTAGGGGTAAATTATCTAGAATGGCAACAATATTGGTGACTGGTGGTGCTGGCTACGTCGGCTCTCACACAATTATAGAATTGTTAAACAACAATTATTCAGTAATTGCTGTAGATAATCTAGTAAACTGCTTCGCAGAGAAAGACGACAAACCAGAATCTTTAAAGAGGGTGGAAAAAGTTACTAACAAAACTGTACAGTTTTATAATGTAGATATCAAAAACAAAAGTGCACTTGGCAAAATTTTCCAACAAGTAAGACGCCTTTTGTATGAAATATATGCTTCTATAGTTCATTTCAGTTAAGAACGGTCCAAGTCCTCTTATGGGACTACGCTCTAAGCCTTCTGATTGGCCAAATTGTTTAACTTGCCCAACTGCTCAAAGTGATTTATGATAAATGACTGACAAATTATGCAAGCCAACTTCAATTTTTGTACTAATGTAAATTTAGTTCGTATTTTGGCCAATCAAAAACCCCTTGGACTCTTCTTAACTGAAATGAACTATATTTATCATTTATTAATTAAAAATTTCAATTTTAGCATAAAATCGATGGTGTTATGCATCTTGCGGCTCTAAAGGCAGTTGGTGAATCTTGTAAAATTCCATTAGCTTATTATCAAAATAATATTACAGGTTCAAATACTTTATTTGAGGTAATTTTATTGAAATATTTTAGAATCCTCGAATATTTGCTTATTTTTATATTTAGGTAATGAACGAACATGGTGTTAAAAAATTAGTATTTTCTTCATCAGCTACTGTTTACGGCATCCCAAAATATTTACCTATCACGGAGGAACATCCGACTGGTCAAGGATGTACAAATCCTTACGGAAAAACAAAATATTTTGTTGAAGAAATTTTGAAAGACTTATGTACATCAGACAATGTAAGTTTTTAGACGAAAATTGGGGCATTTATATATAAAAATATTGTTGCAGGAATGGGATGTTATTCTGTTGAGATATTTTAATCCAGTCGGGGCTCATGAATCGGGGCTTCTTGGAGAAGATCCCGCAGGAATTCCAAATAATCTGATGCCGTATATCGCGCAAGTGTGTCCCAAATAATGTAGGATAGCATGAGTATCTTTCTTTAATATAAATGTGTTTAACTTTTTTTAGGTGGCAGTGGGCAGGCGCGAAAAAGTGCAAGTTTTCGGCAACGATTACCCTACTCCAGATGGAACAGGAGTCCGCGATTACATTCATATTTATGATTTGGCTGTTGGTCATGTCAAAGCTTTAGATAAACTAATTGCTTCCTCCCTCAAAGGCTGCAAAGTTTACAATTTGGGTACAGGTCACGGTTATTCTGTTCTTGATGTAATCCAGGCCTTTGAAAAAGCATCTGGTAAAAAAATTCCGTACGAAATTACGGGAAGACGAGACGGAGATATTGCTTCAAGTTACGCAGACCCTAGTCTAGCAAATAAAGAACTAGGGTGGAAAGCAGAAAAAAATTTATTGGTCATGTGTGCTGACACTTGGCGTTGGCAGTCATTAAACCCAAAAGGATTCCAGAAAAATTAATTTATTTGACATTAGCATTGACTTTTATGTTTCCTACGCACAACAAAAGTTCCTTAAGTATATATTTCAATGTATATTATGAGTATATATAACATTTTATGGTGTAAATACACTTTTTAAATTTATTCCTTCTTGTTATTAACCAATATAATTATTTCCTTACAAAATTTTTAACTGTAAACTTGTGGCAACACTGTTGCTCAACAACTTCGTAGTTCAAAAATTGTACTGCAGAGTGCAGGGCTGGTAATTTGAAATGTCATACTAAATAATAATAAGATGCAGGACTTATTAAACAAATATTTTGTGCAATACATGTTGTTTAATGGTGTGTTAAAATGTGAAGAAGGCAATAGTTTGATTAGAAATATTGCAGGTAAGATCTGAAACAAATATTAAAATAAATTTTAAGTATTTTTCATTGCAGGGAAGATAAATCAACGTCCAAAAGACTTCATGACTTTAGTATCAGAGATCAATGACAACATATCGCCGCAATTGCTTAAATTAGTCATTAAAAAATGCGAAATTACAGGAGAAAAGTATTGTGTCCTAATAAACAAATCTATTGATGATATAAGTGAATCTTCTGAGAATCATACTTCAGCAGAACTTGAGTTATTCAATAATATTCTAACATCCATTATGATGTCAGATTCAAAGTGTATTTCGAGTATATTATGCTTGAACTTGACTTCTCGAATGAAATCTAATATTTCTAAAGATGATGCTCAAGATAAAATAGATATGTGGACCAAAAATGGTTACTTGGTGAAAAAAGATGGTATAATTTATTTGGGAACAAGAACTATATCGGAATTTGAAATGTATTTGAAAGCAACGTTCCCTTCTAGAATGACTACCTGCAAATTATGCACAGATTATGTTTATTTTGTAAGTTGATGTTTAATGTTTTTTTTTTAATTAATCGGAAATTGAGGGCTCCAACCATAAATTAATTGAAGGGCGTTAATGTTATTTTATTTTGATAGGGCAAAATTTGTGCTGAATGTACCGAAGTCTTACATGATCATTGTTCATCAAATTACCTCAAGAAAACCTCAAAATGTCCAGTATGCAAAAAACCTTGGCAAGAAGCAGAAGGAAGAATTTACGATGATGATGATAGTGGCGAAGAACCAAATGAATCCATGGATTCAGATTAAAATAATTTTATATTTTTGTATGATTAAACTTAAAATATATGATACATATTTTTTAATTTATGAATAAGCAATTAAAAGGCAGTTTCAAGTATGATGCAAGATTTTATTAAAGGCGTTGTAAGAACTCTCAAGATCGAAAAGCAGCTGCCGCACTTGTGTTTCAGACAATTCATCAGACGCTTGCATTGAGTTTAAAGTTGTTAACCACTCCGAAACTTTCTGTTTCCCTTCGAAATCTGATGGCAGGATACTTAAACGATTCATGGTATCCATTAAATCGCGTAAATCGGGGTGGAGCTCATCCATAGCTTTGATTTCCAGTCTTAGTTTATCCATTATAGTAATAAACAACTGAAAATATAAAAAATTGTTTTGTAATATGTCATTTTCATCAAATGAATGAAAAACAAAAGTATGATTCAGGAGAACATGATTACAGAGGCAGAGGGAGATTATAAAAGTATTTTGGAATGTACTGGTAACTTTCTAGAGCATTCAGTAGTGTTCTAAAAGATTCTCGAGTATTTAAGAACATTATACAATATTTTAAAACCTCTTAAAACAATCTGAAATGTTCTGGAACATTTTGAATTATTGCGTAATGTTTTTGAGTGCTGTAAAACATTTTGGAATGCTCTAAAATGCTTAAAAGTATTTTGGAATGTTTTGATATGGTTCTAAAGCGTCCAAGAAAGTTATTGAGCGTTGTGAAACAATCTGGGTTCTCTTAAAATATTTTGAAATGTTTTAATGAAATTTCTTCAATAATCTGAAATGTTCTACGTCGTCTTAATAAATAAATACTTACGGATACAATATCGGCAATACATTTGCTAGTATTTCCTTTATCATCCTTTATTGTTATAGGTCTATCTTCTTTTATACGCTCTAGAGCAGCTGGACAGTCCAGCTTCAAAACAGATAATAATTAAAAATGATTCTAAATAATTGTACTGTAATTACTTACTCGGAATTTCTTCACGAATGTATCAACCGTTGGATATTCATCTCCCTGTATTTGTTTAAACGCAGCTCTATATTGCACCAATAATTTACTGCAAGCAGCAGTGTATTCTTTTGGAGTCACACAATCTCGAATATAAGCTTTCTCCAAATGTTGCAATGTATTAATAACAGCGTATAAATCAGCCATGTTATCATACTTTTCACGTTCTCTAGCATTTCTAGATAATTTTACTTCTTCCAGTAATTCTGGACGATTGGAATCTGATATACAAAACATTAACAATAATAAGCAGTTATTTATAAACAGCATAGATTAATACCTTGTAAAGAAGTCATTTTAGAAGCGCACCAATTAAGATTTTTTATTCATTTGAGAAATATTCTGTTTCATTGACGTTTGACATCTGTCACCTGTCATATGATTCATAGATTTTACGGAAAGTTCGAGTTTGGATGATAAAATTAGAAATTAATTTGGAAATACATTATAAATGATTCATTAGAGAACAAATACAATCAAAAATATATAATCTTATTTTGCCTTGAATTTATTGTCGGTCATTAGGAGTTCAGTTCGGCAGTTTTACATTAGATGGCGACACGCGTCAGCCTTCAATGACATAAACTGATAATGACTAATAACTTGCCAATAAATAAAATACGAAAATATCTTATTCAAATATTATTATTAATTATTTATAAAATAACATCCAATTCTTTTTTGTGTTTTTTTGTTTGTTGGTTCAAATTGTTTTCAACAGATGGCAGTCATTTTGAATGCATAAAAATGTGAATTACTCAACTGATACTTTTGTAGATACAAGTAAAATAAGTAAATTCGGAGTATATAAATGTCATTTCTTTTTGTTTCAATTTATTTGTATTAATCTTGTTGTTTCATTGTTGGCAGCAATTTTTCTAGAACAAATGATTCAAACAAGTGAATCACAAGTGAATCGGTAACCAGTTACCATAGCAACGGATCTAGTAGTGGACGTCGCACGTATCCTGTCCTGTTGCAGTTGACATAGAAATAGACGCAAATAATTGCTAACTTCTTAAGAATTATACCAAAAATTTTAAAGATGAATGAAACGAAAGCTATGCTTAAAGCTGTAAGTTGTGCAATTATTTAAAAATATCTTACTTTTTGCATAATTTTAAAATTATTTAATTTCAGAACATGTTGAAGATATTGAAGCAATCCATAAAACATATAGCAGAAATTGCGAATCCAAAAAGTATAGAAGATCTTATATTCGATAAATATTTCTGGGGTATATTTTCTAAAACAACTTGTAAAATTTCTGTTTTTACCAAACAAATACACACTTTTACTGCTTATGATGTTGTTAAACAGTGGCTAAACTTTTTAACGGTAAGGAGTCCTTCCGTAGCTATAGAATCTTTTATTTAGTCATTTATATTATAAATAATGTATCATTTTTAGAGCTATGTGGCTGAGAACGAGGAGTTTAATATTCAGCTGTACAAGATCGTATCCCAGCAAATCTTTGCAGATATTAAAGCAGAAGATGCGGTACCGATTTGGTGCAAAAAAGTTTACATAGACTTTTTGTTTGAAAATGGATCTGTGAACTTAAATTCTCTGTGAGTATTTATTCTGGCTCGAATTTATTTGACTGATTAATGCTTAATTATGATTTATAGGCGAAAAGTACTGAAAATTATGTGGAACGCTCCGAATTTCGAGACGCAGAAGATATTTATGAATACAGTACTGGATCGTAGTGACCAGGATGATATTCATGAAATATTCGGGGAATATTTCAAAGAAAATATAGCATTGAAAAAATTATTCCATGATATTTATACTGAAGATGATCGGAGCTTAGCAGTCAGAAAGTTCTTGAATAAAATCAATGCTTCTAAGGATCCTGTTGAAATATCATCTTTTGAAGCTTTGGAAATCAGACTGAACAATTTTATTTTGGTAAGAATTAGTTATTTCAAACTATTTGAAAAAAAGTTAATTCTATTTCCAATTTAATTCCACTTCCTGCGTTTAATGTCTGTTTTTATACATTCTTTATTTGTACAGAGTGTTGAAAAAAGGAATTTACTTACTCTTTCAAAATGCCCGGCTCTCTTTAAATTGTTTCACAGCTTTGCACAATTTTTCTAAATTGCGTACTAGTGTTGCATAGACCTAACTTTTAAGATAACTCTATACAAAAAAAATCAAGTGGTGTTAAATTCGGGGATCTAGAAGGCCACTGAACGAAGCCTCCTCTTCCTCTTGCATAAACCACATATTCATTCTTTGATTAATTAATATAGTTCAAAATCCCAGACCCGCCAGACGTTACTTATTTTCTGAGAAACCAAATGTGCGGATCAGAATAGTGTTAGTTGGTATTTTGATCATACGCATAATTGCTAGCTTGTACTGACGTCCAATTTGTAGATACGAAGTGCTAGAGGAACGTTAAGACATTATTCACTTTTCTTTAAGTCTGAGTGCTGATTTTTAAGTATGTTCTAGAGAATATTGTTGAAAATTGATAATCAACACTGTCAGACACTTCCCATCGGCTGTAATTCCTGCTAAACGCTTTAAAGCTCGCAAAAAAATAACCTAATCTTACTTATAGTCGAGTCCTAATTTTTATATATGATACTCGGGGAGCAATTTCAATATTTTTCGTAAACAGCCAGACCAAGGGAGAGTTGGATGCACATAGATATTTCGCTTACTATCAGGCCTACAAATAGTAATCTCGCGCTTTAACTCACAGTGATATTTTAAATGTGTCTGACGATTGATCTGGCTGTTGACAAAAAGTATTGAAATTGTTCCTTGAGTATCATATATAAAAATTAACAAGATTACGTTATTCTTTGCGAGCTTTAAAGAGTCTAGCAGAATTTACCACCGATAGAAAGTGTCTGGCAGTGTTGATTATCATTTTTTTTAAATATTCTCTTAAACATACATAAAAATCAGCACCCAAAACTTTAAGAAAAGTGAGTAATGTCTTAACGTACCTCTAGCACCTCGTATCTGTAAATTGGTCATCGGCACAAACTAGCAGGTATGCGTATGATCAAAGTACATACTAACATGCCTCTATTAGACTATTACCATTATAACACACATTTTGTTTCTCAAAAAATAAGGAGAAGGTCCGGCGGGTCTGGGATCTTGCTCTCATACATTTTATAAGAGCATTGGTAACTCATTTTAATCATTTAACCTATTTGGCAAAACAACTGGTCCTATTAAAGTGTCTCCTAAAATGCCGTGCCAGATATTGAAGCTAAATCGCTCTTGATGGTATGATCCGATAACGGCGTGATTATTACGAAAATTTAAAATTCCATCTTTAGTAAAACCGGGCTGCAAAATTAATATTCGAAACGAAATCTGGATTATCGGCATTCTGGTGTAAAATCCACAGACAAAATTCCATTCTGGCTTGATAAAGGGTGTCGTTTACCTAAATCATGAAAACATGGTTTACGCATATCAAATTATTTCTCGTCACATAGATTATTTTTAATGATCAAGTAGTGCTTCTGATAGATAAATCTTCAAAGCATGGAACCTGCTTCCCCGATTTTTAAAATTTTTATCCATTTGTTGTAAGAAGAGTCATACATTTTGCAATTTTTACGCGTATATTCCTGATATAAATTCAATCATTTTGCTGTAAGTTGCATATAATGATTATTTCATTGAATTTTTTTCGATAATATATTGTATATACGTTAATAGTATATGAAAATGAGTATGCATTATTCCAATTTTATTTATTTATAAATATATGAACAAAAAACTGAAAAATTGAGCTTCACTCGGATATCAAATTTCTGCTTTTATGAGACTACTGTTTAAAAAAACTTTTTCTCAGTATATTATGAATCACTATATCTATGGAATCATGTGAGCGGGATCTTAAAATTGTTTATATTTTTCGAGAAATAAGCACATTAACTGAAATAAACAAATTATATTTTACGACATTCTATCATATTTTAAGATGCAAAAATTTACATATGCCTACCTCCAAGAATAGTCTATAGAACGTACTACTCCAATTTTCAATCATTCCACTGTAATTACAGATAAACGTAAAAATTTGTTGCCAAAAAACAGAATATATTTTTAAAAATATTTCGCCTGTTATACTCAGCCCCTGCAACCAGCTTGACATTTTCCTTGGAGCTGTCAATATTATCTGTGACTTACACATATTTATAATCCCTTACTACCTGTTCTTTTATGAGACACCTTTCTCAGAACGGTCGAATATGCAAAAGAGATAAATTTATTATTATGTGTTTCATTCGGTTATTTTCGTCTTGCCATTTTCATATTATATCAAAATGAATTTTTATCACAATCAAGTGAACTATGTTTATTTATAATTATGATGATGCAAAGGCATTAATTATAAAACAATTAGCTTATAAAATGTCACATTTTTTATTCGCCACTTTCCACGATTGATATTTTTTGAAATATGTTCAAAATAATACTTTTAATCAATGAACTTGCTCATTTAATCAACAATAAGTTTGTATTCATATATATTCTACATATAATAATCTTATACTGAGAAAAAACACATGGATTTAGAAAACAGTGAAACGTTACCATATTTTTATTGCAACAAAATTAAGAAATAATGAAATTAACAAATAGAGAATGATAGAACATTTTGAAAAACACTTAAATCAATATAAATAATGCACAATCATATTCTTATTGGAACACAGTGTGGATGTATAGAATATATTAAATCATTAAACATTCGCATGGATATTGTCTTCAAATTACAACATTGCATTTTACATACATAATTACATAATATGAGTTATAATTTGATTCATTTTGCTAAAAATATAAAAATTGGAGCAGATTTAAAAAAAAATAGCATCAGAATCTTTATTATAACATGATAGTACCAATCAAATGAGATAATAATTTACTTGTTTGTATGACATCCTCAAACATATAGTCGCATTCTATGCAATTTCAAGGAATATTATTTTCTTCACTGCTGCAAGTTAGTTTGCTCTATAAAATTCTATTCACAGATTCATAATATTTAATTCCGGCCTAAGATTTAGACTAAGGCACGGCCCTGATTTTCAAAGCGTGACCCCGTGAGCGTGAGCAATTCTGGAAATCTCTACGTGTTACAGATTATATAGAAAAAATATTACTTCTGGTATTCCATAAGCAAAATTATTTCCATAATCTAATGATAAAATAAAAGAGATTCTCTATTTAAAATAAGAAAATTATTGCCGACTTCTAATTCAACCGGAAGAAATATCAACTTGAAAATATTTTAGTTTTACGAAGCAAGTTTTTAAGTCTTTATTTAATCAATTTAGAAAAATCTCAAGCAAATTTTGAAACACTTGTGAAAATATTTAATTTCGTGAACGAGGAAAACAACAGAAAACTGTATTTTTTTTTTGCAAATGTCATAAAATTAGTTATTAAATTAGGTTATTACCCACATTACGATCTGGACTTGGCAATTATTATAAATTAGGAATAATTCAATTTTCTAATAGAATCAAGTTTGATTGAAGTCATTATAATAAATTATTTATATCCTCATAAATTTGGTAAAAATTACTTTGCATGATTATTATTTTCTTAGAAAACTCAGTTGATAATTTATATTATATATTAGCGTTGACTGGATATTCAATTAATGGTTTTATTCACAAAATATTTTGTTCCTAAGTTGGAAATGGTGTTCAAGGGTAAATATTTTAAAATATCTGCAGTTAACATTTTATTTACTAAACTAAAGATTAAGTTCAGGTACTATTTGAGTCGACAAATAATGAACCCAAAACCTAAGTCATAAATCTTTCTATTAGGGGAACTACCTGCTGTTGAATAAATTCAAATATAGACTACCAAGCGATTGAGCAAGATATTTGGGTTGCATGCACTGAAAACCCCTTGTTCGAGCTGAACAGAAATAAAATTTAGGTAAACGACAGCCTTAAGGACTTGTACCCACTTCAGCGGATATCCTTCTAACACTTGTTTCGGGATTTTCTTCAATAATATCTAACACTCTTTCTTTAAATTCGGGTGTAACTACTAACTACCACTAACGTCAGAACGTTTATTAGTGAACCAGTATCTTTCAGACGTTGAAACTTTTTGAAAAATTTCTGGATGAAGGCAATGCGCGATTTGGATAAGCTTTTTATAAAGACACCGCGCTTGACCATACATAAAAATCATCAGCCATTTCAATATTGGAATAAAAAGGCATGTTTTATAACTTTTATAAAGAAACCACATCAATGTTCAACTACTCAATTTTATGATCAGTGACAGTGTAGGTATTATTACAAAATGCCAGAATAAAACACTGGTCAACAATTTACGACTTTAAATAATCTAAATCTTTGCAGCTCTAGTTTTTGAGATATTTAAATTCTTCACATTCATTTACATTTAGGAAGTAGATTTTTTTCCTGTTTTACCTAGCACATCTATCAATTTAATAGTGAATATTACAAAGACTACGGAGAGGAGACCTTGTACGAACGATCCAGACAGTTTTTGTTTTATTTTTGGTGGATATACCTTAATACAGTATCGTAAATATATTACAAATAAAAAAAACCTTTGGACTCCAAGAATGCGGCCATCGAAAGAGTCACTAGTTATTGATAATCAAAATGTGATGAATTCCCATTTAGTGAATCGAGATCGAATTATATTATCACCGCTTCATAATAAACTCGGCATTAGGAAACAATTTATTAAGGTCCTCAACAAAAATGGTGAATGTTCTGCTTACCTATCAAATCTCCTGAGCTAAGTGCAGAAAAATTGAAATTGAAATTCTCGATGGTCCACAAATTAGACTGTTGATTAGAAATCCAAAATTTTGTTGAGCACATATGAGCTCGAAAAGAGGACATGGAAATAATTCGTTTTTAAAATCCAAAAAGTCGGAAAACTATTTACAATTGGTACAGAGATTTTGGGTGTAACAAGAACACTAAAATTCATCATTTACATTCTCATTTGGATCGATTTTCTAAAACTCTTGGAGATTTTAGTGAGAAACAGGATGAAGAGGTTATGGAAGAACGATACCAAGGATGATGGGACACTTATTATTGCTGGAATCTTTGTCGGGGCCTTGAGTAAGCTCCTTATTCCAGAAAGTCCTATAAAAGACAATATTGTATGGATTCAGATCAATCTAAGTGTGTAAAAGTATACATTTTCGTAAAAATTTATAGCCTTATGTAATTTAAAAACAAGAGCTGCTAGAAAAAAACTAGTGCTAGTTTCGAAATCAGCACTCTCAATTTAACCAAAAACGATCAACAGAATTCTGGAAAATTTTTCTGTGTTGACCAGTGAAATTAATCAATTTGTTATTCAACATTAATTACGAGGCTAAAATATTCATTTCGTGTCGAACAGTGGCACTAGAAATGTACTCTTCTTCAAGCACACTTTAACACCCTGTATAAAAAATTAGAAGCAGTCCGTTTTCCTCGGGAATTGCTAGTGTTGGGATCAAAATGTATCTCTGACTGTAAATAAGTACAAGGGGTCCCAAAAATAAATCTGTTATTTCACTTGCTTAGTTTCTTTTTTACAAGCATTCCATTTATTTTTGTTTGTTTCTGTAAATGCATAGGGCCTAGCAATATTTTTAATCAATTTATTTTTTTGCAGATCAAAAATGTTTGGATCAATTTTAATTTTTCGGTTAAAACAATTTCGTTTGAATGTCCCAGAATATTTTTATCATCCAACGAAAGCGAAAGCGATATTTTCGAAGATTCATCTGATATAATTACTATGAAAGCTTCTTCTGTTTCAAGTGTTCAAACTGAAAGGTACGTACATCAATAAATTCAATAATAGTACAGTTAATTCATTTAATCTGACAAGAATTTCCTGTACAAAAATTTCCATTTTCTATCATCATTTAGTTATCCCAAAATATTTTGTAGTATTTCGGAAAATGACTTTGAGGGTCATAAACTCAAACTGAAATTTGAAGAACCGTGTTCGGCTATTTATGAAACTTCCATAAATTATCTGAAGCATTACAGAACAATTTCATTTATTTTTGATAGTAATATAGAATATGCCCAAGAATTTATATCCAAATTCTTCTCCAATAATCAGGTAACAAAAATTAGCATTACTTATATTTTTTAAAGTGAATGAGAATATTAAAGCCTTCTGCATTGAATTAGTTTGGTGTTTATTCAAAATTAAAAGAGAAATATTGAGCTTTTCCACTTTCTGAGATTATTATGAGAATTTCAACATTTTTCGCTTGGTTTTATCAATTTACAAGCCTGTCAAACCAAAGCACCTGACTCATTCATATTTACCATATTCTTTCCAACATTTAGATGGTTCCTATGAAAAGTCAGAATTGTAATTACTCATGAAGAATATCTACAGGGTGTGCAACGAAACGCGGAATATATTAATTAAAAGAGAACATTAAATTCTAATTATTTTGAAAATTTCACTATTTTATCATTCTAACTTTTAAATGCTTTTATTTTAGAGCGACTCCACAGTTTCTATCGTATTTTCATCGGAATCTCAGTGTTCTGTAAGTATTTTTGTACTTTTATTTTAATATCTAAATGAATGGATGTTGAGAAATTGTACCTGTTTTTATGTTTGTGATTTTTCTAGGAAATTAATCGCAGTCAGGATAGCAAAACTAAACGAGATGGCAATGAAGATAATATTATTAACAGCAGTATAGAAAATGATCAAAAATTGATACGTACTGCTAATAAAAGACTTATGAATAAAATAATTGATGAAATATATCCGATTATTGAAGAAAATGATACAATTTATTCGTTAACACAAAAAATGTCTTTACCTCCAAAGCCTACAAGTCCTAATATTGTTATTTCAACAACTCCAGATGATTCAGAAATAGAAAACAAGGATTTTGCGTTAAGTTATAATCGGCCTATAATTAGCGGCACATCACAATTGCCTCCAAGTGTAGGGACAACACAGGCATCTAATAATATTCTGAATGAAATAATTGACCTAACATCTATTAGCCCTATTCATCCAGACGAGGCTCCAGAAAAACAATTATTATTCAACGAAAATAATGACATCAATTGTAACACATTACGGGTCAAAGATGTGAACGATTTATTAGAAAATACATCTCAACAAACAGTAAACTTGAGCCAAAAATCAAGTGGCTCGAGTAAAGGGCGCAAAAGGCGCCCAAAAAAGAAAATTGTGGATGATGAAGAAGAATATGACAATTCATCTTTTTTTAGCCAAGGCGAATCTGCTGAAAAATATACTCGAACTAGAACAAGAGATGTTAGAAAACCAGATCATCTTCAGTATTATACTGATTCGGAATGTAGCACACGGAAAAGAAAGAGAGCTTCTTCAGTTGTAGACGAACCATTTGTAAAAAGAATCAAAACTATTTTACCTGTTAGAAGGCCAACTGAATCAATTTCAGCATCACAAAAGACTGAACAAAAACCAAACAATATCTCATTAGTATCTAAAACTAAAAAACGACTTATTAATAATATAAATATAACCGAGCATTTATTGCAAGAAGGATCGAATTTAGTTTTTAGATTACCGATTGAAGAAAAACTTCCAAATTTAAATTCTAAAAGCAAAAATTTAGCCGAAAATTCAAATCAAAAAACTATTTATGTGAATACTCCAATTGAAGACTCTTCAGTAGAAGTCTCTCAGAAAACTTCTGAACCATCAGAAAATTGTCATGCACATCAAAGAATAATTCCAGTTTCCCAAATTCAAGCTGAATTAAATTCACAACACTCAGCTGCCAGACAAATGGACAGATTCGATATGCTGAAAAATAATTTACTTACTTCAGAAACAACGACTGATCGTCGTAGAATATGCTTTTTTTCAAGCTCCAGTTCGCAAGAGAGCGAACATAGAAATGAACCTGAGCCACTTGCAAGAGAACTCGAGATAGCGCCTAGTGAGCATATTACAAAAGCGAAAACAACTTGCTCTTGTGGAAATGGAACGGAATATATGTACGTATTTTTATTTATTTATTATAATTTCTGAAAAAGTACTTTTATTTCAAATATTTATTTAAAACCAAATTTTTCAAAAATTAAATGAGCGAGATTAGGTCCAATTGAGCATTCAATCCGCAAATAACATTAAAATATTTCTTCAATTTATTTGTTTCAGTAATATTATGATAGAATCATGTGAAGATATATTCAAACACTTGACTCAGGAGTTATTGTTGAAGGCAAAAGCTACTAGAGAAGAAAGAATTAAATTATTTAGGAGTTTGTCTAACTCCTTTAGAAATTTAGAAAATGAAGAACGAAGAAAAAGTTAATCAGAACTGCTTCCATTATTATTATATGTATATATTGTAAAAAGTAGTATTTTTTATTATAAATTCTGAATATTTTATTTGATTTTAATGTTTCGACCCTTTAACCAAGAGTCATCATCAGAAAACAATTAACACAAAAATAAACAAGGCAAATATTTACATAATTGAAAATATACGAAAAACTAAATGTGAAAACGTGGATTCCAATCTGAAAAATAGAACAAAAATCCTATGGCACCCAAGTTTGAGAAAAAGGCACGTGAAAGAACCTCAACCAGTAAAATCAGTAATATGAGTCTTGAAAAATATTATTAATACTTCTGTTTGAGGTTTTTTTTTGCAGATATTTGCTTTGCTTATTTTATACTGAATTTATAATCAAAAAACTATTTATTTACCTGTAATTAAATTTTAAAAAAATGTATGGTATATTGTATATAATAATTTTAGTTGAATAAATCATGTTTTTATAAAAAGATGATAATATTTTTTCTCAGTTCTAGTGTATAAACCTTACTTTTCAGAATTGAATTATAAATAAATGGTCCTTTTGGTTCAAATTCTGCATATTTATTTACTTTAACTGTTTCGATCCCTTCGCCAAGGATCTTCATCAGATGAAGACTCTTGGTGAAACGGGCAAAACGTCCAAAATAAATAAATATACCGAACGATTACATTTGAATTTTTAAAGACCTCTTTAGGGCTGTTTTTAAATTTCCCACATTTGATATTATTGTTATCTTCACGAAAAAAAAATCTGACGTGGACATCACGTGACTTACTTGTACATCATTGGATATATATAATCAAACAGAAAATCTCATCATTCCACGGCTAATTGTTTTTGATTTATCCAAAAAATTCTAAAAATCTGTAAAGTAAAATGCGCTTTTAGCCTAGTCGCTTGCTATGGAAACAGTAGGTTATCATTCTCATGCTACAACATTCCTAAATACTGATTTCCAAGATTCTACGGCTCACAGTTCTGAATTTATACGCAAAATTGAAAAATTCCAACTGAAGTGCACTTCCGGTTATTTTTATTGTTAAGAAAATAGTAGGCAATCATTCAGATGCTACAGCAGACTGGAATACTAAATTTCAATATTCTACACCTGATCGTTTCGAATTTATGCGAAAAATTCCAAAAGACTATCAAGTAAAGTGCATCTCCGGTTCGGTGGATCTCAATAAAAATAGGATATGAGCATCTAGACGGTATATTCGTCCTAAATACTGAATTCTAACAATCTACGTTCAAGCGTTTTGGATTTACGCGGAAAATTCAAGAAATGTTTCGAGTAAACTGCACTTCCGGCTCAGCCGATCACAATCATAATGCAAGATGTACAACTAGATGTTATAGAAGTGCTTAATACAAAATTTCAATATTCTACGACCGATTGTTTTGAATTTATAAAGAAAATTCGAAAAGTCTGTCATATAAAGTGCACTTCCGGCGGAGCCGATTGGTACGAAAATAAGAGATGGCCATTTGGATGCTACAGCTATTTCAACATCCTACGGTTGATCATTCTGGATTTATCAGAAAAATTCGAAAAAAGATTCAAGTAAAGTGCACTTCCGGTACAGACGATTGGAACCGTAATGCGAGGTGCACAACTAGATCTTATACCAGTCTTAAATACAAAATTTCAACATTATACGTTCAATCAGTTTTGAAATTTGCGAGTTACGCACCGACATCAAGCCAAAAATAGTCAAAATGCATTCAGGGATGCTCAAAACGGATATTTCCATCAAAATCTCGATAGGTGAATTTTGTCGGTTTCACAATACTTCCTTGTACTTAGTACAAGTTAGTAAAAATCAATTCGTAGGTAAGCTTCATTTGTTGGAATAGATAAAATCAAATATGGCACCTTATTGATCAATAACAACTTACATTTCCAATAAACTTGCTACCTTTTTAAAACATTGTTTTTTTGCTCCTCAGTTGATTAGAATCTATTCAGGAAAGAAGAAATAAGATTTTTTGTTATATTAAATTTATTGCTTCCCCGAGTTAGCAAACGGAATCATCCAATTTTATCGGATAATGAAGTATTGGCAAATAAATTTAAGATCGCAGCGCCGCAGCGGATATTTTTGAACTAACTGAGTTAGGATAAACTTGAAGTTTACATGTATTTAAATGGGATTGTTGCGACTTTTAAAGATAATATTCGTGAATACGAAATAAAGATTTGCTTTTTCATGGATATTTTTTGAAAGTGTATTGTTCGTAAATACCAGGCTAATGAATTATTCCATCTGTTTATTTATATTTAATTCATATTTTTGAATTGAACTTAACCTTTAATTTCTCGATAATGATATTGAAACTTCAAGAATATTTTGATGCAAATGTCATGTCACACTGTGTAAATGAGGGTGAAAAACTAGTAAATGCTTGACATATTTTATTCTGTCGAAAATTAAATGATGATAGTGACAAGAGAGTATTTTTGCATGCTCTTTGCATACAAACATCAAAAGTGCTTGAGAATCCGTATGAAATTAAAGGAGAATTGAATTGTAATGAATATGATGCCTTGAAGATTGAGAATATGACTTGTTCTTGCAAAGCAGAAAACAGCGACAGTTGCAAGCATATATCTGCAGTTTTTTTATTTTGTACCATATGTTGAAAAGTTAAAGTGGCGCGAGAATGCCTTTTAATTTTATTAAATAAACATTAGATTAGTACTTATAAATTGGATTGTTTGTTGTTTCAAAAAATCTATCAATGATTTGAAGATAATTTATATTTGTAAAGTATACCTGGATGAATAGAAAACAATCCAGACAAAAATATTCACCACTTGCAATATCTGAAATGTCCTGCATGAAAGAAAAGATTTTGAAAAACTCTAAAACTTTGGATTCTATCTTCTTTTTCAATTTAAAAGTAAAAAGTACAACAAAAAGAAATAGCAACCTTAACATATCAACTGTCAGACAGCAAATGCGTAGGGCTTCATCAGTCATTACTACTACATTTAATCCTCCATGGTAAATTTTTGTATTTGAAATTTCAATCAATAAACACAATATTTATTCATGAATTTTTGCTAAGACCATTCAGAATTATTATTCTATATATTTTTTTTATGAATACTAATTAAATAACCGAATGTAGAATATGATTTATTGATTTGATTATAAGCTCATGTATAATATATATGTAGCGCGCCAAATCTATCCTAACATCACTAGTTTGAAATTCTGCCACCAGATAGAGTATCGCTTATGTTTATTTGCCAATAGCAGACTTTATGATTGAAAAAAGCTTAATTAAATAACAAAATCATTAAATAAATTAGAAATCTTAAATTATAGGCTCTTTGCGCAAACGTTGGAGAGCGACACTAGCGCTCAGAGTGTTTAATTTTGAAAGTAGCTGCAGGAAAAAATTTGAAATGTCATTACGTGGAATAAGTGAATAAAAGCTAAAAAATTTATATTGAAGCTTGAAATAAGTTTAAAAACACACAAGTGAATGATGACTAATGGAGTTGTAATAGGAACAGGATTCCAATTCATATAACCTGGTTGTATCCGGAGTACAATATTAGAAAGAGGAAAATTAGTGCAAGAAGTAAGCATGTGTTTAATGTTGAAGAAAAACTGTTTTTGGATAAGAGTTTGATTTCCGCGCTTGTTGTAGAGCAAATGTCGATTAATTCTTGTCCGTTTAAAGTTTTTATCGAAGTAAGATATGTTATTTTGAAGTAATTAATTATAGGCTGCTATATGTCTATCAAACGAATCAAAACATGTCACATGAAAGTATATTTTTTCACATTGCCTTAGGTTGATGAAACCCGAGATATTTTGCATGAATTTCCAAAAACTTATCCGATACATAAAAATAATACATACAAAATTGCTATAGCTTACAATGGTTTAACCTAACTTCTTACATAAGTTTTCTAGTTTCATCAAGTAATTTCTACATTTAATACATATTCTATAATTATTATTGACTTCTTTTTATTTTTTTTACTCGTTTAATAGCCTGAATCCATTTTTTCCCATTCCTATTTCATGTTCTCTGGATGGAAACTTGTAGAAATGTTTATGTTTTTTTTGTATTTCCGTAACTGTTTTACGTTTTAAACGCAACAATTTGTATAACCAACACGTGATATTTCAATTTATTGTTAAACTGGCTTATAAATTGCTCTATAATTTAAATTTGGTACATATATTCTGAAATCATGTACAATGATAACGTTTTGTTTTCCTGCTAGTACTGTCAAAATTAACCACTACTGGCGCTGCAATCTATTCGCAAAGAGCCTATAGTCACTTATTATTTTTAAACATAAAAACTCCATGTTTTTGAGTTGCAACCGAATTTAAATCATTATTGTGTTGCAAAATGAGCTAATTACCCGTTTTTACCCATTTATACAAATTACTTGCTAATTATTATCACCCAAAATAAAAGAAATTATCCGAACATTGGCAACACTGGGTATCTGTCAAAAATCAGTGGACAAAACATGGCGCATTATAAATCGTAATGTCCCAACAAAATTTTATGTTTATATTTTAATGAAGGATATTTTGTAAAAGAAAACAAAAATTAAACACTGCTTTAAATAATATTTGATAATTTAAAATGGCGGTTTGTGTTGCTATAATTGGGAAAGATGTAAGTTGTATTTATTTATTTATTGCTTTAATTATTTGATAAGTGGGTTAAAGTGAACATTTGATTTTGCAGAACTCCCCAAAATTCATTTCTTGTATGAATCCAGATGAAGAACTGAATTTTCAATACAAGGTCTTGTCATCCCTGGATGTAGTGGATGAAAAGATTAACAACACAAAAGCAGGATCAGATATCAGAGAATTATATTTAGGATTGTTGTATTCTATGGAAACACATAAAATGTATGTCTTATTACAGAATCAATTGATTTTTATAATAATAATTTATTTTACAGATACGGATATGTGACAAATACTAAAATCAAAATAGTGATTGTAGTGGATTCTTCTAATATTTCAATACGAGAAAATGATGTCCGATCGGTAAATTTAATGACTAGTATGTTTTTAAGATGAATAATCTTTAATTTTATTGCAGATGTTTAGAAAGCTACATTCTTTATATGCCGATGTGGTATTTAATCCTTTTTACATTCCCGGAGATTGTATTACGTCAAAGTATGATTATTTTAGTATTTTAATCACTGAAGTCAAATATTTATTTAGTTATTTAATTGTTTATCTATTTTTCAGGGCTTTTGATAGGAATGTCAAGAATATAATGGCGGGTAACTTATAAAAATATATTTTTAATTATTATTGTTAAATGTACATGAATTATAAATTTATTAAATAAAAACTATTATTTAAAAGTTGGTGATTTTTTTGTCAGTTGGTACTGTCGCTAGCCCGTATTTGTTTTGTATTCATTTGACTGACGTTTAATATGTGAAATGGCGGATGATTGTACTGTAGTGAGATTTTCTAACGAATCACATTCTGCGCGTATTGAAACATTGAAAAATAACGACAATGGTGACAAGATGTCTGAAGTAGTAGCAGAATTCGGTTTATTCTACGTAATTTGTATTGCACTGTCAATTATAACTTATGCCCTAGATTATATTTTGGCATGTTGGTTGTTGTACTATTATTCAGTAAACGGATATGGTGTTTATTTTGCCTTAACTTTAACTTTTGTAGTGTTGCCCGCGATTCTTATGACAGCTTTCAGTATGAGATGGTAAGCATATATCATACATTTATAAGTGATTGTATTATTAAGAAAGTTTTTCAGGTACATTGTTGACCATGATGACCCATCATTGGGAAAACCATCTGTTTTAAAATGGGTTTTACGAATAATTTTACTGTTACTACAATTAGCACCATTGCTAAGATACTGTGATGCTCTCAGTTATGGAATTAGGAGTAAAGCTGCCGGTTGTGAAGGAAATCGACAACGAGAAAACAAACTTTACAGACGAATGTTGGACGAAGATTCGAACGGGGCTCTTTTACGTTTATTTCATTGTTTTTTACATGCTGCGCCCCAATCAATTATTCAATTAATGATTCTTCTGCAGTACGTCTCTCAAGATAAAGTCGATATAATTGGAAGAGGTAATTAAAACTTATTTATTACTGAAAGATAAGTTAAAATAGGCCAAGAACAGGATGACGTATGTCTTAACTTACAACTGTTATTGAACTGTCGGCTCTCATATTTTTATAAGAAGTATTTACAGCAATGAATGTTTACAAAATAATAAATTCATGGGAGGCTCATAAAGTATAAGTTATTAACGAAAATAGAAACTCATTTTGAAAATGATGGATTGAATTAATCTAGATCTAATTTAATCTTTTTCTTGTTAAATTCACGATGTTTGTTTCAGATGTTGCTGCTTTACAAATGTGGGCTGTAATTTGCGGAGTGGTGTCAATTGCTTGGTCAATAACAAGTTATCATCGGTCCGTCAGATACGCAAGAGATGATAAAGAAAAAATGTCATGGTCGGCTACCGTTGTAGCATTTTGTTGGCATTTAACGAGCGCAGGTAACATAAGCTGTTTGCAATTTAAATTACGTAACTACCGGTTTCATTTGTATAATTGACCTTGATTGGGTAATTTTTAGAGCTCTTTACAAAGATTAACCACGAAAGGATGCCTCTGTTTTATAAATAATTTATTTGAAAGAAACAAAAATAAACAATAGGATTTTATTACATAATTTAGAGAAACAGGAGTGCCCTAAATAAACCCATTTTATAGAAATTAGGGTTTTAATGTATGCAAAATATGTTCTAACACTTCTTTTTCTAGTTTCTCGAGTACTTGCGCTGTCTTTGCTTGCCTCCGTGCGTCCAGTGTGGTTCGGAGCGGTAGGCCTACTTCATTGGGCTGTAATGGGGGCATGGCTGGCTCTTGGACAAGCACAAACGGCTGTATGCGCCAGCCGTTGCGAAGAACTACTCTTGAGTACAGCTCTTGGATTAGCATATCTTTTTGCCTTTATAGCGCCTAGAGACGGAACAACGAGATACAGTTATCTGGCCTATTATTTAGTGTGTTTTATGGAGAATACTGCAGCTTTAGTCGTGTGGTAAGTTTTTGTAACTTTTTTAAGAGTTAGAATTAATTTTTTTTTTCTCAGGTGTGTAACATTTAACTCATCAGGCCAGCCTTCACTGTATTACGGTTCAGTAATAATCCAAGTGTGTACGTTTTTACTTTCTTTGGTGTTTATGTGTCTGTACTATCGGTGGTTCCATCCGTCGGCGCCTCGTGGCAAATCTCTAGCTATTTCAATGGGTGCGGGGCCTAGCACGTCTCATGTACCTAAACATCATGGAGCAAGTGTTGGCTCTGCGCAGGAATATAGTAAAGCTTTTACGAACTCGTGAAAGAGAAAAAGGTAGAAAGAAATTTATATATTAGTGAATGAATGTGTGTCTTTAGTCGGATGAATTTTAAAAAGCTGATTTATCGTATAAAATCAAACTGAGAAAGCGATACTTCAAGAAAAAATTAAAATAATAAAAGAAAATTACACACAGTAATTTGAATTTGGGGTAGATACTTGAAGATTAAATCGAAATAATGACAATAATAAGAATTTTAGACGGAACAATGCTCGATTTACAATATTTGTAAAAACTGCCAATTTATATCCCATATTCTATTCATTTACAATATAATAGAATATTTTAAGAGTACGTTCCACTAGGCGATCGCAGTTTTTGTCGTTCTACTCACATATGATTTCTGTGGTTGGTCTGTTAACTGTCAAATAAACTGACAATTCGTGGTTAAGATCGAAAAGTGAATCATTAATAAGATTAAACTAACCTGTAGCAAAAAGAATATATGAATCGAATGAATTCGATATGCCTGTGTAAATTAATCTGTCATATTGACAATTAGAAAAATCTTGAATCAATTGATATAATTTTGAATCGAAAGTACAAATTGGAAAGATACTTTTTCAATTAATTCAAATTTCTTGATGATTTTTGCAAAAAATAACACAACGAACTCTTCGACTCACTATAATGAATATAGAATGTATAATCAGGCTTTTATTAGTTGAAATCGTCAATTCATCAATCTAAGGAAAACATAAAATATTACGTTTCTTGAAACTTTTAGACTCGGTCTTTCCATGGCAGAATAACTTCCGAATTCCCTGGATAATTAATATAGTAACAATTATTGCAACATTATTCTTATAACTTGGAAACTTTCTTTTACTACGGGGACGTTCATCATACTTTTCTGTATTTTTATTTGTTAATTATTTCGGTCTGGGATTCATTAACTAGCGCTTCTCACTACGATATTTTCATGTGGTTTTTTGATTATCTAATCAAAATTAACCCTCCGTTAGTGTTCTCGAAAAAAGTTTCACGGTTGGTGTTGTGGGGTATGTCATACCCCATATGAAAGTCCTCTCAAGCTATTTTAAATTCTAAAATATGATAATTTTTCTGTTTGCACATGTTCTACAACTTGTTACCAAGTGATATAAACTGAACAAAATGTATCCAGCTATATTTATTGTAAAAATATAAAAGATAAATCAAAATAACAGCAAGTCTGCCTTGGAAAAAACATACATCAATATTATCGCTCATAAATACTTCTAATATCATCACACATCAAAGATCTCACAGTATTTTTCGAGAAGAAGGATCAAATAAGTAAAGCAAGAAAAAATTACTCAAGTATCATCAAAGAAAAAAAAATTATTGCTCCTCAAACTGGGCACAGTTTTTGCAACTCAAAATTGCATGTTCCAAGCACAGTGGAATTCTACATCGCTTACAAGCATTAAATGTCTTTTTAATACATAAGCACTATTTTGCGCACGTTTTTCTGGGCAGTAAATGGCTCTTTGGCTTTTGAGTGCGCCAAGTATAATTAGCGTGTGACAAGTAATCTTGTCACACGCAAATCATTTACTGCTTAGAAAAATTAGCGCAAAATGGTACTTATCCCGCATTCGTAATGAAAAATAGTATCTGCAACTCGTGCGGTGTTGTCAATTACCCACTTGAGCGAATGAACGCACTTGCTTCGTTCGTGTGCGCCCAACTTCGCTTTCGTGGGCAATCGACAACTTATCGCACTTGTTGCACTATTTACTATTCTATCTTTGTTTCTAGGACAAACAGAACATCTTCTGCTTGTCTTTTGTCATTTAGCTAAACTGGCCTTAAAAAATACCAAAATATGAAATAGCTTATTGTATAACGTAATATAATTTTAAATTTAGAATGACATCGACAGAAATTAAAATTGTAGCTTCGAATACTTTATATATTTTCCGATAAAAGTTGTCAATTTGCAGAAAATCGAGGAATAATTTTGTATTGTCTCAAAACGTGCTAGATGCTGCCATCTACTAGCTTCTTGTGGAACTATACTCCAAATTTTAATAAAATTGCAGTGAATCGAAAAAAACTTTCAAGTAAACTCATGTTTTTTTTTCGAAAATAATTAGGGTCTTTCATATAACATTTTTTGATTGGAGCCCTAATTTTGACAGAAATCGGCGAATTATGGCAATAATACGGATTTCTGACTGAACCAGAACCGTAATCAAAAAATTGTAGACGACCGAGTTGAATTATTTTTTGAAAATAATATGACCTTACTTGAAAGATTTTTTCGATTGACAGCCTTAATTTCGAGTTGACAAAGCAAGTAATTTTTTCATATAATTGTATCAAAATCACAAAATTGGGGTCGTAAATCTAAATTTTCTTCCAAGTAAACCTATATTATTTTTTGAAAAGAGTTGGGGTACTTTATATAAATTTTTTCGATTAGCGCCCTTATTCTGACACAAATCGTTAATATATGGCAATAACACTAATTTCTGACTGAACCAGGGCTGTAATCAAAAATTAGTTGATGACAAACTCTGAGTATTTTTTGAAAATATTATGAGTTTATTTGAAAGATTTTTTCGGTTAACGGTCTTAATTTCGAGTAAACGGCGTCAGAAACTTTTGTTCAAAAAACGATAAATTACTAAAAATTTTTCACGTAATCGACAGAAATTGAAATTGTAGTGTCGAATTCTTCATTTATTTCTCGATAAAAGTAGTCAATTCGCGGAAAATCGAGGAATAATTTTGTATCGTCTCAAAACGTGCTAGATGCTGCCATCTACTAGCCTCTTGTGGAACTATACTCCAAATTTTGATAAAATTGCAGTAAATCGAAAAAAACTTTCAAGTAAACTCATGTTTTTTTTCGAAAATAATTAAGGTCTTTTATATAACATTTTTTGATTGGAGCCCTAATTTTGACAGAAATCGGCGAATTATGGCAATAATACGGATTTCTGACTGAACCAGAACCGTAATCAAAAAATTGGAGATGACAGAGTTGAATTATTTTTTGAAAATAATATGACCTTACTTGGAAGATTTTGTCGCTTGACAGCCTTAATTTCGAGTTGACAAAGCAAGTAATTTTTTCATATAATTGTATCAAAATCACAAAATATGGGTCGTAAATCTAAATTTTCTTCCAAGTAAACCTATATTATTTTTTGAAAATAGTTGGGGTACTTTATATAAATTTTTTCGATTAGAGCCCTCATTCTGACACAAGTCGTTAATATATGGCAATAACACTAATTTCTGACTGAACGAGGGCCGTAATCAAAAATTAGTTAATGACAAACTCTGAGTATTTTTTGAAAATATTATGAGTTTACTTGAAAGATTTTTTCGGTTAACGGTCTTAATTTCGAGTAAACGGCTTCAGAAACTTTTGTTCAAAAATCGATAAATTACTAAAAATTTTTCACGTAATCGACAGAAATTGAAATTGTAGTGTCGAATTCTTCATTTATTTCTCGATGAAAGTAGTCAATTCGCGGAAAATCGAGGAATAATTTTGTATCGTCTCAAAACGTGCTAGATGCTGCCATCTACTAGCCTCTTGTGGAACTATACTCCAAATTTTGATAAAATTGCAGTAAATCGAAAAAAACTTTCAAGTAAACTAATATTTTTTTTCGAAAATAATAAGGGTCTTTCATATAACATTTTTTGATTGGAGCCCTAATTTTGACAGAAATCGGCGAATTATGGCAATAATACGGATTTCTGACTGAACCAGAACCGGAATCAAAAAATTGTAAATGACAGAGTTGAATTATTTTTTGAAAATAATATGACCTTACTTGAAAGATTTTTTCGATTGACGGCCTTAATTTCGAGTTGACAAAGCAAGTAATTTTTTCATATAATTATATCGAAATCACAAAATTGGGGTCGTAAATCTAAATTTTCTTCCAAGTAAACCTATATTATTTTTTGAAAATAGTTGGGGTACTTTATATAAATTTTTTCGATTAGAGCCCTCATTCTGACATTAATCGTTAATATATGGCAATAACACTAATTTCTGACTGAACCAGGGCCGTAATCAAAAATTAGTTCATGACAAACTCTGAGTATTTTCTGAAAATATTATGAGTTTACTTGAAAGATTTTTTCGGTTAACGGTCTTAATTTCGAGTAAACGGCGTCAGAAACATTTGTTCAAAAATCGATAAGTTACTAAAAAATTTTCACGTAATCGACATAAATTGGAATTGTAGTGTCGAATTCTTCATTTATTTCTCGATAGAAGTAGTCAATTCGCGGAAAATCGAGGAATAATTTTGTATCGTCTCAAAACGTGCTAGATGCTGCCATCTACTAGCCTCTTGTGGAACTATACTCCAAATTTTAATAAAATTGCAGTAAATCGAAAAAACTTTCAAGTGAACTCATGTTTTTTCTCGAAAATAATTAGGGTCTTTCATATAACATTTTTTGATTGGAGCCCTAATTTTGACAGAAATCGGCGAATTATGGCAATAATACGGATTTCTGACTGAACCAAAACCGTAATCAAAAAATTGTAAATGACAGAGTTGAATTATTTTTTAAAAATAATATGACCTTACTTGAACGATTTTTCCGATTGACAGTCTCAATTTCAAGTTGACAAAGCAAGTAATTTTTTCATATAATTGTATCGAAATCTCAAAATTGGGGCCGTAAATCTGAATTTTCTTTCAAGTAAACTTATATTATTTTTCGAAAATAGTTGGGGTACTTTATATAAATTATTTCGATTAGAGCCCTCATTCTGACACAAATCGTTAATATATAGCAATAACACTAATTTCTGGTTGAATCAGGGCCGTAATCAAAAATTAGTTGATGACAAACTCTGAGTATTTTTTGAAAATATTATGAGTTTACTTGAAAGATTTTTTCGGTTAACGGTCTTAATTTCGAGTAAACGGCGTCAGAAACTTTTGTTCAAAAATCGATAAATTACAAAAAAAATTTCATGTAATCGACAGAAATTGAAATTGTAGTGTCGAATTCTTCATTTATTCCTCGATAAAAGTAGTCAATTCGCGGAAAATCGAAGAATAATTTTGTATTGTCTCAAAACGTGCTAGATGCTGCCATCTACTAGCCTCTTGTGGAACTAAATTCCAAATTTTGAAAAAAATTTCAGTAAATCGAAAAAACTTTCAAGTAAACTCATATTTTTTTTGGAAAATAATTAGGGTCTTTCATATAACATTTTTTGATTGGAGCCCTAATTTTGACAGAAATCGGCGAATTATGGCAATAATACGGATTTCTGATTAAACCAGAACCTTAATCAAAAAATTGTAAATGACAGAGTTGAATTATTTTTTGAAAATAATATGACCTTACTTGAAATATTTTTTCGATTGACAGTCTTAATTTCGAGTTGACAAAGCAAGTAATTTTTTCATATAATTGTATCAAAATCACAAAATTGGGGTCGTAAATCTAAATTTTCTTCCAAGTAAACCTATATTATTTTTTGAAAATAGTTGGGGTACTTTATATAAATTTTTTCGATTAGAGCCCTCATTCTGACACAAGTCGTTAATATATGGCAATAACACTAATTTCTGACTGAACGAGGGCCGTAATCAAAAATTAGTTAATGACAAACTCTGAGTATTTTTTGAAAATATTATGAGTTTACTTGAAAGATTTTTTCGGTTAACGGTCTTAATTTCGAGTAAACGGCGTCAGAAACATTTGTTCAAAAATCGATAAGTTACTAAAAAATTTTCACGTAATCGACATAAATTGGAATTGTAGTGTCGAATTCTTCATTTATTTCTCGATAGAAGTAGTCAATTCGCGGAAAATCGAGGAATAATTTTGTATCGTCTCAAAACGTGCTAGATGCTGCCATCTACTAGCCTCTTGTGGAACTATACTCCAAATTTTAATAAAATTGCAGTAAATCGAAAAAACTTTCAAGTGAACTCATGTTTTTTCTCGAAAATAATTAGGGTCTTTCATATAACATTTTTTGATTGGAGCCCTAATTTTGACAGAAATCGGCGAATTATGGCAATAATACGGATTTCTGACTGAACCAAAACCGTAATCAAAAAATTGTAAATGACAGAGTTGAATTATTTTTTAAAAATAATATGACCTTACTTGAACGATTTTTCCGATTGACAGTCTCAATTTCAAGTTGACAAAGCAAGTAATTTTTTCATATAATTGTATCGAAATCTCAAAATTGGGGCCGTAAATCTGAATTTTCTTTCAAGTAAACTTATATTATTTTTCGAAAATAGTTGGGGTACTTTATATAAATTATTTCGATTAGAGCCCTCATTCTGACACAAATCGTTAATATATAGCAATAACACTAATTTCTGGTTGAATCAGGGCCGTAATCAAAAATTAGTTGATGACAAACTCTGAGTATTTTTTGAAAATATTATGAGTTTACTTGAAAGATTTTTTCGGTTAACGGTCTTAATTTCGAGTAAACGGCGTCAGAAACTTTTGTTCAAAAATCGATAAATTACAAAAAAAATTTCATGTAATCGACAGAAATTGAAATTGTAGTGTCGAATTCTTCATTTATTCCTCGATAAAAGTAGTCAATTCGCGGAAAATCGAAGAATAATTTTGTATTGTCTCAAAACGTGCTAGATGCTGCCATCTACTAGCCTCTTGTGGAACTAAATTCCAAATTTTGAAAAAAATTTCAGTAAATCGAAAAAACTTTCAAGTAAACTCATATTTTTTTTGGAAAATAATTAGGGTCTTTCATATAACATTTTTTGATTGGAGCCCTAATTTTGACAGAAATCGGCGAATTATGGCAATAATACGGATTTCTGATTAAACCAGAACCTTAATCAAAAAATTGTAAATGACAGAGTTGAATTATTTTTTGAAAATAATATGACCTTACTTGAAATATTTTTTCGATTGACAGTCTTAATTTCGAGTTGACAAAGCAAGTAATTTTTTCATATAATTGTATCAAAATCACAAAATTGGGGTCGTAAATCTAAATTTTCTTCCAAGTAAACCTATATTATTTTTTGAAAATAGTTGGGGTACTTTATATAAATTTTTTCGATTAGAGCCCTCATTCTGACACAAGTCGTTAATATATGGCAATAACACTAATTTCTGACTGAACGAGGGCCGTAATCAAAAATTAGTTAATGACAAACTCTGAGTATTTTTTGAAAATATTATGAGTTTACTTGAAAGATTTTTTCGGTTAACGGTCTTTATTTCGAGTAAACGGCGCCAGAAACTTTTGTTCAAAAAACGATAAATTACTAAAAATTTTTCACGTAATCGACAGAAATTGAAATTGTAGTGTCGAATTCTTCATTTATTTCTCGATAAAAGTAGTCAATTCGCGGAAAATTGAATAATAATTTTGTATCTTCTCAAAACGTGCTAGATGCTGCCATCTACTAGCCTCTTGTGGAACTATACTCCAAATTTTAATAAAATTGCAGTAAATCGAAAAAAACTTTCAAGTAAACTCATGTTTTTTTCCGAAAATAATTAGGATCTTTCATATAACATTTTTTGATTGGAGCCCTAATTTTGACAGAAATCGGCGAATTATGGCAATAATACGGATTTCTGACTGAACCAGAACCGTAATCAAAAAATTGTAGATGACAGAGTTGAATTATTTTTGAAAAATAATATGACCTTACTTGAAAGATTTTTTCGATTGACAGCCTTAATTTCGAGTTGACAAAGCAAGTAATTTTTTCATATAATTGTATCGAAATCTCAAAATTGGGGCCGTAAATCTAAATTTTCTTTCAAGTAAACTTATATTATTTTTCGAATATAGTTGGGTTACTTTATATAAATTTTTTCGATTAGAGCCCTCATTCTGACACAAATCGTTAATATATGGCAATAACACCAATTTCTGACTAAACCAGGGCCGCAATAAAAAATTAGTTAATGACAAACTCTAAATATTTTTTGAAAATATTATGAGTTTACTTGAAAGATTTTTTCGGTTAACGGTCTTAATTTCGAGTAAACGGCGTCAGAAACTTTTGTTCAAAAAACGATAAATTACTAAAAAATTTTCACGTAATCGACAGAAATTGAAATTGTAGTGTCGAATTCTTCATTTATTTCTCGATAAAAGTAGTCAATTCGCGGAAAATCGAAGAATAATTTTGTATTGTCTCAAAACGTGCTAGATGCTGCCATCTACTAGCCTCTTGTGGAACTAAATCCCAAATTTTGAAAAAAAATTCAGTAAATCGAAAAAAACTTTCAAGTAAACTCATACTTTTTTTCGAAAATAATTAGGGTCTTTCATACAACATTTTTTGATTGGAGTCCTAATTTTGACAGAAATCGGCGAATTATGGCAATAATACGGATTTCTGACTAAACCAGAACCTTAATCGAAAAATTGTAAATGACAGAGTTGAATTATTTTTTGAAAATAATATGACCTTACTTGAAAGATTTTTTCGATTGACGGCCTTAATTTCGAGTTGACAAAGCAAGTAATTTTTTCATATAATTATATCGAAATCACAAAATTGGGGTCGTAATTCTAAATTTTCTTCCAAGTAAACCTATATTATTTTTTGAAAATAGTTGGGGTACTTATATAAATCTTTTCGATTAGAGCCCTCATTCTAACACAAATCGTCAATATATGGCAATAACACTGATTTCTGACTGAACCAGGGCCTAGCATTGCAGTGAGATGTGCGTTCATATTTCAGGAATGATTACACAATAAATTATTGGGATGGAATATCAAACAAAAATGTACATAGGATTTTTTACATCTACATAAGAAGTTACTTTAAAAGTGTACCGGGGTATATCATACCCCAACCAACTTCCAGCAAGTCTGATGCTCAATTGAAAGTTTATACATAGTTGTATATAAGTCTGTTCTCTTTGTTCAAGTATAATCCTAAGCTACTGAGAAAAAGAAATCACTTGTTTGTCTTAAATTGATTTTACGATTGGAAATAGAGTAAATGGGGTATGATATACCCCACAACACTAACGAAGCGTTAAAAATCAATGAACTAACAAAAGTGACATTCATCAAAAACTAATTTATTATATGTGTACGGTGATCAAAGTCAGAATTGAAATTGATTTTACAAGGAATTAGGCCACATAAATTTTCTAATTGTTTGATTTACCATTCTACGATTACTAATTTCAAATAGGTATTTGAGATTTCTATGTAATAGATTTTATTGTGACATTTCGTTCCCAATATTGGCTGGGTTGAGCGTAGAGGACATTTTGTTAGTTTAATTGCCTGTTAAATACATGTTACAGTTATTATTTATATTTAAAATATTGAAAAATATGGTTATTGTTGGTTATTTGTCATTTGTATCAATTGACATTTATTGTTCTTTATGTAACATTTCATTAAGGACTAAAATCGCGCATCACACAGTCATTGAATATATCCCGGCTAGACTGGACAAGTACAATTAATAATTGAAACGCGACACTAGCGACAGCTAGTTATGAATAGTAAAATCAATTTTTGTTCACTATTACTAACCATGGATGCGAGTCCGTAAATTAGATTATCTGTGCATATATTCTGACAGTTATTTGACGTAATGTGTTGTTAATTTAATTGTTTACTGTTTTTTAAGTTTATTTAAGTTAAAAACGGTTGGAACTACGATTTAAATATTGTAGTTGGTCGTAATGCAAGTCAATTTTATTATTACTAGTAAATTCGAAGAGCTTGATTGTCGAAATTTGTGTATATCAATCTTAATTGATTCTGTAACAAGAGAGTAGAAGATGTGATAAAAGTATGAAAACCTGAAAAATTGTAAACAATTATATGGTTAGTATTTGCCAAATTTTTTTCTCAAATTATAATTTAGCTTGGTCAATTACATCATACATTTTTTAGGAATTTTGTTTCGGATTTTCGAGTTTTCCGTATTTATTGCAATAATGAATCGATGCATGTAAAATGCCTTCTAATAGCAAAATGTCTTTACATTTTCACGGATTTACGTGTTTCTTAATTGTTCATTGCAATTGATAATGAATTTATATTCGTTACTTATTTCATTCTGAAAATCATTATATTTGTGATAGACTCTTCAGATAGTGTTTGCAGCGAGCCCTAGAGTCGTAAATCCTTCTTCCCTCTGGGTGCTAAATGCTTTAATGAAACAGTAGACTCATTTCCATCTTAGCGCCGTTATTAAAGCATATTGTGGATTTGCTTTTTTAACAAGATCTTCATATTTCTTGCACAAACATTTCGTTTACTTTGAGTAGTATTGGTTCTGGAATTATCTAAAATGGTAAAGTGTCTCCATTAATCGTTTTTCTATTATGCTTTAAAAATCTTTCATAGAAGTATTTAACAAAAATCTAATGGGATTGAGTAATTCCATTATATCGCTCAATTTGACTATTTTCTTGTGGGTTACTGTCAGTATGAATGCTGGTGCTCCAAAAATAGAAAACAATTGCGTGAAACATTTATCAATAGTACAACTGAAATTTGGGCATGTTTAACAAAAGAAAAACGAGAATACTCGTCCATAATTGTTAGGAGATAATGATTTCTAGATTTAGAAGCCGATACACCACTTTTAAATCGCGGGCGTTGTGTGTTTGAAGCAGCCGCGATTAATGACGTTATCTATGACGTGAAGACTTGTGGAATGATTATTGAGCATTGCGGTCGCCTAGTGGAACGTACCCAAAATTGTATCAACAAAAGCACAGCAAATTATCCATCTTTAATAATGACTTTCTATACAATTGTCAAAAATTTGATTGCTTTTGTTGATCCAAGTTCTAAGGGATACTTGAATATTCAAGTATATTATAACCTAAAGGGCTAAAGATAATAAGATCAGTAAAATGTTGTCAGCTCAATTTCACATGAAATTGATTAATCATTTGATATATCAATAAGATTTTTACAGTAAATAAATTGTAAAATGCAAAATTATTTTTCATACTGCACTAACCTGAAAAAATGTGCGAAATTAGTTATAGTTAGGCATCTGATTGAATTTCTTATGCTACTCAAGTAGAATATTAGAAAAAATACTCTTATTATCCGTTCACGCAGGTTGAAAATTCAATATTCCACATGAAACTCTATTTAATATCTACCATTTTGACATTCAATCTTAAAAACGTTCATTTTGCTTGGAACAAACTTCTTCTGATAACATATCATCGTTTAACTTAATTTTCAGTTGCGTAAATCACAATTTAGGTATATCAATGCGTTCAGGAACAATTTTTTCGTTGCACAGAAGTCAAGTTTTTTTCGTGTAACTCGATTGGCAGGATATTTTTCAATTTTTGCTCCCATTCTGCGCTTTGACATTTCTACCTAATGCACGCCATTATTTATAGTACACTACAAAGCCGTGAGTGGCGCATTCAATTTTGTAAGTCCCAATAGCTAATTCTACTGTTATAAAAGATCAAAGCTAGCGTTTATTACGATATCTTTTGAACTTTTGAAGATTGCTCAAAACTACAATCGCCTCCCTTACAGCTTTGAGCTATCTTCAGTAGATTTAGAGGAAACTTGAAGATACCCAATTTCCGAATCGCAAAACAAAAGTGGGAGGAAATCTTCTCTATTATTTCCGAAACTCATTGGAATATTTTGAATGCCATTTTAAGCAGTGGAATCTCATTTATTTTAGTTTTAACCTCTAATCAAAACGTCAAAAAGCGTAGCCGCATTCTTACAAACAAATTTATGACTTCTTAGGTTGTATCTAATTCAGAGAATTAACAAAAAAGCCTAATGAAGCTTATTTCATATGATAATCAATTAAATGAGCCCCAAAAAAGCTATTTAAAATTCATCCTCAACAGATACAATGTTGGATATTAGTTACGAAAATGTAAATAGATTTGAAAGAATATTTTTATTAGTTGACTATATACCGAACATATTTTACCATATCAGAAATCAGTATTTACGAAATTTTCTAGTGTCGTTCTTCAATAAAATTAAAATTGGGATAAATCATAAAATACTATTTACAGTTACGAATCATAAATTAAATACATCTTCATCAAAAAAAAAGGCATTTTTGTTGCATTTTTTTGATAAAGGTACATTGAAATTCAGAAAAAATTTCCAGTATGTTGAAACGCACAAATATTTTCAGATTTCTTACAACTTCAGCATTTTCACAATTTTGATCGTCTTGTCATTTTGAAGCACACTGTGTTCAGTTAAGACTGTAAATATATAAACTTGTAAGCCAACTAAACAGTATTTTTAGTAAAAGTCTAATTGGAGAAAAGTTTTGAATTAATTTGTTGTACATAGATTGGACAATATGAACCAAATTTACTTGGACCAATAATCAAACTTATTTGGAATTATCTCTCATATTAGACTTTTATCATGTTTTTATTTGGTAAAAATCTTGAAGAATTTTCTGAATACATACACGATTGTTGCAAATAGCGATTGATAAGCTTTTGGTGCACTTCAATGTGATTGCCTTTCTTAAGACTGCTCACGTGTGCCAACATTTAAAATTGTGCGTTGCAGGGTGGATGTTTGATGTTTTTTTGTTAGTGTTCAATTGTTTTTCGTGTGTCGATGTTGCTTTGATTTGCAGCTATCGTGTTTTTTGAAATTGCAACTTCCAAATAAGATTTGTCGCACAAACCGAAGTAATTTGTACTTTTAATAATCATATTGTATACTTTTTATACGATATGACAAGTATACAATAGAATTATCGACAGTGTGACATACTCGCATAATTCAGGCAAATAATTATTTGCCTCTTTTGTATTTAAATATTAATGTATGATAGAAGAGAATGAATGATGGCTATCTATTTTTAAAAACGGGAACAAATAGATTTATTATAAAATAAATGTAAATAATTGAAAATGTATTTTTTAAGAATATTGTTATTAAATATTGAGATCTTCTGTTAACAAAATAGAAGTACAACAATTTTTTTTGTTTATAAACTAAACAAAAAGGTATTCCTAGAAAATATTATCACTTCTATTTATTTGATCAGTATTTTTTCTAGAAATTCGGCACATCTTCAAAACGCTGTATCTCGGAAACGTATGATTTTTCAAATATTGGTCAAATAAATAGTCAAAAATTATTTCTGCACCCGAATGTACATATAGTTGAATCCTAAAAAGTTTATTTCTGTTGATAGAGTGTTGTTGAATTATAAACTCATAGATTTGCTGATATTTTTGGTGCACTTAATTTACGACATGCATTCCTCACAAAAATGATTTCTGTATTATCCGTCCCAAAAAATTCTCAAAGATTAGTTGAATTTTAGGTTTATACATGAAATTATACGTAAATGTAATACTTATTTTTTACTAAAATTAATGTGTATATTCTGTAAAAATTTGTATATTTATAAACTTTTTCATAAATTGCCAAAACAGTGCAACAGGCACGAAACTCAGAAAAGTATTACTTAGAGCAATGTTTGATACACTCAAAATAGGGTAACTATTTTAGAATACAATCATTTTAAGTGCCGATTTGTGCTGCAACTGAGTACAATTTAAAAAAAATTTATTATTCTGGTACTCAGTCGCTGACTCAAATAAAATATACTTTATTCATGTAAAGATCGCAGTGAATGTTTAAGTACCGCCAATTTATCCAAAAAATATATCACTTTAATCGATCTTTACGTGAATGGAATGTAGTTACTAAATAATTACCCAAAACAGTGTGATCGCACAATTTATTTAATGCGGTGAAGGTTTTAAATAAAGTTAGTTACATTCCTTGTTTGAAATGAAGAGTTTCCTTAAATTTGGTTACCTGTTCTAGAGCTGTGAACATTATATTAAGGGACTTGAGAATGTAAAATGAAATACAATTTGTAGCTGAATAAATATATTTAAGAAAGTATTCAAATTGTATTTTGTAAATGTAACATAACTGTATTAAAAAAGTATTATTTAAACAAATTTTACAATTATTCTGTTGTTTTAGAATTAATCTCCTTCGTTTGCTCCATTCGCTTGTGTTAGATAAACTGGTGTTGGGCCCGCCGACTGCTGTGCCACCTACGAAAGGTAAATACATTTATTTGCATATATTTAATGTAGTTATAGCTAATATTATTTTTTGTGATGTCACACTAGTGAACGCCGGAATTCAACTGTTTTTTAACGACTTTCGTGTATTTCTCTTCAGTATGAATAAACTGAAATTAGTGTCCGATCGAATTCTACATCTTTTCTCAGTCAGCACTCACAGTTTAAAATTTTTTGGATCGCTGGTTTAGTCAAAAATTAATAATGCATTTAGAGGGGAACAAATGTGATTAATAGCATTGTGATTTCGATTTAAACACTATAATTAAGCGAAAAGAAATGAGGCCATCATTCTGTCTTAAATATTTTAATTATATATCTTTTCTCAGACTGATTCAAATTTTTTGAGTCACTGGCTTGCGAGAAATTAATTATTTATCTCTATGAAGCAGATAGGATTATTGTATCCATTGTGATTTTGAATTTTGGGTTTATAATTGTGTGAATGAAAACGAGGACATCATCATTACTTTAATATTATAATTTTACATTCTCCTTCACCAAGAATTAACAGTTTCGAAATTTTTGTATCGCTGGTTCAGTAAAAAATTTATAATTTATTTGGAGGGAACAAATGGGATGAATAGCATTGTTTTGAACACTATAATTGTGTTAAGAGTAACGAGGGCATCATTCTGTCTTTAGTATTTTAATCCTACATCTTTCCTTAGTCACCACTCACTGATTTAAATTTTTTGAATCGCTGGTTTAACCAGGAATTAATTATTTATCTCAAAGGAGCAGATAGGATTATTGTATCCAGTGTGATTTTTAATTATGGGCTCATAATTGTGTGAATAAAAACGGGATCTAATCATGTCTTCTGGGTACCTATTCTATAACTTTTCACGACTTATCACCCACTTGGGGTGATATATTAATGACGTCATATCCCCTTCCACCGTTGAAGGATCTTGAAGGATCTTGCTTAAGTTTCTGGTTATATTTATTTATGTTGGTACACTATAGTTTGGAAATTTGACAGATTTAATAATTATTCATATTTCACAGCATTATCAATAAGAATTTAAGTCTGACTGCATAATATTGAATATTACAGTTATTGAAATTTAACCTACTACATTTTTAACGTAAATAAGATTTCAAATTAATATATGTTTCAAATTACTATGAATTTTCATCTTATGGTGGGTTCATGCACAAGAATTTTGTGTACTTTAGCCCACAACTAAAAATCAGATCCATTTGAAAATAAAATATGAAACACCATAATCTTAAACGTCAAAGTATCACCGGTGATAAGTTTCTACCACCATCTCTTTGCTGGGTGATACGAGGTGATACATATTTCACTAATTATGACGTCACACAGCATAGTTCGGCAAAAGCGCCGCAAGACGGCAGCCCAAAATATATCACCCTGTTTGCGTATCACCGGTGATAAAAGTTATAGAATAGGGGCCCAGTATTTTAATCTTAAGTTGTCTCAATCAGAATTCACAGTGTCAATATTTTTGAATCGCTGGTTTAGTCAAAAATTAATTATCTATTTGGACGGAATATATGGGATTAATTGTTGGTCCGAGTTTTAACACTATAACTGTGCAAAAAAAAATTAGGGCATCATTCTGTCTTTAATACTCTACTTCAACATTTTTCCTCAGTCAACACTCATTGATTCAATTTTTTTGAATCGCTGGTCTAGCCAGGAATTAATTATTTATCCCAAACGAGCAGATAGGATTATTGTATCTATTTTGAATTTTGGACACTATAATTGTTTGAATGAAAATGAAGACACCATGTCTTCAGTATTTTAATTTTACATCCTTCCTTAGTCAGAATTCACAATTTCAAATTTTTTGGATCGGTAGTTCAGTCAGAAATTAATAATTTATTTGGAGGAAACAGATGGGATTAATAACATTGGAATTTCGATTTTGAATATAATAATTATGCGAAAAAGAGGCGATCATTCTGTCTTTAATATTTTAAGTTTACATCTTTCCTCAATCAGCACACATTGACTCAATTTTTTTTGAACCACTGGTTTAGCCAGGAATGAATTATTTATCCCAAATGAGCAGATAGGACTATTGTATCTATTGTGATTTTGAATTTTGGACTCTATTATTGGTTGAATGGAAACGAGAACATCATAATGTCTCCAATATTTTAATTTTACATCCTTAGTCAGAATTCACAATTTCAAATTTTTTGGATCGCTGGTTCAGTCAGAAATTAATAATTTATTTGGAGGGAACAGATAGGTTTAATAACATTATGATTTCGAGTTTGAACACTATAATTGAGCGAAAAGAAATCAGACCATCATTCTATCGTTAATATTTTAATTGTACATCTTTTCTCAGTCAGCACTCACTGATTCAAATTTTTTGAATCGCTGGTTTAGCCAGGAATTAATTATTTATCTTGAAGGAGCATATAGAATTATTGTGTCTATTGTGATTTTGAATTTTGGGTTTATAATTGTGTGAATGACAACGAGGACATCATCATGTCTTCAATATTTCAATCTTACATCCTTCCTCAGTCAGAACTCTTAGTTCCAATATTTTTGAATCGCTGGTTTAGTCAAAAATTAATAATTTATTTGAGAGGAACAGATGGGATTCATAGTATTGTGATTTCGAGTTTGAACACTATAATTGAGCGAAACCTAATTATATCTTCAGTATTTTAATCTTAAACTGTCTCTTAATCAGAATTCGAACTGTCAATATTTTTGAATCGCTGGTTTAGTCAAAAATTAATAATTTATTTTGACGGAACAGATGGGATTTGTGATTTCGAGTTTGAAAACTATAATTGTGCAAAAAAAAAAATTGGGCCTCATTCTGTATTTAATATTTTAATTCGTCATCCTTCCTCAGTCAGCACTCACTTATTAAAATTTTTTGAATCGCTAGTTTAGTCAAAAATTAATTATTTATTTTAAGAAAATAGGTGAGATTATTATATTTATTGTGATTTTGAATTTTGGACTCTATTATTGGTTGAATAGAAACGAGAACATCATAATGCCTTCATTATTTTAATTTTACATTGTTCCTTAGTCAGAATTCACAATTTCAATTTTTTTGGATCGCTGATTCAGTCAGAAATTGATAATTTATTTGGAGGGATTAATAAAATTGGAATTTCGAGTTTGAATATTATAATTATGCGAAAAAAACGAGGCCAACATTCTGTCTTTAATATTTTAATTTTACATCTTCCCTCAGTCAGCACTCACTGATTCAAATTTTTTGAATGGCTGGTTTAGTCAGGAATTAATTATTTATCTCAAAGGAGCTGATAGAATTATTGGGTTCATTGTGATTTTGAATTTTAGGATCATAATTGTGTGAATATAAACGAGGACATCATCATGCCTTCAGTATTTTAATCTTGAATCCTCCTTCAGTCAGGACTCACAGTTTCGAAGATTTTGGGTCGCTGGTTTAGGCAAAAATTAATAATTCATTTGGAGGAGATAGATGAGTTTAATAACATTTAAATTTTATATTTATGCGAAAAACAAAACGAGGCCATCATTCTGTCTTTAGTATTTTAATTTTACAACTTTTCTCATTCAGCACGCATTGATTAAAATTTTTTGAATCGCTGGTTTAGCCAGAATTCAATTATTTATCCCAAACGAGTAGATAGAATTATTGTATCTACTGTGATTTTGAATTTTGGACACTATAATTTTTTGAATGAAAATGAAGACATCATGTCTTTAGTACATTAATCTTACATCCTTCCTCAGTTAGAACTCAAAGTTTCAAATTTTTTGGATCGCTGGTTTAGTCAAAAATTAATAATTTATTTGGAGGGAGCAGATGGAATTAATAACATTGGAATTTCGAGTTTAAATATTATAATTATGCGAAAAAAAAACGAGACCATCATTCTGTCTTTAATATTTTAATTTTACATCTTCCCTCAGTCAGCACTCACTGATTAAAATTTTTTGAATCTCTGGTTCAGTCAGGAATTAATTATTTATCCCAAATAAGCAGATAGGATTATTGTATCTATTGTGATTTTGAATTTTGGACTCTATTATTGGTTGAATGGAAACGAGAACATCATAATGGCTTCAGTATTTCAATTTTACATCCTTCCTTAATCAGAATTCACAATTTCAATTTTTTTTGGATCGTTGGTTTAGTCAGAAATTAATAATTTATTTGGAGGGATTAATAACATTGGAATTTCAGGTTTGAACAATTGAGCGAAAAGAAATAGGGCCATAATTCTGTTTTTAATATTTCCTCAGTCACCACTCACTGATTCAAATTTTTGGAACAGCTGGTTCAATCAAAAATTCAATTATTTATTCTAAACGAACAGATAGGATTATTGTATCAATTGTCATTTAGAATTTTGGACACTATAATTGTTTGAATAAAAATGAAGACATCATGTCTTCAGTATTTTAATTTTACATCCTTCCTTAGTCAGAATTCGCAGTTTCAAATTTTTGGAATTTCTGGTTTAGTCGGAAATCAATAATTTATTTGAAGGGTACAGATGGGATTAATAAATAGGAATTTCGAGTTTGAACAATTGAACAATTGAGCGAAAAGAAATGAGACCATCATTCTATCTTTAATATTTTAATCCTACATCCTTCTGCAGTCACCACTCACTGATTCAAATTTTTTGAACAGCTGGTTTAGTCAAAATTTAATTATTTATTCTAAACGAGCAAATAGGATTTTTGTATCTATTGTCATTTGATTTTGAACATTATTCTGTCTCCCTCTACAGTATTTTAATTCCAAATCCTCCCTCAGTCACACTTGGAATTCCAAATTTATTGAATCGCTCATTTAGTCAAAAATTAACAATTTATTCTCCGGAATAAATTGTGATTTTGAGTTGTGTATCAAAATGCTTGAAAATCCTCAAATTCAGAGGCTTCTAGACGCGTAGCTAGTGTGCCTAATTGGTAATCCGCCTCTCGCATAATAACGTAAATAAAACTGAATTTTTAATATTGTCTTACCTGAATTAATTGCGGTTGATTAGAAGCTTGCATTGGTGTTTGGATGATAATTGGTTGTCCTGATCCTAACTGTACTTGATTTCTAATCATTTGAATTTGTTGTGGAGTTAACTGAATCTGAAAATACAATAATTAACATAATTTCTATTTTTGCCACAAAAAGTTTATTTACTGGTATTTGTTGGATTTCGCCGTTAGGTGTCACTACTTGTTGCACAATTTGTATTCCTCCGGCTTGATTTTGCGGGCTGGTTTGACTGGGCTGCAGCAAAACTTGTTGAGGATTAGCTACAGTAACATTTGAAGTAGTTGCAGAGGCCTAAAATATATCAAAATGAACAATGAATTATTTTTTTGTTTTAATTTGTTGTTACGGTATCAAGTGGGTTGACTTGGACTGTTTGAACCTGAGGTTGAACAATTTGAATTGTTGGTTGAGCTACTGTGGTTGTATTTACAGTTTGAGCAGTGTTGGTGTTTTGTTGAAGAGCTGCTTGGTGTTGTTGAGCCAATTGGAAATAATAATGAACCTAAAAAACAAAAAATGAGGTTATGTTGATTAAAACTTCAATTAAAGTAGAAAATACTTGATCAGGGTTTATTGATGTTCTAACGCCAGATTCTTCTTTAATTCTGGAAGGTTTTATTTCATCACGGGGCACTATATCAATCAAGAAATCAAATTGGTCGTATTTTGTTATTGCCATAGCTATATCGTTTCTCTGAAATGAAAAGTGAGTTATTTGAAAGTGTTATCAAAATTTGTGTTCAAAACCTGTAAAGTGCGTCTTTTGTTATCTTCAGTGTGTACCCAAGCTCTTAAAGTAAGCTCATGTATAAATATTTCCGCAGCTTTCGCGAAAAGCATGGGAGCCTCTGCTGAAATCATTTTAACCTCTTCATCAAGTTTCATAATTTTTTTAATCCGCGCTAAAGGAAGTACTTGATTTTTTAAGTCAAGCTACAACAAATAACCAATATATTGATGTTCAGTTTGTGACATTTTGTACCTACGTGTCCAATTTTTTTTATATCATCCATTACTTTTGGCCAAAAAGATTGTAAGGCAACTTGTGCCTCACTGCTTGTGGGGCTAGGCTCCCCAGAATTATTTTCGCCCTGTGTCTCGCCATCTTCCCTAATTTACAAAACACCTGTTACTTATAACAGTAAAAAGCAGACATTTTTATCAATACTTACGTGTTCGTATTTACAAAGAACACTGACATCTCAGTTAGTCCTCACTTGTCACTCAAACAGTAAATTAGAACAATTATTAGATGATATTATTAATTAGTATTTTGAAAATCGACCGGGAAGATTTATATTTGTTCTAAAGAACCAATCAAGTGTTTATTTTCTCGTTTGCCCAATCCAATGACATTAGCCTTCCTCTGATTCGCGTGACGGATATAGTTCACAGAAACTCCGTTTGGCATGTGACGCTGGTGGCGCGTTAATCGTTGTTTGAGAAACAAGTGCAAAAAAAATGACAGTTAATTATGCAAAAATTATTTTTATTACTAAATTATTGAAAAAGTCTATTTAATTGTGTAAAACTATAAGGTTACTTATTAACAAGGTACATTGACTGCCTATCTTGATATAAATTTGAGTGTGTAGTGTTTTAAAATAGTTCTTAAAACTTTTTAATTATTGCAGTTATTGTTCGATCGAAACTTTTTGACAAGTGTTTTGGATTTCTTGGATTTGGAAGTTCTTGTAAATATTATCGAAAACATGAAGCGTTGGAACAAAATTTTGCCGAAATTTGGTAAGTTTTTGAGTATTTCTTGACCGTTTTAGTTATTATCATTGATTTTTTTTATTGCAAATGAATAATACCGATTATCAGTCAGTACGGTTATTTGCAAGTATTTATTCATTTCATTTTGTAAATACTTCAAGCTTGACAGCTGTGTAATGTTGGTGCAGGAAAAGTTGAACATCAAATAGACAGGACCGTATTTAAATAATTTGTAACACAATTAGATTATTAACATTTCGTTTCAAATTTAAAAATTCAGATTCGATTTTCCTGATGTTTGTGTATTGGAATTTATTCAACATCAAAAAATCTTGTTGAATAAAATGATTTATTTATAATAAAGCGGCTGTGGTGGTTTTTCTTCTCAAAGCTTTGTGGCTTGAAAGGTAGGGGATGGTTGATTTTGCGGCAAGTTTGATCGTAACAAGTGAAGTTTGTTGTTGAAGTGGTTGTCATGTGCACCGTGGAACTCTCAGCTGTTTTGTGACGAAGCACATACACACACAAACCACGCACTCCACACACACACACGGGCGCGCTCTTTGAGACATCTAGCGGCTGTCAGCTGCAAACCTTGCAATTTGTTTTCTAATATGGCGGGGGCTTCAAACGCAGGCGGCCTCAGGCAGCCGCAGAAAACGCTCTGGAAATAGCTCCTTCTCACTCTCTAGATATGTTCTTTGACCATTCAATTTTAGATATACCAAACGTAGCTGAAAAAAAACATGATGCTTTATCATCTAATCTCTAAACTTCTCATCTAATTTCTCTGTCAAATATTTATTACTTTTTTGCGGAGGGCCTTGTACATATCTAGTCTTCTTGGTTAAAAGTACTAATTTTAAAGGTGTAGAACTTTTCTCATCTGAGTACAAATTTTAAAATAATTTTTCTTCCTAGAAGCGTGAAACTAGAACTAAGTGTACCAGATTTCCCACTTTTACACTTCTTAATTAAGATAATTATTAATTTATTTGATTTATTGCCAATTAACTCCAAAAAGAATTGCGATTCAATAATTTTTTTATATTTTGTATTGACTTCAATTCTTGGTACGGATGGCTTTATCTATAGTATATACTCAAAGAAAAATATGTCTTTCTCACTTTAATGTTCCACGTGTGGCCTAATTGGTTCTTAGTTTACTTTTGTTTTGTTTTTCATCTGATTTTTGAGGTTTTTGTTTCTGTAGGAAATAGTTTATAATAATAGAATTTGCATACACAAAGATATTTTTATTTGTTATTAAAATTCCATTGAATTTAATTGTTTTACAGTTGTACAAACATAAACTAATTTCAACTGATTGTTTGAAAACATTTCCATATTCACTCATAATTCTTATGTATACTTGAATGGAATATCAAAAAAATTAAATTAAAACACAAATTTCAAGCGTCGCCAAGTGGTCAAAATTCGACCGAAATTCATTAAATTTTCAAGTTATTCAATATAACCTTCTATCCCCAGGGATTTCAGGTGAAATTAACTTTCGACACCCATCCGAATCTGGAAAAAAAATATTAGTTTCCCCCCTGCCCCACGGGATGTGAGAATCAGATGTCTGACATTTTTCTATTCGGTGTATATTTTCCAGCAAAAAATAATATCGTTTTCAGCGGTAAATTGAAATGGGACACCCTGTATATAACTTCAGCTTTCTGCACTCCTCCATGTAAACTTTAAGTATACCAAATCTCGCATTCCTTGGTACGTGCAAAATATATTTAAAAGAGGTACACTTATTAATAATAGATTTCAAAGTGACAGCTTTCATTGACAAAGTGACAGACGGCGGCTATATGAAATTAATATTTTATTCTACAATGGCCATAAGTTGCTTTAGTGATTCCAAACTTTACATAATCTGGCTAAATTGTAAAAGAAAAAATTATTTATTCTAAATTTTTACTTAGTTTATCTCCCTGAGATCTTCAAAGGGGACGTCTATTAATTAAGGCGTTTTTGGCGATTTTCCGACCTCCCCTTCCTCTTTGATGTGTTGTGAGATTTGACTCAACCCCCTTCCCCATCCCTTAATCTCATGTGAGATTTTTCAAAATGTGTGTTTCCAGTGTAAATGCGTAACCCAATTTTCTCGCAATTTTACTCTGTTTCTTGCGAAAAATACGTGATATCGCTGAAACCCCTTTTTTCCCCAAAATAAGATTAGATGAGATTCGGCTCGAACCTCCTCCCCCCTGAATGCCTCACGTAATTAATGGCCGCCTCCAAATTAATAATAAACTAGAAAATAATTGACAATCGTTCAAATATCATTTTTGACACGTTTACTGGATTTATTTTCGCAGGAGCTTTAATTTGATACCAAACCAAATTACGTATTTAAAAATAAAACAATTGACGAACGTTTGCATGTGATGTCCAAATATGAGTAATGATATGACTTTCATTTCATTTTTTCGCATGTTTCAGAAAAATATAACGAATTTAATAATTCAAATTTTAATAATAACAAATGAACCACTAGTAATTTTGAAGAATGCTTCAAGTAAATGTTGTTCCAAATTATTCAAGGATCAATTTCAGTTATTTTTTATTTTGAGATAAATATTACCGTTTATGAAATAAACACAAAAAACCAAAAAGTTCCATTAATAAAATGTTGGTACCACTGGTTGAAAATAGCTCATTTACAAACATAAAACTTATTTTTTGAGGAAAAGCGTAAATATGAAATTTCAGTCGAATATTATTACGCGTAACTTGACAACGCGTCAAATTACGGTGCTTCCAGACAGACCGACTTTTTTTTTAATTTTGTTTTTTATATTATATATAAGTCGGGGCAGTAAAAAAAATTGAAGGATCATCTAGATGATGAAAGCGCATTTTGACAGCTCATGAATGCTTGTTACTTCAGAGATTCGCAAATTATCATCTCCCACAATGACTGAGCTTGAAATCAAGCAGTTTGGGCAAACTTACGAAACAGCAGCTTCCATTACTTTCAAGTTGACTATTTGATAGGTACATAATTTATGCATATACCTTTTAATCTTCATTGTTTAGTTATTGACTGACGGGACGTCAAGTGCTGTACCTTAAAATGATAATTTGATCTTTATCAAAACTATATAAAAAAAAATACACCAAAAGTAAACAAAATTTCATCCAATAATGATAATTCATTCTAATAAGCTTCAAATTCCCGTCAAACAAGTCATTGAATGAATTCCGGACAGATTTGACAACTGTTCATAATAATAGTGACACCCGCGGCGAAAGTTGTAACTAAATTTTTATCTACTTTAATAAATTTTAGTTGCCATATCCCTAATGTCATATATATCTATGAGCATTGTTTCACTTGAAACAAGTAATTGAATAATTTAATCTTCCACAATCACTGAGCTTGAATTAAAGCAATTTGTGCAAACCTACATAACAGCAGCTTTTATTTAGTACCAGTTTCAAGTCTGTAAATAGTATAGTTGCTGAGAACTCAGCCAGCCAGCCAGACAGCCAGCCAGCCAGACAGCCAAAGTGAATATAATAGCCTTTTTTTTCCAAAAAATGCGTTAAAAATATAGATCGGGGGGAAGGAACAACCCTTGTAAATAAATTTTTTGAATAGAACTAATAGTGCTTCGTAAAACTTAGTGTTAAAATAAATTTTAATATTGTGATTGTAAAAAAAACCAGATTTCTCCACGTTGGGCACCAATTTGTAACAAGCAAATTGAAGGCTTGCGAAGCTAAATAAACCATCTCTAAATTTTCACAAACTCCATCTTTAAAACGGCCTAGCTCAGTATTTATCCAAAAGAATAATAAAAATAAGCCCAGGGCCGGACTGGGTAGTTGTGTTGTGAGGTTAGCTTTCGAATTGAATACAACTTTATTAAAACAAATATACTGGACGTTACGCAAAACGAATTTAAATTGAACAAAAAACTAGGCCGCCACGCAATTGTTGATTTTTCCATCCCCAGGCAAAAGTAGGAGCCTGTAAAAAAAAAGATGCCGCAGAACATAAAATAAAACTAAATCTCACACACCAGCTGTAAAATATAACACTAAAAAAATTACTTCCTGAAAATTAAAGTGGTAGATACTTTTTACAAAATAAATGATAATTAAAATTACCCAGAGTAATAAATATTTGATAAAGTTAATTCAAAAATGAAATAAAGAAAATATCAAAATTAAAACAACAGAAAAAAAATGTGAAACGAAATTGCGTCCCTAACGCAGACTTCAGCAAGTCTCAACAAAATTAATTCCAGAACAAAACTTTTATAAACATACTCAAAAAAAATGAAAATCAGGCCCGAGATCGATCGACCTGGTTTACAGCAGGACGTAGCGTTTATAACGTAGTAGAAGCATAAAAAAGAAAGGCCACGACGAATACCTACCGCAGCATGAAGCAGTACTTTTTCTGCCTTCAAATATGATTAAAAAATAGTTATTTTTGTATTAAGTGTGCGAAGTGATTGTTTTTTTTGTTACGCTTGAGAATGTCATTTTTAACCGAGACCGTAAGGTCGAGGTAACAAATTCATTCGAAAGCGCAAGAAAATATAATCACTTCGCACACGAAATACAAACAATATTTTTTCGCCAAATGTCAAAAAATAATAGATCAACAATAATTATTGTTTTATTTAGTAAAATGTAGGAAAAAAGTACAAAATATGATAAATTTGCAGTCACCTGGGTATTGTAACCAAAAGTATGCGCAATTGTTGTTTGATAAATAAAGAACTGTCAACAATTAATTTTTATATTCAAAAATAAGTAGTTTTGTGTACAAATTCATATTTCTTTTTTGTTAAATACCTTGTAGCATTACTAAACTGATTTATATTAGATTAGGTGTGCAAAAATATGTTTCATTTTTTTACTAGTGAAAAAATCACGAACTTAATACAAAAATATCATGCTTTTTTGACAGTTGGCGAAAAAAAAAATTATAATCCTTGACCGTCTCCCTCACATTATTTTTTTACAATATTCCTTTGAAAGTTTACAAACTTGTAGTAGCTAATCTTAAGTTTGACATTAGGAAGCTGAAAATGTAAACTTCCAGCTAGTGACAGAATAAGGAACTAGTATTTTATTTTAGTTATGTTTTTTACATAATTTACGCATTTTTTGAATATTTTTTTACGCGTAAATGCCCATCTCTGAATGTTACTGTCGTCGGCTCTCATCCGCAACTTGTGCTGCGGGCTTTTCTTTGAGTCAAAATTAGTTCTTCACTACAGTAATTACAATAATTTGATCTTGCGCTACTCTGAGTAGCCGTCAGTCAGCTAATTATTGTTTTATTGGTTTCTACTACTCCGACTAGGTGTAAATCACGTAAAGGAGTCTGATTTGCGCTACTCTTAGTTAGATTTCACTTAAATATAGTAAAAATTTTATTCAGTTCCAAAATAAATTGAATGAAACAAAGATAAAGCGGCAAAATAATGTAATAATAAATTTTTAAATTTCTCAACATTTAGTAGCATATTTTTTGAAGAATTCTCTTAATATTTTGATTGATATGTCAATCGCTGTCCCTCTCCCTCTCGTACTATTATAGGTTGATAATACAAAGATGAGTGCAAATGACGTCGGCGGTCATCAAATGCAGTGTCACTGACAGGTGAAAAATCACCTCTCGAACCACCAATACAAACACACGTACACACACGCACACTTATTGCGCTACGTCCCAACCGAGTGTAAAGTGACGTCACTGAAAAAAGCTCCGAATGTGCTCCGCAACCCGCTGAACCCTCAAGTAAAGTTGGTCACGAAAAAGAAATAGTTTTTTTTTCAATTTAAATAATAAATAAAAGAATAAAAAATGTGTAATATGACGTCACGAAGATGATGTATTCTCTCTGAAAACAATTCATTCAAATTCGTATCGTTAATTAATTTTATCTTTCACCCTTCACATCAAAAATTTCCCATATTTCATTTCCATTTTCCGTCATTTTCCACGCATGCTTCCTTTTAAATAACGCCATCCCTGTGGGCATCGCAGCCGTCGCGGTGCCTGTGATAGCAAGCAGTTGTTTCCCAAGTTTGATTGTGTGCAGACGTTCGACGCTGTCGCCTGTACTTGTTTTTGATCGTCGTTTGTCAACGCACAAAACAAATAGGAATCGCGGAGATTGTAACCAAAATTTGTTGTTATCTGTTACATTTCATCAAATTGAAAATTAAATAATGAGACATTTTGAACTTTAGTGGTGATTATTTCAATAATGCTGTTATTGTATTTTTACTACTAGAAACTTTCTGGAAAGGTATGAAAATTATTATTATCCATTATTATAATTATAATGAATATATCTTGCAATTTAATTGCACTATATGCAGTTCTTAATTATAGTTATACCAGCTGTGTTCAAATTCCCAATATGCAAGATTTAAATTGGCTTTTGGTATATTTTTGAACCTAAAAATTGATAAAAATATAATTATTAATTCTCGGTGTTTTACAAATTAATTGATACTATAATTAGATCCATTATTGGACGGTTCTCATTGGAATTTTATTAAATAATATCCAAAATTTGAATGAATCACAAGAAAATTTTAATTGAAGCTATTAGGCTTGCCGAATCACTAAAAAAGTTTGTTGAATGTCATTATGCTTGTTTAAACTCATACGGCACAGTTTACAAGTCTAAATATCTTTGAAATGGGTCGGTGACAGATGTACACATAGCAGTGAGTTCCTAATTATGTTGTGACACTTATCAAAAAACAACAACATTGCAAAGAGAGTTTGAAAGTTCAAAACAAATTAATTAACGACATTTTATTTGCCTGATTTCACGCTACGTGGCTTGTGACAGAATTTCCAACTCATGTTATTATTATAGAGTGTATTCAACTTGTGCATGTTTCATGTTTTTTTTTGTAAATATTGTTAAGACGCCATTATAATGTGGTATATCCCATTACAAAAATCAATAATATATCAATATCATGTGAAATGTGCTTTTGAGCACGAGCGAAGCAAGTTTTTAAAATGTTTTATATCTATTTTTTTGTTCAATTGGTTGTGCTGTCTCAATTTGCGCTTGTATAATAATTTTTTAAATCATGATTAGAATCAAGTGATTTTTCAAAAAAAAACATTGATTTTAATCAAAATATTTTCTTTTAAATTAAAGCACCACAGTGGAAAATGAAGTATACTATTTATCATAAGGAAATTAGAAACAGGAAACATAATATTTTAACAAAATTAAAAAACTATACTAGAAAATAAAAAATAAATTAAATTGTGGCATAAAAAATTCCAACTTAAAATTCACTAGTAAAAAAATGAAACATATTTTTTCACTAGTGAAAAAATAAATTCAATTTTTGCACACCTAATCTAATATAAATCAGTTTAGTAATACTACAAGAATAGAAGCAAACAGGTATTTAACAAAAACTTAATATGAATTTGTACACAAAACTTCTTATTTTTGAAAATAAAAATTAATTGTTGACAGTTCTTTATTTATCAAACAACAATTGCGCATACTTTTGGTTACAATACCAAGGTTACTGCAAATTAATTACAGTTTGTACTTTTTTCACACATTTTACTGAATAAAACAATAATTGTTGTTGATCTATTATTTTTTGACATTTGGCGAAAAAATATTGTTTGTATTTCGTGTGCGAAGTGATTGTATTTTGTTGCGCTTTCGAATGAATTTGTTACCTCGACCTTACGGTCTCGGTTAAAATTGACATTCTCACGCGCAACAAAAAAACAATCACTTCGCACACTTAATACAAAAATAACTATTTTGATTAAAATCAATGATTTTTTTGAAAAAAAACACTTGATTCTAATCATGATTTGAATCAAATGATTTTAAACATCTACATCCTGATTTATTTCCACTACTTTTTATTTATTTTGAGTGCTTCTTATTTATTTCCACTGCTATCCATTTATTTCTGCTAATTCACTTATTTATTTTTACTCTTGCGCGCTCTGTATCCGAACTATTAACAATTATTCTTATATATTCCCGACTATGGTTTTTAGAACCTTCTAGAAATTTTTAATGGGTCAAACGTCATCACGTCTTTGGTACATCAGTTTGTTGGGTGTGCCACCCGTTCAACAGGCGTGTTGCAATGAAAATCTATCCTGTAGGGGCTCCGTTCGTTACAATAATGTAGTATTATGGTATCTATAGGAATTCTTAACTCTGAAGTAAATACGATTGCATAACTAGATAATAATTTCTTTAAATGTCTCAATGCAAAAGTCCTTGAACAGGAATTTTTTTTTGAAAAACGTTTATACCTTGAAATCGTCCAAATTAATTAGACAAATACAGTATCTGGCCAAATTATTGAGGACAGTCCATAAATTTTTGCACTTTCTAGTTTTTCCGACACTTGTTTTCAACAAATTATCGATTTTAAATCTAATTGATTTATTTTTTGTATAAAAGTGTTCAATTGAGATACTAAAACAATGGATAACGAGAAAAAAAAATTAATTCTTCAATTGAAAAAAAATTGAAAATCCAAAATAGAGAAATAAATTCTTCAATCAAAAATTGTGGCAAAGGATCAAAATATCAGCAGTAAACTTTAATTTAGTTTGATTTGAACTCATATGAAGTTGAAATATTATTGCATTGTTGGTTGAATTTAAAGTTATTTTGCAAAGAAAACAAAAATTTGGACGTTCAAACCAGGAAGAAAAAAAAACCAAACAATATAAGATTCTGGTATTTTTTGATGAATGACGTGAACCACAAATGTTACTACTCAATAAAAAACAATATTAGTGACGTCAAGGCCTCATATTATTTGATTTTTAGCGCATTTTTCCGAAAAAAGCGCTATTATATTCACTTTGGCTGGCTGGCTGGCTGGCGTGACGCTGAGATCTCGGCAACTATACTATTTACAGACTTGAAACTGGTACTAAATAAAAGCTGCTGTTTCGTAGGCTGGCACAAATTGCTTTAATTCAAGCTCAGTGACTGTGGAAAATTGAATTATTCAATTACTTGTTTCAAGTGAAACAATGTCCATAGATATCTATGACATTAGGGATATGGCAACCAAAATTTATTAAAGTAGATAAAAATTTAGTTACAACTTTCGCCGCGGGTGTCACTATTATTATGTACAGTTGTCAAATCTGTCCGGGATTCATTCAATGACTTGTTTGACGCGAATTTGAAGCTTATTAGAATGAATTATTATTATTGGATGAAAATTTGTTCACTTTTGGTGTATTTTTTTTTATATAGCTTTGATAAAGATCAAATTATTATTTTAAGCTACAGCACTTGACCTCCTGTCAGTCAATAACTAAACAATCAAGATTAAAAGGTATTTTTGAGTTTGTACATGTATAAATTATGTACCTATTAAATAGTCAACTTGAAACTAGTACTAAATGGAAGCTGCTGTTCCGTAAGTTTGCCCAAACTGCTTGATTTCAAGCTCAGTAATTGTAAGAGATGGTAATTTGCGAAATCTCTGAAGTAACAAGCATTCATGAGCTGTCAAAAATGCGCTTCCATCATCTAGATGATTCTTCCATTTTTTTTCCTGGCTTCAACGTCTAAATTTTTACGTTTTTTCGATAAAATAACTTTAAATTCAACCAAAAAAGTAATAATATTTCAACTTCCACCTTCGGCGCCGAAACGTCCAGATTAAACTAAATTCAAGTATACTGCTAATATTTTGATCTTTTGCCCGAATTCTTACTGTTGAATTTATTTCTCTATTTTGGCTTTTCCATTTTTATTTAATTGAAAAATTAATATATTTTTTTTCGTACTTCATTGTTTTAGCATCCCAACTGAACACTCTTTTATATAAGAAAGATCAATAAGACCTAAAACCAATAATTAGTTGAAAATAATAGTCAATAAAAATGAAAAGTACAAAAATTTATAGACTGTCCCTAATAATTTGGCCAGGTACTGTAACATAATGAACAAAAGAAGTGATGTATGTAATAATTTTTATTACATAGAGACAGGACGTTTCGACGCCGCAACGGCCAGCCATCATCAGCTTGAAAAATGAGAATTTAAAATTTATTTATATTATGAAATAAATGACTACGTTGTAAGAAGTTTTTTTCTTACAACGTAGTCATTTATTTCATAATATAACTAAATTTTAAATTTAAGCTGATGATGGCTGGCCTTTGCGGCGCCGAAACGTCCTGTGTCTTTGAATAAACGTATTTTGGTCCCTTTGCCACTTTCATCGTTTCTATATCAATTTATTTGGATCACTACTTATGAAAAAGAATTTTTATTACTAAAGAAACATCTAAAAAGCTTGAATTTTTCAAATTTAACGCGGTTTTAAGCTAACTAAAGTTTTCTTAGTAAAATGTAACCTAACCTAAGATTGTCAAACTTCCAGTCAATTATTTAATCTTTTTTTTTTGACTCTACAGTTTCGGCTACACCTTAGCCATCTTCAGGAGCGGAAAGAATTATTTTGTTTAGATTTTAAAATACAGTTAAGAAAATAAATTTTTGTAAGCTTGGAAATCAATGATCGAGTCCAAAATAAACAAGTTCTCTTTTGAGTTATGTCAAGCTTTCGGTCTTTATTTGAAACCTTCATCAGGACGCTGAAAAACGAAGAAAATAACATTTTATTGTTGACAAGTCACATTATAAAAAGAAAAATGTTATTTTTTCCGGTTTTATGTCGTTCTGATGAAGGTTTCAAATAAAGACCGAAAGCTTGATATAAATTTATTGAAAATTGTTAATATATTGCTTGTGAAAATTTAGACAGCCAGTGTAGTCAGAATGTGCTGCTGGTTGCCCAAATAGTTGGGGTATTTTAGCACAATGAATAATATTTGAGGGGAAGGGGCTAGAATAAGTAATTTTAAACAAAATTTCATGTAAATTTCATTAAAACTAGAAATACATTTATTTAAAATAATGCCAAGCTGCCAGACCGTCCTTTCCTAACATTCTAAGAAGGAAAACGGCACTTAAAAAATTAAATTGTATGAAATATGTACTTAAAATAATTCAATAAGCAATTATTTACGAGAATGTCAGTCAAAAATAATTATTACAGTTAGAAACGTAGTCACGAATACTTTACAAAAACTTATTAAGAAATTCAAGTAATTATTAATAAGTGTGCAGTACAAATACGATAAAATATTCATCCCTAAATTAAAATTCAATGTCTTTGTCATTTAATTATCACGAAACAAAAGTATAAGGAAAATAAACATTGAAACAAACTAAAAACATTTTTCAAACCTGACTAGCAATCGTTCAGCCGTCAATCGTGGGAAAAAATGAATAAATAAGGATGTTAAACGACAGAAAAGCTTGCGTGTGTGCCTGTAAGCTCGCAAACAATCCACATATCATAGAAATTATCAAAAAGCTCGTTTTAATAAATAAAAAGCTCTATTATGTCCGTACAGCGATACAAACACAAAACTATAATAAAAATCACGATTTCCACTTATTTATTATCAGATCTGATTGGGTGTTATTTGCATTTTATTTTGTTGTAAAGAAACGGGGCTCAAACCCCTTGTTAAAATAATAAATTTCAATTCTTTCTGGCTCCGGTCCTGCGAATGTCCGCTAACACCTGGGACCCGGATTACCTCTCCCGGAGCACCTGTACCCCAACTTTTCTCTCTCTCCAATATATACCCCTCTTTGTCACACTCACACGTATTCTCACTCCAATGTTGTATATTTGACAATACTGGAATTATTAGTGAAATTTATGTCAATGTGACACTTTTAATAGTTTTCAGCGGATGTTTGTGTGTGTGTATGTTTGTTATACGTCCCTCAGAGGCTTTGGGTGATTGTCATTTGTTTAATTATTTATTTATCTGTTTGGAATGGATGAATGTATCTAGAGATTGATAAATTGTTGTTTATGTATTATTAATAATAATTTATTGAATTAGTCCCTAGACAGATATATATTCTGTTCGGAAATTGTGGTTATTATACTAAATTATTAATGTTTGCGTTTTAAACTAATCAATGTTTTGCTAATATGAGTTATTGAACATTTATTCATAATTTCCAGTCAAATTATTGAATAATTTATAGCATACATTTGAAAAAAAAAACACTCAACTGAATTCACAGTACGTGTATAATTGAGTCTTATAAAATGACGTATACGAATTAGAATTGAGTCCCTGAATATCTACTTTCAATCATAATTGAATTAAAAAAAATTCACTGGAATCGGTGCAACGTATTTTAGATTAATTTTTTAATAGTTTCCATTTGAAAGGGTGGAAATGTTTTATATTCCTGACGAATTAATTGATGGACAAATTAAATTTCGAATATTCAATCGTTCCAATACGAATAACCAACAAATACGTTCGATAACTTTAAAAAACAATAGTATATTTAAAAGTCGTACCATAGTGATTAGAAAAAAATTTATTGATTTGTTCAACAAATTATTTACCATCCAAAAATTTTGACAAATTAAACTGACCTCAAATATTTGTTACTATATTAATCTTTAATATTTTTAAATCATTAATAATTATTAGATAATTTTGACAGTAATTCTTGAGAAACTGTCAAAATTGTAAGTATTTATTTTTATTGTAACGAGCGAAAATGTCATAATTCGTAAATATAAAATAAGCCCTGAATCCGGCCATATCTGGGCGAGGCCTTTTGTCTCTTTATATCGCACCGCCCCGCTCGATCAAATGTTCTAGTAACGTGCTCTCGACTGATCTAGAACGATTCCAGAAATGGACGTCTGTATATATATGAGTAAACGACCTGACTGAGGAACAGTGAACAGTAAAACAGTGGAGTAGTGAATATCCAGTGAGTGATCAGTGTAATGAATAAACAAGTTTTTTGACTGCTTCAACTTGTAATTTATTCGCAATTTTATGTTGAAATACAACAGATGGAACCCCTCTTCTTAATTATTTTGAAATTTAGTAGAATTTCATTTAAAAAAAATTACTTTTATGATGTTTATCAACTATAGCTTTGGCGTAGTAATCAAATAATTATCTACCATAATAATAGTCTCAAGTCTCTCTCATACAATACTGTTTTCATATTATAAAAATTCTAACTCGTTCTCGAGATACAGCGTTTTGAAAGTATGCCGGATTTCAGACAAAAAACCAAAAAAATTGAAATACGTCTAATACAATTAAAATAAAATAAAAAAAGTGGTTAGAAAATGAGTATGTTGGTGTTTGGTGTCATTTTTGTTTTATAAATAGAATTAGAATACAAGAAAATAGGCACTAATAAAAATATTCTAAAGTTTTTAAGCACGGTTGTATCAAATGCAATTTTAGGTTGACAGCTGGTGACCAAAATAAATATATAATACTTATAAAAGATAAATTCAAATTCGCTTGTTGTAACTATATTTATTTTTACAACTGTGATGTCACTTTGAATTGTTTTTATAGAAACTATGATTGTGTAATGTCATGTATTAACATTTTTTTGTACCAAGATATTTGAAATTATTAAATTTATCATAATAACTTTTGATATCTTACTTACTTAGTAATTAATAAGGCTTTTTTTTATTAGTTTATCATCTTTTTAATCCGAAAATTTCGACTTGATTCTTGATACCATTTACCAAACACGATTCAAATCTAATTTTGAGCTAATTCCTTCAGAAAGGGGACTAAATTCTTCACTATACTGTCACAAATATTATTTAGAATAATTTATTTACACAGGTTACAGTGCTAATATTCACTGAATGAATCACTGACTGACTGAATTCATCTCCCAGCTCGCGCTCTTATATACCTATTTATTTTTATAATTTATTAAAATAGTATATTGTACAACAAGTATAGAAAATTACCTATTTCACACGAGGTGTGTAATTTTCAGCACGAGACGGAGTCGAGTGCTGGAATCACACAAGTGTGAAATAGGTGATTCTATACGTGTTGTACACTATACTTTTTCTACGATCACAATTTTTAATGAAATATGTAGGTAAATCATTCGTATAACTGAGATTTTAAATCTATTTTCACAAATATAAAATAATACAGGCATTTTAATTGTTTGCTCTGCTTATTTATTGTGATATTAATTTTAGCTATGATTTGGAACATTATTGATATATTTTTTATCAGTTGATTGACATTTCATTGTTGTGTAATCTAATTGTTGCAAACTACGGAAAGATTGTATCTGATTGGCTCACTCTCACCAGGCGACCTTCTGATTGGTTCATTAGTTAGAGTTTTCTGTGATCTGGGGTAGCGTGTTTTCTGAATTTTCCACACTAACCCTTTTCCAACTGCAGTAATGATATTTGTGGATATCTAATTTTGGTTATGATACAATAATTACATACATAATTTCTCGATTTCAACAGAATGTGATGGAACATGTTTTGTCTGCTTCAATTTGACAGTTGTGATTCGTAGTGTTGCCAACCTTCGGAATATATATTACAAGAATAAGAAAATAATTCCAACAGAACTTAGTGCAATTTTGTTATTTAAATGTGGCTTATAAAAGAGCAAACAGAGATTTATATCAAGTCCGTGATATATATATCAATAATCTTACTAAATATATCATATATATCACCTAAAGAATATTCAGAATGAATTATTAATATGTAAATTGGTCAAACTGGTGTGAGAAATGATTTCTCACGACTTTTCGCACAGTTGTGTGAAATTGTAAGTTTTCTAGTTGTGTTTTGTATGAGAAATATGTTGTTTTCTATAGTGATCGTAGAAAATAATAAATTACATAACTAACACTATTTCTAATAAATAATTCTAATCTAAACTAAAGATTATTACACTACACTATAACTTAACTTTAATTATTTATGTCAATATTGATTTATTTTAAACAACACAATTTATTTCAACCATTAGCAGTCCATATTATAAGGTCTCTGAGCCAAAATCAATAATAATCCTTGTTGAGTCAGTCACATATATATATACCGTGGGTCTCTCCCCACTATGTTTTTCCCGCAAACGTCCTGGTTTTTCTAGAAAACGCTAGAATGTACCAGCAATTCTCTAGAAAACAAATATATTCGCTTCTATTTCTTGATGAAAAATATTTCCACAATAATTCTAAGCACCAGTAAAGCCGAAATAACTAATTTATAGACTTAAATTCGTTACAATATCAATTTATTTGGATCACTATTTATGAAGATGCATTTTTATTACAATTAGATATAGAAAATGTACCTAAAGAAACATCTAAAAAGTTTGAACTTTTCAAATTTAACGCAGTTTTAAGCTAACTAAATTTTTTTTAGTAAAATGTAGCCTAACCTATGATTGTCAAATTTCCAGTCAATTATTTAATCTTTTCTTTTCTGACTCTACAGTTTCGGCTACACCTTAGTCATCTTCAGGAGCGTAAAAAATTATTTTGTTTAGATTTTAAAATACAGTTAAGAAAACAAATTTTTGTAAGCGTGGCAATGAATGATAGAGGCCAAAATAAACAAGTTCTTTTTTAAGTCATGTCAAGCTTTCGGTCTTTATTTGAAACCTTCATCAGGACATTGGAAAAACTAAGAAAATAGCATTTTATTGTAAAGAAGTCACATTATAAAAAGAAAAATGTTATTTTCTCCGGTTCACTGACTGACTGAATTCATCTCCCAGCTCGCGCTCTTATATACCCAAGCCGACAATGAGTCAACATTCAATTGTCTAACAGTTGTTGCCTGGCAACCACCGAACATCTAGTGATTATAGCCTGTCAATCATGTCCGACAATTGAACATCGATCTTGTCAATACTAACTAGGATTACAGTTACAACGAATTCAAATAAATAATTATGTGAACTAATTACTACAAATATTTCATATTTTTCAAGTTGAGGCCAAATTTGAGTTCCAATGCAGTGAATTCGACTTAATTCACTGCCTCTCCACTAGTGGACAGACACCAAAATGAAGCAGCCGTTGATTCATGTCCTGCTTCTCCAAATTGTGAATTGAAACTGACTTGTTTTACAAGTAACCTCCCATATTTACATTTCTATTATTGAATTTTATGTTTTTTGGTAGATATTTCGGTTCAAAATATTTAAAACCCAAAACACACTATTTAATTTAGATTAAGGAAAGCAATAAACTTTTCCTTCAGGCCTCAACAGTAGTTGAAAATAGACCTTAAACTTGTTTCAGTGTAATGTTGACTTCATTTGTCAATTTCGCACATAAGTCCATAAATAGACGATCTTATTGGATGTCAAAACATTTTTAAATTGATTTTTACTGTTATTAGCTACAAATAAAAAGTAATTTGCAATTACATTAGTGTTATAATCACTGATCTCTAATATAACACTGGATTGGATTTAGGCCGCTGATATGCGGCCCCAATTGAGCGTCGCCATCTTGGTAAAAACTGAGGTTCTGTGTCAATTGGTGACAGTTCAGTATGGTGTTGGGACGCAATTTTATACTGAATAAATTTTGTTTATTTATTCAAATGTAGATATATTAATACATAATATTGTTATTGTTTTATTACTTTTTACAGGATTTATGGAGACCTAGAAGGATACATCAATTATTATGTTAAAGTTATCAAACGATTTGATTTTCAATTTTAGATTAAATTGAAAATATCATGAATAATAAAATCATATTGTTGGGCAATGTTACAAAGTTATGATAACAAATTTGAGTAATATATCAAATTTAATATAAAATATCTTGCTCACAAAATTAATCGCTGGACTGCAAATTTGTGCTTACTTACGAACAATAAAATCTTGATTATTAAATGTATTATTATTCTCCTATCATGTGTAGTAGATATTTAAAATTATTAGTTTTGAATAGGCAATATTATCGCAGAAATGCACTTCATTTATTCATATAGGTAAATTCATACTTTTAAATTTAGCCAACAAAAATTTATAAAACTATTGAACGGATTAAATAATACTAAACTACAATGTTTAAAAAATAGTTAAAACACTGACACTAAAAAGTTCACAAATATTTTTAACTATTAATAAATATTTCAACTATTATAACAATTTTTAACTTTTGTTCATTATTAATGTATGTATTTTAATATATATTGAGAATAATTTCTTCATCTTACTTGCATTATACTTTGAATTTCATCGAGTGTCTTCTATAAGTGTTTTGAATTTGCCGCCGTTCAACCGGGGCCGCTTTCAGATGCCAGAATACGGTCTAAACCCAATCCAGTGTTATATAGAGATCAGTGGTGTCACAAAACATTTAATTTAATCCTAAAGTAAATTTATTTTATCTACGCCAGTGTTATAATCAACAAATTATTCTGATCATTGGAGTATTTGTTCCTATGCTTTTTCATATTTTGCCTTGATTTTTCAGGTATTAAAGTCAAAATAGCTTAGATAAGATAAAAGTACGAATTTGATTTGAAACGAACTGACGTTTTAGTGAACAATAAATAAAATTGTCTTAGTAACAAACAAATTCAGTCTACTCTGCTCTTTTCATATACATAATAATAATAATAAATGTAATTGTTTTTGTGGCGCAGATAAAATTTTGTATGTCATACGTGGGGTAGCATTATAACAGCACTCGTGTGGTTACACAACTCGGTCTACGACCTCGTTCTGCAATTTTCCACACTTAAGTACAGTAATAATATATCTACCCCACTAGTAACATAAATAACTATTATTGCTGTCAAATAATTAATAAAGTAAATCATTATAGAAATTTCAATGAATTGAAGAAGTTTCACTCTGAACGTGCGGGTTGCATGAACTACAAAACAATTTTTTTCAATCTGTGAAGTAAATCAAACTCTGAAAGTATGATTTTACAGACTTTTTGGAAAATCGCAGCTACAACCCTCAATACATGCGTGTAATGCTGGTTTCATGCATTTGGAAGGCAAAATTTATACTGCAAATATTAGAAAATGAGTTTAAATCCCATGCAAGCTTTATTAATTATTTTTTATCAATAAATCGTTTGATGATCGATCTTATAAAGGAGAAATAGGTTCATTTCAATATTAACTCCATCAAATTTATTCGCCCAGTACCCCGTAAGTCATAATAATTTTTTTGACCAAAATGAGAATTATGAGCATGTAAATTAATAATTTGAATTTGAATCACTTATGATTGGATTTACCTCATTATTTATTCACTAACAATAATACACAAATGTCTTTTGACTTGAGTATTTTTTTGCGTAAAATAGATTTAGCAACAGCGTATCTGACAGCTGTCAACTATGTGTTTTGTTTTTATCTAATATAATATTTCTCTTAAATTTAATTGTGGTCACATACTTCATAATTTTGCTTTCATATATCATATATCGTATAATACATTCCATAAGTGTTTCGGAGAGCACTATAAACAGTCAGTACCCCCTTAACTGTTGATTGCACTACCAAATCCATACACAGGTGTAGTCCTGGTTTCATACATTTCATAAGTGCAGTAATTTCTCAACCATCCAGTGTATGATTAAGATACTACAATCTGATGTGGCTGATGTAGGCTTGTCTGTATGTGTGATTGTATGAGTGTGTGCTTGTGGATGAGGACACGTGTTTTGAGGTAGTGTGAAGTGCTCGTAATGCGTCTAATTCCCTCACACTTCGCGGCCCTCCCAACTGAGTGCTCGGTTCGCTAATCGATAATTGAAATGAAACATGATCAGCTCAAAGAGACGAGGCACAAACACACACACATACATTCAAAGAATCTTATTGGAACTATTTGCCATAATCAATTTCCTCCTTCAAATTCATTTGATCTAGTTGCCATGGCAACAATTTGATTTTGTGAAAGATGATCAAAATACGATTTTTTACAAATCATGTGACGGTCAATCATTTATCATTTACTCTTACTTCTTTTGAAGCTACCCTTTAATAATTTGTCTATTCTTCCCAATATTCTTATTTTAATTCGCCTCATCCCGCCCTGATATCTTTTCCTTTAAGGGTGGGTGGATTGTCGGTGGTATCAGCTGTGCAAGTCTGAGGCGTGGGCGGTTTGAAGGCGGTGAGACGCGCGCCATATGCCGCACACATGTCCGACACATGGCCCCAGTCGCACCAGTGGCGTACCACTCCAAACTAAACACACATAGATATAAATAGACACAGGGGTAAACAATCATTATGTAATAGGAAATGAGAAATAAAATAGAAAATTTTGAGAGATTTAGTGGGAAAATATTTAAACTTAAAGATGCATATTTGGGCACCCTAAAAAAATTGCGTAGCACGCCATTTGTGTGTAATACAATAAAATTATTTGAAAAAATTGAAATTTTTGTTATGATTTTCTGTTTTTTTGAGTAAATGCTATAACAGGACGTGAAAATAAGCTTAGAGCTCAAAAGTCAAAAGTTTACGTATATCCCTTCCCTGTTGTACGTCACTGGTAAAGGACTGTAAGTGCCACGTGCCCGAAAATTATTCTTGAATCTTTCTATTAAAAATTAAACAATTGACAATCGAGAAATAATTTATTTTAGGTTTCTACTAAATTAAATTAAATTGATACCAAACTAGACTTGTAAAAAGACAAATGACAATCGTTCAAATATTATTTTTGGCACTTTTACTTGTATTCTTACCGCAGGAGCTTTAATTCAATACCAAATCACTTATTTTATTCAAAAAATTGACGAACATTTGCATGTGATGTCCAAATATTTTCACATTTTGATTCTTATTATTTTATTTTTCTATACGTTTCAGAAATCATGAATATTTAATTACTGAATCATTTTTTCTGGGATTGTTACAATTTTTTTTTCAAAATTTCATTATAAACTACGTCAATGTAAAATTTTGTCAGGGTCCTGCAACCGGCTGGCGTTCACGTTAGTCGAGTTGCTGGCCTTACAGCCGGCGTTGAAATAACAAACGAATTTGGGAAGCGTCGGATGGTGTGCCGCCTCTTTGTTCTTCTTGTTCTTCGTTCTTGTACAGAGAACAGTCTGTGCAACCACACACAACAATACAACACCGTGTGCAAGATAAAGTCGCTCTACTAACGAATGTTTAATAAGGGTGAAATAATTACGTTTTAATTACGGGAAAATATTGCGGAAAGAGTACTATTTTTTTATACACATAATAAGTGAACTATTAGAATCGCTATTTTTTGAGAGTTCAAGATTTTGATGAATTTTCACGATTTAGACCCTACTAAACCCAAAAAACTATTTTATTGTCTGGAAGCACAGTGACTTGAGAAATTTCATATTTAAGTTTTTTTTTATCTAAAAGTTAGTTTTGAGTTCGTGAATTTTTTCAATCAGTGGTACCAACATTTTATTGAGGGAACTTTCTAGTTTCTTGCGTTTATTTAATAAATGGTAGTATTTATCATAAAATATAAAATAATTGAAATTGATCCTTGAATCATTTGGAACAACATTTACCTGAAACATTTTTCAAAATTATTAGCAGTTCATTTGTTATTATTAAAATTTGTTATATTTTCCTGAAACATGCGAAGAAATAAAATGATAAAAATCAAAATGTGAAATTAGAATTATTATTACTCATATTTGGACATCGCACGCATACGTTCGTCAATTGTTTTTCCAAATAATTAATTTGGTTCTACCGGTTTTGGTATCAAATTGAAGCTCCTGCAGTGTCAAAAATTATATTTAAATGACTGTCAATTGTTTTTATGTCTAGTTTAGTATCAATTTACAATTCTCAGAGAAATAAGCTCAGTAGAAAACCAAAATAGATATTTTTTCGATTCTTAATTGTCTATGTCAAGTTTGGGATCAACTGAACTGGACATTTATGGCCATTGTAAAATAAATAATAAGGGAATAGGGAAACCCAAGTGTAACTGATAATAGGAATTGGTGAGAGCTTTTTTAATAAAAAAACCATAAAATTCTTGATCACACTGTTCTCTAATTTTTATTTAGTAACCGGTTTCGATCACTGGGTGATCATCCTCAGACTACCGGAGAGACTACAATGAGAAGAAATAAAACGTACCTGTGTGTATGTTTGTTTTACGTTTTATTTCCTCTAGTTGTAGTCTCTCCGGTAGTCTGAGGATGATCACCCAGTGATCGAAACCGGTTACTAAATAAAAATTAGAGAACAGTGTGATCAAGAATTTTATGGTTTTTTTATTAAAAAAGCTCTCACCAATTCCGTAAAATAAATAATTTTATATAACCAACATCTATCACTTTAATAATGACAGCTGTCACTTTGAGATATGCAATCAATTAATAGAACACTCTAAATTTACGAAACTGGCCATAAAATTGCTGATCAGGGAAGTACTGAAAATATTCGTCCTACAAGGACAATTGAAGATTTACAGAAGAGCTTGCAAGAAAATTGGGATTTTTTTACTATAAAATAATTCCAAAGGCTTGTCGAAATTAATCAAATATGTTACGGGGTAGTTTTTAATTTTAAAGATTGCTAAAATCTCCCCAACTTTAAAATCTGTCAACATGTGATAAATTTCCCATTTCTTTCTTCTTTCTTGTTGCCTTTTGCAACGTCGAATGCGGAATCTCAGCTTTTCCTAAATAAACATCGAACATGCGGATAAACACATCACACGCTACCAACCTTCCAAACAAAAAATATACCAGACTATTCTGTTCTACATCAGATCTCATGTGTGTACACATTTACTTTAGAAAAGGAGCTGATCTTGAACAGACTGTAGCTATCATCACTTGGCATTTGCATTTTTTCGTATGTTTTTGGCAATAAATAAATAAAATAATATAGAAAAACAAAATTAAAGTCCACTAATATTAACAACTTAAGTTGGCAATGTTTCTGTCAGTTATTAGACATTTGAATGATAGTTCATTGTCGCAAAAGGTGATTGTTGCGTAGCAGGGGCAGAATGTATCCGATTGGTCCGCTGCTTATCTGGCGACGTTCTGATTGTTAGTACCAACATTAAAATGTCATTACAAATAATAAAATAACGTCTCAATATTATTTAATAATCAACAGAAGCTCCAACTTTTCTCCCTTGAGTAAAAAATTAAATTTTTTGTTGAAAGAGACAAAAAAGTCGCTTAACCATTTGTGTACACCGAACGTTAGCAAGCAGTTATCCATTTATAATACTAAGGCTTGTGGAAATTTCAATCATGATAATTGCATTTTAAACCGTCCAGATGGCTCCATCTGTATTCTAAACACGATGACGTCATAAAACAAAAATCACAACCGTCCGCGATTTAACTAGAAAAACGTGACAGAAATTCCGAATTGAAAATTAGCCGATATGCCATTTCACGCTACTCAGCCTTTGTTACGTTCTGTTATGATTGCGAATCGTATATTACCGCTTAGAAAAATAATAGATTACGAATTGAATTTTCAAACTGCAATAAAAATATACCATAGTTCGTTCGTCGAGAGCAAGCTAAAATAATTACCTGAATTGGAAACACAAGTATTTTTTTTATTAAAGTTATTGAAATAAAATCATTAGCACTGGGGCGTTATCTCCTTCTCCCTATCTCGCTTACAGGTCGCTCGAATGAACACAGGTGTCTGGTTTGATCGTTGTTTCTCCCCTTTGCTTCTCTCGATACCCCGGAATTCTAAACAAATAGAGGAGCAGAGGTGTACTCCAATCATTTCTACCAATTTTTGTAATAAAATCATTCAAAGCGAAATACTAGGACCACGGGTTCAAATCCCGCGTTTTTTATCGTATATAATTCCTGAACACGTATGATCACACTGTTTCTTTGATCAAAACTATTTTCCGCGATTAGATTGTGAATCAAAATTGTTTTTCGCGACCGCAGCGCCACCCACACAGCCGGTGGAAACATTTCCGAAACATATGACTACACAACATGTTAAATTAATTGCAAAAAAAAAGATAAAAAGCAGAGCACCTTACACGAATAGTGCCACTGAAACTATTGGAATTTGATGGCTTTTAATGGAACTATTATTAACTTTCTATTGGCAATTGCAGGGGTGGTAAAACTTATTATAAAGTATGAATAATTCAACAAGTTTTAAATATGAATTGCTTGTTATAAGAATTTAAGTTGGTAGCACTGTACACAACAAGCCCAATGTTCCCTGATAGAACTTACGATTGAAAAGAGTGCCACCTCTAAGTGCAACCTATTTTCGTATTAAACTTCTCTGATCGAACTTACGATAATTTTTTTTTAAATTGAAGCTTGAATCTACTTGACGGCGAAAAAACCTTGCCGAAAGGGCGGCAGCCGCACTTGAAATTATTCGATTTGTTAGTCCCAATCGTAAGTTCTATCAGGAAAGTTGCATCGAAAAATTTGACCTTTTTTCGACACTTAGGATTTTAATTTTGTATTTTTTTTGTTACAGATTATGGAGCCAAAAGTCATTAAGGAAGAATCAATTGAAAAAGAAGTTACTAGTTATGTCGATACTCAAGGACCTCCACGTACAAGAAATAAGACAGGTCAGGATTATTATTATTATTATTTATTATCGCTATAAAATTCACAGAAAAAATATAACTGGCTTATAAAGTGAGCAATATTAAAAATATTTTATTTGATAATTGAACAGAAAATTGTTAATTTTGATTTGAAAATGACGAAAATGGAAATGCTGTCATGTTTTCCATTACTGTCCTGCATTAATTCGTAAAAATATGAATTCATCCGTCAAAATTACAACATGGAGCTCTCCCACAGACAGATATGTTTGGTACAAAATTTATTACATTTTCCACGTTTCTTTTGTTTATTTCAATCCCGATTTATCTGTCTATGTATATGTTTTTCCAATGAAAACATATCGGATCGCGTCCTCCATGATACACAATACACTGTTGTTGTGCGGGTTACATGCGCTTCTGCTTCTGGCATTATCTCTCTCACGTTATTTTATTTATTTATTTATTATTCATTTGTTTTTTTTTTATTTTAATCGCTTGAACATAAAATTAATTTGAACAAAAGCATGTTTGTGATCTGTGGTGGATAGATTTTTTGATATTACATTTATTATTATTTAATAATTATCACTGCTAGATTTTTTTAATTAGTTTTCTGTTATTTCGAGCGGATTATTCAAATTTCCAATTTTACATTCACGGTGAAATAATTACTTGATGCATTTTCACGTCCCTTTTTATGTACATATATATAAAATAGGGGAAGTATTGTAATCGTAATTTTTTGACAGCTCGATTTAGACCCTACTAAACCCAAAAAAAAATTTTTGACTGAAATTTCATATTTAAATATTTATCAAAAAATTAGTTTTAAGTTCGTAAATGAGCTTTTTTCAACCTGTGGTACCAAAACTTTATTTGTGGGACTTTTTAGTTTCTTGCGTTTATTTTATAAACAGTAGTATTTATCGTAAAATATAAAATAACTGAAATTGATCCTTGAATAATTTGGGACAACATTTACCTGAAACATTTTTCAAAATTATTAGCTGTTCATTTGTTATTATTAAAATTTGAATTATTACAAAATTAATACGTGAAGAGAGAACTTCTGGCCCTCTTTTTAAGCATATTGCATGCACGAAGGAATGTGCGATTTGACATACTTAAAGTTCAGGGTGTCCCATTTTAATTTATATATCAATACGTGAAGAATAAACTTTCCACCCCTTTTTAAGTATCTATATTGCATGCACGAAGGAAAGTTTATATGGAGAAGGAGTGCAGAAAGTGAAAAATATATACAAGATGTCCTATTTTAATTGTATTTTAATACGTGAAGAGAAAATTTTGTATTCCTCTTTAAACAAATTCCATGCAAGAAGGAAACTTGAAGTTTATATGGAGAAGGAGTGCAGAAAGTGAGAATTATATACAGTGTGTTCCATTTCGTTTATATATTAATACGTGAAGATAAAACTCAGTGGCGTGCAGTCCATATGTACAGGGTGTGCACCGCACACCCTATGAAAATATTAGAAATTACGTAAATAAAATTAATTTAATGGTTCATTGAATACTTCATTTTATTTCACAAATTTTCATTATAAAATCAAAGAAAGAGCGTATTTCATCTATTTATGCAACCAGAAATACGAACGCGCCTCGCGAGCCACTCTGCTATATATTTGAAACGAATGTCGACGCTTGAGGTGCAGATTTCTCACCTGCACGGCGAGCGAGGTCTGTTTAGCATAGTCAGTATAGGGAAAGTGAAGAAATAGAGTCTGACAGAGAAAAAGCATACCGAAATTAGCGATCTCCTATCGCTCGTTCTCTATCGCTGGGTGCAGGCAGACTTTCTGCACCTGGAGCTGAATATCCAAGTTCTTTTTCAAACGCCTTTTATTAGTTTGTTTTAAAATAGTTGAAATATTGTTATTCGTTATTTAAGACAGCAATATTAGGTGAACATTCATTTTATACGTTTCTTAAATTATTTATTTTTGTGAAATTATCATTTGTAGAATGACAACTGAAAATAGATCTATAATTTGTGATCTACTGGAAAATCCTTTTTCACGTCGTGATGTCGGAGCAAAAAATGAAATTATAAAAACAAGACCAACGTCAGACATAAAATTCACTCAAAATATAAAAATTAAAGGCCAGCAGTCCGTGCGACATTTCCAAATTGAAATATATGAAAAAAACAGAAGTTACTATCATTACACGGAAAGAAGACACAGAAGATTTTGTGATGAACAAAAGAGTTAGAACAAATGAGGGAGAAAGAACAGCAGAAATAAAAGAGAAGATAATAACAACAAACGGAGCTTACTACGCAAACAAAAAACTATTGGAAAGTAAAATCCTATCAAAAACAACAAAAACAAGAATATATAAGAAAATAATAAGTATGCTGCCGAGACAATGACAATGACAAATGAAGACGAGAAAGATCTGAAAATAATGGAAAGAAGAATCATGAGAACAATATTAGGGCCAGAAAAAAGTATCAGAAAACAAATGAAGACCAAGAATGAATCACAAAATAGAGAAGGAATGAGAAGAAGAAGATATAGTAAAGAGAATAAAACAAAAAAGAATAAAATGACTCGGACACGTATGGAGAGCTGGGAAACAAGACACGATAAAGTCAATCCTAGAATGGAACCCAGCAGAAAGAAGAAAAAGGGAAGACCAAGATCATCATGGATAAAAAAGTATAAGAGGATCTAAAAACAGTGGGAATATCAAAATAGAAAGATCAAACAAGAGATAGAAAGAAATGGATTAATATAGCTGATATTGCGCGCACGAAGGAATGTGAGACTTGGCATATTTGAGATTTATATAGAGAAGGAGTGCAAACATGCAAACGTTCGTCAATTATTTTTTTTTAAATAAGTAATACCATGTTTGGTATCGAATTAAAGCTCCTGCGGAAATAATTCTAGTAAAAATATCAAAAATTATATTCAAACGATTGTCAATTGTTTTTCACTAGTTATTTAAATGATGTCTAGTTTTGTATCAATTCTAGAGCTCCGGAATGATTTCGTTAGGGCTTATATATTCATCAAATATCTGTAAATTAATCATTATTACACCCAAGTGAAATCTGAATGTGTTCTCTCTCATGTATTTTATCCAATTACTTTGAGGGTTGCGTCCATTTCGTCTCTCCCCCCTTACAAACAATGTGTAATATCTATAAATCTGCATATAAGCCCAAGTATAAACACATAGTTAAAATGATACATGACTTAATCTTGTTGTCCTGCTTTCCTTCTTTCTATCTCTGTCTGACTTTCACAAGATTTAGCTGAAAATATTAGAGAAATCATAACAAATAAATACATAAAATAGTTAATTATTGATTTGTAATGTTTATTGCTTCGAAATTGCTTATAATTAAAGTATAAGTCACTATTTAATAATTAAAAATGAAATAAAAGTTTTATTCTTTTGGATATCACTAACAACACTATATTATTTATTTATCACTTAATGCTAACTCAAACAAAGTCGCAGATATTTATATTTAACTATTAATATCCACTGATCACTTCACTGTTTGATATTCACTGCTCTTACTTCACCATTACACTACACTCAAATCGTTTGCTTGCGTTTATGTATAAAAATATCCATTTCTCGAATGTTCTACCACATTTCTGGAATATTGTTAGATGCTTCCATCGGGAGGGGTGATGTGATGCGGTGCGGCGCGACGCAAGGTCACCTTTACGAGTCTCCACACTCTCGCACGTTACAGACTTCATGGGATGCACCACTTGTTTTTACAACGATTTTTAAACATATTTTCATCCGAATATTTATTTAATTATATTTAAAATTGAGTAGGCAGTATAAGTGCGATAACTAAACAGTTTACACATTCTAGAAGTGAAGCTGAGTGCAATAATCATCTTTAACCTTGAAGGTTACATTGCCAGAATTGCAGTCGCAGCTAATTTATGGAAAGTATTGCGAAACGCTGGCGCCCGAGAAAAGTTGTAATTTAGTGTTTGATCAAGAATTGAATAATCATTTTAAAAATAATAACTATATCGGAATCCACATGATGCGTTAAGATTTCATAATCTGAAAATATTTGCCACTCCGCGCTTTATTCAAGTTTTTCTTTACAAATTTCCCTTCTCCCTCAGCGCCCTTCAATGCTTTTCAGTGAACAGTGCAGCTGCAGAGATTCCGGTCGCTCTGTGTGTGAACACGGACACTCGGTACCCGGAACAATGCTCTACAACCCGGAATTAAAAGTCCGGAATCCCCCCTAGCCTTACCCTTCGATCTGTTGATTCAGATGTACTTTACTTCGCTATCACTAAACTGCACAAGTGAACGAGAGCGACAAGCGTATACAGGGAGATTTAAACGCAATAATTTTTGCATACCACTTCCACAAAATCATTAATTTATTTACTAATTTGCTTCACTTTTAATTTAGTTAATTTAGTATTGTGGGCGGTTTCTTTGTGTCCCTTTGTTGGTGACAATCCTTTCTGAATACAAGTCTAGAGGCTGGTCAACGTGTGTCAGATGCAAGGACCGAAACCCCAGGGGGCTACACCTCACCATTCAGCCCAAACACAAAGACAACTAGGAAATCATTCTGAAGCCACTGCGAAAGTTTCTTTCAAATTTTAACACACTGCAACAATCATTTAAAACAAAGTATGAATATATATTTCTTCTTGTTGACAGAATCTGTGCTGCCCTGTATATAATCCGCCCACTTCGTTTTCGCATTCACATTTTTTTCATTCACTCCTTTTGCTAGTAGTGTGTGTATGTGTGTGTTTGGTTGGTTTAACAGTTAATAGGAATCGTGCCTGTCCGTATATCCGGCGTCTAGCGGATCTCTCACGTCCCCTTGTCGTCGCTGGGGTAGATCTGCCTCCTGGCCACCCCCGCATGCACGTCTTGCAACTGTTCCCACGGACATTCATATACCCTCGCGAGATATACATCAGCGCATAACAATACTTCCACACAAATTATTTTAATCATGCTTATTAATTTTTAAGCACTCCATTTCCAAAATATTTAATCTTTTAGCTATACTTAAATGAATCTTAATAGTTTCAACCTTCAATCATTCGTCAGATATTTTTACATTTAAAAAGTTTACGCCATTTACCAAAACATTGCAATCATTGTTTGAAAATGCCGGCACTGCGGGAGCGACAGTGCTCTCTCTATCTCCCTCGAGCCTTGCGTATAGTTGTAAAGCGTGCAGTTCCCTACAAATATTTTTTTCACTTACTAGAAGCTTAAAGATTATATATTGTTGATAAAATATTCCTGAAAAGACTCTCAAAATAATTTAGGACAAGCTTTTAAAATTCTAAGCGATCTGATTTAATTTTTCGTGCAGTTTCGGTGGAGCATATGTTGCGTTTGATATTTCTGTACCAGCTGACTCGTCCTGCTGTTACTAACGCCAATCCTGCTGCATGCTAGCGACACGTGCAGACAATAGCCACCCGCCTGCTTCCGCACACCATGCGGCTGAAATGAGAACTAAGTTATTGCAAAAATTGTACCGTCCGGTGCTTACTATATCGTTCATTTTAGAAGTATTAGAATATTTACTTTATTAAACAGTAACCAGATGCATAATTTCATTGTTTTTTTTTTTAATTGAAGAAACGCCACCAACTTAGCAGATTTGTTGTGCTGGTTGCGGACGCATAAAAGAATTACAATATGAAATATTAAATTTGTGATTTATGCTTTGACAGTGTTGGGCAATAATTAATACAATTTCGAACATCAGAACTACAAACACAATTCCAACTACCATAAATATTATAATCTGATTACATGTGACAAATATCCAACGTTGATCAAAGTTCAAAATTCTCTTTGACAAACAAAGGACATTTTATCATAGAGGGTCCTTGTACATAAACAATTAGTACCTACTGCAGGACATGGATGTTATTCTGTTATTAATTATTATCCGTTGTGTATTTTCCTATGTGTTTCTGATACTAGGTGACACAAACGATATTATTAATGTGTGTTTATTTGTTCATTCTGTTTGAAATCCAAGCTTTACTTTATCTATTAATGTTTGAACGTAGATTAATTTTGTTTGTGAAAGACTATCCATCATATAAAATAAATAAAAAATGGTTATTTCATTAGTAGACCTCATTATTACCACTTTATTTCACACTGTTCCTTAATCAGGTTGTTCGCCCTTATATATACGGAAACCAAACATCCAGAAATTTCTACGTTATTCTCGGGCGCGACGTAAAGAGATAACAGGGCGGATTCAGGTCCTATTTTATTTTTACGAATTATGACACTTTTGTAATGTTCTTAGGGTTCGAAATAACAAAACACTATTATTTAAAAATAAATGAAAATTGAAAAAACTTACCACTATTTATTTCCACTGATTCACTTATTTATTTCCACTGTTTCTTTATTTATTTCCACTGCCTCGTATTTATTTCACGCTTCTTATTTATTTCGCCCAGTTAATTTGTTTGTTTTCCACTATTACTCTTCCAATTCGATTCAGTTCTCGTTTTATATTCGGTCAGACGTCATCACGTCCTTGATGCATATCAGTCAGTTGCGTTTGCCTACAAATGATTAAAGATCAATCAGACTTGTTTAAATTTCGCATTTGTTGATTCGAATATTATTTAGAATTTTCGTCAGATGTAGTTTCAAGTTTTGTTGTAGTTGGAGAGCACAGGAATGGAGAATTCGACGTGGGCGTCGATTTTGGACCGCTTGCGGCGTCGTTCCGTGATATGAGATGTCAGAAACACGTGGCCTGTTTCTCTTTCTACAATACACATACATACACTCACACATAGACCTTTGTTGTAAATGGCGGAAAAAGATTGCTATGGGTGTAAAAAAATTACTGAGATTTTATTTAGTTCTAAAAAAGTGACTTGAATATTGACTTGGCGTCAAAATCGTATCAAAAAATGCAAAAGATTGTTATTAATGAGAAACCTTTTTTGGAGTGATTCTTTTCACAATTCTATTCCAATCTCGTCAAAACCAAAGCTTTGAAGTCAAAAATTGTAATTAACAAGAAAATCAATGCCGCAAACGCGAGCCATACAAACATAACATAAACACCAACATTACCGGTTCGTTACCGGTTCAAAGAGAAAACCAAAAACGGTTTCATTTAGCTACTGTCAAATGTAAACATTACCCTTGAATATTTATTGTGTCAAAGACATGACTGATTGGTTTTTTGATGTTGAAAAATTCTCTTTTCTGTTCTTGACACAAAATATTGAAAACAAAAATGACATGAGCAAGATGAAATTGTTTTAGCAAGAATTTTTAACCGTAATGAATTTTTAAGAGGATATTGAAGGTTATTATTTATTGGGGCAGTATTTGCAACTTGCAAAACAAAACTGTTAAGCTGGTTGCATTCTAAATCGCATTAATTGAACTAACCATAAAACAATTTGTCGTAAAGCTATTTATTTTATAAAATACATACTATTTATTAAAATATATTGATCAATTGAATACAAGCGATTATTATCCAGAATTTAATTCATACCTATTTGAAGGTACCTGTTTAATAATTAAACAATAAATGAACTAAAAATATACTCAATTCATTATAAATTATATTTACTCTGTTTTTATTAATTTGAAGAAACCGTGTACTTATCTACTTTTTAAGATTTATTTACGGATTTAATATTTTATGTACGGTAGGAACCGTTTATATATAATTATCATTTTGAGAATCGACATATGGTACAAACAGTAATTTACATAATTTTGTATCGATTATTTTAAGCAAATCAATTACAATAGAAACTTTTAGAATATTTTATCAACGAACTGAATCCCTTTAGGTTAGACTTTCATTGTAGCACGCCGGATAAGTGGGTGGCAAACGCAACTGAGTCAGTGACATCTGGTGGAGTTTCTTGAAAACATTAGAACTTTCTAGAAGCTTCGAGAAGCTCTATGCGGGGATATAAAAATATTTGTAGTTCAGATACGGAGCGAGTGAGATTGAAAATGAATAAGGAACCAGTTAAGATAAATAAGAAGCAGTTGAAATAAATAGTTATATTATTGTAGCCTGAAGCAAACATAAATTTATTAAACCCACAAACGAATTGAGTTTTGTTACAATATAAAAAGTTACTGTTTCTAATATACTTCCTTCAAAAATATTGGTCCAATTGCAGTCATTCTTCATTGAGAATTATAAAACCGTGACTGCAGATTGTCTGTCTCCCGAAAGTCTCCAATAAAGAGCGGCCAAAGACTGGTTTGCGTGGCATTTTGTTGCACTACGATAACGTAACAAAATCTACAAATTTTTGACATAAATCAAAATGTACAATTCACTCAAAAAATTTTCTATTGTTCTCCAAACTTAAAAAAAAAAAAACATACATGAGAGCCGTTACAGAATATCAGAGGATTTTTGAGAAACTTCCGAGAACTGAAAATACTTGTTTTGAGAAATGGTTTCAAAGAATCTCAATTTTTTTAATACTTACTATTTTTACAACAGTTATGAAAAAATGATAGCCGTGAAAATTAAGTGCAGCCTTTTGAATTTAGCTTCTAAATGCTTCCTTATTCGAAGGGGTTGATAGAACTTTTTAGTTTCTCACGTTTATTTTTCAAGCGCTAGTATTTATCATAATGTAACGTGCAAAAGTTTCATAATTCACAAAAATAAAATAAGCCCTGAATCCATCTCTGTTGTCTGGGAGGGTCCTTTCGTACTGTTTGTTTCGTATCACGCCGCCCCGCCTGGTCGAAAAATCTAGTAACGTGCTCGACTAATCTAGAATATTCGACAAACGGGTTTCCGTATATAAGGGCAAGCAAACGACCTGACGAAGAACAGTAAACGATGAACAGTTGAACAGTGAACAGTGAACAGTAAAACAATGAAATTGTGAGTAATCAGTGTTATAAATAAATAAATATCTGCGGCTTTGTTTAATAGTAGTAAGTGATAAATAAATTATATACCTAGTATTTATTAGTAATATCCGAAATCGATCCGGAAGAATAGAACTTTTATTTTATTTTCAATTATTAAATAGTGATTTTTATTTATTTATAAACAAATCCTGCAAAAGCAATAAACATTACAATAAAATAGAAAATAATTGAAATTGATCCTTGAATAATTTGGAAAAACATTTACCAAAAACATTTTTTTAAATCATTAGCAGTTCATTTGTTATTATTAAAATTTGAATTATTATATAACGGCGATATAGCACAGTGGTAGAGTGCTAGCCTCTGGATGCAAGGGTCATGGGTTCGAATCTCAGTTAGGTCATGAAGTTTTCCACAGCTTGATTTGATCGGCATTCGCTCTCGTTATCTTTCCAAGTTTGGCTTGACTGGCAACACATTTAGCAGCAATGTAAGAATGTGACAAGCAAAGCTAAAAATAATGTCAAATCGCGAAAAAAAAAACGAATTATAATAAAATTCGATGTGCAGGGTGGTGACCCGAAGGACGCACTATAGCGTTCTCAATGCTATTTTTGAAATGTTCAATTATTGGCTTCCCTAATTATTTCACATCAAAAAAGTTGAATAGCTTAATGTAGAGGAAAAATTTCTGCATGTTTTGACACCAATATTTTTGATTCTACTCTCTAGGAACCAGTAAAATTACAGAAATGTTTATTGATAATTTTGTTAAAATCAACAGTGCCATGAAATAATGAAATAAAATTAAAGAAAACTGATATTTGTCGAGCCCCATATTGACCATAAAACCATTTAACCATATTGTAATGTTTATTGCTTGAAGAATCAGTTTGTAATTAAATAAAAATCACTATTTAATAATCTAAATGAAATAAAAGCTTTATTCTTCTTATGTCACTAATAACACTATATTTATTTATTTGTCACTTAATTCTAATTTAATCAAGGTCACAGATATTTATATTTCACTATTTATATACACTGTTAACTTTACTGTCACTGTTCGATATTTATTTCACACTACTACTGTTATTACTGTACTGTACTACACGTCTTTGCTTGGCCTTATATAGAGAAATATTGTTTTCTCGAATTTTCGATTTCTCGACTCTCTCCATTTCTAGAAATCACTAGAGGCTGCCATTGGGAGGGGTGATGTGCTGCGACGCGGCGCGGCGTAAGCGACGACAAGAAGCTCCTCCCCATACTACGTCGTCTTTACGAGCTCCCCACTCACTCTCGCACGTCACAATATCTAGTTTTTCTTCTAAATTATACATTTCAATTCAAGACACTTGATATGAAACGCTGATGACAGCAGATAACAGATATAAGCAATAACTTTGAATGGGTAAATTTGTTTTTTATTCCATGGCACTGTTAATTTAATGAGAATTATCAATGAACATTTCTGTAATTTGACTGGTTCATAGTAGAGTAAAATTGAAAATGTCAGAGAATGCAGAAATTTTTTCTCTATAATAAACTATTGAACTTCTTTGATGTAAAATAATTAGAGAAGCCAATAATTGAACATTTCAAAAATAGCATTGAAAACGCTATTTCTAAAAAAATCGAAGAAATAAAATAATAAAAACAGGGTGTAAAAAAATTATGATTTTAAAAAAAATCAAAAATCACGATTTTTATTTAAAAAATCTAGATTTTTTTGTTTTTTTGTTTTTTCTTTAGTTTAGATACTATTTTCAATACTTTCAGTATTATTTTTAATCATTTCGTAGCATAACTAGGGTTGTCATGATTTAAATCAATTGATTTAAATAAAAAAATCACGATTTAAATCAATCAAAATTTCTTTTTCAAATACCTATCAGATTCTCATGAAATAAAATTAAATGAATATGAATAATTATTATCAAGTTATAACCTAATTCAACCTTTTATATAGGTAAGTTAGTTTGGCCGCTTTCTCTGTCCCCTACTGGTTTCTCAATTTTGAATGGACTAGAACTAGACCAAATGTGGAGAATAATTTGTATAAAAGTGATTAAATATTACATACCAAATATTGAAATAGGGTTATAATAATGAAAAGTATAATGAAATAGCAATAACAGAAATTGATTGAAAATGAAACAAAAAAATCGTTTTTTTTTTTTGTCTATGCCCGGTTTTATAAAGGGCAGAGTAATTCACTTCCAGAGCAAATAAAATTTACTCTGTTAAATGACAGTCGATTTTTTGACAGCAATGATTCTGTTGTCATGAAGAAATTCAAAACGATTAGAATTTGTTAAGTAGAATAAATTTATTTTGAGAGTAAATTTACTTGGTCTTTTATAAAATCGACCATAAATGTAAAAAATTGTGATTTAAATCAAAAAAATCCAATTTAAATCAGAAATATCCGATTTGAATCAAGAAAATCGATTTTTTTGGATTTTCATTAAAAAGATCGGATTTTTTTAACTGTCTCTTAATACTGATTCAATTTTAAATTGACATGAAAGGATTTCAGGTCGAAGCATATTTGAAAAACTCACACAGTTTCTTAATACAGTTTTTATACTTATTTCCAATTCTAAGTTTCCTGTTTCTAATTTTCTTATGATAAGTAGTGTACTTCATTTTCCACTGTGGTGTTTTTCTTTAAAAGAAAGTATTTTGCTTTTGATTAAAATCAATAATTTTTTTGAAAAAATCACTTGATTATAATCTTGATTTAAATCAAATTATTTTAATCATCTACATACACCCTGAATAAAAATCATAATATGTAATTAAAATTATGATTATTCATGTTTAGACATCACATGCAAACGTTCGTCAATTGTTTTTTTCAAATAAGTAATTTGGCTTTATCGTGTTTGGTTAATCAAATTAAAGCTCAGGCGAAAATAACTGTAGTAAAGTGTCAAATTATATTCAACCGATTGTCAATTGTTTTTTTTTTACAAGTTATTTAAATGATATCTAGTTTGGTATCAATTTAAAGCTCTCGGGGAGATAAGCTTAATAATAATTCTTTCGATTGTTCATTATATTTTTGGGCCAAGTTTGTAATTAAAATAGTAATTTCGTATAACCATCTGTCACTTTGAAATGCAATTAATTGATAGGATATTCTAAATTTATAAAATTCATGGTTGGGGAAGTATTTTTATCCATAAAAAATAATATTTTCCTCTTTATCTTACATTTATCTCAATATTGCTTTCGACACGTGTTACTGATTGGTAATTATCGCACACATTTCTGATTCTAAACGTTATTGAAAATGGGCTTTGTAGTAGGGGGCACTTGTTAGTGGTTTGTGAAATGTTGTGGTTGCAACCACCGTTCTGTTGCAACCAGCGCGCGGCATTTGTTATTTACTCTAAATAGTCGATGCGATATGCACTTGTAAATTCAAACTTTTATTAGCAATTAGCAACATTGCTAATTAGGAGAAAATTGACTGAAATATAAAATTGTAAAATTATTTCTTGAGAATATTCTTCTCTTTACGTCATCATAGTAGACTTTTTGTATCTGCGTCTGACATCAAATTTCATTTGAAGCTTTTTAATCAATTATGTTAGGAAAACAATGGAATTAGTATAATTAATTTTCTAATTACTATCCAAGCATCAGTCGCAGGCAGGACACAGTTAAGGGTGCGGGTGGAAATGAGATGGCGCTAAACAGTGATGTTACTCTCTCTCTTTATCTAGTTTTATATAGTTCGGGGATGATTTGGCAAGTGAAATGCTTCGTCCAGCCAATATTATCAAGAGTTTTTGCTGCTGTTATATGGCGTGCCACATGTATGGGTACCCGCACATTGTCATAAGGGCGCGATTATTATACAGTCTGTGCCAAAATTTGATTTCACTGCACATTTAAAAACTAATCTTTCTTATCACACCTCACATTATTCCAGAAACACAATACTCTTGCGTCAATTGGGTTGCATAATTTACTTTTACGCTCTGCATATATTTCCAATAATTTACGGGTAGTTGTTTTGGCACGTTTTTAAGCAAATATGAAGTGCAAATTTCAGGAGTGCATTTGCACCTTCAAACTATTTCCCACAATCTCTTACACTTGTCTCATTCTGTTCGTCAATGTAAACAACAATTTCACATGTTGATCTCTCGTGGCGGTTGACACTGAGCACAGTGGTGTTCGTGAACGGCGGGGCACAGCGGGACTTCAGGACGTGTCTTATCAGCACGAGTGGCCACCGAACGGCCCGGCAGGGATATCAGCAGGCCGCAGTGTGTGCAGGATACATTCCTGCGAGCCCCCCTTCCTTCCGGTGGGGCTGTGATGTCACCGTGATGCCCCAGTGCCGTATAACACAAATATTTTATAAAAATAATATTTTTTATGAAAAGTAAATATTAATCATAATTTATTTTCACTTAAAGTCACAATAATATAACCGACGCAGACACTTATTTATTTTTCTGCAATTAATTTCCACTGTTTTTTATTTATTTCGACTAGTTCACTTATTTATTTACACTCTTACGAGCTCCAGTAATCATTTTTCTGCTCGACTTTATATATCCCCGCCTAGAGTTTTTCGAAGCTTCCAGAATGCTTTACGGTTCACAGAAATTTCGCCAGACGTCACCACGTCCGTGTCTGTTACAATTTGTTTGATGAGACACCAGCCGTCAATTTATTAGTGAAAAGCATGAATTATTATTAAATTTTTATGTTCTCTAATTTCTTGAATACAATCCTGTATTTTAGTGAATTTGCAACTTTCCTATCGTAGCTGGGTAGCTGTAAGGTTTAGATTAGCCACAAATTCAGCCTCCGGCCCGGAATCTAAGTCCGGTCGTTTTCGGGTTATCCGAATCGTCCAGTTATGTGAATATGACACTGTGTGTGTTTGGCAGGATTTTTTATTCACGTCCGCAACCATAAATTCTGCGAGTGTTGCTGGCTGCAGATTTAATATCAGTTTTTTTGGGCTGGAATAAAAACTTTATATTATTAAATATAACATTGCTACTAAAAAGGAATTATTTTTTGTACATTTTTTGAAAGTAATTTGTACAAAGTTTGGCAGAATATTGAAATCTGTTGATGTATGTTTAGATCTGGAATGTAGGTTGCGCTTAAGCAGTATTATTTCAGTATTTAATGTACGTTACGTTCTGCGAAAATACACAATTTGTGCGTTCAGCAATACATCAACAAACAAAAAATATCAACAGTGAAAATCAGCACAAATTTTTATAAATTGTATAATTGAAAATAAACAACAGTAGCTACACAAAAAAGATTGTTTTTTTGATAAATCTTAATTTAAGAAAATGAGTAACGGGTGGTCATGTATTGACCTAAATTATCATAAAAATAAAAGTTTAATTCATTCTGATACTAACATCGAAAACCGCATGTCAATATCTTGTGTAACTCGCAAGATATTGAGATAAATAGTTCAGCAGGAATTAGCTTTTGAATTTTTATTTAATTTCTTACCCAAAACTGGGTGTATGAATAAAAAAAATTAAGTAGTTTGGGCAAACCTACGAAGCAGCAGCTTTCATTTGGTACCAGTTTCAAGTCTGTAAGTGCTGTAGTCTTTACGGACGAGTTCCTGGACTTATTGCCAAGTAATGTTAATAGTGGCTTCAGTTTTAGTTTCTATAATGATTGCTATACATCTTAAAAAGAGGAAAAACCCAATTAATTGAACGTCATTCTTAAAGTCGTCTTCTAGTGGAAAGGGTGAGCATCTGTTCAAATCTTATAATAAGAAAACTGAAATAGAATCGGAATAAATTCAAAACTTACAAGATTCCTTGTTCCGGTTGGGTCCGGAAACAGACGTTTTATAATCGGCAATAAATCCCACTTCCGTTTTCCTGTCCCGTAAACACACACACACTCACAAAAATCCACCTGAACCTTTACGTAGACTTACGTAAGTACAGACCGATAGAAAAGTTTTGAAAAGGCGCATTTCTTAAGTCTTTTGTTTGGCGTAATTAAAACAAAAGTTGACAACATCTGGTGATCGAGTTGGCGGGGCGCTATGCCATTGTTTTTTGTGATAGATTGCTTTTGTCTTAACCCTCTTAGCCCTTCCCTGAATGCTGAAAGCTCTGAAAACGTTTAACTCGCTCTGGATTTGGCATGGCGGATAGTTTTCGAGTTTGTTTGATAGGTGAATTTATAATCACGTTTTGTATTAGAAGGAGGCTTCTTAAGCAGATGTCTGCAGCGTTCATTTGTTTTGTTTGTTTTATGCATTTAAGTATTGTTTGTGATGGAACGAGAAACGAAATTAATTGTTTTTCGGTTTTTGCACAACTTTTGTTTACCCGCTCATTGTTATCGCTTTTTTGGACTCTATTAATTAATTGTTGAGCTGATGCTCAGTGCTTACGAGGGGGGGTCAATAAAAAAATAGTGAATTTCCAGAAACCCGAAGACAAACTAACTTACGTGATACACTTTACTGAATGTCAAAGTATTAATATGCCAGAATTAAGTATTCTAAATGAGTTATAGTTGTAATTATTGAACATCTGTCAAATTTCATACCTCTTATGTAAAGAGGCGCCACTGCGCAGAAGCTCTTGTAACAAAAATGGCGCTAATGCTTGTAAGTTATACTTTTGTAATAAGAGATGGCGCTGGTAACATTTGTTAGTGCTGTAGTCGTGAAGTCTCAGTAAATTCAATTCAGTTTAACACAGACGCTTGAATTTTAATTGGATTTTTCAGATGAATCCTTCTTCTTTTAAATATGGATTGGATGTTTACGTTGTTGGGTTTGAATTAATCTTAAAGAAAATGTTAACCTTATATTTTTATGTTGAGGTACTACCCTTAAATTTTCAAGAGCATGTTGACTGTTGAGAAAAATGTTATTTGTGAATAAAAAATGGCACGTGTTATCGACATTTTTTGAATTTTATAAAATAATAATCCCACCCTGACGTTTACTCTTTGATCCCAAAACACCAACACACACACACGCACCCATACATGCAATGGAGAGAACGTGGCTCTTGTCGTGTCAGTAGTATAATAGCTTTTGCATATATTTACAAGTGGTGTCAATAACAGACATTGCTGGTATATCTGGCGCTGTGTGCTCCGATCACCAATCGAACGATATAGGTGATTGTTTGACCGGCACGCCTCCATTGTGTGCCGGTCAAACGGAGAATTAACGAGTCAAGTACACGACCGCCCGTAAACGACAGCTTCCACGTACATTCATACGCAAAAATATAATTAATTGCTTTTTCATCGATGTTTTACTCATAAATTTATATTTACAAAGCTCGATACAAGGGAATATTGATAAGTTTTTTTAATTCTTGTTTTTATTTTTCAGCTCTCAACAAAGACCGCTGCAAAACCCCCGATAGTCCGGAAGGCGCTCACCTATCCCCTACCCAATCATCTCCTCACTCCCAACATTTAAACGGCCTTCCCTCACCTCTGCATAATAATTCACCCCCTTTAACACCACCCCCTGCGCCTGATCACCCAGGGGCTGTATCTAGTCATCCTCAAGTCCAGTCGCAGCAACCACCAGGTCTTCAATCGCAGGCAACGTTGACTGGCCCCTACGGAACGTACGCCCATGGGAGGCCATCAGCAAAGGTGAAGAGGTTTCTTGGAACACTAGTGCAATTTGGGAATGATATTAGTCAGGAAGTGGGGGATAGGGTGCGAAGTCTTGTTTTGAGTTTGGTGGTAAGTAAAATTTTCAATCGTATACAATTTATTCGTCAGTGTGTACTTAACCTAGATTATACAAATAAACATGTCAAAACCTTGCACCCGTCAACAGCCACTCCAGCATCTAACCGGCGCTAGAAAAAATCTTCATTTTTCAGTGTCAGATCCAGAGGGAAAGCACTAGCAACCATCACAACCGGAAAGTGTAGCGTGCGGTATACACACTATACGAAATCTCTAGAAATCATTTTCAATATCTAACTATACTCATTATATCACACTGTTGTATAATGTATAAAAGCGCTCGTTCTCATTGCTGTCAGTTTTTAATTGAGCAGACTAAATTATTACCACTTTTTGCTCCAGATCTATTCATCACCATTTTTTAAATTGGCTATTTTTCAGTAGGCTAATTTTTTTTCTCCTTCCTCCATCTTCATATATTTTAATTGAGTTTTTAATTGATTATTCATTAATTTTTTTTGCTTTGACCAAGATTTAAACTCGTTCGTGGATTCATTTTTACCTTGGGCTACGCTTAACTAAAATTATCCGATATTTCCCTCAATTCTCATTTATCGCCACTGTTTCATTATTAATTTTTATTCTTGCGCGCTCCGTATTCGAACTACTAATAATTACCGCTGGGCTTTGTTCCCGGTTATATGCCTCCGGCTATTATTTCTTTCGAGAAATTTTTATTCGGTAAGACGTCACATGTCCTTAACGTCTTTTGTTGCATATGCTACCCGTTTAACCGGCGTGTTGTGATGGAAATCTATCCTGTAGGGGCTGTGCTTGTTACAATCGAAAACCGCATGTTGATATCTTGTGTGACTCAGGAGATATTTAGATAAATAGTTTGTACCCTAAAATGGGTATCAATTCGAAAAAAAAGTTAATTATTAGCATGTTGCTTGTTCCGTACAGCAATTATCTAATTTTTATTATGCCCAGTTCGCCAGTAATTAATTATTGAATTTTTATTTAATTTTTTTACCCGAAATTGGGTGCGTGAATCAAAAAATTAATAACATAATTATCATTCTTGAACCTTTTTTTATAGGTACGAAAATTTTCACAATTTTCGTATGCCTAGTAACAGAGATATTAATTAATTTATAAACAACCCTGAATTTATAAACAATCCTGAAGTTATTAGTTTGGAAATTTTTTAAATTTTAGCTAAGATTTAATTAAACGTCACTTTTTTTTCAAAATACATTATTTTGATTTAAAAAGTTGTTTTGGGGCACTTTTTGGGTGGAAAATCATTCTTCGCCATCCCTATTTTATGAAAAGTACTCTTTGTGTGCTGGAGCCTATTCAGGAGGGCAGGAATGTCTGAAAATTGCATTTTTACTTATTTTATAAAAATTATCTCGTACTCTTTTACGAATTGAAAACAGAAAGCATAGGAAAATTAATTTAAAAAATTGTAAATTGGTTATTTGTGGTAGAAAATCGGGAAAAAAGGGTAGATCGAGGTGAAATTTCCTCAGGAATCCAATTTTTACCCCAAAAGTATGATTTTGCGAGTGGTGCCTCGGTTATAACGAATATTCTTTATATGTATTTTTATAATTATTTATTTAATTGGTAGTGGCAGAAAAATGGGATAAAAATTATATTTGAGGTAAAATATCCTGAAGGTTACTATTTATAAGTCGAAAATTAAGTGACTGTTTATTTGAACCTTGTTTATAACGAATATACGCTACAATTATGATATTATTGATAATATTAATTTTAGCCGTAGGAAGTTGGGAAAAAAATGTAGGCCGGGGTAGAATTTTCTGGAGATTCAGAATTTTTAGTCAAATATCTTTTATATATATATACCCCTTTTATAACGAATAAATGCTGTATAATAATATTATCAACAAATTTAATTGCGGCTATAGGAAACTGGGAAAAAAATGTAGACTGGGGTAGAATTTTCTGGAGATTCAGAATTTTCAATCAAATGTTGGCCTATTTTCGATAGTCTTTTGTTTTATCAACAAAAAATAAATTTAAATAATTTTGAGCTTAAGTATTGGATTAATAAAAGAGGAACTCAATTTTTATCTTTAAAATATTACGAAAACACCTCGTTTATAACGAGTATTCGTTATATGTGCTTTTATGATTATTTATTCAATTTGTAGTGGTAAAAAAAATTGGATGAAAATTATATTTGGGATAAAATATCCTGAGGATTGCTATTTATAAGTCAGAAATTATGTTCCTGCTAATTTGTACCTCGTTTATAACGAACATAAATTATTTTGATTTAAAAAGTTGTTTTGGGGCCACTCCTAAGTGTGCTGGGCCTACCCAGAAGGGCTGGAATTAATACCTGAAAATGGCATGTTTTCTTATTTTATATAAATATCTCGTACTTTTTTACGCAGTGCTATATTGCGTTTCAAATTATAGCAGTACAGAAATTATTTAAAAAAATGTATAAATCGGTTATTTGTGGTAGAAAAGCGGTGAAAAATTGCGTATCGCGGTGAATTTTTTTTCAGGATTCCAATTTTTCCCTCAAAAATATTATATTGCGGAAGATACCTCGTTTATAACGAATATTCGATATGTATGTTTATTTATTTTGTTTGTAGTGACAGAAAAATGCTGTGAAAATTATATCCTAAAGATTACTATTTTTAAATTGGCAGTTACTTTTTGTTTATTTGGACCTTGTTTATAACGAATACACGCTACAATAATAATATTATTTGTAAATTTAATTTTGATCGTAGGAAATTGGGAAAAAATGTGAACTAAACTAGAATTTTCTGAGGAATCCAATTTTCACCTCAAAAGTATTATTTTGAAATAACGAATATTTTTTATGTATAATTATTTATTTTGTTTGTAGTGATAGAAAAATTCTACAAAAATTATATTTGGAGTAAAATATCCTTAAGTTATTTTTTGAAATTATGTAGCTGGTTTTTATGCCTCGTTTATAACGAATATACGTTACAGTAATAATATTGTTAACAATTTTAATTTTGGCCGTAGGAAACTAGGAAAAAAAATGTAGATTGGGGTAAAATTTTCTGGGAAGTCCGAATTTTCAGTCAGATGCTATTTTATTCTCGAATGTCATTTGTTTTTTCAATATAACTGTAAAATAAATGATGTGTGAGTTATTTTGAACACTTATGATGATTTTAGGGATGTTTTGGGGCTCTGCTTGTTACAATATTATGATTTTTTTACAGAGTTCATCTTTGAGTGTAGAAGAATTTCATCACTCTCTTCAAGATGTTACCAATTTTCCTTTGAGGCCCTTCGTGCTGCCGTTTTTAAGGGCCCACCTGCCTCCGTTGCAGCGGGAGGTGCATGCTCTTGCTAGAGCTGCTAAACAGGTAAATCTTAATTAATTATTAATAAAATTAACGACACAATGTGGGTGTTAAAAATACGCTTCCTTGGTACAAGCTTGTACTGTCGATCGGAAGGAGATGATTCTTTATAATTTCACCCACGTTTTCCGCCCAATGTTGACTATAACTTCCCTCCACATTGCACTGGTGTTAGTGGTAAAACTTTGACAATTATTCTTTGATTTGCGCGCGGCTGTGAATACGAACAGAAGCGTACACTTCTTTCTCTGCTGGTATTGACTCAAGTTTGACGTATTTGTTTTCATTTCGATGCCCGTCTCCTTCCTCCAGCCCGCATCCGCTGCCACGGCCTTGCTCAATTTGCATGCCGGAATTGTTCTTTTGTTTTATGCCCTGAGTTTTTGCGCGACACGGAAACAAAACAGTAAAAAAATTGAACGAAATTACAGTCCTTTTTTTCTATACTTTTTTGTGTTGTATTACATTTCTACTAGGAAAGAAAGGAGGCGAGACAAAAGATTGTTTGCAATTAGATGATTTATAAATACGGATTTAAATAATGCAATAAGCAAGCTTAAAAGAAAAATTAATCTATTGGTGTTTTCTTTTTATATTCGACTGCATCTATAACACTTTTAACTGTTCATAAAATATCACTTTACTTGAACCTTCTTTGACTTTACCACCTCCTCCTGGAATACCTGTATAACATTTTTAGTGATAATTAATTAAATAAGTGTCTCCTATTCTGCAACCAATAATTTTGATGTGTGCTGCTGGTTGCAGTTTTATTTTCTTCCCCTGTGCTGGAGAATCTTCAAATTTTTCCTTTTGCCCACAATTAGCATTTACCTTAAGAAGTATCCTTCAATTGTTTTTATAAGAATAAGCTGATTCTAAATCGTATAATTACTGTCGAATTACCATCGAACCTCATTCAGTATTTGAATATTTAAATTTAGAATAACACAACTGTTCAGCCAATTTGACTCCCACGCCAAGCAAATTCACTACGTTTACATTATCAAGTTTAAACTTTTCGTATGATAACATTTTTTTTTCTGGCGCCAAATAGATTTTTGACATTAATTTATTTAAATTGAAACTTCTTTGAATAAGTGTTTCGTTTTTTGATACACTTTTATTTTTTAACGTATAGGCTTACCCCACCGTGCCTCAAGAAGTTTAAGTTCAATAATCTAGTACCAATTCTATTTCCATCATTTTTTTTTTTCAAAAAGAAATTGAAGTTAAAAAATGTTTATTGTAAACGCAGCAGTCACTTCACTACATCTGCAGGAAAATTGTAATTGGAATGTGTTCATGTCGGAAAGTTCCTACTTCCTACAGTTGTTTGAAAGCTTGTATTGAATCTGTCAGTCGAATGCAGCTAACTTAATAAATGTGCAGAATTTATGAACACCAGACGGAACGAAGTTTTTAATTGTAATCGACGTAAAAATTGCTTCAATTACTAGCAGTATTTCAGAGCACAAAAAAGGTCGTACTTTAATTTTATTTCATTGATGTCCTTTTTACTTCTGAACGGCTATTAAAGTACTAAATATTGATGTTTCTAGTCATCCTGAATCTTTTGACAACCATTTCTAATTGATTTTAAATTATAAATTTCTATTTCTCTTTGCAGACTCCTTTGCAGTACTTGCGCGCCCACGACCACGTGGTGTTGGAGGCTGCGCATTCGCCATCAGAACCGTCCGAGATCTTCCTGTCCACTTCCGGCGTCACTGATACCCTCCCACCTACTCCTGCTAGCGCACAGGCTCCTGTCACATTAGCACCTGCACTAAAACGGCGCTCTTCTGACGCGTAAGTCCAGTTTTATTAATATATAAAAATGCCACCCGTAGAACCATAAACGCTTAAAGCACAATATCATATACAGGATGTTTCCAGAAAAATTGGGATTAATTCCATTTGAAAAAAAATCTGACGTGATACCACGTGACTTACTTGTACATCATTGGATATACATATAATACGATGCGATTTTATGTTTGATCATATATTGGATATATATAATCAAACACAAAATCTCATCGTTCCTCAGTTAATCGTTTTGGATTTACCCAAGAGATTCTAAGAATCTGTCAAATAAAATGCGCTTTCAGCCAAGTCGGTTGCTATGGAAATAGTAGGCCATTATTCTTATACTACAACATTCCTAAATACTGATTTCAAAAATTCTACGACTACCAACAGATCTGAATTCATGCGCAAAATTAAAAAATAAATTCCTACTGAAGTGCACTTCCGGCTCAGTCTATTGTTATGAAAATAGTAGGTAATCATTCAGATGCTACAGCAGACTGAAATACCAAACTTCAATATTCTACACCTGTTTCGAATTTATGCGAAAAATTCCAAAAGTCTGTCAAGTAAAGTGCACTTTCGGATCGATGGATCTCAATAAAAATAGAATATGAGCATATAGACGGTATAATCGTCCTAAATACTGAATTCTAACAATCTACGTTCAATCGTTTTGGATTTATGTGGAAAATTCAAAAGATGATTCAAATAAAGTGCTCTTCCGGCTTAGTTGATAGCAATCATAATACAAGGTGTATAACTAGATATTATAAAAGTGCCTAATACAAAATTTGAATATTCTACGACTGATTGTTTAGAATTTATGCGGAAAATTCAAAAAGTCTGTAATATAAAGTGCACTTCCGGCTCAGCCGATTGTTACAAAAATAGAAGATGACCATTTAGATGCTACAACAATTTCAAATGCTAAATTCCAGTATCCTATGGCTGATCATTCTGAACTTATGCGGAAAATTTTAAAAAACTTTCAAGTAAAGTGCACTTCCGGTTTGGCCGATCGCAATCATAATGCAAGATGTACAATAAGATGTTATAGAAGTTCTTTATACGAAATTTCAATATGCTATGGCGGATCATTCTATATTTATGCAAAAAATTCAAAAAAAGTTTCAAGTAAAGTGAACTTCTGGCCTGACCGATTCTTACAAGAATAGCAGATAACCATTCTGATACAACATCAAGTTCAAATACTGAATTTCAATATCCTACGGTTGATCATTCTGGATTTATTAGAAAAATTCGAAAAAAGCTTCAAGTAAAGCGCACTTCCGGTACAGGCGATTGGAACCATAATGCGAGGTGCACAACTAGACCCTATATCAGTCTTAAATACAAAATTTCAGCATTATACGCTCAACCAGTTTTGAGACTTGCGAGTTACGAACGAACGCACGTACACACGTACCGACATCAAGTCGAAAATAGTCAAAATGAATTCAGGGATGATCAAAACGGATATTTCCATCAAATTCTCGATAGGTGAATTTTATCGGTTTCACAATACTTCCTTATACTTAGTACAAGTAAGTACAAAAAAATTGAGAATACACAGAATCACACAGTGTATAACATCTGTCACCGATCCATTTTAAAGTTTAAATTAGTTGCTTGTTGAAGACACGTAGGGGTCTCGACACAGTATTTTGAAAATAAATAAAATTGAAGTCTATTTATTGAAAAAAAAATTATAACACTAGTCTAATACACCAATCGTTGAGTTGAAAATTAATTCATATACATTACAATATTAATTTAATACAGTATTTATTTTCACTTGTCAAATAAGTGGCTCACTCAATTATTAAGTAAGCCAAGTGCCTTTATATACCTGCCTGTGCGGCGTCCAGAATATCATAAAATAATTCAGGAGAGCTTTTAGATTTTTGCAAAAATATTTCTAGATTTTAACGAAGGGAATTTGTTTTAGTATTCTATACGATTCCTGAGTTTGTGAGAATATATAAAATGAAGGATGGTAAGGTTTTCAATTTTTTGTTGAAAACCTTACCATCCTTCATTCATTTCTACACTTGGGCGTTTCCCCTCTTTCAATTATATATAAAATGTTTGGTAAAACCCCATAAATAAAAGCCTCTAAAGTTGGAGGCTCCAGGCAGATTTCCAATATGTTCTAAAAGTTACTATTTAGGGCGGTAAAAATACTCCTAATCCGGACTAGATGGGAATGGACCCCTTCCGGATCCCCGAATGTCCAAATTAAACGGAATTTACTGTGAAAAGCACATGTAAAATATTTAGCTATTTTTTTCTCATCAACAGAACAAAACAATATTTTTTGTAATTAATCCATTCTCTCACTATAATATTTAATTATTCATGAAAATGCAATTCTAATTTTTGTTTTCCTTGTCCGGATTAACCGAATTTTCGGACAATCAGGGTTCGGATAAGCGAGACTCTTCTGTACATCCTTTAAACTTGGTGGTTTATGCATTGCAAATGTATGGTAGTTAAGTTTTGTAACCTAAATTAATTTTTTCTGTGTATTCATGGTGGTATCGCATGCCACCGGCTCATTTGTTAAATTATTTGTAGATTTTATGTCGACTTATGCTTTCTGCTACCTTATTTTGGGCACAATTGTCAAAATTTGGAATTGAGGTCTGTAGAAAACATTTTGTATGTAACACGGGTGTAAACAAGTATTGTGACATTTGGACAATAATTTTCGTGACTCAATAAGTCTTGCCACCAAATGCTTATGTTCAATATTCTTGTTGCATAATAAATAAAAGGAATGACACTATCCCTTCTTCAAGTTTTTGCTCTTAATCTTGGAACATCATGTACATTTTTTCTTGTTATTATAAATGAATAATAATCTCATATCCCATAACATCTTTAAAGTATTGTATCAAGAATTAATTTTTCCGCAACCAGAATTCCGAAGTGTATTGCTGGTTGCTTTTTTCCGCATCTTCATGTGTCAAATCTAATATAAATGATTATTTTGTCTTCAAGAGCAATATTTCACAGTCTTTTGTGTTTTTTAGTTTTTGTTTTATCCATTGTGTCTTAGAAAACTGATGAATTAGTCCTGTTTCTTCTTTTATTTATTTGAACGTTGAGGAGAGGATCCGCCGAAGGCGCTTTTTGATTTTTCGCCAAAAATTTCCTCCTTCTGTGGAGGTGTCTGCAGAGTGCATCCATCTAACACCACATGCCATATCTTGCTTGCTGCCTAGTTCAGAAAGGAGCACTACGGACCGTTTTATTAAAATGAGTAATGGTTTCTTTCCGTCGTCACGGTAACGGTACGGAGTGGCGGCCGGCGCATGTGGTGCCTCTGGCGGCAGATGGTGGCAACAGTGCGATGACGGCGGTGGCATAAAGGAGGCATTGGCGCAGCGGTGGAGGTCGCAGGAGAACACTTTTTGCTTTCGACCTAACAAGTACCAACATATGCTTACCATCAGCGACGAAATGGGAAGGAATTTTGGGGCTACAACATTTATAAAAATAATTTCAATAAGAAATAATAGATGCCACCCTATTCTGATTTGAGCTGCCTCCGCAGCGTGTGCATTTCCACCGTCAGTGTTGAAACGTGAAAATTTATAGCGTAATTTCAGTTTCAGTTTTCGTCTACAATTTCAATAAATAAATCATATATTAAATATCCGAATTTTCTCTTGCTTCTTGCTCCCTGGAAAATTCGTCCCCGCCGCTTCTGGCAATGTGTGTCTTCTCAAACGTCAGAGGCACAGGCCACTCTTGGATTTTAATTACTTGTGCTGACGTGCACTTTTGAAATTTTAGGACAAACTACGCAATACTGTGCTTGTGTCATATTAATCAATTTCTCCAGCATTCGCACCACAAGTGCGAGTGAGATGTCCTTAAACCTTAAAGAGAGATGGAAATTGCTTTTTGACTTCACTGCCATCGAAAACCACGTGTGGTACACACGTGTTTCACTTAAATAGATGTGTTAATATGTTGCCAGCCTTACAATATGTATAGATGACCCAATTTATTGTAAAATTGGGATACAAACATATTTTCCGGAACTCTGAAAATTACGTTTCTCTCATTACGTCATAAATTTTCATACTTAATATCAACAATAGGTACGTCAATCGCGTTGGATTGGGCATGTGAAACAAATATCGCAGCGCTGTCGTTTTGTCAACTTCCTTAAATATCGCCCTTTAGTTCATACATTACTTGGCGCTGCTGTCGCGCCCGAAGCCGCCAATACGACAAAAATGAAAGTGATTTCGGGTGAACGTGTCTATAAACATTTAAGAATACCTGAAGGTTTACAGCTGGCTCTTTATCTCCACAGCTGAATCAAAATCTGCTATATTAATTCATAAAAAAGTATTTTGGAACACACTGTATCCACGCTAGCAGAGGTGGTTTCCGGTGAACTGATTGGCGAGTTTTTATGACATTTAGAAAATTGTGTTATATGTTTTTGATGTTTGAACACAAATTGTGGTGACGTGAAACGTTGGTCATTGATCAAAAAATATGAATTGAAAATTGTAATGGAAAATTATAAAATAATTGTTTTCAGTGGTAAATTTTCTGTTTATTTCATTAAAATAAATATTAAATTTGAAGTTTGATATGTAAACACAAAATTTAAATGATTGTATATGATATTTTGCTTTCATAATTATGGAAAACTAGATTTTATAAACATTTATAAATAATTTAATTGTTTCATGTAATTTTCCCTGATTCGAGTTCAAAAATTAGGTCACATTATTAAATACGCACAGATTCTGGATTTATTATTCATTATTTTTTAAATTTAAAGAGCAAAAATATATTTGTAGTTTGCAGAAAGAAGTTATAATATTTTCTTTTATTTCAGTCTTTACGAAAACGGCCTTCTAAACGGCACAACTCCCCTCCCTGCCGGGGGCCTGCAGGACATGGTTCAGGATTATAATGCTCCACCACCGGCAAAGAGGCCCTACAATCTTCTTTTACAACATAGCCTTCTTGGACATGTACCTCACGCTCATTTTTTCGATTATAGTCAACATGGGCATGTCTATACGGCTAACACATCAAGTGGGCATCGGCCAGACGAAACTGTTGACAGCAGTACTAGGTAAAATAAGAACTGAGAAGTAGCGAAATTATATTTGGCAAAACACCAAGAGATAGCGTTGATAAAAATTATCCAAAAAAATTTTATTTCAGGACGTCGTCTTCGTCCAGAGGCGATGAAGAATGGCGCAACATCCACGTCATGCTCAACTGCATCCTCAGTATGGTCGAAAAAACCAAACGCGCCCTTTCAATACTCCAGCAACGTAATTCTCAAGAACTAACTTCAGAATGGTTACGGAAACAAGACGTTTCAGCCGATTTGAAAAAAGCAGCTGGAGAAATAATGGCCCAGGCTGTCAGGCAAACTGAAGACCGAGTCGCAGAAGTCAGACGTAAAGCTGAAGAAGCTGTCAATGATGTGAAAAGGCAAGCTGTGGTTGAGTTGCAAAAAGCTGTTGCAGCTGCGGAAATCAAAGCAAATGAGTTGGTTGCCACCGAGAGAGCCAAAATGGAGAAAATTCTAATAGGTAAAAAATATCATCTTTTGAAACAATTGACATTCAAGTTCAAATTTCAAATAATTAATCTATTTTTGATTGACCTGTGACAGACGGATCTATTCACAAGTCATTTTGATTTTTAGAGGCGCGTAAGCATTCCGAAGACACAAACAGTTCAAATCACGTGGATTCTGGGGAGAACAGTCAGTCGCCGCCCGTTTCATCACAACCTGCCCCTTCTCAGCAAAATGTAAGTACATTTTATGATGGTACCCGCACGAAATATGCCCCGATACACCTTACGTTTGCTGTTTCATGTCGCATAAAACAAAATATTCTGCCGTCTGATGAGTCTATTTATTTAATTCATTTTAACTTGAAACTGAATATCTTTGAAATAATAGGTCTGTTAAATAAGCGATGGTGTTTTTTTTATTTTCGTTCCACTACTGCAATCATACGCTGAACAATATAATTTTTATCGCTGATATTATGAATATATTGATTTCTCATTTCGCTCAATCCATTAGCCTAATGTATTTCTTTAATTATGAGAAAAGCTTTTAGAATAATTATTTGAATGGAACTATCGATAATTTAAATATACATTCACACATAAAATGTTGCAAATTGCGGAAAATTCATATTAGTGTTTAACTTTCTTTCTTTGTATACAATATATTTTCAGTCATGTTGGAATTGCGGCAGGAAAGCCCACGAAACCTGCTCCGGCTGCAGCATAGCGCGCTACTGCGGCCCTTTCTGCCAGCACAAAGATTGGGAAAATCATCACCAGATCTGCAACACCCGAGATAAATCCCGACCAACGCGCACGGCGACTCCTGGTGCTTGTGTGACATCAGCAGGCACCGTGGCTCCTCTCACCAGTCTATCAAACACCGCAGCAAATGACAGGATAAAAAAGTGACGTACAAGAAAAATGCGTAAGCCGAGAAAGTAAAATTAGCAAGGTTTGTCGTAATTTTATTTTATTTTGGGAGGAATTTTCTTGCTGTTTATAGGAAAATAAATTTATTGATTTTGTTTATTATGTAAGATATTTATTTTATTGTTGTTTTGTTTTGTTTCATATAAATAGCAGGAAAATTTGTTTTTGGGTGAAGGTTCGGCTTACGACAGCAAAAAGCAGGGTTGTATTGATTAATTTTACCTTAATTACAAGCGAATTTGTAAATTAATATTCTTCAGTATTTTAATTATTTGCGGAAAATTTACTCACTAGATAATAATTAGGACGCAAACTTTTTTGAGATTCTGACGTCTGGTAAAACTCGTGCAATACTAGCAGTACCGTCTTGTTGTAAATTAAAATAAAAACGTGGAGTGCATTTGAATTTTTTTTTTTTTTTGTGGATTTCACAAGTAATTTTTTAATTATACAGTCGTTATACATATTTTTTTCATGCGCCCCTCGCTAATGCAGCGTCATAAAGTGCCCCTTGGTATCCGGCACGAAAAGACAGCACTGCTAGTATTACACGCTTTCCAGACTTCAGAATTTCAAGAAAGTCCAGGTTTGTACCCTAATTATTTTCTAGTTTTTAGTACATCTAACTTAGTTTTTGTTGGATTGAAGCCAAGTTAAACCGTTTAAAAATATGTTTCATTACAGACAAGTTTACAAATTCGCCTAAATTCTAGTCAAATGTCATTTTATGTTACCATGAATAGTTGTTAAACTATTGTTTGAAGCAAGAACCATCTAGTTACTATTTATTAACTAAATGTACCGTTCCGGTATTGTACAATGTTATTTAGTATCTATTGTTAGGAAAACTCTAATTTGTCTCTTTTCTTGGTAGAAATAGAACAATTACAATTCCCGTTTACAATATGCATGCAAAGTGTTACTCTCCAGCACTTTTGAATTTTCCGCCCTTGTATTTCGATTGTTTTAAAATGACAGCAGTTGGTAGTTGCAAGAAACTGCCAAAATACTGTTAAAATTCACGGTGTTTTCTTCCAAAAACCCAAAAAATGAACATATCTAACGAATTTCAGTGTGTTAATGTACTTCGCACAAATCGAATATGTGTATTCAGTGCAATATAACGCGTATTTATGGTTAAACACTTTACGGTAAGTTTGACAACACGCGACACTTCAGTATTATCAACGATGTTTGTCACATCGTTGTTAGTTATTCTAGTCACTTTTTTTGTGTTACCTATTGTAACAAACGTTAAAATAGTATTTAGTTACAAATTTTATAATCAATTGTAAGTTCGTATTTTATTTTTCAAACATTTTGATTTAACAATAATTTTATTGTCTATTCAATGTACTTTTGCTCAATAAACAAACATAAACCTTCAATCAGCTAGTAGAGCTCCCAAATAATCAATTTTAAGTTTTATTTTATCAAAAATAACACAAATCAACAGGTTGTGGTTTTTCAATTAAAAAATTCACTGAGAAATAGGCGAAATAATCAAAACAATTATAAAAATAACAAATTTATTTTTCTTCAATTATATCAGAAAATATATCTTTTGTTTTATGAGTTTTCCCTTGGTTTTGTTTCCACTGTTCAACATTTCTTTTATAAAGATCCAAACTTATCTTGGATGCTATTATTACTCCACTTGGAGTATTTCTCCATAATCCATCTTTGTGGGATAATTCTTCCATTATTCTCATTCTTAATTTCAGATTAACGACATTCCAGATGGCGTCCAGACTTCTAGAGCCGTGTTTGGATGCTGCCAACTCTTGGTAAGTTCCCTAAAAATATTTCCAACCTTATGAAATATATACTACATTATATTATTAGTTAATTACCAATATCCGCCAGATAAGTTTATCGCGGTTTTTCTCGCCGATATATTGACTTTCCATGAAAGAATTACAAACGTGTGATCCTTTAGGATCACAAAAGAGATTTTTTATGTCGTTTGGCTCCATATTTATAATACTATTCACAATTTTAATAGGCTTATTAAATTCTAACATGTTTTGAAGGATCAAAGAGCCATGCAGATTAACAAAATATTTCTCTTTTTGGGCCGCATCTACTCTTTCATATGGAATTAGACGAATTACAGTTGGAACAAAGAAATTTTGTCTTTCTTGTGGTTCTATACAATTTAGGGCTTTCATGAGACTCTGCAAGAGATTTTTTGTTAGATGTGGGACTGATATTTTATTAAATAATGAATGTACCTGCACAAAAGGTCCTTGTTTCGCTGATAATCTTTTACAATTCACTGCTAGCGCTGAAATAACTCCGGTGTAGCCACAAGATATAATTGATTCAAAATGGTCCGAAAGTTCATCAAATATTGCCTCAAACTAAAAAAAAAAGCATACAAAATATATGAAATAAACTTTTAATCTCAAAATAAAATTGCCGAAGCAAAAAATTGTAGTCTGAATTACATTAGCAGATTTATGCCCGGATGCAGTCTTTGGTTTATCCTAAGACTGGCGCAATTATCTTAGTAAGTTTTCTTACGTACTTCAGTTTTTTCGTTGCAGAAATTCAGTAATTTCTGTACAGCAAAATTGGTCTCCTTATTTTTAGCTAGTAACGGCAGGATTCCTATAAAACATTTGGCGTATATTTGAGTAAATAATTTAGGAGTTGCTACAGAAAGTGAAGTTTCTAATAAAACTGTAGCTGGTTTATTTTTAAACACATCTTTCATTTGATCTTCTTCATTTTCTTCGTCTGTTTTCACAGAGAAGCTTTCATCAATCAACTTTTTTACAATCTTTTTCAATAATTTCAATTCTATATTTTTTACTGCAACTAAAAGTATTTGTAACAGCCCAGAACTTAATTCCTTAAAAGGAAGATCTTTAAAATGTGGCCACATCATTAACCTTCCAGCAAATTCTTTAACTATTTCTTTATATTCTTCTGGTGTATCATTAATTTTATTTTCTGTCTTTATTTCCTTGTTTTCTTCTCTCGGAATATGTGCTAATGATTGGAAAACTTCTCTTATTACATGATTTCCGTAAGTGTCATCAATATAATCTTCCAAATTATTCAGTAAAAATTTACTAACTTTAAATGTGTAGTTTTTACAGTTTTCTTTCATTTCTTCGTCTGTTTCTGTTAGAGATTTTTCGCAGCAAATTCTTAGGAGTGCTTGAATAACGTGACTAGCAAATCTGTCGCTTAGATATTGCCTTAAATTTTCACTAAAAGCTTTGGTGAAACGGTTCAAATTTTCATTAGATGCAAACGGCAACAGTGTTTCTATTACTCGGCAGCCGATTTGGTTACATGAATAACTTATTTCCTCATTCTCAGTTTGGCCCAAAACGTTATTCGCAAACATAACTGAAAAATATAAGCAATTAATTATATTAAAAGAATCCCCAAAGAATTTAATGCGTCCGCCACTGCTGTTTAGGTTACGTACTTAAACACGTGTATTAAATGTCGATATTTTTAGATAATTTGAGTTACTAATTAAAAATAAATATTCTCTCACTCACCCTTTTCATCTTCTGTTGAAAATCCTTCTTTAAAAGTTTCCAAAACTTTCACAAAATATTGATAAGTATCTTCCGATACCCTGGAACCTCGCCCAAATTTTCCCTGCTTGGCATATTTGCGAGCATTGACTAAAAAGCTTTTCCTTTTTTTATTTTTCCGTTTTTCTTTAAAATTTTCTTGACTGTCATTCATTGTAAACAATGTCATAAATGTCAGAATGAATGATTGCTAAAAACGAGCTATTTTACCGGCAGAAAATAAAAATAGTTGACAAGTATTGGCGCTGCTATCAGAAAAAAATTAATTTCGAAAGCAAAAACTTTGATTATAAATTGAAAAATTAATACTTATACAGTGGCTGACAGGCTGTTTTTAAAGTGGCTCGAGCCACTGTAAAATTGTTCCAAGCCACTGTAAAATTTTTAACTCCGAACGATAGTTTCATCATTTACTTGTGGCAACACTGGTCTCATCCATCACGTGATTATTACGTCATAGCGTTGCTTGTTGTTGGCTTCGTTTTGTTTTCGTTCGCCATTTGCTTTATCAACGTTTATAAAACGTAATTACTTCTTAAAAACGAAAAATTGCGATGTGTAAGTGTTTATTTTATCAAATAATACAACTTTAGTGTGTATATTCATGTTTAAAGTTAATAAATAGTGTGTACATGTAAGTAATAGGCTGAATTTCGTTTACAGCAATCTTTGTATACCAAGCTCTTCACAAACGCCTTTTGGAGAAGCCGACATGAACGATCATTTGGTTGTTTAAAGTGGAACTACAAGCGGAATTACAACTTTTCTAGCAAGAATCTAGTTGGCATCATGTACTCTTTCGAATTGGAAACTTGATTTGGAATCCTAAAAATTGTAAGCATCTCGCTTTTATTTTGAATTCTAATATTTTCTGTTTCATTTCTCTAATATTTTGCGTAACAAAAAAATACAATAATTTTAATAATACATTCGCAGATGTTGAGGTTTCGAATCTACCATGATGATTCGGTAACGAAACGCATACGCATGTACTTGAGGCCTTGGTCCTCCTAGGGCTGTCGTGCCACAGAAGATGTCTTTGAACATTCCTTGGTTATGGATTTGAGTCAATCGCCTATTGGATCAAGATGAATCGAGAGTTCCAGCCTTTGCATTGTTCTTCCTTGAAGTCTTCCAATCTCAAAACCTAAAAGTAAGTAATTTATTTCCGTTTTTCCATTGTTTCATTGCAAATTAACAATTAAACAAGTAAAATTGCTTCTAATTTCGTGGAGGCGAGTACACGCAACTTTGTAAAAGGTTCCTTTGGGATGTAATTATTCAATTCTTTATTGAATACATATTAGAATGATTACATAATTTTTAAATGATGCAAGTAAATTAATAATATGTCTTCTGTGTAGCTCCTGAAGATGTATAAAATTCATCAGAGGAACCTGAAGTACAGCTGTATCGGAGAATATTTGGACAAATTAGGACACCGGCGGCAGCGAACTGTGATGGATAATAAATTCATCTATACACACATGGTTGCAGTGACTCTATACAAAATTCACAATTGGAGTGGCAAATACCTCAATTATGGACTCCGTAACATGAGCTGCTTTATATAAATGTATTCTAAATACATTCAGTTAATTTTAAAACTCCATTTCTTTCTATACTCTTCTTTTTCTGGAAGAATCTGTTTAAATCTAATTAGATCTATTCAGAACAGAAATGTAACAGAATATGCTTAGTTGTTAATATGTTTTAAGTTTATCATGTAAATTGCTGTGTTATATCTTGTGTTTATTACTTCGGTTTTTCAAGTAATTTGAAAAGTGCTGTAAATATATTTGGGGTTGGTACAAAATCGTGTTAAAGTAGAGATCAAAATTATTTTGAAACAAAATTGGGGTTTAAAATTCGCGCATCATAGTTTTTGGGCACTCTGCTCTCGGGCGTATTTTTCCGTTTTGAATATCCGTTTTGCTCTTTCTTTTGGATATTAAATAATTGTCTTGTTTTTTTTTTTGTTTTTGTAATTTTTAATGTCCTCGTGCCGTAACTTGGACCAACGTTGGATTTTTTATTCGGGACACGACCGTATAGCTCTGGAAACACCCCCTCCCTAAACGACGGGACAGACGGAATTTTCAGACTATATGCCGGTGTTGATGCGGGAAAGTATGGTACGCGCGTTCTGTCGGCGACGGTCCGGGTCTTGATGGGATCACTGAACAAACAATATTCACACGTTATGTGTGGATATTGTTCTTCAATGATGCCATGAAGATTCCGACTTCTCGAGATGACGCTTAGTCGGCAACCGTACTCGTGTAATTAGGCGACCATCCGGGTCTCGGCTAGACAGACCACGAATTAATTAGACTCATTTTTGTTTTTTGCCAAAACGAGCACAATCGGCTGCTTGTGGGATTAAATATTAGAGTCAGTAGTATAATATATTACAGCATTTCTCTTGAGCAACTTTGCAATAAAAGTAATTAATAGTACTTAGTTTAATATATAATATAACACAGCTTTAAAAGTATATTAAGATACAAGTTTCACATAAAACCTTTAATTTAGGGCACACAAAAATGTATAAGTGCCCCAAAAATATCTGTATATTTGAGTAATCAAGTACGTACTCACAATTTGAACTTTCTAAAACCTCTGGTTCAGTCAGAAATAAACTAGTTTTTGGAATATTCAAATCTGAAGCCTGTACCTTGTACACCAATACTAATCAGTAGTTTATATTATTTCTGCATAAGCCCACATTCCTCTTGAGTACGTACTAACAATTTGAGATTTTTAGAGCCTCTGGTTCACTTAGAAATAAAAAATTTGTAATAAACTTTTGAAATATCCAATTTTCAAGCCTGTAGCTCGTGCAACAATAACAATTGGTAGTTGATATTATTTCTGCACGAGTCTACATCTCCCCTGAGTACTTACTCATGATTTAAAATTTTTAGAACCTCTGGTTCACGCAGAGATGATAAATTTGTAATAAGTTATTAATATACTTTATTCTCAAGCCTGTGGCTCGTACACCAATGACAATTTGTAGTTAATATTATTTCTGCATAAGCTCACATTCCTCTTGAGTACGTACTCCCAATTTGAAGTTTTTAGAGCCTCTGGTTAACTTGGAAATAATAAATTTGTAATAAACTTTTGAAATATTCAGTTTTCAAGCCTGTAGCTCGTGCAACAATAACAATTTATAGTTGATATTATTTCTGCACGAGCCTACATCTCCCCTGAGTACGTACTCATAATTTGAGATTTTTAGAATCTCTGGTTCACTTAGAAATAATAAATTTGTAATAAACTTTTGAAATATTCAGTTTTCAAGCCTGTAGCTCGTGCAACAATAACAATTGGTAGTTGAAATTATTTCTGCACATGCTTACATCTCTCCTGAGTACTTACTCATAATTTGAAATTTTTAGAACCTCTGGTTCACGTAGAGATAATAAATTTGTAATAAGATATTAAAATACTTTATTATCAAGCCTGTGGCTCGTACACCAATAACAATTAGTAGTTAATATTATTTCTGCATAAGCCCACATTCTTCTTGAGTACGTACTCACAATTTGAGATTTTTAGAACTTCTGGTTCACTTAGAAATAATAAATTTGTAATCGACTTTCTAAATATTCAGTGTTCAATTCTGTAGCTCGTGCACCAATAACAATTGATGATTGATATTATTTCTACACGAGCCTACAATCCTCTTGAGTACGTACTCACAATTTGAACTTTTTAGAGCCTCTGGTTCACTTGGAAATAATAAATTTGTAATAAACTTCTGAAATATTCAGTTTTCAAGCCTGTAGCTCGTGCAATAATAACAATTGATAGTTAATATTATTTCTGCACGAGTCTGCATCTCTCCTGAGTACTTACTCATAATTTAAAATTTTTAGAACCTCTGGTTCACGCAGAGATGATAAATTTGTAATAAGTTATTGAAATATTCAATTTTCAAACCTGTAGCTCGTACACCAATAACAATTAGTAGTTAATATTACTTCTGCATAAGCCTACATCCTTCCTGAGTACGTACTCACAATTTGAGATTTTTAGAACTTCTGGTTCAATTAGTAATAATAAATTCTTCATATAAGTCATTGAAATATTAAGTTTTCAAGCCTGAGCTCATGCAACAATAACCATTGGTAATTGATATTATTTCTGCACGAGCTTACATCCCTTTTGAGTACGTACTCACAATTTGAAATTTATAGAACCTCTGGTTCGCTTAGAAATATAAAGTTTGTAACTAGCTTTTGAAATATTTCATTCTGAAGCCTGTAGCTCGTACACCAATAACATTTAATAGTTTAAATTGTTTCTACATAAGCCTACATCCCTTTGGAGTACGTACTCGTAATTTGAATGTTCTAGAGCCTCTGGTTCACTTAGAAATAATAGGTTTGTAAGTAGCCATTTTATACTTTTTTTCTATTTGGTTTCTTAATTTGTTTGAGTTGTTTAAAGTATCTCTAACATTTTAAAAACGGAAATAATCAAATAGAGGAAATGGCAGAAGGTGCACGTTTCATAAAACATTTTTTTTTTAATGATCTTGCCTCAAACTGCTCGTTTTTGAACTTTAACGCGAGCCCTTAAATCATGTCTTATGAAACTTGCACTTTAATATACTTAAGTCTTGACATTTATAATAGAATGAAATGTCAATATTATTAATATTAATCTGTATTATTTATTGTTATGTGAAAATAAAATTCTCTAAAATGATTTATTGTGTATTATTTTATTCCTGTTCAGTATAATCCACACGTATATAGTTAGAAAAATTGCCACCAGATTAGAAGGGGGCAGCATCTGTCAATAACACCAATTAGCAATCATGTCGTCCAGAACAAAAAAAAAGTGACTAAAATCGAATAATCATTTAATTACACGTATATAGTTCAGAAAGTTGCCACCAGAGGGCAGCATCTGTCAACAACATCAATTAGCAATCATCTCTTCTATGACGAAAAATGTTGCTTCATGATGAATTTTGTGTGTTCTAAAATCAAAAATTTGTATCCAGGAAGCAGGAATTGTAGGAGCAAATTCAAGGATTTTGGTAGATGTTTTTCTTGATTTTCTCCTGAACTATAGCCCTTAGGGCAAATTTAATTAGATCGCTGTACGCAGCTTGGAAAGGGCTATCAAAAAGGTAAATGAAATTTTCTTCCAGCCCTTGAATTAAGGGTAGTAGCATATTGTTTTTCGGAAACTATAAACAATATAGAAAATTCTTTCATGTAAATCTTGTAGGGCGTCAAAAGTTATGTAACTTTTATTCAAAACATTTATCCCTAAACCCTTTAGTTCTCGAGATAATCACTAATTAATATCTTGATTTTCTCCTTTCTCTTCTGTGATCCTGTTACAAATTTTGGATTTTTAGAGGCACAAATTTCACCAAGTTGTGTTCAAAAAATCCAAAATTTGTATCCAGGTAGTAGGATTTATAGGAGCAAATTCAAGGGTTTCTGAGAAGTGTTTTTCTTGATTTATTCCTAAACTATAGCCCTTAGGACAAAATTATTCACATCACTATACGCAGCTTGAGAAGAGCTATCAAAAAAGTAAATAGAATTTTCTTCCAGCCCTTAAATTAAGGGTAGTAGCATATCGTTTCTCAGAAACTATTAGTCCTAGAGAAAATTCTTTCATGTAAATCTTGTAGAGCGTTGAAAGTTATGTAACTTTTATTTGAAACTTTTGTCCCTAAACCCTTTGGTTCTCGAAAAAATCGCTAATTAATATCTCAGTTTTCTCCTTTCAATCCTATGTTCCTGTTACAAATTTTGGATTCTTAGAAGGCACAAATTTCGTCAAGTAGTCAATATTTTTCATAATAGAAGAGATGATTGCTAATTGGTATTATTGACAGGTGCTGCCCTCTTGCGGCACTTTTTCGAACTATATACGTGTTATCGAATAATTTCAAATTTCAATCATATTTTTCAAATAAAATACATATTTCTAATTTCATATAATGAACAATAGATGGCGCTGATTGTACTATCGACAGATGCTGCCAACTAGTGGAGAAATTAAGAACTATCTGTTAATAAATAATGAATTAATCAGTTTTTATAGGATTTAAAGGAAGAAATAATATAAATAAAAGTCATTATCTTGATAAGGCAATTTATTTTCTTCAATATAGATATAATAATTATAATTATGAATAAGATAAATACATGTAATTAAAGAGTTCACATAATTATTAATTGTCGAGTTCCCGGAATTCATCCCTCTGGTGTCCAAGGATTTTCTTTACACTCTATAACAAAAAAATATCAATTAAAACACAAACCTAATAATGATTAATTGATTAATAGATCTAAGAAAGACTTAATTAATTTATTCTAGGGAGATAAAATATTTGTTATTTATCAAACCAATGGTTGCTGCTCTAACTTATGATTATTTAAAGAGCGTTTCGGGATGACGTTCACTAGATAATTATTTAATTATAAAGTGATATCTGTTCTAACTTATGGCCATTTAAAAAGAGTTCCCGAAATGACGTTCACTAGAAAACTAATTATAGAGTGATATCTGTTCTAACTTATGGTCATTTGAAAAGAGTTCCCGAAATGACGTTCACTAGCTAACTTTTTGCTTATGAAGTGATATCTGTTCTAACTTATGGCCATTTAAAAAGAGTTCCCGGAATGACGTTCACTAGATAACTATTTAATTATAAAGTGATATATGTTCTAACTTATAGCCATTTAAAAAGAGTTCCCTGAATGACGTTCATTAGATAACTATTTATTTATAAAGTGATATCTGTTCTAACTTATAGCCATTCAAAAAGAGCTCCCGTAATGACGTTTATCAGATAACTATTTAATTATAGAGTGATATCTGTTCTAACTTACGGTCATTTAAAAAAAGTTCCCGTAATGACGTTTATCAGATAACTATTTAATTATAAAGTGATATCTGTTCTAACTTATGGCCATTCAAAAAGAGTTCCCGAAATGACGTTCACTAGATAACTATTTAATTATAAAGTGATATCTGTTCTAACTTATGGCCATTTAAAAAGAGTTCCCGAAATGACGTTGACTAGATAACTTTTTGATTATGAAGTGATATCTGTTCTAACTTATGGCCATTCAAAAAGAGTTCCCGAAATGACGTTCACTAGATAACTATTTAATTATAAAGTGAAATCTGTTCTAACTTATGGCCATTTAAAAAGAGTTCTCGATATGACGTTCACTAGATAAATATTTAATTATAAAGTGATACCTGTTCTAACTTACGGCCATTTGAGAAGAGTTCCCGTAATGACGTTTATCAGATAACTATTTAATTATTAAGTGATATCTGTTCTAACTTATGGCCATTTGAAAAGAGTTCCTGAAATGACGTTCACTAGATAACTATTTAATTATAAAGTGATATCTGTTTTAACTTATGGCCATTTAAGAAGAGTTCCCGGAATGACGTTTATCACATAACTATTTAATTATAAAGTGATATCTGTTCTAACTTATGGCCATTTAAAAAGCGTTCCCGGAATGACGTTCACCAAATAACTATTTAATTATAAAGTGATATCTGTTCTAACTTATGGCCATTCAAAAAGAGTTCCCGTAATGACGTTCATCACATAACTATTTAATTATAAAGTGATATCTGTTCTAACTTATGGCCATTCAAAAAGAGTTCCCGTAATGACGTTTATCACATAACTATTTAATTATAAAGTGATATCTGTTCTAACTTATGGCCATTCAAAAAGAATTCCCGGAATGACGTTTATCAGATAACTATTTAATTATAAAGTGATATCTGTTCTAACTTATGGCCATTCAAAAAGAGTTCCTAAAACGACGTTCACTAGATAACTATTTAATTATAAATAAAGTGATATCTGTTCTAACTTATGGCTATTTAAAAAGAGTTCCCGAAATGACGTTCACTAGATAACTAGTTGATTATAAAGTGAAATCTGTTCTAACTTATAGCCATTCAAAAAGAGTTCCCGAAATAAGGTTCACTAGATAACTATTTAATTATAAAGTGATATCTGTTCTAACTTATAGCCATTTAAAAAGAGTTCCCGTAATGACGTTCATTAGATAAATATTTAATTATAAAGTGATATCTGTTCTAACTTATGTCCATTCAAAAAGAGTTCCCGAAATGACGTTCCCTAGATAACTTTTTAATTATCAAGTGATATCTGTTCTAACTTATGGCCATTGAAAGAGTTCCTGAAATGATGTTCACTAGATTACTATTCAATTATGAAGTGATATCTCTTCTAACTTATGGCCATTTAAAAAAAGATCCCGGAATGACGTTCACTAGATAACTATTTAATTATAAAGTGAAATCTGTTCTAACTTATGGCCATTTAAAAAGAGTACCCGATATGACGTTCACTAGATAACTATTTAATTATAAAGTGATACCTGTTCTAACTTACGGCCATTCAAGAAGAGTTCCCGTAATGACGTTTATCAGATAATTATTATTTATAAAGTGATATCTGTTCTAACTTATGGCCATTTGAAAAGAGTTCCCGAAATGACGTTCACTAGATAACTATTTAATTATAAAGTGATATCTGTTCTAACTTATGGCCATTTAAAAAGAGTTCCCGAAATGAGGTTCACTAGATAACTATTTAATTATAAATAAAGTGATATCTGTTCTAACTTATGGCCATTTAAAAAGTGTTCCCGAAATGATGTTTCCTAAATAACTATTTAATTATAAAGTGATATCTGTTCTAACTTATGGCCATTCGAAAAGAGTTCCCGAAATGACGTTCACTAAATAACTATTTAATTATAAAGTGATATCTGTTCTAACTTTTGGCCATTTAAAAAGAGTTCCCAAGATAAGGTTCACTAGATAACTATTTGATTATAAAGTGATATCTGTTCTAACTTATGGCCATTTAAAAAGAGTTCCCGAAATGTCGTTCACTAGATAACTATTTGATTATAAAGTGATATCTGTTCGCACTTATGGCCATTTAAAAAGAGTTCTCAAAATGACGTTCACTAGATCACTATTCAGTTATGAAGTGATATCTGTTCTAACTTATGGCCATTCAAAAAGAATTCTCGTAATGACGTTTATCAGATAACTATTCAATTATGAAGTGATATCTGTTCTAACTTATGGCCATTCAAAAAGAGTTCCCGAAATTACGTTTATCAGATAACTATTTTATTATGAAGTGATATCTGTTCTAACTTATGGCCATTTAAAAAGAGTTCCCGAAATGACGTTCACTAGATAACTATTGAATTATAAAGTTATATCTGTTCTAACTTATGGCCATTCAAAAAGAATTCCTGAAATGACGTTCACTAGATAACTTTTTAATTATGAAATGATATCTGTTCTAACTTATGGCCATTTAAAAAGAGTTCCCGTAATGACGTTTATCAGATAACTATTTAATTATAAAATGATATCTGTTCTAACTTATGGCCATTTAAAAAGAGTTCCCGTAATGACGTTTATCAGATAACTATTTAATTATAAAATGACATCTGTTCTAACTTATCGCCATTCAAAAAGAGTTCCCAAAATGACGTTTATCAGATAACTATTTTATTATAAAGTAATATCTGTTCTAACTTATGGCCATTCAAGAAGAGTTCCCGAAACGACGTTCACTAGATAACTATTATTTAATTATAAATAAAGTGATATCTGTTCTAACTTATGGCCATTTAAAAAGAGTTCCCGAAATGACATTCACTATATCACTATTCAATTATGAAGTGATCTCTGATCTAACTTATGGCCATTTAAACATAGTTCTCGAAACGTCGTTCATTAGGTAACTATTCAATTATAAAGTGATATCTGTTTCAACTTATGTCCATTTAAAAATAATTCCCGAGATGAGGTTCACTAGATAACATTTTAATTATAAAGTGATATCTGTTCTAACTTATAGCCATTTAAAAATAGTTCCCGAAATGACAGCTGGCAAAAACCGTTCCTAAGTTATGTGCTTGTCTCCAAAAAAAGAAGTAGGAGTAATCTCATTTTGTCGAGATGTTTCAATGAGGTGTAGTCGAAAAGGTAATGTAAAGTAATAATAATTTGTTAATACTCAAAATACGATTTAAAATATCAATTGGACTAACTTTAATGAGTAGAAATTCTTCATTTTAAAGTTGAATAACATTGTAAAATATAGATATTTATTGTGTTTATGTATGCTTTTCTGTTACATAAAACACAATTATTATTTTTTGAATCCCAAATATTTACTTGATGATTAAAATAGTTCCATAATCAAAATATCCGAAATAAAAGCAATTGTTAGTAGACTATGGGAAAAAAGAAATAAATTACTCACTTTCAAGCTTTGAGATCGGAAGGCTTCCCGGAAACAGGATGCAAACGCTGCCAGAGGGCTCCAAACTCTCAATTTGATCCATTCCCAATGAACCATTCGGCGACTGACTCAAATTCATGGCCATAGAAAGTTGATATCTTCTGTTACCAAAATATTAGATATATGAAACAAACAGAAGTTTAAGTTTGCATTTGTGTGATAAAAGTAGTATGTACTTACCTCTTAACATTGTGATGCCAATTAGATTCTGGTGATTGGATATTTGCTGTAAAAGTTGTGTTTTCCGCTTGTAGTTCCACTTCAAATAATTAAATGATGAATCTTGGGACACCATTTGATGAAATCGCTATGCAAAGATTGCTGTAAAAAAAATTCAGAACATTATTCATTTAAACACACTGTTTGTTAAATTAAAATATAAATATTTCCACTAATAAAGTAAATCTTAATGTGAAAAAATGCTATGCACACAAGTCGACATATTTTAAATTGAAATTCAAATACTCAAAAAGAACAAATAATGAATAGTATGCAAGAATGAAACTTTGAGAGATCTAAAAACATGAAACAAATGATACCTTACTAACTTTTCATTACGTAACTCCAAATTAAGTTTCTAACTGAAATTTTGATTAAATTCAGTCCCATTACTCATTTGAACACATTGTTTAAGTTAAAATATAAATATATACACTAATTTTATACTGTTATGAAATAAACACTTTTTGCAACATTCTTGTTGTCTGAAAACAAACGTCAACAAACAAATAACGAATGAAAACAACTCTAATTCTTAATTCCATGGCAATAAAGCTCAAAATCGCATCACACAAGTCATTGAATACTACCTCCGCACAGACTGGCAAACATCAATGAATAATTGAGCTACATCAAAACTAGTGACACTAGCGGCAAGTATTGAAAGCTACAATTGTCCACTTTTCGTATATCCAATCCGTACTGTCATATTTATCTATGGGCACAGCCGGTAATGTAATTCTCTACTTTTTCATGACAGCTATTTTGAAATATTGGAAAAATATGTTTAAAATATAATTCGAACTGTCTTTTTTTATTAATTATGATTTTAATTTATAATATAGTGTAAATTAGTATGAAGCCGAAAGTTACTAGAAATGATGATGCAATTAGCTGTCATAATTTGGCCGATAAAAATATATTTGACAATAAAAATTCAAATTTTGAAACAAAACTTCGTAATGAATTACTATTATTTGTTCCCATTTATCTCTACAAAATTTACCACAATGTGTTTCAGCATTAATAAATAATTATTAGAATCAAGTAATTTAGAATAATAGATTTATAAAAAAGTAGCATAAATCAATTACCATAAATTTGTTAATGAGCAGAACTGTTGCTCCAGATTTTTCTTCTGTCCATCTCCACTATTGGGGAACAGAATGTAACAGCTCCAATTTGAAGAACTGCGAGCTCCTTAAGAAGTCCTGATGCTTGCTGAGGAAGCTGCGACTACTTTTGACCGAATATCTCATTTACATCTCTTTCACAATAATAGGTCTCTTCACTTCTTCAAATAAGCAAGTGATAAATGTTGGCTTTGACTAGTCTCTTGAAGAATTGAATATACAAAGATTGCTGTAAAAGAAATTTAAAAATTACTCACATGATCAAACTAATTGTTGGCTTAAAATATGAAATAAACACCTTTTCCACATTCCAAAGTGAATATAGTACATTCTTATATTATTTTTAATGATTTAATTAATAATGTCATCTGCAAATTACTCTCGATCATATCAACACGAAGGCCTGTCATACCCATATACCTATGAATATATATACTGCTGACCTCCTATCTTAACGAGGAAGCGTCTCCGTACGGTATTTTTTATCTCTTTTCTTCTGCAAGTCTAAACTGCGCATGGTCACAGTCTTGAATTTCATTGGCTGATGCTTGAAAGATTGTGTTCGGGACGTTCGGGGATGATTCGGAGTCAAATTTATTTTCTAAATCAAGACTTATTTCAAAGTGTGACCATGCGCAGTTTAGACTTGCAGAAGAAAAGAGATAAAAGACCCCGTACGCTGTCAGGTCCAAGTCGTTGGTATATATATTTATAAGTATATGGTCATACCAGCAACGGCCATCTTAAACTTATAAACAATGTTGCCAACGATGTGAATTTTCTGTATAACCCACATTATTTTATTTGTGGAATTTTATGAATTATAAGTAGAATATTCGGAAAATTCAGAAATTACCTATAGAATGATAAGAATCGGATAAATCATTGACTTTTTCTTACAATTAGGAACCAAAAAATTGGTTTCGTATTTTGTGGAAAACCTCAAGCAATGTTCCCAGCTGCATGATATTTTAAAGAAATAATTTTGAATTTTTAACCGTAATCTGGTCCAAATTTACTTTGCTTGATATATTTGTGTGCATTGACTAAAAAACTTTTCCTATTTTTACGTTTTATGTCACTCATTGTAAACAACAGCAAAGTATCACAAATGTCAGTATGAATTTTCTTAGTCGATAAATATGCTAATAGCGAATTACTTTACCGGCAGAAAGAATTAATAATTGCTGTCAGAAAAATTAACTTCCAGAGCAAAAATTAATTGAAAAATTCATTTTTCATCTTTAATTTTTATCTTCTTAATTTGATTTCATAATGCAAAATGAAAAACTGCGTGATTAATTGATTTTCTAATAACTGCAATTTATTACTAAATGTCCTTTTACGCATTGTTTACCTTTCAAATGACCTTAAACACAGAAAAAGATATTTAATTACTGACCTATTACTTCCACAATTTAATTGAGAATTAACCCATTAAATTGTGTTTTTATGTTTGTAATTTTCTTGTTGACAGGAAAATTAGTTTGGTTTTGATCCATGTATCCTAAGTGGATACCTGGTAAACATTACTTATTTATCAGAGCTTTAAAAAAATTATTACAAATGAATTTATAGATAATAAAATTGCAGTAAATCTTATCTTTCAAATAAATATTAACTTTTATAAGCAAATAAACATGGAATAAAGTAATGAATGATAAGCTAATATGACAAAAGAATTATTAACTTGCATTTATTTACATTCTTGGCCGGAAATAGCAGTTTGTACGCAAGTTAATTATAAATTCAGCGAAACTAGACTACAACGTTTTATTTTTTTGCTGAAAAGAGAATTTCATGATGCAATTTTGAGTAATGTTTGCTAATCTTGACAGGTCGGCGGAAAATTTTAAACAATGCTTGAAATGTCCCCTTTTCAAGATACGACTCAGATATCAATCAGAAAAATATGAATCTTGATAAATTATAAATTTGAAACGAAATAAATTTATTTCAAAATGAATAATAATTTTACACATTCAAAACTTAATTTTTTGGTGCATTACATAACGAGATCTTCAATATTTTTTTGGTTCTGCATCTTGTAAACATTTTCTACCACCATCAATACATGCGTGGCAGTTCAATTCATTGGCAGCACTTGTCAGTGACTCGTTTTTAGGTTATTAGTAATGTCTAAATATCAATTTGCGCAGTCACTTCAAATGAGAAAGCTTTCAAAGTAAAATTCAATTCTGAACTAAAAATGTAATCCGGTAATTGCCATGTAAATAAAATATCACGTTACGTTTGGCACACAACAAAAGAATTACCAGCTCTTGTAGATTCCTCAGCACTTAATTTTGATAAGTGGGACACTTTTATAAAAAGCGACGCTTGGTCCAGACGCCGCGACGACCTGAGCGTCGTCTATGGACGGCCCTTGTACCACTTTCAGCCCAATCTACTTTAACATGCAATAGGTCACTGATCTAGTAACAAACAAACGCAGTAGGAAATTTTTGGGTGTTTGCTCCACATCAATAAATCTTCAAAACTTATTTTCAAGATTTAAATCTTTTTTGTTTGCTTTCTTTTAATCACAAATATTACAAATTGACCTAGCTGAGAATTGTGAATTAGAAAAAAAATATAGATATTGAAGAAAAGGTAAAATATAAATAGCTTTAAAAAATATGAATTTTCTTTTGACGAAAATTACAATTTAACGTCCAAAATCTGATTAAAAATGATCTATTTTTACTCTGGCCCTTGTACTTTACGTAGGCACGCCACTGGCCGAATTTTAATTTCTCATTAACTTTATTTGAAGTGCATGCGTAAACGTAATATATGTGCCAAAAATATACGCCTACGAATATGTTCTTTCCATGTTAACAAATGCGTGAATGGAAATTACATTATTTTTGGTGCTCAGCCAACAGTTGTTTAACAATTGCGTCCCATAAATCATAATTTGAATTTTTTCTCGAGCTATCTTTCAAATTATTGCAGTTAAATAAATGCACATCTTTGTAATTTGATACAATAACATGATACAAAAAAGTGGTTCATATTTTTAGAACCAACGCATAACAAAAATCCTGAAATAATGACTATTATTTTAGTTAAGTACAGATAGAAAAGCACGTGGTTTGCGCACGACACTAGCGAAACAGTTGAGTGACAAGCGATATTCTTTTCTGAAATAATACAAATCAGAACTGACTATAAATAAATTTTTGAGCAATTACAACAAAATCAAGTTACTTATTCACTATGAAATTATACGTTTTGAATAATTGATAAGATAATGATTTCTGTCATTAATTCTTCATCAATCATTCATGATTTTTCTACTCCTACTATTACTATCGCGTAAATTCCGAGCGCGCAAGCGCCAATCTATCGCCGGCCGGTGTGCGATTCAACTGTTTTCACGCATCACGCATACCGCAACAGAGAACTCTGCGGAGAAGATCGCGTACTAATCGCTAGGCAAATTTTGACAGATAGTGAATTAGAATTGCAAAAAATCGGTGTTAAATTAAGATTAGCAGTGAATAACCAGACTTACATACAAAATTACGCATTTAGGTGAGTTAAATTGTAATTATTATTATTTTAAGGGTCAGTTTTAGAGGTTTAGGTCATGTAAGGCCGATAAACCGGTGTGACTGGATTAAATTAAATAGAACACTCGATTTTATTTTAACTACTGTGCAATTAACGTTCTAAATGTATTTTCAATATTGTTTACAAATCGTGATACAATGTTCAACACAATTTTTAATTGGTTGACGTACAATATTTTATAAATAAACCCTGATTTGGTTTTTAAGGCCGAACTTTATAAAAAGAATGAATTTATTTCATGTTGGCCTTGTGGGTATTATACATAATGCCTAGGTGAGTAAATAACGTAAATTAAACTATGAATAATAATTGTTTGTGGTTATGGTTTTTTTTTTGTGCAAAAGGCGTGATTTATTTTTGTGTTTTCATATTGACCGGACAAATAATGCTAAAATTGATAAATAAACTCAATAAATCGCCCTCAAATAATTCAAAATGAGCAGCATTAAATAATTTTATTGAAAATATTTGAAATAAAAATTTAGAATCCTGTTTACAAACACAAAACATTTTTTAAATTTGATTAACAGCCCTATAAAGCTTCTGAAATCAATACCCAATCATCGTTTAAAAATTTGAAGTATTTTACTATCAAATTGCTCACGAAATCAATTGCTGACAATTGTTTAAAAAACTGACAGTCATTAATGTCATTACGCATGCGATATTGCTGATTTTGATAAGAAATTGCTTAGTCATTGTATTCTGCCATTCCCTCAACTAATTCGCAATTAATTTATTTTACAATACTTTTTTTTTCAATATTTATATAAATCATTCATAATTATTATCTACTCTGTTATCTCTGTTGTATTTTATAGAAAAATAAATATGTATTTAGTGTGGGAAATATACGTAATAAGACAATAAAAAATTAATAGCAAAAAAATTCTGAGAAATGCATCAACTAGCATTTTGTCTTTAAAATAGGTCATTTATGATTTTGATACTGAAAATCTATTTTTGTGCAAATTCATATTGATATAGGAAAAATTTTTAATGAATAGCATGACGTCACCAGCCCTCAAAGTTTGAATAACTATGTAATAATCACTTAACATCTTTTATTGGTATTTTTGTAGTATAGTAAACTTGTTTTGAATTATTGTTTTCAAAAAAATTCAGTGACCTCTGTTACTAGAGTTCACTGGGAAAACCTTATTCCAAAGCTTTAAAATTGATTGTTTTGAAATTGTGTACTTATTCATCTATTATTTAATCATAGTCTTTAAAATTAGAATTAAAATATTATTTTCGCTTGTACAAAATATTTCCCAATTATCTTTACGTATGCAAACAACATCTGTAACCGACCCAATTATTATTCCACAAAATATTCGAACCATGAAACATTATTAATAGTCGTTTAATTAAGCCAAAATATTATTGGACTGATAAAATTAAGAAATAAAATAAATATCAGTCATCCCTTTTACCCAATACTGGTGTGGCAGACGCTTATAGTGCATTGATTGATATTCAAATTAAAAAAAAAATTTAACTGTAATTACAATTTTATTACCGAATCGCTGCTATTAAATTTTATTATTGGCCGTAAATAGAAATTAATCTTTGTAGTTAATAAAATTATTTATTTTTGAACATTAAATTATAGATATTTAATAAATAGAACAATCATGTATTTGTTTTGGTTATAGAATGCATAAATAATCGATTATTTATTATTTTTCAATTAAAAAAAAAAATATGCCTCAAAATGATCAACAAAAAATAACGAAAATCAATCAAAAATAATCACAACCAGTTTTTCACTTTTTCGCTCATGTCATTTATTTTTATTGGAAGAACAAAAAGTAAGATTTCGGTAATTTAAATATTAGTGTCTTATTCAATCTGCGTTATTCTGTGCTTCTAAAAAGTATTTTTTATTTCAATAATTTACATTAGGGACATCCAAAAATATTTAAAATCGATATTGCGTCATTTTGTTTACGCTTTCCGTTCAATAAAATTTCGAAAAATCTCCTCACCCAGTTTCCATCTTAACCATATCAGATAGCAGTTGAACTTGACCTTCAGAAAGAGAAAAAAGATCTGCTGCATTCTCTAGTGCGTAGTCAGAGAGAGAACGCTATACAGCAGAGTTCGAAATCTGATTCATCTGTTCTGGACCAGAGCCAAATCTTGCATAAATTAGAATAGTACAATCCTCTTACAATACGCAGTATTTTTTTTTAATCCAAGGTTGGAAACTGAGAAGAATTTCCGTATTTGTGCTGCAAAAATAATAATGAAATTGAGCTTTTATGTATCCCAATTTATGTTGGTAGCAGCTGTCACGGATCCATTTTGATTTATAATATTTTATGGCTTCGTACGGAACCTTTTTAGTCTCGCTATTCCACTTATATTCGGAATAATTGTCCTCAAAGATTGATTTTTGACTTTCCCAACAGTCCAGTGACCGCAAAAATGTTATTTTTATATATTATTCATTAAACTATATTTATTCACCGGATATCTTTCACAACGTAAACAAAAATGCAGTATTTTTGACCCAAAAAGAATGTTAGTAAACAAATCGAATCGTAGCCGGTTCAAAGATTGGAAACAATTTTTGATATTTATGAATTCGTAAACATTGTAAATTAAAATCAATAAATAAACAATTTATGATATCGTTTAACAGGGGTCACCTTTCACGTATCAATATTTGTATTATTGTATTACAAAATTAAATTGAAATTTTTTATTTGTAAGTCTGCTCACTCTACAGAATTTAATACGGGAAAAACCTGAAATTACTGCAATTATTTTCATATTTCCTACATTTCTAGTTATGCAACCTTGTTTCTTTGACTGTTCTTTTATTGCCTAATGTTCAATGCTGATAACCACAAAATCGATTCGTTAATGTTTTATCGCGCCATCTTGGACTTATAAACTCGTTACCCTATTCAAACAAATGACAATCTACGTCGTAAAATGTGACCCAGACCTTGGAGTTTTTTTTAAGATAAAGCATCCATTGACTTCTGTTTGATAAGCATAGATCTTAATTATAAGATGTAATTACAGTTCATTTAAATGCTGATGTCATTGTGAGAATAAGAAACAAAAAAAGAGATGCTAATTTTAGTAATTAGAGTATTTTCCTTAATTAAGTTCATTAAGAGGAATAATTTATGGTATTCAGTAAACAGCTGAAATTATTAATAATATTTTTTTCAGGATGAACTTTCATAATGTTTGACTTTTTATCGCTAGACTTCGATTGTTTTTTGCACGAATTTTTTTACGTGGTATAAATTATAATATTTGATTATAATCAATATTATTTATTTTATTGACGTTTCAATGAGTGCTGAAACCTGATTAGCAGTAAAATTAAAATTGATTAATATCACAAATGAATTGTAAGGAAAAATAATGTATTTATTATAGAAATAGTACCAAATATGTTTTCTATATGGAAGTTTCATTCAAAAAATTTATAATTGAGGTTATTAAAAGAACATTATATAGTACTTTCACTGAATAATGTTGGTAGTAATTATAAATAACTTGTAACGTGACTACTTGTAATAATCATGCATGTTAATTTTTTTAAACAAATATGACATGTAAAATACATTAATGCATACAAAATAAAAACAATTATGTAGAGTAAAATTATTATAACGCACAAAAAATTCAAAATCAATATATTGATCACGATGTGAACAATAAATATTTTCAATTTCATTATTCACATGTCAAAGTACACATGTTTCCTGTAAATTATTAATCGATAGACACATTATCTAGTTCTCACATAATTTTGCATCAAAATTTAAATAAATCGACTTATTTAAAATTATGAAATATTAAAAAATGTAGACTTGAATTACGCATAAATTTTGGAACGCGGTAAATGATGATATTTCTTATCGGAAGAAAGATAAAATAATTTAAATTCTCGTATTTCATTGTTGTCATAAATTCGCAATTTTTTTTCTGCTAATCTTATCAAAATATCAACAGATTCTCTCGTAATTATTATGCTTTTGATTAATTGTTTATTTATCTTCGCAAATATCAAACAAAAATATGTACATCAAAAAATTTATTGAACAATGATTCTGTTTTCCCAATGTCTAGAAACAAATTGTCTCCGCTTCTCTTCCTGCAATTTAGAAAATATTGACCCAATTTATCCGCTAATCGGGAGCTTATTAAATCAGAAAAGGATAGTTAATGTCCTCAATTGGCTACATTTCAATAAATTGCTGTGTTTTTTTTCATTTAGTTGTATGATGGACAGCCTTATTTATTCAAGGTTAAATGCATACCTGTATTCAAATATTTTTTTAAATTTATTTATGAGTAAGTTACGACTCAATATATTTGAAATTTGAACTACGTGTTAATTTTTTGCCTTTTTTGTTGCAAAAAGTTCTTTGAATAAATTAATAGTGATTGACAATTGAATAGCAGTTTTTATGTTAGCGGTCAGGTATTTTTTGCAATTTGTTTTAACCTTCACGATTATTGTTTCAGTATAATTTTTTTTTATTATTTGCAAATATAATGATTATAATATTACATGATTAATTTCCCACAGAATAAAAATACATTTTTGGGTCAAGTTCAATAATTGGTGGTGTCACCTCTAAAAAAATCGTCGATATTTCTGATCGATATTTCCATAATAAATATTCTTTTGTATCTTTTATTATCAGGTAATAGTAATTTGGTAGAGAATGGTTGAAGATATTCCAGGATAATTATTGGCGTCATGTATGACGTCATTTAAATGCCAGCGGGCGTCGTTGCCTTAGCTACGAGTAATCAAACAATAATTAATAAATGCGGTTGGTGTTTATTTTCGCCCTTACTAGGAATCAACACACAGAATACAAAAATTAAAAATAAATTTGAATTATTAGAACATGAAAATTTAATATAAGTCGGATAGAATTAGCGCAAAAATTAAGAAAATTGATAACTTGAATCTTTTTCCATTTCATTTGTTAGTTTATAACGTGCCAAATAACATATCCCATTTGTACGCGACTACATTGTCAGAAAGGCTATCAAAAAAATTGTCAAAAGCTGCTAAAAACGCGTTTTTGCGTTTTAATAAAAAATTATGCAACTGAAAAAAAAAGTGTAGAGGTATAAAATATGCGCCATCATAAGACAAATCAAATGAATTTATTTTAGCCTCAATCGGTCTGATAGTTTTTGGATAAATTGAAAAAACCGTCATTTTTTGTCATTTTTTCATTCTGTTCAATATTAAAGCCCGCTCAATTTTTTCGTACATTTTTCAGTTCAATGTTTTGTTTGTGAAAAAATTGACTGTTAAAATGTTCAATGATTTACTCAATTTTTCATTCAATGAAATAATAGAACTCGCCCTATTTTGTTCAATGTTTTCGTCAATTATTTGCGCAGATAATATGCGCACTATATTGCAATGCGCAGTCAATGGTAGCCTGACATAGAAAATACATTGGTATCATTTAAAACAAAATGAAATAAAATCAGTGCAAAAAAAAAGAAATAAATGGAGCAGAAATTGGCCCCGGCATAGAGAAGCTAACGATGGTATTTTAACAATGTTGAATGAAGAATTGTTAATATAAATTCGTTCAGAAATTATCTAAGATTGCTGAATAAATGTTTCATAATCAAATTAGTTGCTGCAATTGCGAGAACTAGAGCCAAAATATTAATTTCCTCCACATAACCTATTTTTGACATTAAATGTTTGACAGCTACAGCTTGTCGGTATGATTCTCAGAAAATAAAAATAAAGTACGCATGCGCATGCAACAAAAAATTGAGATACTTTGCATACAGGATTTCTTGCTTTCAATGATTTAGTTCATAAAAGAGTACAGAAAAATTGATCACATAATATTAACATAGAAATTGAACGAAAAAATTGAAAGTGTCATACGGGCTTTAGACTCGAAATTGTGACAGAATCTGGTTTCTCTAGCTTCTAATATTAGCATCAAATAAAATTTCAGGAAGATCGGTTGGAAACTTTTCGAAAAATATTGAGAAAACTAAAATAAAACTCCTCCGAAAAACGACTCTTTTATGACCATTTCTCGGAAAGGTCTTCTTTTGGTTTTGTTAACATTATCCGAAAAGCTAACAGCCGATCTTTCTGAAATTTGATGCGTATGTTAGATGTAGCATTAGAAGCCACATTCTGTCAGAATTTTATGCCTGCATTACACGATTCAATTTATTCATGAAGTTGTCCTTGAATTTCTTCTTGAATTTATTGTCAAGCAGAAAAATGTTGGTTCGTTTTTACACACATGAAGATTTCCATCAATTTATTGTGAAGAATTAAATAGTACCAACCTAAATATCAGTTGTCATTTTATTGTCGTTAATTTTTGTATTGTGTTTCTTGCAGGTTTCTGTAGAATTAGAAGTACAATGAAATTAGAATTTTCACAGTATCTCTTGTGATATTGTGTACCATTTTATAATATGAAAACCACGACAAGCTCAAGAACAAACACTTTAGAATCAAACAAACTTAACCGCAAAAAAGATTGGAGGCACGAAGTAAAATATATATAGGAGTTGAAACGAAGCGCTTGTACACGGCGCAGACTCTTATCGCCGAATGAAGAGAGAGATGGAAGATAGTAGGCATGTATTAAACAACTCTAGGCAATCACTTAAAAATTTTAGTTTATTTATTATTGATCAGGTTGTATTTATTTAAAATCAAATGATTTTTTATAATGATTTGTCCTGCGATTTTTAAAAATAAAAATCATGCATTTACTTCAGATAAATACGGAAATTACTTTCACTTCCAGCAAAGGAACAAATGCGCATTTAGTGGAAAGTCTTGACTCACTCAAATAAATTGACACCCGGAACGTCCTATGTCAAATTAATAAATAACAATCTATACATTTTTCAGAATTTTAATGAATAATAAACTATTTTTGATTCCAAATTCTGTATACATACTTTATAATTTTTTTGATTATCACGATTTTCATACATCCTGCTAACACCTGACTTATTTATGATGGGAAATCATTTTCTATTTTTAGAATAGTTAATTCTTTCGGAAGAAAGTGATGGGTAGTTGAAATTAATAAATTGTGTTAGATATTTTATGATTGACTCTCTTCAATATCAATGATATGAATTTCAAAGTAATCCAGATATCTCACGTTACTAGAAATAATAATTTTTTTCTACAAATGTCAAAAAATCATGACATTTGTACATCAAGTATGCGAAATGTTGCATTGGAGTTGTTTATCATGACAACGGGCACGAAGCAATTCGTGCACAAAGTACTTTGTGCACGTTGTCAAGAAAAAGAATACCACTAGTTTTTGTATTTTAATATTTTTTTCATATTTTTTTGACGTTTGTAGAAAAAATATTGTATGCAACGCGTGCACGAAATTTCTTTGGAGCTTTCGAATGATTTGTGTCTCGGCTTTCATTCTCAAGCACCAAAGTATAATTTCGCGCACTAGATACATAAATAACTAAGCAGCATTTGATTGACGTAGAAGGAATAAATAGAAGAAATAGTGAAAACTATCATATACAACTTTTTTTTTTATTCACATATTCACAAATAAATGCTGAAGATAACAATAATAATAATCAAGAATATCACAAAAAAAAACAAAATAAGATTAAATGAAAATAACTAATCTTTTCGTGGTATCACACGTCTCCACTTCATTAATGTCTTTTTGTCCTTCGGAGCCCTAAAAATAGAGATTCTTTTCTTACAACTTGGGTACCCACTATCTCAATTGGGACTAAAACACTCTCTTCTGATTCTAAAGTTAAATAATTGGAAATTACAAGCTTCAAATCACAAAACTAGCTGCAAACTCAATAGTGGCAAATGCTAAATACATTGAAAAAGATGCCTACTATCTTCCATCTCACACACTTAACCTCTCTCTCTAACACGATAAGATATTGAGACACAGCTGGTATAGGGAGATAGCATAGCGTTTCACCGGCGTGATTGGAGGTAAACAAAGACAATGTCAAATTCAAAGGTTGGCAACGACAATATGTGGGGAAAAAACCCTAGAATTCCCTAGAAAGTTGTCGAAAAATAGAACACGTTCTAATTCGTCAATAAATTCATGAATTTCTTCATGAAGAAAAAATTCACGAAGTGTCTCGGTGTTAGTCTTATTACACGATCCAATAAATTCAAAATAAAACTTCGTGAATTTATTGATGAAGAAATTGAATCGTGTAATACAGGCATTTTAAGTTTTAATATTGAACAGAATGCGAGTTATTGGTTTTAGAAAATATGGCCAAAAATGACAGTTTTTTGCAATTTATTCAAAAACTATCAAACCGATTGTGGCTGAAATAAACTCATCTGATTTGACTTTCAATTGCGCATATTTTATAATTTCACACTTTTTTTTAGATGCATATTTATTTGTAAAACGCAAAAAGGCGTTTTTAGCAGTTTTCGACAATTTTTTTGACAGCTTTCCTGACAACGTAGCCGCTTACAAATGATATATGTTATTTGCCTCATAATAAACTAACAAATAAAATTTTAAAAACCAATTTTCTTCTCCAATATTCTAATTATATCCGACTATATCGCAAGAGCTTGTTTTTTCTAAGCTAGCATTTCTGGAATTTTCTCAAAAATTTATTGCTTATAGAATAATTGTACGGTTTGTCCTACTTACAAAGAGCAATATTTTTAGAGCTTCCAGAAACATTCTAAATCAAAAAAATTAAATAATCGGTTTCGAATCTGCTGCAAAATAAGAATTCTATAATGTTAATGTTTTGTATTTGTTCACTGTAATCTTGTTTTTGTGTTCTTGCAATTTGCACTTCCTACCCTTAATTTCAAAACAACTGAGTCACCCTATCTTAAATTTTAATCTCCTTCTTTCAAGAATTTTGAAATCATTTTAATTCCATACTTTCAACTAGAAACATCGGAGCTAATATCTCTCCAGAAGTCTTAAATTAATTTATTTGGAATACTACAGTGAATTAAATTGTGACCAAAAAGTGTATACATTCAAGAGCCAACAGAAGACGAGGTAGAATATTTACTAAACATTTAAACCCAAAATCATTTGCATTACTTTTATTTTCATTTTGAAAACAAAAATGCAGTAATAATAATCTGTTCAGAATAAAATATTCAAACAGTTTTACGTCACGGCGATTTTTATCACTTTTCCAATTAGATGGAGAGCTTATCTCATGAAGTCACTATCAAAAAAAGTATTAACGTCTCAAGAACTAGCAAAAAATAGCGAAGCGTTGACAAGTAACGACCTTGAAGAATACCGCGTAAATGAGACAAAAATATCTCCAGACACAAAAAAAAATTGTAATTTCAGTTACGAGATCACAATTCACAAAAAAAGTAATGTTGAAAAGCGATTAGTTTGTAATAAATTTGAGATAACTTTCTGACCCTAAAGAAATTACTGGAAGATGCGCCAAAAGAGAAATTTTCCATCGGAGGGGGTCTTGAAATTATCTTGTTTATTATTAATAATTATTGATCAGTTTTAATTACTTATTTATCCATTTTTAATAGCAGGGCTATTAATATTATCCTTCGTTTCAATTTTACTTATAAAAACATTTATTTATAATAATTTATTACAGTACACTGTGCGATTTACTCATCGTAAACAAAGCATAAACAAAAAGTTTACGCATCTTTGCATCGCAAAAACGTGCACAATCTTTTTACTAGGCTATTTCCAAAGTTTGAATCGTAGAAACATGTGGCAGTTGAATATCGTAAACTTAATAATTTTTCTGGGAAATTATGTTGGTAGTACTGAGCACAACTATTCACAATTTTTTTTATCAGGTTATTTGTACAATTTCGACAAGTTTTCACACTTAACAAATTTTTGAGTGATCAGCATTCATTTAAATTTTTTGTTTCAGCATCCGGAAACCGACAAATCAACCATGAAAAACCAAACTTCCGGCAACGAGGTAATCCACAAAGAAGTGGTTATCATTGGTAAGTTATTTCCTGCTTTTTTTTTCAATATCAATACGTAACATTCATGCATTAAACATTTGAATTGCATTTTCCAAATAAATTTATAGTCCCAGTTAAAAATAAATTTTAAAATGTCTGTTCAAGTGGTTTATTAGTTTATGTGAGATTTGCTTGCAGAATTTGTTTGGAATTTGAACTTTATTTCCCAATTTGATTTATTTCAAATATTTGTATTTCCAATTAGCGTAGAAATTTGGAATATTTATTTGCTTTCGGAAAAAAATATGTAAATGTTTTAAGTGCCATGTAGAAGATAATTCCAATTACGATAGTTGGAATTGCCAAGGACACTTTTTTTTAAAGTCATTGACTGAACAAATCCTTTTTTATTAGTACGCAATAAAATCATTCAATAAAATAAACAGTCACGAATCCTCTGAATGATTTGTGAACCTTTTGTACTAAAATGATTAATTTTTCTGTAGGTAACGGCCCCAGCGGTTTATCTCTGTCAGCGATGCTGTCAGGCCTAGCCCCTCACGTAATTTCACATTCCCATCCGGATGAAATGTTGTCTGCCCGTTTAACACACTTTGGCGCAGCAAACAGCCCCCGATCTCTTGCCCAACAGCAATCGCTGCTGGCTACGCTTGCAGCTGGGCTCGAAGGCAGGACTACCAATCCTATTAGCTTGTTACTTGATGCGTTGGAACATCCTTACGCTGATTTGGGGATGGAAATGCAAAGCTTAGTGCAGTGGAGGAAGCATGACGAATTTCAAGTACGAGATTATTTTTTTTAATAAAAAATTATGTATATGATTATTTTTCGGCAGATTGATCACGTGGTCCTAGGCAAAGGTCCTCCAGGTGGCTCATGGCACACCATGGACCCTAACGTCTTAACCCTCTCATTAGGATCATGGATGGCCCTTCCAGGAGTACCTTATATACCATCTGCAAATGACACAGACAGCCAGCGCCGAGCATCAGCTGGTGCTGTAGCTCGATATTACCAGCACTACGTTCAACAACTACACCTCGAAGATTATCTCCAGTGTGAAGTCAACGTCTACGACGTTGAGCCCATACAACAAACACCAAACACATCAACTCCAGTTAGAAAAAAAAGCAAATGCGAAACAGTAGTTGAGCTCCAGCTGCCTAGAAGGAAATGTAGCTTTGTTAACGCATTAAATTTTATTAAATCAAGGACAAAATGTCACAAACAAAAACCTAAAATTGAAACTTGTGTTGTTAGGACTTGTAAACGGTCGAGAGATGGCAGTAAACACGATAGTCCTAATAGAAAAGTTAGAGAATTTATAGATAATTACATTTCTATGGACCAAAATTTGTACTGCACTAGAATTGGTCTCGAAAATGAGGAAAACTCTCTCCCGGAAGATTTTGTTTGTGATGTATATTCCTCTAGAAACAAATCATTCTTCGAAAGAAACAGATTTCGGTCGATGAAGAGCCTCAATGAAGAATTTAGTGATTTAAATAATAAAACTTTTAACAATGGAGAGCGAAATAAATTCAGATCTTTGAGTTTTAGTTGCGATACTGAACTTACAAACTGTGATAACCCTAAAAAACATAATAGCTTACTTAATATTAGTGATTGTCAAGTCTGCAATTGTTTCCAAGACAAAAACGTGCCTAATGAAGACTTGGACATGGAAATTTTATGCGTGGATGAAAATAAAGACTTCCTCCAATCCAATAACATTCCTTCTAGTGCGAGGTGGCTCGTTAGAGCCGTAAATTCCTCTGGAACAGCCACTACATATTCTTGCAATAATCTCGTTCTTGCGAATGGTGCTAGCGACTTGCCAAACAGATTGGGCCTTTCTGCGGAAACTTATGACCTTCCGTGGGTCTTACACGACCTTAGAAGGCTGGAAGATAAGCTTGATGAGTTTGTGAAACACATGGGGGAAAATCCTGATCCGGTTTTGGTAGTTGGAGCTGGCTTAAGCGCAGCTGATGCCGTAATCGCAACCCGGTTTCGATCTATTCCGGTCATTCATGTATTCAGGAATCGGTCCGTATCGTTGGATAAGCATTTACCGGAAAATATGTATCCGGAATATCATAAGGTGAAATACAATTTTTTTTTGTCTGTTTGATAAAACTAATGCATCTGATGCAGGTTCATCAAATGATGTTGGACGGCGGCTCCACGTATTCCCTGTACACAGCTCTTCCCGAGAATACTATCAGCGATATTTCCGAGGACAAAACCGTCACCATAGTCTCCAAAACCGGCGTACCAACTCGCCACAAAGTTTCATTTGCAGTTATCTTGATAGGTTCTAGACCAAACTTAACTTTTTTGCCTAATGAATGGTCCTTAGGTGTAAATAAAACTGTTCCGGTTGACGCTAAAACAAATCCAGTCGATATTAATGTTTTAACTCATGCTGTTGAGGGCTATGAGGGTTTATACGCTGTAGGTCCATTAGCAGGGGATAATTTTGTTCGATTTATTCCTGGAGGGGCGCTAGCAGTTGTTTCAGATTTATATGCGAAAAAAGGGTGGTGAAATTTTGAAACAGTGATATTAAATACGTACTACTGCTTTAAATATATTTTTTAATAAATTTTGTACATTTTTGTATATATTAATGTTTAAATTTTGCGCGGTGCTGTCTTTAACTTATTGCTATGAGATGGCAGCACAAGTATTAAAGTTCGAATTTGTGTTTAATTTAATTGATGCATGTAAATATTTTTTAGTGGTAAGGCCTAAAAATACTTGGTGCTAAACGAAATCTTAGAATGAATTTGAACCGTGACTAATGTATCCAAAGAAGTATGACAATGTGACAAATAAATTATTTTAATTATACCAGGTTCATGCTACTTAAATAATTAATTAGTTGGATAACGAACAAAGAAAATGAAATATTAATATAAGACCAATTTTTCTTTGAGCATAACTAACTCAAATTCGATGCGCTATTTTCATTTATGTAATTGTTTCCAAAATAACGCTGTTGTTATTTATTCCAAATTGTGTTCAATAGGCGCTTGAATAATATCCGTTTTTATAAATTAATTTAGTTCCCTAGTAAATAGAATGTGTATTAAAATGACAGTCGATTATTTGACAGCAGTGATTCTGTTGTCATCAATTTGTCACGCATTTATGGATGTTGGTAACGTTATAATGCGTAAATAAATAAAGATTTGATCATTTTTGCGTGCGGTAAAATACGTTGTCTCATGTTGTTGTTACTTTACTGTAAACTCGTTTAAAAATTAGCATATTTCATGCAAGTTCGTATAAAAACAAATAAAAATGAAATGGATGAATATCAGTGACTCCTCTTACCCAATACGGGTATGACAGACACTTGGTAATTAATTGATACTATTTCAGCCGTAGTTATTAGAAAAATTTGCTAGTACTCATTTATTTTTTTATCAAATGCGTGCAGAAAAGCTCTTTCTGTTCCTCATTATTTAATTCGAATAAAAATTGTATTTGTAAGTTTTTTTCTATGGATACATTATACACTAATTATTTACATCTTAAAGTTGTTAATTGTCTAATAAAATACTTAACTATTACGACTTAAATGCGTGCAATACACAGAATTTATAGATTAGAATTAAGTACGTGTTAAAAATTTTAAGAGTTTTTAGTGTGATATCTAAATCTAATAAATATTAGAGCAAATTGTACTAAATTCATTAGTGGTGAAGGTTAAAGCATTTTCTATAGCTATACAGTAATTTTTAGAATAGCACAAAGTGATATTTTCTCGTACAATTTATTTTTATTATAAACTATTTTAAATTTTATATATAATACTATGGTACTGTTTATTGTTGGTTTTATTCACAATAAATAAATATATTTTCGTAAAAAAACCTATATTTCCCACACAAACGAAGAATCATCCAATTAATATTTATTAAATAAAATACAATTACAATGTGAATAATTGGATTTTCCACATTTTTATGTACAGTGCAAGACTTAAATTAAATTAAAATTTCTAATAAATTGTAAATTTCAAACCAGAAACAATTCGTTCGTTTCATTGCGAAAAATCTGCCGAAAATAAAAGAGTATCGATCAATAAATTACATGTTAAAGTGACAGAATGGCAGTTAGGTTGAAAAACAATTGACAATTGTTGAAATATTATTTTTGACACTTACTAGAATTATTTAATTTAATACCGAACACGATAGAATTTTTAAAAAAATATTTTTCAACACGATTTGTTTATTTTAGTACAAACAAAAATGAAAAATGAATTACAAATTTTTTATTCAGACCTAAATAGGAATAACAAACAATTATACGAACAGATTTATTATCTTAGTGTCAAAATCTAAGATCATGACGATGAAATGACAAAATAAATAATATTAGACGTATGTTTACACAGAAAACAATTTGTTAAGCCATTTAAAAACATGCTGCCTACTTAACAATTCAAATAATAAGATAATAGCTGTCAAAAGTATTAAAGCTTTCAAGTCTTATTAATCAAAAACGTAACCATCTTTGGATGTACCAAAAATGGGATTGAAATATTTTTTCAATGAATTATAAATTGCGAAATGTGTCAGAACAGAAAAACTTTCTTTTCTTGAGAGATGCAGCTTCTCGAATCAAGCACAGGTCTGTATTCACACAAAAATAAAATAAATAATAATAGAAGTATTGTTATCGTGATTTTTTGACGATTTAGACCCTACTGAACCCAAAAAATCTGACGTGAACATCCCGTGACTTACTTGTACATCATTGGATATATATATAATACGATGTGATTTTGTGTTTGATCATATATATCATTGGATCTATATAAACAAACACAAAATCTCATCGTTCCACAGTTAATCGTTTTGGATTTACCCAAGATATTCTAAGAATCTGTCAAGTAAAATGTGCTTTCAGCCAAGTCGATTGCTATGGAAACAGTAGGCCATTATTATTTTACTACAAAATTTCTAAATACTGATTTCCAAAATTCTACGACTACCAACAGATCTGAATTTATGCGCAAAATTAAAAAATAAATTCCTACTGAAGTGCACTTCCGGTTCAGCCTATTGTTATGAAAATAGTAGGTAATCATTCAGATGCTACAGCAGACTGAAATACCAAATTTCAATATTCTACACCTGATCGTTTCGAATTTATGCGAAAAATTCCAGAAGACTGTTAAGTAAAGTGCACTTCCAGCTCGGTGGATTTCAATAAAAATAGGATATGAGCATCTAGACAGTATAATCGTCCTAAATACTGAATTCTAACAATCTACGTTCAATCAATCTGGATTTATGCGGAAAATTCAAAAAATGTTTCGAATAAAGTGCTCTTCCGGTTTAGTCGATAACAATCATAATGCAAGGTGTACAACTAGATATTATAAAAGTGCCTAATACAAAATTTAAATATTCTACGACTGATTGTTTAGAATTTATGCGGAAAATTCAAAAAGTCTGTCATATAAAGTGCACTTCCGGCTCAGCCGACTGTTACAAAAATAGAAGATGACCATTTAGATGCTACAGCAATTTCAAATGCTAAATTCCAGTATCCTATGGCTGATCATTCTGAATTTTTGCGGAGAATTTAAAAAAAGGTTCGAGTAAAGTGTACTTCCGGTTCAGCCGATCGCAATCATAATGCAAGATGTACAAAAAGATGTTGTAGAAGTTCTTTATACGAAATTTCAATATGCTATGGCTGATCATTCTAGATTTATGCAAAAAATTCTAAAAAAGTTTCAAGTGGAGTGCACTACTGGCTTGGCCAATCCTTACAAAAATAGCAGATAACCAATCTGATACAACATCAAGTTCAAATACTGAATTTCAATATCCTACGGTTCAACATTTTGGATTTATCAGAAAAATTCGAAAAGTTTCAAGTAAAGTGCACTTCCGGTACAGACGATTGGAACTATAATGCGAGGTGTACAACTAGACCTGACACCAGTCTTGAATACAAAATTACAACATTATACGTTCAAGCAGTTTTGAGATTTACGAGTTACGTATGCACGAACATACGTACCGACATCAAGCCAAAAATAGTCAAAATGGATTCAGGGATGCTCAAAACGGATATTTCCATCAAAATCTCATAGGTGAATTTTGTCGGTTTCACAATACTTCCTTGTACTTAGTAAAAGTAAGTAAAAACAATTTAAAAAAAGTGAATCTGGTTGTCTGGCAGTACAATAACTTGAATTTTTGAGTGGAGTTTCAAATTTAAGCTTTTTTCAACCAGTGGTACCAACATCTTATTAATGGACTTTTAAAGTTTATTGCATTTATTTAATAAACGGTAGTATTTATCATAAAATATAAAATAACTAAAATTTATTCCTAAATAATTTGGCACAACATTTTTCAAAATTATTAGCGGTTCATTTGTTATTGTTTAGTTTGAATTATTATAAAAACATGCGGAGAAATGGAATAATGGAAATCATGTAAAATTAGAATTATTATTATTCATATTTGGCAAACGCAAACATTCAATTGTTTTTTTAAATAAATAATTTGAATCTATCGTGTTTGGTCAATCGAAGGAATGTAAGACTTGGCATACTTGAATTTCAAGTATATGGAGAAGTGCAGAAAGTTAAATTATATTACAGGTGTCTCATTATAATTCTACATGAAGCGAAAATTTTGTAACGCGCGCACGAAGGTATGTGAAATTTATATTGAGAAGGGGTACAGAAAGCTTAAATTATATAAGAGGTCTTCTATTTTCATTTTATCTGAAGAAAATACTTTGTACCGGGCTCACGAAGGAATGTGAGACTCAACATACTTGAAGTTTATATAGAAAAGGAGTGTAGAAATCATTTGAAAGCAATTTAATTTTTTGCTGAAATATATCGAAAAATATGCATCGAATGAAAAATTCTCTAAAGTAAATGTTTAACGATTTTCCTACCCTCCGAGGGGCGGGGATAGGGAATATCCAACCAAAATCTTGAATGGGAACGACTATTTTCTATTTTAGATTCAGATGTAGGGTTGACTACTAATTAAATTAAATCTCCTGCGGGAATAATTCTAGTAAAAGTGTCAAAAATTATATTTAAACGATTGTCAATTGTTTTTTCACAAGTTATTTGAATGATGTCCAGTTTGGTATCAATTTAAAGCTCTTGGGGAGACAAGTTTAGTAGAAATCTAAAATAAATTTGTTAATTCCTTCGAATATTGCTCAGTATAATCCAATAATAAATTTGAATTCCCAGACAAGCTTAAAATTTATGTTTATTTGGTATGACTGGTCATAAAATATTTAACAGGGTAATAAAATCAGTATTAAAGTATAACGCAACTAATAAATCTACAAATATCCTTTCTTTGATCCGTTTTTAGAGTAAAATATTCTTGCACACAATTATATTAACAATTTTTATATCAAGAACAGTATTTAGTGCTAATGTAAATATAGTTTGTATTATATGAGAAGTGGGCCATTCTCAACATGAATAGACTATAGTTCAGCTGAAGCAATAAAAATTGATGGGCAAACTGTTTCATCCCTTTATTTAAATTGAAAATTATGGAAATTAAATGAATACGATCCTGTAGCCCGCACAGTTGTGGATCTTTCCATTTAAGGTAACTGAAAGTGTTCAACTCGTATTATGTGGGCTGAAAGGTAAAGAAATGACAGTAACACACACGTACACAGTCAAGCCTACCTGTCGCTATAACTTAAACCACTATTTGTTCCACGCGTATATTTTATGCAATCAATTCATTTATAATCATCTCAGAACTAGTGACACGCCCTTGCAAAAACAGTTAGTACAGTTAACATATGTTTATAGAAAGAAGCATTGGTATTCTGATGGTTTGATTGATTGTTGAGAATGAATCATTATTGAAAATTTATATAAAACTTTCGATTTTATTAACGAAAAAATTATTTAGATTATGAAACTTAATTGTCACGCATGTATAGATGGTAGTAGCCTAGAAAAGTGACTGTAAAATTATATTTTAGTTCTGTGACAGATTATAATGAATTATAGATGTTTATTATAATGACGATAATTCTTTTTTGTCTAGTAACGTGGGTTTTTGCCAAATTTTAAAAACAGGTGTCATCTGGGAGTCGAAGTGTCATTGCCATTGTAAAAATCAACCCACTGCCAAATTATTTTGAAAAGGAAGTGCTGGCACTTGGAAATAAAAATATTTTGATATGCATTTGTGTTCTGACAACATGGAAAATAAATTATACCATTTTAAATTCAAATGCGATTATCTCTAAATAAGGAAAGATTAAAAAACTATAGAAATATTAAATATTTAGGTCACTATTTACAAAAATTGAGATACTTTCTACATTTTCCACGAATCCGTTTTTCACATTATGATAAAATTGCAACATAAAATAATAATTTCCGTCCTTCTTATTTTAATTCATGCAAAGCTAAAATTTATATTAACTAAATAAACAATAATTATTTGTACAATTATGTACAGCTAACAATGAAAGCTGTATTTGTTTTCTTAAAATTTAGAGTGGCGCATCAATTAATTGCATATTTCAAAGTGACAGCTGTCATTGTCAAAGTGACAGCTGTCATTGTTAAAGTGACAGATGGCGGATGTATTTCATTCTTTACATAAAATAAGTATTTTTGAACATGAGGAGTTCTTTTCTAGATTTTCGAGGTCTTTAATTCAGACATCATTTAATTAACTTGTAAAAAAACAATTGATGAACGTTTGCATACAGGATTTATTTTCAAATTAATTTCGTTTGAAAAAATGTAACAAATAGCAATAAATCAATCTTGCAAAAGAGTTTAAATCAATATTAATTATTATCTCCGCATTGTAGTTTCAATAATAGGGCCCAATTTATATTTTTGGGCGTTTGGATACGGTGTAAAGTTCCCTTGATGATCTAACATTAGCAAATAACAAACGATAATCAGATACGTCTCCTTGATAGTCGTCTACCGCAGCCTACTTATGAGGCATGAGTCACACACGGCGTTGCTGGGTGTCTTCCATGGGCCAATAGCGTTTGTCGCTTTTCGCCGCAGAAAGGTCGATATTTGGTAACACGACACCAAAAGACTATCTTTTGTGGGGATCTTAAGAGTTGTTTTTCGCAAATTTTCACATATTTTTATTTGTTGTGGTTTAAAAAAATTGCTGCGGAGGAATGCGTAAAATTTGAATCTAATTGAGCCCCAGATATCGATTGCTCCCGTTTACCTCCTTTTCAAAATATTTACGGTCAATAAAATCAATCATAATTATAAACCAAAGTGTTACACGAATAAATAAAATACAATTGAGCCTACTTATTGAGGAATGCAAAATATAAATTAATAAAACAATCTGATATAATTCTCAGAATTTAACACCGCATGTTTATTAACTCTGTCACACTTCTTTCGAATTGAGATTTCTTAGAATGATATCACTTATGTCCATACTGGGTAATACAATATACAAACGTTAAAAATAGCACGTAAAGTATCAAATGGAACCATTGTTAAAATCAATGATTGTCTGTGGGAGTAATTATTCAAATTCATCAAAAATCAAGATGCAGAACACTTTTTTATAGACATTCGGTTGTAAATCAATTGTAATTTAAATTTATTTACACGTTTTAGTCATCAAAGTAGGCGAAAATTTAAAAGGACTTGAAAAAATAAATGAGTCATTGTCATTCAAGTGTGAAAAATTTCCATGTTATGTAATTTTCGTGAATAATTAAAAATGGAGCAAAATATTTTATTTGCCCGTACAATTTACACTTTAATAACCATGAGTAATTAAAAATGCCGTTTCTGATAACGTATCTATGCAAAACATGACGGCTAATGAAAACACGGAATAACTTTTACGCTATTTAATATTCTAGCCCTTGAAAAAAATTATTACAGTTTCGATTCAGTTGGTGTGAAATTGAACATGATTTTTTTGCTTAATTATATGTGAATTCAGTAGCCGTAAAGCATTTTTCTTCACTAATTTTCCCTTTAAAAGCACAACTGATTTATTTCTGCCCTTTCTTTCCATATTACGTTCCTCATACATCAATTATTACTCATAACTACATTTTACGTCATAAAAAACATAAAAGAGCGCAATACATTAATCTTCGCTTACCTCAGTAATTATATTTTTTCATATGTTCTATTCAGCGATTTTTTACGTATTTTTTCAGGTAATTAGTACATTTTTTTGTCTGCACAAATTCATTGCAATTTCACAAACAGCTGATTTAAACAGTCAAAATCTGTGCTGCCATCTATGAGCGGCGTATAAACTAACTGTTATTCTCAAATATTAAAATAAAATCATCCAATGATTTATATAAAGAAAACGGTGAATTATTAAATGGAATTCAATTCTAAAATAATTAATGTAGTGAATAAATCAATTGAAAATATTGCCACAATTTTAAGAGCTTCTATTCTTATGGAACAAAAATCATAACCTACAAATGCAACCAAACTAAGCTTGGTGAGTGATTTTAAATGTTTCTGAAATATTAGATGCAATGTCTAAATGTCAAAAATAAATATAAATTTAAACTTGACATTAAAATTAGATAAATTGTGCTAAACGGTCCTTTAAGTTGATGACTGGTATGTTGGCTGTGATACCAGAAGTCAGCTCATAAATACTAAAGGCATTAATGATGGGAAGACTTTTAAAATTATTTTAGTCGTCAAAGCTTAAGTTTCAGTTTATTTCAACTACTAATAAAACAAATAAAACAAATGCCATAACTTCTAAAGATAATTTGACATATGCTATAATATTCTACAAACTCCGTTTTTTGTATTTGTATCTTGATAGCTGGTAGAAGTGAAATAAATATTTTTTGCTTTTAAAATCGTGCGTATTGTCAGAAATTGAATTATTTGGAATAAATCAATAAAAAGTGTTCGTAGGGTGAAGCGTACCATTGTGTACCAATTTGCGTCATTAGAAGCTGTCATTAGTATTTCCCCTTTTAAGTAGACATAAAATCGAAATGAAATGTATTTTTAGTTTCTGTTTTATGCAAATTTCTGTCCATTTCATTTCACTTATCGCTCAATAACTGAAACGATCTAAACCTCTAGAAATTTCGTAGAAAGGCAAACCACATTAGTTTACACTAATATTTATTTGACAGATCATTGTTGCAAAATGTGATTGTTGAGGCAAAAATGTATACCATTGGTCCGACTCATGCTTTCGGATGTTCTGATTGGTTTAGAATATTTGAGAACTTGGATAAGGGTTTAAATCCACGCAATGATTTAAAAAGTGACAGCTAGCGATTTTCATATTGTGCGACGAACTACGAAGTAAAATTAATAGGTTTTTTTGGTTCAAATTCTGTATATTTATTTATATTTTTTGGTTTAAACAGAGTTTAAACCAAAAAAACCTATTATTTATGATTAATTCTGGAAAACAGATTTATGAAGTAAAAGTGTACTGTAGCCTGTATCAAGCTTATAATTCTCAATAAATTTGTGACAATACTTACACCCAGTCACAAGGGAGATAATAGTCTCAGACAATATTTGAGATAGTAAAAATGTTCGTATTTTTAGTTTAAATAATATGATTGTACCATGAATTCAATTCTAATTCGTAGAGACAGTTTCTTGTCATTTTAGAGACTCTTGACACATGTACCACCTAGCGGACAATTGGACAAGTGTTTCAATGTCGTCATCGTTGAAGACAGTCTTCCAGAAGTAAGAGACAGGATCAACTCATTTTTTGACATTTGCATGTCATCAAATAAAAACAATAAAATAAAATTTAAATTGAAAATGCATCAGAAAAATTAATAATCATTAATTGAATTTGATTTCAAGTATGTCCTTATTTGTAGAGACTGTCCCTACGAATTAGAACAGGGCCTCCTGATTCACAATTTGTCTCATAATTTTTAATTGGGAGGTTCCAAAAATAAATGAAGCAATAAAAGTATTATAAAATTGCACCGTTATTTCGAGAAAAAAAATGAATGGCATGTTTTACTCAATGACCCCTCCAAAAATAGCCATCCTGCTAATATTTTATCACAATTATTTATTTTGGTCAAAATATATTAAAATAGGGGCGCCAACATTTGAAAACAGGTAAAAATAAAAATGACCAAGTGCACCAAAGGATTTATTCCCAATAAACGCAGAGCACGTACCATTTTACAGAAATTTTCTTTTATCTTAATTCGAATCCACAAACAAACAAAATTTACTTCAACTCATTTAAGTATACTTCTACATTGTGCGAAAATTTGTCTAAAATTCGAAACTGTAACAGTTACAGTTAAAAATAAAAATGGAAACAGTGCTGAGTCAACAATCGAGGCAAAAATTCGTGTAATTGATTCTTTTATTAAATAAAGTGAAAATTAAATCTAAATATTATTGAAATTCAATACAGTCTTTCCAGAACCCTTCGTATTAACCTCAGAAGTACCCAGAATAGTGGTCAAGTGCAGGGGCTCTTGTTTGGTGCAAATGGAAATATTTTTGGGTATGATTTAATTTATGACCGAATTAAACTAAAAGGATTATTCTCCTAAATAATTGTGAAACAGAATTCAATTTTTTACAAATAACCCAACAGTGCTACCAATATGAATTCGCAAAAAAGTAAATTCAGATATTGTTTATTTGGAATTAAAATGCCTTCCATTTTAGACTGTCAGGTTATTTTTTTAATCTTATCAAGAGGAAAAATTATTAATTTTTGTATTAAGGAAATTTTTTAAGCATAAACTTGTGGGCGATAATCAGAAACGATAATTAAATATAGCAGTATGCCTAATAGGTAGGTGTTTTTTTTTTGTACGCTGATATTTGCGTATTGAGTAGGTTTTGAGCCCAAAACCAACACCTACATATTTTTAAATTTGCTGTAGGACAATCAAGGTCACTACAGAGCTGTAATATAAAACAATTGTTAGAAAAGCTATCCTAGTTGATCATTATTGATTGATCATTAGTTCAAAAAAAGGTAGAATATGAACATAATAAATGAAAAATTATCAGATACGGTACTGAGTTCATTAAACTGGAATCATACGCTCAATATGGCTCTTAATCATGCAATTTTTTCCAAACGGTAAATCTAATTGTGTTTTAGCACTGGCATTCAGAAAAACATTCCAAAAATTCACTATATACCTGCTTAAAAAATTATAATAATTCCATGAGAAAATTAAATGCGTGACACGATGTTTTGTAAATATTTATGGCCCGATTCAATTTTTAATTATGAGAAACAATAATTTAAAGAAAGCACTTACTCATAAGAGAAAGTCAGAACAAAAATTTCTTCCAGATTAATTTTGGATCTGTATGAAAAATCACTTTATGGTAAATGAGTGTAAAATAGCTGCCATTTTTGCCCTCAAGCTCCCGATCGATCGATATTCAAGTGTCTCAATGTCTCAATGGTACAAGCTAGCCAACTTATAAAAATAATAATGCCCTGTAGGTGATAAATCACTTTAATATGTTTAAAAAATATTAATAGTGTACTAATACAGTAAATTTTCACACCTTATCTGTTTCTAGTAATGATAATGAAAAGAATTTTTCGCAGGTATTAGGCAGTAGGGGGGCTATCTTTCTTTATCAGATAAGTTTTAATCCTATTGTTGTTTAAATTATTTACTCGATTATCAGTAATAGTGTAATTCCTATTTTTAGGAGCTTTTAATAATAAAAATTTAGGGTTTAAGAAAATTTCTTCCATCAAGTTGCTATCACGACTGAAAAGCCACGCCTGCGTAGTAGAGGGGCAATATAAAATTCCCAACTACTCTCTCACCGGCTCAGAAACCATCAGAAACAAAGCAGACATTCGAAGTGTGCGTTGCCCGTTGCGTTAACTAATACACATTCAGCAAAATGCGAGAAATTGTTCATATTCAAGCCGGCCAATGCGGAAACCAGATTGGGGCTAAGGTATTTATCTATATTAATTTATTAATTAGATATACCAAAATTTTGACAGAAGGTGCACATGGTTAATGTACCTGGTTGATGTAGGTCGGGAATCTGGAGATGAATGCGCCATACTTGAAGAGTTTATTGTTTTATTTCGGTTGTTTCAAGACAAACCATAAAATAATAATACAGATTGTTTTGTTGTTTAATTTATTACAGAATTTATTTTACAATTTGGAGAGCGCAACGGGACGCCATTTTACAGACCGGTATTCAAACGGTTATATATGAAAGTTTGGTGATAATCATTATCACTACTAATCTTGATTATTTATCTAGCGACCGGCATTTTTTATCGTCACAATATCGCATTTTTCAAATGTCAATTTAAGTTTTTCAAAACATCTGCAGGGTGTGGTCAGTACACAGCCATCTTAATTACATACTAATACATTATCAGTTGTATCGAAATATTTGCCTGCTTTTTCTTATTTATTTTTTCAATAAATTTTATTTTGGGTGAGCCTTCAACCTGCAACGAACCTCATTTGAATTAAAAAATTTATTAGAATGCCGGCCGGTAAATCATCTCTCTCTCTTCTGACGCTTATCATCCTGCAAATAGAGAGAGATGGACCTATCATTTGATATGGTGCGACCGTTAAAAGTTATTAACCGAATTTGAGTACTTTGTCCTTACTAACGTTCAAGGTTTGCTAGTTTTTATCTTTTAGCAAGATTCGTTGAGAATAATTGAATTTATTTTCAATCATTGAACTATTGGATGGAATGCAAAGTTCTAGAATATCGACGGTATTCTGTTGTTGGCGCGCAACCAACCGTAGGGCGTTTTAAAGGTCATTGCTCTCCTTCGATCTGTCGAGGATTTCTCAAGCGCAACTTAGAAAAGAAAATGAACTGGAATTCGTTGAATATTTCGATCAAAAACAAATTCAATATTAATGTTTGATTCAAATTCTGGAACTGACCTTCCACACCGAACATTATAAAGATAAGAAATTATTATTGCATTGAATTACGTCATTTTTGCAGTTTCTAAATATAGGCATGAGTTGTTACATTAGCATAAATCTTTATATTTACAAGTGGTGTGACCTTCTTTAAAATGTTGGGCACCTTATATGGATTGATTGAAGAAAGTGACTTAATATGAAACTAGTTTCGGAATTATGAAATTTCTTGCATTCATATTTGATTTTTTCCAGTTCTGGGAAATCATCTCCGATGAGCATGGCATCGACCCGACCGGCGCCTACCACGGCGACTCTGACTTGCAGTTAGAGCGCATTAATGTTTACTACAATGAGGCAAGCGGTGGCAAATATGTGCCCCGTGCCATCCTCGTCGATCTGGAGCCCGGAACCATGGATTCGGTGCGTTCTGGACCGTTCGGACAAATTTTCCGACCCGACAATTTCGTATTTGGACAATCTGGCGCCGGCAATAACTGGGCTAAAGGTCATTACACGGAAGGTGCAGAGTTGGTGGACTCTGTGTTGGATGTTGTACGAAAAGAAGCCGAATCTTGTGATTGTTTGCAAGGATTTCAGCTGACACATTCTTTGGGAGGCGGCACTGGCAGTGGAATGGGTAAATATTTTTTTGCAAATTTGTTTCCAAGTGAAACATGTATTTTTATGTGTTCCAGGTACCTTATTGATTAGTAAAATCCGAGAAGAATATCCTGACAGAATTATGAACACATATTCCGTCGTGCCATCCCCAAAAGTATCAGACACCGTAGTTGAACCCTACAACGCAACCCTCTCAGTCCACCAGCTGGTTGAAAACACAGACGAAACATACTGCATCGACAACGAAGCCCTTTATGACATCTGTTTCAGAACTTTGAAACTAACCACACCCACATACGGCGATTTGAACCATCTAGTATCTCTTACCATGTCTGGAGTTACCACCTGTTTGCGATTCCCCGGTCAGTTAAACGCTGATTTGAGGAAACTAGCTGTTAACATGGTTCCTTTCCCACGTCTTCACTTCTTTATGCCTGGCTTCGCTCCTCTTACCAGCAGAGGAAGTCAACAGTACCGCGCCTTGACCGTTCCTGAACTTACCCAACAAATGTTCGACGCTAAGAACATGATGGCCGCTTGCGATCCAAGACACGGAAGATACCTCACCGTAGCCGCCGTCTTCAGAGGACGAATGTCCATGAAGGAGGTCGATGAACAAATGTTAAATATTCAAAATAAGAACAGTAGTTATTTCGTGGAATGGATCCCAAATAACGTGAAGACAGCCGTATGTGATATTCCTCCTCGTGGACTAAAAATGTCTGCCACTTTCATTGGCAACTCCACCGCCATCCAAGAGCTGTTCAAGAGAATTAGCGAACAATTCACTGCCATGTTCAGGCGTAAAGCTTTCTTGCATTGGTACACTGGAGAAGGCATGGACGAAATGGAATTCACTGAAGCCGAATCCAACATGAACGATTTAGTTTCTGAATACCAACAATACCAGGAAGCCACCGCTGACGAAGACGCCGAATTTGATGAGGAACAGGAGGCTGAAGTTGATGAAAATTAAATTCCATTCACTTGCATCATACTTTTCACCTTAATAAACTTTTTTCTTTAATAAGTTATATTTGTATATCTAAGTTAAATTTGTACATTCCCTCATAAAATTTACAAATTCAACTTGTTAAAGATGAAATATTATTCTAATTTTTTATTGGCTTTACTTACAATTGTTTTTATGTTTTTTATTACCATTTCGAATATTTAATAATTTTTCATCCACATTTTTCATCACTAGAACATTAAAACATGGCTGCCAAATCATTCTAAATAGTTGTTTTATTGTACGTTCCTCATCTAAGTATTAACGCCAGATTTGTTCCACTTTATGTCCCTAATCATCAATCCAATAACAGTCCAGTTATCCACGTAATTGACTTTAATACAAAAATGCATTTTAAAACAGTCAAATATTTGGAAAAAACTAGCAAACAAGTTTAACAAAATAATAGAGCAGAAATAGAATAAAAAGTAGTTACAAAATTATGAGTGTTGTTGGTGCACCTATTCAAGGATTAACTGAAGGTCAAACAGTAGTCCACAAAAATGAACAAATTAATAATATGACGTCATCAAGCCTTGCGAAATATCTCCTATTACAATTATTTATTTTTTGACACCTGATTACGTACATTTTTTATTTTTAAATAAGGAATTATCAGAAAAAACTTGTACTATATTATCTTAAACTTGGGTCACACGTAGCTCATTCCATTTCAGGTTTGCCAACAAGGAGCTGCGTTGCGTGATCTTCGTGCGGATTGCTATGTGAGCATGAAACATCGGCTCTCGTGTAAAATTTATATTTCGTTAGTATCTGAGTACTAATTTTGAATAAACTAATCTACATAATGAGAACTGAAAACATTGAATCATAATATTATGACGATTTTTTCCCAATAATTTTTTTATTTAGCATCGTGTGAAACCGCAATAATCCATCATCAAAACGAACGTCGTGTGACACAGGCCTCGTACAACACAACGATTTTAGTTAAGTTTTACTCCGCCCAGTGCGCTGATTCTAGTCCTTATCGGTAACTTTGTACTGGCGTATCTGTAGCTGTTGTATGTATATATGATCTCGGCCCAGAATCAAGCAGACTTTGAAAGTGTACGTTTCGTTATCTACAAGACAAATTCAGCAAAATGAGGGAAATTGTCCACCTACAAGCCGGCCAATGCGGAAACCAGATTGGCGCTAAGGTTTTTATATTTATTAATTAATTAATTTGATATTACTATCAGAATTTTAACGGAAAGGGCACATGGTCTGTGTTAGGTCGCTTTATGAAAGCGGCATATTAATATTGCCTGATATAATTATATTGTGATTTTTTTTACGTCAAATTGTATAAAATATAGTTGCAAATCGTTTCGTTGGTTATTTTATTACAGCTTTTGTTTTATAGTCTTTGAGAACAAAAGTGACGCCATTTCGTATAACAGTATTCTAACGGTTTTCTTTTGAAAGTTTTGTGTTTGTTTTCAAGTAATTTACAATCAAATTTGATTTCATTTGTATTTTAAACCTTTGTGATAATCATTTTTTTACAATTTACTAATCTTGTTATGGAAATATCAATTTATCATTGATTCACCGGCCGGCTTTTTTTATCTAAGCAATTTCGCAATTTTTTCGGTCAATTCGAGTATCTGTCAGTTGCATCAACTGTCAGACTTATATTTTGTGAAATATATGTTACTTTTATTCATTAAAAATTCCCAGGATACAAATACTGTATTCAATGTGTGAATATTGTTAGCATATTTTCTAATTAGGGAAAGCTTATATCGTGGGCCTTTTTTAACATGAATTGTTCTAAAAAGTATTTGCTTCAATGATTTAATGATTTCTCAAAACATCTGCAGGGTGTGGTCAGAACGCAGTCATGTTAAACTACAAATTTCATAAAATACATTGTTAACGTATTAAATTTCTTATCACAAATTCCGTGTTCTATCTTTTGAAGTTTTTTATTTTTCTAAAAATGTTTTTCAGTTGGCTAGTATAAATTCTAAAAGCAGCAGCATTCAACGGATGCCATTTGAATGAGAGCTGGTGCGGCGAAATAATCAAATAATGGCGCCACATTACTGATAAATTAAACTGTAGCCACGGTATTTTTTTCGGCAACCGGTTACATTTACGAAATTGTTTACGTTTATATTTATTTCTAAAAAGTAACGACAAACAAACTAACAAATTTTGCAAAGTATTTTTGATTTATCTGTCAAGTCCCAGTGTTCCCAACAGTCTAATAAAAAATAAATTTATCGATGCTTTCAAAATGGATTTATTTTTTATTTTTCGACATAATGAACCCAAATAAAAAAAAATAGCGTAAGAGATATACGTTTCATAAAGTTATGGTTCATCAGAAAACGCGTGTTATTCGTACGTAGCGCGAATCAATCAAATATTCATAGCGCCCCAGAGCTAAGTATGAAAATATTGGGGGTAAAAATGCGTCAGTATTGTATATGTGAAAATAAAATATTTACATATTTTTATCAAAAAGAGGGTAAAAGAGTTTTGTGTATGTGAACTGAATTTAATATCAGTACAAATTCTGTGCTTCTTTCTTTTTTTATTTTGGACTTTTAAATTTGATATTTGATAAATCAAAATCAATTTAATTGGTTCGATAATTTATAAAGTAAATCATTTATAAACTGACCTTACACACCGACCATTGTAAAAATAAGACATGAATTTTGTTTTCCATCATAGCTTTGGTGAAGTAAGAGATCACGTCATTCCATTTGCTATTTCCAAATTAAGACATAATTAATTGGCACTACATTATCATAAATCTTCATATTTACAAGTAGTGTTGCACACATTCAAGAATAAATGAAAAATCGTAACTATTATGAAATTATCTGAATCGAACTAGTAAGCTGCTTTAAAATTGATATAAACTTAATTTTTCACAATTTAGTTCTGGGAAATCATCTCCGATGAGCATGGCATCGACCCAACCGGCTCTTACCACGGCGACTCCGACTTGCAACTGGAGCGCATTAATGTTTACTACAACGAGGCTAGCGGTGGCAAATATGTGCCCCGTGCCATCCTCGTGGATCTGGAGCCCGGAACCATGGATTCGGTCCGTTCAGGACCTTTTGGACAACTTTTCCGACCTGACAATTTCGTATTTGGGCAATCTGGCGCCGGCAATAACTGGGCTAAAGGACATTACACAGAAGGCGCGGAGTTGGTAGACTCTGTGCTTGATGTTGTACGCAAAGAAGCTGAATCCTGTGATTGTTTGCAAGGATTTCAACTGACACATTCTTTAGGAGGCGGCACCGGTAGTGGAATGGGTAAATATTTTTTTGCAAGTTTGTTTCCAAGTGAAACATGTATTTTTATGTGTTTCAGGTACCCTATTGATTAGTAAAATCAGAGAAGAATATCCCGACAGAATTATGGTCACATATTCCGTCGTCCCATCCCCAAAAGTATCCGACACCGTAGTTGAGCCCTACAACGCAACCCTCTCAGTACATCAGCTGGTCGAAAACACAGACGAAACGTACTGCATCGACAACGAAGCCCTGTACGACATCTGTTTCAGAACTTTGAAACTAACCACACCCACATACGGCGATTTGAACCATCTAGTATCTCTAACCATGTCTGGAGTGACCACCTGTTTGCGATTCCCCGGTCAGTTAAATGCCGATTTGAGGAAACTAGCTGTCAACATGGTTCCTTTCCCACGTCTTCACTTCTTTATGCCCGGTTTCGCTCCTCTTACCAGCAGAGGAAGTCAACAGTACCGCGCCTTGACCGTTCCTGAATTAACCCAACAAATGTTCGACGCTAAGAACATGATGGCCGCATGCGATCCCAGACACGGAAGATACCTCACTGTAGCTGCCATCTTCAGAGGACGAATGTCCATGAAGGAAGTCGACGAACAGATGTTAAATATTCAAAATAAGAACAGTAGTTATTTCGTGGAATGGATCCCAAATAACGTTAAGACAGCCGTGTGTGATATTCCCCCTCGTGGTTTGAAAATGTCTGCTACTTTTATCGGCAACTCCACCGCCATCCAAGAGCTGTTCAAGAGAATTAGCGAACAATTTACAGCTATGTTTAGACGTAAAGCTTTCTTGCATTGGTACACTGGAGAAGGCATGGATGAAATGGAATTCACTGAAGCCGAGTCCAACATGAACGATTTAGTTTCTGAATATCAACAATACCAGGAAGCCACCGCTGACGAAGACGCCGAGTTTGATGAAGAACAGGAGGCCGAAGTTGATGAAAATTAAACTCCTTTTACCTGTGTCATACTCTTTTATTTCTAAGTAACCTTTTCTAAACAAGTTATATTTGTATATCTGTAAGTTAAAGTTGTACATTCCCTTGTAAAATATACAAATTTAACTTGTTATAGATAAAAACTTCTCATTTTGTATTGGCGTTACTCACATTTGTTTTTTTGTTTTTATATTATCATTTCAAATATTTAATTATTTTTCATCCACATTTTTTATCAGTTGGACATTAAAACATGGCTGCCAAATCATTCTAAATACTTGTTTTATTCTTCGTACCCCACAGCGCAACTTTTAACTCAATTTTTCCTTCATAATATTTTCCCAAGTTGCATTCTTCAACCATCTTACATATTTTGTTCAATATTCTACAAGCATTTCAATGCAAAATATTGGAAGAAACTAGCAGATAAGTTCAATTATGTAACATGTTTTCTACGTTCGAGCGAAGCGAGTGTATATAGGAATGAGTGCCTAAATATTTTATTAACAAATTGAGACGGCATGAATCAATAAAAGAAATTGTGCGTGTCAACTTAAAAATATATTCTACAATAAGTTATGGAATGGCGCTTATTCCAAACAAACAAAAAGTTTAAGAAGATTTTGGAAACTTACCAAGAATTCAGAAGGTACTTTAAAATTTCGAAACGTTAAAACTGAATTGTTTGGATGTAACCATAGTATCCAACAAACACACTTTATTACACTAATTGTTTACACATACACAATTAATTTAACATACGTACGCTACATAAAAGGCATAAATGTTTGTATGTACAATCTATATCACATACATACATGAATTATATCATCCACTTAGTAACCGTATCCAAGTGTTCTCTGTATTTTTTTTAATTATCACTTACAAACTTCACAAATTTGCGTACGGTGGGCTTCATATGACAAACGAAACTAAACTAAAATTGTTAATTAAACAAGTGAATACGTTTCTGATGACCCAGGCCGTGGTTCCCTATTATCGGTATATGTACAAATCAACCACTTGCGGACTGAGGCGTGGATGAACATGCACGCCACAATGTTAATCTTATGGGAAATGAAGATGAGAATTCGAACAAGTAAATATTTTACTTTTATATTCATTGATTAATTTAAAAATGTCAAAAATTATTCAAGCTAGCTTCAGTCCGTGCTTGAAATTAAAATTTAAATTCCATTTTAATTACGGTTGTAAAAAATAAGATTCTAATCATAACAAAAAAAATGCCGCGGTAAAAATAAATCCAAACAAGTTATTGAATTTATTTATTTATAAATAGTATTAGTGCGCCTATTTAAGGATTCAGATGAAGGTCGAACAGGTGAGTCCACATATGAATAAATAATAATATCATCAAGCCTTATAAAAAGATTGCTTACGTATATTTCTTTGTTTTCAAATAAGGAAAGATCAGAAAAAATTGTCTTTTAAGCTCACTTTATATGACGCTTATTACGCTGCTGGTTTGCCTACACGAATTGAGTTGCGAGGGTGAACAAATTCATTCATTTTTAGGGACTCGTCATATTTTTCCTATCCATTTTTATAATATTTCAGAGTGCTGGATTCAGTCCATTGAATTCTTTCATAAATTAAATATTTAAAGCGCTTTCCTATTTATTACGTCACAAGAATCTTAACCAACTCAATGAGCATTTCAATTTTTCCCAATAATTTTTAAATATACGAGCTTCTGTTACTCTTCCATTTATTTTATGTTTGAACTAATTTTTCGCATTTTGCATGTTTCGAAAATATTTTCCTCGTGTGAAGCCAGCTTCGTCGCAAAGGACCAAAATAAGGCAAGCAATCCTGCAGTGAAATGAACGTCGTGTGGCGCAGGCCCTATACATTACTAGAAGGTATTAAATGATCGTTGTTCAGAATCAAGCAGACATTGGAAGTGTACGTTTCGTCATCTACTAGTAAAATGAGGGAAATTGTTCACCTGCAAGCCGGCCAATGCGGAAACCAAATTGGCGCTAAGGTTTTTATTTATATTTATTAATCAATTAGATATTAATACCACAATGCTAACAAAAAGTGCATATAATCGATGTATTTTATCTAGATAAAATAAATTACGCCTTTTGCTTGATGTAGGTGTGAATGGCACTATTTTTAAAGTACATTAAAAGATTGTTTGATATTTTTATGCCGTGGGGTGCGGTTACCAGTCGTCTATATTTTGCAAACTTGCCTGACGTTCAAAAAATGGCAGCCTGTAAAAATTGTTCCTTTTTTTCTGCCTCGAGCGCTCGGTCTAATTATTAGTAAAAATATGTCATCAACAAGGTTATTTGCAAAATCAAAATGTCAATTAGTACAGTGTTGTGTACTTTGGATTTTTTTACAATATGAGTATAAACAGGCATTATGACAATCGGCCACCTTATATAAAGATAAATTTTAAAAAACCAGTGAGCTGCTTTGCTTGATTGGATAGGATTTTTTACATTTTGTTCACGCAATTTTATTGCAAATTTTTATCCTAGTTCTGGGAGATCATCTCCGACGAGCATGGCATCGACCCCACCGGCTCTTACCACGGCGATTCCGACTTGCAATTGGAGCGCATTAATGTTTACTACAACGAGGCTAGCGGTGGCAAATATGTACCCCGTGCCATCCTCGTGGATCTGGAGCCCGGAACCATGGATTCGGTGCGTTCAGGACCATATGGACAACTTTTCCGCCCAGACAATTTCGTATTTGGGCAATCTGGCGCCGGCAATAATTGGGCTAAGGGTCATTACACAGAAGGTGCAGAGTTGGTAGACTCTGTGCTTGATGTTGTACGCAAAGAAGCCGAAGCTTGTGACTGTTTGCAAGGATTTCAACTAACTCATTCTTTAGGAGGCGGCACCGGTAGTGGAATGGGTAAATATTTTTTTGCAAATTTGTTTCCAAGTGAAACATGTATTTTTATGTGTTTCAGGTACTTTATTGATTAGTAAAATCAGAGAAGAATACCCTGACCGAATGATGGTCACATATTCAGTCGTGCCGTCCCCAAAAGTATCAGACACCGTAGTTGAGCCCTACAACGCAACTCTCTCAGTTCACCAGCTTGTCGAAAACACTGACGAAACTTTTTGCATCGACAACGAAGCCCTTTATGACATCTGTTTCAGAACTTTGAAACTCACCACACCCACATACGGCGATTTGAACCATCTAGTATCTCTTACCATGTCTGGAGTCACCACCTGTTTGCGATTCCCCGGTCAGTTAAACGCTGATTTGAGGAAATTAGCTGTTAACATGGTTCCTTTCCCACGTCTTCACTTCTTTATGCCCGGTTTCGCTCCTCTTACCAGCAGAGGGAGTCAACAGTACCGCGCCTTGACCGTTCCTGAATTAACCCAACAAATGTTTGACGCTAAGAACATGATGGCCGCTTGCGATCCAAGACACGGAAGATACCTCACCGTAGCTGCCATCTTCAGAGGACGAATGTCCATGAAAGAAGTCGACGAACAGATGTTAAATATTCAAAATAAGAACAGTAGTTATTTCGTGGAATGGATTCCAAATAACGTAAAGACAGCCGTGTGTGATATTCCTCCTCGTGGTCTGAAAATGTCTGCTACTTTCATTGGCAACTCTACCGCCATCCAGGAGCTGTTCAAGAGAATTAGCGAACAGTTTACTGCTATGTTTAGACGTAAAGCTTTCTTGCATTGGTACACAGGAGAAGGCATGGATGAAATGGAATTCACTGAAGCCGAATCCAACATGAACGATTTAGTTTCTGAATATCAACAATACCAGGAAGCCACCGCTGATGAAGACGCCGAATTTGATGAGGAACAGGAAGCTGAAGTTGATGAAAACTAAACTCCTCTTACTTGTGTCATACTTCTTTACTCCATAATAAACTATTATATATATTTAGTTATATTTGTATGTTTAATTTAAATTTGTACATTCCCTTGTAAAGTATAGTAATTTATCTTGTTATTTTATATTGGCTTCACTCACATTAGTCACATTTTTGTGTTCATGTTACTATTTTAAACATGTAATAATTTATCATCCATCGTCCACATTGTTTTTTATTAGTAGGACATTAAAACATGGCTGCCAAATCATTCTAAATACTTGTTTTATTATATGTACCTCATCTTCCTCAAATTATCTAAAACGATCCTTTCTATCCTTCATGAAAATTACATTCTTCAATAAATTAATTTTTACTTGTACTTTATACAATTCACATTTCGAGATTTTGATGGAAATATCCGTTTTAAGCAGCCCTGAATCCATTTTGACTATTTTCGGCTTGACGTTGGGCGTTCGTAACTCGCAAATCTCAATATTTAAGATTGATTTGGGGTCTAGTTGTGCACCTCGCATTGTGATTGCAATCGTCTATAACTAAAGTGCACTTTACTTGAAACTTTTTTTGAATTTTCCGCATAAATCCAAAACGATTTTAATTAAATATTTAAGACGATAGTATCGTCTAGATGCTCATATCCTACTTTCTTTGAGATAGACTGAGCCGGAAGTGCATTTTACTTGACAGTCTTTTAGTATTTTTCGCATAAATTCGAAACGATCAGCCGTAAAGTATTGAACTTTAGTATTTCAGTCTGCTGTAGCATCTGATTGATTGTCTATTATTCTCATAACAATCGACTGAACCTGAAGTGCACTTTGGTTGAATTTTTTTTTAATTTTGCTCATAAATTTAGAACTGCTAGCCGTAGAGTCTTGGAAATCAGTATTTAGGAATGTTGTAGCATAAGAATGATGATTTACTGTTTCTAAAGCAACCGACGAATTTTTAGAATTTTTTGGATAAATCCAAAACGATTAGCCGTGGAATGATGGAATTTTGTGTTTGATTATCGTATCATTAGCTCATTAATTTTCAGATTTCAATTATACATAGTTCAGCAATAATTCCTTTCTAAATTCTTATTTAATTTTCTACCCAAAATTGGGTGAATGAATAAAAAAAATCAAGCAATTTGTGCAGGCTTACGAAACAGCAGCTTTCATTTAGAATCAGTTTTAAGTCTGTAAGTGCTGCAGTCGCTAAGAACTCAGCGTCAAGCCAGCCAGCCAGCCAGCCAAAGTGAATATGACAGCGTATTTTTTTTTGCAAAAATGCGCTAAAACTTTTGGGTAAGGCACTAAAAAAAAAAGCCTACTTAGCCTACTAGTAAGTCCGTTACTGTCTACAACATTAAAATCAATTTTAGACATTTTAAACTTGATATTTTAATTTGTAAAAAGTTTCTAATGCGCTCACGGAGCTTTTGAAAACACTCGCTTCGCTCGTATTATTAACAAAGCCGCTTGTGCATCAAAGAATAACTTTTTACACTTACATCTGAATTATCTATTGAATTTATTTATATTTTTAAGGATTCAGATGAAGGTCAAACAAGTGAGCCCACATTTGAATAAATAATAAAATGGCGTCATCAGGCCTTGTAGAATTTCTCCTTCTGCTGCAATTTTTTGTACTTTTTGTCGCCTCATTTTGATGTAAAAATTGCTTACGTATATTTTCTTGCCCTCAAATAAGGAGAAATCAGAAAAAAAATGCGTTACATGAGTATGAGCACGAAACGTTATGGTAACATTCAATTGTTTTTATAGACTCGTTTGGCAAAATGTCTATATGAAATATTCCCAATAATGATTGAATTTTATTTGTTTTTTTACTTTTAAATCGTATTTTTTCGCGCTATTCGCGTTTCGAAATTATCTGGCATATTCAACTTCGTGTGAAACCAACTCTACCGCAAAGTACCGAAATCAAACAAGCAATCCAGCAGCACCGAACGAACATCGTGTGACGCAGGCCCCCTACAACACTGTAGTAGGTATATAGGATCTCTGCTCAGAATCAAGCAGACATTGAAAGTGTACGTTTCGTTATCTACTAGACAAATTCAACAAAATGAGGGAAATTGTTCATCTACAAGCCGGCCAATGCGGAAACCAGATTGGAGCTAAGGTTTTTATAAATATTTATTATTCAATTAGATATTAAGACCAGAATTTTAATAAATGCTTGAGGTTAATGGCCGTTACATCAATGTGCTGTAGCAGATGTAATTTTACTGTTTCATTTTGAGCATTCCACGACAAATTATTGAGTTTGAGTGCAAACAGCACTTATTTTAGTGCATACGCGCAAATTGTTTGCTGTTTTGAGATGATACTGCAATTGCAATCTGCTAGTGAGCAATAAACCGTTGCCATTGTTCGTTAAAGTTTCTGCTTGTTGCCGCTTATTTTCCAACGGACTTTACAGCACACAACTTTCAATTTTTTTTTTAAATATTCATTTATTTTTTTAAATAATATTACCAACATACCGGTAAAACATAACTGTAATTATATCGCTGTTACTGTTAAATGCTCACAAAAAAACGCTAGCGCAATAATTCTCAAACTAAATTTCGGCCCATCATACATTTAGTGCTTTTCAAAAAAAAAAATTTAATGCGAGCGTAGCGAGCTAATTCATAATTCCTACATTGTGAGCTGATAGTCAAAGCCGGAACAAATTGAATTAAATTCAAATTCAAGCAGTTACAGACGGGTTCCAAGTGAAAGAATCTATACCGCCATATTACCCCCCACCATTTCATTTCAAGGTCAACTCCAATTTTACTTGGGTTTATATGGCTGCGCTCAGCAATGACATCTGGAATGGTCGGAGACATCTGTCGCGTTCGAAATAAAAATCTGTATAATCTATAGTTAATTTCACCTAAGAACGGTACAAGGGCTCTTATAGGATTACGATTTACGGAATGCTTAAATTGTAGTTTCATAAAAGTCCTTGTACCATTTTTAACTGAAATGAACTATACGTTTGGAACACTCAGATCAAAATGTCTTGGAAGACCGAGCAGGTTGAGCAATTGTGCTTTAGGGCTATTCTTTACTTTGAAAATGATATTGGCTGATTATTTCTAAGTGGTTTTTGAAGTTAAAGGATTTTTTAGTGATTGAAAGGCGACGTTTTGTAATTTTAATGTTGTTTATGGTAATCTCATACATTTAACTGATTTTTTTTTTAAATATTGGACGTCTGGCTTTCGTATAATCTTTTTTAAAAATGTGGTTTTGATTACCCGGTAAATGAGAGAATTTACCGGAAATATTTATTTAATTAGAAGTGTTGAAGATAAAAATACAAAGAAATGTAATTTATTTGAATCAATTCTCGTAAAATGTAAAAAACGTGTAGTTTTGTAGATATTTCAATTTAAATGATCAAAAATGTACGAAAATATCTGAATTTGAAAACGAATATTTTGCGACGTTGGATGCAATTAAATCAGACACGTATCTAAATTTTTTCGTTGGACTAAGAATCTAAATTGGGATATGAAATTCATTATTGATAAATTATAATAAGAATTGAAATATATTCATTTTTGTGCGACAACACTATTTTATGTAGAAACATTAAAATTAAAGCGTTATTATTAACAAAAACGTAGGAAAAAACAAAATTTATAATAAAATAAAGAAGATTGAGATAAATATCCCACACATTCGAATTCGTGACAGTGGATTCAAAATTGAAACTTGAAGGTATGTTGAGTCACTCCTGCGTCAGATAAACACCAATTTTTAGCAGGCAGCTGTTACACGTCAAAAATATTGACACTTATTTATTATTGTTAGTAAATAGATAATGAAGAAAATCCGATTAAAAATTATCTTAAGTAACATCTAAATTCAAGTTTTTTTTATTACGGTATGACTTTCATAAGGCGAATAACCTTTAAAAAACTGTTTTAGTGCCACTGACAATAGTAATAGCACTCGTACTAATTATAAAACTAATATTGCACATCGTCTTGATTATTTCAACACATGGTTCACAACTGTCAGACTAAATTGGTACTTGTATAAAAAAGCTTTAAATTTGTTGGAATTCTGGAAACGATTATATTCAGAATTTGAATCAAATTTTGTTATACATTGGTCGCATAGATAAGTCATTGATTTTATTTCTCTGAAGCAAAATGTTATGTAATTTTTGTGGAAAAAGATTACGTCATTCCTTTTGCTATTTCTAAATTTAGTCATAGCTACTTTTCATTGCATTTGCATAAATCTTTATGTTTACTAGTAGTGTGACGTTTTTTAAAATGTTTCACACCTTATATAAATAGATAAAGAATAGTTTTGGAATCTTGAAACCAGTGAGTTGCTTTGAAGTTGATGCATGAATAATTTGCTTGATTAGAAAATTAAATGTCGTGTTTCTTGATTTTTATCTTAGTTCTGGGAGATCATCTCCGACGAGCATGGCATTGACCCAACTGGCTCTTACCACGGCGACTCCGACTTGCAATTGGAGCGCATTAATGTTTACTACAACGAGGCTAGCGGTGGCAAATATGTGCCCCGTGCCATCCTCGTGGATCTGGAGCCCGGAACCATGGATTCGGTGCGTTCAGGACCATTTGGACAACTTTTCCGACCAGACAATTTCGTATTTGGTCAATCTGGCGCCGGCAATAACTGGGCTAAGGGCCATTACACAGAAGGCGCAGAGTTAGTGGACTCTGTGCTTGATGTTGTACGCAAAGAAGCCGAATCCTGTGACTGTTTACAAGGATTCCAGCTGACACATTCTTTAGGAGGCGGCACCGGCAGTGGAATGGGTAAATATTTTTTTGCAAATTTGTTTCCAAGTAAAACATGTATTTTTTTGTGTTTCAGGTACTTTATTGATTAGTAAAATCAGAGAAGAATACCCTGACAGAATTATGAACACATATTCCGTTGTGCCGTCCCCAAAAGTATCAGACACCGTAGTTGAGCCTTACAACGCAACCCTTTCAGTACACCAGCTGGTTGAAAACACAGACGAAACATTCTGCATCGACAACGAAGCGCTTTACGACATCTGTTTCAGAACTTTGAAACTCACCACACCCACATACGGCGATTTGAACCATCTAGTATCCCTCACAATGTCCGGAGTCACCACCTGTTTAAGATTCCCCGGTCAATTGAACGCTGATTTAAGGAAACTAGCTGTCAACATGGTTCCTTTCCCACGTCTTCACTTCTTCATGACTGGCTTCGCTCCTCTTACCAGCAGAGGAAATCAACAGTACCGCGCCTTGACTGTTCCTGAACTTACCCAACAAATGTTTGACGCTAAGAACATGATGGCCGCGTGTGATCCAAGACACGGAAGGTACCTCACCGTAGCTGCCATCTTCAGAGGACGAATGTCCATGAAGGAGGTAGATGAACAAATGTTAAACATCCAAAACAAGAACAGTAGTTATTTCGTGGAATGGATCCCAAATAACGTGAAGACAGCCGTATGTGATATTCCTCCTCGTGGTTTGAAAATGTCTGCTACTTTCATTGGCAACTCCACCGCCATCCAAGAAATATTCAAAAGAATCAGCGAACAGTTTACCGCTATGTTCAGGCGTAAGGCTTTCTTGCATTGGTACACTGGAGAAGGCATGGATGAAATGGAATTCACTGAAGCCGAATCCAACATGAACGATTTAATTTCTGAATATCAACAATACCAGGAAGCCACCGCTGACGAAGACGCCGAGTTTGATGAAGAACAGGAAGCCGATGTTGATGAAAATTAAGTTCGCTTTCCTTGTGTCCTACTCCTTTATTCCCAAATAACCTTTCCTTAATGAGTTATATTTGTATATCTGTAAGCTAAAGTTGTACATTCCCTTGTAAAATATACAAATTTAACTTGTTAACGATTTTCTCATTTTATATTGTCGTTACTCACATTTGTTTTTTGTTACAATTTTGAATATTTAATAATTTTTCATTCACTTTATTTTGTATCAGTAGGACATTAAACATGGCTGCCAAATCATTCTAATGACTTGTTTTATTATACGTTCCTCATGTCCTGTAAATCATTTGAATGTTTACACAAATAAAAATATTCGTCACCTCAAACCAATTTTCAATGGCAAATATTTGGAAAAAAATTAAAGAATCATCTTGATGAAGTTGTGGCTATTTTATACATAACTTGTGCACGTACAAACTCAAAAGGATCTTTTAATCTTTATTGCTCAGTTATTGACTGATAGTAGGTCATGTGCTGTACCCTAAAATTATAATTTGGTGCAATTACGTCTAAAAATACAGATTAAAGAAAATGTGTAACGGGTAGTTATGTACTGGCCTAAATTGATCATAAAAACAAAAGCTTAATTCATTCTGATACTAACATCGAAAACTGCATGTCAATATCTTGTGTAGCTCGCAAGATATTGAGATAAATAGTTTCTACCCTAAAATGGGTACTAACCCATATCAGTTCAAAATTTAAGGTATGAAATTTAATTGCTCATTTTGTGCAGTAATTTTCAGATTTCAATTATGTGTAGTACAGCAGTAATTCCTTTTTGAATTTTTATTGAATTTTTTACCCAAAACTGGGTGTTTAAATAAAATAATCAAGTAGACAGCAGTTTTCATTTTTTAATGTATAAAAACGCGCTACAACCCTTCAAGTTTTTTTACACTTGATCTGCAAATTCAACCTCGTGTGAACTCTACGTCGCCAGTACAAAAATCAAGCAAGCATTCCAGCAGTGAAGGAACGTCGTGTGACGCAGGCCCCGTACAACACTGCAGTACAGTAGTATCAGGTATGATCTGCTCAGAATCAAGCAGACATTGAAAGTGTTCGTTTCGTTATCTATAGACAAATTCAGCAAAATGAGGGAAATTGTTCACCTACAAGCCGGCCAATGCGGAAACCAGATTGGCGCTAAGGTTTGTATCTATAATAATAATTTTTTTCAAAAATTGCACGTAGTCTATGTAGGTCATGATTTCAATGCGCTGATTCCTGATGTTCAACTGTCATTTGAATGCGAAACTATAGTCTATTCTAGTTAAGCACTGTCCAAGGCTACGATTTAAGACTCCTGATTGGTCAAAATGTACTTTGTTGCTTTTATTTCTTGAATTTATTGTTTAAATTTTGCATTTAAAGTGTTTGTATTTTGACCAATCAGTAGCCTTAAAGTGTAGTCCCATAAGAGCCTTAGACTGCTCTTAACTGAAGTAGACTATAAAATGGAAATTATTCAAATGATAGTTTTCTACTTTGAAAGTGGAATAATTAAATTTTGGATTAAATTAAACGAAGAGATCACAATGAAGAGTACTATTGATTTTTTGATGTGAATGTGAAACTTGATATTGATTTTTTATGACTGCCGACATGTCTGTCATAAAATGATTTTTTCTTTTTTTTTAATCCACAATTAGTTAAAATATAATGGGGAAAGTATTGGAATCGTATTTTACTGACAGTTCGAGATTTTGATGAATCTGCCCGATTTAGACCCTACTAAACCCAAAAAAACAAATTTAAAAAAAGTTGGCTGGTCTGGAAGCAAGATAACTTAAAAACGCGTACAAATTTTCGGCTGAAATTTCATATTCAAGCTTTTTATCAAAAAGTTGGTTTTCAGTTTGTGGATGAGCTTTTTTCAACCGGTGGTACCAACATTTTATTGATGGAACTTTTTAGTTTTTTGCGTTTATTTCATAAACGGTAATATTTATTATAAAATATAAAATAACTAAAATTGATCCTTGAATAATTGGGCACAACATTTACCTGAAACATTTTTCGAAATTACCAGTGGTTCATTTGTTTTTATTAAAATTTGAATTATACTTTTCTGAAACATGCGAATAAATTAAATAAATAATATAAAATTAGAATTATTATTGCTCATATTTGGACATCACATGCAAACGTTCGTCAACTGTTTTTTCAAATAAGTAATTTGGCTCTCTTTTATTCTGTTTAGTTTTGTAATTGAAGCTTCTGCCGAATTAATTCTAGTGAAAGTGTCAAAAATAATATTTTTCTACTTTAATATTAGTATGCGAAATGTTGCATTGGAGTTGTTCATCATGACAAGTATTTCGTGCACCGATTTTATCTTGACAACGGGCACAAAATACTGTCAAGAAAAAGAAATCCACTAATTTTTGTATTTTAATATGATTTTAATATTTTTTTAATAATTTTTTGACATCTGTAGAAAAAATGTTGTATGCAACGCGTGCACGAAATTTATTTGGAGCTTTCGAATGATTTCTTTCATTCTCAAGCACCAAAGTATAATTTCGCACACTAGATATATAAATAACTATTAAACGATTGTCAATTGTTTTTTTACAAGTTATTTAAATGATTTCTAGTTTGGTATCAATTTAAAGCTCTCGCGGCAATAAACGTACTAGAAATCTAAAATAAAAATCGTTTTTGATTGACCAGATTATGCCAAGTTTGGGATCAATAAAAGCAATAATTGAACATAAAACTTATAGCTATTGTAAAGTGAAATAGTAACTACCATCTGTCACTTTGACAATGACAGCTGTCAATTTGAAATATTCAATTTATTGATACGACAGTACGACACTCCAAATTTATGAAACTGGCCATAAAATTCACGGTCAGAGAAGTATTGTGTGGCCACAGCAATTTTTTTTGCGTTCTCTGCTCACAAAAAAGTCGCTAGCCCATTCATAATGCTATTGCTGTGGACAGTGATTCCCAAAGAATCAAATTAAATAATAACAAAGAACTGTCATTGGACATCTTAGTAATGGACTGCCCTCTGCGACAAGTTTTGCCCATCAATTTCCATCGATCATTTCACTCATGTCAATTATACTGACAAATTACACACATGAAGATTTCCATCAATTTATTGTGAAGAATTTAATAATACCAACCTAAATATCAGCTGTCATTTTACTGTCGTTAATTTTTGTATTGTGTTTCTTGCAAATTTCTGTAGAATTAGAAGTACAATGAAATTGGAATTTTCACAGTATCTCTTTAGAATCAAACAAACTTAACCGCAAAAAAGATTGGAGGACAACGTCAAATTCAAAGGTTGGCAACAACAAAATGTGGAGAAAAAACCCTAGAATTCCCTAGAAATTGTCGAAAAATAGAACACGTTCTAATTCGTCAATAAATTCATGAATTTCTTCATGAAGAAAAAATTCACGAAGTGTCTCGTATTACACGATCCAATAAATTCAAAATAAAACTTCGTAAATTTATTGATGAAGAAATTGAATCGTGTAATACAGGCATTACATAGTTAAAGTAATAATTATTATAGTAACAAATCGCTTGCAAACGGAAGTTTGCCTCTGCAAATTCCCAAGACCATTTGTCGCGATAAATTTGCTTTACCATGGAGAAACAATACACAGTTTTAATAGATACTTATAATAGCAATTTTATTCGCGAAATATTCTCCACAAATACCACTTACGCAACATCCTTCGTATGCCTTCGAGTAATCTGAAATCCCTCGAGCTGCACTCATGATGTTGCTAGGTAAACAATGTTTGAAAGAAAAATTTATAATAAAACTACAACATCTTGTGACGAAATAATTATTCAAGTATTAAGGTCAATAAGTACAGTTTAATGATTGAGAATAATAGTTTGGAGGCCGAGCCTTGGCGAACTGAATATTCACAATAAAATGTCAAACTTGACAGCTGACAGCGAATAAGTACAGTACCGATTTCGCATAATATTTGGAAACCTCGCTAAGACTCGGCCTCCAAACTATTATTCTCAATCGGTAAACTGAACTTACTGACCTTAATACTTAAATAACTAAAATGCCGACCGATAAATCAACTGTATTTTTTTATGATGCTTATCACCCTGATAATAGGAAGAGATCGGCATACGGGTTGCGGCCGATCACACATTACACGACTGTCATACTGAATGAGCGCTTGTACCGAAAAAAGATTAGTATTTTGGTAGTGATAAGAATTTTTTTTAGTTTATGTGGCTTAAAGTTAATTTTTAACAATATTTGAATAAAATTCTGTTTAAATATGCACTGACCTTACACACCAAACATCGCAAAGATAAGAAAAAAGAGATTACGTTATTCCGTTCGTTTTTTCTAAATTTAGATATATTAGTACGATTTGGAATCATGAAATTTCCTTTGAGTCAAATCGATGAGTCACTTTTAAATTGATACATAAATAATTTATGTTTTAGTTCTGGGAGATAATTTCTGATGAGCATGGCATCGACCCAACCGGCTCTTACCACGGCGACTCCGACTTGCAATTGGAGCGCATTAATGTTTACTACAACGAGGCTAGCGGTGGCAAATATGTACCCCGTGCCATCCTCGTGGATCTGGAGCCCGGAACCATGGATTCGGTGCGTTCTGGGCCATATGGACAACTTTTCCGACCAGACAATTTCGTATTTGGGCAATCTGGCGCCGGCAATAATTGGGCTAAGGGTCATTACACGGAAGGCGCAGAGTTGGTGGACTCTGTGCTTGATGTTGTACGCAAAGAAGCCGAAGGCTGTGATTGTTTGCAAGGGTTTCAGTTGACACATTCTCTCGGAGGCGGCACCGGTAGTGGAATGGGTAAATATTTTTTTGCAAATTTGTTTCCTAGTGAAACATGTATTTTTATGTGTCTCAGGTACCTTATTGATTAGTAAAATCAGAGAAGAATACCCTGATAGAATTATGAACACATATTCCGTCGTGCCGTCCCCAAAAGTATCAGACACCGTAGTTGAGCCTTACAACGCAACCCTTTCAGTACATCAGCTGGTTGAAAACACAGACGAAACATTTTACATCGACAACGAAGCCCTTTATGACATCTGTTTCAGGACTTTGAAACTCACTACACCCACATACGGCGATTTGAACCATTTAGTATCACTTACCATGTCTGGAGTCACCACCTGTTTGCGATTTCCTGGTCAATTGAACGCTGATTTGAGGAAACTAGCTGTCAACATGGTGCCTTTCCCACGTCTCCACTTCTTTATGCCTGGCTTCGCTCCTCTTACCAGCAGAGGAAGTCAACAATACCGCACCCTGAGCGTTCCGGAATTAACCCAACAAATGTTCGACGCCAAGAATATGATGGCCGCTTGTGATCCAAGACACGGAAAATACCTCACCGTAGCTGCCATCTTCAGAGGACGAATGTCCATGAAAGATGTAGATGAACAAATGTTAAATATCCAAAATAAAAACAGTAGTTATTTCGTGGAATGGATTCCGAATAACGTAAAGACAGCCGTGTGTGATATTCCTCCTCGCGGTTTGAAAATGTCTGCCACTTTCATTGGCAATTCCACCGCCATCCAGGAACTGTTCAAAAGAATTAGTGAACAGTTTACTGCCATGTTCAGGCGTAAAGCTTTCTTGCATTGGTACACTGGAGAAGGCATGGATGAAATGGAATTCACTGAAGCTGAATCCAACATGAACGATTTAGTTTCTGAATATCAACAATATCAAGAAGCTAGTGCTGACGAAGACGCCGAATTTGATGAGGAACAGGAAGCTGAAGTTTTTGAAACTTAATTCGCTTACCTAGTGTCATACTTCTTTTTTTCTTTAATAAGTTATATTTATATACTATTGAACTTGTTTTGCATTGGATTAACTCACATTTGTTTTTGTTTTTTTGTTTTTATATTACCATTTGAAATATTTAATAATTATTTAAAAGGTTAACAATAAATACATCGCCTTTTCGAATCCAATATTTTATTCAATCAAATTACATTTTCCATGTGCCAATTTATAAAGTGTCTTACATGTTTTGTCAAATTACCATCCATTTGCGGACAAGTTTGAACTTCATAGCCTAAACAAACCAGCATCAAGCGTCAGTATTTTTATAACAATTGCCAATGGTGTTCATAAATAATCTATAGGTTATCGGGTTTTCATTTATTTCTAAATAGTGTTAGTGCACCTATTTAAGGATTCAGATGAAGGTCATACAGGTGAGTCCACATATGAATAAATAATAATATGACGTCATCAGGCCTCGTTTTCATATAAAGATTGCTTACGCCTTTTTTGTTTTCAAATAAGGAGAGATCAGAAAAAGACTCGTACTGTATCTTATAACGGGATTTCATGCATTTTCGCTTGTTGCTTATGTGTTGGTCGTTAATCGTAGTTACGTCAAGTATCGTAATCGCTATTTTTAGCATAACTGTCACGTCCGCGATTTAAAAAATTGATAATTTGTTATTATAATTGCAGGAATTCCGCTAATCTTGCCATTAAGAGAGATTTTATTTGTCTATAATTTTCTTGTTAATTTTGATGAACAGAAATTACATGGTGAATTTTAGTCACGCCTTTTACCTACTCATTACTTAAAATGTAATACTCTTCTTTAATATTGCAGAATTAGAATAAAAATAAAGGCTTAGTTATTTTTAATTTAATTAATTTCATAATGACGGTGAGAATGGACGACAAGTTGACAATTTTTTTTACTTTTGTTGGTCAGCGTTTATTTCTTTATCACTATATTATATTTCGTCACCGTCTGATAGTCCCTGTTCCATTTAGCCCAACACAAATCATCATAAATCACCCTAAACTATATAGCTGACAATTATTTGAAATTAATGAACGACTTGTTATTATGAAATGATTGTTCTTGATAGTATTAACCTTGATGATCCTTATGTGGGCGTACACACACACATAAATTTCTTGCCCCTTCAATAAGTAATTTGTTGTTGACTTTGACTTAACGTAGGCCAGAAATTTTTAATCCTACTTTCGAATAGTAGAATACAGCATTTGTAAGAATATGTAGGCTGATAATTAATTCGGTATGAAATATGGATGACATGTAGTGGAAAGAGAGTTATTATTAATTATGATTTAAACCGGAAAGCGATAAGGCAAGTGCTAATGAAACAGAATTCTCTACTAGAATATTTATCTATCATTCCATTGTTGGATAATTTATGTATTATAAGTAACAATTGTTTTAACAGTTGCTATAGATATTTGAATCATCCCACAGATTTAAAGTTGGAGGTAGAAAGTAAACCGGTCAAGAGCAAAATTGGAGATTTCCCACGCAGAACAATCAGAAAATATATTTTTTTTGGTTATAACTTTGACAGCTGTCACAGTAACAAGTGACTTCAACAAAATTCCCCCAGATCTTAACCTTAAAATTAATGTATTCTATTAAAAAATTACACCCTCATTTTTCAGTAATTGTGCTTAGCCTACTTTTAAGATACAAAAAAGTCATATAAAATAATACTGATTTCGGTACGAGCAGTAAAGTTAATTGTCTGTTATTTTGTCATTAATGTAATGTACTTTTTTTGTTCACGGCCACACAAGTGACGATAATTTGTAGTTACCCATTGTAATCAAAAAGAGAACGTAATTTTCGAATAAAGGAAAAATGAGCAAAAAATTAATAAAAAATTTTGTGATACATACATACATACAAGTATTTATCATGATATCACAATTTTCCGGCTCCAAATTCACCCTAATCTTTTGATTGCCTGACTTTATTACCCTCTAATATATCTTGATTGACACCCCAAATCCCCCTTCCTGTAAAACTAAACTATTTCGGTCAACAGCCTGGCGTTTCCTCATTTTCCTTAATTTTCTCATATTTCCCTGCGGAAATCGATACCCTCCTGCGTCAGGGCGAGGCACGGTGACTCACCGGTGGAAAAACCCCTTGGGGCGCCTCTGGACAACCCCTAAGTCCACCCTAAGTCGTTTACATCGAAGAATGGATTAATTTAATGTTTTATCTATGAGTTCTGTTTTTTAAAGGTTAAAATTAATATTTATCAAGAGTAATAACATAATAGAGGTGAATTAGGGGTTGCCGGGTAGTTAAATATTTAAAGCTGAGTCATACGTCTCGAATTTATCTTACATCTTCAACTTTAACGCAAAGATAAAATCAAATTTATTCATGAAATTCTACACGTTATTTAAATTGTATATTTAAACAATTAACTGCAGAAAGTAACCTACTTCAATCTAATAATTTTTCCAATTATTAAAATGAAATATTGGGGGTTTGATTTAATAACAGAAACGTCAAATTTAAAACTGAATCTCATTTTTATTATTTTTAGTATTTAAAACTTTTAGAGATAGTGTCAAAATATGTTTTACAGTAATCATTCACTTAATAGTATGTTATGTTGGTGATGACTCATTTCCGTTAGTTTATTTGACATTTCATTTTTTTTTTCATGAAAATAGTTAATGTTTTTCTCATAACCAAAAGCTTGTATTACACTGGACATAATTTTATATTGAAATATATTAATGAAGTAAGAAATTATTATACAAAATTGATTACAAATATATATGGAACATGTTCTATTTCTTTACAGAATTGTAAGTCAAAGCTGGGTACTAGAGTTGCGCAGTGATTTTCTTGTGACAATTTGAGGTTATTAATTATAACTTTTAACAAAAAAAGTTTTTGACCAGTCAAACGAATTTTTCCCATGAGAAAGCTCGAAATATTGAAATTAAATTGACCTTTCACAGATGGTTTAATTATAATTCATCAAACCTGGCCATAGTCACTGAATATATCCTTCAAAATTTAAATTTTATTTTACAGCTAGTCTAAGTGCCAATTCACAATGTGCGTAAACATAAGGAGTACTTAAAAACATAAACGTAAGAAATTTTATAAATTATTAAATAAAGTGTTTATTTCATTTTACGTTGGTACAAATTAGGCTTATTGATGTATTGTGTTGGTTTCTCTGACTCATTTTCAAATATTCTGTTGATTTCGATTCTGTTTCGTGTTTAATGTTTTTCTTTAGTTTCACTTTTATTAGTTTGGAGTTTAGTTTATTTTGTTTTATTGTATGATGTCTAAAAAAGACCTTTATTAATAATTCTATGTCAATCATATTTGAGGCACGTTTCGATCCAGGGCGTTGTCAACTGTCAGATGAAAACATGTGTTTAAAGTTGACGCATGCGCTATTAGTTGTTTCGTACGTAAACATAACATAAAGTTGAATTCATCTCAACTTTACGTTTTCATTACGTAGCTCTTACGTCAATACATAAACGTAAGAAATACATAACTTTACGTTTATGTTTACGGTTACGTACTCCTTACGTTTACGCACATTGTGAATTAGCACTAAGTGGTTACCTTCACATTATTATCAATGTTGCAGCAGATAATAATAAGGTTTCTTTGAAATTCTCGTCCAACAACTTGTTCATTATTTAAAAGCGCTAACTTTTGGGCATTTAAAACTATTTTTCATTTCTTTTCATATTCAACTTTGAAGTTTTGATCAAAAAAATTGAAATTGCACCCACTGATAAAAAATCTTTCGGGGGTTCACAGGAAAAATAAATTATTATATATTAAATTTTGTTTGCCAAATGGCACTTGAATTATTGTCTAAATTATTGAAATATAAATGAATGTTTGATGACTTTTTTTTTTCAAGTAATTTGATTAGTAAATGGAACATAAAAATTTGGAAAACTTATTCAATTTTTATTTTTTATGACTTGATGAAATCGTGTCTGCTTCCTTGGCAAAAATTCAAACTACGCCCAGCACCCAACCCAACTTAGATAAAATAATATTAGACCAGTGGCGTATCGATGCTTTTTTCATTTTGTAAATAAATTTAACGACACCCAGACACGAATAGAATAAGAACTATGTGGAATGGAACGAAAATTTGTACAGGAGACACCAAAGTTAAATTTTCATCAAATATTTATTCAACAGTTCCACATCAATTTCAACAAAATTTTGTATTTTGTAAACAAAACTTCACAAAAATTATTTGAAGCCATGAAGACGTTGTAGCAATAAAAATGATAGACTGGGAGCTGATGACAGATGAGACTTTCCGATTTATACCGCATGCCTTTTTGAGGGTTGATAATTTACCCCTTGATGCAAGCTTGCCGATCATAGTGCAAATTCCAATTAAATAAAAAAGTGTTTTTCCGTATCAACATTTTGCATGACTGTAACATAAAATAGTTAAAAGTGATTTAAAGCCTAGTATTGAAAGGCATGCAATTCAAAACAATCGCGTGAACTTGTAAAAAAAAATGTTGAAATGCCGTGTTTTAAAATTGCATGCCAATGAAAAAATTGGCTTGTACCCCTCGCTTTGGAATAAGAGTGATTTCAGCTAATTGGTTTTACATTCGTGCAAGATTTTCCCAAAATTTCCCATCCTTGTGAGAGATGCAAGCCAATTTTTTACATTTTTAATTGGCATGCAATTTGAAAACACGGCATTGCACAATTTTTTTCTTACAAGTCTGTTAAGAATAATTTACGTTACAAAGGCATGCAAAATGTTGTTACGGAAAAACTCAATATAATTGGAACTTTCCTTATGATCGTTTTTTATCGTTCTTATCTAAGGGACATTTTCAAGAAAAAATAATAATAATAAGCGAATATTTGACGGTTATTGTATTATATATATATATCTATTAGCAACTGTAGCTTCGCTACAAAAATTTTAATAGTAAAGTGGCTACTCAAAAATTTATTTAATCCTCATTGAGTTTTAGGACAGCCTGTATTTTTATTGTCTTACTCAAATTACATTAGGTCGGACAGTATTAGTTTCATTTGTATAAAATCAATACGTGTTTTGCCGCATCTTTATTGTTCAAAGGGAAAGTAATACTTGTTTTACTGGATTTAAGTTGGAAACGAATTTAAATTAATGGAAATTTATTAGGTCGTAATTTAGGGTGTATTAGAATTTTAATTAAATAACAGGAGCTTTGTATAGAAGGCAGAAAAATTTAGAATACTTGTACTAACTATACGGAAACCTCGGAAATATCGCTCATTATTATTTTTTTTTAATATATTCTTTGATTGCAAATATTGAAAATATAGAATTCAGTCAAAAGTTTAATTTTTCTTTCTACTTTAAATTTTGGTTCTACGTGGATCATCCTCAGGAGTGCCAGGTGGGACCGAAACTGTATTTAAAGTACCAGTCAACTATTTTCATAACTTTGAAGTTAAAATCTTAAATAATTCAATATTTAGAACTTGAAACATTTATTTTTTAGTTTATCAAAAGCCAGTTCATAAGAGTTCATAAGTTTTTTATGATGTTTTTGGCATTTTATATGTAAAACATTTTTTTTATTGGAATTATCAACTTGATAATTTTATATACTTTTTAAATGTTTTGTATTTTATTAAAAAAAAATGTGAATCAATTTGAACTGTTCTGGGAAAAAATTCTTTTCTTTTTGTACTACATTGTACAAAATATCAATTTCTTTTATCCAACAATAATATAACACTTTCCATTTGTTTATCTAGTAAATAATTCATCTACTTCTCACGATCCAGAAAAAAGTACATGCAAAAATTATTGTTATACATTCTCAGGGTTCATTGTTATCTTAAAATGAAACTCAACTATCTATTTTAAAATTGAGTTTAACATTTGGCGTAGGAGTAGTGAATTATACAAGATTTGGTCAAGTAATTTGCCCGCACCTTTAAAGGAAATGACGTCATACAGTAGAAGACGCTATGCGGAACAATGAGCAGTTGCATATCAATTCTTTTTTATGCATATAAAATTATATTTCAAACATAAAATAATGTACTTATATCTAAATATTACTCATTCAAAATTGCAGCCCTCGCAATTTTTTTCTTCCTTGAAAACATAAAACAAATGATTCATACAATTCCACCTATTGCTCATCATTTGTTTTGTTATTATCGAGTGGTTTCCATGGGGACAGTATGAAAATGGCTACCTTCGCAATTTTATTGCGTGTATTTATCATAATGAATTCATGTATAAATTAATTCGTGACTACAGAATACCTAAATTTAACGAATGTAGCAATTAAATATTGTATTGATCAACTGTTCTGCTTCTAATCGCATCACGATGTCGAATGGATTAGGGATTAATTTTCTATTACAAATATTTGAAATTTCAAATTATTCTACTAATCCTAGGTATTTAGAGCATCTGTTTGACGGAAACCATGATTCATTAGTAAATAATGCAAGTAATTAGAAAATAAATATTAGCCCACCTCTTTACTAATTATTTAATAAAGTAACTAGTTCTAATTGAATGAAACAGATAAACAGAATCAATTAAAATGGGCGTGTGAAACGAATCCGCGAGAAACATCTGAATTCAACTTTCTGTCCCACTTCACTGACGTGTTCAAAAACAAAAAATCTCTACAACAGATGTTTCTTTTTCTGAAACATTCACTCATTTCTAACGGATTGACAATAAATTTTACTATCTAAAGCATCAGGAAAATAAAAAACTACAGCTTCCAACTCATTGTTCGAGAATTCAATATGATTTGGGGGGAATAACCTCAAAAAACTGAACTATTTAATAAAAACTATTAGCATAAGCAAATTAAGGCTATAACGTCATGGATGGTGTCCTCTTTAATTGGAATTAATTATAATAAAAGAAAAATATACTGAGAATGCATCTAGTGTTTTAAAATATCAAACGTTTTATTTTTGAAATGTAGAATGTAGGTCGTTTTCATGTATAATTTATGTTATTTATGATCATAAATTCTGAGGAGATTTTATCAGGTATTCAGAAAAATATCGATTTACAAGTCGAAGAAAGAGACTACAAAAAGACTCATGGTGCCATCTAGCGGAAAGTACAAAAATTAAGACAAAAAAATGTGCGTCGACGCGCAACTCTTTTTACTGACTTATTCCAAACGAACGAAAAGTTTAACAAGATTTTGGAACTTACCAAAATTTTAAAATTTCGAAACGTCAAACGTTAAAGCTGAATTATTTAGATGTAACCATAGTATCCTTATCCAAAGAACACGCTTTGTCACACTAATTTATTATAAAAGGCACAAATGTTCGTATGTACAATCTATATCACATATTACTTGAATTATATCATCCACCCAGTAACCACATCACTGTATTATCCGTTTTTTTAATTATCACTTCCAAAATCTAAAAATTTATGTTTGATTTCGATTTAATTTGTGTACGGTGGTCTTCATTTGACAAACGAAATTAAACTACTAAAGTTGTTGATTAAACAAGTGAATAACGTTTTTGATCATCCAGGCCGTGGTTCCCTATTATCGGTATACGTGCAAATCAACCACTTGCGGATTGAGGCCTGGATGAACATGCACGCCACAATGTTAATCTTATGGGAAATTAAAATGAGCATTTGAACAAGTAAATATTTTACTTTTATATCAAGAATCAATTGATTTTAATTAATTTTTCCAATAATAATTGAACTCTTCGGTGGCATCACAATAGATTTTGATTTCTGGATTTATTAACAGGATATAATTTTGCCAAAATTCTTAATTAAACGTATGGTGTACAAAATAAAAGTATTGTAAAACTGACAAAATTCACATATCAAGATTTGGATGGAAATATCCGTTTTGAGCATCCCAGAATTCATTTTGACTATTTTTGGCTTGATGTCGGTGTGTTCGTAGCTCGCAAATCTCAAAACCTATCGAACGTATAATATTGAAATTTTGTATTTAAGACTGGTCTAGGGTCTAGTTGTGCACCTCGCATTATGGTTGCAATTGTCTGTACCGGAAGTGCACTTTACTTGAAACTTTTTTTGAATTTTCCACATAAATCCAGAATTATCAGATGTAGGATACTGAAATTCAGTATTTGAGGTTAATGTAGCATCTCAATGGTTATCTTCTATTTTAGTACCAATCGGCTGGGCCGGAAGTGCACTTTATATAACAGACTTTTCGAATTTTTCGCATGAATTCAAAACAATTAGTCACAGAATATTGAAATTTCGTATTAAGCACTTTTATAATATCTAGTTGTGTACCTCGCATTATGATTGCAATCGTCTGTACCGGAAGTGCACTTTACTCGAAACATTTTTTGAATTTTTCGCCTAAATCAAAAACGATTGAACTTAGAATGTTAGAATTCAGTATTTAAAACGAGTGTACCATCAAGATGCTTATATTATATTTTCATTGAGATCGACTGAGCCGGAAGTGCACTTTACTCGAAACATTTTTTGTATTTTCGCCTAATTCCAGAATGATTGAACGTAGAATGTTGAAATTCAGTATTTAAGACGACTGTATCGTCTAGATGTTCATATTCTATTTTTATTGAGATCGACTGAGCCGGAAGTGCACTTTACTTGACAGTCTTTCAGAACTTTTTGCATAAATTTGAAACAATTGGCCGTAGAGTATTGAAATTAAGTATTTTACTCTGCTGTAGCATCCGAATGATTGCCTACTATTCTCATAACAATTGACTGACCTGGAAGTGCACTTTAGTTGGACTTTTTTTAAAATTTTGTCCATAAATTCAGAACTGTTAGCCGTAAAATGATCGTAGGATGATCCATAGCAACCGACTGAGCCGAAAGTGCACTTTACTCGACAGATTTTTAGAATTTTTTGGATAAATCCAAAACGATGGAATTTTTTCAAATTAAAAAAATAATTTTTCAATGTAATGAAATGTATTATATTTAGAAAATAATTTTTACAATATGGTTGAAATAAGTGTACAACTACTCTTAAAAGTAAAATTTTAATAGTAATAAATAAATCATTTTTCGTTTAACAAACTCATTGATAGTCGACAAATAGTGAACAACCCTAGATGTCAAATGTGTTTTACATGTTCACAAATCACAGTTCAAAAACATAACCCAGGAACACAATTCAAAAAACATTCTCAGACAAGGTACACCCAATAATAAAAAAAGCATTTAGGGGAGTGAGAAAAATACAAACATTTCCGAAAATGAATTACGAATCATCTTATTAACAAAGATAGAATTTTACAAGACCAAAAGGACAATTTTTTTGAATCAGTGGTTTTGAAGTATAGATTTTTTCAAATGGCATCCTTTTGTTGTACCTTAAAAACCACTAGTTTAAAAATTATTTTAAGCTTCTTTATTAATAAATAAATGCTTCAATTATTTGTATTTTCATGCGCAACTTTGTGAAAAACTTGTGAAAAAAACTGCGAGCAATATTTTCCCAACATTAATTCAATTTTCAGTTCTGTTTATCTTCTTCCCACCCACCTACACTCCATTTTCTCAATCAATGTTGCTGATTTTGCTGTTGCTCAAAATGCTGTAATCTTCTCCTCCTTAATTCATCTTCCGCCGTGTTTACAGTCGGTATCGATGACGTACTAGGTTTAGATACATTTGTTTCCATGGAATCAATAGAACTAGCATTCGAACTTGATGAAGTTGATGGTTTTACTGTTTCTTCTTCAGTAGATGGATTGCTTGAATTATTTGGAATTGGGTTTGTTGAGCTTGTTGGGGTTGTGCTTGGTGGTTGAGGTGGCGGAGTGCTCATTGCTGCGGCTGCGCAGTATTGGTGCATCATTAACACCGACGCGTCCAACATTACCTAATTGAACACATTAATAATAAATCGATTTAAATCATAATTTATTACTTACTTGAATATTTCTTAAGCACTGTATCCTCGCCTCGATGTTGGCCCTTTCATTTCCTTCCATTTGGCTCAATTCTTCTGGCGTTAAAGACCTCAAATTTTTTGGCATCATCGGAGGCGGTGCCATAAATGGCATAAACGGAAAAGGTGGTAACGGTGGCATAAAGAATTGAGGTGGTAAGTTTTGTTGACCAGGAGTGGACGAAGATGTGCCTGGTGCTTGTGTTGTTCCTGGCTGTGGTGGTTGGCCAGCAGCAGCAGGTTGAGCTGGGACGCCTCCGGCGGCAATATTAAACGGATTGGCCGCAAATGCGGGGAATACCATTGCTGGCGCCATACCTGCACAAATATAAATAATTAGTATTAGTTTTTAACAAATTAAAAGTTTCCTGACCTGGAGGCATTCCAGGGGCAGCGTTAGCAGCATTCTCCTCCCCGCCTCCTAGACGATGTCCAGCTGCAGCTGCAGGTCGTTGTTGAGCAGTTTGAACCGGCGTAGGTCGCAAAATCTACAAAATTCCCAATAAGTAATCCAAATCGTGATTTATTATTTTGTCTTACATTCAAGCGACATGTCGGACAAGTCTGTTGCCTTTGGAACCAGGATCGTAAGCAACTTGTGTGGAAAATATGATTACAAGGCAGTTTCTTTGAAGCTGTGGTCATTTCTTCACGGCAAATAATGCAGACATTATCGGCTGCTTGTAGTTCTTCTGCAGTTGCGTCAGGGTATAAAGTGTTCATGTTGCGAATAGCGCGGCGGGACAGAATTACGTCATTGAAAGCTTTCTTGAAATTTCTAAACAAAAACACATTTTAATAGCAAACTTCAACAGATATTTGGCTTTATATTTCACGCAAAACTACATCTGCAGGAAACAATCAATTTTGCGGTCTTCTGTTACAATAAGTAACAGAATTTGATAACGTGGCTTTCAAGCTGAAATCTGAGGTGTTGAGCTCGTTTTTTGATGATGTAGTTCTACGTCAAATAAAAAATAAAAAAACTTACCTCATGGTGTAGTACATTGGTCGGAACGCAAACAATGGCAAAGTATAGATCCTAACCATTATTGCGACGAAGGAAACATACAAAATTACTTTTATAAAACCCATAACTAGCTCTGTGTACAACAAAAACACAGCTTTGTTATCCCATGGATTGTCACTGTTCAAATCCACTGAATGCAGAGCATATTTGATAGCAATATTGATTACCATCGTAATCAGAATTGCATATTCGAATCCAAAAACTAATTGTACTGATGCTCCTTTTGTAACTGTTGATTGATAAGCATGGCCGATAAAATGAAAATCTAATGTGCCCAATACTGCTAAGAGGCTTAATACTCTTATGTGGAACAGCCAGCTTATCACAGGACTGCGCTCCATCTATAATTATCAATAAATAAGTTTTTAAAAATAAAAATTAAGTCTGAATATTACGTACGTAGTCAACACGATCGTCCGCTAACCAGTGAAACGATTTCAAAAACAGCAAAACAGTAAACAGAGCTACGAATTTCGGATTGAAATCATCTCGGAAAACTGTGAACGCTAAACATGTCTCTGTTATAGCGTACCAAGATCTTTCCATCAAATGCTGCAATAATAAATAAATAATTACTATCGATAAAAGTTCAGGCTGATAATACACGTACTTCAAATTCCGCTGCTCGTAGTTGTCCGAAAAAGACTTTCCTCATAAGTTTACCCGTTAGTAAAACTAGGATAAAGGCTTGAATATATATGACCTAAATCAAAAGGGTTTGAATTGAAATAGTATGCGAAATTATCGAAAATATTGTACTTACAGCCATACTAGGATTAGACTTGGTTATGTACACAACAGAAGGGTAAAATTGTTTCTTTTGGTAATAAGCATTTCCAATCACAGCTGTTGTTAGTGCTAAACTTATTATTGTTATTCCAAACGCCTTCATTTTTTAAATATTTTCTTATTTACACACTACTAATTTGACACTTGTCTTGTAAATTTAGGAGAAACGTCATTACTGATTTTACTGATGTGTACTTAGCGTAGCGCTCTCTGCTACGTATTTCAAGTATTATTTTGAATTAAACCGCGCTTTTTAAACAGAAAATAAATAAATAATATATTATTTTGCATAGTATTCTTTATTTTGTGACTATTATTGTCCATCAAAAGTCAGAATCATATTTAGAAAATACGAATCTGGAAATATTAGACACAAAAAAATTGGTTTGTTCGAATTATTATAACGAATAGTCATGCAAACAAATTGACAAATGATTATAAAATCAATTGGGCTAAGTACAATTTTTCAGCTTTTCATACTTTAATCACATCAAATAATCTATTTTTCTTTTTTTCTACCACTCTCTATGTACTGAATCAACTAAAATTAGTATACACAAATTTTAACATTCAAACACCTCGAATCTACTTATAATTATAAAATTAATTTGCATTACGTCCAACCACAATATTTAAATCGCCGTTTTTACCGTAAATAAACTTAAATGTCAAAATATCCACAGATAGTCTAATCACAGACTCGCATTCTGGTTCAGTAATAGTGTACAGTAATTGATTTTACTACTCATTACCAGTTGTCGCTAGTATCGCGTATTCGTATTATTAGTTGCAGTTGTACTGTCTATGCGGGGTATACTCAATGACTTTGTAATGCGCGATTTTAGTCCTTATTCAAATAATACATAAAGAACAATAATTGTCAATTGATACAAATGACAAATAACCAACAGTAATCATACTTTTCAATATTTTTAATATAAAAATCAATAAATAATAATTGTAGCATGCATTTTACAGGCAATTAAACTAACAAAATGTTCTTTACTATAAACACAGCTGATATTGGGAGCGAAATGTCACAACCAGGGTCACAACAAAATCTGTCACATTCAAATCTCATACATTTGAAATTAGAAATTGTAGAATGGTTAATCAAACATTATTAGTGTCTAATTTATTGTTTGAACTCTGTTTTTGATCAAGTACACGTATAATAAAAATTGTTTTTGACGTTTTTAGCGAATGTCACTTTTGTCAGTTCCAGGGTCAGTTCATTGGTTTTAATTTTAATTAGACATTCCACGCATGTAAACCACATGAAAATATCGTAGTGAGAAGTCAACAAAACATATTTCTGCAAAATTTGGCGGTATTAGGTCAAAGGGTGTGGATTTGTATAAGTTTCCAGACAGACACACAAAAATCTGCCTCTAAAAGTAACTGTCAGGGACGAACGGGATATCATTTTGACATGAATGGAGCAGCAAATACGTATGGTCCGGAAATATATATTAATTATTACCAAACGGACCGGGTCGGGCCTAACAGAAATAGAAAAAGCTTGTTGAATGCTCTAATTTTACATTAATTTCGTGAATCGTTGGCCATACCCCAAAAGATTTGTGACGCGGGCCGATTACAATACCCACATTTTTTTTTGACAGTTGATTTGAAATGGACATTGTGTTTCTGAGGTTATGTAATCTGTCATTTATTGCTAATAATGAATTTTAAACTTATATTTAAAAAAAATGACAATTAGACTTCACCTGCGTATTAATCCTAAAAATTATTAAATAAAGCAACCGGAGTATGTAACAGAGCTGCCTATCATCAGGTCGCTCGCAAATGATACACGGGTTTTGCTTGCTTTATATTGAGACAGAAACGACAGAAAATATTTCCTCTCTCCTCATCTCACGTAAGTTCTGTTTCCACAGTTACGCTGACACTGCAGTGAAACGAGCTACGATTTTATTTATTTATAATTGTCGCTCGCGGCTCCGCCCGCATATAATTTTTTAAAATCAGTAAAAAAATATAATTAATCGCGGGCGATGTCCGCGATTAATTATATTTTTTCTATGCTTCCTTTTGTTTTATTCAAGATTAATCAATCCAATTGACTTTCTGAAATCAATGACAAAAAGTAATAAAAAATGTAAGTATCTTCCAATTTGATTCCTCAGGTTTGGATTTTATTTAAAAAAATGAAGAATATTTGAAAATATATTTATTGTTACTGTTTGTTACAGTAGAAAATTAGAACACATTTTAATGATAATAACAAAAGATACTATCAATTGTAATTAATAAATTTTAATTCTTTTAAAAATTCTTGTCAATTATTTACATTAAAACTTTCGAATATATACAAGTTAAACATTAATAAAAAATTTATTGTCTTATAACTCTGATTGGTTTAATTTTTCTAGGCGATTTTGCAATTTTCTTCTCATTTTCTTTTTCTAATGATTGCTCAACAGCTCTTTGTCGCCTTAAAGCTGGATTTTGTCTGGGAAAGGTTCCTCCTCGTCTGACTGGTTTTCTTTGCACATTTTTACCAGTGTCTTGAGAATTATTGCTTGTATTACTATCAGATAACTCATCAAATAATTTAGCTTTAGCTAAAACCATTCCGGCGTTTTGAGAGCGCAGTCTTGCAAGGGAAGCCCGATTTTGTTCCGCAGTTAATGGAGTAGCTCTTTCTCCTTTTTTGAAGAAATTTTCGGCACTGGCCCATTTTTCCAAATTGGAAGTATCTTCAGAAGTGTTTGGAGTGTGACTATGAAAAGAAGATGCACGGGTTATGTCAATTGTTTTTAGAGGACTGGGTTGCGGAAGACCTGAGAGAACTGTGTTTGGTCGACCTCTTTTTAAAGTGACTCTAGGTATATGACAAGAATTGTTTCTAGTGACTCTTGATTGTCCTTCTTGCGACCTCCTCCGTATACTTCCAATTTTTCTAGCACTCGGAGATCTTATAATTTTACGCTCATTACTTCTTCGGATTTTCAATTCTCGGCTCAGTCTTTTGGCTAATTGTTCTGTTGATGGACTGCTAAGACATTCCACTTCTTCTAAAGTTTTTTCATAAACAGACTGGACATGACTAGAGGTCGTAGCGGCTTGTGCATTATTCAATTCTTGTGAAATTCGGTCTTCTATTGCAGAAACGCGACTTTTTATTTCCTCATATTCGCTTTTAGGGATTCGGACAAATTCTCCTTCGGAGGAAGAAGTTTGTTTGGATTCTTTGAGTGGTACGAGAGGTGTATGAAGTGGTGTTTCGATTTCTGGCTTAGGGTGACGGCACACTGGTGTCTGACCCGGCTTAAAAGGCGTATTAACCAAAGCTGATCCCTGGGGAAGAGTTTCTAACAATTCTTTTCTAAAATTAAACAAAATTAATTCGAAAACAAATAAAATCAAGTTATTTTATTACCTCTTTTTATTGGAAAAACCAGAATTTTGAATAATCTTCCTTTTCTTTCCAGATCTTGTCAGACAAGGCGTCAAAAGAAGATCAGGCGTAGCAGTAATTTGCTTCGATTCTTCAACTGATTTGGAGCTCACCATTTTCTTCAAGCCATGAAACATTCTGGTAAGTGATCCACTTCTTCGTTTCTTCTTTTTTTTCATTTCCTCGTCTTCCTGATTCGGTACATGAAGAGATTCGATGATATCGGGCGGTACTTCGCCTATTTTTTCGGCATTTTCGAGTAGAATTTGTATTACTTGTACATGGTGCGAAAGACGCTGGGTTGAATACGAAATAACTTTGTCTTCTATGGGCATCACAGTTGGGGTCATCACTATGGCGATATTTTTAATATCCATTTTGTTAAACTTCGAATATTGTACAACTCGTTGGAGAAACTGAAAATTATTTTGTTATTATATTTACGTATTGATCTACAAGTATGTATTACCTCCATAAAATAAAAAAGAGTGTTTAAATGTAAAGGAGGCAACAACAAACATGCTAATAAAAGAGCTTTAACAATTTCCCCTTTTTTGGCTAATAAACACTGTAAAAACGTATCTTGATACACAAACGGTATTAGGGGCTCAGGTAATTCCCTAAAAAATAATTTCAAAACATTGGCGACATCAATAACATGATGTTCGCTGCTTAATTCGCAACCGGAATCCAGCAAAAGCTGAAAAAATCACTATTAGTGCTTGTAATTCATTTATTTATTGTTTAAATACTTTGATTTCTTTTTGCCGAGCTGTTGAACCAGCTTTACGAAATAATCCCTCAGTTTCTAGGCTGCAGGAGATATATGAACATAATTCGTGAACTAGTTGAGGCACTTGGAACTTTGTACCATTTTCTAGTTTAACAGAATAAAGAGGAAGAAAATTCAATGATTTTTTGAATACATGTTGGGAAGTAGTACGATTTTCCTGAAAATTATATTAATATTTAAAAATTCCAAGTGATAAAATTAGGAATTTATAATAATTGCTAACCTGTATTTTCTTGTTACTTTTCTTTGTTCTATGTTTAATACCTAAATTTCTCAGCTTCTGAACTATACTTGAATGTAGATTTTCACACTTTTCTACGTCTGAAATATGCATTTCAATTTTTCAATCGGTACGGGTTTAAAAAATCATAAAATTAATCACAGTTGTCAACATATTTTAAATCTGTATTTATTTTTTATTCTTTGTTGTGATTGGCTACATATGATTTTCAGTAACCGTCATTCATCCCATGACAAACAGTACCAACCACAATTTAATACATTATTTTTGTGAAATAGCGCAAATATTTGTAAATTTATTATATTAAATAATATACCAGTGTCTTACAAATGTCATTTTCTTTTTATTTTAATCCAGTTTTAATCAATCAATAATTATTTTATGAACAATAATTTGGAACCGCAAAACCACACAGCTGGCAACATTGTCCAGTAGGTACTCAAGTTGACAAGCAAAAATTCATTACTTGAATCAACAATTAGCATGTATATAAAGTGTTTATTTATTGTGAGGTGCTCCAAATTAACTAATCATGATTAGAATACTGTTGTATTACGTTATTTTTGCACTGAATTTAGTACTATGGAAGGATTTAACGCTTGCAGGTAAATAATAATATACTAATTATTCAACAATTGATTTTAATAAGTTTTTAATGACAGATGAGGAGAAATGCGTATTAAATGACGCACGGAAGGGACATTGCAAGATAAATGAAATATGTATTGTGTCTGTCTGTCAATGTTTACCGGGATATACAAGACTGAATAATACTTGTACTATAAATGTACCAAGTTCGAATCCCGTTCCGAGCCCGGCACCATTTGGGCCGATGGATGACCCACCGGATGCACATAATTCTAGTGTTGCTGCAGCTGTCATCATTCCTATTATGCTAATTTTGATTGTGATAGGCTCAGTAGTTCTTGCCAGGAAATATAATTTAGTATCTTGGGTATGTATCCTCAAAAAATATGCTTTTGGCTTAATTAACGCGCAGTTATTTGATCGATTTTTTGTTAATTTAGGAAAATTTGTTAAAAGACATTTATATCGTTATCTCACAAAATTAGAATACTTATCATTGGGAAAACAATAAATAATTTCAACTTCAAACTGATAAACTAAATACTAAAACGGTATTTCCTAATGGAAATAACAAAATTATTTTTAAATTTTCCATTACATTGTTGTATTTTTTTTAATAATATAAAAAAATCGGATTGCATTCGCTTTACGTAATTCCAATTCCAAATGAAAGCAACAAAAACCATTATTTTAAGAACAAAAAAGTATTTAAGTTTGTAGCTGGTTATTTTTTTAGTTTTGTGCTAAAATCTAAAAAATATTTTGATATTTAGGTTAGAAATAAAATAAACCAAAGACAGACCCCGTACGATGAAGTCATGATAGGTCAAGACGATGATGATCCTCCTTTAGCCGGCGTGTAAAAAATCAGCATTTTCCAACTGATAGATAGACCATTAAACTATGATAAAATAACTATAAGGTTGTATTATGTAATAATAGCAAAATACCTGACTATATTTTTGTGCAATTATTTTTACTGTTTACTATATTTTAGTCAAAAAATATTTTTAAACTTTGCTATTATTGTCGTGAAATCTTGCTTGAAAAAATGTTAAAAACTACAAATTATTTGTTGTACAGCTTTTGCACAAAATTAAGTACAATATTGTTGATTTTATTTGTTAAAAAAGAAACAAAAATATTAGCAATATCTTATTTCTTAAAATAAACTTCCTGTACAGTCACATTTCACATATTTATTTTATCTTCTAAAGCAAACAACGTAAATTGATTAAAAAATGTTTGACTTTTGCCCTTTTATTGTTTTAAATCATGTATCGTTTTAAACATAACCACGTTTTTTATCATTCAATTTTTAACCTATTTATTTAAATAATTTATTTATGCCATAGCTACACCAAATTATGTAATGTGAATCTTACAATTAGATATAAAAAATATTATAGTAATATTTTATATCGGCTAAATATTTGTGCATGTATTGATATATAATAAATGCTGTGATATGAAAACTGCAACGTTTTATTTTGATTCATTAGAAACAGAAGGCAAAGCAAGAATATTTATTTAACCTCTGAAGGAGGTTCATATCTCTATAACAATACTTGATATCTTTATTTTTTTAAGTTGTTATCGCCTTAAAACAACAAATTAGAATTGCATACAGGTCATCCAGAATTTTGTTTGTTAGTAATTTCAAAGTTTATAACGTGACAAAAACATCCCATTTGTATGCGGCTACGATGTCAGGCAGGCTGCCAAAAATTGCCAAAAACGGTTTTTTGCGTTTCATAAAAAACTGTGCATCTGTAAGTTCTTTTGATCCCTGATCTGTCCAGTAGCTTTTTGGTAAATTGAAAGAAACCGTCATTTTTGGCCATTTATTCGAAAATTCATAACTCGCTTTCTAATCAATACTGTAACGTTATTTATTTTAATTTAGGGAGCAAAAGTTACTAAATACTACTATTTATTTTTATGATTTATTAAAATATTAAATTAGATAACTAACACTATTTCTTATTTAAACTAATTATTACACTACACTATAACTTAACTTTAATTATTTATGTCAATATTGATTTATTTTAAACAACACAATTTATTTCAACCACTAGCAGTCCATATTATAAGGTCTCTGAGCCAAAATTAATACTACGTTTTTCGCGCAAACGTCCAGGCTTTTCTAAAAAGCGCTTGAAGGTATCAGCAATTTTCTAGAAAACAAACATATTCGCTTCTATTTCTTGATGTAAAATATTTCCACAATAATTCAAGCACCAGTAAAGCCGAAATGACTAATTTATAGACTTCAATTCGTTACAATACTAAGACTCAAAACTTTGACAGAATGTGGATTCAGTAACGCATCATTTTTTGGTGATTTCAGAAAGATTGACTGAACTTTTTGAAAAATGCTGAAAAAACCAAAAAAAAGTTCTTCCGGAAAACGGCAAAAAAGAATTTCGTTAGCCAACGTAGATCAATTTTACAAGAAGCTTTTTTTTTTGTCAAGGGTTACTCACAACCCTACTCAAATGTCGTTCCTTTTGAGCGTGTGTAAGCATAAGAAAAATCGATTGCAAAAAATCGAATTAACAATTATGGAAGAGGCATCATGAATCGTTATTATGTTATTGTTCATTGACAATTTCAACAGCATTTCCAACAGTTAAAATGTGCGGAGCCAGTTCACGTGAATTGGGCGTGGCCTCTCGAGCATAGTGGTCTCCTACCAAGGAGCAGAAGTGTGGTTTTTGAACCTTATGATCCTCCGCATGAGCAGTGAGATGACGAGAACCGACAGATTTTCAAACGACACCGACTCTCCCCCCACCAAACAGCCTCGATTGTTGCTGCTGCTCTCTAGCTCTCCTCTCTCTCGCCCTCAATCAAGCGGCCTCTGTTATTGTTCCTCTTTATTTTTACCCCTCACCTAAGCAGCTACTACTACAAGTAAAACATAACATATTCTGAATTTTAATCTAGTTTATATTTTTATATTACTTTTTGATGAAAAAAAAAACATTTTTTGCTTTAGTCACGCTTATTTGACTCACAATAATTGTATTATATTTTAAATAATGCTTTGCTTTTTACAAAAAATTACGGAAAATATTCCATGTATTGTTGAAATGCAATTTTTGCAATCGATTTTTTCTACACTCACACTCGCTCAAAAGGAACGCCATTTGAACACGTTGTTGAGTAACTCTTGGCAAAGAAAAGGCATTCTGTAAAATAAGTCTACATTGGCTAACAACTTTTCGGAAGAGTCTTTTTTTAATGAAGGAAAAAACTTTTCAGAACTCATTTTATTAATAAATATGAAAAGGAAAAACTTCTGGAATGCAGTCAATGGAATTTATTTTTCTATTTCAACTAGTTTCGACACCACTTGTGTCATCCTCAAGAACTATAAATTATGATACATGTGATTGATTAGTTAAAAATAATGACAATTTGTTTAACTGTAAGCTACTTACATGAAAAATTTTTGTTTCTAATAAAATTTAGTGGAATCATTAATTAATAATAAAACATAAAAGGTAGTCAAAGTTAAAGTAAACTAAAAAATGTCTTCCGTTTCACGAAAACCGTTAAAACATCATTTTTGTACTGGTGGAAACCTGTATACCAGTTTTTTATATAAAAAAGAAGAACTAAGTACCACAAGGGACCAATTAGAGTGTTGCAATAAAATTTGAATTATATTTAATCATGTCTTTGTTTTATTATATTTAAGTAAGTTATTGTAAATTTTACTCAAACTCATTGTGTCAGTTTTTACATTAATATTGTTTTTATCTGCTAAAAATGATTGGTAGCCACGATCGATTAGGTTCATAACCGGTATTCAAATTCAAATTATTCGGTGTTTTTTTATTTCAATTGCTTTTCTTATAAGCCTCTTGAACCAATTGTTCTCTTTAGCCAGAAGCTTCGTATTCTTGACGTCAATGCCATGTAATTCTTGACTAGCATGCTCAGCCACTGCAGATTTTTCTGGATGGTTCAATCTTATATGACGAAAATGCTCTTTCAATCTTGTTTCTACTGTCCTCTGGTTTGTCCAATGTATACTTTGCCACATTGACAAGGAATCTTGTATATACCTGGATACTGTAGAGGAAATCTGTCTTTAACAGTACAAATAAGATTTCGAATTTTTAAACTGGAAGTGTATGAAGTTTTTATGTCATATTTATGTAAAAGTCTTCCAATTTTATCTGTTATATTAGCTACGTAAGGCAACGTAACAAATATTTTCTCATTATTTGGATCTTGAACAGGAGGCGTAGAATTCTTCTGTCTAAGTGCTTTCTTGATCTGTGTTCTATTATAACCATTCTTCAAGAAAACATCATGCAAAAATTTGATTTCATCAGATAGTATACTTGGATGACATAATGAAGAGGCTCTCTGATATAAAGTTTTAAAAGTACAAAATTTTTCAGCAGTATGGTGATTTGATGACTCATGTAAATATTGATTTATATGGGTCGGCTTCCTATATACAGAATGGATAAGTTTACTATTATCTTGTTTCTCCAGGTAAACGTCCAGAAAAGGAAGACAGTAATTTTCTTCAACCTCAATACTGAATTTAATGTTCCTATGTTGCATGTTTAGATGATTCAAAATTCATCTCTACCATGAGGCCAAACAGCAAAGACATCATCAACGTAACGTAGCCAGATAGTAGGTTTCTTCATAGCAGTGTTTAAAGCTTTTTTTTCAAAGTTCTCCTTGTAAAAATTAGCGATAGAAGGAGAAATAAGGGAACCCATGGCAACACCATCAATTTGCATGTAAAAATTACCATTGAAGATGAAGAAAAAAGAAGTCAAACAATGTTTAAAATTGACAATATCAGATGAAAAATGATCTTCTAATAATTTCATGAATAAAGATGAAACGTCAAAACTGACAAGTAAATCATTATCTGCCAATGTCATATCACTAATCAAATTCACAAAATGTCGAGAATCCTTGACATATGATAAAGTATGACCAATCATCGGCTTCAACAAACCATCCAAATATTTGGCTAATCCATTATGTTGTTTAGCCTTTTGAATTGACAATAGGTCTTAAGGAAACATATTTTTTATGAATTTTCGGAAAACCATAAAACTTGGAAATGACAGGATCTTGGAGAATAAGCTCTTTCTGAATATCTTGAGGTAAAGATGATTCTTTCAAAAGTTTAGTTTAGTTTTTAGAACATTTCGTAAAAAGTTTACAGCCGATCTTTCTGAAATTTGTTGCGTATGTAGCAAGCTAAAGATCCAACATTCTGGCGAAGTTTTGAGTCGTAGCATTGAATAAAACGCAAGTTATGAATTTTCGAATAAATGGCCAAAAATGACGGTTTCTTGCAATCTGCCCAAAAGCCACTGGATCGATCAGGGATCAAAAGAACTCATTTGATTTGTCTTTTTATTGCGCATTTTTTTATTTGAATACTTTTTTCCGTCAGATGCATAGTTTTTTGTTTGTAAAAACGTTTTTGGCAGTTTTTGACAGCCTGCCTGACATTGTAGCCGTGTACAAATGGGATATATTAGGTTTGTTCCAACAAGAACAGAAACCAGTCCGGAACTGTCCGACGCATGCGCATTTACAAATAAAAGTGGATTATTTGTAAATGCTCATGCGTCGGACAGTTCCGGACTGGTTTCTGTTCTTGTTGGAACAAACCTATTATTTTCCACGTTATAAGTTTGATTTTAGCTTCTATTTGCGCTAATTATATCCGACTTTAAGGTTAATATCTCAGAAGAAATTATTAAAATTATGAAACGTCAAACGCAAAGATAGAAATAAGTACCTGAATTGTTCTTAGCAAGTTGTAGTACAATTTGTTGGATTTTTGCATTCAAATATTTCTTATTTCATTTGTATTATAATAATTTGGGGCACAAGTGAAAATCATATCTCTTTAAGTAGAATAATTTATTTGAAATTAAAAAGTAATAAGTTACATACATTTTTATGTTTGTACAAAACATATTTTTATATATCACACATAAATTCCTTCAGGAATTATTTAAATGCTTTTGAACTCAGTGCAAATGAAAAGAAATATGTACTCATTGAATAAAAATAATAAGTGAAAAATCGTACAAAAAACGTGTTTAGAACTCAACTAAAAACAACACTAGTGTAATGAGAGATTGATTTTATATTTAGCTATATTCAAACGTACTATAAATTTTCAACAACTAAAATCTGCACTCTTATTTCGATCTATCCAAAGGTTTCAAATATAGTCAATTGTCCTTTTGGGCAAGGATATATATACATTTTAGAGCAAAAACTGGATTTAATTTACCAAATTTTACCACAGTTTGTTTAATTTAATTGAAGGTTATTAATAGTGGAAACAATTGTTTCTACAGTAATTATTTGAAACATTTTAAGGAAGATTTGGACACCAACTCCAAAAAATTTTTATATATATTTTTGAAAAACACATTTGACTATACTTGAGGAGTTCCTAAATTAAAATCAGGACAATATCTCAGTGAATACACAATTTTTGTCAAGTCTAATTAAAAAACTTGATCAAAAATTGTACATTAATTAAAAATAATTCTAAAAGTTTATTTAACTATCTCACTGTCTGTCAAATAACTGAAATAACTTTCCCAAGAGAGGCTAATATAATATTGGAGGGTGTTTTTAACACTTTTAAAACCAAGATGCTTAGATATTTAGCCACGGAATGACTATTCGAATTTGTATTAGTTCAGTGAAATGGGTGTTAACTCCAGGTAATGTCGTATCCTTTCCAATTCATATTTGGTGCTAAATAAACCATTCGTCTTTTGTGGTGAAAAGTGACTACGCCCCTGTAACCCATACGAGGTACTCCACTCTACAAAAAATCCAACATTAAGCAACATTTAAATATATTTTATAATAAAGTAATTACTCTAAAGTCGTCCATGAGTCCAAGGAGCTTCGCCGTGCGCTTATAAGCATCCTTGGTATGATAAGGAATTCGTACAGGTCCGTCATATGCGATTTTATCGTCTTTGAGCTCCTGATAACTGACTACAGCACTCTGGTACACGTTTCTAAGAAATTCTGCATCGTATACGTCCTTTACTAGGTAACTCAAATTTAACTTTGTGAAAGGCACGTATTTTTCATTTAATTTGATGAATTTCAGATGTTTCTCGAAGAATAATCCACTAAAATAGTATAAATTTAATTTCATATCATGTGAATATTATATGAACTTACTTAGAAACTCCAATTTTACCGAAGGTTCTCGTTCGAGACAACTCCGGGCGAACACAAGCCCTATCTTTTCTCTGTTCTGGTTTTCTAATCCAGTCGTCCCAATACCTAATAGAATACATTAAAATAAATTTATTTTAATTTAAAAAATTATTACGTACGCTTTGGGCCATTTATTGCACAATTCCAGCCATAGAGACTTCGTCAACATCCACCCCAATCCAGGAAAAAAATCAGTCCTGTACAATAATTCCGGTTTATTTTCGTCTACTAAACCGACTTTTCCATTATCGTTCCAAGCAGAAATACACCACAATGTGGGATCTTTTTTTAAGAGAGGGTATGTACCAAGGAAATATTCATAAAAGTCTGGTGCTATATCTAAATCATCTGTGGATAATAAAATTGCGTTATATTGAGCATTATTAAATAGTAAAGACACTTACCTTCAACAACAATTACAGAATCAAAATTAAAATTGAAAAACGTCTGATTTAAGGCCCAACCATAATGCCTCGCTATTTTAAAATATCCTTTGAATTTTTTTTCTTTTGGTGCTACTTGAATATCCGTTTGATCTGGTTGTTTAATGTGCATAACTTGCGAACCATAACTTTGAATGACTTCCGCTGTAGCCTCGTCACCACAGTCCTGTTTACAACAATAGCAATCAAATATAAATGTTAACACAATACGAACAATAGATTTGTCAACCCAAGCATTACGAACGAATAATTTTAATGAAATCATTTTATAATAGATATTTTTTGTACACTTGATGGAAAACATTAGGTTTAATATGATTAAAATGACAGCTTTGCCCTAATTAAGAAAAAATTATAGCTCAATCTTTAGCTTCTGACGTTTCTGACAAATTAATTTTTAATATTGTTTATTTGTTGCTATGCTTTTGCTTGGCAGCTGTCAAAACCGTTACAACGTTTTTTCAAGAACACAACCTTAATTAGTATTTCTGTATAAAGTTATTTCTATTCCTGACGTCTTCCATTCAAGTTTTGTCATCAGCATACAAAAAAAATAGCATGTTTAACACGTAAGAAAAGCGATATTACTTTGCTCGTGTAAATTTGATTCACTCGCCAATAAACTCTTACTTTTCTCTGCTTGTCAAACAATCTACTATTTTTATACGATCGTAAATAAAATAATTGAAAAAACTGGAAAATAACGGATTTGAATTTATCTTTCTATTTTTTATTTTTGAAGAATTCTTGAGACTTATTTTTTATTTATAGGAATTATTACCTATATCGTTTTTTTTTGTTTTAACTTGGCATCGTAAAAGACGAACGATTTTTTATCTTAATATTAAAGAAGAAACTAACAATTTTATAAAGCATAAGAGATATATCATACCCACTTTACACGGTCATATTTTTACATACAAGTTTACATGTAATTTTACATGTATTTCTCGTCATATTTGAAAATGCATAGCTGCATTTTACACGATCAAATATTCTCAGAATATTTGATAGCATGACAGCGACAGCTAATATATTTGTGGTGGCAATATTGAGACTTGTTTCGTGTAAACTCATAACACTTGATAAAGATTTATTTTTGTCTATAGGCTACGTGCATGAAGTCTACTAGCGCCTCTAGCGGGCAATGGAGAACGATTGAACTCCATTTTATCATTGTTTCATACCTATAATTTTTTTAATTTACTAATATTAATTAATTCAGCTGTGTGCGTATAATATAACTTGCATAGCATAAAAGGTACGTTAAAATTATTTATTTTGAGTATTTTTTTCTTCAATTATAACGTACCTATTATAGAGAAAACGTCTTAATTCGTCCAAATTGACAGGATAACCTCAAATTATGATGCCGATGATCTTGCAGATCGGGTTTGTATTTATCAAACACTGTATCCCTTTTACCGAGGAAGCATTGAAGAAAAGCGTGAAATTAGTTTTGCCATATTAAACATGTTGAAGAATATGTTACTGACAATATTAACAACAAAATTATTGCGAAGTGCATCTGACAAACTTCTATCACTGAAACATCTTACAAATTAGAGATAGAGGTAAATTCATGAATCCCAAATCGATGATGAATATTTCTAATTTCACAATTGAATTACAAACATATTTTTTATATAGATTAATAATGAAAGACAGACAATACTCTATTTACCGCTTTGATTCACTTCACTCGTTTTTTTTATGTTATAACTGGCTACATGAAATCTATGAAACTATATTTCACTTGAATCATCCTTAACACAACAGCCTGGAACAGAACAAACGTTTTTCCATGTCTTATATGCAATTATTTTCACTTTTAAACTACAGTGCTCAATGACAGCTCATTGACGTATTCTGAAAAATGGAGTTCAATGGTGCTCACCATGAGCGCTCGCATCGATATTTATTCAAACTCCGCCCCCTTGCACATAGCCTATACAACATTATTTTATTTATAATAAACTGACAGCTGCTTGAACCATAAAAGAATGAAGTTAAACACTAGCTAGCAACTACGGACTCAAAAATCCCTAGATATCACCAAAATTTGATGAAAATAGCCTTGAAAAATTTGAACATGATATATTCCAACTATTTTTACAACTTCTTATTGAACGATGCCATTCTGTAAATTTCTGTCGCTTTACACGGTCAAATTGAACAAGAAGATTTTGTAAAATTACATGTATATTTATAACCGTGTAAAGTGGGCATTAGTTTAAAATTAAACTTATATATACTCAGTACAATAAATATTTTCGAAAAAACAAGCTTATCAACTCCTTCAATAAATAGTTTCTAATTTCAGATTTAAAAATACAATATTTAGAAATCGTTGGTAAAGTGAAAAGTGCACAAACTGTGTCTCATATTTAAAAAGGATGTTTACAGAAATATGAAACATGGGATTTCAAATTAATAAGAAAATTTAATAAAAACGACTTTTGATTTTAACTTCTGTATATTTATTTGAAACTTTGACGTTTCGATCCTCTGACCAAAGAATCGAAACGTCAAAGTTTCAAATAAATCACTGATCTCTAATATAACACTGGATTGGGTTTAGACCGTATTCTGGCATCTGAAAGCGGCCCCGGTTGAACGGCGGCCTTGACGGTAAAATTGAGGTTTTGTGTCACTATTCGGCGGCAAATTCAAAACACTTATAGAAGACACTCGATGAAAGTCAAAGTATTATGCAAGTTAGATGATGAAATTATTCTCAATATACGTCAATATGCATACATTAATAATCAATAATAGTTAAAAGTATTTAAAAATTGTTATAATAGTTAAAATATTTAAAAATATTCATTAATAGCTCAAAATATTTGTCAACTTTTTAGTATCATTATTTTAACTATTTTTTAAGCATTTTAGCTCTGAATTATCAAATTCATTGAATAGTTTTACGATTTTTGTTATAAATCTAAACAATAAATAAATCGTATTGAGAATTGTGTGACTATTTGAACATTTTTTTTCGGTTTTACAGTTAACGCTATAGTTTTTGTATAGTTCGTTGAAAATAGTCGGAACAACATCATTTTCCAGAGTCGTGTATCTTTTCGCGGACGCAACAAAATTTTGAGAACATAACCTCATGTTTTTGGCTATTTCTAAGTTTGGTAAACCCATTTGTTCGAGCCATTTTTAGAACGATTGTTCATCGGATGGAAATCTTGAAAATATTCACATCATAGCATAGCAATAAAAATAAGTAATGTTTACTTATTTCAGTCATAACGACAGTTACTTCAGGTTCATTTGTTGTACTTACTTGTGCAGTGTCAAATTTCTCGATGAATCGGGTTTCTTTCCGCAAAACATGCACTCGATCATCATGTTTGATAAATAAAATACCGGCAAACCAAACAGCTAAATTTTAAATATCGCGGCACAACGCGGTATTGATCTGACACAAAACCTCAGTTTTTGCCAAGATGGCGACGCTCAATTGGGGCCGCATTCCAGCGGCCTAAATCCAATCCAGTGTTATATTAGAGATCAGTGAAATAAATATACAGAATTTAAAATCAAAAGTCGATTTATTAAATAAAATTCTGAAAAATGTATAGATTATTCAAAAAATATTCTTTCCTGTACGTCATAGAGCATATAAACGAGAGTAACAATTTGTTGACAACTAAAATCTTAATTCAAAAATCAATTTTTCATTGTAAATGCATATACAACGAATCGCGGAACATAGGACTTTAACATACTATCTTTAAAATGTGCGGATATTGGCTCTCCTGTATATTAGTGATGTAACGAATATTCGCATTGTTTTTGACATTCGCATTCGCAAAATTCATGCGAATATGAACGTCAGGAATAATACAGCCTTCACTTTTATATTTGATATTGAAAATTATAGATGATCAACTTCTCATTTATTAATAGAATATTTATTCACGAAATATAATGATTATTTATGTATCTAATGCGCGAAATTATGCTTTGATGCTTGAGAATAGAAGTTTTTTGTCGAGGCGGTAACCGAGGCACAAATCATTCGGAAGCACCAAAGAATTTGCATACAACATTTTTTCAGACGCCAAAAATGATTGAAAAGAATTATTAAAATCATAATAAAATACGAAAATCAGTGCGCGAAATACTCGTTGTCATGACAATATTCGCATTCACATTCGCATTCGCGAATATCGGCGTCAGATATTCGCATTCGCATTCGCGAATATCGGCGTCAAATATTCGCATTCGCGAATGCTTAAAAATTGATATTCGTTACATCACTACCGTATATGATAGAGCAAAAGTGCAAGAATGAAAAATTGTTTAAAATCAATTTTTACTCATGGAAAATCTTCATTTATTGCAATAGAATATCTGTAGCATTAGATAGCCATGGAATGAAACAAACTCCCATTCTGACAGTTCAATTCTGTATTACTACAACAATTAACAACAATGAAAAGCTGTTTGAAATCAATTTTTATTTATGAAAAGTCTTCATTTAATGCAGTAGAATATCTGTAGCATCTAAAAAAAACTAATAATACTAACACGGCTTTGAACTGTCAGAATGAAAGCTTGCTCCATTCGTCTTTTTATTTCCATGGTTATCTGATTGTTGACGAAAATGCCAAATTTTATTTTTCAAATATTTAATGCTACAGATATTTTGCGGCATCAAATAAAGACTTTTTTCATAAGTGAAAATTTATTTTAAGCAAATTTCCATTCTTGTACTTTTACTCGAAAGTATGCAGGAGAGCCAATATCCGCACAATTTGAAAATCCCATGTTAAACTCCTGTTTCTCGTTTCGTTGCACACTAAAAAAAATTATAATAATTGATTTTAGCACCCGGACACGAGACACCCATAGGCTCCGCCCTGTATTATCAATATTTCTTGTTTTTTTTTTTTTTTTAGAAATTTTAACCACATTTTAATTTAAAATATCATCCAAATATTCAACATCTCGTTATTTTGTTTGAAAGTAAATTACTGTAGGTAAATAATTGTTTAGGCTTGCGAATTGCATTGCGCGCGACTGAGGGGCAGAACTTGAGCCCGAAACAGCCGAGAAGGATACACTGAACTCCTCATGTCAGGCCGAAGTTTAGTCTTTAAATGAGTTTTCATGTGTAGAAATAAATGTGAGTTAGCTTGTAACGCTCGCGCTTTCGAAAAACATCCTTGAATATGATCGAATTGTTTTTTGACAGCAATTATTTTGTTGTTCTTTAGAAACTATAACTGATTAGATAAAGTATCAGACATTACTATTTCTGTTCTAAATGTTATAGGAAAGCAATTTCTGCACACATTTAAATTTTCATGTTTCTGTAGAGTGTAGACATCCTTTTTCATTCAAGTTTACAATAATTAATCAACGAATAATCATGCAAAAATCTTCTCTTTCCAGAAAAATTACATAAAAAGTCAATTACTCGAGTTATAATTACTTTTATCGTCAAAAGTCAAGGTTGACGGGCTAATTGATACCAATGCGATATGTGCAAACATTATTTTAGTGACAAGCTCTGTTTTTGGCTGTATTAGAAGTGTTTCAAGGCAATTAAAATAGTCCCAATTACTTTACAGAACGATCTTCAGGTACAAGTTATGAAAAATATTTTTGTCTACAATATTAATCAGAATATTTTCCATTTAAAAAATAATTTGGAATATTTATATTGGCTTGAAACTTCTAAGTGACTTTATAACACAAAATCCGGCATTTTAAATTTATGCTTGCATTTTTGCATATTGTTTATTAAATAAGAATAAAATTGAATCTGTCACTTGCCTGACTAACTATGATGGGAAACTGGTCCGAATTGGGGCGATACTCAATTAATTTATCTAAACATCTACCAACAGTGACTCTGTTGCACGCGAATACCAAAACTGGTATGACGGTTCCCTTAAAATCTGAACGAATTGGTACGTTTTCTTCTCGACTAGATTTGATATCATCCTTTTTAATCTTTATAACATTATTTAAATTATCTATTATTTCTCTGTTGAGGAAAAATTGTTCCTTTATCGATTGCTCAAACTTGTGAATCTTTTCATCAAGTATATGCGTTTTTGAATCGTCTTTTGTACTCAGTGGACGGTTCAAAAAAGCAAAATAAGTAATGGTGCCCCATATCAAAATACATAATGTGAGAAATAAAGATATACGGTTGAATCGCATGTTACTTTGGGTTTGGAAGATAGGAGATCATATTCTACAACAAATTAAAACTCAATTAATAATCTCATCAAAGTAATTAACCCTAAAAAAGTGCGATAGTATATTAATGATGTTTTGTACCTGTAACATTATTAGTGACGATACAGAAACGGAAGCATATTAATGGTAAAACTGGATGAGAAAACTTTTACATTATAAACAAAGTAAAAATTCGCCACGACTGATCTCCTACAAAACAAATTAGACACTCAGGAACTTTTTTGACACTAGTGAGAAATTTGACACGTTGGAGGAAATAATTCCCTAACCAGCCACTAAATCACTAGAAAATTTGACATATGAATTTGAGGTTAAGGTTATTATTTTAGAGCAAAAATGCAGCGTGAGGAAAAACAATTGGAAGCTGCACTAGATGCAATTATAATACGAGTAACTGATTTGAAGAATTCTTTATCTTCAATGCTTTACAAAGTTGAAAACGAATATGAAACAATGAACTGGCCATCGTTTCTTGACAATTATGCTGTATTATCAGGACATGTAAGCTTAATGATATATCTATTATTATCGGCAATAATTGATCAATATTTTAGCTCACATCATTGTCCAAAACTTTGGGCCACGACAAATCGCCTCCCCTGAGAAATTTAACTGTATTGCCTTTACTTCTTTCACCTGGAAGAGACGATGCACTGGCTCAAGCGACTGAAGGAAGAGTAACAACTTTTGCTCATGATTTAGTTCCAGATTATTTGAGAACTAAGCTTGAACCAATGGCAGAAAATAAAATGGTACAATTGGAACATAAAGCTGCTAGTTTAAGCTACGAGACTGCCACGGTAAAATAAATCAAAAAGAGCAAAGAAATTTTAATATTTCTTTGAAAATTTTTTAGAAACAAGTCGCAGCTTATCAAAAAGTTGTATCCCACGTTTGGGATATCGTAAATAAAGCCAGAGAAGAATGGGAAGTCGAATCGTCGGCCAGAGGCGGCACCCAACAAAATTCCAGCGTCGCAGACACCCATTTACTGGTAGCCGCTGTCGGTATGGGAAAAGGATTAAAACCAATGGTTCCAGGACCAAATGGACAACAAGGCAATGGTATGATGGTTGCTCCGCAGGCAAGACCTGGAGTATCACCCGGGCAAGGACAAATGCCTGCAAGTTCACAACCTATGACGATGCAAAAAGCACCGTCTGCAATTAAGACTAATATTAAAAGCGCTGCTCAAATACATCCTTATGGAAGATAGGATGTTTTTTAATAAATTTTTATATGTAATTTTATAGAAAATAGGAAATACATATTTATACAACTTGAATTTAATGTTTTATAAACATAAGTTATTAGATTGGTGAAATTAAAATTCGCGCGTAATTCGATTCCTTGAAAATTGAACTTTAGAATGATCATTTTATGAAATTTAGTTAAACTATGTACAATATTTGCTAAGAAAACTGTTTCAAAATTAATCAAAAAAGAACATAAGTGCTTGCAAAAATACACTTTTGGCAACACTGTTTCTTATGTCATATCAACTGGCAGTATTAAAAATAAACGCAACAGTAATTATAGCCCCTGTTTAACATTTATTGATTATTTCTTATCGATCAAACTTTAAAAACGTTGCACTTTTCAAAGTAAAATTTGAAAGTAGGATAAATGCGGAGCATGCGCAAACCAACGATACTTGGAGACGTATGTGAATTCAATACACAAGTTCCGACGGCGTCGTCTGTCAGATTCTGGTCACGTGATCCAAGTAAAAAGATCCTTCTAATATCATTATTCATAGTATAAAAAATTAAGAGTATTTTCGTTTTTTTGTGCACTTGAAGCATCAGTTTACGTTACGCATCAACTGTGGTATTTGTGCAGTATTTGTGAGTCGTTCTCTTCACAGTGTCAAAGTGCGTTTGGTCATTGCGCATAAGTCGGCGATTTTGACATTTATTTGTTTGAAGTAAAAGTGATTGTTTATTATATTCAACAATTAAAATGCCTTATTTTATTGTTGAATTTACCAGGTAAGCTTAGCAACATTTTTTGGTTATTTTACTTATAATTACATCTGTTTTCGATCGATACAATAACCCATATTACTTGTCATAGAATACACCCTTTTGTCTAGCTTTGATTTTAATAAGAATCTGATACAAATTGATTTTATTAATAATTAATTTTCTTGTTTGCAGGATGACATGAAGATACAAAACGGATTTAAGTATGAATTTCGCACTTTTGATCATAGTTCTAGCTTTTACTGTGAAAAAAGCTCATTGTAAGTTTGAATTTATAGTTACACATTAATTTCGTCAGTTTTATTATTCATTAGTGCTTAAATAGTACAAGTATTCCATATTCGGTTTGATTTTTGTCTGCTATCGTATAAAAAGTGACAGTTTATGAAATCTACTTGAAATTGTTAATTTTTTAGTGTTGCCGGAAGGTCGACTATGTATCCGATCTTCAGTTACGGTAGCTCACATCAACGAAGAACTGTCAGATGAAAATGAAGAAGGAATTGAACCTGAAGACGTAGATAGTAAACAAATAAATATTGATCCAGACACTGGTTTACAATATGTGAGGTGTTCTAGACAGGCACATCATTGCTTTGCCCTTTGGCAGGAAGATCCCAATGGAAATGGAACCATTATCATGGGACAAGGTCAGAAAAAATAATAATTCATTTATTAATAATTATTTATCAAATACATTCAAAAATTGAAATCAATGCAAATATTTTAGTCACAATTTATTAATAGTTGAGCATTCGTCGATATTTTCAAGTCCAAATATTTTATTTATCTGATAAATTGTTATTAGTCATTCCTCATTAATTCCGTTTTGCTCTAAATACGAATAATTTAATTTTTATATATCACTAATTGCGGTGGAGATAATTCAATTTCTATTATTTTTTTTATTGAAGTTTACTTGAACTATTTTTTGCTACAAATTAATAAACTTTTCTGCTTTAATGACTTCCATTAAAAACTAAAAAAATTATGATACTCTACTTCAAGTGTTAAATATGTCACAAATTCTTAAGTATTTATAAAGTCTGTTTCATGTCATAACTGTCAACTGTGGTCTGCGTGGCTTGATGAAATTCCAGATTATATTTTTTGCTTTGACACCATTAGAAAGTTTTTCATATCCTAATTCAAATAGAAGCCAACCATCAAATTTATAAATAGTCCTGACATAAATATTTTCTGTTTAGCAATTGTATAATTTATTGTACTGTACTGTTAGACTGTACTGAAGAATCCCAATAAGGACGAAACACGTATCTACAGTTGCCACCCTATTCAGGACTTATTTTTGTAAAAAATTTGTAAATTAAATCGTTATGATTAAATTTATTTCTATGATAATACAAATCGGAAACACAGCAAAGAGCACAGATCACAAGTTGATTTTTGACTTTATAAATAATCTAACAAATGGATCAATGACAGATGTTGCACACGGTGCTACAAATATCAATTCATAGCTAAAAAAAAATCAATATAAATGCAAGCTAAAATTGATTATCCATTCTTGGAATACAAATATTTATATAAAAACTGTCCTTAAAATTAGTTTAATATTTTGTAGGATGCTGGGAAAGTTCTGGAAAGCAAGGTTGTGAACGTTCTCAATGCGTCTCAGATAAAAAACCGCCAAAAGCATTGAACACCACCAAATTCTGCTGCTGTTCGGGTGATTTTTGCAATTCTAACGTAACTGATATTTATATTGATGAAGGAGAGCCACCTCCAAGTAAGTTTCACTGTTTTTAATCTAAATATACATTTTTTTTAATTCTTTATTATTACTCTTGCAGCTAGCGAGAGAAATGTGCTTCCAGTCTCAAACGACCGCCAATCTGTAATAATTTGGTCCGTTAGTATTTGTTTGCTCCTTTTCGCTTTGTCGGCTGCTATGCTGGTGTATCATGTTTGGCAAGCTAGGAGGGCGAGTTTGGGAGGGGCTAAAGGGCACCCAAACCCAGATCAAGTGCATTTAATGACGCCTGGGTACAGCGCAGGGCTGTATTCAGTTGATCATCTGAAACTTGTGTCAATTGTTGGTAAGGAACAATGTTTTATAAATTTTATCATTATAAAAGCCAAGATTTATTATTTATTACGTGAATTTAGTTGTAAGATGAGATGAGCTATTGTAAGCATAGCCGGAACTAGAATATTGGCCGCCCGTGGCGAATCATAAAATTGCGCCCCTATTTTTGGGTGAAAGATTATTATGAATACGAAGCAAAAACGATATAATACAAAGAAAAATATACTCTTCAAACCAAGTGGTTTCATATTTAAAACAAAATTATAATCAATAAGGTACATCAAATATTACTATCTTCTTAATATCTATTATATGAAGCAAAAATCGATGTCATAATATAAAAAAATCTGCTGTGAGCACACACTACTTCCCCGACTATTAATTTCCTGGACGTTCACGAATTCGGCACCAAGTACATGAACTCGGCACCGATGCTAGGCCAATTAGCGAGGCACACATGAACTCGGCACTGTCGATTTTAAATAAACCCACGATTACCCTGCAAGATTTAGGGACAGTTGCATAAAAAGAATAAACATTTTTTATTGACGTTTATCTGAAAAAAATAGATCGCGTGACGTGTCTCACTCAGGTAGAAAGATTAAGTCATTAGTCCTAATCCATAGTATAGTGCCGAGTTCGAGTAGGGGATTAAAAATCCAGGTAGTTTGGTGCCGAGATCGAGGCCGCCCAATTCCTTGGCCAGTTTCATCACTGTTTTAGAATGTCGCATCAGTTAATAACATATTTCAAAGTGGCAGTTGCCATTGTCAAGATGATAACTGTCATTGTCAAAGTGATAACTGTCAATGTCAAAGTGACAGTTGGCAGTTATATTTTAGTCCTATATAAAATAAGTACATATTTTTGAAAATATAGAGCGCTTTTCTAGATTTTTGGTATTTGATCGCCGGAAATGTAATTTAAAGATGGTAACTTGGATTCCCTTCCGAGAGCTTTAAATTGATACCAAACTAGGCATCATTCAAATTTTCAAATAAACGATTAACAATAGTTTCAAAATTCTCTCAGACTTTCACTAGAATTATCTCTGCAAGAGCTTTAATTTGATACCAAACACGATAGAGGGAGAATTTTAGAAAAAAATATAACGAATTTTATAATAATGCAAATTTTAATAATGAAAAATGAACCGCTGATAGTTTGGAAAAATGTTTTAGGTGAATGTTGTGCCAAATTATTTAAGGATCAATTTTAGTCATCTCATATTTTATGATAAATACTATCGTTAAAAAATAAACGCGAAAAACTAAAAAGTTCCATCAATAAGGTTTTGGTACCACTGGTTGAAAAAGCTCATCTACGAACTTGAACTCAGCTTTTGGATAAAAAACTTAAATATAAAATTTAATTTGAAAATTCGTACGCGTTCTCAAGTTATCGTGCTTCTACACAAACGGACCGACAGACAGATCAGCTTTTTTTAAAACTATGTCTTTTGGGTCCAGTAGGGTCTAAAAAGTGAAGATCCATCAAAATCTCGAATTGTCAAAAATCACGATTACAATACTTTCCCTATTATAATTTTTTCTGTCCATTTGGTCAGCCCGCTGGACAATTTTATCTTTTATTTTCCGAAATTAAGCACCTGACGATTTTTTAGGTTATCTGATTGAATGAAAATGTTCTATTTTGAGAATAAAATGTCACAATATGAAAATATACTTGCAGGAAATACCAGAATAAATTGATTTTGAACAATATATGAAAAATTAAAAGCTAAAAATGTATTCTTCTTTCACAATTCAAGCGTAGCAGAAGCTGGACTATTTGCTGATACAGCAGTGTACATCTCCAATAACCAATCTAAACCCAAGTAAAATAATATAGTTGACCTTAGAATGAGATGGGTAGCAGGTATAAGCTTTCTCACCCAAATCCCATCATAAAACTTTTCTTAAATTTGAATTTAAATAATTTGTTCAGTGCGGTTCATAGAATTTTGCGTCCCTTAGGAGTTTGCGCCCGTGGCAGGGGCCACTTTGCCACGCCCTAGTTCCGGCTCTGATTGTAAGTGATTTTATATTAGTAAATATTTGTTTTATTTTTTTAGGGCAAGGTAGATATGGTTCCGTTTGGAAAGGTGTTGTGAACGAACAAGAAGTAGCTGTAAAAATTTTTCCGGCACATTACCGTACTTATTTTTACAATGAACGCGACATTTACTGTCTACCTTTTATGGATAATCCAGCGCTTTTAATTTATTATGGTAAATATATAAAATGATTGCATTTTTTTTTACAGTCATTTATATTTCAGAGATAATATTTTTTCATTTTTTGTTAGGCTGTGATGAAAGGACGAATCTTGAAGGACAAACAGAGTATCTTCTGGTTTTATCTTACGCACCCAAAGGCTGTTTACAAGACTATTTAAATGTTAAAGTTTTGGATTTTGGTACTTTTTGTAAAATGGCGTCTAGTATTGCTAAAGGATTGGCTCATCTTCACACTGACATAATCAAAGGAGGTAAAAACCTAAAAACAAATCAGGCTTTTGCGATTACTACAATACATTTATAATTTATTTTAGATAAAATCAAGCCTTGTGTGAGCCACCGCGATTTAAATTCTCGTAATATTCTGGTAAAAAACGATTTAAGCTGTTGTATTTGCGATCTTGGATTTGCTATGAAAACTTCCGGGGCTCGATACTACCAAAACGGGGAAGAGCAGCACGCTGAGACTAGAAGTATAAATGAAGTCGGTACTAGGAGATATATGGCTCCTGAAGTTCTGGAAGGAGCTGTAAATCTTCGAGATTGCGAAACTTCTTTGAAACAAATTGATGTTTATGCTTTGGGGCTGGTCTTGTGGGAATTAGGTACGAGATGTCAAGAATTTTATATTGCTGGAGAAGCGCAGGCGTATAAATTGCCGTTTCAGCAAGAAATTGGTAAGAAATACTCCTTTTACTATTATATTTTCAATGAAATTGTTGTGCTTTGTAGGACTACATCCTACTTTAGAACAAATGCAAGCCCTTGTATCGCGTCGGAAAGCTCGCCCGCTGTTCCCAGCGCAATGGAAAGATTCAGCAGCTGCCCGTTTAGTTAGAGATACTGCTGAAGATTGTTGGGATCAAGATGCAGAGGCTCGATTAACTGCTCTTTGTGTTGAAGAAAGATTGAATGAACTGCCATTATTACGTGACCGCCATAATAGAGGTAACAATAATTTAATAATGATAATTTAAAGTAACCTTCCTTGTTTCAGCTACGATATATTCTACAAGTCCCACTTTCAATAGTACCCAATGTAACGGTACTATTATCAATAATAATAATCACCTAAATGTAAACGGTATTGGCAACGGAGGTACTACACCAAATCTAACACCAACAATTATTGCCAATGGCAGTGTAAGTCAAAAAGATGGAATATTTGATATCTCAGATGGAACAGTTGAAACTCTACTATCGCCAAGTGATCCTGGCGAACACACATGTAAGTAAAATTATTTTATATATTTATATATTCAATAAACAAATTATTTTCAGTTAAAAATTCGAACCAAACTGCTCCGTACATTTCCAACGGCCTAATCGCGCAGTTCAAGCAAGCAGCTGTATCAGCCCCTCTTCAACCATATCAAGGTCGCAACCCTTGCCTTGAACGTAATTTAATGCTTCCAACAGATTCTACAGACAATTTACAATTCACGGCAGCTCTAGTTGACAAATCGTTCAAACACAACACTCATTACCGCTCCAACTCCAACACTACCGAATCTCAGGGGTTGATTTCTCATGATTATTTAAGCCACAATGGAAACAGCTTTAACGGAGTTGTCGCAAGACCCGCCACTCCGATTCCATACGTCCAAAATGTTGTCTACGATAATCTGCCAAAACAGCATAACACTAATTCGAGTAATTCAGAAAGCAAAAGCAAGTTCAAGTGGACGGGATTACGGAAGCTGATTGATAGGAAGTTTTTCGGAAGGGAAAGATTAGAAACTGTATCAAATGAAGAAGAACCAAAGTCAAACTTGATCTCTTCGGAAACATTGATTAAAAAAGGTAACGATGTTCCTGTCGTTGCTATGGAAACACAAGTTAATGTAGTACCTTCAAAACATATGAATGGTGTTGTTACTTCCGTTTTACATGAAAACTCGACTGGAAGTACTAGCAGTAGTAGTTCGTCATCTAAACGGCCGTCAACTCTTCCGCTAATGTCAGATTCTCGGAAATCTTTGACTAGATCTGAATCAAATCCCATTCAGAACCAAAAATTGTCAATTTTGACGAAACCAGTGCCTGAAGTAGATAAAAAACTAAAAGGTATGTATTTGTGAATATCTTTATTTGCTTTTAGTGGAGTATCGTAAGACATCAAAACGTAAAACCTTGGAACCCGATTCCTCTGAATGGAATTTCATGAAACCTTCTCGATTACATTGCTAAAAACTTATATAAAAAATCTGACGTGAACATCACATAACTTACTTGTATATCATTGGATATATATAATCAAACACAAAATCTCATCGTTCCACAGTTAATCGTTTTGGATTTACTCAAGAGATTCTAAAAATCTGTCAACAGATCTGATTTTATGCGCAAAATTAAAAAATAAATTCCTACTGAAGAGCACTTCCGGTTCAGTCTATTGTTATGAAAATAGTAGGCAATCATTCAGATGCTACTGCATACTGAAATACCAAATTTCAATATTCTACACCTAATCGTTTCGAATTTATGCGAAAAATTCCAAAAGACTGCCAAGTAAAGTGCACTTCCGGCTAGGTGGATCTCAATAAAAATAGGATATGAGCATCTAGACGGTATAATCGGCCTAAATACTGAATTCTAACAATCTACGTTCAATCGTTTTGGATTTATGCGGAAAATTCAAAAAATGTTTCGAATAAAGTGCTCTTCCGGCTTAGTCGATAGCAATCATAATGCAAGGTGTACAACTAGATATTAAAAAAGTGCCTAATACAAAATTTAAATATTCTACGACTGATTGTTTAGAATTTATGCGGAAAATTCAAAAAATCTGTCATATAAAGTGCATTTTTGGCTCAGCCGATTGTTACAAAAATAGAAGATGGCCATTTAGATGCTACAGCAATTTCAAATGCTAAATTCCAGTATTCTACGGCTGATCATTCTGAATTTATGCGGAAAATTAAAAATAAGTCTCAAATAAAGTGCACTTCCGGCTTAGCCGATCGCAATCATAATGCAAGATGTACAATAAGATGTTATAAAAGTAATACGAAATTTCAATATGCTGTGGCTAATCATTCTAGATTTATGCAAAAAATTCAAAAAAAGTTTCAAGTAAAGTGCACTTCTGGCTTGGCCGATTCATACAAAAATAGCAGATAACTATTCTGATACAACAATCAGTTGAAATACTGAATTTCAACATCCTACGGTTGATCATTTTAGATTTATTGGAAAAATTCGAAAAAAGTTTCAAGTAAAATGCACTTCCGGTACAGACGATTGGAACCATAATGCGAGGTGCACAACTAGACTCTATACCAGTCTTAAATACAAGATTTCAACATTATACGTTCAACCAGTTTTGAGATTTGCGAGTTACGCACGCACGAACATACGTACCGACATCAAGCTAAAAATATTCAAAATGGATTCAGTGACGCTCAAAACGGATATTTCCATCAAAATCTCGATAGGTGAATTTTGTCAGTTCCACAATATTTACTTGTTACTTTGTACAAGTAAAAATTGTTAGTAAAGCAAGTTGCTCAACTTATTACCTATTGGCGTCAATAACTCTTGAACGAAATTAGTTTGTCAGATAAATTTAATTTCACAATAACTTCTATACTTCCTTGATATTCGTACAAAGTTTTATTGATTTGGGACCACTGGTTGAGAAAAGAACTGATTATTTGTTCCGAAGGAGCCAATGCGACTCATAAGTCTACTGGTATTTTCAGATCCTGTATCTATAATTCATTAACAAAAATTTTCTGACAACTGAATATTATTTGACACTTACTGCTATTCTTTCTTAAAATTTATACAAAGTTTCATAATTATAGGACCACTGGTTTTGTAATACAATTTTGTTTTGTTTCGAAGGAGGCAGTGCGACTTATATTTCCAGTTGGAATTTTCAGACTCCAAATTGATTATTATTATTATTATTATCTATTCAAATCTCTTAATACCCTTTCGGGCGTCGAGATTAGACTTTTAGTTTAGTTTATTGTGCACTATATCCTTTCATTCTTTTCTGTTTAGCGTTTCTTTCCTGCTTCTTGCGGGCTAATGTTGTTTCTGCGTGGTATTTCTTCTATGTTTTTTGCTGTTCTGACATTCCATATTATTTTCGTTTGTCTATTGTCGGGCATTCTTTTCAAGTAACTGTTTTTTCTCTATTGTCTTCTGTATATTTTCTATTTGTAAATTATTACTTATGTCGTCGTTTCTTATCTTATCTATCCTTTTCACTACCTCTAATCTTCTCAAGAACCTCATCTCGGCCGCTTGTATTTTGCTTTTTAGTTTTTGATTCATTACCCACATTTCGCTGCCGTTTATTAATGTTGGCCTATAAATTGTTTTGTTCAGGGTTGTTTTCGTCTTCCTTGTCACTTGTTTATTAATTATAATTTTATTCAAAGCGAAATAACTTCTGTTAGCTGCTTGGATTCTTTTGTTGATTTCGTATTTTAAGCTTCCTTTATCGTTTAGTGTTTAGTAAACGTCTCTTCCAATTAGTGTTATATTTGTTCCCACTTCTTCTTTCGCTATGACCATGATTTTGGTTTTATCTGAATTCATCGTCATATTATGTTTCCTTGTATTTCATTCATTCAGGTTGTTTTGCAGCTCTTCTTCGCTTTTTGCTAGAATTGCCAAGTCATCTGCAAATGCACATTCTGCTATTTTTATTTGCTCTAACTTATAGTAGCCAACTTGCACCTTTTTTGTTTTGTTCTTTATGTTTTTTATTATTTTATCCAGAAACAAAATGAATAGTAAAGGACTCAAAGTCCCTCCAAGTCTCAGTGCTTGTGATGTTGTAAATTCATCCGACGTTCCACTGTTTGTTCTTATATCTCTCAGTATCTTCCAAATAATTCTTCTTGGCACTCTGTCGAACGCCTTTTCTAAATCAATGAATGCAGTGTATAGTTTTAGGGTATTTAGGCATAATAGTGATATTTTTTTATAGTTTCTGCAGTCTCTAGTCTCCTTTTTTGTATATCGGAAATATTGGTATTGTTCCTTTTTCCCATATTCTGTGCAGCATCGTTAGTAGCATTTCTTCACCTTCCCCCATATATTTTAGCTGTTCTCCTCTTATGTAGTCATGTCCAGGTGCTTTTTTTTTTTAAAACTGTCTTAATTTTTTCTTTTGTAGTTTCCCTTGTTCTACTATCTATCTTTGCTCTTTCTCTTTGGTGCGTTTCGTTTTCTTCTATTTCGCTTGTGAGTTGATTCTCTTCTAGTAATTCTTGGAAATGTTGTCTCCAGCTTTCTAGTATTTCCTCGTTCTCTTTCAATGTTTGTCCTTGTTTACTCTTCAATTGATTCAACATCATTTGTTTTCCTTTCTTGTCTTTTTTTGTTACTCTGTAAAATAATTTCTGGTTTTCTTTGAAGTTCGTTTCTAGGTTTTCCCCGAATTCTTCCCACGCTTCTGTTTTTGATTTTTTGATTATTTCTTTGACTATTTTTCTTTGCATTTTGTAGTCTTCATGGTCCTCTTCTCTCTTTATTTTTAAGTATTTTTTCCATTTTTTAATCTGTTCGTTCCACCAATAGGTTTGCTTTCTGTTGGGCATGTTTCTGATAGTTCCGCATGTATATTATCCGTATTCGGATGTGGTGTATTGATTATCAACTCTTTTATTCTATTGCGGTATTTCTCCTTTATGTTTTCATCTTTCAGTTTGTCTACTCTAAATTTTATTATTTCAGCCTCCTCAAATATTTGTCTTTGTTCTGCTCTTTCAGTATTTTCAAATTACAGTCAATACAACGAGAAAAATAAATTGAAGAATCATCTAGATGATGAAAACGCATTTTTGACAACTCATGAATGCTTGTTACTTCAGAGATTTCGCAAATTACCATCTCCCACAATTACTGAGCTTGAAATCAAGCAGTTTGGGCAAACTTATGAAACAGCAGCTTCCATTTAGTACTAGTTTCAAGTTGACTATTTGATAGGTACATAATTTATGCATGTACAAACTCAAAAATACCTTTTAATCTTCATTGTTTAGTTATTGACGACAGGAGATCAAGTGCTGTACCTTAAAATAAAAATTTGATCTTTATCAAAGCTATACAAAAAAATACACCAAAAGTAAACAAATTTTCATCCAATAATAATAATTTATTCTAATAAGCTTCAAATTCGCGTCAAACAAGTCATTGAATAGACCTTTTCACGACTAGTTATGCGCATGCGTGTCCGGTATTCTAAAAGGCGGCAATGTGAAAGTTTCGGGCACTTTATATAAATATGGCTGAGCAACAACGATCATTACTATTATTACCAGTTCAATCAAATGAAAGATTGATGGTGTGTTATTAGTCCATTCGACAGTAGAAGCTCATAACTTCATACAATTACGACAATGATTAAAATGCCATGCTCGTCCCCAAGGTGGTAATAAAGCAGAACTTATTGCTAGGCTAGGATGACAATTATATTCATATTAGGTTCAAATTAATTGATAAAATATTAATTTTGAATATAAAGAATAATAATCAAAAAATACAGTAATAGATCACATCTAACACATTTTGGACAAATTTTCAGATATTTTTGCTTCGTTGATTTAATAAGTTTTCGATGAGATTCAAGACAAGGCTTTGGAAAACTAATAAAATAATATTAATTGTTCGAAAATGACTTACTACGCATATCGCTGCTACATATTTCATAACAACAGCGCTATTTTGCTCCTTTGTAAACTGATAACATTATATATTTTTATTGAAAAGCTTGTATTATGATTTTTTTACTGTAAATATATATTATATAACAATCAAAAATGTACTAAATATGAATTTTTTAAAAACTGACATTGGAGACATAATATCAACGGCTTATCTACGTATAAAGTGCCCGAAAAACATGGCGGATGTCGAGACATGCGCACAAAATATTTTCAAGTATGAAAAGGGCTATGAATCCCGGACAGATTTGACAACTGTACATAATAATAGTGACACTGGCGGCTAAAGTTGTAACTAAATTTTTATCTACTTCAATAAACTTTAGTTGCCATATCCCTAATGTCATATATATCTATGGGCATTGTTTCACTTGAAACAAGTAATTGAATAATTTAATCTTCCACAATCACTAAGCTTGAATTAAAGCAATTTGTGCAAACCTACGAAACAGCAGCTTTTATTTAGTACCAGTTTCAAGTCACGCCAGACAGCCAAAGTGAATATAATAGCGCTTTTTTCCAAAAAATGCGCTAAAAAGTTTTTGAGGACTAGATTTTATTTTATAAGCTCTACTATCCTTCCTTGATAATCATACAAAGTTTTATTGATTAAGGACAACTAGTTGAGAAAAAAATTGACTGATTGTGTTAAAAATCAAACTATTGGCAGATACGGACTCCATGTCAATAAAGCCTCATTTTCATGACGGCGTGGCTGGCGTGGTGTTGAAATATGAACCAATAGCAGCGTAGCTTTCGCCAAACACCACGCTTCGGTATAGCGTGGCTGGCGCGGTGTGCAAAGTTAAATTTTTTCAAGTTTTAACGCCGTGTACGCCGGGGCGCATGCGTATTGTACGTCAGTGTTCAGTGTTTATGTGATTGTGTAGAGGTTAGCATCGTAGAACAGTAGAATTAAGAAAAATGGATTTTAATTCAAAATTAATAAACGAAGTTGAGAAAAGAGAAGTGCTCTACAATATAAGATTGAAAGACTATAAAAATAACCCTTTACCTTTTACGACGGTTTGTTTTGTTATTAAAGGTCCTAATATATTTAATAACTCGTCAAATACATCTGGAGACATTCTCATATAATTAAAAAAGTTTTCCGTATCGGTTAACCTCATTTCATTTATTAAATTGAAGTAATCTCCCTGCTCTCGCCTTCTTTTGAAAATTGGCCGTACCCACCAACGCTTTTCTTCGTATTTTAATGATTTATAGTATAAATATAAACATAAAATACGTCTCCTCCGACTTGGCGAAGACATTTTTTGTTTTAATTTGAGAACAAAACTGATATGTCAACATCGAGAAAGTAACACTTCACACACCGGCATGAAAACAAAATTTTAAAAACACACGCCATGAGCGCCACGCGCACCACGCCAGCCACGCCGTCATGAAAATGAGGCTTAAATCTTAGACAAAAACAGTTTGTCGGACTAATTTAATTTGACAATAACATCAATGCTTTGTTGGTATTCATATTTTAGTCCCTTGAGGCTCCAAGGACAAGTTCATACTACTTTGTACTATGTAAAATCTTAATTTAAATGGAAAAATCCGTTCAGTGGATTCCAGTTCCGAGGTTTAAACCTTAGGGCACTCCACTATTTAATAGATATAACATATTTTGAGTGAAAATTGTATGCCAACAGGTTCAGATAGTACTTCCGGTATCAGCCAAATAATCCGCCGCCAAAACAGTCTAACCAAACAACAGTCTCTAGACCAGTTCAACGAAGTTTTCAATAGTACTACAGATTTATCGCGGCTGAAAGATCCAAATCAAAGAATTAAAACTCCAGGAGACGTTCCGCCTTCAGTGAGGCGAACAAGAGGAAAAGCCGCCAATGTAACCAGGTTTTCACTGTATGATGATCGAATGATGAACTGGTCAAGTGTTCCGGATGACATTGATATGACCGTGGAGACCATCACGAGTACGGCAGTGTTGCAACCGCCGGAAGTAGAAGAACTTAAGTGCAATAGGGATAGTGTAAGTAGTTTTTAAATTTTTCCAGCATCTTTTGGACTAAAATAATTTTTGTTATTTCAACACTGATTTGAGGAAATTTGCAGCGGCATCAAACAAATTCAGGTAAAATAAATTTAGGTGCGCCCCTTTTTCAAAAATTTTCAGAGCTGATAAATATTTTAATTTCGGCCTAAAAAACAATATGCAGGTACTTCAATTTATAATATAGTCGATTCACGTGTAGAATGGGTCGTGGCTCCCTTAACGAGCAACATTTCGCATAACGAATGACGCGGAAAAGTAGAGTTCCCGCTTCAAGTTATTCATTTGTTTGCGGGTTTTCCGCGTTTGTCATCACACATTTTTCGGCAAAAAGAAGTAAATCTGTCGGGCTTATATGCCAATTACAATTAATGCTGCAAATACTCAATGATTCAGATGTTTTAAATTTTTTTCTGGAAATTGAAATTTGAAAGAATTTTTTTGAATTATTACGTGGATTAAATATAAATGTGAATTGCTGGTGTTCAATGGACATGAAAAACTGCATTTCTTACTCTTTTATAACGAAACATGCTAAAAAGTGCATTATATGTACAGTAATCTTAGAATTTAGACTTTTAGATGTAAGTTTCAAAGATTTATTTTTATTATTATTAACCTTGTGTTATACACATTAAAAACCCTTAAAATTATTTTCAAAGAAAAATAAAATTCGGTTCTAGTCTTTGAAAAATTAATTATTGGTGAGAAAGTCTGATTGTTAATTTATGCAATATTTTTATAGAATTCTCCACTTTATTGTAAATATAAAGTGGAGGGAATTATAAATAACGAATCCCACCCATTATAAGTTAGTTTGCTTTGCCATTTTAAACGAATATTTGTTTTCTGCGTAGCAGAAATCTCTTAAAGAATCGTGATTATTTAATTTTGTACTTTAGTTTTAAAATATAACCGATAACAATAAGAATATTAACAAATTTGAAGCTATCGCAGACGTAATGTATATTTTTAGAGTTAAAAACACGTGTGGATAAGAATTACTATTAAATTAATAGTAAATATTTTTAAGAAGCACACTAGACGTACATTAATTGGTATTTAAATTGTTCTGTGATTTTCTTTTTCGCAGCAGATTCGAAATCTGCGTTTTAAAGGTTGAAGTTTTGTTTTGGCTGTGTAAGAAACAAAAATTATTGTTAAACATTCCAATTTTCTTTTTGGAATTTTAAATAATCTATTAATGATAATTATTAATCCTAATTAATCAAAACAGTTTGTGTAATCGATTTATTTACAGAATTATTTACAATACTAAACAAGATTATTACAATTACAATTGAACTACGTTTACATCCTCGCTTTTGCGTTACATTTAAAAATTTTTGTACTGTGATTGAATTGTCCTTAAAAATTGCTAACAAATTTATGAATATTTTCACAACAGAACAATTTTCTAAATTATCCATTAAATAATAAAAGTACAATATGAAGTCGTAAAATTGAGTATGTAAACACTTCTATAAGCCTTATTTTACACATTTTATTGTATTGATGCCTTCAAATAAAAGAAGTATATGTAATAATAATAAGAATCATATTACATTTTCAAAGACCCGTAAGTTTCGTTGAATTTCTCAAACTGTTGTAAAGATTCTGGGGAAACAGTTTTGGAGACATATTTAAATGCTTTCAGAAAATCTTGTACTTCAACACATCTTGCTCTAACTTTATCGGGTGGAATCTCATTAATAGATACTTTTAAAGTGCAAGGCTCGCTGTTTTTTGCTGGCATGAAAAATTTATCTGAAATGAAATCCACGAATAATTTCATCTGCATTATTAATAGTATTTTTAATTACCATCAGTTACCATCCAATGATCAGCTGTTTGAATTTCTTTTATTGGCTGTAACATAGCACAATTTATCAAATCGGAAATGTCAGAACCTGACCAACCTTCAGTTCGATCCAAAATTTCATCCCAATTCTTGGAGCAGAATAATTCGGACGATTTTATCCGAATTTTTAAGATTTCCAGTCTTGCTTCTCTGTAATAATGATAATTATTTCATTTTAAATAAATTTTTTTAAGAATTTTCTCACCTATCAGGCAAGGGAACATAAATACGTCTTTGAAAACGTCGAATAAAAGCTGGATCTAAATCCCAAGGACAATTCGTACAAGCTAGGAAAAATATTTTGTTTTCTGGATTTCTATCCATTTCAGATAATTGAGTTAATAATTGATTTTTGAATCTAAAAAGGGCAGATACAAATGATATAAAAATCAAGTGTGATTTATTAATGACAAGAGATGAAAGCCGACAAAAAAAATATTAAAAAAAAATATTAAAAAAAATATTCTGAGAGAAATGTCAAATACTAATGTTGAAAATTATTGAAGCTAGCTTCAGCGCGCGCTTAATGAGCCTGTGCCAACTTCAGAACGTGCTCAAAATGATTGACGCTACTAGTTTACCAAGATATGTTTAAATTAAGCGCCACGGAAACCAGTTAGATGCCATTTTAATTACGGTGATAAAAAAACGGAATTCTAAAATGCTACAGAATGTTTTAAGGTACTGCAAAACATTATAAAATGTTCTAGAATATTTGAGAACGTCTCCGAATGTCATAAAATCTTCCAGGATGTTCCAAAACGCTTAAATATTGCAGAGCCGTTATACAGTGACTTTATATGCGTTCTAAAACGCTTCAGACTGTTTTACAACGTTATAAAATATTCCAGAACGCTTTGGACCATCATACAATGTTACAGAACGTACCAAAATACTCTGAAACATTTTAGAACACCTCATAATGTTACACAATGATTTAAAATACTGTAGGATGTTCTAAAATGCAGCAAAATATTTTAGAATACTGCAAAACGTTATAAAATGTTATTTATACAATATTTTGAAACGTCTCAAAACATTCCAGAATGCTTTAGTGTTCCTATATGTTTTACAATGGGCTAAGGCGCTCTAGAATAATTAAAAACATTCCAGACTATTTTAAAACGTCATAAAATGTTCTAAAATTCCTTCAAATGTCGTACAATCTTCCAGAAGGTACCAAAACACTCCAGGACACATCAAGATATTATACAATGTTTCAAAATGTTTTAAAATGCTGCAGAATGTTCTAGAACATTCCCGAACTGTATCAAATGTTCCAGAATATTTGAGAATGCCTCCGAATGTCATAAAATCTTCCAGTATGTTCCAAAACACTCTTAAATATTGCAGAGCGTTATACAGTGACTTTATTTGCTTTAAAATGTTCTAGAACGCTCCAAACTTTTTTACAACGTTATAAAATATTCCAGAACGCTTTGGAATATCATACAATGTTACAGAACGTACCAAAATATTCTGAAACATTTTAGAACACATCAGAATGTTACACAATGATTTAAAATACTGTAGACTGTTCTAAAATGCAGCAAAATATTTTAGAATACTCCAAAACGTTATAAAGTGTTATTTATACAATATTTTAAAATGTTCCAAAACATTCCAGAATGTTTTAGTGTTCCTATATGTTTTACAATGGGCTAAAACTATTTTAAAACGTTATAAAATGTTCCAGAATGCTTTAAAACGTCGTACAATATTCTAGAAGGCACCAATACACTCCAGCACATATCGGAATAACATACAAGGTTTCAAAATGTTTTAGGATGTTTTAAAATGCTGCAGAATGTTCTAGAACATTCCAGAACTTTATAAAATGTTCCAGAACATTTGAGAACGTCTCCGAATGTAATATAATCTTCCAGTATGTTCCAAAACACTCTTAAATATTGCAGAGCGTTATACAGTGACTTTATATGCTTTAGAATGTTCTAAAATGCTCCAGACTGTTTTACAACGTTATAAAATATTCCAGAACGCTTTGGAACATCATACAATGTTACAGAACGTGCCAAAATACTCTGAAACATTTTAGAACACATCAGAATGTTACACAATGATTTAAAATACTGTAGGATGTTCTAAAATATTTTTTAAGAATACTCCAAAACGTTATAAAATGTTGCCTTACAATATTTCAAAACGTCCCCAAACTTTCATGAATATTCCAGAACGTTTTAGTGTTCCTATATGTTTTACAATGGACTAAAACGCTCTAGAATAATTAAAAATATTCCAGACTATTTTAAAACGTTATAAAATGTTCCAGAATGCTTTAAAACGTCGTACAATCTTCCAGAAGGTACCAAAACACTCCATGACACCTCGGAATATTATTCAATGTTTTAAAATGCTGCAAAATGTTCTAGAACATTCCAGAACTTTATAAAATGTTCCAGAATATTTGAGAAGGTCTCCGAATGTCATAAAATCTTCCAGGATGTTCCAAAATACTCTTAAATGCTTATGGATACTCCACACTGTTTTACAATGTTATAAAATATTCCAGAACGCTTTGGAACATTATACAATGTTACAGAAAGTACCAAAATACTCTGAAACATTTTAGAACACATCAGAATGTTACACGATGATTTTAAATACTGTAGGATGTTCTAAAATGCAACATAATATTTTAGAATACTCCAAAATGTTATAAAATGTTTCAAAATATTTGAGAACGCCTTAGAACACCATACATACAATATTTTAAAACGTCCCAAAACATTCATGAATATTTTTAGTGTTCCTATATGTTTTAGAATGGGCTAAAACGTTCTAGAATAATAAAAGACATTTCAGACTATTTTAAAACGTTATAAAATGTTCCAGAAGGTACCAAAACACTCCAGGACTCATCGGAATATTATACAATGTTTCAAAATGTTTTAAAATGCTGCAGAATATTCTAGAACATTTCAGAACTTTATAAAATGTTTCAGAATTTCTGAAAACTGCTCAGAATGCCATACAATCCTCCAGGACGTCTCAGAACGCTTTAAAACGTACCAAATCATTCTCAGACATTCCAGGGAGACATCGGGATGTTATACAATGTTTAAAAATACTTTAGAGTGCTCTAAAATGCTGCAGTATGTCTTAGATTACTCCAAAACGTTGTAAAATGTTCCAGAATGCTTTAAAACGTCGCACAATCTTCTAGAATGTACCAAAATAATCCAGGACACATCGGGATATTATACAATGTTTCAAAAAGTTTTAGGATGTTTCAAAATGCTGCAGAATGTTCTATAACATTTCAGAATATTTGAGAACGTCTCCGAATGTCATAAAATCTTCCAGGATGTTCCAAAACACTTTTAAATATTGCAGAGCGTTATACAATGACTTTTTATGCTTTAGAATGTTCTAAAATGCTTCAGACTGTTTTACAACGTTATAAAATATTCCAGAACGCTTTGGAACATCATACAATGTTACAGAACGTACCAAAATACTCTGAAACATTTTAGAACACATCAGAATGTTATACAATGATTTAAAATACTGTAGGATGTTCAAAAATGTTTTTTAAGAATACTCCAAAACGTTATAAAATGTTGCCTTACAACACCATACATTTATACAATATTTTAAAACGTCCTGAAACTTTCATGAATATTCCAGGCTATTTTAAAACGTTATGAAATGTTCCAGAATGCTTTAAAACGTCGTACAATCTTCCAGGACGTCTCAGAACGCTTTAGAACGTACCAAATCATTCTCAGACGTTCCAGGACACATCGGGATGTTATACAATGTTTAAAAATACTTTAGGATGTTCTAAAATGCTGCAGTATATCTTAGATTACTCCAAAACGTTATAAAATATTTCAGAACGTTTCAAAATGCTATAAAATCTTTCAGGACGTCCCAAAACACTCACGAACATTCCAGAACGTTATACAGTGATTCTATATACTTTAACATGCTCCAGAACAGTTTATTTTAACATAATGTGCATCCAGATAAATTATCAGCTGAACATTTTATTTTGAGTTTTTAAATTTCCTCTTCTGTAACTGGAAGTTTTCATGTTTTTAATGCTCCAGGCACTCCACTAGTACACAAGTTATGTATAAAATAGTCACAACTTGAAAGGAAAGGAAACGTATTCTTATAAAATCAACGATTCGATCAAATCCAGTAAAAGAAAATGCTTTAAAATTATATAAATCAGTAAGGGATTGTTTGATAATGTGTAATATAATTCAGAACGTCCTAAAATGTGGTTAAGGAATGAAAATCCTGAAATTTTGGTCGAGATTGTTACATTTCCATCTTTTTTCGCTTTCGCTGCAGAAAGAGTGATAGCAAAAAATGTCAAATGAATGAACTTTTGACGGATGTTATTGTTTATCGCTTTCATGGTCTACTACTCATTATTTTTAGAACGGTCCTCGATCGTATGATAATTTATTTTGGAATTTCATCAGCTTTCATTCCATAAAGTTTATCCTTTACCTTCTTTCAAGCTCTGATTCTCTTGTGTTCCGTACTCGACAAATACTATCAATTTCATCGATAAAAATCAAACACTGCTGAGGATTTTCTTGGCCGTGTTTGAATAACATCTGTACCAACCTATTTTACAAAATTAATTACAAAATTAATCACTAAATTAAAATATAGAAATTACTTTTCTGATTCGCCGACATAAGAAGACCATAAATCCGAATTTGAGACGCTGTATAATGGGGCCTTCACTTCAGCTGCTAGACAGTGAGCTAAAAAAGTTTTTCCAGTTCCAGGAGGGCCGTACAAAAGCGCTTTATTCCATTTATTAATTCCTTCTATCAGAAAAATTAAAATAATCAATTTGAAATGTTTTTATTGTAGTGAATTTTACCGGTAAATAATTGCGGGTACTGAATTGGAAAAACTACTGCCTCAATGAGCAAATTTTTAGCCTCTTGTAAGCCTGCGATTTCTGCAAGCCCTGAAGATTGAGGAACAACTAGAGTTTTCTGGATGGTATCTCTCAATTTAACTACAGCTCCATCAGCAGGATCGCTAGGTTTTCCTTTTTTTGCTTCGAATTTAGTAGTATCAAATATTTTTTGTAGGGATGGTATGAGAGATTCTTGTGCAGGATTGGAAGTTCTGGTTATTGTTATTTGATCCAAAGTTATTTGCTCTTTACTCTTTTCTATGCTTTGTATTTGGTCTAAGAGTTCTTCGCGGACGTAAAATAGTGCTGTCTGGGAGGAAAAAGTGTGATGGTAAGGAAAAATTATGTTTCAAGTTGGAAGGATTGGAAAAATGACTTACAGAATAAGATTCGGGTAGTTGGCACGATATTAATTCATTTACCATACGCAGACACTCATTTTGATATTGTAAGATATTTTCGTCATTAATATTATTACTTACAACATTTTCGTATTCCTCAAAACTAAAATTTTCAATAAAAACTAAATTATTAATAAATTTATTCTGGCCTACAGTAAATACCATTTAACAGTTTCTGCGAATAGAAGAAATCTCTTATTTTCTTGTTCTGCGTGATCCATTATTAATTATTAATAATAATCAACTGTTTGTTTACAACTTTTTAATTTTATGTCAACTGTAGAATCAAAGATGGCGCAGCGAGTCTCCTCTTCTTCTTTCGGTAATTATTTCATGACGTAAGTCGAATGTTGAGTCACTTGGTATTTGAAATCAACATGTCTACCGGTGCGATTTGACGTGTGGGAAGATCATTTAGTTATTTTACATTTAGGCGTGAACTGGGTCACACCCTTTTAAAATTATTATTAAATCTTTAGTGTAGTTGATAGTAAAAAGTGAAAATATATCAATTTGGTGAAAATATTACAATAAATTTACTGGTAAGTCGCCTAAATGTTGTTTGATGTTTGACGTATATGTTTGAACATGTTTTTGAATTATTTCTTGTACATATTTGTAAATTTTGGTTCTGCTTTTGCTATTCTGTTTCTATATGCACATATTGTCACGCTATAATTTTGTAAAAAAATATATAAATGTCCTTAACAAATTAGTTTAGTATGTAAATTGCAATCTTAGGCAATTAATTTACATAGATCTTGAGATTGTTGCACTTGTGCAGCGTTTGAGAATATCTTTACAGTTATGGAACATTCATTCACGCTACAAAATTATTGTGAGGTACCGTTTTTTGCCTTACAAAATTAGGATCGTACGCTGAAGAATTTATTATATCTAACTAATCTTAAACAAGTAAGTAAAAAGACGCAGTAACAAAGTACCAATTGTTTTAGGCTATTATAACAGTTGAATGCACTAGTTAATAGCGTAATTATAAAAATCTGCAGGTATATTGCATCCCAAATAATAAAAAAAATCTAGCACACAAAAAGTAAAACCAGTTTTTTATGTTCCGCATTATAGTTCCATTTAATTTATGTAAGCGATTTTTTATATGATTTAAATAATGCTGGAATCAGTAGGTTGTGTTAATTACTCAAAACAATCGCCTGTCTGGCAATAACAACCTACTTTGTTTTTCTTCAATGAAACAATCTAGTTAATATTTTCTTTTTAATTGTAATGCAAGAAACAGTCGGGTGACAGGCATTTGTTTTTTGAGGTCATCTGTTATCTGCGATGCTCATTTATTATTGAATGCTGAAATATTTATTCTTTAAGCAATTTAGCCTTAAAATGCATATAATCAAAGAATTCCGTTGGGCATATGTTTGTAATTAATAATAAAAATCTTGCTCTGTTATCAAGTTTATCTAAATTGAAATAATCCTGATATAAGATAAAATTATGCAATTTTAGCAAACAATGGAAAAAAATTATAGTACTCATTTGGGATATATACGTTAGTCATTTGTCAGCTGTTGTTCTACCGCAGTCAGCTGTTTCAAAATACCAGCTGTGATTCAAAAAAACTACAATTTAGGAGTTAAAAATACTGTAAATTTAAAATATATTACTGCAGCATTTTTTCTGAATTTTTACTATTTTTAGCTCTCACTAAATGTGCATTCTTTTCAAATCAGGCTTCCTCCATATTTCAAAAGGAAAGTATGTTGACAGACATTCTAAAAAAATATGTACGTTCACCTACACAAGGCAGTGAGAAAAACATTTGGAAGAGAAATTTACTTTAAATAATAATTTTTTATTTGATAATAATTAAATGAATAGAGTTATTTGAATTTCTAATTTAAAATAAGATATCTATATGTAGCTAAGTGACCGATTTGTAGGTTAGCAATGCAACTAAACACGGTCGATTTAGTTGTTTTTGCCGAGAAGTAACATTGATTTTATGGGAAATCATTATACCTTTTACGATTTTAGAAACTTACGTGTTCATTACATCACTGAGAAATCGTAAATTGATTCCCTTTTGGGAATTGAATCCAATTTTGGATGAGTGGTGTTACTTTCACCGGAATTAAATAGACATGTAGTGACAAATATTTATTTAGTCAATATTTTTTACTTAAAAAAAAAAACTTTTATTATTATTAATTAGTTTTGTGTAAGCCCTATATTAGTTGAATAACTGCATTAGAAAATTTGAAAGTTATTTTCATTAATAAAAATGTTACCTAATTACTAATATAGAAAAAAAATGAGTGGAAAGTCGTAATTTAATATGCAAAATTTTACATCATGTCTAAAAAAAGAATAGAAGTTATCATATTCATATTTATTTATTAGATTCTGGTTACTGAAGGACGTAATAACATAAATAGTAAACAAAATATCGTATTGCATTTGTTTCGAAGAAAGTTGTGGAAGAAACAAGAGACAGTCGCTTATTTATAAACATATGAATTCATGGTACTCTTTATTAAATAAGACTATTGTGGTTTGAGGTTTGTCGGTTTGTCATATTAAATATTTAAATTAATTTATAGGAATTTGACATGTGAGTTATCAATTCCTTCGAATAAATTCTGGAAAAAAATCGATTATTAATTGTTGTCACAAAAGTTTAAGCCTGTGAAAATGTCTAACTCTTCTATTTACGATTTCGCAGGCAGTTTTGAATTAGCTCAGCGAATTTATTTGGAACGATTCCCGAATTGTCATTTTTCACTAAAAATTGGATTATTGTGGTTATGCTAATGTATTTAATGTCAAAATATTGTGTACTTATACATTATAATAAAAATACTGTGAGATATTTAGAACTCAACGTTTATCTGAAACGTAAAACAGCAGATGAGATGAATGAAATACATTAATTTATAAATGAAGCACCGATGTATTAGTTTTTCTTATATTACTACAAACTTCACACGCAGATCGTTTCAATAAATTGATACATTTGTAGGTTATGTTTTCTGTTCTTCAAGAATAGAAGATTCAAGAATTTGTGTAGCAATATTTTCAATTGAATTATTTCAGAATTGCATTCCATTTAATATTCCACCGTTTTGTTAGGAACCAATATGGAGTGTATAGAGAGAGGGATAACTTAGAGTTAAAAGAAGTGAGCTAATTTTGGGTGCAAATAATGGTGGCGCTGTTCATAAGTTGACTTTTTACGCGGCAATTTTAAAAGTTACCATAGAAAGCTGAGATTGGCAGTTATATTTATTCATCAGATTCAAAGAACCAATAAAAGAAAAGAAGACAAAAAAAATGGTATGGAATATACTCTGTGTACAAATTAATTTATTTTATAGAGAATATACAAACATTTCACATAAAACTATAAGAAGTAATACTCAATTGAGAAATCAACATAATAAATGAATATATCATTAAACATTCGTCAAAACTTGGATAATTTTTTATCCATTTTATTTTTATTTTCCTCATTTGTTTTATTCAGTGTTTTTGCCAAAAAATGGCCTCTAATAGTTATACTACAACATTTACCCATTTTGCATTATATTTTGTATTCTCAATTGATTTTTTCTCAAGTAAGAAACCAAGCATGGAGGTAAGAATTTAAAGGAGAGAGCTAGTGAATGCACAAATGAAGCCACTTCCCCCACTCCAACCAGAACCCAAATCATCGCTTATCTGTCAAGGACAAGTGTACTTTTGTTTGAAAACTGACGTCCATTTCCTCCCTAATCGGAACCAAAAGTGCTTATGCTCCTTCTTTTCTATTTTAACCTCTTTGAAACCAAGTTAACCAACAGAATTTTATTTTGCCGCTTTTTTCTGTTAGTCTGAATATAGTTTAAAGTGTCTAACTTCAAAATGTAACTTACGATCAGCACCACCTGTAATTGCGTACAAAATTGTACCGTATTTTGAACGCGTCACCCATTAGAGAACGCTCTTCTTCTATTGGTAACTAAAATTAACCCGTAGCCACCAAGCGGTTATAAGCGGAATTTTATTGTAAAGTGGATTCAATCTTAGTTTCCATATAATCGTATGTTATGTTACTGGTTTTATTAGCAATATTTAGTAGCTTTTTAGCGCATTTTTGGAAAAAAGCGCTATTATATTCACTTTGGCTGGCTGGCATGACGCTGAGTTCTCAGCAACTATACTATTTACAGACTTGAAACTGGTACTAAATGAAAGATGCTGTTTTGTAGGTTTGCCAAATTGCTTTAATTCAAGTTAAGTGATTGTGGAAGATTAAATTATTCAATTACTTGTTTCAAGTGAAACAATGCCCATAGATATATATGGCATTAGGGATATGGCAACTAAAATTTATTCAAGTAGATAAAAATTTAGTTACATCTTTAGCCGCGCGTGTCACTATTATTATGTACAGTTGTCAAATCTGTCCGGGATTCATTCAGTTTGACGTGAATTTGAAGCTTATTAGAATAAATTATTATTATTGGATGAAAATTTGTTTACTTTTGGTGTATTTTTTTTTATATAGCTTTGATAAAGATCAAATTATCATTTTAAGGTACAGCACTTGACCTTCCGTCAGTCAATAACTAAACAATGAAGATTAAAAGGTATTTTTGAGTTTGTACATCCATAAATTATGTACCTATCAAATAGTCAACTTGAAACTAGTACTAAATGGAAGCTGCTGTTTCGTAAGTTTGCCCAAACTGCTTGATTTCAAGCTCAGTAATTGTGAGAGATGGTAATTTGCGAAATCTCTGAAGTAACAAGCATTCATGAGCTGTCAAAAATGCGCTTTCATCATCTAGATGATTCTTCCATTTTTTGAGATTGTTTATATGAAATTTTATACTGCAATAGTTCTTTATGGATTTGTTCAAGTTAATTCAGTGAAAAATACTTGGCTTTCGACTTGATTGTTACATTACATAACCTCAAAATTAGTTTTTCTCAAGACTACACTCTTCAGAATATGGAATTTAATCGAAGAATTGGTGATAAAAATTGCTGTGGCTATGGATGTCATTCCAAATTTAATCGAAATGTGGATTTGAGTTTCCATAATTTTCCTAAAAAAGGTTAAAGTGTCTGTAGTAAATAAAGTTGGCAAATACGAATTAGTTGATTAGCGAGGTGTGTGGATTGGAAACAGTCGTACAAGAAAAGCTGAAAGCTGGAATGTACAATACAAAAATGTCGTAAATACTTCCCTGTAATATTATTTTCTTTGAAGCTATGAATTTTATAACCTCACGCAGTCTTCCAGTTACAACTAAAAACCATATATAAATAAAATGATTTTGAAAGAAAAAACTATATATTATAAAAAAAGAAAGTCAATACTTTCCCGCACAATTGGAATTGAATTCAATCATTTAATGAAATATTAATATCAATGTATTTACATTGTAAACAGACTACAAACTTGCGTTAAGCCACTTTTGATCCGTCATTTTGTAAACACAGTGCTGCCAACGGTAATTGCAGTTGCCAATAACCAGGCCCCCACAACTCTCATTGCCGGTCTACTATAAATGTGTCCGCTGACTGCGTCAAGCATGTGGACGTGAGAGGTGAGAGGAAATGTTTCAAGATGGCGGATATGTAGGGCCTAGTTGCCAATTGAAAAGCGTTTGATTTTAGTGTTTGTGTCGTTGAATACAGTCAGATTATAGTAAATAAATAATAATTTAATAAAGTGATAGCCGTGTGACAAATGAACATTCAATTAAAATGCCTGGAAAATGTTTTGTCCCGAATTGTAATTCTGGATATGAGAGTTGTAAGATAAAATATAGTATTTTTAGAGCTCCACTTGACATGATAGAAATTTGGGACAAAGCAATTGAATAAAATTATGTATACAAACATGTGAATTAAACTTCTTTATTTGCTCAAAGAATTAAAGCACTCGCGCTGAACGCGCTCGTGATTTTGAACTTTCTTCTCGCAAATAAACAGTGGTTTAATTCACTTGTATAAATAACTATTAAACTAGGTCCAGTTTCATAAATTAATTTAATTCTCATTCAAATTTACTCACAAAGTAAATTTGTATCAAGTCATTCAAATGAAATCTAAATTTTGACAATGTTAATGAATTAAGTATAAGATAATTTAAAATAACGTGTACTTGTTAAAAATAAATATAAGTGCCCTTAATACAGAATAGTATATTCCGATACAAGTGCGGAATGGAGATCATTCCATGCGAATGCGAATAATTCAGCCACGAGACGAAGTCGAGTGGCAGAATTCACATGAGCATGGAATGATCGATTCGCACGAGTGACGGATGTTATTTTTTCTACAGTCAAAAGTGTTTGCGGAAATATTTATAACCAAAATATGCAATTTTTTGGGACAGAATTTGCTTCATTGATATCATTCCAATTCATCAAACTTTGATAAAATTACTCATATTGATATTTTTTTTGGAGAGGAATGATAAGAAAATCAAAGAGAAATAAAATTATGACAGCAATGGAACAGTTTTTTCGTGACACCACGCGGCTCTCCTAGGAATTTCTAAGCGTGCGGAATGACCCCTATTCCGCACGCTACAGCGTGTGGAATGGGTATCATTCTATAGTGACTGTAGAAAAAAAACTATTACGTTGTGAAACATTATGTATAATATAGAAATATAATATTTTGAACTGAATCTAATTTTTGTTTAACTTATGTTTTCATGTTTTCTTTATTGAAAGTTCGAACAATTTTCTTGTAATTGAAAACATATCATCTATATGTATTCTTGAAGATTAAACACATTGTTAATGTATTGTTCAAATATTTCTCAATTATTGTTAATCGCATGTGATCTCGGAATTTATCCAACTGAGTTTCTTGCATAGGTAATAATTAAATATTAAATATTACTCAATGCAACACTAATTTAACAAATATATCAATTTTTAATTAAAGTAAAATATATGCTGTAAACATTACATATACGGTTAACTTCAATATATAAATGATTTCGTAAAATTTTGTAAGTTCAGTGTAATTATACATTAAACACTGTTGTAAAACAGGCCTTACTGATGTAGGCGTCTCTAGCGGCGACAGCGCGAACTATAACCATCTACGCGGACGCGTTTTCGAGGCGAGTTAGGTTACCTACTATGTCTTGTACCGTGCCAATAACGAAGTAAGTTGAGAACAACTGCTTTTTAAGCTGCTCATAGATGGCAGCACAGTCTGGCACAGATTCCGACTGTTTTCAGACAATTCAAATCAGCTGATTCAAGTACAATGAACTTGTGCAGACAATCTAATGTTTAAATGTTAAAATATACGTGAAAGTCTTAAATAGAAATCAAATTTCTTAACAATGACAAATAAATACGACTAATAGTCCAAATTGTTGATTTCAGAGACAAATTCTTTCTTTCAATATATGCAAAAATAGAATTATCGATGTGAGCGAATATTGTATTGTCAAAATAATAATATTCTTTTAGTTTCAAACGAATGATTGATAAGACTACGATGGCTCAAAGTTGCAAAAAACTCATTTCAATCGACAGCTGTCATTCTTCCAACAAATGAGAAACATTCAGCTCGAACCATAGGCGCACTAATAAATTTTTGACCAAACTTTGATGAATTTTATTTTATTATTAAATATTGAATTTTTTAAAATAATATTTATTTGGCCTCGTATATTTATCGAACTGCATTTTTTAATATGCGGTTTTAATATTTGATAAGATATTTATTAACAAATAACATTAATTAGGCATTTTACTATTAATATATCTAAAAAATAATTTTATTGTGTTTACTACAAAGTAATTGTAATGTTTTTTAATGTTACTAGTTCTAATAAATATGAATTTAAGTGTTTTTCCGGTCAATTAAATTTACAATTTACGTGTTTTTGCATCATGCCTATAATTTGATTGTTATCACGTACAGGAAAGATTAATAATTTTTTGCTTTATATACAGTTATCATTTGTTGGATTTTAATGACTTTTTCGGCACAGAACTTACAAAATATTTGTTTTTATTAATTTAAAAATTAATTATTGATCGTTCTGGTTCTGGTTTAAGCGAAAAATTCGAAACTAGATACTACAGAAGTGCTTAATACGAAATTTTAATATTCTACCACTGATTGTTTTGAATTTATGCGAAAAATTCGAAAAGACTTATAAAAGTGCACTTCCGGCCCAGCCGATTGGTACAAAAATAAAAGATAACTATTAAGATAGTACAGCAATCCCAAATACTGAATTTCGGTATCCTGCGGCTAATCATTCTGGATTTAAAAAAGTTTCAAGACGATTGCAACCATAATGCGAGGTGCACAACTAGAACCTAAATTAGACTTAAATACAAAATTTCAACATTATACGTTCGACGGGCTTTGAGATTTGCGAATGGATTAATAAAAAAATATTTTAGTTTCAAATAAATGTGAATAAAGTATGCAACAATCTTTTCTGATGTGTTAATTATGTTGCATATTTGAAGGGCTCAATTTTAATATAATAAATTTGGGTAAATAATAATTTATTATTGACCGTTGTCACATAAAAAACTTTTCGATACAAAAGAATATCATTAGCAGTAAATTTTCTAGCCCATTATTATTATCGGTCGTAAATATTGATGTATTTTTACCACTTTTTGTAGTGGTTAAAAATAATTATATTTGTTTTATTGTGGAATGTATGCAAATCAGCTTCATGACTGTCTACTAGTTTTAATATTTATTCATCATGAAAAAAATAATAATTTGTTTGTGTAAGCTTATATTACAGCACTTGTTAAATAATTCATATAAATAAACAGTTGAAATGACTTGGCGTTGTCATTTAAATTGTAAAGAATTCGAGTGACCGTTATCAGCCATAAGTAAGACCTGCGCTCGTCTGCTGTTTTGTTGACTGTCTTCTGGGCGCATAAAATGCGTTTGTTTAACGCTTCCGCATTTATTATTATCTTTAATGAGTTACAAGATACTTCGAACTGCTTTCCATACTTTAGTTGTGCGATAGCACAAAAAAGAAAGTTATTTTTAACAGATAAACAAAGAAACATATTGTTTGGATCGCTTTCTCAGTTTGTAACGGGAAAAAATCGTGTGAAGCCCAGCACAAACAATTTATATTCGAATATAATAAGGAAAATCAGATTTTAAATACAAACAATTGATTCCTAACCTAACCTACAATTGCATTATGTGTAGTCGTCCCTGGTAAAAATTAAAAAGATATTAGAGTTTTGTTCAACTATTTCTCATTTGGAAACCACTAAAAATTTTATGGGGACATTTTCACCTGCGTTATGTACTCTACTTCGCCGTTTACGTGCACAGAAAAGTAATATATATCATTTGACCCTCTTCAGATGCATCCACCCTTCTAAATTCGGTAAATATTCGTAAAATCTGCGACGCAGTAAAAACCAAACAAAATTATTTTTGTTGATAAAAAAAATTGCTAGCATTTTCCATACAAATTAAAAGTAAAAGCTGATAAGTTATCAAACCCACGTTGCATAATTAAAATGAATACTTTTTGGATTAGTAATAACAGGATTTTTTTTTAATTATTCACAAAATAATTTTGAAATTTTTGATTTGGCAGTTGTCAAAAACTATACTTTGTTTCAGAATGGGAGAGAGTAATAAATCGTAGTGGCGCGCAAATAATTTGAAAAAAAGTTAGCTGAAAAAGAATGACGGTTTAATAATTTTTGTGGGTAGTTAGTGATTAAGTGGCGAAACATATAAAATGCAGTATTTAAAAATAAATTTTTATTTCGGGAAATTAAGTATGTTAGCCAACTTAGAAAAAATTTGAAAACACGAAAATATAACGGGGTTACTAGATGTCATTGTCCCCATATTCGTTACTAAATTTAATCAACGATTTAATTCGAATCTTTATCTAAATCCTCAAATTCTAGCTAGTTAAACTGTTTCAAGTACTTAGAAATAACAATTGAAAGAGCTGCATTTTTCCCAAGTTGACTAACACTTAAACTAGGATCAAATAAGGGTTATTATCCCGTGATATCGCTACGCAAGTGCATGATTTATAAATATCCCCCTATAGGAAAGGGACGAATTCAGAATTCTCAGAGACAAAATTAGTTTTCGTCCGCGTCGCACAGAAAACAGTGACTAACTAAAATAGTAGGCTTTGAAACAATTGGAAAAAATAAAACTAATCGCCAGTGCATTGTTTGACGTACTGACACTGACACATTTCGCAAATATTTTTTATTTAAAGTTACTTGTTTCTTGGTAGGTGTGACTTTTCGCAGTGGAGAAAAATGGGTAAAAAACGAAAATTTAATCGTTTTATACGGTGGATAAAAAGGTAGATTTTGTTTGGATTTTATTTGATTTGTTTTATAAAGTGATGCATTTGTTTTATGCACGGCTGCAGAATTTACAACAATGAGTTTTGCATGTTATTAACAGAAATTAATGTACAAAGACATAAATTATTGTTAAACACTATAATAAAACCTCTATTGCCATCCATTAATTTTAAACATTACTAAATGTCCAATAAAAATCGTAATTTTATTAAATATTTAACATAAATCAGAAATCAGTTTATAATTTCGATTAATTTGTAAACTCAGGTAATTAGCTTTCAATAATCGATTTTCCTAGAATCAATATTTGCTTTTTAAGTAAACAATTTATACAAACATGAAGTGGTCTAGGTGCTACCGCAGTTATTAATATTTATACATTAATATACCGGGTGTGCAATCGAAATAGCGATTTTAAAATACTTTTTACCGAAATTTTGTGCAATGTTCCCCCATTTCTACAATAGGTTCAAAATAACTCCAGATTCGTATTCAGCGACCTCAAAACATGAAAAAACTTGGAGCTAGACATAAAGTTTTACGTGGTTCCATTTTTTTGACGGTCTTCTTTTGCGTTTTCTAACAATTTAAATTTGAAGGAAAGAAAAAATTGTGCTCGAATGTGCTATTATGTTCCGATTATGGCTCATAATTCGTGCATCACTCGCACGGCGCTACTTGCCCCGATTGCACATTTTTCATAGCTTCATTTGCATTTATTATACGATGTAATGAATTTTGCATGATTCCAACACTCTACAAACATAGTGTCACAAATTTTATTGTGAATAATTTATTATAACAATGCTCACTCGCTAGCTCACGTGCCTTATATACCCCACTCCAACAATGGGTCAACATTCAAATGTCTGACAATTGAACAACAATGAACCAGTATTCAAATGCCTGACAACCACCAAACATCTAGTAACCATAGGCTGTCAATCACGTCCGACAATAGATTGTTGGTCAATGCTAACTAGGATTACAATAACAATAATTGGATGAATAGCGAATTCAAATAAATAATAATGTGAGCTAATGGCTTAAAATATATCACAACAAAAACGCGTTTGCGAATTATTCTTACATATATCTGTCTTTATCTATGATATTGTAACGAATTTAAGTCTATAAATTAGTCATTTCGGTTTTACTGGTGCTTAGAATTATTGTGGAAATATATTACATCAAGAAATAGAAGCGAATATATTTGTTTTCTAGAAAATTGCTGGTACCTTTTAGCGCTTTCTAGAAAAGTCTGGATGTTTGCGGGAAAAACGTTGTGGGGAGAGACCCACGGTATATATCAGTGGCTGATTCAACGAGGAGTATTATTGATTTTAGCTCAGAGACCTTATAATATGGACTGCTAGTGGTTGAAATAAATTGTGTTATTTAAAATAAATCAATATTGACATAAATAATTAAAGTAGTGTAATAATCTTTAGTTTAAATTAGAATTATTTATTAGAAATAATATTAGTTATCTAATTTATTATTTTAATAAATCATAAAAATAAATAATAGTGTTTAGTAACTTTTGCTCCCTAAATTAAAATAAATAACGTTACAATATTGTAAAAAAATAAAATTCGTTCATGGGTTGATAATTTATTTATACCTTAAGCTACACTAATTTGACTAAAATATTCACTCTTAAATATTTATTTATTTCAACCGCTTCTTATTCATTTCTAACTAGTTTACTAATTTATCTTTCACTTTTGCGCGCTCTGGATTCGAACTGCTAATCAATTTCTCGCTTGAGTTTCAATCAAATACCGGCAGCTGCTATTTCTTCATGATTCTAGATATTTCTATAACGTCATTCGCCCTTGACACATAATTTTTTATATAACTGCGTTTGCCACCCTTCTAACTGGAGAGTTACGATGGGAGTCTACTTTGTAGGAACCCTGTTTGCTACAATATTACAGAGGACGTTCCACTCGACCGCAATATTTGCCGTTCCACTTACTGACTAAAGCTCGCCGCACACGATGCAATTTTTCAAGCAATTTTGTTCACTTGGCGCCGCACTGAGTGCCACGCTTGCTCCAATGCAAGAAATTTGGTGCGATGCGGGGTACTAGACTTAAGCCCGCCGCACACGAGGCAATTTTCCATGCAATTTTGTTCACTTAATTTGCAGCAAGTTTTCTTGCGCACTGGGCCACTTTGAGGTACACTTAGTGTGACACTTATTCTCGCATCACACGATGCAAGCTGCGCCACTCATTCTAACACTAGAACGTAGACTTGGTAGATTTTCGCATTACAAGTATGGATGTTGCCTAAACTAATCGTCAGAGGAGAGCAGGAGCATTTGCTGCAGTTATAGCTTGCGAATTACGAGACAGAAAAAAAAGAAGAAAAAACTTTGGTCAAGAGAGTGACTTTTGAGAAGGAATCAAGGCAGCAGAGTTTTCAACATTTTGTTTGAGGAGCTAGTAGGGTGTATACCAAACGTAAAAAACCTGGAAATGTCAGGGAATTTAGATAAACTGGAAATGTCATGGAATCGTCAGGGAATTTCTGATATTTGTTTGAAAAAAATACATCATAGGATATTTATGCATTATTACTCATAAAAGTATATTTTCACTCTTAAAGATACTAGGGCCATCTGTGCAAATCTATAAGTCTTCCAGATCTATAAATTCATGAAAAAAAAATTTATTAAAGTACATTTACTTTTGTCGATTAATGTAAATTCGTTCATGATATCAAGTTCGTTGCGATTTTGTTTTTAATTCATAGATTTACAGGGTTCACACAGAATTGCAACATTAATCTGTGATTATATGTAAACTTGTATCAAACTTTTGTTTTTTACTGTCTGGAATTTTATTGAAAATAATCTGGAAAACCTGGAAGTCAGGGAATTTTCATTTAATTTTTTGGTATACACCCTGAGCTAGGGTACGTAAACATTACCTAATTTCCACTAGCCATAATTTTTACTTATTTGTATCTTAAAACACCACAAAACACAATGTACTAACGAGGCACAGCATTCTGATGCGATATACAACTCAGTGATGTAATCACGTGATTTCGTCGTCTGCTTTGATTGGCTGTGGACAGCAGTCAGTGGCGCAGCAAGTGCGAAAAATAGCACCGAACCTATCTTGAAAAACAAGTCTCGTGGTAAGTCTAGTACCCCGCATCGCACCAAATTTCTTGCATCGGAGCCAGCGTGGCTCCCAGTGCGGCGCCAAGTGAACAAAATTGCTTGAAAAATTGCATCGTGTGCGGCGAGCTTTACCACGAGACTTGTTTTTCAAGATAGGTACGGTGCTATTTTTCGCACTTGCTGCGCCACTGACTGCTGCCCACAGCCAATCAAAGCAAACGACGAAATCACGTGATTACATCACTGAGTTGTATGTGCCTCATTAGTACATTGTTTTTTGTGGTGTTTTAAGATACAAATAAGTAAAAATTATGGCTAGTGGAAATTAGGTAATGTTTACGTTCCCTAGCTCAGGGTGAATACCAAAAAATTAAATGAAAATTCCCTGACTTCCAGGTTTTCCAGGTTATTTTCAATAAAATTCCAGACAGTAAAAAACAAAAGTTTGATACAAGTTTCCATATAATCAGAGATAAATGTTGCAATTCTGTGTGAACCCTATAAATCTGTGAATTAAAAACAAAATCGCAACGAACTTGATATCATGAACGAATTTACATTAATCGACAAAAGTAAATGTACTTTAATAATTTTTTTTTTCATGAATTTATAGATCTGGGAGACTTATAGATTTGCACAGATGGCCCTAGTATCTTAAAGAGTGAAAATATACTTTTATGAGTAATAATGCATAAATATCCTATGATGTATTTTTTCCAGACAAATATCAGAAATTCCCTGACGATTCCATGACATTCCCAGTTTATCTAAATTCCCTGACATTTCCAGGTTTTTCACGTTTGGTATACACTCTACTAGCTCGTCAAACAAAATGTTGAAAACTCTACGGCCTTGATTTCTTCTCAAAAGTCACTCTCTTGACCAAAGTTTTTTCTTCTTTTTTTTTCTGTCTTGTAATTCGCAAGCTATAACTGCAGCAAATGCTCCTGCTCTCCTCTGACGATTAGTTTCGGCAACATCCATACTTGTAATGTGAAAATCTACCAAGTCTACGTTCTAGTGTTAGAATGAGTGGCGCAGCTTGCATCGTGTGATGCGAGAATAAGTGTCACACTAAGTGTACCTCAAAGTGGCCCAGTGCGCAAGAAAACTTGCTGCAAATTAAGTGAACAAAATTGCATGGAAAATTGCCTCGTGTGCGGCGGGCTTAACATATTGTAACGTGCGAAAGTGTCATAATTCGTAAAAACAAAATAGGCCCTGAATCCGTCCCTGTTGTCTGGACGGAGCCTGTTATCTCTTTACGTCGCGCCAAGCGACATTCGAGTATAATGTAGAAATTTTTGGATGTTTGGTTTTCATATACCGGGTGTGCAACGAAATGCGGAACATAGGAGCTTAACATGGGATTTTTAAAATGTGCGGATATTGGCTCTCCTATAGATTTTAGAGCAAAAATACTAGAATGAAAAACTGTTTAAAATATTTTTTTATCTATTCTTCATTTAATGCAGTAAAATATCTGTAGCAATAGATATTTATGCCCGATTTCATGACCGAGAGTTAAATTAACCTAGGTTTAAATGACGGGGAGTTAACCAATAAACTGGATTTAATTTAATTAAATTTATTTGATTGGCCAATGATGACACAAAAAATTCTGAAATTGATATTGTTACCAAGAAATGAGCCATTTAAACCGGATTAATTTAACTCGAGATTGTGGAATCGGTCATAAGAGAATAAAATATGACATTTCAGTCAAAAATCAGATAGCCATGGAAATAAAAAAACGAATGGAACAAGCTTTCATTTTGACAGTTCAACTCCTTGTTATTTTTGATAATTTTTTTCAGATGCTACAGATATTCTACTGCATTAAATGAAGATTTTTCATGAGTAAAAATTTAATTTAAATAATTTTCTCTTATTGTTAATTGTTATAATAATTCGGAATTGAACTGTCAGAATGAGAGTTTGTTTCATTCGATTTTTATTTCCATGGCTATCTGATTTTTGACGGAAATGTCATGTTTCATTTTCCTTATGCTACAGATATTCTACTGCATTAAATTAAGACTTTTCATGAGTAAAAATTTATTTTAAACAACTTTCCATTCTTGTGTTTTTTTCTAACATATACAGGGAGCCAATAACCTCACATTTTAAAAATCCTATTTTAAACTCCTATGTACCGCGTTTCGTTGCACACCCTGTATACATGGGCGAGCAAATCTGACTGGGAAACGGTGAATAGTGAAATGGAGTGAAAATTCATTGCGTGATAAATAAATAAGTTGTTCAGAATAAATATTGGTGGCTCTGTAATTGAGGTTTAATAATAGTGAATAAGAAATAAATTGTATGTTTTTTTGGTGTTACATCAAGAATCAAACTTTTATTTTCTGAAGAAAATGAAATTTGGGAGTTCAGTCAAGAATTTTATTTTAATCTACTCAGAGTAGATTAAAATAAAATTCTTGACTGAACTCCCAAATTTCATTTTCTTCATATCATCTAACAGTCAGCATATCCACTACTTCTTTTATTTTCTTTTTATTTATTAAATAGTGAATTTTATTTTAACAATAAACAATTCTTTAAAAGCAATTTACGTTGGTGCTTCAAGCGGAACGACGTAAATGTCTGTTGAATGTCAAATAAATTGTCAATTCGTGATTAAAATCGAAAAGAAAATTTTTAATAAGATTAAAGTAAACTGTAGCGAAAAAAAAAATTATGAATGGAATGAATATAAAAATAATAAATAATAATAATGAGAGACATAAATTATTTGTCATATCGGCAAAAAAAAATCTTGAATCAATCGATTTAATTTGGAGTCAAAATTACAAATTTGAGAGATTCTTTTTCAATTAATTAATAAAAGAAGGCCTTTAGGATCCAGTAAATAAAATTTTCCTTCTTGAAAACAAAATTAATTTTATTTTATATAACAAATTATGAATCTAATTGTAATTGATTACTTTTAGATGAGTCACATAAACAATAAAAAATAATAATGACTATGGTTGATTTGCTTCTTTTAGAATATTTTTGTCTACAAATGTTGTCATAAATTGAATGCAATATTATTATTATGAATACAGATGGTACGTCATGGATTTGATTTTAATTTTAAAGCAGATTGACATTTTTCAAAACATTGACAGGTGACATCACACCTCGAAGTTGTGATTTTTGAATAATATGCGGCGCTTTCGTCAAAATTTTAAGATACGCAACAGGCCTATAACTTAACTTTAATTATTTATGTCAAAGTTGATTTATTTTAAATAACACAATTTATTTCTATCAGTAGCATACCATAGTATAAGGTCACTGTGCTAAAAAAAAACATAATCTTCTCACTGTCAGTCACATATATATATATACCTTGGGTCTCTCCCTACTACATTCCCTCAGCAAACGTCTAGGCGTTTCTAGAAGAACGCTAGAAGGGGCCAGTCATTTTCCAGAAAACAAATATATTCGCTTCTATTTCTTAATGTATAATAATTCCACAAGCATTCTAAGCACCAGTAGAGCCGAAATGACTAATTTAATATTTAAACAGAGAATTTGTAAACTTGATATTTTTTGTAAATAAATTGATTAATGAAAAAATTTTAGTTTTAAAACAAATAATGCCCAAAAGGGGCTTCTGTACATCACAGGATCACATTTTGTAATTTACTTTACTGGATCCTAAAGGCCTTCTCTTATCCTTTTTTATTATTATAATCGCTGGATCCTCCAGTTTTAATTCAAATTTCGTAGTGCTTTCTGCAAAAATAAACGCAACCGCTTCGACCCACCTTTCAATCGCGGGCGTTGTGAGCTTGAAGCAGTCGCAATTAATGACGTCATCTATGACATATTCATCTTAAACGCAAATCGTGTGGAACTATTTATTATTGAAGCAACCCTTAACCCTTGGACTACGACCCTAGACTTTGTTTTTCTTGAACAACTCTCCAGGTATTTTTTAAATAAATTTTTCCTTTCGTTTATTTGTTCTTTCCTCAGTTATACACAACATGATGTATCTGTTGTTTTTGTTTTCAATATCTACATATTTTTTTTTTGAGCAAAAAAGTCGCGAGTATTAAGTGAAAATAAGAAGGAATGGTCGTTCTTTTGTTTTTTGATATTTTGTTTGACTCGAGCATCCTATAAAAAGTAAATATGCGATGTTCACAATGTCATTTCTTCGTTTGCAAGGAATATCGGAAGAAAATATTGTCTCCACAGCGATTTTTGCATCGATCACGTCAAAAATTGACAGTATGTTATACTTGTCTTCAATTTATACGAACTCTGTTGTTATCTTCTCTTATACAGAGTGATAAAAAATGATTGTCCGTGCCGCCTTGTTCTGATTTTTTGGAAAAAAGCGCTATTATATTCACTTTGGCTGTCTGGTTGGCTGGCTGGCTGGCGTGACGCTGAGTTCTCAGCAACTATACTATTCACAGACTTGAAACTGGTACTAAATAAAAGCTGCTGTTTGGTATGTTTGCACAAATTGCTTTAATTCAAGCTCAGTGATTGTGGAAGATTTAATTATTCAATTACTTGTTTCAAGTGAAACAATGCCCATGGATATATATGACATTAGGGATATGGCAACTAAGATTTATCAAAGTAGATAAAAATTTAGTTACAACTTTCGCCGCAGGTGTCACTATTATTATATACAGTTTTCAAATCTGTCCGGGATTCATTCAGCTTGTTTGACGCGAATTTGAAGCTTATTAGAATGAATTATTATTATTGGATGAAAATTTGTTTACTTTTGGTGTATTTTTTTTTATATAGCTTTGATAAAGATCAAATTATCATTTTAAGGTACAGCACTTGACCCCCCGTCAGTTAATAACCAAACAATGAAGATTAAAAGGTATTTTTGAGTTTGTACATGCATAAATTATGTATCTATCAAATAGTCAACTTGAAACTAGTACTAAATGGAAGCTGCTGTTTCGTAAGTTTGCCCAAACTGCTTGATTTCAAGCTCAGTAATTGTGAGAGATGGTAATTTGCGAAATCTCTGAAGTAACAAGCATTCATGAGCTGTCAAAAATGCGCTTTCATCATCTTGATGATTATTCCATTTTCTCTTTGCCGCTTGCTTGAAATAGTAAGCTTCAAGTGACAGATGACAGTTCGTTTGAAAACACTATTCTAACCTAAAAATTTGGTAGAATAATAATAAATTTTCAATAATCATTCCATATTACAGCCATTTACTTACTTCCTTGTTTTTTGAATCAGATTTTGGATAAATACGTCACAAAATATGCAAAATATACGCCATTGTGTTCTGGAAATGTCGGTAACGTAGTTATCAAAATAAATAAATCTATACTAACTTTACTCCATGAAGATTTGTATTTGTAGCATATGTTTATTTCCAATATATTTTACCATTATAACCACTTATTCAAATGTTACCATATGTATTAACACTTTTTTAAATGAGGTTCCTGGAGAACCCACGCCGTAATTACTGTTGGTCAGAGGAACGCAGTAATCTAAGGGTAAAAGAGTGCTGAATTCGGCCAAATTATGTTTTTTAGTTAGAGCCAGCAACGCCGTGCCAGCGATGCACGCTTTAAATATGCGCAAGATTATGAGGAAGAGATAAAAAAATCAGTTTGTTATCGGTGCAGTAGTTTTTTAACTAGTTTAGGTTTAGGAAGATTCCAGGTATAATAATTTTTTAGTTGTCAACCACATGTAAATTTTGTATAAATTTATAGCCCTGCTAATTTGGTATTCACTATATTATTTTCGCCATTGACCTTTGTTTTGTTTTTATGAAATTCCTATAAGGCTTCTGCAACTTTTTAATCAAAACAGAAAATGTATTTCATTTATTAAATTTTATTTTGGACAAACAAAAAACTTTTAAAAAATTTTTGTAATTTTTGTAGCGTTGTGTGACCACGTCAGTAATTCCTTGGCTGTTTCATAAATTAATAATTGTATATTTTTCAAAGTGACAGCTGTCATTGTCAAAGTAATTATATAAACATATTTTATTTTACAATATCCAGTTGCTTTAGTTGATTCCAAACAAGCCAAAATCTGGTTAAGTTGTGAAAAACCAATAAACAATCGAAAGAATTATCAGCGTATCACCCAGAGAGCTTTAAATTGATACCAAACTAGACATAATTTGTAAAAAAATAATTGACAATCGTTTAAATATTATTTTGGACACTTACTAGAATTATTTGCGCAGGAGCTTCAATTTGATTGACCAAACACAATAGAGTCAAATTACTTATTCTAAAAAACAATTGACGAACGTTTGCATGTGATGTCCAAATATTCTCAAGTTATTGTGCTTCCAAATTTGTTTTTTGGTTTCGGTAGGGTCTAAATAATCTAAAAAACAAAAAATCTGCGTAATCTTTGCAGTATTCTGTAAAAACATTAATCATTTTATTTTAATGACAATAATAAGATAAAAATTTATCTCAATATGTATGTTTATTTTTTGCACTCTTGTTTTCAACTTGAAATTAATTCTGGTATCTATTGAATATTATACGAGGTGTTTGACCTTGCACGAAGTCTTCGTATAGGAGTCTATTGCGGTTATGGTGCTTATATTGTGTGGGTTACCTGGTCTTGGTTCATTTTCCAAATTTGGAACATACGGCCCTGTCACACCACTTGAAAACTCTTCAAGTTTCACTATCGCTAATTATTACATATTGGAATTAATTCCATGTTATTGTCACAAATATTGTGATTTTATAATAATACAGGTTACAGTCCACTAATTGTGACAATGATATTTTGCAACAATGAGCTAACATTCAAATGTTAAACAATTTCAAACTTTGCTCGTCCACTTAATTTATGAATAGGGAACATAATTATGCTACACTTCGTACACTAGTGTAGCGCTGGTTGCATGCACCTCCAAGACATTTTTATTAATTTTAATTAGTTTTAATGAAATAATTGAGTTTATAATGAAGAAATTATGTTAAATTACGGTACTTAAAGTCTCTTGAGAATTGAGACCTACTTTAAAACTGTACAAACACTTGAAAAACAATACTAACTTGTGTGTCGTCTTTGCTTGGTGTTCTTATTGAAAACATACACAGGGTGTTTGACAAATAACAACCCTCATTGTTTATATTGTGTAAATAACAAAAACTCAAGGAAATTCTTTAAAAAGTGACACCGCATGGCACGTTATCACGTTAGTGTTATATTTGTGTAGTTTTCAAATGTTTTGTGTTACGATTCGTGTTTGTTTTGTGCAAGTTTACTTGTTTCTATTTTCCATAGCACACTTGACTGAATTGCTAGCATCATAGCAATTAGAAAATAGAATAAAGATTATTAGACTGTTGCATGTAGTTCATCGATCATGGGCGTTCCAAAGTAAATTACCAAGGAGCACAAATTTTTAAAAACAAACACATTAAACAAATAGAAACTATTTGGTAGAATTTAATCGATTATTATTGGATTGTGTTCTACAGGGTGCACAAAAATACGAATTTATCAATCAAATCATTATGGACGCTCATGATTTGCTTTTTCCGTGTCCCTGCACGTTTACTCAATATTTACACCAAAAATCATTCACCCTGCTCACGTAACATAAACATTGGTTTTCAATTTGCGTGTAGCGATCTCCCGGACGATAGCAAATCCGTGCTTCTACTGGGTGTGACGAAAATACCATCACCAACTGCTCCACGTGCTCGACCACACACCTTGCACCTCGACCACCATATAGCTGCGAAATCACAGACCTTAGATTCACTACCAAGGCCCAAACCGAGGCTTTTTCGCTCGCACAGTGGGGATAGCCTAAACGAGCTTCTCACCTGCCATCTAACAGAAAAAGAAGAAACTGTACCAAAGGAAGTTGTGAAAAATACACCTAAAAAAGTTTCGTTTGATACGAAAAACGTCAACGGTGACATTAATAAAAAAAGATTCGGATTTTGTACGGATTTGCCTCATGAGTATTATCAAAAGTTAAATGAGAAAACAAATGAAAAGAAACAAGACATCATGATGGATAAGTCGGTGGACTCGATTGGTAGTTGTTCTTTGGACGTTGACGCGTCATCTACCGATTTTTCAGGTATTTAATTTAGGCGTTTTTTCCTATAGAAGCTTGTTGCAGCATAAAATGCTTATAAAACTCAGGAAGAATAATTTTAGATAATCCCGGAGGTCAGTTATAAGGCCTTAAGTACATTTCCTGGTCACTAATAGCCAATTTCATAAACTGATTGCAGTTTAAATTTAGGTACAAAACAGGAAGTACTGAAATAGATTGCTCAATTGAAGCGAAACGCAATATAGTTAATACTTTAGTATTGATCTCTAATTAGTAATTTATTGATCAAATGTGCATATAGAAACACCTTTTTTTATTTATGCAATTTTGAAGCAGTCACAATTCAAAATCAATTTTAATTTAGTTAATATTTTATAGTTAGGTGACCCCTATTATTCATATTGTGAAAATAGTTCAAATTCTGACATCAATTGTTTGAAGTCTTGCCATGTAATTTTGGCAAGAAACAAATGAAAATCGCTTGTTCTAGTTTCTTATTATGATTTAGCTTTTATTTATACTAACACGTCACATTCACACTTAAGAAAATATTATGATTTTGTTTTGTTACTTGTAAACAAAATATTTTTGTTTCAAACTTATAAAAACAAATATTATTTGATACGCTCATAATCCAATCAGATTTTTTTTTGTAATCCTACATCGCTTTTTGTGTTTTGTAATTTTAGGTGGATATTACCAAGCAACGTACTTTTGAAAATTATTTCGTAATTTTCATTGACCTAGTATTGATTTTTTGTTATTTTGTTTCTGGTAATCAAACTAGTCTTAATTCAATTTTGCCATATTGGAAAAAGTTTAAACCGGTTTTCCCCGTTTATCATACATCTGTTAAAAAAGTTTTAACATAGAAAATGTAGAGGATAAAATACTGAAATTTTTCACCAATTTATTGCAGAGTTGGTCTGATTTAAATCACGATACAAATCATGATTTAAATCAAAAAAATCATTGATTAAAATCATTCAAATTTTGTTCTTGTGTATTTCATTAATTCAATTATATTTCTATTCCAGAATAAAATAACGATACGAATGTACTGATATATTTATTGAAAACTCAATTCTTTAAAGAACATTCTTGAGGTTTCTAGTAAAATATTGTACTCCTAAGTTGTGAACACGTTTATTTTATATTCGTGCTATAATTTAAAAAGCGCAATAATCATTCAAATCGAGACTAATTATCTTTTAAAAGTATCAATAATAAATATAAATTATTCCTGTTACCAAAAAACGTGCTTTCGAAAATTATTTCGTTATTTCCAATGACCTAGTAATACATACGTCGAAATTGATTTTTTATTATTGTTCCTGGTAACCGAAACAGTCTAAATTCAATTTTACACTTCTCCCTTTCTTGAGTGTTTTCCACCATATTTAAAAAATTGTGTAACGGTTTTTCTCGGTTATCGTACTTCTGTAAAAAAATATTTTAGCATAAAAAATGGAAGAATCATCTAGATGATGAAAGCGCATTTTTTACAGCTCATGAATGCTTGTTACTTCAGAGATTTCGCAAATTACCATCTCTCACAATTACTGAGCTTATAATCAAGCAGTTTGGGCAAACTTACGGAACAGCTTCTTCCATTTAGTACTAGTTTCAAGTTGACTATTTGATAGGTACATAATTTATGCATTTACAAACTCAAAAATACCTTTTAATCTTCATTGTTTAGTTATTGACTGACGGGAGGTCAAGTGCTGTACCTTAAAATGATAATTTGATCTTTATCAAAGCTATAAAAAAATACATCAAAAGTAAACAAATTTTCATCCAATAATAATAATTCATTCTAATAAGCTTCAAATTCTCGTCAAACAAGTCATTGAATGAATCCCGGACAGATTTGACAATTGTACATAATAATAGTGACACCCGCGGCAAAAGTTGTAACTAAATTTTTATCTACTTTAATAAATTTTGGTTGCCATATTCCTTATGTCATATATATCTATGGGCATTGTTCCACTTGAAACAAGTAATTGAATAATTTAATCTTCCACAATCACTGAGCTTGAATTAGAGCAATTTGTGCAAACCTATGAAATAGCAGCTTTCATTTAGTACCAGTTTTAAGTCTGTAAATAGTATAGTTGCTGAGAACTCAGCGTCACGCCAGCCAGCCAGACAGCCAAAGTGAATATAATAGCGCTTTTTTCCAAAAAATGCGCTAAAAAGCGCTATATATTCACTTTGGCTGTCTGGCTGACTGGCTTGCGTGACGCTGAGTTCTCGGCAACTATACTATTTACAGACTTGAAACTGGTACTAAATAAAAGCTGCTGTTTCGTAGGTTTGCACAAATTGCTTTAATTCAAGCTCAGTGATTGTGGAAGATTCAATTATTCAATTACTTGTTTCAAGAGAAACAATGCCCATAGATATATATGGCATTAGGGATATGGCAACTAAAGTTTATTCAAGTAGATAAAAATTTAGTTACAACTTTCGCCGCGGGTGTCACTATTATTATGTACAGTTGTCAAATCTGTCCGGGATTCATTCAATGACTTGTTTGACGCGAATTTGAAGCTTATTAGAATGAATTATTATTATTGGATGAAAATTTGTTTACTTTTGGTGTATTTTTTTATATAGCTTTGATAAAGATCAAATTATCATTTTAAGGTACCTCCCGTCAGTCAATAACTAAACAGAGAAGATTAAAGGGTATTTTTGGGTTTGTACATGCATAAATTATGTACCTATCAAATAGTCAACTTGAAACTAGTACTAAATGGAATCCGTAAGTTTGCCCAAACTGATTGATTTCAAGCTCAGTAATTGTGGGAAATGGTAATTTGCGAAATCTCTGAAGTAACAAGCATTCATGAGCTGTCAAAAATGCGCTTTCATCATCTAGATCTAGATGATTCTTCCATTTTTTATATCTTTTTCCTGGTAATCAAAACAGTTTAAAATCAATTTGGCACTTCTCCCCCTTCTTGAGTGTTTCCGCCATATTGAAAAATTTTTATAATGGTTTCTCTCGATTATCGTACAAAAAATATTTCAACATAAAAAATGTAGAGGATGAAATACTTGCATTTTTCGACCGACTTATTCTTCCTTGAAGTTAATATTTGAAAAGTTGGATAGCGCTAGAGACAGCTGTATCGATCTTGGGCGGAATATTCAGAGCACATTTCAGCGTATCTTCATGTCATACAGTTCGAAAGCTGAATTAAATTGATCGCAATGGAAGTACAGGAATATAACAGTTAGTTTTCTATTAGTCCAAGAGCCCGCTCGGAAATACTACCTTGATTTGTTGGACGATTCTTATGTACTTTAAACGATTCGTCGTAATAACATTACCATTATAAGTCAACGGTGCCATTTTTAATTCTGCCAGAAGCAATTAATATTAATTATTAATTATGGGAATTCAACTCCCAAACAAAATTTGTATCTTAGATACTTGAAAATTACACTGAAACATTTATTTTCATGTGTAAAACAAGAAAAACTCACAGTGCCAAGTCTCACTTTGCCACAACTCCCGGCACCGTGGCTTCAAAGTGGTTGAAAATATCGATAAAGTACCTTTTTAGGTTTTTTTTCAATAATTTTTTCTTCGTTCTGGTACATTAATATATTTTTTTTAAACCTATGGTGGATTTTTTTATTTGCCTGTCGTTTATTCCAGGCTTTTTTATTTATTTACTTCTTTCGTATGGAAAGCGTCATCGTCTTCGCTCTCAGATAAGCACTTTTGCATTTATATTATTATTATTATTATTATTATTATTATTATGAAGGCTGTAAGCTTCACTATAATCGCTGCGACCTATTAGATTTTTTGTGATGCACTCCTTTCTTATGCTGCAATTCTGTGTAAATCTATAAGTTTTATAAATTCGTAAATCTATAAATTATGAACAAAATCGCAATGAACTTGTCATCCTTATGAACAAATTGATATTAATCAACAAAAGTCGATGCGTTTTTATCAGTTTCTTATGGATTTATAGATCTGTAAAACTTATGGATTTGCACATAATTGTAACATTAGTATCTAAGGCTTTTTATAAGCTTTATTACTGCTCCAAGAAATATAGAAGAGGTTTAGATATTGTAGAACGGTCGTTATTAATTTTATCAGCAGATTGTAAATTTTTTCCATGGTCACTCTAATTTTTTCTGACAGTAGTCTATCAAATGAGTCCCAACTATCTAGTTCAAATAATTCGGTTCGATAAAGACCATAAATAATATGGCTTTTATTAAATAAGCCAAATTTAGTGGACTGTATATTTTTTACTATATTTATTGTTATTAACTATCAAGATAGAATATCCAAAATAGCAAAAGAAAATAGTTTATTATCTCTTTAATCTGAAAATTTCAACTTGATTATTGATACCAGTCAACAAAAACAGTCCAAATCCAATTTCGAGGTTAATTTCTCCAAATTCTTCACCATCCAATTTTGCAAGTTGAGGCCAAATTTCTGGATTTTGAGTTCCAAATCAATGAATCCGACTTTGATTCACTACCTATTATTTCTTTCCACTAGTGCAAAGATACAAATAAAGCAGCACGTCGATGTACGTCCTGCTTCTCAAAATTGTAGAATGGACTTTATTTTTAATACTGCCCTTCCGTCATTAAGTTCTAACCCCATGATGTGCGTGGTTGATAATCCTCCGTTCTACAATATCTAGTCTTCTACTATACATTTTTCACTTCATTTGCTGTAAAGTAGGTCTTTTCCGATGTAATTCAGTCTGCAAAAGGCTGCAGCCGGACAGTCACACAAAATGTGTTTTGAAATTTCCTCATCTTGACATCTTCAGCCTTACCAATTTTATGTAAATAGTATTTTATAAGATAGTGGCCGGTTGAGAAACTCGTCCGGTTTCTGAGATTCCCTTTGCTGAGGGCTAATAGCTCTTTGACGCTAGTAGGCGAAAATTAACATTTTATTGCGATTAAATAATATTACAGATTACAGTACAATAGGGTATATTCATGAATTTATTTTATATTTTTAATTCACTGTTTACATCATTATAACAGTAAAAAATAAAAATTATGTTCAAAAGTGCTGTAATCAAGTTAAATATCTAAAATTGAGAATAATTTTGAGCTGTTTAAACGCCGCCATTTTCGCGCGCTCTATTGATGACGTCAAATACTATGTCCAGTGACATTACAGTCCATTGTTCACTACAGGTGTTTTCGTTCTCAACTTATTTCAATATTAAAAAAGCTAAATATCAGTTTATAAGTATTGCATTGTGCCTGAATGCAAAATACTATCAGAAATGTACCTGGTAAAGTCTTTTTTCCAATCCAGACAGGTTTTAAAATACGTAAGAAATGATGTAAGATTATCAGAAGATAATAAACTTGACAGATCATGAATAACATTATATGTGATTAGTTTTAGCAATAAAATACAGTGTATGTATGCGGCTTCGTTTAACATTTGCTCGTTTTAAAATAAACAAAAATTATAGGTTATGTTTACAGCTCAACATATTTCGGATTGTATTTATTAAAATAGCGTACATAATGTGTTATTATTGAATAATTACTTTGCAGTGATCACTCTTTTTACATCAGCGGACGTAAAATTTGGATTTAAAAGAAAATACGACATCATGAATGGATCTATTTTTAGCAGATTATCCGATTGTGCTTTTAAAAAACCACTTTTTCTTAAATGATTTATAATCTCACTAAGATGCTGAAATTACACTTAAACAATAAATGAATTTTATTACTATGTTTTCTAATCAAAAGCCTGCAATGCCATACAAATGTAAGCAATGCGCACTTGTTGACATAGTATTTGACGTCACGTTTCGTTTTAACCAATGGTGTTGCGTTTTAGAACTTTGAATTTCCCTCGCTTAATTTGCACTTTTATTTATTAATAATAGTATTCAAATGTTTAATAATTGAACATCTTGCAACAATGAGCTAGTATTCATGCAACAATGAGCTAGCATTCAAATGTCTGGTAATGAATGCTAACTTGGATCATAATTACAATAAATTATTGAATAAACAATGATAAATAAACATTAGCGTGAACTAATAACTTGTGACAGTGCGATAATTTCTCTCAGATGTACAGTATTCGGAAAAATCAAAAAAGCGAAAAATATTTAAGGGCAGGAAATGCGCCAATTGGGATTTAGATTAGTTTGACCAGAAACATTAAAAAATCAGCGATACATTTTTACTTAAAAAAATCTATTTAGCTAATGATGAGTGAGCAGTATTTTAATTTGCTTTTTTTTTTGTTAGATTCATCTGTGGGCTCTTCAGATTGCACCCTCCGTAGCATAGGCGTCCCTACCCCATCGCAACCAACAATACCAACCTTCCACATCGAGCCAACAACCATCGACGTTGTTGAACCGAAGAAACCATCGTACCTGAACCTAGCGTGCACCGTCAACGGCTATTCAAACATAACCAATTACGATTCCAAACTTCGAGAAAATTTCCGCACGCCTAAATCAAGAGAAGTCTCACCGATTAGACCCCAAGAATACCATGCAAATATAACACAAGAAAACAATAAATATTTGAGCCCTGGATTTGTAAAACCTCTAATGACATCTCCAAATATGGATAATAAAACAGTTTTTAAGCAGAGCACGAGTTATTCGTATTCCAGCTCGAGTAGCACATCTATGAGCTCGAAAAAATTTATTTCAAATATGCTTTACAATGAAGGAGATACCGTTGATTTTGTACGTCACAGTAATGGTGTTCAAAATAAGTATAATAATTATGAAACCTCTAAAATTTCACATTATACTAATGGAAAAAATAGTTATTCCGAATCTGTGCATGAAACTTATTTAAATGGACAGCAAAACGGTCAATCTAAAGAAAAATCTTTTATCCAGCAAAGAGTTGAACGGTTGTATGGTCCAGGAGCACTAGCACAAGGATTTTTTATTTCAAAGCGCACGAAAAATCGTTTATCTGATTCAGAAAACAGTGATTTAAATACTACTTTTAGTGAAGCACATATAGAAACAATTGAAAACGATATGAATTTAAAACAAAGCTCCAGTAGTCCCTCCCTCCCAGTTTTGCGTCACTTACGACCAGAATTTCGTGCTCAGTTACCAATTTTATCCCCCAAGCGAACAAACCAAGAAAACCAGGTTATACAAAAAAGTACGACAGTGCCTTCTATAACCGATGCTGCTATCAAAAACGGTGACGAAAAAAAAATACTAAACGGCTCAAAAACATCCGATTTAATCGCAAACAAAGAAAATATCGAAAAAAATATTAAATTACCGGAAGAAATTCCTGCCGCCCCGCAAGTAATTCTCCCCGAAGTGGCTGTAAATGGAAATGACGTTACTGTCAATGGAACTACTAAAATCAAATTGATTAAACCGGAAGTGAGAGATGGGCATTATTTTTTGAAGATTTTGAAAAGTGAGACTGATCGTTTGTTAGCTCTGGCGGCAAAAACTGAAGTTGATATTGAAAAACAAAAGACTGTGTTGACAGATGATGTGCTAGGATATTTAAGATCGGCGTCCGGGAAGGCTAGGCTACTTGTTACGCAGAAAATGCAACAATTTGAAGGTAAGAAATATTCATTAATTTAGATTTTTTAATAATTGAATTTTTATTTGTGTAGGTTTGTGTCATAAAAATATAAATCAAATTGAAGGAGAGCCCTTTCCAACGACTGCAGAAGATCTTCAAGGTTTTTGGGATATGGTCATGTTACAAGTTACCCAAGTAGATGAACTGTTTGCAGAATTGGACCGAATTAAAGCCAACAATTGGATCATAGAAGTAAGTTCCTAATTAATACTTCCAGGAACGTTTTGTTACAAATCTATTTCCAGGAAAAACCAAAGCCGGGATCAACGGAATCCTCAAAAGCAAAGAAAATAATAGTAAAAAAGCCAGTGAGTGCAACCACCGAAGCCCAGCGAAAGCAACGCGAAGCTGCAAGGAAAAAAATGATAGAAGATCGTCGTAAGGCAATGAAGGCTAAACAATCTGAACAATCTATAGAAATTTTTGTCCCTGAATCTAGTTGAAAGTCGGTAAGCTTTAAATTCTTTCTTACCGGCTCTGTATTAAATTTGCGCCAGATCAATCGAAGTTTTAATCGAGAAATAATTTTTATTCGCAGTATTAATTGGTTTTAAAATTGAAAATTGTTAAATATAATCAAAATAGATCATGACAATTAATTGATTAGTACATCAGCGAGATTTAGGCGGCTCTGTGCGATGACTGCTCAAGAATTGCGAATTTTAATAGGCAGATTGTGCGGAATACATTTTAACTTTTTTAATTTATCTTTTATAAAAATTATATTTACTACACACACTTCATTGAGTGTTGACAAAGTCAATAAAAAAAGCACGAATGAACATCCAAATATTACCAATGCTTTATTTATTTCAAATTAGTTGACTGCCCACGCTAATTTAAATTTTTATGTAAATTAAGTGCAAATAATGATTGAACAATTTCCACATTTTTAGCTAATTATTATTTATTTTTTTTAACGAAAAAGTGCTTAATTAAAGTCTGCTGTTTTATTGCAAATAAAAACACAAAAAAAAATGTTTTATTACATGTTTGTCCAAAATATAATTCGAATTAATAAGTCTTTTATGCCATTTAAAATTGTTTCCGAATTCGGATTATGTACTGAAAAAGTTTTTAAAAAATTATTATAATGTTAATCACGTCTTTTACCCGATACGGGTGTTGAATAGACTATTTTTACTGCACATCGTCCGAAAAAATTGCTTCTCCACTATTTATCTACAGTATCTTGAAAACAAGCGTCATTTATTAAGATTTATTTACTTGTCAAACGTCAAATTAATTTGAGTTTGACAAGCATTAATTTTTCAAATTTTCAAAAATCAAAACCAATTGTTTCGCAAAATTACAAATTCAGGAGTTGGTTTTTACTGAAATAGGATGACAACTGTAGACAAGTGTTTCGTCCTTATCAGGACTCTTTAGTATAGTATAACCAAAAGAATATCCAATCAAAACATAGTATTTGAGGTGGGCGGAGCTAAAAACTACAATGTATGATAAAGACACGAAAGAGAATAAAGCTTGAATTACATCATACTTTTCTCGGCTTCTAGCCAATTCTAGCATAATGTAAATCAGAAATTTTCGTTCGATTTCCACATTTAAATATGTCATAAAATAGTATATTCTACAATAAGTATTGGAATGGCCTATATTCTGAACGAGCGAAAAGTTTGTAATCCGAGCCGAAGGCGAGGATTACTGTTTTCGAGTGTGGAATACGCTATTCCAAACATATTGTAGACTATACTTTCTCTAACAAGGTTTTGGAAACTCACCAATATTTCAGAGGAAACTTGAAAAATTATTAAATGTCAAACGTCAAATCCAGATATGAATACTTGAATTGTTAGGAAGTAACCATGGTAGTAGCCAAACTAACAGCTTCTGATTCGTCGAAATGATTCTAAAGGCTTACAGAATCATTCTAAACGGCATACGGAATCATTCTAAACGATTTTTTGGAATGTCATTCGTTCCAAAATAATTTTTGGTTATGGAATATGCAAATTCCAAAACAGTGTTGGAGAAAAATACATCTGGTTCTATTTTTCTATTCGAGTTTTGGCTAGATTCGGGAACGCATGCGCAGTTTTGCGTATTGGCAGTCACACCAACCTTTTAGTATTTGACGTTTGTCAGAGCCATAGAAAACAGAGCGCTTATTTCTTTGTATTGTGATTTGTTTTATAATGGCTGCCAAATATGTCTAAATCTTTAATAGAACTGTACGAATTAAACCCTGTTTTATATAAAATAATTTTTTATAATTTAGTAATTAACCTCAATCTGTCATATTACCATATTTCATTTTGAAAGTTGCCAAAACTGTACTTTAAAACTAAATTATGCGACTGCCCACGAATGATTTTGGAAACGAATGAAACTAGAAATAGGAATCTATGCTGAAAAAGTATAATGTAATTCAAGCTTAATTCGCGAGTAAAATTATCGATGGCGGCACTCTTATCAACCAAAATGTCGGATGTAAGTCGTACTGTCATTTTTAGTCATGCTTGTTTACATGTTAAAACCGCAGTTTTCAGGGAGTCATATTTTGTTATTATAATATTTAAGGTGTTTTCTCTTGACAAACTTGTAAGTTTGAGGACTAAACATTGTTATTATTCCAGTTTTGTGCATGGACGTTTCAAATTGTATCTATTTGCATATAAATAACCATGTTCTTGAAAAATAGTCTTTAAATATTTAAATTCACATTATTCACTTTTCTCGAAGGAAAACTCATGTTAAACTCAAAAAATTGAATAAATGGAGAAAGGAAATCAATAGATAGTAAATAGGAAAGCAGTCTCCAAAAAGACTAATTCTGATCAATACACATATACTGAAATAGTAAATAAAAACGTGAAATAGAAAAAATATAACAAAAGCTCTCTGTTTACAAATAAAAAACGATTAAAATAACATTAGCTCAAATGGTGTTTCAAGCGAGATACGACTTTGAGTAGTTCTCGTTTTGACACCAGATGGCTACGGCTTAATTTTACTCGCGAATCAGGACTCTTCATAATCAAAAGAATATCCAATCAAAACTTAAGGCGAATTCTGGCGATGGATGCAAATCCATGAATCCTTAATTTTTTTCCAATTAATGACGTCATGTTTCCATACATACATCACAGCTACAACACCTCGCAAACACGAAATATTCATTTATTATATCATAAGTAGTTGAAGTATTATCGATTATTTTTTGTGGTGCTATCACGGATGTTTATTGTGCTTGCGTTTGAATACCACGAGTGTGCAGCACGAGTGGTATTTACAAGCACAATAAACATGAGTGATTGCACCACAAAAAATAATCGATAATACTTAAACTACAAATACTATGTGGAGGACTATTCCAGGAGTCAAATCATTTTTTCAAATTAGTTTCCTATGAATCAAATAAAAGTCACGTTATTTTCATAGGAACGAGTAAACAAACTTCTGTCAAATTGAAAATTTATAATTTCTTGCATTTTTTTTGACGAATAATAGAGAAATAAATTGCGTTCTGATATGGAAACTAATTCAAAAAGGTTTGGTGATAAATCAGAAGATGAAATTGATGAAGATATTCAGAAAAATACTCCATTAAATACGAGATTACAAATTGGAGGTATCAACATTTTTGAGTAAAATACTCACTTTGACCACTAGTGTAATATCCGATGGTATTTCTACACGTCCAAATACCCACTGATATGCACCGTTTCTATGGCGATTTAGCATTGTTAACCTTGTTATAAATACTACGAATGGAATAGTCCATCATATTGTATGATATCAGAGTTGAAGCTTGAATTTTTTAGATTACTTACTAGTCATTACTATGAATTCAACATTAGTAGCTTTGGTTGCAAGTTTTGAGTTTTTCTTTGATATTAATGAACTTTTTATGCTTGACAGTATAATACAGAATGTCAGTAATAATTAATTTTAATTTTTTTGGCTCTTCTTTTGTTCTAACCAAAGTTTGCAAAGAAAGACATAACCGAATAGGAAATATTACGGAGAAGTAATCAGTACTTATTCAGAAAAGAACTTTTACAGACACTTCAAACTGAGTCAAATCTCTTTCAATTAACTTTTTGAAATCATTGAAAATAAATGCTTGACAGAAGAGTGAGAAAGAACGACATTTGGAAAAGGATAGGCTACATGGAAGCAGCTCGCTTGAAATATCCATGAAACCGTGGGATTACTAACTCATGACGTCATGAGCTCGTCGCCAGAAATCTGAATATTCCATGTTTTCCACGAACACAGACTCGAAAGTCACGAAGGAGAATAATAAAGGAGCAAACACTCAGTTGGAAAACATGAAGCCTCGAATGTAATGCGGCAGGTGTAAGAGAGATAGCGAGATTAGGCCCAGCTTCATGTGCTTCAAATATTTCATTTTACTCAATAAAATATAATTTCCAAATATATTTAATATTTTCATTACGTTAAACACTTTGTTATTTATTAAATGTAAGGTAAAAGTAAAAGAGAATTAGCATTTCTATTCATTAAAACCTGCAATTAAATAATACTGTCACAAATTTTATTGTGAATAATTTATTCACACAGGTTACAGTGCCAATCTTTACTTTAAAAACTCGTATTTTCACAATATCGCTCAAAGTTACTCTTACTGAATCTCTGAATGAATGACTTCTTCTCCTAGCTCGCGCTCTTATATACCTAAGCCGACAATAGGCCAACATTCAACTGTCTAACAGTTGTTGCCTGGCAACCACAGAACATCTAGTGACCTAAGTCTGTCAATCATGTCCGACAATTGAACATCGACCTTGTCAATACTAACTAGGATTACAGTTACAACGAATCCGAATAAATAATTATGTGACCTAATTACTACAAAATTTCTTATTTGTGACAATACATTATAAAACATGTTTGATGAACGTTTCTTTGGACACATAAACAATTTCTGAATATTTTATATTACAATAGGTAGAATAAAATTGAAAAATATATACAAACAATTTCTTATTTACCAAAAGAAAGGTAAAAATAGAAAATAAAAATTTTTGTTTATTGATGATTAACAAGAAACTCACAAAAAAATACAATATACATTTATCTACGATGTCACAATTTTTGACATAATTTTTGATGTAAAATATTTTGACAAACTACGCAATAAAAGTTTTATTGCTGGATTCTATTCTATCAGTAAAAATATTAATACTTTAATATTAAGATATAAATTTCATAAGACATGATTTTAGGGCACGCACCTCGTTTTCCAATGAACAAGTGACCTAAAATGTCTTATGAAACGTGTATCTTATACAATTTTTTCTATTTGCTTTCATATATGTCGAAATAATAAATTTTTCATTTTGAAAACATCGATTAAGAATATTTAACTCTTTATTTGACTGACTGAGACTTGACAGATAAGTAATTTGTGTAAATCAAAAGTACTTTTCAAAATTTGTTATTATGAATGTTGTTACTTCAAAATATTATGTTTTGACATATCAAAATGATAGTTATCTAGCAACGTAGCTACCAACCTAATAAAAATTAGGTTTGAGTTCTATAAAGAGGCACGAGTTTCATAAAGTACACTTTATGACACCCAAATAGAAAAACATAGGTCCGTATTCCTAACTTTTAAAAGTGCGCTACTTCAGCAAGAATTTCAATAAAAGAAGAAAGCGCTATATGATAAAAACATAAGATGGTAAGAAAAAGTGTATGATTTTTCGGGAAGTAGTGTGATTCTAAGAGGTGAGAATATGGACCATAGTTTTCAAATTTTAGTTTGTCGGAAGTAGCACAGGGCTGACAAGAACACTTGTTTCGCTCACTTTCCACAATTGTATTCTTAATAATTGAGTAAAGAAATTGATGCTGTAATTCTGTGTGGATCTATAAGTCTTATAAATTCATAAATCCGCAAATTATAAACAAAATTGACATTAATCTAGAAAAGTCGATACGTTTTTATCAGTTTCTTATGGATTTATAGATCTGTAATGCTGGGGCCGCACTAACGTTTAATGCCGTAAATTAAGGCATTTCCTTGAAGTTGATTTTTTCATTAATACTCAAATTAGGTACGTTTAATAATTTGAAACATCGGTAATTGACTAATGCGCACAAACGTACCATAATTTATCCTCCCGTTGGCTTCAAGTTTCGTCAATTAGTGGCCATATACTTGGACAGAGTGCGTAAATATCTAAAAAAAAAAATTATTTCGTACAACTGCAATTTAGTGTGGAAAATTACGAATAAAATTGAGTCATCCATCAGAGCTGCAAAGAGCGTCAAATGACATATATTTAACGAAATATTTATTTATAAAATTAATGCTATTTTTGAAATCAAACGATATTTTTAAATGCAAGCTATTGTGATATGTGAACGCGAATTCAGTAATGTATACCCAGTTTATAAAATCGTGCTAATGTTAAATGTACCCAGTGCTAAACCCTTAACATGTTAAAATCACGTTTTTTCCAATACATTCCCAATTTTAACAACCAGTTATTTATTATGTGGTGGTAATGTCATTTCGCTAATAATTTGCACTTGTAAATATTTATTTTTAATATCAGCTGTCAAAAGGTGTATTATATTATTTTTATCGTATTTATTTTACTGGGTGTTCCAATAAGAGTACTAGATTCAATTACTGAAATAAATTGAAGCTTGTGCTTTTTTGGGACACTTATTTTAGGATTGGGCTGATGTACTGTACTTGTTCCTAGTACTATTTTAAAACAAACATTTAAATTTTAACGCAATAAGCAGGGCCAAGTTATAATTCACAATTAACTAAGTATATTGACGGCTGTGCAACAATTTTTATTGCATTTGAGATTAATTCACCTTTTTTGTTACTGTATTTAGAGCAATACTTCAAAGCAAATTTTCACTTAATTACAAAGTTGTGGCTCTTGAAATTTTGTTGCGCGTATTTCAAACAGAAAAATAGTATTTCGGCCTCTAAAAAAAATTAACATCGAAAGTAAAAATATTTTTTGAAATATGCGCAACAAAAGTTGCAAGACATTTTTGTGTCGTCTTTGCCAGCCAGAATTTATTGCAAAATTTATAATATTGTTAATATTTATAGCAGCTTTTCTAATATTTTATGATGTTTCTTATAAAAAGAAGTATATTTCTATTAGTGGTTCTACTTTGTAATAATTTATAACAACTTTGTATTCATAAAAATATATAAAACATGTTATTTGTAACATATTTTTTATTTACTAACTCCTCAATGCTAAAAATTGAATTAAAATATGAAATATTTATAAATCCATAGCTACGTGATGCAATCTTCGTGTTTGTCCTGACAAAAGAAAATATTTTTGACAGCAAATGATTTCTACAATTTTATATATTATTTGTGTACACAATCATAATTTTACCTGTGATATTATTGAGATATGTGTGTCTCCAAAATCCCTTTCAAATGCTTTTGCATTTCTTAAATTGGTAATTAAATTTTTTCACCAGTTTTATTTAAGATAATTTGTATTTTAGTTGCAGCTTAATTATATTGATGCTAGTTATTCAAGCTCTAGGAGAAAATTTGCTTAAAAATTTTCCTGAATCAGTTGACGCATTTTTTGACAACGGTTCAGAAGAAGACCTGGAAGAGAATTTTAGTAATTTGAGATTTGTACCTTCGGAAGAACATAAATTAAATAAACGGTCCAGTAATTTCGGAAATACTCGAAGTCAAGATATTACCAATAAAATTATGAGATTCGGTAATAAGAAACTTTTATATGGTCGCAAGTATCGTAAAAAGCAAGATGACTTTCGTTTGCATAGATTTCCTAAAAATTTAGCTAATGATTTGAATGAATTAAATAATTTATATGAATTGCAAAAGCGTAGTAAATTCCGAAAAAAAACTAAAAGAGAGGATCTAGAATTTTCTACTCATCGACCTTACACAAAAATTTCGACTTCCACAACAATACCTACAGCTACAATAAAACTTATAAGAAGATATAATAAAAAGCAGCATAATAGAGATACAGTTGATGCAGTCCCAGCAACAACAACAAAGCTGCAAATGCCGCCAGAGTTAATAAAACAAGAAAAACTGTTGGAGAATGAAATGTCAGAAATTGATACAATCCAAGCTGAGTTAGAAAAAGAAGAATCCAAGAGTAAAAAAGAAGAGGAAATCATTTTGAATCGTTGTACTACAACTCCTAAAAGAGAAGCTGCCGAATTAAATGAGCAAAAAATTAATTTTGAGAATAGTTTTGCTGCCACTGAATCAACCCCAACCACCTCACCTGAAAATCAAAATTTGGTTATTATAACTCCTTCATCTGGGGAAGAGGCAGATACACCGGAAACAGGAAATTTTTTTGGCACAACTAATAATGGAATTACAGAATCTGTTACATCAGATGATGATTTTTTGTCAGAATCCACAGCAACAGAATTTGAAGATTCTAATATTTTTCAAGCAATGCGAAACTTGGAACAAGATGTATTACAAACAAATTCGTCTTGCAGATATTATCAATGGAAAAAAAGAAGAAAAAGAACAGCCAATTTTCCGGCTATACCTATTCACCACAAAAATATAAAAATACCTAAAAAAATATCGCCCACTTCGAAATCTTTAAACCGAATTGTCCAAAAATTTCCAGTAAAAAATAATTATTATAAAAAATACCCGTACAGACATTTTAATTCTTTTAAAAGCTACAAAATTAGAAGTGATATTGATGAAGAAAATCCTGTTTTATCTTCAACTGATTTAATTGAGTTTACAGAACCTGCAGAAAGCGTAGAAACTAGTCAAACTAATTTGGCAGAGGTAAATAGCCCAATTTATATTAATTTACCAACTAATCCTCCAAATGTCACGGATGACGATGGCTCAATTGAAAATTATTATTTGCAGCAAATGTATCCGGCAACTGTTGAAGACACTGACACTCTAACTCCTGAAATTATTGAAGATCAAAATGGAAATAATACAGAACAATCGGATAAATATACAACAGAAAATCCTGCGACTCAAATGATTGAAGTACACGAATTTGAAGAAAACGAATATTCTACAGAAAGTACAAATTGTACATCCGACGAAATTTCAACCGAAAAAATAGAAGTTCATGAATTTCACCCCGAAGATCATGAAATAGAAGAAAACGAATATTTCGCTGCAACTGAATCTAATAAAAATAATCAAACTGAACAAGAATGTCAACCCAAACCATTAAAAACTGACCATCGCAAGAAAGAATCCGATTATTTTAATATTTTCGAAGATGCTGGAAACCAAATAAAAAATAATGTGAACCATTTACACATAACGCATCCTCATGTGGAGCACCCCCACGAAAAATTTCTTGAAAATCCCAACAAAATAAAAGAAAAAATTATTGAAGCTAAAAGGCAAGATGATGACGATTATAATGATGGCCCTGAACAATATTCTGAAGAAGATCAAGAAACAACGGAAACGGAGGACGACTATTATGAACCTATGAAACATCGTAAAACAGAAAAACCTGTGAAGCCGAACGAAAATGAAGAGGAAAACAAGAAGCCAGAGGAACATCATGAAACAGAAGAAAATCATCACGAACCTGAAGAGCAGAACAAAACTGAAGAAGAAATCAACGAGCCAGAAGAACCGAATAAGACAGTAGAAGAGGAACATCATGAAACAGAAGAAGAGCACCATGAACTTGAAGAGCAGAACAAAACTGAAGAGAACAGCGAGCTAGAAGAACAGCATGAGACAGAAGAAGAGAAACATGAACCTGAAGAACATCATGAAACAGAAGAACAACATGAACTTACAAAAAATCACGAGGCCGAAGAGGAGCATCATGAATTAAAGGAAGAACATAAGGCAGAAGATAATCATAAGACTGAAGAAGAAAATAATGAACCCGAAGAGCACAAAGAAACAGAAGAAACGCATCTTGAACCAGAAGAACATCATGAAGTTGAAGAAAAACATGAAAATGAAGAAGCAAATCATGAAACAATTGAAGATAATCTAGAACCTAAAGAACAAAAAGAAACAGAAGAAAAGGACCGTGAAACAGATCATTTAATCGAAGAAATAAAGCATAATCTTGAAGAATATGAAAATCATGTTAAAGAACACAACGAAATAGAAGAGCAAGAGAAATTAGAGGAACACCAGTTAACAGAAGAAAATCGGGAAAATGAACCAGAGGAGCACAATGAAACGGAAGAAGAAAATCGCGAACATAATAAGCCAGAAGAAAACAAAGAAAAAGAAGCTGAAGAAGTAGAAAATATAATAGAAACTTTAGAAAATGAAATTAATGAATATGAAAATAAAAAACAAGACCACGCATTCAAAGAACCAGAATCACAATATGAACATAATGTAAAATCAGAAACAGAAACAATTACTGAAGAAACGGCTTCTGAAACCGACCATTTAATAGAAGAAATAGAACACAATCTTGAAGAATTTAAAGATCACGTTGTGAAGCTTCATGAACATGAAGGAGAAGAGCACGCCAAAGAAGAAAGTAAAAAACATGAACACGAATTTGAAGTACCTGAATCAGCTTATGAACACACTGAAAAAAAAGAACATGAGGCTGAAGAAACAGTCACTAGTGAAACAGATCATTTGATTGAGGAAATAGAACATAATCTTGAAGAATATAAAACTCATGTGGAACATCAAAATGAACAGAAGAGTGAAGAGCAACCGGAACATGCTAAGCCTGAAGATAAAGAAATGGAAGAAAATCATGAAACAGAAGAACCTGAGAAACAACACGAAGCAGAACCTGAGGAACATGTCGAAACAGAAGAAAAGCACAATGAAATTGAAGAAGAGCAAAATGAGCCTGAAGTACATCATGAAGCAGAAGAAGAGCATGAGCCGGAGGAAGCACACAATGAGACAGAAGAAAAGCACCACGAAACAGAAGAAGAGCATCATGAAAATGAAGAAGAGCATCATGAACATGAAGAAGAGCATAATGAACATGAGGAAGAGCATAATGAACATGAGGAAGAACATAATGAAGCTGAGGAAGAGCATTCTACGCATGAAGAACATGTCGGAACAGAAGAAGAACATCATGAGGCTGAAGAAAAGCATCACGAGACAGAGGAAGAGCACAATAAAACTGAAGAAGAACAGAATGAATCTGAGGTACATCATGAAACAAAAGAACATCAAGAAGCAGAAGATAATCATGAGCCGGAAGAAGTGCACAATGAGACAGAAGAACATCATGAAGCAGAAGAGCAACATGAACCTGAAGTTAATAAGGAGACAGAAAAAGAACAACACGAAGAAGAACATAATGAAGCTGAGGAAGAGCATTCTACGCCTGAAGAACATGCCGAAACAAAAGAACATCATGAAGCAGAAGAAGAGCATCATAAGGCAGAGGAAGAGCACCATGAACCTGAGGAGCACAAGGAGACAGAAGAAGAACATACTGAGGAAGAACATGTCGAAACAGAAGAACATGAAGCAGAAGAAGAGCATCATGAGCCGGAGGAAGCTCACGATGAAACAGAAGAACATAATGAAACACAGGAAGAGCGCAATGAAACTGAAGAAGAGCAAAATGAACAAGAGGTACATCATGAAGCAGAAAAAGAGCATCATGAAGCAGAGGAAGAAACAAAAGAAGAAAATAAGCAACCAACAAACGAAGAACACGCAATAGAAAATGAAGAAAATGAAAATAAGGAGCATGAATTTGAAGAACCAGAATCAGCTTATGAACATACCTCCGAAGCAGAAACAGAAGGAAAACTTGAGGCAGAACCTGCCCCTCAAACAGAAGAAAATCTTGAGGCAGAACACAGTTCTGAAGCAGAAACAGAAGCAAATCTTGAAGAAACAAAAGAAAACCTTGAAGCAAAAACAGGGGAAGTTGAAGAAACCACAACAAATGATTTAGATCACTTAATTGGAGATATAGAACACGACCTTGATGAGTATAAAGAACATGTTCAACATCATCATGAGGGGCCTAATGAAGCAAAAAAAGAAGCAGAACATATTATCAAAGACATACAACATAAATTGGAGGAACATGAGAAGCATGAAACAGGTACAGAGGTAGAAAATGCTCTTGAAGATATAAAACATAATTTAGACGAATACCACAAACATCACAAAGATGAAGAAAAGAATATGACAGATTTAATACATCATGGATTCCAAGAGGATGAAGAGGGTAATACTGAGGAAAATCTTGGGACAGAAAAACATCACGAAACAACCGAAAAAGAGGAGCATGTATCAGAAGAAGCAGAAAACGTTGTAGAAAAAATAGAAAAAGCACTTGAGGAATATGAAAATGTAAAACAAAATCATGAATTTGAAGAACCAGAATCAGAATATGAACACACAACAAGTGAAGAATCGGCACAAGAAACTAAAGAAGAAACGACTGAAGAAACAGATCATGTAATTGAAGAAATAGAAAATGATCTTAAAGAATACAAGAATCATATTGAACATAAAACAGAAGAAGCTAAGGAAACAACAGAAAAAACTGAACATGTAATCAAAAAAATTGAACATGAGCTTGAAAAATATAAGAATCATGTTAAAAATAAAACAGAAGAGCATCATGAAGAAAGTACTGAACATGAAGAAAATCGTGAAAAGAGCACTGAACCCGAGGAGGCCGAAAAAGAGAAAAATGAAGATACTGAGCATTTAATTGAAGAAATAGCGCATGATATTCAAGAATATGAACAACATGTTGAAAAATTTAAAGAAGAACATGCTGGAAATATTACTGAACCAATAACTACAGGAAAAACTGAATCTTCTACTACTAGTAGTAGTACTACTACTTTAATCCCTGTTACTGAACCAATAACTACAGAAAAAACTGAATCTTCTACTACTAGTAGTAGTACTACTACTGCAACCCCTGTTACAACTACTGTTACTTCTACTGTTTCTACAACTCCTGTGAGTACTACTACTACTCCAACAACTGCATCTACTGAAAAATTCACAGTTCGTCCATCAGAAACAATCACTCCTTCAGCTGAAGTAACTAACGGTTTGCAAGTAGTAGAATCAGAAATAGCAGCAACTACTAAGGAAACTGAAACATCACCTCCAGCTGAATTACTAACAGCTCTTAAAACAAATGAAGTTGAAACAGCTGAAGCTGAAACAACAAAAATTGAAACAACTGAAGCAGAAACAACTAAAATTACAACAACTGAAGCAGAAACAACTAAAATTGAAACAACTGCAACAACAAAAGCCTCACAAGCAGAGAACGTTGTCAAGAAAATAGAACATGCACTTGAAGAATTTGAGCAAGTTAAAACTGATAAATTTTCTGAACTGTATGAAGAATTAGGCATAACAAATCATAAAATAATCAAACTAACTGACAAATGCGATATAAACGACTATGAATCAAAAAACCATTGCATTTGTTCCATGAAACATGTTCTTAGAGATTTGTTAGATGACGTAAAAGACATAAATTCAACAAACAAATATCAATACACTTGCAAAAAATTCATTAAAATCGATCCGGGAATCACAATTACCAACAAAAGTGAATCCAAAATTCTTAGGAAGCGGAAAACCGGAGAATTTACTGAAACTTTTGTTTGGAAGCGCAGCGCAAGAGTCGGAAGAGATATTGATGATCTTCTAGAAGCAGATTTAAATCTTCCTATAAATAACGGTATTTAATGTATAATTAATAAATATTGTGATGTTTTTTGATTTTAATTTCAGGAAGTACTAAATATGTTAATGCTGGATCGCAAATTACTATTGCTTGTAGTAATAATCCAGATGAGGTTGTGGATGAAAGTGTTAGCTACGTGTGGACTGTTGGAAATGGCTCTCCAGAGACAAGTAAGTTTTAAATGTCAATTCTGGATCCCTTTCACGCCCAGAAAATACAATTTATTTATTCATTTCACGATTCCTAGTTTTTTTGAAATATTTTGTAACCATTTTGAATTTAATTATTTTTCGGCGGCTTCTAAATCGGCCCACAATGTTGCCCATTCAACTAAATCTATCTTCAATAATAAAATAATCCTTGCCCTAACCTATCACCGCTAAATTTTGGAGAAACAGTTTTTCAAATGTGAACTTTAGTCAAAGACAGAGCTGAAACTGATTTTACAATAAATTAAACAACATAAGTTTTCTAATAATGTTCGATTTACCTTTCTACGATTACTAATTTCAAATATATGAGATTTGAATGTGACAGATTTTGTTGTGACATTCCGCTCCCAATATTGGCTGGATACAGAGTAGAGGACATTTTGTTGACTTAATTGCGTGTAAAATGCTTGTTACAATTATTATTTACTTGATTTTTATATTTAAAATATTGAATAATATAATTATTGTTGTTTATTTGAAACTTGAATCAATTGACATTTATTGTTCTTTATGTATGATTTCAATAAGGACTAGAATCGCGCATCAAAAAGTCATTGAGTATACCCCGCATAGACAGTACAACTGCAATTAATAATGCGAACAAGCGACACTAGCGACCGCTGGTGTTGAGTAGTAAAACCAATTATTGTACACTATTAGTAACCATGAATGCGAGTCCGTAATTTAGATTATCCGTGGATATTCTGACAGTTATTTCAAACAACGTTTAAAAAATTGCTGCAAATTTAATTAGTTTTATAAGTTTATTTGCGTTAAAAACGGTTGGGCTACGATTTAAATCTTGTTGTGGTTCTTATTATTATAAATAAATTCGAGGAGTTTGGAAGTTAAAATTTGTGTATGTTTTAATTGATTCAGTAAATAGACTAGAAAAAAAAAAGGATAACAGATAATTTGATGTGATAAAAGCACGAAAAGCTGAAAAATGTACATTTATATGGTTAGTAATATAATAATGAATCGATGCATGAAAAATGCCTCTAAAAAATGGAAAATCAACTGGATCGGTTAACCTAAGAATAAATCGATAGCATAGATCTACCGTAGGTAGACTGCGGTTTTTCCGGGTGCTGCTGTTAATTATTACTTTTCATTGATTACAAAAAGCTCAAATATATGCGGGCGAAGCTCCTGGTAACTGCTAGTTTATTGTAAAATCAGTTGCAACCCTTCATAGTTCTACATCTTTGGTTGCGGCACAGCCCTTTTTTTTTGTTGAATACTAGCTTTATTTGCTAATTAATTTGCTTGTTTTTGGAAATATGATTCATTTTTATAATTTTTGTAGGTGGTAGCGCTGCAAACAACGGCAGCACTCTCGTAATTCCTTCCGCTTCTGCGGAAGATTCCAATAATTATACTTGTAATGCAGAAGACAAGATTAGTCATATTCAGAGCGTGAATATACATCAAATATCTGTTGTTTCCGTACCGACCTACAGTCTTGTTGTTACTGTTCTTTTGAATTCTACTGAAGAATGTCAAGCTGGCGATTTAGAGGTCCTCAATTTGTATTATCCAGTAGCGATAAAAGATTTGCTGTGTGCAGGTGAAACGGAACGAATTTGTAGTATAGCCGTCGAGAAGCCGCAGTGCAAAAGAATGGTAAATTATAATATAAACCTTTCATGCGCGAGTCTGATTTTTACTTTTTTAGGGTGTCAAAGACATAATCTCTCTTCATGCAACGCTTTCAACAGAGCCTCTTCCAACAGTTCTCCCAAAGCTGAACACAAATATTTGTAACTTGATTTGCCAGTCTCGCATTTATTCAATAATTGTGAGCATTCTTCTAAAGAACTTGGCATCTGTGACAAATTTACCAGGTACTCAAAACTAACTTTTCAAGCGATAAATTTCTACAGTTGGTAACTTTTAGTCTTTTTTAGATTGAGCTATCGTGAGGCAGAATTAACACCAATACAGTACCAAAGAGGTGATAAAACTAATGTTGTCACTAATTCTATCGAGACGAAATGTCCGCCGGGGTTTGGCATTTTTGAAAACCCTAAATTATGCTGTAAGAAAAATAATTATTAGAGTATCCTTCAGATAAATTTTGTCATTTCAGTGGCTTGTGAACCCTACACTTTCAATCCAGGGAACGAAATGACTTGCAAACCTTGTCCTCGAGGCTCATATCAGCCTGCCTTTGGATCTAGGATGTGTTTATCTTGTAATTCTCCTATAGATGACCCTAGTTGTTTTTTACCTGGAGCTGTAAGTATTCAGGTTACTCTTATTTAACTAAAATTAAGCACTATCTCCAACTGTTTCCCTATTTATTTATCACTCTTCTCATTTATTTCCAATTGTTCACTTCACTGAAATTACTTCTACGCGCTATTTATTTCGATTGCGTCTTCCTTACTCACTACTTTTTCTTTTATTTCTTGAATTTATTTTCAGAAAACTTGTTTTAAATCTTGTATTTAATGTGAGTGAATCTTGTTTGCATTTCGACCAATTAGAAGGCTTAAATCGCTGTCATATAAAACCCTTGGACTGTTTTTAACTGACTGTATTTTACAGATTGCAAAAGTATCCCGAAAATATTACCTAATCCCTATAATATTACTCCTAATAATCCTTGGATTTATATTTACTTGTGTGAAATTGGCTGGGAAAGTAAATCAATCAAAAAGAAACCCTAATGTCGAAGATGTAGGCGTACAGAAAAATCCGTCAGATGGTGCTATGAAAGTATTGAGTAAAAGAAAAAAATTTAGCGTGACTAGTAGAAAATTACCCAGTTTTTCGCGTGAGAAAACAAAAGAAAAAGTTGAAGAAGGCAAACAAGATGATTTGGAAATTGTTGTGGTAAAATCTAAACCCCCAGAACCCCCACCAATTGACTTTGAAGAGTAACTTAAGCGTGTATTTATTGATATTTTAATTTATTTGCGTATACAACACGTATGCCAAAATATACTTTATTTTTAAGGTGCAACAAATGTGATGTATCGGGTCGTTTAGTTAGTTTTACATGAAATTTTTGTACTAAACTATAATAAATTTATTTTAATTAATTTTAATCGTTCCATGCGAATTTCGGTGGCTTATCGGCGTCGATTATACTTATACTAGGAATAGTAGCAAGATTTTTCCCCAAAACTTGTATTGTTTTATTTTTAGTATTTGTTCTAGTTTTGTCTTTCTTTTTAAATTTCGGTAAGACACTTTTAGGCAAATTTATTCCAAAGTTTCTATTTTTTGTTATATTTTTTAATATTTGGGAAAATCGGGCGTTTTTCTTTCTTGCTAACATAATTTTCATATTCTCAACATGTAAATCGTGGGCCGGATTCATGCCAATAGGGAAAATTTTATCCAATTCCGATATTTCTGATAAATGAGGACGTAAGGTAGACATTGCTCGGGAAATACCAACCTAAAAATGAGAAAACAATTGGTATTGGAAAAAGTTTTTGTGCATTTTCTACACTAATCTAAATATCTAATATTTACGGGATTATTTACTTGTCCATGTCTTAAGAAGTGTTCAGTTATATCAGCTCCTAATAACTCGTGGGAAAGCTCCATTCTGATGCTGAATATTTTATTTATAAACCATAGAAGAAGAAATGTTGACAAAATACTCCAAACGGTTAGGCAAACGCAAGCCAGAGATTGTACGCCTAGAAGATACCAACCACCACCTAAAAAAATTATTACTTAATATTCAATTTTTTTCATAATAACTGAAGTAGCAATCTCAATTCACCTCTGAAAAGGCCCTTACGACCCGAAGTTGTATCCAAAGGAACAGGATTTTGCGCAAATAGTCCTACGGCGATCACTCCTAAAATATAATTTTTTTATAAAGAATTAAACAATCTGCTTTCATTTCCAGACACTTTAAATTTATTTACCCCAAATTCCACCAACTCCATGCACAGCAGTAGCCCCGACAGGATCATCTACCCCAATTTTATCTACCAGGGGCATCGAAAAACACGCTAACGCAGCTCCAATTGTTCCAATGATTAAAGCTTGCCAACCAACATACAGAAAACATCCAGCAGTAATAGCCACCAATGCTGCGAGGATTCCGTTAATGATATCCAGGGCATCCAAACGGCCCTGGTGCTTCGCCATAGAATACGCAATAGCGAAACAGCCTCCACCAAAGGAAGCTATCATTGTCATGACGGCTGCACGAGCCGCGTACTCCCATTTCGCACCTGAGAGCTAAATTAAAAGCGGATTATTTTCGTCAAATTAAATATTAAAAATTATTTACCCCATAAGTGCTTCCAGAATTAAAAGCCAACCACCCCCACCATAAAACAAACAACCCCATGACGGCATTAACTGGACAGCCTAAAGGTAAAGGATCCAATCCTTTATCATATCTTCCAAATCTTGGGCCGAGCATAATAGCAGACGCAAAAGCAGAACATCCACCTTAATTAATACAAAATAGTACTTAAATTTATTTGTTTATTCAAATATTACCAACAAGATGTACAGGTCCTGATCCTGCAATATCCACAACACCTAAATTATGCAAAAATCCTTGATCTCCCCACACCCAACCAGCAGGAATGCAATAAACAACTGTATTTAGGAGGGAGAAGAGGCAGTAAGCTTTGAAATTACACCTAAAAACGAAAATTATTTTCTAAGCATATTTGAAATTTCTAGCAAATTTTCTTGCTAATTAAATAGAAAATCTGGATGATAGAGATCCGGATAAATGAAATTCTACCATATTTAGATGAATTTGTGTAATCAGCTGCGAATACTTTCCAGTTACTGTTGCGTTCATTCGTCAAATACATTTCAAAGAAGTTTTAGAAAAAAATTAAGAGTGTAATATATACAACTATTTTATCACAGCTTACGTTATTTGTGTTTCAACATAGCAATTGCAGTTTTTATTGAAATTTTGTAAAAAATTGCTGTACTTTGATACATAAATGTATTTGTCGTAATCATATCTGCTTGAATTGGTCAAAAATTCTTTTATAGCTAATAGAACACTTTTTATCTAATTAGGAGATATTAAGTTTTCAGGAATATTGCTAATATTTATAGAGATCATGAGAACAATTATAAATCCGACAATTTTTATCAACAAAATATTTCAAAAGTTTGTTATTCCAATCTTAAATCAACAAACTTATGATTTATGGTTAAGCTGTTATTAACTGCAATTTAGATCAATAGTTTTCCATTTCAAAAATAAACAATGACTCTATCTTATTAAGTAGTTATAATATGTTTGTATAGTTCATTTCATTTAAGAACGGTCCAAGGGCTGTTATGGGACTACGATTTAATCCTTCTAATTTGACAAAATGCGGACCAATTTCCCATTAGCACAAAAATCGCTCTTTGTCAGTCAATTATTATAAACAGTTATGTGTGCAGCTCGAAAATTTGAATATATTTGTTGCTTTTATTTCTTAAATTCATTTCTAGGCAGCTTGTTTTGAATCCTGCATTTAATATGAGTGTATGGGGTATTCCACTGTTCTTTTTTTATTTTCTTTCCCATAGGACATGAGTAAATAAAAGTATTAGTGAAAATGTGATTCAAAAAAACCTTGTAATATTTAAAAAAAAAAATTTCTTCAACACTGTTTTGGAATTTGCATATTCCATAATCAAAAATTATGTTCGAACGAATGAAATTCCAATAAATCGTTTAGAATGATTCCGTATGCCGTTTAGAATAATTTCGACGAATCAGAAGCTGTTAGTTTGGTTACTACCATGGTTACTTCCTAACAATTCAAATATTCCTATCAGGGGCCTGTTGCATAATGAAATACAAGTTAATATTATTAGCGTTTTTACGTGCATGTTCTCTAATAGTACTAACCTGTATTTTATCATGCAATAGGCCTCTGGTTTTACGTTTGACATTTAATAATTTTTTTAATTTCGTGTGAAATATTGGTGACTTTCCAAAACTGTGTTAGAGAAAGTATAGTCTACAACATGTTTGGAATGGCGTAATCCACACTCGCGAACCGTAATCCTCGCCTTCGCTCGTTCATTATATAGGCCATCTCAATACTTATTGTAGAATATACTATTCTTTGACATTGTTATGGAATTTGCATATTCCATAACCAAAAATTATGCTGGAACAGGTGACATTCAAGACGTCGTGTAAGTATAATATTCCGTAACCGTGTAGAATCATTTCGACGACAAGCTGTTACTTTGGTAACTATGGTTACGTCTCAATATTCTTTTTTGGCTTCACGTTTGAAGTTTTATAATTTTCAAAGTTTCTTCTGAAATATTGGTGAGTTTCCAAAACCTTGTTAAAGAAAGAATAGTCTACACCTACAACATGTATTGGAATGGCGCATTCCGCACTCGCGAACCGTAATCCTCGCCTTTTGCTCGGATTACAAACCTTTCGCTCGTGTGGAATTAGGGCCATCCCAATACTTGTTGTAGAATATACTGTCATAAATTTTATTGTAAATAATTTTTTTCTACAGTCACTATAGAATGATACCCATTCCACACGCTGTAGCGTAGCGTGCGGAATAGGGTCACTCCGCACGCTCAGGGATTCCTAAGAAAGCCGCGTGGTGTCGCGAAAAAACAGTTTCATTAATATCATAATTTCAAGTCTTGATTTTCTTTTCATTCCTCTTCAAAATGGAGTCAGTATAAGTAATTTTATCAACATTTGATGAATGAAGCAAATTCTTTCTTAGAAAACGGTATATTTTGATTATAGATATTCACGCGGACACCTTTGACTGTAGAAAAAATAACATCCGTCACTCGTGCGAATCGATCATACCATGCTCTTGTGAATTCTGCCACTCGACTTCATCTCGTGGCTGAATTATTCACATTCGCATGGAATGATCTCCATTCCGCACTTGTATCGAAATATACTATTTTAACACAGGTTACAGTGTGAATATTTATTTTCTAAACACGTATGAACACAATTTCGCTCACAGTTACTCTTACATTCAATTGTATAACAGTTGTTGCCTGGCAGCCACCGAACATCTAGTGACCATAGCCTGTCAATCATGTCCGACAATTGAACATCGACCTTGTCAATACTAACTAGGATTACTATTACAACGAATTCAAATAAATAATAATGTGAACTAATTTCTACAAATATTTCATATTTATGACAATACTATTTTCAAATATGAAAATTTTCCGTGATTTCCAAAAGCCTATTGTATCACTCAAACGGTGGGTCTTATTCTTGTACAAAATATAATATACCTAAATTTTATTAATATTATTTATTTATTAATGTGCGTAGGTATTAAAATGAAAATGTAATTTATTTTTAAAATTAAAGTAATTTTTTTATCATCAAACTTTTTGAGAATAATGTCTTAAAATAGAATAGAAGGCGTTAGTATCTTGCTTGTTTAGCATCATCTAAATTATTTTGATTATTGTCACTTGTCAGTCAAATTTTTTGTTGTGTGCAGTTTTGTTGATTCTTCATTTACTTGTCAAAATCACGCTTCTTTAAACCAAACAAAGTTACCTACTGCTTGAAGGTGTTTTTTTCCATACGCATGTCACTGAAGCTAAACCGGCTTTTGGACGTCATCATGACGTCATATAAATATTAAATCGTCTTTTAATTGAAACAAAGCAATAGTCAATATTATTTTTGTTGCTTATAGCTATTATTTATCCCATATTTTCTTATTTTCATGGAAGTTTCTCAAATTTTGATAGTAGTGATTGAGTTCGCATTTCAGCCAATCAGAAGGCTTTAATCGTAGTCCCATAAGGAGCCTTTGATCGTTCCTAATTCAAATGAACTTTAGGCTATGTGCATGCAGTCTACTAGCGCCTCTAGCGGGCAATGTAGAACGATTGAACTCCCATTTTATCATTGTTGCATACCTATCATTTTTTAAATATACTAATATTTAATTCAGCTATATGCGGATATTATAACTTGCATAGCAAAAACGGTACGTTGAAATTATTTATTTTGGGTATTTTTTTCTTCTATTATGACGTACCTATTGGAGAACACTTCTTAATCTGCTCAAATTGACAGGATAACCTTAATCTATGGCGCCGATGATCTTACGAACTGCGTTTGAATGTATCAAACACATCCCTTTTACGAGAAAGCATTGAAGAAAAGCGTGAAATTAGCTTTTTGCCATACTAAACATGTTGAAAAATATGTTGCTGACAATATTAACAAAATTATTGCGAAGTGCATTCGACAAACTTATATTATTGAAACACCTCGCAAACTAGAGATAGAGAATATTAAATTAATGATTCCCAAATCGATGATGAGTTTCACAATTGAATTACAAACATCTTTGTTACATAGATTAATAATGAAAGACAGATAATACCATATTTACTATAATATATAAGACTATATTTTATTTAAATCAGCCTGAAACAAAATAAGCGTTTTTCTATGTTTTATATGCAATTATTTCCACTTTTAAACTGCAATACTCAATGACGTATTCTGAGACATGAAATTCAATGCTTTTAATGGTGCTCAGCATGAACGCTCGCATCGATATTTGTTCAAACTCCGCCCCCTTGCACATAGCCTATAGTCCAGTTCATATTTATTGATAAATCCTAAATTCTTAGCTTATTTAATATTAATCCAAGAGATATTCTAATCACGTACCACATGTAACAATGAAGTCATACCAAAAAAAATTATAGATTTTTTTGCAGAAATTAATACTATACTGAAAAAATTAATATATTCTCCATTTTTTATCGATTTATAAACTTTTGCGGTACTAATTTATGATGTAAGGAATTCAAATGAATAGTTGTGTATATGAACGCACTCATAAATAGTTTCGTGCGCATGAGCGGCGCATGCGCATCGTACAGTTGTCAAACTTCAAACTAGATACAAACATTTTTATTCAAATCAAATATTTTAAGATTCTTTGAATTTTCTTTTCCAAAATCAGCTCCTATCTCCAAGAAAAAACAATAAAATACGTATTTTATTCAATTATTCAATAAATAAGGTTGTTTTTATTCAGTAGAGTAAAGGAGTGCGTTCTGAAAAACGATATTTGAATGTTTGACATCACATGTTATTAAGAAAAATGGAATATGAATGTTTGCAAATACATTTTAAAAATTGTGAGATGACTAAAACTAATTTTTAATTTACCTTTCGGCCATAGCACCACTCACAATAGTAGTAGAAGTCGTGGCAAAAGACATTTGAAAAATAAACGCTGAATAAATTGCACCCTTCATTGGATCTTCTATAGAAGGATCAATAAAAAAATCCCCAAACGCAATATAAGGATTCGTAAGAGAGCTTCGACCAAACGAAAGGGCGAACCCAAAAGCCCAATAAGTAAATCCTAAGATAAAAATAATTAAAATCTAAATTTCTCTTTTGTTTTATAATAATTACCTCCCAAAACAATATCTGCAACATTTTTCATCATAATATTTACTTCATTTTTCACGGAGACACATCCTGATTCAAGCATTCCGAAACCTAAAATTGAGGACCGTAGAAAAAAATTCGCACATTTTTTGGTATAAATTCACCTGTTTGCATAGTGAAGATCATAAAAGAGCTGGTAATAATCCAATTCGTATCTCCTGGGTCTATATCGTACAGCCATGGTATGAAAGTATCAGTTGAATTTTCTGTAGAATTATTGGCCTCCATTTTGCACTATTTCATTTTGGTTGTACTTGTACTGTTAAGTGATCTGAAATGATTATAGTTGTTGTTCTAGAATGTAAACATTTTAGTTATTAATGAAATCAATCTCTTGGGAACAAAGAGAATATTTAATTTATTGAACGCTGTTATTCTTGCCCTTGTGTCATTATTCAACTGGAATCATTTGCAAGAAGTAATTTATGACGTCATAAAACGTTTTTTATAATTTCCAGAATTATTAGATATAAATATTTTTTTAGCTCATAAATACAACTGACAGGCGTAAGGAAACAGAAATTGATTATTAAAATAAAAAATTTTTTGGTAAATTATTTCATAACAATTTTTTTGTTTGTAGAATTGACGCTTGAAGTTGGTTTATATTTCGCGGGTGTAGCCTCTCCGTGTTGTTGCGACTCTCAAGAGGTCAGTCCGTGCCGCCGCGCGTGTCAGCCATCAGTAGTGAACGAAAATGGCCGCCAGTGACGACGAGCCGATGCATTTGTACGAAGTATTTCAGAATTGTTTCAATAAAATCGCAAATAAACAACCAGGTAAGTGCATAAATATTTGTATTCAATGTTTGGACATGTGTTCCAGTAGTTTTCGTCGCCGGTTTTACAACTTGTTTTAGTTTATTTTGAAGATTTGTATGCGCGTGTCACCCAAAACATCTGAACAGCTTGTTTTAAAACCTAAATTTTTGGTATATTTTCTAATAAAATCTTTGACTGAGAAGTGAATTTTGACAGTGAATTTATAAGTGGTGCTTATTTTATATTAATAGTGGAAATGATTTTGCCCAGTGACATATTTACTCTTGGCTTCATATTACTGTCAGTTCTCATCTTTTGTAGTGCTTTTTGTCCAAATCATGTGGTGTTTATGTTATTTTAACCAAAAATGTGCGTTTCCTAAATTTTTAACCCGAAACAATAAATAAAACAGTGAGTTTTTAATAAAATGTTGTTAGATTTGACACTCTAGAAAATATAAACAAAATAGTTTTCGTTTTATTAAATCTCCCAAGGCGGCCTTGAGTTGGAAAGATTGTTCATGAAACAATACATTTGAAGTGATCAAGTTGTATCATTTTTAAATGATAGTGTTTTTTTAAAATAATAAATAAACAAATCCAGAAAAAAGTGTTTTTCAGGTTTATTAAAATTTTGCTGTAGGAACTTATTTTAATTTATGATAATAAACAAAAATAACCTGCAATTTAAAAAAAAATTGTTGATTTTTCAATTATTTGTTGTAGTTTGTAATTTATACATTTTATTGCCCGAATTTAATTGTTTCAAATGCATATAGAATATAATTTTTATCAGACAAGTTATCATATTACATTGATAACAAATTATTTTGCTGGAGAAATTGTCAGGAATGAGTTGAAAAAATACGCTGGAACTCGGCTCAGAGTTTTGAAAAGTTTCTCCGTAAACAAATACGAACTTTAAGACCGTATTTATATTTAATTAATAATATAATTTCGACCTTACAGAATATACTGTTAAAGGTCATTATCCTATACACAAAGATCTCTTATGTTGTTATGGCTTTTTATGCGTCCGTAACATACAAATTCAGTTAGCTTGACCGCTAACTATCTCTTTCTTATTCACAAATCAGCTTGAAAGTTAGAGCAGGATAACTGCGACGTAAGTCTAAGATTATTTCATCTCCTGTACGTATAGCAGCTGCCTGATCTAACCAACCATAGCGAGCCTTAGCAATTATGTTCGTAAAGTTCTTAAACATTTTTGAGTTTTTTTTTTTGTATTTTTGTCCGTACGAAACCGTTACTGATTATTAACTTCGGGGAGATGTCAATTTTTAGGATTTGTTTTTAAAACAATTGCAGGTGCAATTGTTACGGCGCCGATTTTGAATTGGGTCAGATTGTTTGAATGAGGTAGGGCATAGGCGTGGGTTATTACGAAATTTTGAACGATTTATATTTTTACTACTTCAATATTATTACGATTGTATCGAAATTTCCTGTACTGTATTTCTTAATCTTATAATCCAAATAGAATCAGATTTAAATCTACAATTTTATATTGCAAATTGTAATGCTTGATATTAATACTTCAATGACCTTCGTATTCAAATGATTTATGGAGACTTTTCGCCACCAGGTTGTCTTTTATTACTCAATATTTCGTCAATGATCAAACTTTTATTCACTATAAAATGTGCTCCCAATTATGTTACTCCACTGATATTGGCCAATTAAAACAGGACCTACTTCCTGAATCAGTTTAAAATTTAAATGTCTTGATTATCTTTATTTCTAATAGATTTTTTATTTACTATATAATTAATTTGAACATCTAAATGTATAAAAAAAACTTTATTTGAATCTGAAAGTGATTTTCTTAAAACAGATTGAATGAATCATCTCCAAATCATTTCCGGGCCCAAAATACTACTGTATTTTTTCGGAGAAATGAATGGTGATTTTATACCGTAGAAACTAGTTTTTTTTTTTAACACAGTTCATAGTTACTGGGGTTTTTTTGTTTTTCAAAAAATCGTCATTACTCCTTTATTTTAAAAAATACTAAAATTTTTGACATTTGCTTTCAGTGCCCTGAAACATTTGTATTAACAATTATTTTCTATTTTATCAAATAACAAAATGCCGACCGATCAAAATTTTTCGATCCGTACAAATTGTTTGACGTTCCAAAGACGGTTTTCAGTTGTTTCAGCAGAATTTCTAGGACTTTAAGCGTCATTTTGTAACTGCGGATGAGACTTGAATATATTTATTCACGCCTGAGACCAAATAATAGTACAAGCAATGAGTTACATCCTCATATTATGCTTGTTATTAGGCCCACAACGCACCAGCTCACTCTTCTGGAGTTGTGGTGGCCAAATTGACAACGTTAAGGCTCCAATTTTCCCTCCGTATCCAGATTTGATGAAAGAATGACTGGCGAAATTTAGAGAAAATCAACAATCTGGAAGAGCGTTGCCTAAAGGAAGTTTACGTTAAAAAAAAAACTTTAGTGGTTCGTAAATTAAGTTCTTGCAATCTGCGAACTCAAATCATGAACAATAAATTAAAAGTAGTAATAAAAACAGTAAGAACAGACACCAAGCAAACAATTTTTTTAATTATTTTGACGTTTCCCGAAATAAACATTTTTATTTGAAAAAGTTGTTAATTAATTTTATAGTCCTGTATTCAAAACATGAAAATATTATTCGCGTTTAGGGTACAGTGTATAAAATAACTGAAATACAATCTGATTTGACTTAATTTCATGTGTCTAAAGTGAGCGATAAAATTTTATGACAAATTATTTTAAGCCAGCCCTGTTTAGTATGGATTTTATGGATCATAAAAACATCAAACCGAAATATTCAAACAAAATAATATTTTTATTTCGGATAACAAAATTTATTGGGAATCAATTTTTAGTTGCAGAGGAAAAATTATAATATTCAGTGTGGATTTTTCGAAATTCACCAATTTTTGACATAATAAATATTTATTTGTTTACTTGTTCGTAATTCCTCAAATGTAAGTATTAAGTAGGCTGATTTAGAAATTTTTTTGGCTGTCATAATTTTTGCCTCTTGACGTTTAACATTGGATATTCTAGATTTACAATTTCCGTATGATGAATGAGCGATCAAAAAGATATATTCGAGAAATTAAACAGGTGCAATCCACTTTTCTGCGTTAAATGTGCTGAATCATTTTTAACCTAGGTCAATAATTGAAATCACTTATGTGAATAATATTTCTTCCCGTTAATTAGAAAAAATTCTGCTTTATAATTAGAATCTAGTGTATTTTCCGTCAGAATAAGGCATAACAAGAGACTAAACACTTTAAAATATAGGTCATCTTCAACCGTTCTCTCTAATTATGATGAAAAATTAATTCATCGTTTTATTGAAATATTCATTAATTGTATTTGGTACTCGATAATTAGCACCCCTAATTATTTCTTGGCGCAAAGAAATAAATTGAAATCGGCGAGAAAATAGGACAGAATAATTGATTAAAGGTCGATGTAAACAAAGAAGAGACGACGAAGATAATTAATAAATGATGAAATGCCATACATTTTGTGAGAATTTCGTGCGAGGCTTCTAGTAAGATAATTTGGAAAATATTACTGGTTGAATATGAGATTCAGGATGTTGCTAATTCATCTTACTATATTCCCAAATATAATCTATAATTTTTAAGTCAGTTTTTTCTACAAGATTAACATAACCGGTTTGAAATTAAGACTATTTCAAAAATATGTCATCGGGTGCTTTAATATTGTTTTCATCTGTTAAATGAGATAAAGGATAAAAAATTTACCTTGAAACGGAAATCGACAGATGTCTTTTGAAAAAGAGATAGTCATAATTTGAAACTGATTGTTACGCAGGTGCAAATATTGTTTATATATATTATCTTTTATTTTGACTAAAATAATTTTTCACTCATTCAACAAAAATTCGAAAATTGTTCATGGCTTCTTTCAACAATGTCAAATGATTGAAAATTAAACATTTTCCAAATTGTTTGCGAATGCTGACTTGGATCATATTTACAATAAATTATTAAATAAATAATTGCGGGCAAGGCATGGTGGCCAAAAATTTTATTAAATAAAAAAAATCTAGTGTAAATATTTGAATTTCAAATATCAGTGTCAGAATTAACAGATTAACACGTGTCGTAAATGATGATTAAGATAAAATTAATTCTATGAATAAAATATCGATATCTAGTCATCAAGTATTGGTAATTATATTGACAACAATGTAATAAAATTTAATTTATTTCCAACTGTTTGAATAAAGATGCATTTTATATCTAGTTTTAAATACATAACACTGCCCATTATGAAACTAGTTTGTGACACACGGTACATTACATTATTCTGTCTTCCAAATCCAAATTGTGAGGCTTTTTATTTTTTTAACATTTTGACTATTTTCGGCTTGATGTCGGTATGTATGTTCGTGCGTTCGTAACTCGCAAATCTCAAAACTGGTTGAACGTATAATGTTGAAATTTTGTATTTAAGACTGGTATAGGATCTAGTTGTGCACCTCGTATTATGGTTCCAATCGTCTGTACCGGAAGTGCACTTTACTGGGAACTTTTTTCGAATTTTTCTAATAAATCCAGAATGATCAACCATAGGATGTTGAAATTTAGTATTTGAACTTGATGTTGTATCAAAATGGTTATCTGCTATTTTTGTAAGAATCGGCCAGGCCAGAAATGCACTTTACTTGAAACTTTTTTTGAATTTTTTGCATAAATATTGAATGATCCGCCATAGCATATTGAAATTTCGTATAAAGAACTTCTATAACATCTTATTGTACATCTTGCATTATGATTGCGATCGGCTGAACCGGAAGTGCACTTCACTTGAAACTTTTTTCTAAATTTTCCGCATAAATCCAGAATCCGTAGGATACTGGAATTTAGCATTTGAAATTGCTGTAGCATCAAAATGGTCATCTTCTATTTTTGTAACAATCGGCTGAGCCGGAAGTGCACTTTATATGACAGACTTTTTGAATTTTTCGCATAAATTCTAAACAATCAGTCGTAGAATATTTAAATTTTGTATTAGGCACTTTAATAATATCTAGTTATACACCTTGCAATATGATTGCTATCGACTAAGCCGGAAGTGCACTTTATTCGAAACATTTTTTGAATTTTCCGCAAAAATCCAAAACGATTGAACGTAGATTGTTAGAATTCAGTATTTAGGACGATTATACCGTCTAGGTGCTCATATCCTATTTTTATTGAGATCCACCGAGCCGGAAGTGCTCTTTACTTGACAGTCTTTGGAATTTTTCGCATAAATTCGAAACAAACAGGTGTAGAATATTGAAATTTGGTATTTCAGTCTGCTGTAGCATCTGAATGATTGCCTACTATTTTCTTAACAATAGACTGAACCGGAAGTGCACTTCAGTAGGAATTTATTTTTTAATTTTGCGCATAAATTCAGATCTGTTGATAGTCGTAGAATTTTGGAAATCAGTATTTAGGAATGTTGTAGTATAAGAATAATGACCTACTGTTTCCATAGCAACCGACTTGGCTGAAAGCGTATTTTATTTGACAGATTTTTAGAATTTCTTGGGTAAATCCAAAACGATTAACTGTGGAACGATGAGATTTTGTGTTTGATTATATATATCCAATGATAAACTGAATTTTTGACGATTTTAAATGTCAAAATAGAATAGCTTCCAAATACATTTTAAACATTTGATTACCTGTTACGGGTGTAGGAGACACTTACAGTGCACTTGGTAGATTGGCCGCAGGGGGCGGCTACCAGTCGTCAAACTAGGGGTACCCTTAGTTTTTTTAATGATTTCCATATAAAAATCAAGTCATTTGAACGAATTATTTCGAAATAAAATGAAAAAATTGTTGACCAATGTGTGGTTGCCTTTGTTGGAATCTTATTAATTTTGTCATCAAAAAGCGAGAAGAAAAAAGTATCGTATTACAGATGTAAAATGAAAACAAACAAATAATGCAATCATTTACATCGAAAGATGATTCAGAATACTTCTTTTATGCCTTTGAGCACACAAAAAATATGATGCATCATTCTGGCATTTAGATCATCCGGAAACCTACCAGTATATTATTATTATATATATTATAAATAATTTTTTTATAGTCCAAGTAAATTATGAAATTCACGAGACTGTTTTAAAAATTATTTTAATGTCCAAAAACATCAAATTTGCCTTTTTTGGGGCAGACTTTCCGCTGGATATCCATTGTTTGGACTGTTCTTTAGTATTAAGCGTATATTGGTGAATACATGCTTCGTTCACAATGATGAAACGACGACTAAATTCCGCTAAAACAGCTGCCAGCCTTGGACCACATCAAACGATTTAGTTTGTGTGATTGAGGGCCCATCTTGCCGACAGCTTTCTCATGTTCAAATGTTGGTACAAAATCTGTTCATTCGAGATGCCCACAAATCAAGCAACCTCACGCACCTTCACTTTTTATCATCAAACAGTCAACACTAGATAAATAATTAATTTCATCAATTATTTCTGTAGTAAGACATCCAGAAATCAATTTGCACAAAAAATGAACGCTAAATATAGAATAATTAACCAATATAACTAAAATTTGGTATTATTTCCTCTAAGAGATGCTACTAATTGATAATGAGCTCGTTATACAAAAATGGTGTTACCTCTCTGATTTCACACGGACTACGTAAAATCGAAGTAACCTTAGTGACTTAAAAGTAAAAGAGACCAAAAAATGATACTTTTTGTCCAATGTGTACATAAAATTTAATTTCTCTTTCGATATAAAATTAAATTGAAAAATAATAATTTTGAGAGCATGAAACTGTACTCACATGAATTTTCGGTCCCAAACAATAATTTAATTAGTGATTATCTATGTACTCTACAACTTCTGTCTTTTGTTTATTGTATATGTTACACTTTTGTCATGTTCAGTATTCAAAATTGTCACTGAATAAATTTATGAAATCACGCATATAGATGTTGAATATATTATCTTTCTTTCCAATCAAATCTTAACACAAAATTGCTTTTTACTATATGTTGCATGACAAATGATGGTACTATTTTTACATGAACGCCGCAATCGGAGTAAATGCATTTCAGACCGTTAATTTTTGAAGAAAAAAACCCAATAATAAGAACATTGAATTGAAATTGGATAAAAAATGTTTATATGGTTGAATAAAAACAAAAATATAATTTTGTACTGCAGCTTGAGAACCACTGTTTTAAAAAAATATCATCTTCTACTATAGTGTTACACACCTCAGCTTGCTCGGTTTACCCGTACCACAAGCGTGACGCATGACAGGTTAAACTAATTTGTCCTAAAATAAAAGTGTACATGCTGCAAGTATGAAATACTAAAAATGATTTTCTGTGCATCATTCAGAATTGTATTCTACGCCTATGGTCTAGCTATTTCTGATGATAATATAATCCTATGATATATTGTTCTAAATCATATATATTAAAGCAGTGACAAATTTTATGTCTGGCAAATATAAGAAAATGTGTTATGTATGTTTTTTGACAAATTATTGTCTTGCGTTTCTAGAATTTTTAAAATTGAAGCAAAAAAAAGCCGGTTATAAAATGGCGCTGTATGAATTGAGTTTTCTATTTTATAATTGAAGGAAATTGTTGCCTTCGATTAATAGAAATGCGTTTTCTCTCGTTTACAGTTTTATAAATATTTGAAAGAAAAGCTACTGGGCAATTTAAATTGTTCAATTAATTAATAGTAGTTTTATGCAACCAGCACTACTTTTGTGCTTATTAGGTTGCATATCTTACTACTAAAAAGAGTTATTTAAGCTAGCAGCAAAATTAATCATTTATAAACAAATAAACAGATATTATTCACATCTTTAAATTCAAATTGTATTCCGAAACGGCCCTTTTATGACCAACTAATGATAAAATCCCACACAATATGGTGAACGTAGAAATTCTACAAATAACAGTTGAAAATATAAAAATTCTTGTGATACAATCAAGTTCCATATATGTGCGAGTATAGGCCCCAATAAATCAAGTTTCGTAACCGTTAGAAGTTTCTTTGTTTCCGTGTCTTTCAGATCTTAACGTTACTTTATTTAAAACAACAAAAAGAATTAAAATAATGATTTAAAATGTTTGGAACTTCTGACCCAATAAATCCGTTGATTAATACGCAGCTGATACAAATCACAACCAAGATATTTTGTTTTAGTTTACATAAAAAAATCTGCTATGCCAATATATCTTTTCTTGTAGAAAACTTTCACAAATTATTTAATTATTGTTACAAGTTGAAGGCAGGTGCACGCACAATACTTCCAAACCAGGGCAGGAGAAAAATCTAATCGAATTTTTAACCTTGATTATTGAAAAGTAAAAATTTTTCTTTTAGGGCAAGTCCACCTCTGTCAATTAAAATCCATATTAACTTCTTAACTTATTAACACAGTTACTGTCTCTTACAATTATCTACTCTATTTGCCTATTTGTACAATGTTCAAACCAGGCCCGGATTTTCCTGACTACTACTGAAGTCGGGGAAAGTCCGGTGAAATGTCATCAATGTTAATGACACTTACGGAGATCACAATTATACCGGAATAGTCCGGATGTTAACAATAGAGTGACCGGAAGACAAACTGCAAGCTGGTGCCGCCATGCGGGAGATCCCAGAACTAAATTAGTTAGATAAGAGAGATGAATTTAGTTGGGAAGAGTTAATTAATAATTGATTATAATTTAAATGAAACTTCACATTTTATTGCGGCGTTAGCACCCTTATTTTTTATTAGTACACATTTTCCTTCAGGTAGAAAATTAGTAATTTACTATCTCAGAAATCACTGACAATTGACCACAAACGAATTCTTAGTGACGTCCAAGGATAGTTTGCAGCTGTTTCAGTGAAATTCGAAGGACTTCAGGCATTGTTTCATCATTGAATACATTATTACACCAAATATCAGTCTGAACCAATCAGGGAGTGCACTAAAAAGGCGAAAATTGTTCTTTCAGTCAGAAATGTTGACTATTTACAAAAGACTGCTTGAAAAACGTCAAAGATTGGTTCCATAACAACAACGCACCAGTTCACCCCTCTGGAATTGTGGTATTTAGGATTGCATCCTTCCTACTCTTCAATAAAGCAACCTCGGACTACTATCAATCGAGGATTTGCGAAAACTGGACCAGTCTCAATCAAAAAACAAGAGCAGCGTTAGATGAGTCCTAAAACGAGCCTACAATAAAAAATGATAATAATTTATATAAAATCAAGTGTGTCTATCTGATATTTATACAAATCTAATTTTTCACCTATCAGAGCCAAATTTTGCAGAAATATGTTTCATTGATTTGGTTTTCATGCGTGACATTCGTCAAAAACAATTTTTCAATTTAGTCGAAGACAGTTAAAACTGATTTTACAATAAATTAGACAACATAACCTTTCTAATAATGTTTGTTTTACCATTCTACGATTACTTATTTCAAATTTATGAGATTTGATGTGACAGATTTTGTTGTGACAATATTGGCTGGGTTGAGAGTAGAGTTAACACTGTAAAATGCATGTTACAATTATTATTTACTTGACTTTTATATTTAAAATATTGAAAAGTATGTTAATTGTTGATTATCTGACACTTGTATCAATTGACATTTATTGTTCTTTATGTATAATTTCAATAAGGACTAAAATCGCGCATCAAAAAGTCATTGAATATACCCCGCATAGACAGTACAACTGTAATTGATAATGCGAAACGCGACACTAGCGAACGCTGGTGACGAGTAGGAAAATCAATTGTTTACACTATAACTAACCATGGATGCGACTCCGTAAATTAGATTATCTGTGGATATTTTGACACTTCTTGACGTTAAAGAAGTGAATTTAATTGTATACTGTTTTATAAGTTTATTTACGCTAAAAACGGTTGGGACTACGATTTAAATCTTGTTGTTGGTCGTAATACAAATCAATTTTATTATTATAAGTGAATTCGAGGAGTTTGAATGTTAAAATTTGTGTATACCAATGTTAATTGATTCAGTTAGTAGAGAATGGAAGAAAGAAAAAGAATAATAGATTGTTTGATGTGATAAAAGTATGAAAAGCTGAAAAATTCGTCAAATATACAATGTAAGCACCATTAATTGTCATTGTCCGATCAACTGCTTTTTCGAAGGATTCCAGTCCAAAATCTGCATCCAGTCTGCATCCAACAATGACATTTTATATTTTTAAATAAAATACAACAATTGAACTCGAAAAGAGTGTTATATGATTAAATAGGAACATAAATATAATATTTTTTAAATTTGGGGTGTTTTTATAATAGGAACTAATTATTTTCGTTTTTTGTTACAGAAAAACCTACATTTCCTAGCACATATGGCGGAAATATGGATAATGGAATGGTAAGTTTTTTATTAATTTTTTCAGAGTGTGTGGACTTCATTGAATTTAATATACAGGGTGATTCTTGACGTGCGCACAAAATATGATTGTGAAGCCTATTCCAAGAAATTAGAAGGCTTTTTATAGAATTTCATTTCCTAATCAATCACTTTTCTATTTTTGAAAAATGAAGTTTTGTCCAATTTTTTTAAAAACAATCTTTAGGACTTTTTTTTGAACTCATGTGCCGTGACTTAGAATCCAATTTTAAATTATATTCAGATGGATTTAGAGGAAGTGAAGGTAATACTGGATTGTGCCGGTAATGACACATAGTTTGTACATCGCTCACACGGCTTTGCTGATTCTAGTTGCCCCTCTAGACGTTTTAAAATTGTTGTTTCAACATGATGTACATTTAAAATTTGTTTCTTAATAGTAAAGTGGTGTGTGATGCATTAGAAACAATCGAAATTTCTTCTGATTGAAAAATTTTTACGCTAAATGCGATGTCAAATATAAATATAAGACCCCTGCCTGTCGTATTCCCAACGCCTTTACTTACAGAATCCTATTCTTACTGCAATTAAGCTCCGTCCACATTCTGATCTCAAATATTAGCTGCAAATTAAGTATAATTTTCGATGATCTTCAGTATGACGTCTGGGTATAAATTCAGCAAAAGATCTATAAAATTATCCTTGAATATTCATTTATTTATACCGTCATAAATTCACCTTCTTCCTTTCATTTTTCTGTGAAGAAATAAGTTCTTTTTTTGTTGATTAAACAATTCTTTTTAGCAAATAATTTCCCAATTAGAAGTTTTCCGATAAATAGGCCAGCTGAATTATTAACAAGTCGAAAAGAAACATTTAGTATTTTATTAAACCATTAAGGAACAAAACGTTAAAAAAAACTTGAGCAAAAGATCGAAGAAAATAAATAACTTTTTAAATAAAACAGCAAAATGTCCCTTCGTATAACACGACGTCATCAAAAGAACTTATAAAATTTTGTCACCATTTCTATGTATCTGTACTTTTTAATGTTGATTTATTCTTGTACTGTAAGAAAATTTACTTATTAAAACAGTTATGACAAAGCGATTGCCCAAAAAAAATACAACACAAACTACTTGAATTGTAATTGAAGGTTTGTGGCTTAGTTCAGGTTTTTTTGAGGCATTTTGTGATATAAATAAATCAAAAATATTAAAAATGACAGGAGTAACAACAAAAACAGCAAATTTTTTTTCAAAAACAATATTTCAATGCGATTGTGTTCAGAAAGTTTGGGTTAAGTGAGATTTCATTTAAAAAGAATAGAATTATTGTAGTTCGCCGCTTTGTACTGATGGGGGTGCAAAGTGAAGAAACTTTGTCTCGTGTAAGTAAGTTTGGAAGAGACGAACGAAACTAGTAATTTTCTTAGAACGTTTTTTCAAGTTATAAAAACACAAGTTTTCAAGAGTCATTTCAAGACAAGGGCATTATTTATTGGAGGATTTCTAAAAGTTAGAAGGACGAACTGTAATAAAAAGAGACAGAGAATAAGGGAGAACAAGAACAGAAATTAAGTCGATAATATCACATTAAATTGATTTTGTATTATTTTATATTATTAAACTACATTTTCTTATTTTTTCCGTAGGCATACGGCTTGAGCCCGGCGGGCTACACAGTGGCCCCTTCTCCAGGAGCAGGGGCAACACCCACCGAGCCATTTCCTGCCGATAGCCCCTATTTCCCGTTTAGCACGCGTCCCGGTGCTCCTGGAAGTGGTGCGGGCGGCGCCCCAGGTGTTCCTCCGGTAGTTGGGGGCGCCCAAGCACAACCACAAGCGCCTAGGCATTCCCCTGCGAAAGCCAGGAGGACCCCCGCCAAGGATAGCATTAGTCAGGAGGGCGCGCAGACTGGGGTTGTTGATAGCCAACATTGGGTCACGGTGAGACAAATTTAAAATTTTTTAAAACTTTGTTATTGGACATGTCGTAATTCATTTGTTCTGTACGTACGTACGTACGTACGGAACTCCCTACAAGCCGTAACAATTCACGAATTGACTTAATATTTATGTATTATCTTCCCCTATTATCTGTTTAGGAATCTATTGAAATTCAGAGTGATAAGTTTGATAGTTCAGTAATTATCAGCAATTATACAGGGTGTTTATTTTTAATCTAATCAAGCCAATATTTCGAGAACTAAGCGAGATAGTCAAAAATGTTTCAAATAAAAGTTGCTAGGTTTTGGAGGAGACAATGGTGACCTTGGATTTGACCTAGAAACTATTTTTTTATTTCAGATTCGTATTCTTATTCAATTTTTACTTTTATTTGAAATATTTCTTACCATCTCGCTAAGATCTCGAAATTTTGGCCTGTTTTGGAGCCAAAACGTGTCTCACTAATTCTTATTATTAAATGTCTGATTTTCTGTTAATAGTTTATCAATAAAATAGAATTTTCGCTCCTGAAGATGGCTGAGGTGCAGCCGAAACTGTACTATCAGAAAAAAGGATTAAATGACTTCTTGTTTTTAATATTCACAAATAATATAAAAGTTTTTAGAAGTACATTGCTTGGTAACGGCGTGCTGTCGGAGGCGGCGGGGAGCAATTAACATGAAAGAAATTAGACGAAACCTATTGAATTAAATAAAAAAAAATTATGCCCATGCAATGTTAATTATTTTACGTTTAATAATTTCACGGTGACGACAGACGGGGTGTGTTGTTGGTTCTGCCAACGGTTTAGATTTGCGACTTAAAATATGCGAAAAGGGGGATGAAACAGACAGCAGAAAATATCACTATTTGTGTCTTCATAAAAACAGATTACTGTTCGGAGTTTTATGACGTAATGCAACGATTATTTTCTACAGCGAGGACGGAAAGTGGTACTAAACATAACACCGTTTTACATTTATTGGGACGCACAAAAATGTGAATATATTACACTTTTTTATTTATTTACGATTTTGGGATAATCCATTTTATTTACTCATGATTTACTATTATTTAAAAATAATATTTCCTTACAGAGCAGCTAGAAAATACTTACTTTCTGTAACTATTTCTAAGTGTTTTAAAACATCTTTTCTTGGGGTGATACTCGGGGTGATAGGACTTAAGACATTTTGTAAATGATCCTCTAAAACTGTAGGGTGAAATATAAGCACAGGACCGTATCGGGAGAATAATGTTCAGGGCGGGTGATTTGCCATGAGTGACAATCCAATTATACCCGCACGTCGCAGCTGCCAACATACCCTCTTACTTTAAGTACAAGAACACTAAGAACAGAAAGAGGGGGTATCTTCTTATATCGCATCTTTCATGCTCTTAACAGTGTCTTAACGCTGTGCATAAAAAAGAATTACTTCGAAAGTTTTCGGGACAAGATTTTATGAATATAATTATGACTGTAAAAGCGAAAGACTTATTAATAAAATTTGAAACAACAGAAAAGTTTTAGTAGGCGTTTGTAATGTTATGTAATTTTCTTCCAATTCTATAAGCAAAGCTAGGATAAATTCTATTCCTCTTGATGGAAACTCAGTCCATTTCGACAAATTACCTCCTTGCAGGACTCAGCCAACCTACACTAACATCTTTCCCCATCCTTGTCCCTCTCAACTGACCATTGTTAATTTTATCTTTATCTAGCATCCTACATTGCTGGATGCGGAGGACTAGAACTGTCTCTGTATTTAGTTTGATGTCTGTTGTCAGGACAATCGATTTGATAATTTGTTATTCGTAGATGTTTCGCAGAAAAGACGCAAATAGTGTTAGGGAATTTGTTCTGCTGATTTAAAAGATTTATCTCCATTTTGCGTAATAGAAAAACAGATGTATGATTTGATTTCCTAATGCGGCCCTGTACAAAGGTTACCATCCATATTTTTACTCCATATTTTCGCATAACACACGCACGTTTGTACACATACGTACTCATATGTTATCAGGTATCTCTCACATGATATTTCCCATATATTCAAAACTGAAACTGACTATTTAAAATGAACGCAAGTTTTGAAATAATTCGCCCGTTCAAAAATACGAATTAAAATGATAAGCTGCACGCAAACGCAAAATGGGAGAGATTTTTCAGCCTAAATATCAAACAAACAAACGCAAAAATTCACGAAGGCAAGCAGAAAAAATTATATTAAAAAATCTGTACTTCCCCGACCATGAATTTCATGGAGAGTAGTTTCAATTAATTGCGTATTTCAAAGTGACAGAAGGCGGTTATTTGAAATTACTATTTTATTTTACAATATCCATAAATTTAAATTGAGTTGCTTTAGTTATTTATATTAAGTTTATCTTACCGAAAGCTTTAAATTGATACCAAACAAAACATCATTTGTATAACTTATAGAAAAACAATTGACAATCGTTTAAATATAATTTTTTGACACTTTTATCAGAATTCAAATTTTAATAATAACAAATGAACCGCTAATAATTTTGAGAAGTATTTCAGATAAATGTTGTGCCAAATTATTAATTTAGTGTATTTTTCATCAGTAGACAATAAGTTAAGGCTTCATTTCATTTATTTTCGCCTAGAAAGACAACAGACGTAACCACAATCACGTACTGCTTGCAAATTCACTTATTATGGTTTAGGTAGCCTAAAATTAAACAAATATGTTCATAAATACATTGAGAACCACTGGTTGATAATGCAAATTAATCTACTTGATATAATTAATCAAATGACTTGAGAATATCGTCATTTTATTACTCATTCATGTAACACGTAATTATTAAAAAATTGTCAACAGTTTTTAATGATTACTTGTTTTGTTCTCAACAATTCATTAACATTAACAGAATAATTTGCGATTTTATTGTTGGTACAAAATATTTTTATCGTGCTTCATTTGTTTGTCAATTGAACTCCAAACAAAAATTGTTTCATTTAAAAAAATATGCTAATTTGGTTTGTGTAATGAATTAATATTTAGCTTGTAATATACCAACTTTCCAACTTAAAATCCCCCAAATATGAAACTAAGTTTGCTAAAACCACCGAACACAAATTCTGTTTATATTGATTACGGTTTGTTTGAATAATCTCCTGATGAAGTCACATAACTGTAGCTGTCTCTCTCGCTCCTGCAGGGTGAATATTCGGGTAAATATTCAACAGGTGGCTGCCCTGCTTCCCTCAAACACAGAGATTCATTTGTTTGTTTGTTTAATCATAGCTTATTACGTCTAACTGGAAGAAGAAATAATCCGGAGGGATTTTACACATTTTTTAAGATTTAATCAACGCAAGATTCCATTGCAAAATTATTTCAATTTAATAATAATTATTATTCTATAACGCAACCAACCCAATAGTCTTGTTCTGCTGGTTGCAGCACATCAAAAGTATTTTTATAATTTATTAATATTTATTTTGCTGAACGAACCATCCAAATACGGAACACTAAAATAATTCGATTCTGGTGTATTTTCAAATAATTTCTGGAATGTAGTATTTTACGGTTCTGTAATAAAGCTTATAATGTGTATACGTAAGTAATTCGAAACCGGATGTCGGCTTTATACCACCGGATACAGTACCCCTATGCCGCACACCCCTCAAAAGATCTTTAAAATGAATTGGTTGACCTGAACGCTGTACCTGTCAACACAATAAAATTATAAAATTTCTATAACATTCAGCAACAAAGAAATATTGAAAAAAATTGCGCCATTTTAAGTAATTACGTTTTGTTTACCCTCTATAATAAATTTTACACTTAATAATTCTAAGAGCAAATTTCCCTTATCTTGTAACTTAAACGGGGGGTGAATTCTCAGTAAGGCACACGTTAAAATATTTGATGATACAAAGGAATGAGATAATACTGGGGAATTCTCTTCACCACGGGAGTAATTACCTCCCCAAGGAGAAATGAAGAGATTTAGAGGGTGCCACCTATGACCATAGGGGAGTTAATTGGAAAAATATTAGGGGAATTTTCTTTTCTCACTCTTGAATTAAAATAATATCTACCTTTATAAATTTTTAAATCAATTTAAAGAATAATTTCTCCGTAACGAAAAAATCTTTTGGAAAAAGTTACTTATTCTAAAATTCATGTTGTATCACACACATGTGCTACACTACATTATTATTTAATAATAAAACAGCCCCTTTTTAAGGGTGAGAGTATAAATATTACAAACTTCGACAAGCGTTTGAATACAGATTAGCGACTTTCCCTTTGTCGATATTGGTTCACGTTCGTTTGTATAAAATACAACTTCGAATACTGTCGCACCTAATCCATTATTAATATGAGCACAATAATTTACTTCTCGCCCTGTGTTAAATTTTTATCACAAAAGCCCAATTCAATCTTACGAAATAAAAAATTCTGACTTGAACATCACGTGACTTACTTGTACATCATTGGATGTATATATATTATACGATGTGATTTTGTGTTATATATAATCAAACACAAAATCTCATCGTTCCAGTTAATCGTTTTGGATTTACCCAAGAGATTCTAAGAATCTGTCAAATAAAATGCGCTTTCAGCCAAGTCGGTTGCTTTGGAAACAGTACTTCATTATTCTTATACTACAACATTCCTAAATACTGATTTCCAAAATTCTACGACTACCAACAGATCTGAATTTATGCGCAAAATTAAAAAATAAATTCCTACTGAAGTGCACTTCCGGTTCAGTCTATTGTTATGAAAATAGTAGGCAATCATTCAGATGCTACAGCAGACTGAAATACCAAATTTCAATATTCTACACCTGATCGTTTCGAATTTATGCGAAAAATTCCAAAAGACTGTCAAGTAAAGTGCACTTCCGGCTCGGTGGATCTCAATAAAAATAGGATATGAGCATCTAGACGGTATAATCGTCCTAAATACTGAATTCTAACAATTTACGTTCAATCGTTCTGGATTTATGCGAAAAATTCAAAAAATGTTTTGAATAAAGTGCTCTTCCGGCTTAGTTGATAGCAATCATAATGCAAGGTGTACAACTAGATATTATTATAGAGCCTAATACAAGATTTGAATATTCTACGACTGATTGTTTAAAATTTATACGGAAAATTCAAAAAGTCTGTCATATAAAGTGCACTTCCGGCTCAGCCGATTGTTACAAAAATAGAAGATGACCATTGAGATGCTACAGCAATTTCAAATGCTAAATTCCAGTATCCTATGGCTGATCATTCTGAATTTATGCGGAAAATTAAAAAAAAGTTTCAAGTAAAGTGCACTTCCGGTTTAGCCGATCGCAATCATAATGCAAGATGTACAATAAAATGTTATAGAAGTTCTTTATACGAAATTTCAATATGCTATGGCGGATCATTCTAGATTTATGCAAAAAATTCAAAAAAAGTTTCAAGTAAAGTGCACTTCTGATCTGACTGATCCTTACAAAAATAGCAGATAACCATTCTGATACAACATCAAGTTCAAATACTGAATTTTAACATCCTACGGTTGATCATTCTGGATTTATTAGAAAAATTCGAAAAAAGTTCCAAGGAAAGTGCACTTCCGGTACAGATGATTGGAACCATAATGCGAGGTGCACAACTAGACCTTATACTAGTCTTCGTTCAATCAGTTTTGAGATTTGCGAGTTACGAACGCACGAACATACGTACCGACATCAAGCCAAAAATAGTCAAAATGAATTCTGGGATGCTCAAAACGGATATATCCATCAAAATCTCGATAGGTGAATTTTGTCGGTTTCATAATACTTCCTTGTACTTAGTACAAGTAAGTAGAAAATACATTTACTGAACATTTGTTATAATATTTAAAAAAATAGAAATGCAAATTTTTTGTTGTTTTTAGGGATATTTCCATTGGTATCACAAATCACTTTCTATTTCACACTCCGTTTACAGTTCAGTTGTCACTTTTAGTTCAAACATTTGACACTTTGAAATTTGTTATATTCCCAATTGTTTTTGATCTCTGTGATATTGTTTTGCAGTTACTTAATCTATTTTTTTATTGATTTTCGGACTGTTAATATTTTTAGTGTCCGACTAGTTTATTATTGTTGTCATAATAACACTGATTTCAGGGTAATTACGTAACAAATAATACTTGAGGGCATTATGTTTCAAAATAATGCCCGAGGGCATTATTTTGAAAAATAATAAACAAGTTTCCTAGTTACAGCAAGTAACTAGAGTAATTTCTCTGACAGAAGTCACAATGACAGGATAAACATTGCTAAAAATTTTGATTGAAATACAACAAAAGTCGGACATTAAACATTGAAGGCGCCACGGGAGTTGAACAGACAATAATCTTTTAACACCCTTGATTTAATTACTATAATTGCAGCATTATTTTGGTTTTTGACATTTGAAATAATCGCAATATTTGTATATATTAAACTTGTTACTTTTTTAATTCCTGCGATAATATTGCAGTTAATTAATTCTAGTCTTTGAAATTATGGCCTAATATATCGCATTAGAACTATTCTATAAACGTAGTGGATGTCACGTCATAACTTCATCCATGACGTCATATTATTCATTCAATATTTTTCCTATTACAGAAATTTTGACAAAAGTTTGGGTACGGTCGGAATTTGAATTTCGCGCTAAAATGTTGATGTTACGCGCAGAACAGATGCGCAGAGACACGTTTCAACTACCTACTATTCTTTAGAATCACCATGTTTTTTTTATCAATTATCTTTTGTTTTATAGCCTGTATCATGAAATATTATATTATATAACGAGGGACTTAGTGCTTGATTTAATCCTGATCGTGGAGTTTATTGCACAAGGCAAAGTCGAGGGCAATACTCACCTGAGGGATTAAAGGCACTTAAGCCATGTGTTATCTACGCTATTTTTCGCACTACCATATTATATTAAATCACAATAGTCTAAAAGCAGATTAATTAATCTTACAATTTTGACAACAACAAACATGATACAAAAATGTTGAGTAAATTCACCATAGTAACAAGGCTGGCTACAACAGTTGTTAAATAAATAAGTTTGCTGTCAAAAAGATGAGTGAGAAATTTGATATTAACTGTAAAATTATTTTCCCAAAAATCTAGAGAATTACTTTATTATTACTTTATATTTTACTTTAGTCCCTTGAGATTGTTGGTCATTTTAGATCCCTAGAGACTAAACTGAAACTTAAGACCTTGAAATAAGGGATTAAACTTGTCTTTTAGTCCCGGGAGTGCGAAAATTTTTATTATTAATTTTTGATTCAGTTTCTCCTTTTAATTTTAATATGACATCATTAAAATTAAAATTTTGCAACTTGAAATAGTTGCAAAATAATTTATTCTGCAACAGGTTTGGAATGAATATACTTTCTCTACGATCATGAATTTGACAATATACGGAGAAACAAAAAATTACAAACTCTGAAACAGAGAAACAACTGCCGAAGTTAAAATCTAATTTTTAATTTGGCGCTCCTACTAATTGATATAATAGATGAATAGATGCAGCTCAATGAAATACCAAATATAAAATACAATTCAAGTCAACAATGACATAACCTCAATATTATTTGAAATCTGTATTATCGACATGTCACCGTGACAAATTCGGCATTTTAATTATAATTTTTGATATTTTAAACTGAATTATAGCAACTATATCAGTTTTAGAATAAATATGAATTAATAAGATAGGATTTTTTTATATTTTATCGATACCATAAATGTGTAAGAGATGTCGCTAGTTGTGCTCATTCCATCACTTGTGTTAGAATGAATATTTCGTACTTAAAATTAATATTAGAATGTTGATGTTCTATAAAATGATTCAAATTCTTGAATGACACATTTAAAATTTATTAAATATTTTTTTTCCAATTCACCTTGAATTGAAATTCCTAAATGCATAAACAATTGATCATCCAGTGTAGTCTGTTTGTCTAGATCACCCGATTAAACGATCGTCATTTATTTGTCAGCTTAGCTATTTAAAGATGGCGGTTATCGAGATGCATATTTTCTACAAGTTTTCATTGAACCTTAATGCCGCTTTACAGGAGATATAGAAATGTATGTACAAACGTCAGATATATGAAGATTTAAGATAACCTTGAAAGATACGAGAAGTAATTTCAAGATGCAATTTTGCAGGGACGTACTCTAATTATTTTTATAAATAGCAATAAAAGAACAAAATAATCTTCGTTAAACTTAATATACCTAACAAAGATTCGTCGTTAAAAATAAGAAAGGGTGAAAAATATTTCTGTAAAGTGCTTATTTCCCATCCCTTTTATCGTACCTCAAGGTCATTCCTCAAACGTTTTACTTGACTGTACCAACTTCTACGCCAAGCAGTCTAGCAGTTTTGCCCCGTTTACCCCTCTTCCGTCTTTATATTTTCCTCCCTCTTGCTCCTGCACATTCAACTGTCACCGAATTAGAATTCTCTGGACAGAATAGTAGGCTGTGACGCTGTGAAACAATATCGCATCATGAAAAGTAGTGGGGGTATGCGATTTTCTCCCTTACGTTGCCATTACACTAGAATGAAGTTAGTTTAGGTTAGGTTGTGAAGTGAGCTACTGTTGTTTAGTTACTGAGGAAAAAAAGTGAGGGCAATAAATAAGTGATTATTTTATTTTTGTTTTCAGAGGAAGTGTGATCATAAATTTATCGACTATTATGAATATGAATTTTTATACAGTCGCAGTCGTTATTCTTGTTTGACATTTTGGTTTGACGTGCTATTTTTGCTCGAATTTTTATTTCTATTGGCACAAATAATATACTAGTTCAACTGATTTATTTTTGAAACTTCTCGTTGGTGATATACTGTGGCATTGAACATGAAAATAGATTTTAAAATTGATGTTTGTTGTCGCTCTTATAAATATTACAAAAAATATTAATGTGTTATCAATTTTGAAATTAATATTTCGTAGTGTCAAGTTCACGAAGATTGTTGCTACGAAATAGGCATTTGAAAAAATATTTTTTCATTTGAATATGAAGAATTTGGCATCCTAACATGTAAATTAGTGACATTTGACATTATTTTTTTTTTCTAGAATACGTTCTTCATTTTTTTTGTTGATCCTTTGACATTATATTGTCTTCTCAATAAATTTGAACAGTAAAAAAATTTGTTATCCATTTAAATATGTCCACCAATTTGAAATTCAAATTTTGTGATATTCAAATATGAGTTGACAATTTTTGAAGGTCCTCTAAAATAAAACAAGTATATTGTTTTATTAATTTTGATTTATGATGTGAGTTGGCTAAAAATACATTTTAATATAAATAGTAATTTATGCAACAACATTGTAAAATGAAGTATTTTGAGATGAGGCTTGCCAAGTCACAAAAATTGTTGTCCGGATGTCATAATGCTTGTTGATATATTTTAATAATTATCAGGCACAAAATAAAATGAAATTACACATTGAGCTTGGTCAAAGCGGGCGAAGCCCGCTTTTTAGTTGACGGTTGAAAACAAAAACCAATGTTTTAATGGCACTAACAAAATTTCATTTCATAAAAGAGTCGCTAGTATCGCACACATGCACAATGTATACATGTTATATTAATATAAATTAATAAATACGATTTTAAAGGTCAATTGGGTCGGACCGCCAATAGTTATTTTTTTTCTCATATTTGTAACGCTAAAAAAAATTTCGCCACTTTTGACGGCTCATAAAAAATATTTCTTTTCTTTAAAGCCTGGAATATTTCAAAATAATTCTAGTAACGTCTCGGAAGGTGGTAGAACTGTTCCAGGCCAACGCAGGTAAACATAAAATATCCCTCCATCTGCCTATATAAAGGACCACTAGTAATATTAACTAATTTAATCATTTATAAATATAAAAATACATTTAAAAGATGATGAGTTTGGAGTTGGAATATAAAATGAACGAGCTTACAAGTCAGGAGAACAGTGCTGTAGCTGTAGAAGAAACCTTAAAATATTTGTCTTAAGAATTGAATCAAATAATTTGTGTTAGAAGTTGATAATCCCTTGCGAAGACGTCTTTTTCTTCACTCGAATTTATTGTTAAAGTGCGACTGGTTTCGGCAATTTAATTATCTTATGGATCTACAAATATCATGAAATTCAAATTAATAATCGGCCTGAAGAAGGTAATTGAATTGCCGAAATCGGTCGCTCAATAAAAATTCCTTTGGCAATAAATTAGAGTGAAAAAATACGAATCATGATTTTTTTTAGGAGGGAAATAATTTTATAAATGAAGACAAACCAGAAACAAAAGAAAATAGAGCAGGTCATTTGTTAAAATTTAATCTCTGAACTCAACAAATGTCATAAAAATTCTTGAACTTGTTTGATAAATTTATGATCACAACAGCTCGGATATTATATATTGCAACTGTGCATATTATCGTAGTCCTTCTAGACAACTTGGCGACCAAGAATCAAAATGGCCGACGTAATCTGTGTAATTAATAATTAAAAAGTGATTAATTAACTTAATAGTGAACTATCAAACGTTAAAAACAAATAAATGATTTTTAAAAGTGTTTAGTGATTGTCGGAACTTGAAAAACTAAAATGGAGTATGGAAATAATGGTTTTTTGACGCGACAGTCCATTTTTTGGAAGTACACTCAACAAAACGCGCATTCTGAAAGCGGGGTAAGAAGAATAATTATGCTATTATAACTTTATCTGTACTCGCAAACTTTCGAGGCTGGGATATTTTAAGATGTGTATTGTACAGAATGGTTCATAATTTTGTATGCATGTATGCACCAATAATAATTCGGCAAGGATTATCCCTTGGGAATCCCAAAAGACAATTGCCCTAACCTTTCTAGTTAGAAGAACGCTCGTCGTTTTATTTCATGTAAATTTTTTGTTGGACCAACCTCCAAAAAAGTTTTACTTGTAACACCGTTAGTTTTTAGGTTTTAAACAAAAATCAAGTTACTCGTCGCGCAGAAACAGTTTGAGATACCAAAAAATCAATTTGACAGAATCTGTAACATAGCAGTAATAATTTAAACCAAAAAATCAATTGAGAATACTAAAGAAACAATTTTCTCTTTCATAAAAATGTTATTAAGTGAATTATTCTTTTTGTATTAATTTTAAATTCTCAGTAATGTCGAGAATCCACATATGCTGTATGAATTATGATTCCCGATCTTCTTTTATTTAACAAACACAGCATCTACCGGCCTACTTGATAATTGCTGCATAAATTGTGTACTATTGCATTATTTATTATCCTTATTAATATGGTTAGTACTTTTTTCATTTATTCGCATTTTAATTTAATTCTTGACTTTGTTCATTGCCGACAATCAACTGCACGGCATTCCTGCACTTAGATAATAAGATAGCCGTGCTTAAGAACTGCGTTGCGCAAAAACTAGATATATTTTTATCAAATCAACACTAATTGTGTCAAGTTGCTGCCATTGTTACTAATTTCCAAGAGAAAATAAATAATGTTGTACTCTAGTTGATTTAAATCAGGCTAACCCTAGTTAAAACTGAATTTGTTAAACGACTATTTCGATTTGAACTTTCAAAATTATGATATAGGTTAGCAATTATTAATTCCAATTAAAATAAATAATTTAAACTGTTACAGTTAAATTGTAATATTGAATATTGTCATAAATCGATCGTTATAAATTATTCTATTGGTGCAAGGCTAAAACTATGTAATTTAAAATTTATAACAAATAATTGATTAGTTTATTATATCTATTTTATTCTCGGAAGTATAATTTAACTTCAATTTAAAAGAAAAAACAGATTTTTCTTTAAATTATTTCAGAATAAGGAATAATACATAATTTAAATTTCCCGCCAAGCAATTTTAATGCACTTAGATTTTTCAATTTTAAAAGCCAACATATTTGAGCTGTAGTAGGTTTAATCCGCTGGAAACTTTCTTTTCCCCTATAAAAGTTTCACTTCAAATGTAAATAATATCAATTAAAAATTTTCTGGCAATAATTGAAAATGACCGCAGTGAGTTGCCAATTAGAACTGTAAAATTAACAATCATTTCAATTGTAATGTGCCATAAACTCATCAGAAAATGAGGGAAATCGTAAAATTATCTTGTATTAAAAAAATTGTTGGATTGGCGATTTCTGATCAATAAAATACCTCCGATGACAGCTGTACTATCATTTATTTATTAATTATAATTAATTACAATGCGATATTAATTGACATTTATACTTGATGTTTTTCAATCCGATTTATTTATAAATTATGTGAGTATTACTAAACTCTTCCAGTGCTTCTCGAAATGTTCCACCAAAATTTCTATAATTAATTATTTAGGTTCCAAATAATACTATCTAAAATTTCTCTGTGATTTTTTATGACTGCAGGTGAAAGGAAACAATAAAAAATATTGTTTTCTACTTGTAAGCGTTTAAAGAACTGTGTCAATTTTACGCTTAATACAATTTCGTAGCAGAGACAGCTCGGTGCCAACTTATTTCTTAGTATACATACTCATGTGTATGATTGTATGAATTTATGTATGTGTTGGTCAGCAAAGATAAAAAATAAAACTCGTTTCAAATAAAAATCCCAATCGTGACTGCTATTGCGTCATTGCAGCTCAACAGAGCCGTATGGGAAAAAATTGCACGATATGTGCAAGGCACATAGTTATTTAATTAAATTAGTAATCGTTAAACAACTATTTTATGAAAAATTTTCGCTTTCACTTGTCTACAATTTTTTGTGGGCATTTTATTATTTTTTATATATTGTCTGCATTAATTCATTGCACTTCCACAGATAACAGCTGAGGAAAACAGTCAAAAATCTGTGCTGTCATCTATGAGCGGCGAAAAAACTAACTAAAAATCATTCAACGATTTATTTAAAGAAGCTAATTTTTCCTCAACTTACAGTTAATTACTTCGGGCGCCCTTATAAGTTTAAAAATCGACATTTAAAAAATTCTCACGTTTATTTTTAATTTTTTGAGCGAAGAATTCCTATAAAACAATTTAATCTTGTGAATTTGGTTATTTGATACTGCTGTGGTATGGCATGTATAATATTACAGGTATGTGGTTTATGTGGGAAGACCATGGCTAACTAGATTGCAACAATAGTAATCAAGGTCTGAACGATAATGATGAGTCAAGGATCACTATTGTTTCCTGAAAGATTTTTATAATTTTCTAATCGTCCGTTATATTATTGGATAATATTTCGTTATTTCACATTTAGCTTTGAGGTGTAAAAATTCGAAATTTGCATTTATTCAAATGAATTGGTTTCAATTACAAACTATTTCAGCATAATCTTTAATTCCTGTTAAGTTCTCTGACATAAAGTGCTTTGCTCCCCTATTTGTCTAAGACACGTCTATCAATTTAAAAACTATTAAAAATTCATGGCAAGCCGTGAGAACTCAAGACAGGAAGACGTCGAGTGTCGTAATGTTCACCCAACATGTAAAACACATTACAACCAAATCTATTATTTATTAAGAAAGAACACCCTGTATATATGTAATTTAGTTGCTGCGTGAGGTGGAAATATGCGGGCAGGTGAACTCAAAAAAAAACTTGAAATAATTTTTTTCCTTGACTTTACGGAAGTTTAAAAATAATACGGGATGCTTTTATATTATTTATAAAAGTGGAAAGTGCGCTAACTATTTATAGAATATTTTGTTACTAATCTGTTTGACCTATCAGTTAGAAATTATGTACATCTAATTTGTAATAAAATAATTATTTGATATTTGCCGAACGATATTAGCCGGCGGAAAATCCTCAAAGTCTTCGCTATTCTTTTTTCGTCTTTCGCGGAATAGTTTAAATTTTTGAGGTCAAATGTTGTTTAGATAAGATGCATATTAATTTTAATTAGTTTTAAATTAGTTGAATGTAATTTCTTTGTTTAATGATTTTGAGTATTGCGTGGAATTATAATAAATTATAGAAGTGCATTGTTTTGCAAGGTCATTGGATTATCTTAGTTTTCCTAATGTGCTTTGTAAGATTTTCTTTGTTTTATAACGCATCGGGTTCCAAGAATTTTCAAGAGTATTTCGCAATGCACAATTTTTGTTTTAATTTTATTTGGAAGATAAATTATGAGTAGAAAATTAGTTGAATATTGTTACCTCTACTTGAAGTAACGTACATAGTTTCAAGGCAGTAAGCCGATAGAATCGCAGTGCTTAATCGGTGATGATTGGCCTATTACTTCGTACGTCATTCAAGGCGGCAATATGAACAATAAATAAAATACTTGGTAAAATCTAAATTTGTGATGCGGTAATGCAATGATTAATTGTTTATAAAAATTAAACTATTTGACAAATCATCATAATCATTAATAGGATTATATTCCAATGATTAATCAATCGATTAACAAAAGAATAACCAAAATTGGTCAAGAATTGCGACCGGTAGCGTGTACACATACGAACAAACTAACAAATATTTTTTAAACTGAAAAATGGTATAATTAATTGAACGGAGTTTTTTTTTTTCATAAAAGCTATATTGAAAATTAATTCCTTGTGAAATTACGCGAGTTATAATTACTTCTATTGTTAAAACTTGAGGCTGACACGCCAGTCGACAAGGTTGTCATTTCAAACAAATTTAAATTGAAGTGTTTCATACATTACAAAACTATTTTGAATAAAATTAACTGCTTAGCTCCTGCGGAGTTTCCTAGATCCATGTTTTCTTTTTCAATTTAGTTATTCCCACTGTTTTTAGATCTTTCCATGATGATCTTTCTTTTCTGCATTCAAATGTCTGACAATTGAACATCTCGCAACAATGAGCTAGCATTCAAATATTTGTCAAACAAATGACATATAGAAAATCGAAGGACTGTTCCCTATAGTTTGATTTAATCACGTATTGTCTACCATTTATTGAACCTGTTGAAAATCACTGGTATATCACCTCACACATCGCTGTGCCCATGTTAATTATGATGGCTGATTAAGTCCACTGCGCTGTCCGTCTGCTAATTTTATTGTATCAGCTCATGCGAATCCGAAGAGGAAACTGTTTATTTATAAGATTATCATCTCATATCTCTTCTGTTCTGTTATGTTGTACTCGATTTTACTTTAGTTGGAATCTTTTTCTCGTTACTTCAAGGAAATGAGAAATCAACGGTGCTAAGATTTGTCTTTGTTAAGTCAGCCAATTAAAAATAGATGATTAACTGCTTGTAATTAACTCTGAAAGAGACAAACTGGCAATTGTGACATTCATTATTTCATTAGTATTTTTAACATTAATAGTTCCATAAAAAAATAATTAATGATTTATATTTTAAAAGAGTCTTGTTTAAAATTATTAAAATTAAGCTATTTACCAATAGATGGCAATCGCAGCCCATAGACAATACGAAACAGATGTAAAGTGCCTAATTTTCAAGTGTGAACCAAGCGTCATTTTTATTTCAATTAGTGGAAGAGAGATAGCAATATCTTGTATCTTTTTCAAAATTAGACAATTTTTGTTAAAACAGGGTAGGCATTAACTGATCTGTTTTATAAATATCAATGGATGTATGTGTAATTGAAGGTTAGGATTGAAATGTCAAAACTAATTCAAATATGAAAATAACTTATTAAACTGATCTGCAATGATGTGTTTGACAAAATAGTGTTTCAATAAGGTGTAAAAGCAACTAATATTCATCAGAAACATTTTATAACAGTCTTTGATTGTTGGACATCTGGAAATATTCTTTTATTTTATTCTGATTTCTGTGGCGTTTTGGCGGAAACCAAAAGAGTAAATTTAAAGCCATAAATCAGATGTGAGATGACGCTGTAAAAATACGCGCGTCCCGCTTTGAATAATGTCAAAAAGTGCTGAGTTAACTTGGAGTCAAATCCATGAATGCCCAGTAGCTTATAACTTACTGAGTTTAGGGTGAGTTGTATCGGAAGGATAATAATAAATTCTGAAATGAAATATGAAATATCTTGCTCATCGGAAACAAATATTATATCCACTGGAGCGAACAAAACAGGACTGGATTCAAAAGAGTTTCATTTAGCCTTAAAATTGTTCCTGAAATCTGAATTGTTATTTTATTCGTTACTCTTTGGGAATATTGTACGTAATTTCCAAAGCTTGAATCAACTTTTTTAAGTATTATATAAATGGCCAATTGATTGTTTTCGTCTCCTTTTCGAATTAAAAAAAAAAAAAGTAAGGTTAGTCCTAAATATTGCTTTTAATATTCAAAAAAATACATTCAAACAAATAACTTGATCAGATAGATGAAAGCTGAAATATTTTTTGTGAAATAACTCCGAATACGTTCAATTCCCTCTCATAACTTTCCTGTATTGGAACTGCGCAACCTAACACAGCAAAATATCAATTTATAGCTGATACGTGAGATATATACATAGAAATTTTTATCATATCACAAAATAAAAAATATCTACTTCGGCTGGGTCGCCCTTATATTGGAACACTGTGTATGAAATATTGAGAGCGACTCTTTGACTATATATCATAGAAGAAATAAATGATACCTGGATTAACGCTACATTGATATGAAAAGTAGACATTGAGTCGACACAAAATTAATATTTTTTCTCATGACAGTGCCGTAAAGCAAATATCGTTAGTTAAAAATATAAATAATATTGTTCAATTCAAATTTCATGATTATTTCATGCCTTCATATTTCAAAACACACAAATTTATCTTTGATGTATTTGGTTGAAGGAGTGATGGTAACACCATCGCTGGCAACAAACGATCGGAGAATAATAATGTCCTGCGAAATTTTGACAATGGTTAAGTGACCACACGTGGAACAAATACCAAACAGAAAATTTAATTTATTGACTAGTCTTCGCAGATGGCCTTTTAATTATGAATGGAACGACTAATGAAGGACTTCAACTATATTTTCATGCGAATTTATTGAGATTCCATTTCCTTATAATATTTTCATTCTGACGAGTTTTATTAGATAGGAATTTAATTATTAATTGAGATGCTGAAAAGTTATCAATAATACTTTTTACATTTATTAATTCATTTGAAATAAGGGCTCCGTATCAATCATGAAATGAATTTTATTTGAAGCCTTAAGAACCCAATTTGTGAAGTTTCGTCTGTATAAAATTCTGGAAGTAACAAACTTAAATCGTTTGGTTCAAGAAGCATTCGTGCAAAAATCTTGAGTCCATTTTTTTTGAGAAGTCAGTCCTATTTGGCCTTACATTTGATTGGTTTGAATTGCGGACAAATTTACATAGACGATATTCAGTTGTCCCGTAGTTTGACGACTGGTAACCGCACTCTACGGTTAAGAAAATATCAATCAATCTTGATATATATATTTTTATTATTGTTAGAATATTGTGATTATTTTGCGTGTAATTAACTAAAAATTGTATTTCTTGTTGCAGTATGGTTCTGATGAATTCGCACATGACTCCCCTCGGTACACGTCGCCAGTGGCGGCAGCCCCCGGTTACTACACCTCAGAAGGCGGCGGCCCAGGTGGAGGCGGTGGTGATGTATGGCCTGGCGCCTATCAGCCCTACCAGCCTTATGACCCATACACCGGATTGGGACCAGATCCTGCTTCGGCGACTGCGGCCACCGATTGTCAGGGACCTGGATTACCGCCCATGTCTTCATTTAGAGGAACTGTAGTCAACGGTAAAAAGATACATCGCAAATTGCATTTTATTTTGTTTACACATGGCAGTTAAGTTGTATAACCCAAATTTAATTTTTCTATGAATCTATGTTGGTAGCACTGCATTTTAATTACTATTGTAGGATACAGCAGTATAAAATTCATTTATTTTATAATTTTAAGCTTGAGATAAGTTTGTTGATCTTTTGCTCAACATATCTTGAAAAACTGTGTTTAAAATTGTTTTATAATAAGTTCCAATCAATTATTTCCTGTATTTGATGGTTGGTACAGTACAACACCCAGAAATGTGTAAAAGGCGTGATTGATATTTATTTATATTCTGTTGGCTGTTGAATAAATTGTTGGATTTTTAGGTAGCGGGCCCGCTGCCGCTTACCCAGTGCCTGGCCACGTGGAGCAGAGTGCGTCGAGTTACAGCAGCGCACCAAGTACCCCAGTGTCAAGTCCACCGCCTTTGGCGCCTGCCGCTTGGCTTGCCGCAGCAGCCGCCACGAACCCTCACACACCACATTCGCCACACTACACAGTGCCCGTCAATGTCAGCGTGCCCAGTAATCCACAGACGCAATTACACATGGTAAAATATTTCCCAAAAAATTTACATTCCATGCTGGTTTTGAATTTTGGAAAATCACCCAAACCCAAAAATTAAATATATTTACAGGGATTCACAACAAAATAAAAATTACATCAAAATATTTGTCTTCAAATCAATGTATGGTTAAATTTAATGAATTTTATTCTAAACTTGACTTAGGGCTTCTCAAAATTTAATATTCCGCATCCTGCAACGAAATAAACAGTTTCTTTAAGTCACAGTGATTGATTCGAAATGTCCAAATTTTCTCTTTACATTTTCATTAATTTTGAGACATGATTTTCAAAAAGTATCTTTGAGAATAGAGTTTCAAATAAAATTTGAAGCTCGCTTTCCTATTGGCGACTCAGTCGCCAACTGTCACACTCTTTTTTTAATTTGTAGACGCCTTGATACACATTTGCGACTTAATCACGCGACTGTTATTTAATTTAATGCTAATAATGATATAAATTCAAAAATATTTTTGGTTTGGGTGCAGTCTAGACTTTTATTTATTTAAATAATTCCAATTCTGACTGTTGTAGTAATTTAAAAAAATTAAGTGATTTATATTTTGACATTTTGTTTGATGAGTAGTTAGTTGTTTGTTTTGCGTTTGTTTTGTTTTTGCATGGTGTTTTGTTTTGTTTTTGTGTGAAGCCTGCGCCAGAGCAGCAACGGCTTGACGACGCCATCGGCCTATTAAGGGACCACGCCGAAATTAATGTGAGTATAATTTTTACAAAATAATTTTCATCAGACATCATCTAGTTTTCACTTCACTTGTATTCATTTTTATTGGTTAATAATAATAATGCATTAAATATTCTATCCAAATTTATGCAAGTTCAAATTAATTTAATTATTCTTTCTCCTTGTAGGGCACCAGGATGGAAGAACGCCTAGACGACGCCATAAACGTCCTCCGCAACCACGCTGAGCCTGGTCTAGGTTTAGGTACCCTAGGAGCCCCACAAATCGCTCTAGGAGGGTATGTTCCTCCTCAGAGTATAGCAGAACCTGCTTTTCCGGATCCTGTGAAAGTAGAAAGACCGGTACACACCGCACACCAAGGGAAGAAACGCAAGGAGCCGCCAGATCAAGATACGAAACCTAGTAGTAGTGTGGAAAGTGTCCAGCAAGCAAATTCCACCAGCCAAGCGCCAACGAAAGGATCTAAAAGAGCTAGGAGATAGTAAGTAAAAGAAAAGGAGGCATTTTTTAAACAGTTGGTGTGAATTTATAATATTTTTATTATGACTGAGAAATTTGTTGACTGTACAAAAAATGTTTTAATATCTGCATTATTTTTAGATAAGTGTTATTATTTTTGACGTTATTCATCTTGAAAAATATTTCAAAGATCAGCAGTAATTTTTTTGATAATTTGTTCCAGGAATTCTATCATGTTTTTACAAAATTTAATTGGTTTCTTATTGTAAAATATTATTTAAATGTATTGATGCTTGTGTGTAGTTGTTCAAGCGGAGCTGAGGATGAATTAGATGATCCCAGCAACAAAGCCGTGCGTGAAAAAGAACGCAGGCAGGCCAATAACGTACGAGAGAGGTATGTGATATTTGCAAACTATCCTTTTTATCCTTTCAAATGGTCTCCTTTCCTTTACACTGCATCTTAAATAAACATTTTAATACTTTCCAAATTATTCAGTAAAAATTAGACGAATTTATTCGAATTTGTATTAATTGGCATTTGGTGAGGTTTGGCTCTTTAAGTTTGACTCCTTCCTGCCCTAACCTAATTCCAAAGGCTCATATTCATAAATGCTAATGTTGTATTACTTGAAGAAGCAATACAGCATTTGAATTTGAATTGGCCAGCGCATGTAGTAGATGTTTTAACACATACACGAGTTATTTTTTATTTTAAACACACATGTGAATATGGGCCTCATGTCTTCATATCTCTCTACGCGCTATAAGAACAAAACTAATGAATATTCACACCAACTGCGTTTTTAACAAAAGGGGCTAGTTCTTTTTATATCAAAGATTTGATAATGGTGGTTTAATAGTTGTTCAAGCGCTGATGAAACCGAAGATGCAGACTTAGATCCAGACACCAAAGCACAAAGAGAGAAAGAAAGGCGACAAGCGAACAATGCGAGAGAAAGGTGCGAAAATAAAATCACTAAACGGCCAAATGTTCACATGTGTTCTTTACATTTCTTTTTATCATTTGTTTTAAACAACACTTTGCAACTAGACTGCTTGTAATTATTTTACCAAGTTTATAGTTTTCTCTGACTAAAATAGAAATTTGCATGCCAAGTCAGAGGAAACAAATTTCAGGAATCCTATTTTATTGAAAAGTTATTCATCAAATTCTTCTCTTATTCTTCAAAATTTTCATTTAATCTCGTTACTGTATACAGGCTGTGCACAGAGACGTGAACAAAGGAGCTTAACATGAAATTTCAAATATGTGCGAAAATTGTTTCTCCCATACTTTTTTAAGCAAATATATTTAATTAAAAACTTTTTGAATCAAATTCTACTTTCAAAACAATTTTGAATCATTTATAAATTGTAAAAATTTCCAAGCTTTCATCCTAAATTAGAAATTTTCAACAAAAAGTTTCAGTTCTTATGCCTGTATTACACGATACAATTTATTGCTCAATAATTTTCAAAAGTTGACATTCAATTTATTGTTGTGTGTAATATGTCCAAAATTTCCACAATTTTTTCTTGACCAATAATTGACCCAAGTTATTTTTGAAATAGAACTGGCTCTATTTTTCACCAATATTCTGGGGTATTCTAGGGAGATTTTGTCGTTGCCAACATTACTCATATTAGTTATTTCGCGTCAAATGATAATCTTAGTGTTGACAAAGTATTAATATAATTTTATATACAGTTGCCTTCAGTATATTAATGTTTCGTCATCTCTACTATCTCACTTTCTCTCTAACCACACTTTTTGAAGTTACGTCAAAAATTATAAGTTGGTAGCTCTGATTTTTCTTGACGAAAACTTGTATCGTGTAATATGGTCGACAATAAATTGTTGAAAACTTGGTCAATTTATTGGTCAATAAATTGTATCGTGTAATACAGGCAATAAGCTAGAAAAAACCTAGTGAGACCAAAAAAACTCAACGAGATATTTAAGTGGCGAAGTTAAAAGTTACATACAAGGAAACAAAATAATTAAATGCCTTATAAATATTTATAATGATCAAAATCAATATTTAAAATACACAAATTTATTTTTAATCGGTCCTTGTTCTCACATTTTTATTTTAGAATGTAAAGGAGTAACAATTCTTGCACTTATTTGAAGTCTCGTGTCAATTTCCTATGTGCCGTGTTTTTGTGCACAGCTTGTATAATGCTTTATTATGTTAAAGAAGTAGATTATCATCTGTTCTAAAAAGAGAATTCTTAATTTATTAACGTGAAATATTTCATAAAATGCCGATTTTTCCTTTATCAGATAATTTTAAACATAGAATTTTTAATAGAGCTTACAAATTAAGGGTATTTCGACTATTTGGGGTATAAAATCAATTCTTAATCCATATGTATATATTTTAATTATTATGTATGATACATATATTTTTTTTCATTATTTGACTATGTTAAACAATTTTCTAAATTCAAATAAATTATCCAACAATTGAAAAATCGGTCCTTAATCATACAGGTGATCCATTAGCTCAAAAACAAACTATATCGAAAATAATAATTAGAATAAAAATTATTTTGTCATTCAGAAGCCTCCCGAATTTCTTTTGTTATTAAAAAAAATTTTCAAAGGCTTTCAACTATTTAAATAATTGCCAAAATTTGTTATAGAGCTATTAGATTATTCTGTTCGTGATGTCAATTTTTGTGGGTCGAAATTTCTATTTTTTTTTACGAATCAAAATTAAATTGACCAATTGAAATATCATAGTTAATTTTGAAAATTTTCTTTTAGGATACGTATTAGAGACATAAATGAAGCACTTAAAGAATTAGGAAGAATGTGTATGACACACTTAAAGACAGATAAACCCCAGACCAAATTAGGAATATTAAACATGGCTGTCGAGGTCATTATGACATTGGAACAGCAAGTTAGAGGTAATTTATTATATTACTAACTTGATTGTGCAATTTATTGATTGTATTGATTTTTTATGATAGAACGAAATTTAAATCCTAAAGCAGCGTGTTTAAAACGAAGGGAAGAAGAAAAGGCAGAAGATGGCGCGAAACTGGGACCTGCTGGTCATCATATGATACCCAATGCTCATTACCCCGCGATACCTGTGAGTAAAAAGATGTTTCATTCACATTCCTCTTAAAAAATAGTCAATTGGTTTTTAAGATTTTTTATTGAATTTATGAGTTGCAAAAATATTGACTGTTTTTCGTATGCTCGGTCAAGTTCAACTGTCAGACTGTCTACATTTAACAGAGGGTGAGAAACCGGCCCTAACAAAAGAAATCATACAGCACAGTCAGTTGAATCAGTCATGAGCTGAAATTATTTTATGCACCAGTTTGTGAATATATTTTATGAATATAATTTTTGATGTTTTGTGTCTAGGGCCCACCTCCAAATTTGCCGCACAATCCTCCGCAGCCGCAATAGCATCGCTAACCATGCGTACGCGTCTTCGCCCTTTGTAAATACAACATCACGTCAAACAACAAACAAACAAAACAGCATCTGCATCGTCATCGCGTCGTACAAACAGAACTATTACCCCAAAACAAAATTACCACATCGCCCACTTTTTAAGTCAAGTTTTTTTGTTTTATTTCTGTTGCATAGAATTGTCTGCGAACGTAGAAGTCATACGACAAATTTTAAAAATGATTCTAAATATTTATGATCAAATTGAATTTTAACAAACAAGAAAACATAGAAATAGCGGCCGTTATTCTAATAATTATTAATATTTTATGTAGACCAAAATAATATTTTTTTCCGTACATTTTAATATGTATGTACACGTACTGCTTTTATTTTGTTTATTCAAAATATAGGCTTTTATACAGGGTAGTAAACACATAATGAATTAATATAAATATCGAGATATCTACGAAAAACAATAAGATCCATTAATAATTACAATAAGCCTGGTTGTTCAATATAAGTTCATCGATTTATAGAATGTGCAATTGTTGGCCATATTTATCTCCTGCCGTCTGGAGCACTAATACTCTGAATAAAAATCAAAATTAACTGGAAAAAAGCTCGGAAATAAAATCAAAATGAAGTTTATTGAAAACAAGCCAAAAAAAAAAAAAATTAATCACAGACTTGGATCAATAAAATCAGTAGCATCCACAATCACTTTTAACATTGTTGAAATTTATTGCCATCTTTGAAAACTGGCACGAAATAGTGCAAATATCAAAAACTTTATTATTTTCATCTAAAAAAAAAATATATTATCAAATTCAGCTCCCCTTGCGTGAAAAGTATTCACATTTCGAGCCTAAAGTGTACAGGTTACAAATTTTGGTTGTGAATGGTTACTACTATCTTTTGTTTAGCTTTGAATTTAAAGCCCTGTTCAGACGTGAATTCACTTGAAAAATAAATTGAACAAGCGGCTTTAATTGTTCAAAGTAGGCATTATTCTCAATTTGTATAAGATATTGTTTTATTTTACATTTCCCTCACAATAATACATTTATAGAATGGAGTGATCAGTAAAATCTATTCAGTGTTGGTTGTTATTTGACCAAAAAAGATTTGATCTGGATGAAAGCTCGCAGACAATTCATACAACAATTTTAATATTTTTCATTTATGCTGCAATCACATCATTAATAATTCATTATTATTATTATTCATTACATTATACATAATATTATATATTTTTTTAATACAACGTGTTCTGTAGTGAGAATTTTCTAATTCATTGGAAGAGCAATCAAATTTTTACTGCCCTAGCGGATTTTTGGTGAGATGGCACTTTATTTGTTACAATTTTACGTTATTGTAAATAAAATAAACAATCTTATTATTTTAGAACTGTTCGGGAAAAACTTGATGTGATAAAATTATGAATTTTGCCATCGCACCGAAAATTCTTTCTGTTAAAATTTGATTGTAGCTAACTGCGCCAGTATTTTAGAAATTGCGTGCCATGACAGGCAAATAATGTATGCAGTTTATTTTGTCACAAATGTACAAATATCAAAAAATGTAGTGAATTAATTTGAAATCAGATCGAATTTATATTTTTAGCAAAATATCTACTGAATTTAAATTAGTTCAATACAATTACAATTGATTGTTAAAAACTGCATACGAAAAAACATCGAATTTTGTCTTACTTATGCCATGGAGAACAATAATTTGAAATAAATTGTTTTATTTATTTTTATATTAAGAATAATCAATGCATATTCGTTTCTTTCTTGCAGAAATATTGGGCAACCATTATACAACGTATGCAATTTTTAAGTTATGTGTTTAGTTTATAATACAATATATTTTAAGAGATAATTTTATTTTGTAGGAATATTATTATTTAGAGTAAGGATCTTGTAACATTTGAATTTTGTTTTACATTCGTATTACGTAATTTACTTATTTATATTTTGTTTTGATCGTTGTTAAAGTCAAAGACTGCTCTGAAAAGAAGCAACTTATTTCGTTAACAGTATTATAGACGGAGATTTGACAATTAATTATGAGAGCGAACTATTTTCTTCACTTTGCGGTTTTTATAGTGGATTTATGCACAAGAATTCAGCGTCAGCTATAATTATGAGTTTCGAAGTATTATTTTAGGCCTAACGATAAAAAATGTTTATGCATACAGCAGTTATATGAACAGTGACTTGATTTTAGACGCTTATAACAATGCCAAATAATAAGGACATATTTTTTCACGCTTTTTAAAACCGTTAGCTTGAATTTTAGCTCACGAAATACTAGACAGTCAAAGTTTCAATTAATATATCGTTTATTCTTCTGCATAAACTCACCATAAATAGTTGATGCAAAGTCTAAAAATTTTTTTTACATATTGTCGCTCTCATTACTTCTGATTACTTCTTGCCTCACTTAATCAAAGTATTCAATTTCGAATTGTATAAAATTATATTTGTCACCAAGTGACTACAAACAAATATTAAACCAGTTACTATTCTGAAAGAAGTGAATATTAAATGTGTGATCAAATCAATTTTTATTTAAGTTTTAGTCACCATTGAATTAATGATAACTGGTTTAATTTTTAATGGTTATAATTAAATGTCAAATCTCTGTCCACAAATTATTTGATGGGGGAATAAGGGCAGGCTATTCGCTATATTTTACTTAATTTGTTGTATATCGATTACAGTGGCGTTTAGCTTGTTCCTCTAAATTAACCAGTGTCATAAAAGAGTAGTCTTGAAGATCATTCCCAAATGGGCAGCCATTTTGTTTTGGCAGCACAGGAATCGCGCGAATAATTGTTTCTGGATTACGTTATTTTATATATATTTTTTTTAGATTTTTTGTGCAGTGCAAGAAATATTTTAATATTGAAAGAAAACCTTCAGAATTCATATCAATGAAAAAAACATTTATTTATACTTCAACAACACATCTCTAATCCGAACTTTTAATTTTTGAGCTCATGCCATCTAGCGAATCTTAAAATTATTCAAATTTTGATTAAATGAGCACATTTTAATGGCTGTATTTTTGTCTAATATTTTGTATATTTTATTGAAATTTAAAAACAAATATTTTTATGAACTCTGAATGTTTTTTAGAAATCTTTTCGACGGCAAAAGCTCAAAATTTCAATTGTCTTTCTTTTGGCAGATAGAAATTCTTAAAAACCTCATTACCAGTTTCCTGATTAATAAATTCTTATTTTGTTTGCAATTCAAGGCAGTTCAAAAAACTAATCACTTATATTAAATAATTTACCAGATTTTCTATATATTGGTGCAGTCGTGTTTTTGTAAATGACAAATGTAAGCATAGGAAAAATCGTATTATTTTTGCATAAATTTTTTGAGGTACAGCGGTTGTAATGTAATTGTATAAGTCATTTTCAAAAACAAACGAAAATAATTTTTTATTGAAGTGATTAGTTCGCAAAGCCATGATTGGCTTTGAAGATGTTTAAAATCATGATGTATAAAGCTAAAACAATGTGTTTTTACGTATATATAAAGTATATAAATATATATTTAAATAAATTACTGCGATAAAACTAATATAGGTATGTCTGCTAGGCATTTGGACATTCAGACTAAGAAAAAAAAACATATTATAAACTATATGTAATATACATACGTACATAAATATACTATGTGCCATTTTTCCATAATGTGTCTGTAATTATTTAGTAGAATTGAAATTTTGAGTTTGCTTATTATTCTTTACATACACAAATAATATTTTCTCTACATATTGTCCTAATCTTTTCCCAATGTTTAGACGGAGTTATATACGTGTGTATTTCTTGTAATACATAACGAGTGATTTGTTTCTTATCCGTTACCCGTAAACAGGAATTTCAACTTCTATATGTTTAAAATTCTTGTAGATGATAGTTGTCTACCGGGATTTGGGGCCTTGTCGACACCCTGGAGCATATAGTTTTGGTAGCAAACACCAGAATATTTGACTTCTGAACGAATCGAACAATAAATTGGAAGACTTTAGGTAAGGAAATTATATCTATCACAATTATATGTTTTAATTCATTCGGTTCACTAGTTTACCAATCAATTATTAATTATTTGTACTGGGAGAACCAACTTGAAACAATTTTAATTAAGATTTCAATGGCTGAATTCAACATCAGCTCCCTTCATTAACCAGAAATCTTTATTAATTATCATGGAAATGTCTTCCATCTTTTCCTTATTCAATTATCCATACATTTTGTAGTGAAATATTCACACAAACTTATTACTTTCTTGGACCACTAGTTTAATTTTCTGCCTCAAGATAATTATTATAAATAAATATATAATTTTTTCTTGTTAAATAACTCATAAGCAGAAATTAGTTGGTTTTTAATAGTATTAATCCAACAGACACATTCAACCTTTGTTCACCCCTCTGCAAACTTATAACAGTCGTAGATTTCTTATTCAGGAATGAAATAAAAGTTACAACTTAGTTTGTATCTCAAGTATTCTTCGAAAAATATCAAATTGTTTGAATATTGAACATCAAATACATAAAATTAGCCATAATCCAAATAGTTGCGCTTATTTTTCGTGATAGAAGGTATCTGAACAATAATTTCATTTATTTATGCATTCATATTTAGGTTTTCTACTATTTTATCGGCCAAATTATGACAGCTATTTGTATTATTATATCTGTCACGAGTTTTTGGACTCACAAATTTCCATTACATTATAAATTTATTGGAAAAATCGTGTCGCAAATTATTATTATTAATAAAAAATTATATTTTGAACATATTTTTCCAGCATTTTATTGCTTCAAATAGTTGTTATCAAAAAAAGTAGAAAATTACATTACCGGCTGTACACATGGATATATATAATAGTACAGACCGGCAATTGTGAGTAAAGTGGACAAATATAACTTGTATACTTGCCACCGACGTCGTTAGTTTCGTTCATGTTCAACTTTTCATTGTTATTTGCCAGTCTATGCAGAGGTAGTATTCAATGACTTTTTTTCAAGCGATTTTCAACCTTAATGTACATGAAGTTAAAGACTAGCGTTGTTTTCGTATGTTATTTGCTTGTTTTCAGTCAACAAAAAATGTTGGACAATGTGGTTATTTCATTTAACAGTACAAAATAAGTGCAAATATTCATATTTTAACTTAAACAGAGTGTTCAAGTGGATTTTGGAACTGAATTTCATCAGAGTCTAATTGGCATAATGTTTACTCGCAGCAGTTGGAAACTTATGGAATTACATAAGATGTAAGTAAATGATCGTTTGCTTCTTTGCGTTTTTAATACGTAGTTATCTCTAAACATCAGAAAATGTGGGGAAACGTGTTTATTTCATTTAATAATACAAATATAGTGTGATTATTCATAGTTTAACTTAACAAACAGTGTGTTCAAATGAGTGATTGACTGAATTTCTTTTGCAGCAATCTTTGTATGATGATTTCATCAAATGGCGTCCCAAGCCGTGTTGAAGATTCACCATTTAGTTATTTGAATTGAAACTACAAGCGGAAATGCAGCTTTTCCAGTAAATATCCAACCATCAGAATTATTGGCATCACAATGTTAGCATGCAATAGTTGTTCGAGTTGGAGTTACATAAGTAAGTACGTCTTTCTATTATTAGTTTGTTTCATATTTGTAGAAATTCTGGTTACCGTAATTTTATATATTTATGTATTAACAGTTGTTTTGGAACTTACCTTGGCGATGGATATCGAGCGTGTCAATATCGTATTTAATTATGGATGCCAGAAGACTCCGATACATACCTTCAACGGGCTGCCAGAGGTGGCCGATCCGGTACCAAAGGCTTAACCATCACACTAGTCATTGAAAAGGGCGATGTGAAGATCTTAAACGAAATCCAGGATCGTTTGATGTAGATATAAAGGAATTGCCTGACGAAATAGATCTATCTTCATTCAGTAAGTGGTGTTTATTTCATTTAATAATACAAAATTAGTGTGAATATTCATATTTTAAGATTATAAACAGTGTGTTCATGTAAGTAATGGACTGAAATCTATTACAGTATTCTTTGTATGCTAATTCCTACAAGAACACCTCCAGAAGAAGTTGACAAGAACGCTCATCATTTAGTTATTCAAAGTGGAACTACAAGCAGATTTGCAGTTTTTTTCTACAAGTATTCAATCATCAGAATCTGATTGGCATCATAATGCCAACTCGCAGTATTCTTTCGAGTTGGAAATTTGATTGGGAGTCCTAAAAGTCATTCATAGATGTCTGGAAACAACCTCTGGTTATGGATTTGAGTAAATTTGCATTCTGTTTCAAGAAGCCTTCCAACCTTCAAGCATAACAGTGAGTAATTTATTTTCATTTTCCCATAGTTTATTACAAATTAACAATTACTTCTATTTTAAATATCATTTGATTTGCAATCGTTTCAATTATCAGATCATAAGTACATAAATGTTTATGATTATACCAATAATAATGGTATTTTATTGGATACAAAAGCGTACATAAGACTGTTAGTGTACTTTAAAATGAATAATCTTACATTATTCACCTTTTCGAGAGTTTGTACACATTTAAAGTTGGTCCAATTACCAAAAATATGTTTTTTAAAGGGATTTTTTATTTGGACGTATTAAATCCTATTTTGAGTAATAACTAAAAAATTATTACCACTTTTCACGATCTTGATACGTCACGACAAAGAAAAATTGCTTGTAATTTCTTGGAGACGAGCACACAAGTTACCAACTCTAATTTACCAATATCCACATTTCAGACTTTTAGAGCCAATAGTTTAGGAAATAATAAATATTTTTTCTCCGAAAATAGATACATTTTTAGTATTTTCAAGATCTTTTGATCAATAAATCATTAACAGATATAGTTAGAGAATTCCTTTTTCTGTCACTTAAGCTACAAACTTTAATCTACTAGTATCCACATTTTCAAACTTTGAGTATCACTGGTTCAATAGATAATGAACTTTTTGTCTCCGAAAAATGAATAAATTCCAGTGCTCATAGGATCTATTTATTAATAAATCATAAACAGAGATGGTTAGAGAATTTCTTTTTCTTTCATTCAAGCTACCAACTCTATTCTACCAGTATCCACATTCTCAGATTTTTGGAGACACTGGCTTAGACAATAATAAACACTTCTCCACCGGGAAAAAAATAAATTTTAGCATTTTGCAGATCTATTAATCAATAAATTATTAACAGAGGTAGTTACAGAATTTCTCGTTTTGTCACTCAAAGTACAAACTCTATCCTATTCACATTATCAGATATTTAGAGCTACTGGTTTAGGAGATAACAAACACTTTTCCTCCGGAAAACAAATAAATTCTAGTATTTTGCTGATCTGTTGGTCAATAAATCATTAACGATGATAGTTGAAGAATCTATTTTTCTGTCACTCAGACTATTATTTCAGTTCTACCAGTAACCATATTCTCAAATTTTTAGAACCTCTGGTTTAGAAGATAATGCATACTTTTGTTCCGGAAAAATAATAAATTTTAGTACTTTGAAGATCTATTAATAAATAAATCATTAATTGTTATAGTTGGAGAATACCTTTTTCTATCATTCAAGCTTTCAACTCTATTCTAGCAGTATTCATATTTTCAGACTTTTAGAATCACTGGTTTAGAAAATAATAGATACTTTATCCCCGAAAACAAATTAATTTTAATATTTTCATGATCTATTGAACTATAAATCATTAACAGATATAGTTAGAGAATTCTTTCTTTTGTCACTTGAGCTACTAACTCTATTCCAGCAGCATTCATATTTTCAGACTTTTAAAGCCACTGGTTTAGGAGATAATAAATACTCTTTCTTCGGAAAATGAATAAATTCTGGCATTTTCAAGATCTATTGGTCAATAGATCATTAACAGAGATAGTTAGCAAATCATTTTTTCTTTCACTCAAGGTACCAACTTCATTCTACCAGTATCTACATTTTTAAAGTTTTCGAACTACTGGTTTAGGAGATAATGAACACTTTTCCTATCGAAAACAAATAAATTTCAATACTTTCAAATTTTATTGATCAATGAATCATTAACAGATATAGTTGGAGAATCCTACTTTCAGTCATTCAAGCTACCAACTCTATTCTACCAGTGTTCACATTTTTAGGCTTTTAAAACTACTGGTTCAAGAGATAATGACCTTTTTATTTTCGAAAAGTGAATAAATTTTAGTGTTCACAGGATCTATTGATCAATAAATCTTTAATAGGAACAACTTCAAATTTTTTGTTTTTGTCGTTTGAACATCTTGACTTTATTCTATAAGAGACAACACTTTGAAATGTTATAAGCCACTGGTTTTGTTTTCCAAGAATACAGAAATTCATCATAAAACACTTTTATTCATCCAATATATTGCATTCAAGCTTGTTTTGTACGTCAATACATGTAAATAAACATTGTAGCTATTGGAACAACACTGTTTCTTCCATATAAACACGTATATTAAAATTTGGCTACTTGAAGAATTGTATTTCCGATATAAAAATACATTATTAAAATTCGTCCGGGACTATTCAAGCTGTACGTATTACGTCATGCTAGCGTTGCGCTAGGGCAAGTGCTCGAATTTCTTTGCAAAGTCCCTGCACTTTTTGCTCGCCATCTTTGAACACTTGCGTGAACTATTTACCATCCAGTACAGTTTACTGTTGTTAACTTTACCAACTTGCTCAGAAAAACATGGCTACTCAAATTACTTGGCACTTTGTCTCACAGATGGCTTTTGAATTGCAGTTCACATCATTATCGACATTGTCATTGTAAGTTCATAGGTTGTACACGTAATGGCGACGGATTGTTATTTCACATAACGAAAGCAAGTTTGTTAGTTGTAGTTCAGTTATAAACATTGAAATATATTGCAATCAAGTTGAATATGGTTAATTTAAGTGAAATGTTATTATATTCGCTCTGGATTGTGTGTTTCATCTAATTTGAAGTGATAATGTGATGGTGCTATTAGTAATTAGACTTCAGTACATAGTTCAGTTTAAAATATTGAAGCCCGTTGTGACCAAGTTTAATACAAGATAAATTTAGATAAAATTTTGTTCTATATGCTTTGAATTGTGTGCTTTTTCAATTGGTACAAAATTTATTCTTATCCTGCAAATATTTCAGTCCTTTTGAAGTATATGCACAAAGTTTAAAAATTTCGTTTGTACTCAAATCAATACATTATTCATGCAAAAAAATCCAGATTATAATTTCAAATGAGAAATATTGTACTTTTTATGATTGTAGAAGGAATCTTGGTTAATTTCGGAATTTAAAAATTATTTCATTTAAATTATTACGTCATAGCATTCAATTATTTCACTACCTATTTGTTTTATCAACATTTGTAATGCGTAACTGTTTCTGAACAACGAAAAATACGATAAACATTTGTTCATTCCATTTAATAATACAAAATTAGTGCGAATATTCATATTTTAAGGTTATAGACCGTGTGTTCATGTAAATAATGGACTGAAATCTATTACAGTATTCCTTGTATGCTAATTCCTTCAAGAACGCCTCCAGAAGAAGCTGACAAGAACGTCTATCATTTAGTTATTCAAAGTGGAACTACCAGCAGATTTGCAGTTTTTTCAACAAGTATTCAATCATCAGATCCTAATTGGCATCATAATGCCAACTCGCAGTATTCTTTCAAGTTGGAAACTTGATTGGAAGTCCTAAAAATCATTCACAGATGTCTGGAAATAACCCTTGGTTATGGATTTGAGTCAATCCCCTATTGGATTAAAATGGATGCAGAGTGTAGCAGCCCTTGCATTCTGCTTCGAGAAGCTTTTCAAGCTTAAGAGTGAGTAATTTATTTTCATTTTCCTCTAGTTTCATTACAAATTAACAGTTGCTTTTATTCTAAATATCTATTTGATTTGCATTCGTTTCAATTATCAGATCATAAGTACATAAATGTTTATGATTATACCATTAATACTGGTATTTTATTGAGTACAAAAGCGAACATAAGCCTGATATTTGCAATTTTAGTGAACTTTAAAATGAATAATCGTACATTATTCACATTTTGAAGAATTTGTACATATTTAAAGTTGGTCCAATTGACAAAAATATGTTTTTTATACAAACACTATTAAAAGTACGACTTTTAATGGTTGCTCAGAGTATTAAAAATAACAATTTATGACATTGTTATCACTTTTAACACGTTACCATTGACGATGTGTTAAAAGTGATTCACTTTTAAGACGTTACCATTGGCGACGTGTTAAAAGTGATTAAGACTTAGTCTTAAGTCATCTAGACTCATTACAACTACTGTCACTTAATTATGTTGTTTTTTTTTTCTTAATTTACATTTATTAACAAAATGTTTTACTTTTTACTCCTTTTTTTCTCAACTTGAATGAGCTGATGATGGTGACCGATATAATGCACCGAAAAGTCCTGAAATTATATTTTAATATAATCCAGCATTTAACATGACTCCTTTCGCCACTATTCTCCTTTCAAAAACTATAATAATAAGAGTCACTTACAACAATTGATAAAACTAATATATAATGTTTGCTTAATCTTGATTGTTCTTTATTTTCAACATAGTTTTTACATACAGAGTAATTCGACCATAACGTTGACGATTTCTACAACTTGGATTCCTCCTCAAAGTACGCCAAGAAAAACAATCTCATAATATTTACTAGAAACATTTTTATCTTCGCACCATTTCAAAAAACGTCCGTAGGCGATCTCGTACTGTTGCCTCGACTTCGAATGTAATAGATAATGAACAGTTCTAGTCGCTGCTCCCTCAATTTCAACTGGAATTAATTTATTTTCTTGACTATCCATTTCATTCAAAATATCTGTCAAACTGTGTAAATAACAACCAGGATAACAACAAAACATTGGTTGCTATCAAGGAGTACGTGGTTGCTATATAAATGACAGCTCATCTAATATGTCATAATTTGTATAAATTTTTACCAATTTCGCATTATTATCACTACCAATAGTTGTGTTTCTAATAAATTACAGAACTTATACCCAATAAAACATATTTAACTACCAATAGTGTTTGTATAAAAAATAGTGTATGATATACGTGTTAAAAGTGATTTTATTTTGTTCCAAAGGTTACGCCACTCCGCTGCGCGTCGTGTCCTAAACTTCCTTTATCACAAAATAAAATGACACTTTTAACACTTATATCATAAATAACTATTTTAAAGCAATTTATTCATTTGGACGTATTAAATTCTATTTTGAGTAATAAATAAAAAATTATGACTACTTTACTCGATCTTGATTCGTCACGACAAAGAAAAATTGCTTGTAATTTCTTAGAGACGAGCACGCAAGTTACCAACTCTAATTTACCAATATCCACATTATTAGACTTTTAGAGCCACTGGTTTAGGAAATAATAGATATTTTTCCTCCAAAAACAGATAAATTTTTAGTATTTTCAAGATCTATTGATCAATAAATCATTAACAGATAATAGTTAGAGAATTCCTTCTTCTGGCACTCGAGCTACCAACTTTAATCTATTAGTATCAACTTTTCTAGAATTTGAGAGCCACTAGTTTGAGAGATAATAAACGTTTGGTCTCCGAAAAATGAGTAAATTCCAGTGTTCATAGGATCTATTTATTAATAAATCATAAACAGAGATGGTTAGAGAATTCATTTTTCTCTCATTCAAGCTACCAACTCTATGTTACCAGTATCCACATTCTCAGATTTTTAGAGCTACTGGCTTAGACAACAATAAACACTTCTCCACCAGGAAAAAAATAAGTTTTAGCTCTTTGCAGATCTATTAATCAATAAATTATTAATCTGAACTTCTTGTGCATATGTTACAAGATTTAAATTGGCGAAAAATCTAGACGATTAGACGTCAATTTAAAAGTAAAATATTTGCCACTACTAAATCTTCAATTTCTGAGCCATGCTACAGACGGCATCAACTTTTTTCGAATTACATTTAATATTTTCAATGGTTTTATCACCAGTATTTACGACTTAAGTCCTCACAGTGAGACCAACGCAAACTTCAAATTCAACTCCCTCATTTCATAGTTTGTATTACGTAATATATGTGACAAAATTCAAAAATAAATCTATTGCATCAACTACTTTAAAAAGATTGTTGTTGCCGGCCTCGTTGATGATTTGAAAATCCATCAATTAGCTAGAGAGGGTGTCAAATAACTACTGCATGAGCATGATCTCATGATTACTGATAAATATAATAACATCCTTCAAAATCTAAAGCTATAAATTGAACAAAAACATCTGAATAATATTAATGATTTTTTCAAAAAAAATGTTACTTCTTCTGCGATTAAAAATTGAAGGATTGAGTGTTCCAGAAGGATATTACATTTTTTAAATCGCAAGAACCATTGCAGAGTTTTTGTTTGATATACAAATTGCAAATAGATTAATTCCACATTTGTTTGAGTACAGTTAAGCAGGCAATTAATACAAATAATTGATTATTTACTGAATACATATTTATAGTTTCACAATTTTTAAATGATGCAAATAAATTAATAATTTTTATTTTGTGTAGTTTCTGAACGAGTTCAAAATTCATCAGTCGGTGTTCAGCAGTAGCGGAGAACATTTGGACGAATTAGGATATCTGCGGCAGCGATGGATAATAAATTCAACTACATCTGATTGCAGTGGCTGTACAAGATTCGTAATTGGAGTGGCAGTTCCTTCAGCACATACCTCAACTATAATCTTCGTATCATAAACTGCCTCATAAGTGTTTTCTGAATACATTCCGCTAATTAGAACCGAATCATCCGAAAATTCAATATTTTTCTATGTTTTTCTTTAAGAGGATACTTTTTATCAATTAAATAATACGAATACTTGAAATAAGAATGTAACGGAATATGCTTACATATAATTTATCTGCTAGTATGTTATAAGTATATTTAGGCCATTATGTAAACTGCTGTGTTATATCTTGTGCTTCTATCTCGCGTTTATTACTTCGGTTTTTTAAGTAGTTTGAAAAGTGCTGTAAATATATTAGGTATTGGTACAAAATCGTGTTAAAGTAGAGATCAAAATTATTTTGAAACAAAATTGGGGTTTAAAATTCGCGCATCATAGTTTTTGGGCACTCTGCTCTCGGGCGTATTTTTCCGTTTTGAATATCCGTTTTGCTTTTTCTTTTGGATATTAAATAATTGTCTTGGTTTTTTTTTAAATTTTTAATGTCCTTGTGCCGTGACTTGGGCCAACGTTGGATTTTTTTATTCGGTACACGACCATATAGCTCTGGGAATACCCCCTCCCTAAACGACGGGACAGACGGAACTTTCAGACTATATGCCGGTGTCGTTACGGGAAACGTACGGTACGCGCGTTTTGTCGGCGACGGTCCGGCTCTTGGCGGGATCACTGAACAAACAGTATTCACACGTTATGTGTGGATATTGTTCTTCAATGATGCCATTAAGATTCCGACTTCTCGAGATGACGCTTAGTCGGCAACCGTACTCGTGTAATTAGGCGGAAACATCCGGGTCTCGGCTAGACAGACCACGAATTAGAATCAATTTTGTCTTTGCTAAAACGAGCACAATCGGCTGCTTGTGGGTTGAATTTTAGAATCAGTAGTATAATATATTTCAGCATTTTTCTAAACAACTTTGCAACATAAACAATAAAATTAATATATAACACAGCAATCAAGAAAATAGGTAGCTTTAATTAGTATAAGATACAAGTTTCATAAAACTTAATTTAAGGGCACTCGAAATATTTAAAAAAATGAGCGATCAAAAGAGATTTTCTCAATGTGAAAGTGCCCTCAAGTTTTTACTTGAGTATCAGAGTACGTACCCATAATTTAAAATTTCTAGAACCTCTGATTAACTCAAAAATAATGAGTTTATGAATAAATATATTTCATTGAATATAAAATCTGTTAATAAAATGCACTACGTTTCAACAGCAAAGTGCTGTCTTTGTAAAGTGCAAAAAATATATAATTATTATGTATTTTTTTCACTTGTCAACGGCAGCACTTTGCTGTTAATACGTAAGTTATTTAATTATTTTTTGTTAGATCTAATAGAACATTCATTTAAAATCAATTCGGAAATGTTCTTTCCTTCACTAATAAATTTGTAACTAAATACTGGAGTATTTAATTCTCAAACCTGTAGCTCGTACACCAAGAGCCATTAGTAGTTAATTATATTTCTGCATAAATCTGCATTCCTCTAAGTACGTTCCTGTATATGCATGTTCTAGAACCTCTAGTTCACGTAGAAATAATAAGTTTGTAATTAGTTATTGAAATATTCAATTCTCAAGCTTGTAACTCGTACACCAATAACAATTGGTACTTAATATTATTTCTGCATAATCCTACATCCTCCTAAGTACGTACCTACATATGAATGTTCTAGTACCTATGTTTTTTCAGAAACAATAATTTAGTAACTAATTATTGGAATATTCAATTCCCAAGCCTGTAGCTTGTGTACCAAAATCTATTGGTCGGTCATATTACTTCTGTATAAACCTACATCTCCACTAAGTACTGACCTGCAATTTGAATGTTCTAGAACCTCTGGTTTACTCAGAAATAATAAGTTTATAATTAATCATTGAAATATTCAATTCTCATGCGTGTAGCTCGTACACCAATAACAATACTTATTATTTCTGCAAAAACCTTCATCCCCCTTAATAGGTACCTATAATTTGAATGTTCTAGAACCTCTGGCTTACTCAGGAATAATAAGTTTATGATTCGTTATTGAAATATTTAATTCTCAAGCCTGTAGCTCGTACACCAATAACAATTGGTAGTTAATATTATATCTGTATAAACCTACATCCTCCCCTTGATAAATAAATCAAGAAAATCACTTATCACTTAGGTAATTGAATAGTCATCTCGTAAACGTAATTTCGAGAACGCTCCTAAAATGACCAATAGCTATAACAGATATCACTTTGGAATGCTCTTAAAATAAACAATAATCACAACTTCACTTACAAAATAATAATAAATATTATATTATACTGTAATAATGAATATACTGTAATATAATGTATAATTTTATCAATTAATGCATTAATAGAAGCTAAATGTTAAAAAAATTTCCGCCCATTTATAGTTTGGAGTAGAACAATTGTTTAAGTCATTTAAAATTAGAATTTTAATCATTTCATTATTTTTACCCCTAATTCGGCCCTGTAGATAATTAAATTGTATTTCTAATATCAATATAGTAATAAATATCTTTTAGTACATATTTTTGATCTACAGGGTTGTTTTTAAGGGCTGGAATAGTAAAAGGGGCTCATTTTTGAAACTAATACTAATATATTCTTCTTTTGTGTTACAGTTGCCAGTCCAACCCTTATTTATATTTATTTATAATGAAATAATTAGAACTATAACATTAATCTGTAATTATATATGAATAAAATAATATGTACGATAATATATAGCATTATTACTTATTTCACCACCTTCCCCTGTCCTATATTTCAGCTTAAAATAATTTAATTATGATAAAAGTTCCAAAAATGGCCACTAGGGGGCGCCTCCGTCGACCAGAAATAGTGCGATGCTAAGTAAAAATTCATTGAAATCTGTCAAATAGGTATCCGGGGAACATGAATCGTAGGAGCAAATTTAGCCAATAAATTTTTTTCCCGCTAAAAATTAATTGGCTGAAATTAGTTCCAAAAATGGCCACTAGGGGGCGCTACTGTAGGCTGAAAAAGTGCGATGCTAAGCAAAATTTCGTCGAAATCTGTCAAATAGGTATCCGGGGAACATGAATCGTAGGAGCAAATCCATTTTTTCCCGCCAAAAATTAATTGGCTGAAATTAGTTCCAAAAATGGCCACCAGGGGGCGCTACTGTAGGCTGAAAAAAGTGCGATGCTAAGCAAAACTTCGTCGAAATCTGTCAAATAGGTATCCGGGGAACATGAATCGTAGGAGCAAATTCACCCAATTAATTTTTTTCCCGCCAAAAATTAATTGGCTAAATTTGCTCCTTCAATTCATGTTCCCCGGATACCTATTTGACAGATTTCGACGAAATTTTGCTTAGCATCGCACTTTTTTCAGCCTACAGTAGCGCCCTCTGGTGGTCATTTTTGGAATTAATTTTAACCAATTAATTTTTGGCGGGAAAAAATGGATTTGCTCCTACGATTCATGTTCCCCGGATACCTATTTGACAGATTTCGACGAAATTTTGCTTAGCATCGCACTTTTTCAGGCTAGTTCCAAGACCACCACCAGGTGGCGCCACACTCGACTGAAAAATATTAATCAATTAGTACCAATTAATTTTTGGCGGGAAAAAATGAGTTTGCTCCTACGATTCATGTTCCCCGGATACCTATTTGACAGATTTCGATGAATTTTTGCTTAGCATCGCAACGTAGTAGCGCCCCCTAGAAGCCATTTTTGGAACTAATTTGAACAACCTGGAATTGAAGGTAGGTAACAAATTTAAATAAGACAACAGATATTCTTAACAAGGAGATTTATTTATATAACAATATACAGGGTTAATAAGAATAGTATGATACATTTTATATTAAACAAGATAAATAATACATAAAAATACATACTACAATTAATATTAGGGGCAGATTTAACAAATCATTATTACAGACACTTTCAGAAACATTCTAAGGGATAAAAAGCCTCCCTTAAAGTTTAAATGATTTATTTCTTTGAAAGGGTAGGGGATATCTGGAATCCGTTTCCAGATTCAGATTGCATGAATCAAAATCTACATGTGAACATACTTTTCATCCCTTAAATATTTAAATTGAGTCGTATTTTGGACTAATTAGAATGCCTTATTACCAGAGTAATATACAGATATTAATGTACGGATTACAGGAAAACTAGAACCCTAATCTTAATTTTAACTTCAAATTCGGAATCTACAGGGTCCAATTGAAGGGTTAACATGTGCAACACATTTATTTTAATTTTTATTCCTAATTTTAAAAGGGTGAACAGCCTTGAGTGCCTTTTAATTTACTTACTTAATTTAATAACTTTATCGTACGCAGCTTTGAAGGGGCTATCAAAACTTTATATGTGATTTTTTGTCAGCCCTTGAATTAAGGGTGGTAGCATATTGTTCCTCGAAAACTAGCTTTATTGAAATTTTTTTCAAGTAAATCTTGATCAAATTGAAATGCTTACTTGACAGATGCTGCCACCTGGTGGCAAACTTTGGAACTAGACTCCTACTTTAATACAATTATACATTATATTACAATATTATTTTGTTTATATTTATTTCTTGAATTAAAATTAAGGGTAGAAATAATAGAATAATGAAAATTCTCATTTTAAATTACTTAAATATTTTTTTTACCCCAAACTATGAATGGGCAAATATATTTTAACATTTAGCTATCATTAATGCATAAATTGATAAAATTATACATTATATTATAGTATTATTTATTATTACAGTATAATATAATATTTATTATTATTTTGTTTATATTTATTTCTTAAATTTAAATATACAAGTCTAGTTATTACTTTATTCTTTATTTTTCACTGAAAAAAAGAAATGCAATATTTTATTATAATAAATAAAACAATAATTTGTTGGGTGAAGGATTTATTTCGAAGTTTTTGAAGAAATTACAGGAACAAGATGAATTTTCAACCCGTATTTTGTCTTCCGGAAGTAGTTTCTTCGCTGTTGCAACTGTGACAAACAAAAAAATATTACAATAGAATTTATATAATAATAGAAATTTAAAAATATTGTAAGTCAAATAAATAAGATACTTACTTGATCTTTGCAAACAACAGACAGAAATGATGCAATTTTCTTGAACATCTTCTACGAAGTTCTCTGGAATCTGGAAGTTGCAGGTGACAGGAACAAGAGGAATTTTTAAGCCTTATTTCGCCTTCTGGAAGCAGTTTCTTCGCTGCTGCAACTGTAACAAAATATAAAAAATCACAATCAACTTCATATAATTATTTAATTGTAAAAAATATTATTAAGTCAAATAAATAAAATACTTACTTGAGCTGTGCAAGCAGCAGAGCAGAAGTGGACCAATTTCCTTGAGCATCTTCTTCGTAGTTCTCTGGAATCTGGAAGCGGCAGGTGGCAGGAACAAGATGAATTTTTTAGCCTTGTTTCGTCTCCTGGCAATGACTAAGGGGAAAGAGACGAAACTTCCTCCAGGAATTCTCCCTAAGTGCCTAGGGAAACCCCAGCAAAACCTAGACAAGAGGAGCGGCTCTTCGCTGCTGCATCTGTAACAGATAATAAAATATTAAAATCAAATCTAAATAATTTGGAAATGTTTGAAAATAATACAAATCTACATTAATCTGAAACTCACTTGAGCTTTGCAAGCAGCGGACTAAATACACTCAGTAGACTCTCTTGGACGTTTCCGAAGTTCTCTGGAATCCGGCAACTGCTGAAGCTGCAGGCTGCTATCTCCTGAAGTTCCGGAGCTCTAAATTTAAATTATAAATCCGAATATTAGACAAATTATTCTAACAGTAGTTTGGAAACAGTTATATAATACCAGGGTGTATACCAAAAAATTAAATGAAAATTCCCTGACACTTCCAGGTTTCCCAGATCATTTTTAATAAAATTCTAGACAGAAAAATTTTATTTGATATGTATTAAAATATATGCAATGAACTTAATATCCTTCGAACGAATTTATATTAATTAACAAAACTGAATGCATTTTAATATTTTTTTTTATGGATTTATAGGTCTGTAAAACTCATGGATTTGCACAGAATTACAACATAAATCATTCACTATATTAACTGTATCACTGTGGTTCATCTAATAAAGTGAAAAGTTCATGTATTTTTATTAATAATGTATAAATATCCTATAATTTATTTTTTCCAGACAAATAACTGAAATTCCCTGACGATTCTATGACATTTCCAATTTATCTAAATTCCCTGATATTTCCAGGTTTTCTAGATTTGGTATACACCCTGAATATGCAATAATATTATATTACCTGGCTGATGATACGATGTTACGACGATCCACGGCCGACGACCTGAAACAGAAACTTAAAACAAATTTTGATGAATCACATTCAACAAAACAAATATTGAGAGTTGATTTTGGCAGCTGGGCTCATCCTCAGCTCCTCCCACGATGTCCATTCCCACGATGTCCATTCCCTCGATGTCCATCCACCTCATCAGCTGGGCTCATCCTCTGCAAATGATCTGAAAAAATACAAATTAATTAGAAATCTGTGGAAAAAGCAATATGAAATAAATAGCTGAAAGAGAAATAGATTAGAACCTGAAAAGAAAAGTTTATTAGTCAACTTACGTCCTTCTGTTAATTTGTTGGAGGTGGTAATGATAAATTGATGAAGCTGAAAGGGAATTTTTATTAGTCACATTCATTCAACTTTCGTTCAACATTCAATCGTGTTGTGTGTTTTGGTTTGTGTTTCGCGCCTTTTCAACGGATTTATTTTGTTAGAAGAGCTACGCGGCGAGTGATTGTTGCTTTTTAATTACGCGAGATGACGAGTATTTAAAAGTGCTCAGATATATTATGCTACTGATATTGACTCTACTTTACTATCCCAATGAGTGCCTGAGCGCTCAGACACCCAAGCACCGGTGTGCCCGTCGTTTGCAAAAAAAAAAAATACGTTGTTTTAATACGTGGCCAATGCATATTCCGAGGCCCGCGATACCGCCTAATTACGCGATATGGTAACCTTAAGTATCGGTCTCAGCTAATGTCGTTTCTTGAACTTAATCAAGGACCCCCGCCAGCTACCATATTTTCCCGACTTCCGATAGGTACATATCGAGAGTATGCCGTTACTCCCCAGTTAATTCGCTCGTTCGCCCTAGAACTCATTGCAAATCCACGCGGTGGTGTTCACCAGGGGGGGTGCCTCTCGTAGCGGTACCTACGTGTGCACCGATTCCCACGTTGGACCTTTCATTACAGGCCTTTGCAAAAAAAACCAAGACATTTTATTTATTTATCTCATAATAAAAGCAAAGACTAACATCGCAAATACATGCACCTAGTGTACACGTAATGCGGAACAAATTCACCCCAATTTACATATTTAAATTCACAAAATTTTGATCTCTACGTTAATAAGCAATAAACAAACCCCAATATACCATAAAGCACTTTTAAATAACTATTTTTCAACATTTTGTTGAAGAACAACGCGATATACAACTTTACCGTACGACTTGACTAGCAACAATGAATGGTATGCAACGAGTCGTAACTTCGTTTATTTTGAATCTACGAAGTACGTTCGGCTGTCTATAGCGCGCAATGCTAACGAGAGAGAACGCAATATCAAAAGATACCTCGTAGCGCATATACAGTTTACGGCCAAGCCCGCACGGAACCAAACTAAACAAGATTGTGCAACATTCAAATTTAATTTAATCATTTCTGGCATTGAAATCTATTATGAATTGATGAATAAACTTGTATTTTGTAAATAAAATGAAAAAAATATTCCCTGAATATAAAAATCAAATATTCAAAATACATTTAAAATGCAAATTTCAGTTTTACAACAACACTATTTACTAGAATTTATTATTCTTATTAGTTGATGAATATTTGTTTTAACATAAATAAAATATTGGTCAATTGTGATTAATAATTTAAAATTCATAAATATTAAAAATTGCTATTATTATTGCAAAATGTATCAGCAATTTTGTTTAAATGATCAGCAATCGATTTTAATAAATTTTGAGTATAAATAATACATTAAAACAATATTAAATAGTTTTTTTAAAATTTAAATTCTGAATATTTATTTATTGTGATTAGCACCCTTTGTTGGAAGGGTGAAAAACCATTTAATTGTTTAATTCTGGAAAATGTATAAAAAATATTTTTGCAAAATTGGAATAGGATATCAGGGGCGTAGCATAAAAATTTTCAGTGGTATTTATTGATACTGAATGGCCCCTGAAATATTATAATGATTAATTCCTCGAAAAATGTCTTAATTAATAAATTTGGATAGACATGAATATTTTTAACAAAAATCTTTATCGACTAGTTTCATGTTTGTTCGTACTTTTGTTGGTTTTGTTTGACAGATTGAGGTTATACTATATTTCGTAGAAAATATATTTTAATTAAAATGCCTCTAATTATTATGACAGGCACACCTGCAAGTGGTAAAACAAAAAGAACTTTAGAATTAAAAGATTATTTTGAAAAAATAGGAAAAGAAGTTCAAGTGATTAGTGAAAATGAAGAAATTATAAAAGCAGGATTTGAAAAAAATGTATTTTATAAAGGTGATATTGTATGTCATTTCTTAATATAAATTAATATCATATTTTGAATAGATTCTCAAAAAGAAAAACAAATCAGAGGTACTTTGAAATCAGAAGTATTGAGATTGATCGGACCTAAAAACTTGATAATATTAGATGCAAATAATTACATTAAAGGTGATTTGATTAATAAGAGATGAACGCTGTAATTTGATATAATTTTGGATAGGTTACAGATATGAATTATATTGTGCTACAAAAGCTAATAAAAGTACTCAATGCACTGTACAATGCATAACAAACTTCGAAGTTGCCTTTGAGTTCAATTTAAATCGCGAAAATGATGCAGAAAAATACTCGAGAGAAACTTTTGATGCCTTATGTATGAGATATGAGTATCCTGATTCAAAAAATAGATGGGATTCGCCTCTTTTCACTCTTCAGACAACAGATTCAATAGATTTTGCAGCAATATCGGAATCTTTGTTCGATAAAAAGCCTCCACCGCCTAATATGTCCACCCAAAATGTGAGTATAATTACGAAAAACTATTATTATTGTTATTCATTCATGCTTAAGTTACAATTTATTAATAATTGGTTTAATTTTCAGCCTCCTTTGAGTGATACAAACTTTTTGTACGAACTAGACAGAATAACAAACGAACTAACGAAACAATTAATAGCTGCTAAAAAAATACGTGCAACAGATGTCAAAGTTCCAGGACATGCGAATCTTTCAGTAAATATCTCGAATGCTAGTATAACTCAATTAAACATGTTGAGAAGACAGTATATTACTTACTCCAAAATGCATACTCCTGATGTTGATAATATTTTAATTTTGTATGTTCAATATTTAAAGACGAATCTTGCTAATTGAAATTTAATGAAATAAGTTACATAAATAAAGTTTTACATTATTTACAGACTCTTAAATTATTTAAACTGACCATCTATTTGCCAGGAAGTCTTGATTTGAATCTATTTTGACTAAAATAATGAAAACAAACACACAACACAATATAATAAATGAAACAAAACGAAAACAGCACAATAAATAAAAGACAAAACACAAACAGACATAAATACACAAAAACATTCAATTGTCAACTCACAAATACTTTGATCAGTCCTTTAATCCTGCTACAGTCATGAATTATTTAAAATTTTAAATAACTTGAGTATATAAACTCTCTCTCAATCTATCAAGTTCTCTTAAATCTTTTAATCGTTGATATAAATCATCATCATTTCTATTAACATCCATAAATTTCATTCTTTGATACAAATCATCATCATTTCTGTTATTTACACCCACATAATTAATTCTCTGATAAAAATCATTATCATTTCTACTATTAACACCCATGAGATCTGATTTAGATATATCAGAATATGGACTATGCGAAATGTAAGGTCTATGTGAGTAACTACTTTTGTAGCCTTGCTGGCCATGGACATGCACGTGGATATTTTGTGGTGGATTGTGGTTTTCATCGTCTTTATGCTCCTTTTTCCAAATAGCGAATTTAGCGATACCGGAGCCTACTTGAATAACAAGAATTATTAATCCAACAATCAGACTTTTCGCTACTAGAAGAGTTAAAACTGCCAACATTGTTGTTATGATTCCTAGTTTAAACATTATTGACGGGAGAGCCATCTTTAGTGGTCGGCGAAGCCCAAATGTTCGGGATACTGAAAAATAAAACATATTTCTAGGACATATTTTTATTAAATAACTTAAAAAAGGACTCAGTTAATATTTTGCACACAATAACAGGCTTCCTGAGGATGTTTGGAGAAGAATAATTAATGAGAAGTTATAAAAGTAAATAAAAAAAGGTAATGTTGTCGAAGAGGAGCGCCAGCTCCAAAATGGATGAAATTTTGGGAAAAGCTTCTATTGGAAAAATAATTACAAGTGGGGCTCGAGTCCCCAAATTTGCGCAATTTGGTAATAATTTGTCTATATTGTCTATATTGTAAGATTTTATCCATTTTGAAGCTGGCGCCTTACAGCAACATTACCTAAGAAAAAATAAATTAGGAAATTGTATCATAAAAATAAAAAAGGTTTTTTTTTATGCCACTAGTTTTATATAATTACATTACAAATTATTCCTACGGTTGGCTAAATAATAAAACAAGAATTATAAATAAATATGCCTGTTTTTTTTTTTCAATAGAAACTTTATTAAAATTGCATAATTATGTAATTATATATCTAAATGTTCTTAAGATATGAATCATTAATGCATTTGAAGTAAACCGTGAGTAACATCCTGATATTAATTACGTTACATATTAAATCATAGCTTTCTTTACAATTTTATAAATCTGTAGCAAATCATTGTTATTCTGCAGAAGTTTTAGTTTTTCCATTTTCTTGAAAAATAAGGAAAGTTGATTTCGACATGGACGTCTTCACTCGGCAAAAGAACAGTTATTGCATTTGTGTAACTGGACAACACTGACCACTACCCGTTATTCCAAATAAAACATAACATGTGATTACTTTTGCCTCTGCTTTATTTTCACTTGCAAGTAAGAATTGTGTAGCAGCAGACAATTTACTGTTTTCATAACAAAAAAATTATTTGAATTACTTTTGCTGATCTAAATCCTGCTTTTGAATATTAGTTTCTTTTTTTTTCTATTATTATTTGAGTGTCATACAAATGTCAAAAAAATGATTTGAGAGACAGCTTTATGACTATTTTAGTTAAGTTGACATTTTTTAATATTAAGATGGTTAATAGCACAGAAAATTTTGCTGACAAGAAAAGAACAGATCATTACGTACAGTGAGGAGCTAGAAAGTGTTATTTTTATAATTTATCCATTTAACACTCAATTGTTCAGAAAATTGTACTTGAAAAGATTTTAAAAAAGTAATTTTTCTTGACATATTTTGCTATATATCTTATCAAAAAATTAAGACTATACTAGAAATTTTTAACACAAGTTTTCACGTCATAAGTTTCGAGAAAATTTAATGAAACCAAGAAAACCTAATGAGATATTCAAGTGGCGAATCAAAAAAGTTACATTCAAGGAAACATAAATAGTTGCGACATTTGTAAATTTTTAGTGTTATGCTGGGGCCACACTTACGCCTGATGTCATTAATTAAGGCATTATCCAATAATTAACATATTGTCAATGACAATATGTCAATTGTCACATGACGCCTTACTTAACGGCATTAGACATTAGTGTGGCCCCTTCATTATATCGTACTTCTTGACATCTTTCGTTATTGCATTGATTTTGTTTTTGAATTGATTTAGATATATCATGTAAACGTAGCAGCACGAGACGTCATAAATCAAGTGACATTATTTGATGAATCTCAAAACTGGTTGAACGTATAATGTTGAAATTTTGTATTTAAGACTGGTATAGGGTCTAGTTGTGCACCGCATTATGGTTCCAATCGTCTGTACCGGAAGTGCACTGTACTTGAAACTCTTTTCGAATTTTTCTAATAAATCCAGAATGATCAACCATAGGATGTTGAAATTCAGTATTTGAACTTGATGCTGTATCAGAATGGTTATCTGCTATTTTTGTAAGAATTGGCCAGGCCAGAAGTGCATTTTACTTGAAACTTTTTTTAATTTTTTTGCATAAATATAGAATGATCCGCCATAGCATATTGAAATTTCCTATAAAGAACTTCTATAACATCTTATTGTACATCTTGCATTATGATTGCGATCGGCTAAACCGGAAGTGCACTTTACTTGAAACTTTTTTTTAATTTTTCACATAAATTCATAATGATCAGCCATAGGATACTGGAATTTAGTATTTGAAATTGATGTAGGATCTAAATGGTCATCTTCTATTTTTGTAACAATCGGCTGAGCCGAAAGTGCACTTTATATGACAGACTTTTTGAATTTTCCGCATAAATTCTAAACAATCAGTCGTAGAATATTTAAATTTTGTATTAGGCACTTTTATAATATCTAGTTGTACACCTTGCATTATGATTGCTATCGACTAAGCCGGAAGAGCATTTTATTCGAAACATTTTTTGAATTTTCCGCATAAATCCAAAACGATTGAACGTAGATTGTTAGAATTCCGTATTTAGGACGATTATACCGTCTAGATGCTCATATCCTATTTTTATTGAGATCCACCGAGCCGGAAGTGCACTTTACTTAACAGTCTTTTGAAAGTTTTCGCATAAATTCGAAACGATCAGGTGTAGAATATTGAAATTTGGTATTTCAGTCTGCTGTAGCATCTGAATGATTGCCTACTATTTTCATAACAATAGACTGAACCGGAAGTGCAATTCAGCATGAATTTATTTTTTAATTTTGCGCATAAATTCAGATCTGTTGGTAGTCGTAGAATTTTGGAAATCAGTATTTAGCAATGTTGTAGTATAAGAATAATGGCCTACTGTTTCCATAGCAACCGACTTGACTGAAAGCGCATTTTACTTGACAGATTTTTAGAATCTCTTGGGTAAATCCAAAACGATTAACTGTGGAACGATGAGATTTCGTGTTTGATTATTTATATCCAATGATATATATGATCAAACACAAAATCATATCGTATTATATATATATATATATATATATATATATATATATATATATATATATATATATATATATATATATATATATATATATATATATATATATATATATATATATATATATATCCAATGATGAACAAGTAAGTCACGTGATGTTCACGTCAGATGTTTTTTGAATAGAGCACAATAGGTAGTTACTAAAAAATTATTTTTCTTCAATGAATACTTGGGAAAAACAAAGTAATTACGTTTTTATTAAAATAATTAAGTTAAGAAAGTCTTTTCAAATATTTATGTGATTTTTTCGCAGAATCAGTGGATTAGAAAATTAGTTTAAAAATAAAATTTGGAACAATAAATAAAAATTCGGACAGCTCTGTGATTTACGAGAAACTCACACCAATTAAAACAATTATTTCAAGTCTAATCTAAATTTAATTTCAAATAAATCAAATATAGGATTATAAACTTATTAAAACGGGATACTATATTAATGAATATCACAGCCAGAATGCAAGATTTAATTTAGTTATAAAACGCATAATCTATAATAATGCCTTTCATATCTCTTTCCGGTTATAATGGACCATGGATTAGCACTTTTTTAGCCATCTAATTGGCCAAAATATAAATTAATGCGTTAATCATTGAATAAGCATGTAACAGTCAAGTAACGTAGCCTAAATTATTGAGTTATGATTATTTTTGAGTCTACTTTAGGGAAAAAGGAATGTGCGAAAATTTTCTCGATTCAGATGATGCATTATATATATTTACTGCTTTAATTCATAGAATTAATTGTTAGAAAGCGCTTTTTAAAGCCAACATTTATTGTATGTATATCGTGCTAGCTCCGGGGCGACATCTGCTCTATTCTGAACGTGAATGAATTCTGCATATTATTTTGTGTAACAATATTAATGAGTTATTTATCTTACCAAAAGTCGCATTTTGATGCGCCGTCCCATTTTCTATTTCTATCTTATTGTTAGTCTCTTTGGTTTCTAGAGTTGAATATTTTGCTTGTCTCTGCTTTTGATCGTACTGATTTTTCTCCCAATGACCTCTCAAGCGTTGCAATTCTCTTAAATGTTCATAGGCATATTGTTTGACTGCAGGCAATTGTTTTTCCATTTTTGTAAAAATTGAATCAGCACTGGTGGTAAAAGCAGTCAGCAGCAACAAGAAGAGGGCCAAAGGAAGTCGCATATTGAAAGATGAGTTATTTTATCTGTAAAAAATTATGTGATGAATTATGAAATGTAGTGAAAATAACCGGCAACTAAAATTGTCAGTTGTTGCCCTAATTCGTGTTTAATTTTCTTTCCTCAAGTACAGTTAATCAAACTACGTTCTTATGACATTCTTTACTTGTAATTGGATCACCTTTCATCTGCTAAAGTCAAGTATGAGTATTCCAACATTCTATTAGACCATTCCGAATAATAAATATATATTTTGTTGTTATTTGTGTTTAGCCTCATTTTTGTTTTGTAAATGGAAATATATTACAAGAAAAAATGGGCCCTAATAATCTTCTCAAGATAGTAAATACAATTATATCAAATGCAATTTTAGGCTGACAGCTGGCGATAAGCACATTGCGCACATGCTATCGCACTTATTGCATCAAGTATCGAAATTATGAATGAAAAGTGGTACGTATTTACATTTTTTTGTACCAAGATGTTTAAAATTACTAATTATATTATTTTAGTGTCAATTAATGGTGTTTTGGTGCAAATTTTGCACACTGATAAAGGTTTCTAAATTAGTAAGTTTACTTAACCGCTAATACGCTTTGCTCTAGTTTTTAGAAATGTCCGACGGATGTACAGTTTTTCTTGAGATTAATTCTATGCGTTAGAATTGGAATACTTAATTTTCTGCAATATTCAATCGATTATAACGTTCCAAATCAAATTTTATTCGAGTTTTGTGTAGAATAATTGTTGGCAAATTACTGTGAGATAAAGTAGTACTATAATCATACATTATCAGGAGTTTGTAATCGCCGTTATATTTATTACTACAGATTGGTAGCTCGAAACGCGTTTTGTCCTTGACTTCTGTAGGTTATAATCTGGGAGTGAAGAAATGGTTTATCAGTATTTTAAATAATCTAGCAACTATTTTTGAATTTGAATTTAGTAATTTTTAAAACTGGTATTGAACCTAAATTTTGAATGGGAAATGAAGTAGCCTAGAGCGCTAACTGATTGATGAGCTTTGGAATGTAAGGTTCAAATTGAGGCCAATTAGAACACTTTCATTTCTAAAAATTTAGCCCGCGTCATACGGCCCAATTAAGTCAAAAAAATAAATTAAATCGTAAAAATTAAACTGGAATAGACTATAATAATTTGAGAATAAATTCAAAATTCTATTGAGATGAGGGTGTCCAATAAAAAAATTCAAATTGATGTCATTATAAAGTCTGGCAACTTTTAGAGATACCCAAGATGATCATCTACAAAAGAACACAGTCAAGATTATGCTCAAAAAACTTGTCTTATGGAAGGAGAAAGAAGAAAGTTTCTCTATGATTACGCATGAACTAGTGGTCGCAATTTTGTTCTTCGATACTTGTAGCAAGTCCGTTTACTCTGTTTTCTCCTAAGAGTTCTACGAGATTGAAAGAAAATCCACTAATTTTGTCATACTCTACTTACAGAGTGATATATTTCACACTAATGCTTTAATCAAAAATAATTACGCGGATTGAATAAACATTTATATAGTTATTTTATGGACTATTTAAATGTTTGTGGCCATGACCTTCAATGATTAAATTTGTAGTACTTTCTTTTTAAACAGAATAACGGATTATTGGTCATTTTGGGCGGCTTTGTTTTACGTGAATTATGTGCCAAAGCTAGAAGGTATATTCACGCAAGCACGCCAGTCTTGCACGATTTCTTACCAGACGTCAGAATCTCAGGAAGGTCCAGGTTTTTGTCCTAATTATTTCCTACTTTTTGGTACAGCTGATTTAAAATAAAACCGTTTAGCTTAAAAGTTTTTTACTAATTTTTTTATCGAATAGATTCACTAGAAAGTTATTAAATACAGTCAATTACAGAGGATATCTTAATTTGACGGATAAAAAGTGTTTTACTTTTTTAAATATCTAACAAACCCATCAGACCAGCAAAACATGAATAAAACATTTAATTGTTCTACATATAAAATATAATCGCTAGCCATTTGTTTGATAATCAACAGAAACGCATCACGTAGTGGCCTACTTGCTTTATGTAAGCGAATAATTCAATAAAACAAATGAGGAACACTAATTGTGAAATATTTCCAGTAAGGACATTATTAATATATTAAAAAGTGAATTATTGTCCGAAAGTTCTGGTTATTAGAGACATAATAGCTCTCAATTAAATATTAGAAGGTATTACGGAACATAAAAATAAAAAAAAACACTCTGTCACTGTTCATAACTTCCTTCCGGTTCTTTTAGTGGAAAATAAAATAATTGGCAAACTAATATTTAATATTATCTGACTTTATAGCATTTAACTGCTTAGTCTTCATGCAGAATCAGCTTGCGAATTTTAATACAGTACCTATAATAAAATGAAATATAAAATTTCAGCTTTAAAATTACACAAAGTTTAGTTTGCCTAATAACTCATCCTTTCTCAAATTAAAAAATCACCAATTGTTTTTTTTCGCTCCTCCAAGAACCATTGAGCCAGTTTTGATATAGGCGAGAAAATTAAATACCGTTATTTGGAAGATAATTTAATTGTTTGAAATTTAATCATTTGAAAATAGATTGTTGGAAAAATTAAAACGCTTATGGCCAGTTGCACCGCTCTAGCTTAAATTTTAAGTTCCACTTAAACAAAAAATATCGAATCGGAATAATGACAGCAATATTTATGTCACATTTGACTTTTGATTCTTGATACGATTTTAATGGCCACTTGCACCACAGTCACTTAACTTTAAGAGTAAGAATTGTCCGTACAATATTAAATTCCACTTAAAGTGAAGTGACGGTGGTGCAACTGGCCATAAGGGTCTTAAAATTTAAGGGACAGCGGTGCAACTTGCCATTAGAAACATAGCTCCGCCATATGTGTTTTTTTTCCGAATTAGCTATTAGTTACCGGTTTCGAACACTGCGTGGTCATTATCAGACTTCGGTGAGACTATAAGAAAAGAGAGGAAGTCAAAAACAAATAAATACATCTCAAGTGAATAAAATTGAATAAAATTAAAAATCACTTGTTTTTGACTTCCTCTCCTTTCTTGTACACTCACGAAGCCTGATGATGATCACGCACTGATCGAAACCGATAACTAAATACATTTTTTGAGAGCAGTGTGTTTTTGGTTACCATTTTCTATTATTGTTGGGTTATTCAATTCTCCTTATTATTACTAATAATGTGGTAACATGTACCAGAAATATAGAAAAATAATTCGCGATTCAAAGGGGCAAAGAAAAAAATATATAATTTCATCTTTGAAAATAATTGAGAGTACGAGAGGTTATAAAATTACGTGTATATAAGGCAACGCCGTGCGAGCGATGCGCAAAATATGGCTTACAGCACATTTTTTTCTTTTAAGGCAAAAATAGCACGACTAGCCATTTTAAAATTTTTGTATGTCACAGCAATGTTTATTTTAAATATTCATGGATTAATATTCATCTATTGGAAATATTTTCACAAAATGTGGACATTTAAATTTATCAAATAAAATTTTATTACGTTACTGTGTTGAACAAAAGTTCCACAAATTGATGGACTTTCAATTCGTTGATCGAGGAAGTTCCTAGTAACCAGTTAATTATCTTGTGATGATTTATTGATTTAAAAAAAAGTTTAGTGCGGTTGAAACATTTTTTTTTTTAAGTTTACTGTTTAGAATCAGGTTATTGGGTTGTCCAAATATTAATCTATGTTTACAAATTTGGAGAGTCATTGTTGAATTATTAATTTACACTAATGTTCAAGCAAACATTTTTGTGAATGAATTAATTTTTTAACAGCATTGTTTACACATTAAAATAGTAAATATGTGAACAAAAATGTCGTTAATAATTTGGGACATGATCCAAATGATGAAATTTTATATTTCTTTTGAGCGTAAACAGTAAAAAACTGATGGATAATGAATTCAAATGTCAATTTTTATCTTAAATAATAATAGTTATAAAACTAATTAGATACAAATAACATGTAAAGCCTCTTGCTTAGTGTTCAGGAGCTGATTTTCTTGAAATTTTGTTGATTTCTACAAAGGCTCTACACTCGAAGAAAGTGCAGATTTTTATGAAAGAAATATAAACCACTAACACAAAAGTTTAGAGAAAATGCAGCAGGAAATGATAACAGAGAGGAAAAGTTCATTATTTAAACGACACATAATTGTCAATGAGTCGTTTGCGTGTAAGCATAAATTATTTTAATAATGCACCAACAAATTAAGTGCTAAATACATTTCTGCACTATTTTTTCTTCCTTTATTCGCTGAACCTAATTTTTGTACTAGTTTTTCTTTTAAAAATGCACTAATAAAGTGATTAGATTCTTGCAGCACGCTCGGTTTCTTACTGCAGAGAATGTTCGGAATTTTTAAAAACCATGCGACCACGACAGAATTGGTAAACGCCTACTAGAAAGACCAACAAACCCACTTTGAGGAAGTTACGTGGAAAATGTAAATATTAGCACTGACCAGCCCATAATACAAACACTTAATTAATATTGAATTGGCCACGGTTGGGCTCAATCAACTTGAAATATGGAAATTGTAATAATTACGTTATTCGTTTGTTTCTCCCTTCAGTATCTAATCTTTAAGAGCACGACGCCAAGGTCCAAACTTTGTTGGTTATGCATCGTATTCACTTTTAATTTTGTTACCAACATCAATACAAGCGTGGCAGTTTAGCTACGTAGCCTAAATTTAGTTTTTTTGCCAATTATATTTGTAGCACTGAACCGTTTATAAAGTTATTTGTAAAGTCTAAATGTCAACTTTATACTGTGTAATATGATTTATTTAAAAAGTTACTACAAGGCTGTAAAAAAATACAACACAAAATACTTAAGCAATTGATAAATTCAGGGCTAGTTTCACCAACGTCAATTGCATTTATATTGAGTTAGTAATCTTAGAATAAATTTAACTGACGTTGGTGAAACAGGTCTTTAATCGATTGTATCAATAATTAAAAACCACTCATTCAATTCTTTGCTACATGGCTTTAAATAATCCGAACACAAAAAATGCACCAAATTCAATTTCACATTTTGTTGTTTAGAAATTTTATAATTGGACTTCCTGTTTCTCCGGAAATGATATCTACTTTAATTTTCAAACAAAATAATAAGCTTTTTTAAATGTTTTCAAACGAAATAATAAGCTTTCTTAAATGTTTTCAAAGTATAATCTCTTGATTACACAACAAGAGGATTTGATTCCGAAAACTTCCTACCTCCAATTGGCTTCAAAATTTGCAGGAGCTTTATTAATTAATATAACTTAAGGGTATAAAAAATGTGCACAAGAACATTGTACAAAATTCCTCCTATATTCCGTGTTTTTGTGCACATCCAGTATATATTCAATGCATTTACCTTTTATTTAAATTTCCTAAGTTCTCCTACGTTCACGCATCCAAACCTTCATCAAAGTTGGCTTCGGTTGCAGAAGTTTCAAGAAGGCACTGCACTCTATTTACCACAGGCATCCTGCCCCACGTAGAACATCAAACTGTCTGTTGTTTTAGTGTTACTGAACTTGTACTTGAAAGCGAGTCGACATGTCGACATCTTCTTGGCGGGGAGACCAACAATATTTCCTCCTCATTGACCATGACGTCATCGAGACTTGAAAACAAGAACTGAAAGAGAAGACAAGATGCGTGAATATTGACATTTGTTTTTAATGTAAAAAGGGAATTTTGGAGCCTGTTCTAGATAAAATAATTTGTAATTGACTCATTTGTTTTTTATTTTAGAATTTCAGGCGACATTTCTAATTAATTACAGTGAAAAAGAAAGCCATTTTTTTGAATAAGATTAATAAAATTGTTTCTTTCCTTTTACAGTTGCTGAAATATGTGAAGGAGCACGTTTTAAGGTCAATATAATATATATCAAATATTAATAGCAAAATGTTGCCTTTTCAGGTTTCATTGCCTAGGTTATTTCTGTGATACGTGAAACTTGGTAATAAAAATTTTTTTACCTAGTTAAATTATTTATCCTGCCCAGTTTCTTCGACACATATTTTGCATTTTCAGTGTCTGATATCCGTTTATTGTTTTATATTTAAAAAGTAGAGGAAGTGAACTGTTATAAATAATAAATGATTTGTAATCACGCTTCCCTGAATCCATTTTGACTATTTTTGAATTGATATTGGTACGAATTTGTGTGTGCGTCCGTGTTTAATTCGCAAATCTCAAAAACGGTTGGCCGCACAATGTTGAAATTTCATATTTAGGATTTGCACTTTACTTAAAATGTTTTTAGAATTTTTCGCATACATCCAAAACGGTTAAATGTAGAATATTGAAATTCTGTATTTGAGTCTACTGTAACATCCAACTATATTATTTTATTGTGGAATTGTTCATAAAAGACATCCAACGAAATCTGTTTCTTAAATGAATGTGCGTCTTTGTAGTTGCGATTATTTGCTTGAATAATACGTGTCTGATAAATTATGAATTTTGTGTGAATATTACATCAAACCACTTATTAGATATGGATTTGTCGTAACTTTATTTATTTGAAGTTTATAATTTATTTATTAACGTCAGACAGCAGCACCACCTATCGTATTATCCTGGTACTATTAATGACAACCAATGTTGCCAATACTATGTTTTTGAGCTCGCAATTTAATTTATTTTAAATAAAAATATGGTGAAAATTTATCAATATAACAAATAATTCTTTTATTTCTTTCAAATTATACACTTTCTCATAAAAAAATATATTACAAGTAAAAATATTATTAAAAAAATGGACCTAATCACTTTGTGGTTCAGTTAAAATATATCTATGCCTACCTTTACTATCATCAAATAGTTTTCTTAAATCTCTTTTCAGCACTTCTGGTATTTCTAACAAATGAATGTTTGTGACAGTCTTCATGATATCTCTTACTATTAATAAAGCACTTGTTCTTAAAGTATTAAGTGGAATATGAATAAAGACACGGCTCCTTTCAATCCGCCGCGTTCTAGGGTTGTAGACAGGTTCTGGATAAAATATGTCTTTGTGTTTAACATGCATTAAATCTTGTGTTTTTGAATCTATAAAGATCCAGGGATGAGTGGTAAAAGTATTTATATCAAGAAATTGATTGTGATCTAAATGTCTACACGGGACAAAACTTCCATTAAAACCTATCCACACTATGGTTATAAGTCTATTTGTTTTGTTTATGAATCGCACTAAAACTTGGGTGTTGGATCTTTCGGATTTTACATAGTTTTGTGACATTCCTACAAATCGTACATATTGCAAAATTAGGTTATTAACATCAAAGTAGTATTATTACATTACCTGATTATTTTCAAGTATTCAAATCATAAACCAATTTTATACATCATTACTAATAAAACAAAAGTTAGGTTAAAAATTTGAAACGCGAATAATTTTATAAGTAGCTAGCCTCAGACAACAGTGACGCGATGCCAACCTCTTGGATGAAATACACCAAGAACAATTTTATAATAAACAATTCGAAACCATCAATAATAAAAAGAATAATCTAATCCTTGGATTAACCCCATAAAAATAAGGAGCAGAAATAACATACCATATTTGCGCGCATACGCAATCGCGGTCTGTTGGCCACTCAAGCTGTTGCTGTGTGCTGCAGTTCCCAAACAACTACATTTTGGTTTTAATTTTTCACGTTATAAAACATTAAAAAATTAGTGTAATGAAATAAAGTATCGCGATACATCATCCTGTCAAAATGACACAAATAAAATCAACCCAAATATAATTTGTGATAGAATTTCCACATTAAAATTCATATTTCTGAATGATTATGTAAGATATTTAAACTGGAAAACAAAAATTGTACAGTTTAATTTATCCCTGATAAGATTTTGAAATGATTGTTTTATGTCATTTTCAAATTCAACTCCGAGTCAAACAGGGATCAGTGCTAACTTTTATTGCCAATAGATGGCAACCCAACACATAGACAATCTGCAATAAGAATGGCAACATTCAATGTAAAAATGTATTTCCGTATGATTTCCATTAGTAAGACAAAGAGAACTTTTGTTTTTGTTTGAGTGCATTCTTTCATCGTGTGTATGGATATCAATGATTGTACGCTAATTGATAGATCGTGCAATTTAAGGTTAGGTAAAGTGTAAAATCGAAATAAAATCATGAAATATCAATCTGGAATAATAATTGAAAATTGCTTAGACAATTTCATATAATCTCTTACGTATTTTATATATTTGGTTAGTTACGTGCAGTACATCTATTGAAAAACAATTTTAAAAATCCAATTGTTTTAGTGACACTGACAAAATTTCATTTCACTAGAAAGTCGCTGTAGCGCCATCTCTTAAAAATTGTTGGAGTCAAACTCAGTGCGATAAGATATTATACTAGAGTGCTGACAGCCATAAACACTAAAAATAGGAATTAGTATATTAAAAAAAATGAAGTATTTTTTTATAGCTGTCGCATAACTGCGGGCACACCTAAATAAAATATAGTACCGTGATACATTAGGCTTAATAATATGACATCTACAATTAAAGTAGACTCAAATATCATTGAAGTGTCAATTTTGTTTGAATTTCCACAATAAAATACCACAAAAATTACAACTTATCATTTACCATCCGAAATTGTATATATTTTTTTAAAAATTAGAGTAATCAGCAAATATATGGAGTCAAAATGACCGCCAGTTTGAGGTACTTTTCTATTAGTGGACTTTACGACAAATGGTTAGCGAGTACCGGTTTGGAATTTTCCTATATTTCACTTTGACGTTTTATTTTGTTGGAAATGGTGGTAGCGGAAGGAAATAATATTTTTAATTGTTTTATAAACCGGAAAGCAAATATGATTTTCTGATGAGATAGGCATTATTATATTGAATTCAATCAACTTGGATATGAAAACATTAAGAGGTAATGATCAAATCCGAGAAAAAAATTGGTCCTATTAATGCCGAAACTAACAATGGAACTACTAAGATGATGGTTTCAAAAATCGATTCTTGGATATGGATTTTTATGGAACACAATGGTCGGTATTCACCCTTTTTGTTGAAGCGCTATTTGAACAAAAATGCATCAAATTTTGGGAAGAAGCGCTTCTTCAAGAGGTGAGAATATGTTTGAGAATTGTCATGGCTGAGCTGTAAGCGCTCTATTATAATATCCTACTTCAGTGACTCCACTTTTACAAAAACTCCAAATCATTGTGCAAAATAAAAACATAACATTTTGTATTTATTTTGTAATAAAAATATTTTGCTGGTTTGTTTTCTACTATAAAATTCTTTTTCACTTCTTCAATGTTCCATAAATTTCTTGTTTTTCCAACTTCTTGAAAACGCCTTTGAATTACCAATAATAAAACTATATCATCAATATTTTTTGCCCAGTTAGAAAGTGAATCTAAGAAAAAGCTTTTCGTCCATTACCACATATCAAACAATTGAACCGTTAAATCTGCAATCATTTGATTAGCTGTCCCCAATGGTAATAACAAAAGCAGATAGCCAATCAACATACTAAAGTACATTCAAGGCAACAAAAATGTTTTATTCACCATCTTTATTTACATCATTAGATATTATGAACAAATTTAGCTTGTTCTCTTTGTTTGCCTGGTAGTTGGAGTGGTGATAAAAGTATAAAGGTTAGCTCCCGAGCCACATACAAGATCTACCGTTGGTCAGAGGACAGAAGAGCACAATAACTTTTGTAAGATGAAAACTATTACTCTTTTGTTATTGATTTGCTTTTTGGTGGGCTTCAGTCAGGCCCAGTCTGACCAAGATCTTCTAGTCACCGATAAGGTTTTTATTTTTTATTATATTTAATTCATTTTGATATTAATTATTTGATTATAGGTATGGTTCGATATTGAAATCGGTGGCCAACCAGCCGGTAGAATAGTTATAGGACTTTTCGGTAAAACCGTCCCCAAAACTGTCCAAAATTTCGTCGAATTAGCTAAAAAACCGGAAGGCAAAGGTTACAAAAATAGTAAATTCCATCGCGTTATCAAAGATTTCATGATCCAAGGTGGCGATTTCACAAGAGGCGACGGTACTGGAGGTTTGTAATTATTATCACAAATGTCAAGGATCAAATACCAAGCTTTCTTTTCTTAGGCGCTAGTATCTATGGTACGAGATTCGATGACGAAAACTTCAAACTAAACCACTATGGAGCTGGATGGTTATCCATGGCCAATGCGGGAAAAGACACAAATGGATCACAGTTTTTTATAACCACTGTTAAGACTTCTTGGCTCAATGGAAAACATGTTGTTTTCGGCAAAGTTATCAATGGAATGGTACGAAAATTATTAGTTGTGAAAAACAAATTAATTTAAATCTTTTTTCAGGACGTAGTGCGCAAAATAGAGAATGTTAGCACAGGTGCCCAAAACCGACCCTCCAAAAACATAATCATAAAAGATTCCGGGGCTGAAACCGTCGATAAACCATTCGTGGTAGCAAAAGATGATGCCAATCAATAAATAAAATAATTCCATGAACAAAACATTTATTTATTATCTAGTTTTGTGATTCTGAATAAATTTTATATATAATTTTTATCCTCTTATTTTATTTCTTTGTGCTATTTCCTACGGTCATGTGTAGTTGTTTTAAATTTATTTTTCTGCGAATTATTGTTGGTAAAACTGTCAATAACTTCATCAACTTGTGCTCTTTGCAATGCTGTTAATTTTTAATCAAGGAAGAGTAATACAAAGTGTACAGTAGAGGTCATTGACCCATTTTGAAGGTTATTTGTTAAGTATAAACATGAAGAGTATTTTATAAGAAGTTCAATCGCCACAGGGTTTATTTATTACGAATTCCTGCAAATTATATTATAGATAATAGTTTCGGAAGCTACCACAAGCCAAACTGATTCTACCAAATGAAATTAGCTGCAGGTAATTAATTCTGATATGAAATTCGTCCGCAAAATTAAAACAAAATAAGAGTTGACAAGTTGATGGCGCTACATTTTATTGTATCTCGATAATTTTAATAATTTTAGCTAATAATTTGTACCATCATACTGCGATTTGCTTCAAAATTTTGAAAAAAAAAAAAAAATCCCCATAGGGAATTTTTATTTATAATTTATTACATATTTGTACGATATTTTTTACTTTATCACTTATAATTTATCAACAAATAGCACAAAATATTGATGCCAATTAAAAAAATTACTGCAAGCAAAAAAATAAAAATTAATTTGAAAAGTAAAAAAGCTGCTACATTATTCAAAAAAATATCCAATCACAGCTCCACACATTTTGCATGAAACAAGTAACTAGCCAATAAACATAGTGAAGTACATTCAAGATAACAAAAATTGCCAAATGTTCTGTTCATCATCTCGCTTTACAGCATTACATTTTGCGTTTGCAAATAGCTAGTTTTCTCTATCTAATTCGGAGGTTGGCGTGGCAATCACACTGCACAAAATATTTTCAGATTTTCTACCGGTAGTCAGTTGTGAAGTGTAAATAGAATTTTAACGGTGAAAATGAAAATTATTGCCTCTGTGGTATTAATTTACCTTCTGGTAGATTTTTCTCAAGCTCAAGCCCCCAAAGGCCCTAAAGTCACTGACAAGGTAAATTTTTATGGTTATAATTGTGTCTTGTTTTTATATAAATAAATTTTTGAGATACATGACTGAAAATATCTTCTATTCTGGTAAAAACAAATGAAAAATAATTGTACTATAAGTATAACAAAAGACAACTGATTAGATTTTATCATTTTTTTTTATGTAATTATGTTTCAGGTATGGTTCGATATCGAAATTGGTGGCGAATCTGCCGGTAGAATAGTCATAGGCCTTTTCGGCAAAACCGTCCCCAAAACTGTACAAAATTTCGTCGAATTAGCCCAACGACCAGAAGGAGAAGGCTACAAAAATAGTAAATTCCATCGCGTCATTAAAGATTTCATGATTCAAGGTGGTGATTTCACCAAAGGGGACGGCACTGGGGGTAATATTTAAACAAAATATTAGAGGTTAAAACACTTACATTTCATTTTTAGGAGCTAGCATCTACGGAGCGAAGTTTGATGATGAGAATTTCAAGTTGAAGCACTATGGAGCTGGATGGTTGTCAATGGCCAACGCTGGAAAAAACACAAATGGTTCACAGTTCTTCATCACCACGAAAAAGACCACTTGGCTTGATGGAAGGCACGTTGTTTTCGGAAAAATTATTAGCGGAATGGTAAGTTACAATGTTTTCATTAACTTCCGACATATTGAACTAGGCTCATCAAAGGTTGGTTACATCTTGTCCAGTTACGTAAAATATTAAAATTAAATGAGTACAATCCCAACAAAAAGTTACTGAAACAAATTATTTATCTAAAAAAATAGTTGGTAGTAGAAAAAAACAAAATAGTAATGAGCTTGTAAGTTCGTTCAACTTAAAACCGCTTTTTCTTTTTGAAAACAACTAAAAATAAATTTGTTTTTATGCAAAATAAGTTCAAAAACCTACACAAATATTTTTTTGGCTAAACATATCAACATTGAAAAACAAATGAATTGTTGGACTATTAATAAATTCATTTGAAAAAAGATATTGCAATCCCATTACAAAAAAATGTACATTTTTTGTTGATTTTTTAATTTAAATTTCAATGTTTATTAACAAAAAACACAAATGTCTACTCGTTTTGTCAAAAAATAGCGGTAAATTTAAATGTTACCTGTTGCTCAACTTATATATTTGTTTTTTAGGATGTGGTCCGAAAAATAGAAAACCTTAATACTGACGCCCGCGACCGCCCCTCCAAAGACGTTGTGATCAAAGACTGCGGCGCTGAATCAGTTGATGAACCATTTTCAGTAGCAAAAGAAGATGCTACTCAATAAACAAAACATTTATTTTTGTGATTTTTATAAATAAATTTTGTACACAATTCATAATTTGCATTCATTTTTTACAAATTCATCGGAATCGAAAGCCGGTTCTTTTATGGTATGATTGTAACTAGTAAGAAGTCTTGTTATTAAAGCAGCGTAAATCCATTGCAGATTTTGGTGAGACTTCCACGTTAAAGAATTTTTGTGATTTATTACTTCTGTTTTGACTTCAACATCAGTTCTAGGCATTTCATGCAAAAATATCCAATTTAGAGCACTTTCTTGCAAATCTTCTAATGTTATTTGATGTCCAGAAGAATTGTGAGCACTTGTAGCAATAATATTTGCTCGGTAAACTGTTTCGCTTGATCCATAAGTCTCATGAATTTCACTATTGTTTTTCTGGCTATATTTTCGGGCAATTTCCATTATTCTGTCATTACATTTATCTTCTGTTAGAAAATATTTTATATTCATTTTAAGCTGAGGTAAAATCAACAAATAAGTATTAAATAACGAATTTGGTTTTCCGATCCATGAGAAAGTTAGATATTTGAACCGATTAAAATGTTCAAAAATTGTCATTAAATCCGCTAGTGTCTTTATTAGGTTGTATTCACAAGAATTAATTCCTACTACAGGTATATTTGCACCGTCAGCAATTTCTTCAATATGCTTTTGGTCTTTAGTTTGGCAAAAAATAATATGCGATGTTAAAGCCAGTAAGCGACCTAAATCACTAATAAATACGTGATTTTTATTCCATTCCGCATCAATAATAATACTTGATTTTGTTCCTAAAAAGTTGGTTGCTAATTTTAACGGTATTTGAGTTATGTTTGGACCGTCCAACAATGCGGTAACATTTATATTATTCAAACACGGTATATTTCTTGATTTTATTTTTGACAGATACTTCAAATCTAATGCAGTCCATAACAAAGATTTTAATTCCACTTGCGTTAAACTGAAAGGCGTAGTATAATCCCTTCCAAGTAGATCCACTGATAGAATTTTTAGATAAGCTTCCGAAACAGTTGTTCGATAACGAAGAAAATTTCTCGAAATTTTAGACATGACTTTCAGGTTATAATCTTGACAAATAAAAACAGTACATAAAATAAACAACTATTAAACAAAATATTTATAAACGAACTTACAAATAAAATAAGTTTTATGTATTCTATGAGTAAATGCATACGACAAATCCAATTATTACTCGGTTTTGTCATTTCCAGATCCGTATTTTTTGAGCGCCAAATTTTAATCTAATTTAAAATATACAGTCCAGTAAAATCAGACTTTTACCTCAAAAAGTACCCAAATAATTTTGAATATTTGTGTCATCATTTCTAAAGGTTTGAACTTGAAAATAGGTTTTCCAATTTTAGTGAGCTTTCTTAATTAATTTTGTATCATCAAAACGGTTGACAAGTGAATTTTGTTTGCAGTTCTAAAATCGCAATTCTTCTACAAAATTTTATTTATTTCTTCGAAACGGTTTGCGAAATAATTTTGAATATTTCTAAAAGTTTGAACTTCATGAAAATAAGTGCTGCAATAAAAATTCAGTTTAGTCGGCCTTTTTTCGTAATTCGTCCTCTATAATGCAGGGGCCACACTTACGTCTAAAGCGATTAATTAAGGCGTTATGTGACAATTGTTCATTGTTAAACAACGCCTCAATTAATGGCATAAGTCTAAATTTACTGGACTAATAATAAAATGTACAACACAAAAAGGCAAAAACAGAATAGATATTTCAATACCTATGTGATTTCTTTTATTTTGTAACACATACTGCTGTTATCCCATTATATCCCAAAGAAAGAATTAACAAAATTTCTTTTATGCGTTTTCAAGCTTTTTTTGCGAGTGTATTAAAATTATGCACCTATTAAGTACTTCCAAACAAATGACAGTACTTGTTTTATGATAAAATTATACGAAATATATTTTTGGTTTCATTTAAAAATATATGTACATCAACAAATAAATAATCTGTTGTAAGTATACTTTTTATGAATGATATACGGCCCAATTCAACTCTCTCCACTATTCAAAGATACTTCACTAAAATATTAGTGAAGCATATTTAGCTAATAAAGGGAGCTGAACTCGGTCCAGTATAGTTATTATAGTTCGATAGTTTCGTCTGTAACTGGAATATTAATATTTTCTGGATGAAATGAACCTGCGTTATTTGTCGAATTACTTTGAGGAATATTTCCAGGATAAATTGAAATCCCGCTGTCAGCTACAACAAAATTTTGATTTTTTTGTTGAATATTCTGATTATGCCTCGCATTAAAATTTTCTGGATGAACACTAACTCCGTTATTATTTAACGTTTCAATTGATCTTTGTACAAACTGCGGTACGTTTTCCTTTTGCTCTTTTTGTGTTTTCCTAGCTGCAATTTTCGCGTATTGAGGAACATTTGAAAATGGATTAGCTACATTATTGCTAGGTACTCTAATATTTGGCACATGATTTGAACCCGAAGGCACATTTCTTAAATCACTTTGTAATCGTGCTAAATTTTGCATCACTTTGGATGATAAATCCAAAGCGACTGATCCTGGTGGCACATTATAATTTGGTTTTGCAGTTGGAGGATGAACGGGAGAAATTTGAATGGGATTCACGGAAGGAGTGCTATTCACGGAAGGCGTACTATTCACGGTTGAAGTATTAGCCAATCGTGCTATTTCCATACCACTAATGGTATCAATGATTGAAGTATTCATGCCTGTAGTAAAACGGTTAGGATTCCAGGTTGAAGCTCTGCGAATGGGTTTTATGACTGAATTCTTAGGGGTAGAATTTATAGTTGAACTAGCACGGGAGGGATTCCAGGTTGTAGTACTACGAACGGTATTCTTGTTTGGAGTATTAATGGTTGAAGTACTGTGAGTCGAATACACATTTGAAGTTCTGGGAGTAGAATACGCATTTGAAGTGCTGGGAGTAGAATACGCATTTGAAGTACTGGCAGTAGAATTCGCATTTGAAGTATTGGGAGTAGAATACGCATTTGAAGTGCTCGGAGTAGAATACGCATTTGAAGTACTGGCAGTAGAATACGCATTTGAAGTACTGGTAGTAGAGGGGAATAAGTTAGTTAAGGTATTTTTCAAAAATGGATTTGTATGATGTTCTACAATTTGCTGAATATAACGCGCATGGTGACGATAATCTTGAGAAGGTGGTATCATTACCGACTTTGGGACAATTGGTCTCTTGTATCTAAAATTTAGATCAGATGATTTATCTGGAGGTTTCGGAGGTACAAAATTTGATCCCACTCCAGTTGAAGTGCTAAAAAATATAAAATAAAATTAGATTTTTGAATAAAATAATAAATTGTTAAATAAATAGAATAAACTTACCTTGGTACAGGAATATTTAACGAGTAATTGTTAGGTGCTAATCGAGCTTGAGCAACCTGAAAAACAAATTTACCCAATAAAAAAAATATATTCATCTTTAATTACAATCCTAATTAACGGATATAACGAAACAATAATTTTAAATCTTCTTTGACCGAAACAACAAATTTTCCTTTTTCTTTATTTTCATAATTTAAACTCACCAAATCTTTCGCTCGAGCTGAAACAAAAATAATAATTAGTAATCTTTAAAAGCTTGTAAACGCGTAATTGAATTATACACTGTCCACTGAGACAATTAATCTACTCGGCTTCTGTAATCTTTTGAAAATTGGACTGTCAATGAATTATACTTGAGTGTTTCATTAGATTAATAATTCCGACCACTTTTGCGGCCTTTTATGCACCAATTTAATGATTGCAAAAACTTAATGGATAATGTAAATAAAAATCTAAATTGAAAATCAACATACTTTCTTCATTTCTAAATTCCTCCCACGCAAGTCTTAAATCTTCGTCATTTAATTCTTCATGGGTAAGATTTTCAAGAAGCGATTGGTGATCACAGAATTTGTATAAGTTTGGTTTATGGCTTTCCCATAATTTTGCAAGAAGACGATCAGAAGGAAGAGTAGGTGTAGGTGGCTCATCAAAATCTTTATGCAAACTGAAAAAAAAGCAGCAATTAGAATTTTTTTGATTCTAGGCCGCCCAGTATTTCTTATTAGAGATAGAGAGCTAGTTAAAATCAATCAGTCATTAAAGTAAATGCGATTTGATTGGCTCTCTGTCTCCAATAAAAATACTGGGCGCTCTAGACTGTTCAAGCACTCGTTTCCAAAAAATTACTAACGAGCGAAGCGTGTCTAAAAAGTTTATAAAACAAGGTACATACCATATTTTTTTTTACAAACGCAAATTAATACAGCAAAAATTTATTTAAAAAAATATATTCTGGAAGAAATGTCAAATACTAATGTTAAAAATTATTGAAGCTAGCTTCAGCCCGTGCTTAATGAGCCTGTGCCAACTTCAGGACGTGCTCAAAATGATTGACACCACGGGTTTATCAAGATATGTTTAAAATGTTACTAAGCGCCACGGAAACCAGTTAGATGTCATTTTAATTACGGTGGTAAAAGAACGGCGTTCTAAAATGTTACAAAATGTTTTAGGACACTGCAAAACATTATAAAATGTTCCATAATATTTGAGAACGTCTCCGAATGCCATAAAATCTTCCAGGATGTTCCAAAATAATCTTAAATATTGTAGAGCGTTATACAGTGACTTTATATGCTTTAAAATGTTACAGAACGTACCAAAATACTCTAAAACATTTTAGAACACGTCAGAATGTCACACAATGATTTAAAATAATTTATGTTCTAAAATGCAGCAAAATGTTTTAGAATACTCAAAACGTTACAAAATATTATAAGATATTTAAGAACGCTTTAGAACACCATATATTCATGCAACATTCATGAACATTCCAGAATGTTATAGGGTTCTTATATGCTTTATTATGGTCTAAAATAATTAAGGACATTCCAGACTATTTTAAAACGTTATAAAATGTTACAGAATGCTTTTAAACGTCGTACAATCTTCCAGAACGTATCAAAACACTTCAGGGCACATCGGAATATTTTTACAATATTTTAAAATGCTGCAGAATGTTCTAGAACATTCCAAAATCTTATAAAATGTTCTAGAATTTTCGAAAACGGCTCAGAATGCCACACAATCCTCCAGGATGTCTCAGAACACTTTAGAACATACCGAATCACTCTAAAGGCTGGTTTATGATGGATTTAATTTAGGAATTTACATTAAGAAATTTAAATTCATAGTTTTAGATCATCATTTTCGTTCATTTTTTGAAATATAACCTAAAATTGACATTTTAAGTAGCCATTTTACATCGACAAAATTGTTTTACTTGCACAAATGATTGAATTTCAGTTTGATTTATTACTTTTATCATATAAATATGGGTGCTCTTCCACCATTTTCACGATATGAATAACTTCTCTGTGACAGTTGTCAATTTGGAATTTCTGACATATGAACCAATGTTTACGATAGGTTAGATTTATAATTGAGAAAATCTAAATTTGTAAGTTAAATCCATCATAAACCAGCCTTAAGACTGTTATACAATGTTTCAAAATGCTTTAGGATGTTCTAAAATGCTGCAGTATGTCTTAGATTACTCCAAAACGTTATAAAATGTTCCAGAATATTTCAGAACGTTTCAAAATGCCATAAAATATTCTAGGACGTCCCAAAACACTCAAGAACATTCCAGAACGTTATACAGTGATTCTATATACTTTAAAATGTTCCAGAATAGTTTATTTCAATCATAAATTTTACGGCCCGTACCATCCACCCAAAAATATATTTCTGAGAATGATATCAATCATTTTCATAGTAAAAACCATGACACAATCGGGCTTATTACAGTAGACAGAGATGGGCATAGCACAAGTGGGGCTCGGCATAAAACACCAGGGTACTCCGGATAAAATATTGCAAAGGAATATTTTATTTGATAAATTTTGAGATGTTTCAGCGCGCTGCGGATTCGCCAATTCCCAGCGGCGGAGCGTACGCTGATGATGAAATTGGAGATTGATACAAAGTATAATTCAATGTAGCGAGCCATACAAGACACTATCTCAGTCACATTATTTATCACAATGTTGATCACATATTATTAGCTAAATTTTCAAATTTCATCCACTGTAACTGGAATCCGTGGTTTTCATGTTTTTAATGCTCCAGGCACTCCACTACTATGTGTTTTAGTAAATAAACATACCTGTACATCCTCTGGAGATCATCTTCGTTGAAATGTCTCTTGATTTGGTGTTCGTCTACTACTCGGCACGATATGGCTAATTTTGTTACAGATCTACTATACACAGCTTCTTCCATTGTTCCCTAAAACAAAAATAAAAATATTAAATATACATAAATTAATGAGCTATAAGAAAAAATTGATTTGTTCATTTGTAAATGCAACCTCTACTGATTTAAAACTATTTTGAGCAATATTTACCATAGAAACAAATCTATAAATATAACAGTCTTTTGTTTGTCCAAATCTGTACACTCGAAAAACACTTTGTACATCGTATGCTGGGTTCCAGCTTACATCCATAAGAATAACACGGTTTGCAGCTGTAAAATTCAAACCCAATCCTCCAACTTTGTGAGATACTAAAAATAATCTAAAACAAAAAAGATTTTTTATTAATTAATATATTAAAATAAATTTTAAAATTACATGGATAAAATAATATTTTGAATTATAACGAGTGTGATTAAATAAAAAATTACTTGTCAAGTCCATCAAAAGAAATATTTCAAATGTGCCCCACGTTTTTATTTTATTAAAAGTTCCTTATCACCTTATCCATGTGATTTCGATAAACAGTAGCCTACTATACCTTGCATTATTATTTTTCTTGTCATTAAATTCGTTACAATATTTCATTCTTCGCTCAGGAGGAACAGTCCCGTCCATTCTATAATAGTCTCGTCCTTTTTCCCAATTTTCTCCGACCCTTTGTTTCAAAAACATTTCAATTAAATTCAATTCGTCAATTGATGACGAAAAAACTAATAATTTATCTTTGATTTTTCCGCATTCTTCAATCACAGAAAAAAGTGTCTGCATTTTCAGCCCATATGAAAAATTTGTCAATACATCATCCGGAAGGAAATTTTTAAACCATTCTAGTTCTAAAGCTGTATCTTCACTGTCAGGATCCAACGCTTTGACATAATCTTCATCATAAAGTTTCTGTTTCTTCTGGGTTGGCTCTTTCTTTTTATCGAATTTTAATTTCAACATTCCGGGATGTGTCCAAATATTTTGTAAAGCATGATAATTTTTAAATAATCTCTTATTTCTATCATTTAAGCTTTGTAAATAATGTTCGTAGAGCTGTATTTGAAGAGGAGTGAGTTGGAAAAATAAAACGTAGTCATGTTTTGCAGGTAAATATTGTTTTAGTTCACTTTCTTCGAACCTCTGGACGGTAGTTTCTAATTTTTTGTGCAAGATATGTGAACGTTTTTTCATTAAATGTATATCTTCTCTACTTGAATCTTCGTACTGACCGTTTACAATCGGATTAACGAATCTATTTTTAAATTCTTCGATTGTTCCCAATAAATGTGGTTTTACAAAATTAACCATGTAATAATATTCAATTAAATTGTTTTGTAAAGGTGTGCCGGTCAAAATTATCCGTCTACGTGTTCTTACTTTGCTCAAAGAAGTAAATCTCAATGTCTTACCATTTTTCAGCATATGGCCCTCATCGCATATTACTAAATCAGGTCCTGGATCTATCAAACTCTCCAACATATCTCGTTTATAAGATTCACTAATTTTATCCAATTTCTCTTCATTAACTAAAGTCTGAAATGACTCATAGCCCATTATTAGAGCCCCACCTTGTGATTTCCATCTTTTGACTTCGAACATTCTTTGGTTAATAGTTTTTTGACGATCAGGGCGAATGTCAAAGTAAGGTAACTTTTTTGGGCAATTCTTAAGAGTTTGATTCAATTCATTTAGCCAGTTGAAAACAGTAGAAAGAGGACAAACAATTAAAATATGTTTTACGTTTGTTTCCGGATGAGTGAATAAAGTATGAGCTAAAAGAACAACTTGCATGGTTTTGCCTAAACCCATACAATGGGCTAAAATACAACCAACGCCATCATTTTTCTTTGCCTGAGCGACTGATTCATAGCACACATCCCACATAAATTTAATTCCTTTCTTTTGATGTTCTTTCAAAGGGGTGACAAGTTTATGATGAACTGTTACTAAGGGTTGTTTCGTTTCTACGTCGAAATCCAGAACGTAGCCCACTTCTTCTTGGCTCAGTTGAGTCTCCGATAATAAGTTTTCAAGCTATTAAAGAAGAATTACAAATTAGAACAATATCAAATGTAAAATAGCACACTTACATCTTTTTGTTTCATTGAGAGACGTTCTTTCCTCTCGGATTCTTCCTTGTCGGCTTTTTGGGTTTCTTCTTCCAATTCACTGTCTTTCAAAACCTAAAAATTGAGAACATTGATTTAAAATAATAAATAAAGACGTTTAACCCTCCGTTAGTGTTCTCGAAAAAAGTTTCACGGTTGGTGTTGTGGGGTATGTCATACCCCATATGAAAGTCCTCTCAAGCTATTTTAAATTCTAAAATATGATAATTTTTCTGTTTGCACATGTTCTACAACTTGTTACCAAGTGATATAAACTGAACAAAATGTATCCAGCTATATTTATTGTAAAAATAGAAAAGATAAATCAAAATAACAGCAAGTCTGCCTTGGAAAAAGCATACATCAATATTATCGCTCATAAATACTTCTAATATCATCACACATCAAAGATCTCACAGTATTTTTCGAGAAGAAGGATCAAATAAGTAAAGCAAGAAAAAATTACTCAAGTATCATCAAAGAAAAAAAAATTATTGCTCCTCAAACTGGGCACAGTTTTTGCAACTCAAAATTGCATGTTCCAAGCACAGTGGAATTCTACATCGCTTACAAGCATTAAATGTCTTTTTAATACATAAGCATTATATTGCGCACGTTTTTCTGGGCAGTAAATGGCTCTTTGACTTTTGAGTGCGCCAAGTATAATTAGCGTGTGACAAGTAATCTTGTCGCACGCAAATCATTTACCGGTAAGAAAAATTAGCGCAAAATGGTACTTATCCCGCATTCGTAATGAAAAATAGTATCTGCAACTCGTGCGGTGTTGTCAATTACCCACTTGAGCGAATGAACGCACTTGCTTCGTTCGTGTGCGCCCAACTTCGCTTTCGTGGGCAATCGACAACTTATCGCACTTGTTGCACAATTAACTATTCTATCTTTGTTTCTAGGACAAACAGAACATCTTCTGCGTGTCTTTTGTCATTTGGCTAAATTGGCCTTAAAAAATACCAAAATATGAAATAGCTTATTGTATAACGTAATATAATTTTAAATTTAGAATGACATCGACAGAAATTGAAATTATAGCTTCGAATACTTTATATATTTTCCGATAAAAGTTGTCAATTTGCAGAAAATCGAGGAATAATTTTGTATCGTCTCAAAACGTGCTAGATGCTGCCATCTACTAGCCTCTTGTGGAACTATACTCCAAATTTTAATAAAATTGCAGTAAATCGAAAAAAACTTTCAAGTAAACTCATGTTTTTTTTCGAAAATAATTAAGGTCTTTCATATAACATTTTTAATTGGAGCCCTAATTTTGACAGAAATCGGCGAATTATGGCAATAATACAGATTTCTGACTGAACCAGAACCGTAACAAAAAAATTGTAAATGACAGAGTTGAATTATTTTTTAAAAATAATATGACCTTACTTGAAAGATTTTTTTCGATTGACAGCCTTAATTTCGAGTTGACAAAGCAAGTAATTTTTTCATATAATTGTATCAAAATCACACAATTGGAGTCGTAAATCTAAATTTTCTTCCAAGTAAACCTATATTATTTTTTGAAAATAGTTGGGGTACTTTATATAAATTTTTTCGATTAGAGCCCTCATTCTGACACAAATCGTTAATATATGGCAATAACACTAGTTTCTGACTGAACCAGGGCCGTAATAAAAAATTAGTTGAAGACAAACTCTAAATATTTTTTGGAAATATTATGAGTTTACTTGAAAGATTTTTTCGGTTAACGGTCTTAATTTCGAGTAAACGGCGTCAGAAACTTTTGTTCAAAAAACGATAAATTACTAAAAAAATTTCATGTAATCGACAGAAATTGAAATTTTAGTGTCGAATTCTTCATTTATTTCTCGATAAAAGTAGTCAATTCGCGGAAAATCGAGGAATAATTTTGTATCGTCTCAAAACGTGCTAGATGCTGCCACCTACTAGCCTCTTGTGGAACTATACTCCAAATTTTAATAAAATCGCAGTAAATCGAAAAAAACTTTCAAGTAAACTCATGTTTTTTTTCGAAAATAATTAGGGTCTTTCATATAACATTTTTAATTGGAGCCCTAATTTTGACAGAAATCGGCGAATTATGGCAATAATACGGATTTCTGACTGAACCAGAACCGTAATAAAAAAATTGTAGATGACAGAGTTGAATTATTTTTTGAAAATAATATGACCTTACTTGAAATATTTTTTCGATTGACAGCCTTAATTTCGAGTTGACAAAGCAAGTAATTTTTTTATATAATTGTATCAAAATCACAAAATTGGGGTCGTAAATCTAAATTTTCTTCCAAGTAAACCTATATTATTTTTTGAAAATAGTTGGGATACTTTATATAAATTTTTTCGTTTAGAGCCCTCATTCTGACTCAAATCGTTAATATATGGCAATAACACTAATTTCTGACTGAACCAGGGCCGTAATCAAAAATTAGTTAATGACAAACTCTGAGTATATTTTGAAAATATTATGAGTTTACTTGAAAGATTTTTTCGGTTAACGGTCTTAATTTCGAGTAAACGGTGTCAGAAACTTTTGTTCAAAAATCGATAAATTACTAAAAAATTTTCACGTAATCGACAGAAATTGAAATTGTAGTGTCGAATTCTTCATTTATTTCTCGATAAAAGTAGTCAATTCGCGAAAAACCGAGGAATAATTTTGTATCGTCTCAAAACGTGCTAGATGCTGCCATCTACTAGCCTCTTATGGAACTATACTCCAAATTTTAATAAGATTGCAGTAAATCGAAAAAAACTTTCAAGAAAACTCATGTTTTTTTTCGAAAATAATTACGGTCTTTCATATAACATTTTTTGATTGGAGCCCTAATTTTGACAGAAATCGGCGAATTATGGCAATAATACAGATTTCTGACTGAACCAGAACCGTAATCAAAAAATTGTAAATGACAGAGTTGAATTATTTTTTAAAAATAATATGACCTTACTTGAAAGATTTTTTCGATTGACAGCCTTAATTTCGAGTTGACAAAGCAAGTAATTTTTTCATATAATTGTATCAAAATCACAAAATTGGAGTCGTAAATCTAAATTTTCTTCCAAGTAAACCTATATTATTTTTTGAAAATAGTTGGGGTACTTTATATAAATTTTTTCGATTAGAGTCCTCATTCTGACTCAAATCGTTAATATATGGCAATAACACTAATTTCTGACTGAACCAGGGCCGTAATCAAAAATTAGTTAATGACAAACTCTGAGTATTTTTTGAAAATATTATGAGTTTACTTGAAAGATTTTTTCGGTTAACGGTCTTAATTTCGAGTAAACGGTGTCAGAAACTTTTGTTCAAAAATCGATAAATTACTAAAAAATTTTCACGTAATCGACAGAAATTGAAATTGTAGTGTCGAATTCTTCATTTATTTCTCGATAAAAGTAGTCAATCCGCGAAAAACCGGGGAATAATTTTGTATCGTCTCAAAACGTGCTAGATGCTGCCATCTACTAGCCTCTTATGGAACTATACTCCAAATTTTAATAAGATTGCAGTAAATCGAAAAAAACTTTCAAACTCATGTTTTTTTTCGAAAATAATTAAGGTCTTTCATATAACATTTTTAATTGGAGCCCTAATTTTGACAGAAATCGGCGAATTATGGCAATAATACAGATTTCTGACTGAACCAGAACCGTAATCAAAAAATTGTAAATGACAGAGTTGAATTATTTTTTAAAAATAATATGACCTTACTTGAAAGATTTTTTCGATTGACAGCCTTAATTTCGAGTTGACAAAGCAAGTAATTTTTTCATATAATTGTATCAAAATCACAAAATTGGAGTCGTAAATCTAAATTTTCTTCCAAGTAAACCTATATTATTTTTTGAAAATAGTTGGGGTACTTTATATAAATTTTTTCGATTAGAGTCCTCATTCTGACTCAAATCGTTAATATATGGCAATAACACTAATTTCTGACTGAACCAGGGCCGTAATCAAAAATTAGTTAATGACAAACTCTGAGTATATTTTGAAAATATTATGAGTTTACTTGAAAGATTTTTTCGGTTAACGGTCTTAATTTCGAGTAAACGGTGTCAGAAACTTTTGTTCAAAAATCGATAAATTACTAAAAAATTTTCACGTAATCGACAGAAATTGAAATTGTAGTGTCGAATTCTTCATTTATTTCTCGATAAAAGTAGTCAATCCGCGAAAAACCGGGGAATAATTTTGTATCGTCTCAAAACGTGCTAGATGCTGCCATCTACTAGCCTCTTATGGAACTATACTCCAAATTTTAATAAGATTGCAGTAAATCGAAAAAAACTTTCAAACTCATGTTTTTTTTCGAAAATAATTAAGGTCTTTCATATAACATTTTTAATTGGAGCCCTAATTTTGACAGAAATCGGCGAATTATGGCAATAATACAGATTTCTGACTGAACCAGAACCGTAATCAAAAAATTGTAAATGACAGAGTTGAATTATTTTTTAAAAATAATATGACCTTACTTGAAAGATTTTTTCGATTGACAGCCTTAATTTCGAGTTGACAAAGCAAGTAATTTTTTCATATAATTGTATCAAAATCACAAAATTGGAGTCGTAAATCTAAATTTTCTTCCAAGTAAACCTATATTATTTTTTGAAAATAGTTGGGGTACTTTATATAAATTTTTTCGATTAGAGTCCTCATTCTGACTCAAATCGTTAATATATGGCAATAACACTAATTTCTGACTGAACCAGGGCCGTAATCAAAAATTAGTTAATGACAAACTCTGAGTATATTTTGAAAATATTATGAGTTTACTTGAAAGATTTTTTCGGTTAACGGTCTTAATTTCGAGTAAACGGTGTCAGAAACTTTTGTTCAAAAATCGATAAATTACTAAAAAATTTTCACGTAATCGACAGAAATTGAAATTGTAGTGTCGAATTCTTCATTTATTTCTCGATAAAAGTAGTCAATCCGCGAAAAACCGGGGAATAATTTTGTATCGTCTCAAAACGTGCTAGATGCTGCCATCTACTAGCCTCTTATGGAACTATACTCCAAATTTTAATAAGATTGCAGTAAATCGAAAAAAACTTTCAAGATAACTCATGTTTTTTTTCGAAAATAATTACGGTCTTTCATATAACATTTTTTGATTGGAGCCCTAATTTTGACAGAAATCGGCGAATTATGGCAATAATACAGATTTCTGACTGAACCAGAACCGTAATCAAAAAATTGTAAATGACAGAGTTGAATTATTTTTTAAAAATAATATGACCTTACTTGAAAGATTTTTTCGATTGACAGCCTTAATTTCGAGTTGACAAAGCAAGTAATTTTTTCATATAATTGTATCAAAATCACAAAATTGGAGTCGTAAATCTAAATTTTCTTCCAAGTAAACCTATATTATTTTTTGAAAATAGTTGGGGTACTTTATATAAATTTTTTCGATTAGAGTCCTCATTCTGACTCAAATCGTTAATATATGGCAATAACACTAATTTCTGACTGAACCAGGGCCGTAATCAAAAATTAGTTAATGACAAACTCTGAGTATTTTTTGAAAATATTATGAGTTTACTTGAAAGATTTTTTCGGTTAACGGTCTTAATTTCGAGTAAACGGTGTCAGAAACTTTTGTTCAAAAATCGATAAATTACTAAAAAATTTTCACGTAATCGACAGAAATTGAAATTGTAGTGTCGAATTCTTCATTTATTTCTCGATAAAAGTAGTCAATCCGCGAAAAACCGGGGAATAATTTTGTATCGTCTCAAAACGTGCTAGATGCTGCCATCTACTAGCCTCTTATGGAACTATACTCCAAATTTTAATAAGATTGCAGTAAATCGAAAAAAACTTTCAAGATAACTCATGTTTTTTTTCGAAAATAATTACGGTCTTTCATATAACATTTTTTGATTGGAGCCCTAATTTTGACAGAAATCGGCGAATTATGGCAATAATACAGATTTCTGACTGAACCAGAACCGTAATCAAAAAATTGTAAATGACAGAGTTGAATTATTTTTTAAAAATAATATGACCTTACTTGAAAGATTTTTTCGATTGACAGCCTTAATTTCGAGTTGACAAAGCAAGTAATTTTTTCATATAATTGTATCAAAATCACAAAATTGGAGTCGTAAATCTAAATTTTCTTCCAAGTAAACCTATATTATTTTTTGAAAATAGTTGGGGTACTTTATATAAATTTTTTCGATTAGAGTCCTCATTCTGACTCAAATCGTTAATATATGGCAATAACACTAATTTCTGACTGAACCAGGGCCGTAATCAAAAATTAGTTAATGACAAACTCTGAGTATATTTTGAAAATATTATGAGTTTACTTGAAAGATTTTTTCGGTTAACGGTCTTAATTTCGAGTAAACGGTGTCAGAAACTTTTGTTCAAAAATCGATAAATTACTAAAAAATTTTCACGTAATCGACAGAAATTGAAATTGTAGTGTCGAATTCTTCATTTATTTCTCGATAAAAGTAGTCAATCCGCGAAAAACCGGGGAATAATTTTGTATCGTCTCAAAACGTGCTAGATGCTGCCATCTACTAGCCTCTTATGGAACTATACTCCAAATTTTAATAAGATTGCAGTAAATCGAAAAAAACTTTCAAACTCATGTTTTTTTTCGAAAATAATTAAGGTCTTTCATATAACATTTTTAATTGGAGCCCTAATTTTGACAGAAATCGGCGAATTATGGCAATAATACAGATTTCTGACTGAACCAGAACCGTAATCAAAAAATTGTAAATGACAGAGTTGAATTATTTTTTAAAAATAATATGACCTTACTTGAAAGATTTTTTCGATTGACAGCCTTAATTTCGAGTTGACAAAGCAAGTAATTTTTTCATATAATTGTATCAAAATCACAAAATTGGAGTCGTAAATCTAAATTTTCTTCCAAGTAAACCTATATTATTTTTTGAAAATAGTTGGGGTACTTTATATAAATTTTTTCGATTAGAGTCCTCATTCTGACTCAAATCGTTAATATATGGCAATAACACTAATTTCTGACTGAACCAGGGCCGTAATCAAAAATTAGTTAATGACAAACTCTGAGTATTTTTTGAAAATATTATGAGTTTACTTGAAAGATTTTTTCGGTTAACGGTCTTAATTTCGAGTAAACGGTGTCAGAAACTTTTGTTCAAAAATCGATAAATTACTAAAAAATTTTCACGTAATCGACAGAAATTGAAATTGTAGTGTCGAATTCTTCATTTATTTCTCGATAAAAGTAGTCAATCCGCGAAAAACCGGGGAATAATTTTGTATCGTCTCAAAACGTGCTAGATGCTGCCATCTACTAGCCTCTTATGGAACTATACTCCAAATTTTAATAAGATTGCAGTAAATCGAAAAAAACTTTCAAACTCATGTTTTTTTTCGAAAATAATTAAGGTCTTTCATATAACATTTTTAATTGGAGCCCTAATTTTGACAGAAATCGGCGAATTATGGCAATAATACAGATTTCTGACTGAACCAGAACCGTAATCAAAAAATTGTAAATGACAGAGTTGAATTATTTTTTAAAAATAATATGACCTTACTTGAAAGATTTTTTCGATTGACAGCCTTAATTTCGAGTTGACAAAGCAAGTAATTTTTTCATATAATTGTATCAAAATCACAAAATTGGAGTCGTAAATCTAAATTTTCTTCCAAGTAAACCTATATTATTTTTTGAAAATAGTTGGGGTACTTTATATAAATTTTTTCGATTAGAGTCCTCATTCTGACTCAAATCGTTAATATATGGCAATAACACTAATTTCTGACTGAACCAGGGCCGTAATCAAAAATTAGTTAATGACAAACTCTGAGTATATTTTGAAAATATTATGAGTTTACTTGAAAGATTTTTTCGGTTAACGGTCTTAATTTCGAGTAAACGGTGTCAGAAACTTTTGTTCAAAAATCGATAAATTACTAAAAAATTTTCACGTAATCGACAGAAATTGAAATTGTAGTGTCGAATTCTTCATTTATTTCTCGATAAAAGTAGTCAATCCGCGAAAAACCGGGGAATAATTTTGTATCGTCTCAAAACGTGCTAGATGCTGCCATCTACTAGCCTCTTATGGAACTATACTCCAAATTTTAATAAGATTGCAGTAAATCGAAAAAAACTTTCAAACTCATGTTTTTTTTCGAAAATAATTAAGGTCTTTCATATAACATTTTTAATTGGAGCCCTAATTTTGACAGAAATCGGCGAATTATGGCAATAATACAGATTTCTGACTGAACCAGAACCGTAATCAAAAAATTGTAAATGACAGAGTTGAATTATTTTTTAAAAATAATATGACCTTACTTGAAAGATTTTTTCGATTGACAGCCTTAATTTCGAGTTGACAAAGCAAGTAATTTTTTCATATAATTGTATCAAAATCACAAAATTGGAGTCGTAAATCTAAATTTTCTTCCAAGTAAACCTATATTATTTTTTGAAAATAGTTGGGGTACTTTATATAAATTTTTTCGATTAGAGTCCTCATTCTGACTCAAATCGTTAATATATGGCAATAACACTAATTTCTGACTGAACCAGGGCCGTAATCAAAAATTAGTTAATGACAAACTCTGAGTATATTTTGAAAATATTATGAGTTTACTTGAAAGATTTTTTCGGTTAACGGTCTTAATTTCGAGTAAACGGTGTCAGAAACTTTTGTTCAAAAATCGATAAATTACTAAAAAATTTTCACGTAATCGACAGAAATTGAAATTGTAGTGTCGAATTCTTCATTTATTTCTCGATAAAAGTAGTCAATCCGCGAAAAACCGGGGAATAATTTTGTATCGTCTCAAAACGTGCTAGATGCTGCCATCTACTAGCCTCTTATGGAACTATACTCCAAATTTTAATAAGATTGCAGTAAATCGAAAAAAACTTTCAAGATAACTCATGTTTTTTTTCGAAAATAATTACGGTCTTTCATATAACATTTTTTGATTGGAGCCCTAATTTTGACAGAAATCGGCGAATTATGGCAATAATACAGATTTCTGACTGAACCAGAACCGTAATCAAAAAATTGTAAATGACAGAGTTGAATTATTTTTTAAAAATAATATGACCTTACTTGAAAGATTTTTTCGATTGACAGCCTTAATTTCGAGTTGACAAAGCAAGTAATTTTTTCATATAATTGTATCAAAATCACAAAATTGGAGTCGTAAATCTAAATTTTCTTCCAAGTAAACCTATATTATTTTTTGAAAATAGTTGGGGTACTTTATATAAATTTTTTCGATTAGAGTCCTCATTCTGACTCAAATCGTTAATATATGGCAATAACACTAATTTCTGACTGAACCAGGGCCGTAATCAAAAATTAGTTAATGACAAACTCTGAGTATTTTTTGAAAATATTATGAGTTTACTTGAAAGATTTTTTCGGTTAACGGTCTTAATTTCGAGTAAACGGTGTCAGAAACTTTTGTTCAAAAATCGATAAATTACTAAAAAATTTTCACGTAATCGACAGAAATTGAAATTGTAGTGTCGAATTCTTCATTTATTTCTCGATAAAAGTAGTCAATCCGCGAAAAACCGGGGAATAATTTTGTATCGTCTCAAAACGTGCTAGATGCTGCCATCTACTAGCCTCTTATGGAACTATACTCCAAATTTTAATAAGATTGCAGTAAATCGAAAAAAACTTTCAAGATAACTCATGTTTTTTTTCGAAAATAATTACGGTCTTTCATATAACATTTTTTGATTGGAGCCCTAATTTTGACAGAAATCGGCGAATTATGGCAATAATACAGATTTCTGACTGAACCAGAACCGTAATCAAAAAATTGTAAATGACAGAGTTGAATTATTTTTTAAAAATAATATGACCTTACTTGAAAGATTTTTTCGATTGACAGCCTTAATTTCGAGTTGACAAAGCAAGTAATTTTTTCATATAATTGTATCAAAATCACAAAATTGGAGTCGTAAATCTAAATTTTCTTCCAAGTAAACCTATATTATTTTTTGAAAATAGTTGGGGTACTTTATATAAATTTTTTCGATTAGAGTCCTCATTCTGACTCAAATCGTTAATATATGGCAATAACACTAATTTCTGACTGAACCAGGGCCGTAATCAAAAATTAGTTAATGACAAACTCTGAGTATTTTTTGAAAATATTATGAGTTTACTTGAAAGATTTTTTCGGTTAACGGTCTTAATTTCGAGTAAACGGTGTCAGAAACTTTTGTTCAAAAATCGATAAATTACTAAAAAATTTTCACGTAATCGACAGAAATTGAAATTGTAGTGTCGAATTCTTCATTTATTTCTCGATAAAAGTAGTCAATCCGCGAAAAACCGGGGAATAATTTTGTATCGTCTCAAAACGTGCTAGATGCTGCCATCTACTAGCCTCTTATGGAACTATACTCCAAATTTTAATAAGATTGCAGTAAATCGAAAAAAACTTTCAAACTCATGTTTTTTTTCGAAAATAATTAAGGTCTTTCATATAACATTTTTAATTGGAGCCCTAATTTTGACAGAAATCGGCGAATTATGGCAATAATACAGATTTCTGACTGAACCAGAACCGTAATCAAAAAATTGTAAATGACAGAGTTGAATTATTTTTTAAAAATAATATGACTTTACTTGAATGATTTTTTGCGATTGACAGCCTTAATTTCGAGTTGACAAAGCAAGTAATTTTTTCATATAATTGTATCAAAATCACAAAATTGGAGTCGTAAATCTAAATTTTCTTCCAAGTAAACCTATATTATTTTTTGAAAATAGTTGGGGTACTTTATATAAATTTTTTCGATTAGAGTCCTCATTCTGACACAAATCGTTAATATATGGCAATAACACTAATTTCTGAGTGAACCAGGGCCTAGCATTGTAGTGAGATGTGCGTTCATATTTTAAGAATAATTACACAATAAATTATTGGGATGGAATATCAAACAAAAATGTACATAGGGCTTTTCTACATCTACATAAGAAGTTACTTTAAAAGTGTACCGGGGTATATCATACCCCAACCTACTTCCAGCAAGTCTGATGCTCAATTGAAAGTTTATACATAGTTGTATAAAAGTCTGTTCTCTTTGTTCAAGTATAATCCTAAGCTACTGAGAAAAAGAAATCACTTGTTTGTCTTAAATTGATTTTACGATTGGAAATAGAGTTAATGGGGTATGACATACCCCACAACACTAACGAAGGGTTAATACAGACCTCTCTAATATTTCTTCGTCCTTTTTTATTCTTTTTTGGAGACATTTCATCATCAGATTCTCGTTTTCTTTTCGTTTCGATTCTAAAAGTTTGAAAATTATTTTATAATCAAGTTTATACAAAACTGTTTTCATTTATTGACTTACATTTGAATATCGCTATCATTTGAATCGGTATCTGTGCTTAAAACAATTGGATCATCTTCTGAATCAGAATCAATTATGGATCTGTAAAAATATTTAGTATATTTATAAATAAAAACTTCTGTGAAAATCGTAATAGAATAATATTGATATTATTGTGGATAGTATAGTTATTGAAAGGAAACGAATATTTTAAATGTTACTGTAACTTCAGGGCTATCCCAGGGATCTAATCTTGGACCTCTGCTTCTTATTATTTTAATTAATAACATATCTTCTTATTTCGCACATTCTAATATCTTACAGATGAGTTAAAAACTTATCATACAATTATTGAATCCATTAGAAATTATATTTATTACTTTTTCTCTTCTTGTGAGATCTGTTTGAAGTAAATACACTCGGCAAAAAAAACGCACCACTTGAAACCGCCATAACTCGGTTGATTTTGATCGAAAATGGATGAATCCTTGAATTTCGCAAATCTTGAAGCTTTCTCTTTCAGAGCATGTAAGTTATTCCGACGCCAAATTCATCGCACTCTCTACAACACCCCTAAGAAAAAAAAAGTTCTTGATGTCAAAAAAAGTCGAACTTTGACAACTTGTGTTGGGTGCAGAAATAATCGCGGACTCAATTCATGACCCAGGAAATCAAGTTCATTCATTTTCCTTTGAATTGCACAAAAAATCGAGTGTCTACGACGATTTGGCGTAAAGTTATGAGCTAAACAAAGAAAATTACATTTTGCGCTTAATTTTTTTTTCTGGCAGGTGCCAGAGGATAAATTTGGTTTCAAAACACATTAAGGTTGAACGCCTACTACCCCGAAAGTCATAATAAAATCTATTTCATTTCTCAACTAAAATCAGAAATTTGGACATGTAAATTAATGACTTGAATTTAGATGTCACTTGAGATAACTTATAAATGAATTCATCTCATTGTTTATTTACTAAAAACATTAAATAAATGTCTTTTGACTTGTGTATTTTTTCGCAAGAAAAGAGCTGGCAACAGTGCAGCTAGCCCAAGCACATGTTTGTTGTCATTTAAAGTGTTCTTTTAACTGTCATTCATAAATTGAAGAAATGAATAATAAAACACATCTCAATTTAGACATAACGGAAGATTCGCAAAAAGAAAAATTATAACATGGAATAAAAGTACAAGTGATTTTATGAAGAAAAAACATTTAAAATGTAGGAACTCCGATACAAAATAAAAAATAGATGAATTAAACAAAAATGTGCAATAATTATATTTCAAGCATTGTTTGTACTCTATTACAGATTTTATATTATTTTCCTACATGCACAAACATAATATTATTATTCTTATTATTCTTTTTATTTTATTTTTCATGACAATACTTAATTTATTGAATAAAAACAGATCACAAAATCACATTTTTGTGCGCATAATAAACTTGAGTATTCAACTAAGAAAAACTAAATTCTTTAAAATAAGCAATAACGCTAGGATTTAAATACTCGCGCGATTTTTATCCAACGTTGCCAAGCTTCCAATTTCAATATGGCTGACAAATATTTTCGTGAATCTCTGATCATTTAGATTAAAATATCTATAAAACTGCACGTCAAAATTTCTTGTTATAGTTTTGAGGTGATCTACGAGAATTGGCAAATATAAATAACAGTTTTTTATATTTCTCTATCCAAAATTGTGGTTGAATAAGATGAAAAATGTGCGTTTCACAGAGCATAAGAGATGAGTCCCCATTGACTACATGATAAATACACAGTTTTAAAAAATTTATTACACAAAAACTATACGTCAGAACTTTCTCAAAAAATTAGATCAGATGTATTCTATTCGATTGAAATATACAAAAAAAGAACAGCCTTTTATATCCACCTTGCTCTAATGATCGTACTACCTTAATTTGCACCAAAAAGGCGCAAAATATATATTTTTTTGTATAATTCATAGCTTTGCGCCAAATTATTGCAAACACTCGATTTTTTTTGCATCCGGTATAAATTTTCAAAGTTTGACATCAAGAGAATTTTTTTTTCTCAGAGATGTGGTAGTGAATACGATTAACTTGACGTCGAACTAATTTACATGCCCTAAAGGAGAAAACTTCAAAATTTCCTAAACTTAAAGATTCATCCATTTCCGATCAAAATCAATCGAGTTATGGCAGTTTGAAAAATCGGTATTTTTGGTGCATTTTCAAATATATAATGGCGATATTGCCAGAATTTCGTTAAAAGTAATTATTTCGGAACCAAAAATTAGTTTTACTTTTTGTTCGATAATTGGATAGTAACTTTTGCCCATTTTACAGGTTACTAGAAGAAATTGTAGACACAGAACCGCCGGGACACATTAAAATAACTTTTATGTACAAAAACTTTCTTGTTTAAAAATTTTCCAAGATATATTTAAATATTTAATGTAGTAAATCGTTATGATTAACTAAATACTCGTACGTACTGTCGCCATTATTTTTTTATTTCTATAATATTTAGGAATTAATTACAAAGGATTATATAAATTTTTAAGAGGAGGATCATAACTTATTTGCATTAAATTAGAATTATGAAATTCGACTTACAATTTTTTAGGGGGCTTTTCTTTATCAGCATTTTGTAAATATTTTTCTTCCTGTTTCTTCAACATTTCATTCGCTGCGGAATCATTTGTGGAATCTGTATCCGAAGAATTATGGCTTAATAATGTCAATCGTCCAGTCAATAGTTTATCTTTACGCCATTTTGCATTAGGGTCTTCATTTTCCTAAAAAAAATATATAACATTTTATGATTACATACGTTTTAGGCAGAAAAGAAGCAAATATAATTACCATAATTTCTAAATCTTTTTCCTTTTCATCGCCTTTATTTTTATTTTTATTTGAATTGTTGTCGGTAATTTCTATAACATCACTGTCAGAATCATCTGATAATATTTCTGTGTCGTTGAGCAGATCATCCCCAACTTCGGGCATATATTCAGTTTCAGGACTTTTTTTCTGTTCAGTATAAAGTACCAAGCTTGACTGAACAGAGCATGAAGTGGTGACCGACTTAAAGGAACTATCAGAGTCAGTATCTGAAGAAAGAGAAGATTTGGAGCTCCTGGAGGCCTGCTTAAGACGTTTTTTTTTTCGTTTAGTTCGTGTTTCTGAAACGTCTGTCTCGTCCTCACTAGTAGAAAATAATCCATTCCGTCTTTTCAAGCAACTCAGATCTGTTAATCTAGATCAGAAAAAAAAAATTACACAAAGCAAATAAAATTTGATATAATTACCTTTTTATTTCTTCGTCGCTGTCTTCGTCCTTATTTGAATAAACTTTATAATGCTTGCCCCCTACATGAGTTAATCCATAACATTGATCAAAATCTATTCTTTCTAGTACTACTACAGGTTTTAAATCAAATTTCAAATCCCTATTTAAATTTACTTTAACAGCCATTTTCAATTTAGGATCTGTTTCTTTTTGTTTTTCATTTTCAGATTCTTTTGATTCAGAATCTTGTATATTTTCGCCAAAATTTTCTTGCAATTCAGCTTGTTCTGCAGCAAGATTTATATCCTCTAAATAAAAACTAGCGCTACTAGGTTCCCAAGGAATTCTAGGGCGTTCCACTTCAGATTCCGACTCCGAATCAGATTTTATTTTGGAATCAGTAGAATCTGCAACCGATGTTTCAGAATCAGTAGACGAAATATCAGATACATCGTTGTTTAATGCTCTATATGCCATCTCTCTTTCGTATTCTGAGTTACAATCACTGATTTCTTCATTATCTTTTTCTACAACTTCTTTTTTGGGCTCTAAAAGCTCATTTTCAAATTTTATTTGGCTATTTTCAACTAATATCAAGTCATCATTTTCAATTTTAATATGTAAATCGTGTTTGGTTAAATCCAGGCTATTAAATTCTTCTGTGACATCAGAATCTCCTTCTGGATTATTAGATTCATCATTGAAATCCTCTTGAATTCTCGCTAATAAATCTTTTTGGCTATCAATTTCACTTCTGTCAGGCTCTCTTATAATTGTTTCATTTGAAAATGTGCTTCTAGCGTCTTCAGTGGGCTCTACTTTCACTTCGACTGAAGTTTGAGATTCTGATTCTTTTGGTTGAGTTATAGTTTTTTTTGTTGGGCTTTTTCGATGAGGTCCTGTCCTTTTTTTAGCTACATTTCTTCTAACCGGCGTTATCGGAACATCGTTCACATTCTTCTGTTCTTCTATTTTATCAGGTGCTTTATTAACCGAAATTTCATTTTGCTTGGAAGAACTAGAAGAGTTTTGTACTTTTGATTGAATTTTAGCTTCTCTCCTTTTTGTTGGGCTTTTTCGATGGGGCCCTGTACTTTTTTTCGCTACGTTTCTTCTAACAGGTGTTATCGGAACATCGTCCACTGTTTTCTCTTTTTCTGTTATATCAGAGGAAGTTTGCTGAGTTAATTCTGTGATTTCATTGTTCTCTGCGATTATTTCAATTTTCTTGGAAGCTTCTTTTTTTGAAAAAACTTCATTTTGCTTGGAAGAAACCCGATTTTCTTCTAAAATATCAGTATCTTCGTTTTGTGTAACAGAACTACTTTGATCATTTACTGGTAACGCTTTTACAATTTTTTCTAAGAGAGCTACTTTGTCAACAGTATCATCTTTTCTTTTACTAGGTTTCAAACTGAGACTGAGTTTTCTTCTATTTTTCTGTTTATTTTTACAGATTTTTGATGTTGACGGTTCCTCTAAATCGTCGTTACATTTTTGTTCCGTTTCAGTTTGATTAGTATTACTTTTTTCAATTAATTTATCACAGATTATACCATTTTCTTTAATATTTGAACATTTTGCACGCCATTCTTCAATTGTTCGTGTTTTGTCCTCTTTCATACTCTGAAAGTTTTCAATAACTTTGTCATAAAATGAGTAAAGTTGAGTAGTTACTTTTTGGGCTTGTTTGACGGTAAATACTTTTTTATATTTGTCAGAATATTCATTAATACGTTTGCCAAATAATTCGTGAAAAACTATAAACTCATTTTCACACCCACGAAAGAAAGAAAAAAGATCATCATGTTCTGTTTGAGTTAGATTACGTTCTAAATCTGATCCATTGTTTTGGGTTAAATTTTCGTTGTTATCGTCGAATTCCGCAAGATGGGGTGAACTAAATTGCTCATTTTCAATCATTTCTTCAGTGTTTGCTAAAGCGAGTTGTGAACAAGACATTCGGTCTTCTTGAGAATCTTGACTTAATAGCTCTATTATTTCATTTTCTTCATTGTTATTTGTGCTGAAAATACAACATCAATACGAGCCCTAAGTCAAGTAATATCAATAAAATTTACCTCTTTTCCATCGATTTAAAACAATCGTACCGTAACTTCCAGAGAGGTTTAGGATCACATATAAAACAATTCCAAAAAGAAGATGCAAGTACTCTGTTGCGAATAAAATCTGTACCAAAATTGCGTTCAAGGCAATTCTACAAATAAAAACTGATGAAATAATATTCCAAATAAAAATAAGATAATTTACCTTGCAAAATATCACAGTACAAGAAGAACAGCAATATTTTTTCGCAGGTTCAGCACACCATCGACAATTCTTATCCGTTCCATCTTTGCACGTAAGAAAAATTGCGCTTCCATATCTACCTAAACAGTGAAAACATATCGACACTTTCAACGCAGGATGTGGATATGGCTTATCTGTTGTAACTGTAGCGCAGATTGTGCAGGCCCATTCATGTTTATCTAAAATTCAGATGAAAAATAACCTTAAAATTTACATTTCATAAAATTTTACCAAAATTTTCAAGCACAAATTTCTTTCTAAATGTTTCTTCTTCATCCGAAAAGAGAATAATAATGTCATTAGTATTTCTTTGCAGTTTCTCCAGATGAGACATTGTTCATACACACTCGAATATTATCACTTAATTGCTACACATTTTTAACTTAGATTTATTTTTGTTCTAACAAAAATGCTATGGAATAAAATATGATTACAATCACATTAACCACTTTTGACATCTGTCACATAACAATTGGAATGTACCGCTAATAACTTAACCCGAATAATAAACAACATACTGAAGTAAGCACACGAAAGTAATTTTTTGGTGTATTTTTACTAATTAGGTAAATTCCCCAACGGCATTAAGCCCATGACACACTGACAACAAAATTAATTTTGACGCTTGTGTTCCGAAAATCAATCGTCACCACTGATTTATAAAATAGGACTATTTTACTATTTAAATTTGACCAGCTAATACTACGATTTTTAAGAATATTGTACACGGCACGAAGTGTCATATGTATTAACAAACAGCTGATTGCTTATTGCTAACTTCACATTATATCTATAGTCTGTTTCAATTTTAGAACAGTCAAAGGCTTTTATATGGCCATGAGACTACGATTTAATCTTCTTGATTGATCGAAATGCGAACCAATTTCACAATTAGTTCAAATTTCGACCAATCAAAAAGTTTAAATCAGAGTTCCATAAGAGATTTGGACCGTTCTTAAGCATACAGTCAGTCTTAAATTAATTTTAAAGGCGATAATCTAGATTCTAGAAGACGGACACAAATAACGGTGTTTTAATTTTCATGAGTTGCACTCATCAAAACCAGGATTTTATTAAGTGAGTTGGTGTCTAGTGTGTCATCGGCTTTATACCGTGTTCACACCATGAGACCTATTCTAATTCTAAGCGACCGCTAGGCGACTGACAACAGTCGCCAAAGCAATGACGTCACAGAATAAAAACATGTATGGGGAACTTTGTTTTCTACGTTGGTATTAGATGGAACTGACTACAGTATTATGTTGGCATCTTGAATTTTGTTTGTCCAGCCTTTGCGCCATAAAACTAATTATAAAATATAATAAAGTGACTACTAGTACGATAAATACAAATATAAACTAAAAACACAAATAATAAACAAAAATTACGACACTGAGATAAATAAAGACGAGAAAAAACTAGAATAAACTACTTTACGATAATAATAAGTAAATGAAGCAAAGAAAAACTAATATAATAATCAAAAACCACCACAAGAATCAGATCCAAAACAATGAGTATAACTTTCGACTGCTTTTCGCAAAGAAGCTCGAAAATTGACTCACAAAGGGCCATAAAATAGTATCGGCGCGTTTTTTCTACATTTGAAAATTCTTAAATTTATGTCCCGCATCTATTCGCACATGCGCAAATAGTAAGCGACTACAGCCATAATACTTCTCAACTGCTTCGTAGCAGTCGCCAACGTACGCCATTTTCTTGGCGACTGATCGCCTCAAGTGACGTCATACTCTACTTTCTTAATAGTTGGGTAGAGGGCAATCGTATCGTACTCGCTAAATATGGCGGCCTCAAAGTCGCTAACTCGAATTAGAATAGACCTCCTGATGTATATTTGTTGTACGTGTTGTACGGAGAAAAATGGAACTAAAAAATCATATGAAAATGGCTTCGCCGCTATTTTGATCGCACAAAAGCAAGGTCACGAACTATATGCTGCTCATTTCAACTGACAGTTGTTTGTAGGTTAGCGTTAGTTTTATTCCTGGTTTTATTTGATACATTTCTTATATTTTCTATTTGTTTTTATTTTCTTCTTTTTTTAACTTTCCGCTTTTTTATACTTTTTAAAATTATTGCAGAAGTCGCTGTAATAACCATATAATCGGAGTTTGAACTCATTTTCAAAAATTTTATAATTATTTAAAGTTTTGCTAGTCAAAAATGAGTGTGACATAAATATGTATAAACAAATTTCTGTAAAACTTAAACAGTCAATTCAGGTTATGTCAACTGTTTGTAAACCACGGAAGAAGAAAACGAAGAGGATTTCGTATGATTTTTTGTTGTACCAGTGTGAACACATTTGTATATTTTTCATCTCACAAAATTGTTCTCTTCTTTTGCGTACAACACATACAACAAATATACATATAGTGTGAACACGGCATTACACTTCAAAATTGTTGGACACAGTACCAACATTCAGTACAATAATTTCATTTGTATTAATTAATTAAAGCATATCATTTTTTGGAGTTACTTTCACAATGTTCACAATAAAAAACAAATAAACCTAATAATTTAATCCAGAAATTTCATAATTATTCCGAAGCCATCTAGCGGTATGAAGCGGAACTCGCTTTTAGTGGATTCGTTTTGATTTCTCATGTTTGTGGTAAAATCGCTGATTCTCTTACAGTTTTTAATGTTATTTCTTGATATATTGCAACAAAATGCTGTTTTCTGATTTGTATGTGATTTCCAATCGATCTCCTTATTTTCTAGACTCATTATTTCATTTAAATTACAACTTCAGATCATTAAAATTAAGGGGCAGTGAATAATGAACACGCAAAAATTTGTAATAAAATTATTCTTTTCGCCAATTATTTTCCAATTGCATTTGATTTAAACTTAAAAATAATTATGAGGAAATAAAGGGAGAAGTAACGAAAGGAAGGGAAGAAGTACGAAACGGGAACATAGCAATCAGAAAAGATATGGAAGAGTCATATAAAAAAATTATAAGTAATATTGAGGGTATAAATAAAGAAATAGATCAAATAAAGGAAAAAGAGAAAATGTGGGTGAAAGAAAATAAGGAAAGAAAACTTAAAAGAAGAAATTGGAAATTTTATTAAAGATGAATTAAATACCCATATAAAATTGTGGAGGCGTACAAGGTTAAACAGATAACGGAAAGACAGAAAGTAGTAATAAAAGTAAACAACCAAGAAGATACAAAGAAAATATTCAACGCAAAAAATAAATTGAAAGGACAAAAAATATATATAGACAAATTCCTAACAGTTAATGAAAGAAAAATACAAGGAGAGATAATAAAAAGAGCTAAACAGGAAAAAGAGGATGGAAAACAGGTAGAAATTCACACTAATAGACTAATTATAGTAACAGCATGTGGCTGCGGGACAAACAAAGAGAGAAATTAATCCCAAAAAACTAAGTCGCAAGAAAGGAAAGGAAAGAAGAAGGAAATGGATATGAGGATATATTAAATAGAAACATAACAGTAAAAAATAAAACCAAAAAAGAGGAACAGGCGCAATGAAATAAAAATCAGTACATGGAATGTCCGTACGATGCTACAACCAGGGAGGATGCAAGAAATAGTATCAGAAATATCAAGATATAATATTGACATAGCGGCAATACAAGAAACTCGATGGAAGGGAAAAGGAGTAATAGAGAAGAAAGACTTCATATTACAATATTCAAGAGATGAACAACAAGGACAATACGGCGTGGCTTTTTTAATGACGGGTAAATAAAAAGAGAAAGTGATAGAGTTTGAACCAATAAATGAAAGATTAGCCTATGTGAGAATAGAAACAACTCCTTTCCTATAAACGCAACAGAAAACGCAAAGACAGAAATAAAAGAAAAATTCTATGAAAAATTAGAAAAAGTACCAAAAGAAGACACCCTATTACTATTAGGAGATTCTAACGCTCAAATAGGAAAAGAAGATCATATAAAGCAGGTAGCAAGAAAATATACAATACATGAAAACACAAATGACAACGGTCAAAGACTATGTGGAATAGCGGCAAGAAACAACATGATTATAAGTAATACCAAACATGAACATCCAAAAATACATAAAATAACTTGGATATCGCCAGACCAAGTAACCCAGACACAAATGGACCACGTACTAATCACAGGAAGAAAACAATCAGATATAACAGATGTAAGATCATACAGGGAAGCATGCGCGGATTCAGACCACTTTATGGTAATAGCAAGTCTTCAACAGAAAGTAAGAAGAAATCAGAAGGACAGAAGCAAGAAAAGAAGACACAAGGAAGAAGTACGAAGAAGAAATAGCGGAGCACATCAAAGAAAAATATGAAGAAGAAGTGGTATAAGATACAAAACTGTATAAACCAAGCTGCAAAAAAATGGATAGAAGAAAAACAAAAAAATAAAAAAACATGGTTCAACAAAGAGTGCTAAGAAGTAGTATTAAGAAAGAAAAATGCAAGACTGAAGTGGATGAATACAAATAGGATAGAAGATTATAAAAAAATAAGGAAGAAATGTTGTAAAATTCTAAGAAAAAACAAGAGAGATTGGATAGACGATAGAATAACAGATATTGAAAAACTTAAAACAATTCTATAAAAAAATAAATGAACAAAAAAGAACATACAAACCAAAAGTCAACTGTATAAAAGACGCAAAGGGCAACAAAACAGAAAACGATGAACGATATAAGAAAACATGGGTAGAATACTTCAAAAACCTGCTAACAGAACCGCAACCAAAATATTACAACACAAGATGAAATTGCGGACGAAGGAGTATTAGAAGAACCAACAAAAGAAGAAGTCAGAGAAATAATAAGAAGCAGGCGAAATGGGAAGGCTCCAGGCAAAGATGGAATAAACACAGAACTAATAAAATATGGAGATGAACTACACGAATATATATATATAAACTTATAATGAAGGTGTGGAGAACAGAAAAAATGCCAAAGGATTGGGAAAGAGGACAAATAGGCACAATACACAAAAAAGGAGATCAACAAACATGCGAAAATTATACAGAACACGACATATAAAATAATGTCAACACTAATACAAAAAAAGAGTCCAGAAAGAAACAGAAAACATAATAGGACAGTATCAGTGCGGATTCAAGCAAGGCAGATCAACAACAGCCGCTATACATACAGTTAAACAGATAATAGAAAAAGCATATGAATATAAAATGAACATAGATTTATTATTCATTAATTTCAAATAAGCGTTTGACTCGATCAAAAGAGAAAACTTATGACAGTCCTAGAAGAATCTTGATGACATTAAGTGGAACAACAACCACAATTAAAACACAAAAAGGAGAAACTCAGGAATACGAAATAAACAAAGAAGTAAGACAAGGAGATACACTATCGGCAACTCTGTTCAACACAGCATTAGAATATGTGATGAGGAATATGAACAAAGAAACACTTAGAACTAAAGACGGACAAATAATAGCATATGCAGACGATATAGTATTGGCAACAAGAAATAGGAAAATATTGAAAGAAATGGTCGAACAAATAGTAACAGAAGAAAACAAAATGGGCTTAAAAATCGAAGAACAAAACGAAAATAATGAATAATAAAATACAGTTTGAGGAGGTGAATAAATTCAAATACCTAGGCATTATGCTATCAAATAAAGAAGACAGACAAACAGAAATCCAAGAGAAGATATTAACAGCGAACAGAGCCTTTTACGCAAATAAAAAATTACTCAAGGATAAAAATCTAACAAAGAAAACAAAATTAAAAGTATATAGAACAATAATCAGACCGATAATAATGTACGCTGCAGAAACAATAACAATGACCAAAAAAGACGAAGAAGATTTACGAATAGTAGAAAGAAAAATAGTGAGAACTATTTCAGGATTAGTAAAAACGATAGAAAACGAATATAGAATACTAATGAACCATGAAATAGAATAAGAACTGCAAGGAGAGGATATAGTAAAGAAAATAAAACAACAGAGGACGAAATGATTAGGACAAAAATGGAGAAAAAGAGAAGAAGACACCGTAAGGGAACTTTTACAATGGGAACCAGGCGAAAACAGAAGAAAAATGGCTACAAGAAGTAGAAGCAGGAATAAAGAAATGGAAGGAGAAAACAGAAGATAGGAAGACATGGAAATCAGAAAATTTAGAACAAGGCGATGAGGACTGATTCCCCTCAAATAAAGGATCTAGAGAGCTTCAGTAGAAGCGGCGCAACCCCACCTGGGGTGTCCAAGCCACTATATATATTTAATTTAAATAAATCGATAAAATACGGATGAAATTGTGCAAATTATTATGCTTTAACAAGTCCACTAAAGATCAGTCATTTTGTGCTGCCCTTAGCGGTCATTTTTCCAAACAGTTAGTTATCTTAGGTCTAGAAATATTAATATTCAAATTATTCTTTCTGACCCATGAGAAAAATATTAATCATTACGATTTTTTAATGGATATGAGGAATAATCAATATATTGTAGATAAAAATTAGTTCTTGATGAAAAATTAGCTCTTGAATTCATATAAGTTTATTATCACAAATAATGTGAAATATTTTTATCTACATAATGAATTTACTATAAAAATAATAAAATGAACACAGTTTACTTATAAAATTGTAATAATTATGTACATGTATTTCATACAATCATAAAATTAGTTATTACTTCGATGTTGAAATAAAAATTGTATGAAAATTATTGATTGCAAATATTTACTGAACAAAACATAAGTAAGTTACACTTACATTCATACATTTCTTGCACAAAACGCCTCCAATTATTTTTTTTTGAAGCATAATTTTTTCGGTATTGATATTTACATTTTAGCAATTTTGCAAATCGCTCATTATCGTAAACATTAAATACAATAACTTAATACTTGCGTAGAACTCTTCAGTTAATATAGCTTTGATTGTTTCTTCTTTTATTAATATTATTCATGAATATTATAATATTTATTAATAAATCAACGCCATATAAAGTGAAGAGAATAATAAGTGATGTTTATCTGGAGAGTCGTGCCATATTAATTACAAGATAGTCTATTATTTACAAAAGTGTTTTCTAATTGTTTTTCAAGGTGATGTCTAAACCATATTTACATATTTCTCAAAATGGCTTAAATTACTCACGAGTCCCTCCAAATATTGAAATATTTTTTGAACTATTTCTGTATACGTAAAAAACAATTAATAGGACTAGCTTAAGATAGTTCATCAGGAAATCATTTATTGATTGCGTTTGACAATCGATCGTCGCTTCTTGATTCTGTCACCAGGTGTGGCCCAAAACTGGGCAATTGTCCAGCCTGGGTACAAGATTTACAACAAAATCTTGCATAATATTTGTGGGTACAATATCGAGCTTGTACAATAAGGCCGCAGTTTGCGAAGAATGGATTGTCCGTGCAATCTGGATGAATATAAATACCTGCAAAATTATTTTCAGTACGATTTCATACAATAGCTTCAAATGTTCATTACCTTCTACTCGTATATTAACGGAACTTGAAGACTGGCTGTACCCATTATCTGCTGCGCACATATATTCACCAGAATCAGAGCTGTTTGCTCTCGAAATTGTTAATCTGTGGCTTTCTACAAATAATAATGTTTAATGCTTTTCAAGGTGCATTTCATGTCATCCCAACCTGAAATTTGTACGTTTTCTGATGATTCAAGTGGTTGACCATCTTTATACCATTGAACTCTGGGAACTGGGTGCCCATCTACGTCACAAGGAATCGAAACTTCCCCATCAACTGGGAATACTGATTGATGGAGAGTTATGTTTGTTCGGACGGGAACTAAAATTGATCATGACGTTAATATTTTGATAATTACTATTATTTAGGAAATTAATAATACTTTTTAGACGAAATGCAAAGCGCTAAACGGTGCCGACTTTTCGAGGAGCTTTCGAATACCAAATTTGTTGAGAAATGGTTCCAAATAATAACATGCAAACGTTCGTCAATTGTTTTTAAAATAAGTAATTTGATTCTAGCCTGTTTTGTATCAAATTAAAGCTCCTGCGGAAATAATTGTAGCAAGTGTCAAAAATGATATTTAAACGATTGTCAATTGTTTTTTTTACTAGTCATTTAAATGAGGAGATAAATTCAGTAGAAATCTAATTTTTTCGATTGTTAATTGTTGTAAATTAACCAAATTATGCCAAGTTCAGGAATTAAAGCAACTGGACATAAAATTTATGGCCGAGGAAGTACTGTGAGGCCACAGCAGATTTTTAATTTTTTGCTTCACAGAAAAACAGTATTATTTGAGTTTTGGAAGAAAAATTAAATATGCTATCCATCACCGGATTAAAAAAATTATATTGCTATTATTTGTTAATAGATAATTATAACATAACAATTGCATACCAACACCTAAGCATTCAAAGTTTACTTTGCATTATGGTATATTCAGCCAGACAATTTATATAAATATATTGACAGGTTGTACTGAAAAGTTCCCATAAGGATGAGAATTTTTAATAATTTGCATAAAAATGTCTGATTACACCATAAAAATCGAACACATCTTACCGAGATAAACCCTTGGTCCTTCACGATTAGATTGGGGATCAGTATAATTTTGGGCGGGAGTAGGGACATAAGGTGAAGGAGTTCTTCCAGAAGTGGGCCTGGCGGGCCTATACGGTATCCACGATCTAGGAGTTGATACCACAGGAGGTCTATTTTCCGGCTCAATCAAAAACTGTTTATACTGCTCATCTTCAGGGTTCTGAGTGTGAACTGGTCCTATTGATTGGATCGTTAGTGACCAAGAAGCCGCTTTTCCTAATCCGTTATAAGCTTGGCATGTATAAACTCCTAGATTTGAAAGAGCCACGGATCGGATAAAAAGTGTGTAGTCTCTCTTCTGTTCAAAGGATTCTGAAGACATTGGTAACATGCTGTCGCCTCTCCACCAGGTTACTGTAGGGCGCGGCCAGCCGTAGGCGAAGCAGCGGAGGTAGTAAGGGGCTCCAAGAGTCACTACGATCTTGCTGTCATCGTCGCCGGCCACGTTTGCCGAGTGAGGGGTTGGTTCTACATGCAAGTTAGTCAAACACATGCACCAAAGAGCCAACACCATAACCACATTAGTAATTAATTTTTAGAAGAAATATTCTCACCTGTGACTGCCAACCGGATATCCTTTCTAGCAGGATTGCCCACTCCATTACTTGCGATACAAATGTACGTTCCCGCATCGTTTTTGTACAATCCTACAATCTGCAAGCTACCATCACTTAAAATACGATGTCTTGGCTGTGATCCATCGATCTAAATGATTTAAAAATGATTAATATTTGTATTCTTTTAATGGGGTTTAGATTAAATACCAAATTATTTTCTTTCCGCCATGTTAATACCGGATAGGGATTACCCTGAGCAGTACACTTCAGGATTACGTAGCTTCCTTCTTCGGCAGATATATCGATGTCTGAATGTTCATCTACTATTACAGGAGGTTCACCTAAATAATATTTATATTTTAGTATGACATACCGAAGCAAAATATATTTTGAATAACCTATAACTCAAATAAAGAAATATTATAAAAAATCTACTCCAAAATGAACACTGCGCTGGTTTGAATATTGAAGACATGGTTACAACATGACGGCGCTCCTGCGCACGCTGCTCAGAATGTCAGAGCTTTCTTAAATCATACATTTCCACAAAATATACACAATTTATTAAATTTAGAACAATTGAAAATTGAAATTGGAAACATAGTCTAGTCGAGAAGTGAGTTTTCTGAGAAAAATAGTTCCAAGAGTCCAAAAAATATGAGCAATAGCTAATTCGATTCGGAATGAAATTTAGAAGAAGACTTTTTCAGAATTTGTATAATCAAACACAAAATCTCATCGTTCTACAGTTAATCGTTTTGGATTTACCCAAGAGATTCTAAGAATCTGTCAAGTAAAATGCGCTTTCAGCCAAGTCGGTTGCTATGGAAACAGTAGGCCATTATTCTTATACTACAACATTCCTAAATACTGATTTCCAAAATTCTACGACTACCAACAAATCTGAATTTATGCGCAAAATTAAAAAATAAATTCCTGCTGAAGTGCACTTCCGGTTCAGTCTATTGTTATGAAAATAGTAGGCAATCATTCAGATGCTACAGCAGACTGAAATACCAAATTTCAATATTCTACGCCTGATCGTTTCGAATTTATGCGAAAAATTCCAAAAGACTGTCAAGTAAAGTGCACTTTCGGCTCGGTGGATCTCAATAAAAATAGGATATGAGCATCTAGACAATAGAATCGTCCTAAATACTGAATTCTAACAATCTACATTCAATCGTTTTGGATTTATGCGGAAAATTCAAAAAATGTTTCAAATAAAGTGCTCTTCCGGCTTAGTTGATAGCAATCATAATGCAAGGTGTACAACTAGATATTATAAAAGTGCTTAACACAAAATTTAGATATTCTACGACTGATTGTTTAGAATTTATGCGGAAAATTCAAAAATTCTGTCATATAAAGTGCACTTCCGGCTCAGCCGATTGTTACAAAAATAGAAGATGACCATTTAGATGCTACAGCAATTTCAAATGCTGAATTCTAGTATCCTATGGCTGATCATTCTGAATTTATGCGGAAAATTAAAAAAAGGATTCAAGTAAAGTGCACTTCCGGTTTAGTCGATCGCTATCATAATGCAAGATGTACAATAAGATGTTATAGAAGTTCTTTATACGAAATTTCAATATGCTATGACGGATCATTCTATATTTATGCAAAAAATTCAGAAAAAGTTTCAAGAAAAGTGCACTTCCGGTACAGACGATTGGAACCATAATGCGAGGTGCACAACTAGACCCTATACCAGTCTTAAATACAAAATTTCAACATTATACGTTCAACCAGTTTTGAGATTTGCGAGTTACGCACGCACGTACGAACATACCGACATCAAACCAAAAATAGTCAAAATGGATTCAGGGATGCTCAAAACGGATATATCCATCAAAATCTCGATATATGAATTTTGTCGGTTTCACAATACTTCCTTGTACTTTTACAAGTAAGTAAAAAGTCGCCTAGTTTTCTTGCAATAACTCAGAAACTATGAGAGATAGTAGAAATCGAAAAAAAGATTCTTAAAGAGAAGAAAATTTTCAATAAACAATTCTCGCTTCCCAATCTGTATTTGTATTGCTTATAGTTTAAATTTAATATTGAAAATAGGGTTCCAAGCAACCTTTATAGTACGACTGTTGAGAGACGACAGCACATAAAATAATTTTTTTATAGTATCAATAAGTAATTTAAAAATAATATTGTGTCATCTCTAAACTTGAAAGAATGAAGTTTTGTTAGAAAATTTTCTTTTAATTAATTTGTAAGAAAGTGAGGCTATTGTAAACTAATTTTTTTCGAACCTCCGTTTTCATTGAGAGCATCAAAAAATGTTCAAATAATTCGTCTATGAGTTTTTTGCTTCTTGGAACCTTTCTTACTTGTACACTCAACAAGATTACGTCATATAAGTGTTCAAAAGTAGCTCATCTTATTTATTATTAATTTTTAAAGTTGACGACATTAGATTTTTCGTTTTTTGTTAATTTTCTTCTCTTTAGATTTCTCTTTCGATTTCCACTATCTCTCATAGTTTCTGAGTTATCGCAAGAAAACTAGGCGACTTTTTTTGTTTCCGTTTTTTGTTAATAACAAATGGAACATTAGAACCCTGAAAGGGAGAGAAAAAGAACTAATAAAAGAATTTGTAAAGGCAAAACTAGAAATACTAGCAATAACGAAAACCAAAAAAAAAAGGGCAAAGAATAACGAAATTGAATAATGACCACATAATGATACACAGCGGAGTTAATGAGAAAGAGAGAGCCAGAGTAGGAGTGGGTTGTATTATAAACAAAGAAATGGAACTGCGTAGACGAGAGGATAATGACAGTCAAATTAGAAGAAGCAAATAACACACTAATAAACATATTAATAATATATGGCTTAAATGAAGATGAGAGCACAATGAAAGACGAATTCTGGGATAAATTACAAACGGAATATGAAAAACTGAAAGAACCGGTATACATAACGGGAGACTTCAATGCAAGAGTTGGAAACAAAAATAAAGGACTGAATGAGATAATGGGGAGACATGGAGAGACAACAAAGAATAATAATGGAACTAATAATACTTAATACCATATTTAAACATAAAGAAATACATAAATATACAAGAGAAGAAAGAAGTAGAAACGAAAAATCTATAATTGATTACTTTTTAACAAACAATTCACAAAGAAAGGAGATAGAAGCTATAAGAGTCAAGAGAGGGAGTGAAATTGGAAGCGACCATTATCTAGTAGTAGCGAAAATGGAAATAAAAGGGAATGAAAAGGAACAAAGACAAACAACAACAACAAAAGGACATAAAGGAGAAATATTTAAAGTAGATACATTGAAAAACGAACAAATAAGACAAAAGTATCAGAATAATATAAAAGTACTAATCAAATACACCCCAAAACCAGATAGTATACACAATAAAAAGCGAGCACACTGGTGGAATGAACCAGTTAAGGAAGAAGTTAAAAAGAAAAAAGAAAAATGGAAGAAATATCTAAACACAAAGAAGTTAGTGGATTATGATGATTACAAAATACAAACGAAAATAATGAAAAAATGATAAAGAAATCAAAAAAGAGTACATGGGAAGAACTCGGAAAAACTCTGAAGAAAAACTTCAAAGGAAATCAGAAGATATTTTACAAAACGCTAAAAAGCCACAAAAAAGGAAAACAAACAGCATTAAAACAGTTACAAGATAAGAATGGAAAGATAATAAATGATGACATCGAAAGGATGCAAAAATGGAAAGAGCATTTTCAAGAACTATTAGAAGAAAACTATAATAGCACCCGAGAATCAGAAAACGAAGATTTACAAGAAAACACAATAGTGAGAGAAGAGTTAGAAAATATATCAGAAGAAATGGAAGCTGTGTTGAAGAAAATGAGTAACGGTAAATCATCGGGACACGATAAAATTAAAACAGAACTGAAATATATTGGAGACGAAGGAAAACAAATATTACTTGAAATGTTTAACCAAATTTGGAAAATAGGAAAAATACCAAAAGACTGGGAAAAAGCCGTGATCTTCCCCATATATAAGAAAGGAAACAGTAGAGACTGTAATAATTACACCTAAAAGTAAATTCACTGCTTTGCACTGCGGCTAAGTTATATGAAGCAATACTAGAAAATAAATTAAGACGAACAATTGAAGAAAGCCCAGAGTGGATTCAGGAAAGGTTACTCTACACAAGACCACATATTCACGTTGAGAAAATTAATTTCATAGCATTTATAGATCTAGAAAAAGCCTTTGATAGAGTGCTGCAGAAAAAGAGGTGGAAAATACTGGAAAAAAGAAATGTGAAAAAACATCTACTGCAATACAAAGTGTATATAAAACAACATCCAATTATATAAGAAGAGGAAACGAGTGCTCGGAGGAATTTATAAACACGCAAGGCCTAAGACAAGGAGGAGCACTAAGCCCATTACTTTTCATAATTTTTTGGATAGTATTATGAAAAAGGTAAAGAATAAAACGAAGAAAGTATACATAGGACACCACAATCTAATTAGGACGACTATCTCAGAATGCGCCTTCGCAGATGATCTCGCAATACTTGCTAAAAATGAAGAAGATTTACAGCACAACATTAATATATGGAAAGAGGAATTAAACACAACATGACTATAAATGGGGAAAAAACAAAAATCATGGTAATTTCAAGAGAATATACAATAGCAGAAATAAAAATAAATGGAAGAGAAATAGAACAAGTAGAAGCATTCACATATTTAGAACTATTTTTTTCAGAAAACTCACTTTTCGTCTAGACTAAAGTGTCTAGAATTATTGCAACTGCCCAAAATTTGAATATTATTCAAGAAAATTTATTATAATTGCTGTTCATTTTTCTATAGTTTAGTAAGTTTTTGATTCGGTTTAACTTATTCCCTATGTTTAATTTTGAAATTGCTGTTAATAAAATAAAGAATTAATGAACGCCCGGTATTCATATATTTTCATTACGTATCTTATTGAATAAATTATATTTCCCTCATTTATTTAAATATGAATACATTAAAACTGGTTGATAAATATTCCGATTTCACGCGTTCCCAGGGTCATCAGTCGTAGTTGCTATTTCACTTCAAAATAGTTAACATGTTGTCTGCTACTTATAGAAGAACTATCGCGTTTTGTGATAAATTTGTGCCTCCAAAATTACAGCCACTTTGGAACCACCCCGCAGGTAAAAAAATGATAAATTGTAAGTTTAGGATATAGTAAATGATTTTTTGAAATTATTTTGTAGGTCCCAAAACAGTTTTCTTTTGGTCTCCACTTGTAAAATGGGTAAATATAATATTATTCAAGTGAGGAAAAATTTCTTATCATTCTATTGTTGAATCTATCTAAAAAATAACCGGATAAGATAATATAATCAAAATGAAAACAGATGACGATATTATGATATTTGAAGCAAAAATCTATTACTATTAAATTATTAAATAAAAAAAAATGTTATGATGTTGCTATTAATCATAAAAATAAACGGCAATCTATTAGCTCTACGACAAACTCAAATAGATTAAAGTTGATTAATGACAAAAAAGTATAATTAAAAAAAAAACGCGATAGCAATTATGAAATATAAAAATAAAATTGGATGTGATAATAACATAGCTTATGTAAAATATTATGACATTTGGTGACGAAGTCACTTGTAAACTTGGTTGTTTACGTATTGCAAACGATGGGTAAAATTAAAGCTCCTGCGGAAATCATTCTAGTAAAAGTGTCAAAAATTATATTTAAACGATTGTCAATTGTTTTTTTACAAGTTATTTAAATGATGTCTACTTTGTTATTGATTTTGACTTAACTAGATTATACCAAATCTGTCACTTTAAAATATACAATTAATGGAGCAGCAATAAAACTGGCCATAAAATTCATCTTTATCATGGAGTTATTAGATAACTTGTATTTACAATTCTATTTGCAGGGCCTAGTTATCGCAAGCATAGGAGACATGAACAGATCGCCCGATCAATTGAGTATATCACAATCGGGATCTTTAGCAGCAACTGGATTTATTTGGGCCAGATATTCTTTAGTTATTATTCCTAAAAATTGGGGATTGTGTAGTGTTAATTTTTTTGTTGGTCTAGTCAATCTTTATCAAGTTTATCGAGCTTATAGGTAAGACTTGAATCTTTAATGTATTCAAAATAATTTATCTAATAATGCAAGAAGTATGATCATATATTCATTATTTCAGCTTTCAAGTTCAGCAAGAAAAATATCTAAAATTAAATTCAGAAACGGCTGCAATCACAGCAAAATAATTTTTATACCAAAAATGAAAATACCCAATGTACAAAATAAATTAATATATTGTAAGTATCTTAATAAATATATTTTAAACAAGTCAGATGTTTTGTTTACTATTCAACTTTGCCGTAACCTTGAGCTACAAAATACACGTGCTTGTGTTTTTATATCAAGGCAATAGGGAATATGCATGAAATTTTAATTTGGTTCTTCAAATATTTTTTTTTCCGAATTTATATTGGCCGGACTTTTATACTAAACCATCATTTTGGTATTTAATATCATTTTAATTGCTTAAAATTAATAAATAAAAATGCAAATTGAGCGCGGGAGATCCAAAGTTCTAAAACGCAACACCATTGGTTAAAGCGAAATGTGACGTCAAATACTATGCCAATAAGTGCGCACTGTTTACATTTGTATGGCATTGCAAGCTTTTGATTGGAAAACATAGTAATAACGTGTGTGTTGTAAATTCATTTATTGTTTAAGTGTAATTTTAGCATTCTAGTGAGATTATAAATCATTTAAGACAGTGGTTTTGTAAAAGCACAATCGGATAATCTGTCAAGAATAGATCCATTCATAATGTCGTCTTATTTTCTTTCAAATCCAAATTTTACGTCCGCTGAAGTAAAAAAAGTGAACACTGCAAAGTAATTATTCAATAATTACACATTATGTACGCTATTTTAATAAATACAATCCGAAATATGATGAGCAGTGAACATAACCTATAATTTTTGTTTATTTTAAAACGAGCAAATGTTAAACGAAGCCGCATACATACACTAAATTTTATTGCTAAAATTAATCACATATAATGTTATTCATGATCTGTCAAGTTCATTATGACACTTCATCTCTTCTGATAGCCTTACATCATTTCTTACGTATTTTAAAACCTGTCTGGATTGGAAAAAAGACTTGATCAGGTACATTTCTGATAGTATTTTGCATTCAGGTACAATGCAATACTTATAAACTGACTTTTGACCTTTTTTAATGCTGAAATAAGCTGAGAACGAAAACATCTGTAGTAAACAATGGACTGTAATGTCACTGGACATATTATTTGACGTCGTCAATAGAGCGCGCGAAAAAAATTATTCTTAATTTTAAATATTTTTTTAAACTTGATTACAGCACTTTTAAACATAATTTATATTTTTTACTATGTTATAACGATGTAATCAGTGGATTAAAAATATAAAATAAATTAATAAATATACCCTATTCGTACATTTTTGTATTAATTTGGAAAAAATGTTCAGGGGTAGGTTCTAAACATGAAAAATTGTAATTTTTACCTCCTGTATAATGCGGTGGCTCGGTAAAGGCGGGTAAAGCTGACGTCATTAGTTGTTCTGCAGATAATGGCACCATACAGGCAGTTCCGCAATTATTTGGGCAACATTTTAACTCTCCTGAACAATCTAAATCAGTTCTGCATTCATGACTGCATCCTCTTTCTCCGGACACTTCAGGACAAACTCCTTCCTTCACAGCTGTAAACCATATTTAAATGTTAAATATGAGATGATTTCAAATAATTATTAAACTCACGAGATCTGCAGACAGCTATGAACTGCGTCTCATGTGGTTGGTTAGCATTTGGATTAAGATCAATGGTGCAGGTGGTATTTTCGGGACACTGGGTATCACGGCATGGGTCATAACATCTACAGCGATTACAGAAATCGGCATCCACGTAGCCTTCCGTGCCGTAAGGGCACAATAAACTGGTGCACTCGTCTTTGTATTCTTCACAGGGATTTTTGGCCGGTTTTTCGCCAACATCAATTTCATTATCTGAAGAAATTAAGGCATTGAAAATAAACATTGTTACAACAGATTTTTTACACAAAAATAGATTTTTGATAGAACAAGATTTATCAATTGAAATCGTTTCCTTCAAAGTCAAATATTTGATCTTGTTATACCAATATAAACATAAATTCCTGTATACTCAAGCCATAAGCTAACACCAATACCAACAAAACAAAACTGTGCAATTTCAGTGCAGCGCAAGTGCAGTACAGTGCAACTATACAAACAGTGCATTTGCTGCTCTTACATGGGCCAGGTTGAGCAAACTCAGCCCTGCAGGAATCAATGCAGTTGTGGTACGTCAAAAAGTTGTTCTTGTTGCCACCGCAACCGCTGTAGACAAATGCCACACAGTCTCGGCGCTCCTCGTCAAAGTGCCAGCGGAGGGTGTGGTACTGACCCTCGCAGGGGCCCACCTCCACCGGGAGGAGGCAGTTAGCTAAGAGTTAGTGTATTAAATAATATTGCATTCTTGTTATTTTGTTATTCACAAAAGTTTAGTTATTTTTAGTAAAATTTGTTATAAATTCATTATTACAATCAATTTTATAAAAGTTTTAAATGTAAGAATAATAAATTTACCTATTTGACTTTCTGGCGAGCTGGTGTCATTTTTAATTGAGGCCGGAGGCTCTACAAGCCTCACACAAACAGACTCGCACTCTTCAACAAAACTAAACCGATTTCCGCTACCCCCACATCCGCCATAAGAAAATTGTTCACATCTTCCGTTGTCTTTATTGTAATACCATTTTGTTATAATACTTGCGCAGTTGCCGGTATCTTTTGGATGACTACAAACATCTTTAAAAAAAATATAAGTCAATTATTGAATAAATTAATGATAATAGAAGTTTACCAAGTCCGCGGAATGTTCCGCAGTGTCTCTGGCATTGTTCTTCGCTAATAAAACGATTGGCGTTTCCGCCGCAGCCGGTGTAAACAAAAGCTTGACAGCGTTGGCTGGCGGCGTCATAAAACCAAGCTGGTTGGCTGTCGTTGCAGTATCCAACATCGACAGGCGAGTAGCAAATTAGGCCTTCTTGGGCGGATGGCTGCCTCTCTTCATAAAAACGTCAATATACTATTTAAATATAATTGGTTATTCTTACCTTCGAAATGCGGCGCTCTGGTGGTCAAATAATGCTCTTCCGGTCTCTGCGTCACCTCCGGCCTCTTTCTACACCGATATTCGCACGACTCTTGATCATTAAATCTATTATCGTTCCCTTGGCATCCACCATAATTAAATTCTTGACAAGTGTCAGTATTTTTGTCATAGAACCATTGGAGATAATCGCTATTGCATGGCCCAACAACCATTGGCAATGAGCAAAGATCTTGGACGTTGCCACATCTATTGTGGCACTCTTCACGTGTTTCGAAATTGTTTTGATTGCCTTGGCAACCGCCGTAAATGAATTGTTTGCAAACGCCATCGCGGGAGTCGTAATGCCAACGAGCTTGGGATGATCTGCACGGGCCGGTTTCGCTCGGAAGGAAGCAATGCTCTGAATAATAAAACAAATACATCAAACAAAAATTATTTTGATATTTACTTACCGGTAAAACATCTGACAAGCAGCGAAAATAAAATTAAGTTACATATTTTATTTGTAATATGAAAATTTGATTTATACCTCTTTGGAATGGTTGTGCCACAGGAGCAGGTGCCGGAGTTGTTTGTTGGTGTTCACAACGCTGTAAGCAATGTTGTTCGGATTGGAAATTGTTGTCATTGCCCCCACAACCGCCGTAATAGAACAAACGGCAACGTTTTTCGTTGGTGTCGTAATACCAGCGCTCGGTGTAATTATGACATTCGCCCAAAAGAGCTGGGAGGGTGCACAAATCGCGTTCTGCCACAAAATAAACAAACTGTTATTTATATATATTTTATTATTTTAAGTTTTGTCAATTTTAAACTGACTCACCGATGTCAGTGGGGCAGTCAGTCTCGCATGCTTTCCTACTTGTGAATCTATTATCATTTCCATCACACCCTGAGTAATAGAAGGGCATGCATCTGTTTTCAGCTACATCAAAGTACCACCGTGGATCACGTTGCGTGCAGTTACCCTGCGCACGAGGCAATGCGCACAGATCTAACATTCACATGCATCAAGAACAAGAACCAAGCCAGTTAGTTAGTGTTAATTATAAGTAAAAATGTTTAAAAATTCACCCTTCTTCCTGCCGGGCTGTAAGCATTGTTGTTTGCACGCCATTTCAGTGATGAAATTATTGTTGTTGCCTTTACATCCTCCAAAAGCGAATTGTTCACAAGAGTTGGATTCTTTACTGAAGAACCAACGGCGATAGCTGCCTTGACATGGACCCTCTTCTCTTGGCTGCTCACAAGCATCTACAAAATATATTAAAATTTTGAAATTATTGAATTAGGTGTCATATTTTACTTTACCTTGGCTTATATCAATAGCGCACAAATTCTGGCACTCTTCTCTCGTTTCAAATCTATTTGCATTGCCCAGACATCCGCCCCAAACAAATTGGGCACACTGTTTTCTATCTTTGTCATAATACCAACTTGGATAATAGCCCTCACAAGCTCCAGTTACCTTCGGAAGTTGGCAAATCTCTGCAAAAACAAATAAATAATAAAAAAAAATTTATTCCTCATTTCGGCCAGCACTTTAAACTTTTTCTGAATAAAAATTTATTCAATAAAATTATAGTTATTCCGGGCAATGAATGAATATGGATGAACTAGTTAGGAGATACTAAAAGTCCTCACCCCTAGGAGGGAAGGTACAAAGAAAGGCCAGTTTTTTGGTTTTTTGTTTACATTTCGAAAACGATGCGCCAGAAATTTTGTTATACTGCATTATGAAAGCTGATGAAATTCTCTACAACTTTGGTTCTATACTTTTTTACCTATTCCTAATCGTTGTCTATATATGAGCTCCGAAATGCGGTTGATTTTCAGAAATGTGATTTACCTCATGTTTTTACTTACTTGTACAAAGTAACCAACAAAATTCAAATTTCTTTTCACAGCCCACTTTATATATCAAATGAAGGGATTTGATAACACTAGTTTACAGTACATCTGTTGCCGGGAAAATTTTACCTGTTGCTGAGTAAATATGTTATCCTTATTTTAAATATGTAAGCAGAATTTTTAGCGCATTTTTTGAAAAAAAGCGCTATTATATTCACTTTGGCTGTCTGGCTGGCTAGCGTGACGCTGAGTTCTCAGCAACTATACTATTTACAGACTTGAAACTGGTACTAAATAAAAGCTGCTATTTCGTAGGTTTGCACAAATTGTTTTAATTCAAGCTCAGTGATTGTGGAAGATTAAATTATTAAATTACTTGTTTCAAGTGAAACAATGCCCATAGATATATATGATATTAGGGATATGGCAACTAAAATTTATTAAAGTAGATAAAAATTAAGTTACAACTTTCGCCGCGGGTGTCACTATTATTATATACAGTTGTCAAATCTGTCCGGGATTCATTCACTGACATTTGAAGCTTATTAGAATGAATTATTATTATTAGATGAAAATTTGTTTACTTTTGATGTATTTTTTTTATATAGCTTTGATAAAGATCAAATTATAATTTTAAGGTACAGCACTTGACCTCCCGTCAGTCAATAACTAAACAATGAAGATTAAAAGGTATTTTTGAGTTTGTACATGTATAAATTATGTACCTATTAAATAGTCAACTTGAAACTAGTACTAAATGGAAGCTGCTGTTTCGTAAGTTGGCCCAAACTGCTTGATTTCAAGCTCAGTAATTGTGAGAGATGGTAATTTGCGAAATCTCTCAAGTAACAAGCATTCATAAGCTGTCAAAAATGCGCTTTCATCATCTAGATGATTCTTCCATTTTTTTATCAGCTCTAGTTTTTGAGTCTCAGCTATGTACGTTTAAAACAGAAAAAAACATGTGTTTACATGGAAAAAATTCATTAAAAAATCAAATTAATCATTGAGTTCTGGAAAAGTCTGCTTTAGGGCTCTTCTCTTATGTGTAGACTTAGGAAAATAGCGTATCAGAGACCAGCAATAGTCAGACATCATCCCAGAAACCTTGATAACGTTCTTCCATCACGTGTATATCTTGATGCTTACGCTTTCCTTGTTCCTCGCTCATATATCCTTAATTTTCCGGAAATCTGTCCAGGTGACTATGGAGAAAGTGGAGTTCTATGTTCATATTGCACCTCATATTTTTTAATTGTAAAAATAGGTCTTCAATAAGTTCAATATAACTTTTTGATTCCGCATTTCCGAGAAAGTTCTGCATCACAGAGACAAAAACTGTCAAAGCTCTTACTTCAAGTTCAGTCAGAGAATTTTTGAATTAAGTATCTTCCGTAAGTTGTCTAATTTGGAAGCCATCAAAAATACCTGCTCTAATCTTTTCAATAGTGAGCTGGGATTTTTTTTTGTAAACGTAAGAAAAGCAGTCTTTGTCTCTATCTAGTGATTCAATAAACTGATTTATGATGCGCAGTTTTATATGCAATGGTGGTAGAGTAATTTTGTAACTTGGATACTGCCATTTAGCTCGATTTTTAGCGTTTATGGCGTTTACGTTCACACTACAAAATAACAGTCATCGAGATGATTCCGGGGTTCTTGCCAAATGGTTGGTGTTCCAAATTTGAAAGCACTTCTTTTACCACTTTTCCATAATTTTGAATATTCAACACACAATTTACAAACACAATCAGGAGCCCAAGATTTGTCATTTTTATCCAAGAGCCTCCCAAAATACAGAAAATAGGTGTTTTCAACCAACTCTGATGAACTTTTCCACAATCCTTGAACACATATTCTCCCCATATGTAGCAAAAATGATTTGGATGCTTAAACAACGTCTTCTTGAACTACTCATGTCACAAAAACTCCAGATATCAATCTTAACACAGTGAAATAAGCACGTTATCGACGAATAAATACGCAGGAATGATAAAAATCAAAAACAAAGGAACTAGAGCTGTATAAAATAATTTTAAGTCATCTTTGACAAAAACAAATCATAAGTGAACATTATCAACTATAAAATTCACAGCAACAGACAAATAGTTGAATTTTGTAAACTAGTGAATGATCTAACATTGAACGAAAGAAAGAAGCATCGGAAAAGAAGAGAAGGCAAAAGAAAAATTGGTTACCAAAAGATAACAATCGACAATATAGTATATACCTTGAGCAAGCAACTGAAAGGCAACAAAGTAGAGGCAAATAAGCAAAGAACTAAGAATTAATCAAGAAGAAGGAGAAGTGAACAAGAAAGTTCAAAAAACGAATAGCAAATAAAACAACAAGGGAGGATCAAATAAAGACGAGCTGGCAGAAACGAAGGATAATGCAAATAGGAACATGGAACATTAGAAGTTTAAAGGACAAAGAAGAAGAATTAATAGATGAATTCGAAGAAGCAGAGTTAGAAATTCTAGCAATAATGGAGATAAAAAGAAAAGGAAAAGGAATAACAAGCCTAACAAATAATCATATACTAATATATAGCGGAGTCGATGAAAATGAAAGAGCAAAAACTTGGGTGGGTTGCATAATACATAAAAAAAATAGAACACTCAATTAAGGAATGGGTTGGAGTGAATGATAGAATACTTACTATAAAACTAGAAGATATTGAGGGATCCAAAGCAAGTATAATAATAATATATGGACCAAATGAAGACGAGGACAAAACAACTAAAGATGATTTTTGGGACACGCTACAGTTAGAATTTGAAAAATAGTAGAACCTATATACGTAATGGGGGACTTTAATGCAAGAGTGGGTAACAAGAATAAAGGTTTAGAAGAAATAGTGGGAACTCAGGGTGAGTCAGTAAAAAACAATAACGGCAACAGATTAATAATAAGAGAAATGAATAAGGCAACACAAAAACAGAAGACAAGTATAAAGGAGAAAAATACAACAAACATAAGAATAGATAAGTTAAACGAAAAGGAAACAAGAGAGAAGTACGAAGAAGACATAAGAGAACTTATAAACAGCACATCAAGACCAAATTTGAATAACGTAGAGGAAAAAAATGTGGAGTACATTCAAATATATATTAGAAGAAGCAGCAAAAAGAGCATGCGGAGTAATCAGGAAAATAGGCTACAACAAGCAAACACACTGGTGGAATGAAGAAGTTGGAGAAGAAGTTAAAAAGAAGAAGCAGAAATGGAAAATATTCCTTAATACAAAAAAACTGGAAGATAAGGAAGAATACGAGAAACAAAAAAAAAAAATATTAGAGGTTAACAAAATTTTCAAAGCAAAATCTTGGGAACAGTTTGGAAATAAGTTGGAAGATACAAGCAGCTAGCAGAAACTACTATGCACTAACCAAAGCGGTACTAGGAAATAAGCAAGTATCCAAGAATTCAAAACTGTATACCGACCAGCTTTAATATACGGAAGTGAGTCGTGGATACTCGAGCAGAGACTGATAAGTAAAGTACAAGCATCAAAATTGCGATATTTAAGAAGAGTTGAAAAAGTTACAAGGATAGACAGAATAAGAAGCGAACGAATAAGAGATAATCTAGAAATAGAGAGCATACATAAGACCATAGAAAAGAAACAAGTTTCATGATATGGTCACTTAGTCAGAATGCCAGAAGAAAATCAGACGAAGCAAGTTTGGAACGCAAAAACCACAAGAAAGAAAAAAAGAGGAAGACCAAAGAAGACCTGGGAAAAAACATACATGAAATTCTCCACAGAAACAACATCAGCTGGCAAGAAGCAAAGAGAATAGCACAAAATAGACAAGAGTGCAAAGAACTGATCAATAATTTAAAGTGAAAATGAAGGAAAAAACTTTTCAGAACTCATTTTATAAATAAATATGTCATTTATATTTCTTTTCACTTGAAAAAGGCAGCACTTTGCTGTTGAAACGTTGTGTTTCTAATAAATTTACAGAACTTATACCCAATAAAACATATTTAAAGTGAAAATAATTACAATCTAGATGCCCGAAAGGGTATAAATAGATTTAGAAAGATTAATAATAGTAATAATAATAACTTTTCGACAGTAGATGACATATTAGTATATGTATACATATTCTTGAAGAAAATTCAACTCTCTAATAGTATATTGTACAACAAGTATAGAAAATTATTTATTTCACACGAGGTGTGTAATTTTCAGCACGAGACGGAGTTGAGTGCTGGAATCACACAAGTGTGAAATAGGTGATTCTATATGTGTTGTACACTATACTTTTTCTACGATCACAGATTTAATGGAATATGTAGGTGAATCATTGGTATAACTGAGATTTTAAATCGATTTCCACAAATGTAATATAATTTAGGCATTTTAATTGTTTGCTCTGCTTAGTATTTATTGTGATATTCATTTTAGTTATGATTTGGAACATTATTGATATATTTTCTATCAGTTGATTGACGTTTTATTGTTGTGTAATCTAACTGTCGCAAACTACGGAAAGATTGTATCTGATTGGCCCACTCTCACCAGGCGACGTTCTGATTGGCTTATTAGTTAGAGTTTTCTGTGATCTCGGGTAGAGTGTTTTCTAAATTTTTGTCACTAACCATTTTCCAACTGCAGTAATGATATTTGTGGATATCTAATTTTGGTTATGATACAATAATTACATACATAATTCCTCGATTTCAACAGAATGTGATGGAACGTTTGTGGTCTGCTTCAATTTGACAGTTGTGTTTTGTAGTGTTGCCAACCTTCGGAATATATATTACAAGAATAAGAAAATGATTCTAACGGAACTTAGTGCAATTTTGTTATTTAAATGTGGCTTATGAAAGAGCAAACAGAAATTTATATCAAGTCCGTGATATTTATCAATAATTTTGCTGAATATATCATCTAAAGAATATTCAGAATGAATTTTTAATGTATAAGCTGTTCAAACTGGTGTGAGAAATCATTTCTCACGACTTTTCGCACAGTTGTGTAAAATTGTAAGTTTTCTAGTTATGTTTTGTATGAGAAATAAGTTGTTTTCCATAGTGATCGTAGAAAAAAGTTTTTTAGGGGGTTATAAACTGTTTGTAAGCTATAGAGCAATGTTTGAAAAAAAAAAAACGTGAGGTAATAGTATATTGTGTGGCTAGGGACGAAACAAGACGATTTCAGCTGAGAGTGAGCGTTGCTTGCCCGAGCGAAGCGAGGGCCAGCATCACCCTCGGCTGAAATCGTGTTTTGTCCCGTGCCACACACTGTATTTTTCATAATACCTGCATTGAAACTTTCCACGTTACAAATTTGTCATAACAAAGTGAATATTTTTTTATTGATTTTGCAGGTAGCAAGTCGAGAGTAGCTGCTTGTGCTTCGTCAATAAGGTGTTGTGGTGTACTTAAACTTGTCGTATTAATACTTTTTTTCTTGAAACTAAGCGTCTTTTTAATTTAATTTACAGTTCCGAATACAACAACTGTCAAATTAACTAAGGTTATATGATTTTCATTTAGAGATTGATAATGAACAAATGCGACTCTGCCAGGGATGAAACGATGTAAAAAATTAATTCAGCGGGCAGAAACAAGCTTGTTTCTCCCCTCGGGAAGAAACAAGCTTGTTTCTCCCCTCGGGAAGAAACAAGCCTGTTCCTGCCCAGCTACACTCGCATTTGTCTGCAATTGCCTTGTTTCGACTGACAAAACAGGCGTTGAAACGCGTTGTTTCAATGCAGGTATTATGAAAAAACACATTTCTGAAAATCGAGTGCATTTCGGAGCTCATATTTAGACAGCGATTAGGAATAGGTAAAAAGTGTATAGAACCAAAGTTGTAGAGAATTTCATCAGCTTTCATAATGCAATATAACAAAATTTCCTCTGACGCATCGTTTTTGAGATGTAAACAAAAAACAAAAAAACAGTATTTTCTTTGTGCCCTCCCTCTTAGGACTTTTAGTATGTTAATCTCCTAAGTAGACCAAACAAAGTTCCGAAGTTAAACTTTCTGCTTTCGACCTTTCTATCCACATTCATTCTTTGCCAAGTTTATTTCACTTTAATCTTGTAAATAAAATAAGTTTCAATAAATTTCAAATTTAAATTTAAAGTGGTTTAAGTTTAGAAGAAATGATTATAATTGATTATGTGGTACCTTTGCCTTGGGGTTCGATACATGTTCCTTTACATTCCTCCATACTCATGAATCTATTGGTGTTTCCTTCGCAACCGCCGTACCAGAATCTGGAACAGCCGCCATATTCCATATCAAAGAACCATTTTACTGTGTAGTTATTGCATGGACCTCTATCTTTGCTCAGTACACAAACTTCTACAATAAAAAACAAGTTGTGTAAAATATTCCACAATAATTTCAAAAATAAGAACCTTGTTTATTAACAGGGATATTTTCACACCCATCAAAGTTTTCACCCTTAGCTTCAGTAACGCCATCCGAACAACAACCAAATTTGGAAGATGAGCAGTCACAACCTTGTTGATTTGGTCCTTGAGCGGGAGTTTGTTCATCAGAACAGCAGCCGAATTCTGAGCTGCTGCAACCACAGCCTACCCAACAAAAAAATTATTTATCATTTATTTATATATAAATTAAATTTTTACCTTGTTTTCTCGGCCCTTTAGCAGTAGTAATTCCGTCAGGACAACAACCAAACTGGAATGTATGGCAAAGACATCCTTGGTTGTCTGGCCCAGCAGCTGGTGTGTATCTATAAAAAATAAACTATACAAAAGCTCTATTTAAAAAAAATATTTGTACCTATCAGGACAGCATCCATTTTTGGTGTGCTGACATCCGCACCCTTCATTATCATGTCCTCTGGCAGCTGTTTGATTATCCGGACAGCATCCGTACGGGCTATACTGACATCCACATCCTTCAAGATTTGGTCCGCGCGCAGGGACAATATTATCCGGACAACAACCGTACGGATGAACAAGACAACAACCTTCTTGGCCTGGACCATGAGCGGCAGTGACCCCATCCGGACAACAACCGTAATTCTCATCTTCACAGGACATGCGGCAACCTTCATACGAAGGACCAGTAGCTGAAAAATCAAATTTAGGAAATTGTAACTATAATTGAAATTAATATTGTTACCAGATGAAGTTCCATCAGGACAGCAACCAAAGTACGACGCAGTACAGTTTTCTTTGTCGATTATGTCACATCCTTTGAAGTGTTGACCTTCAGCGGCAGTTTCCCCGTCAGGGCAGCATCCGAAAGTTGAATTGGCGCAATCTTCTGCTTGAAGGGGCGTAACGCCCTCTGTGATAGAAATTTTGCGTTAATAATTAATAATAATTTTTTTTGGGTAATTACCTGGACATCCTTGATTATTCTTGCCCTTGGCTTCAGTGACGCCATCAGGACAGCACCCGAATTTGGATTTATCACACGTTTTGCATCCTTTGAAGTTAGGTCCAGTTGCAGCAGTAGAATTATCTTCACAACATCCAAATCTATACAAAAAATTTATTTAATTTATTTCACTAACAAAAATATTTTTTAAATACTTGGACGAAGCGCAGGCTGGAGGGGGCGGCTCTTTTTTACAGCCTTCAAAATCGTTTCCTTCAGCTGGAGTCTTTTTATCTTGACAGCAACCGAAAAGAGTTTCTGCACAGTCAGTTTTAGGGCAGCCTTCGAAATTAGGACCGGTTGCAGGAGAAACCCCATCTTCACAACATTTGTATTTGGTTTCGTTGCAAGTCTTTGGAGTTGGACAACCTTTGAAAAATAACTATAAGCAAGGATTTTATTGTAAACACTATACAAACCTTTATCAAATGGTCCTTGTGCAGGAGTAAGAAGATCATAACAACATCCAAACGGTGTTTCCTTACACCTGCTCTTCCTTTTCTTGCATTTTCTTCCTTTCGCCATCTTCGTTATGGCTTCAATTGTGTACGGAGTAGTTTCCCAACCGCTGACTGATGATCCTTCTTCAGTTGACCAACTGGATTCAGTTGAAGACCAAATATCAAATAATGTTGTTTCTGTAGGACCTGATTCAGTTGTTTCTGTGGTTTCAGTTGGGCCGGATTCAGTTGTTTCGGTTGTCTCAGTTGGACCCGATTCAGTTGTTTCGGTTGTTTCAGTTGGGCCAGATTCAGTAGTGACGGTTGATTCGGTTGGACCACTTTCCGTTGATAATCCTACAATAAATCATAATAAAAAAATAATAAATACATTGAATTTTTATTTACCTGAAACTGTTGATTCTGCAATAGTAGTTTCTTCGCTTCCTGAAATAGTAGTTTCATCGGTTGCTCCTGAGACTGTTGTTTCAGTAGCCCCACTTTCAGTTGTTTCTATAGTAGACGTTTCTGTCTCGCCTGAAACTGTAGTTTCTGTCTCGCCTGAAACTGTAGTTTCTTCAGTAGCCCCTGTTGTTTCATCTGATTCAGTTGAACTTCTTTTTTTAGCTTCTTCCTCTTCTAATGAGCCCTGTGGATTTTCTCCAATTTCAGGAATTGAAACTGCTTCTTCAGTTGTACCGGAAACTGCGCTTTCAGTTGTACCGGAAACTGCGCTGTCAGTTGTCACTTCATCCGATACTTCAGTTGTTACGTCAGTTGTTGCATCAGATGTTACATCAGTTTGTTCCGAACTTGTTTCAGTACTAACAGAAATTTCGGTTGTACTATCCGTGTTTGGAGTTGTTTCGTCTGAAGAAGTACTAGAATCAGGAGATGTATCGTCGGTGCTTGATGGGGTAGTACTTTCGCTTGAATCTGAACTATCTGTGCTATCAGTACTGTCAGATTTATCTGCGTCAGAAACTTGAGTGGATGATTCTGTAGAATCTGAACTATCCGTACTGTCAGATGGTTTTGAGGCATCCGTACTGCCTTCTGTAACATCTGTTGAATCACTTGAATCAGTGCTTTCAGAAGTTTCATCAGTACTATCTTTTGTTTCATCGGTGCTAGCAACTGTTGTTTCTTCTGTTTTGCCGGATTCTTCTGTTTGATCGGAAGTATCAGTAGCGCCACTTTCATCTGTTGAGGCATCTGTTGAGGCTTCAGTAGCAGATGTTTCTTCCGTGCCAGTTGTTACATCAGTTTCATCAGTAGCTCCTGATTCAGTTGTTTCCAAGGCATCTGTTTCTCCAGAACCTTAAAAAATAATTTTAACTGAAAAAAATCAAAATTACTTTAATTAATTACCTTCAATTGACGTTTCGTCGCTCTTCGCATCAGTACTAAGAGATGCCTCAGTGCTTAAATCAGACGATGTGCTTTCAACCGGACTGGTGACTTCTCCAGAACCTTCTTCAGTAAATGGTGATGTTTCTCCAGTACCTTCTGAGGAATAAGTGCTATCACTCAACATTAATTCATCTGTAGCAAGACTTGATTCAGTTGTGGGTAGTTCTTGCAGGTCTAATTTCTCTAAACCTTCCTCGTCCTCTTCCCATTCTAAACATTCTTCTTCTTCAAGCATTTCTACGTCTTCCTCTTCATCCCATTCCGTTGGAGCCTTTTCAGTTGTTGGCTCAGTTTCTTCAACTGATGATGTAGTGTTTACAGGAAGGACTTCATCTAGAAGACATTTATCAATAAAAAAATTTGCAGTTTCTTTCATGCACGCTGTATGAAAGAAGCCTCCAAATTAATGTTGCAGTTTTGTGCAAATTTTTGAATATTGGGGCCGTTTGACACATTGTATCAAATGCTGTATTTTGCTTCTTCATTTTGATGCAAAGAAAAATGAACCTTTTTCTGTTGTTATTATTTGATTGACATTGAGCTTAAGAATCTGATTTGATACTGGCTATTAGTCGCTAGATGGTAAATATGTCGAGAATCTCTAAAATGACATAAAGAAGTCGCCTCTACAAATTAGAATTAAAGTCCAAGATCTGGAGGGCAGTAAAATAAAAACACATTTTGTACCCCGGTGAGAGTTAAGCTAGAGCTCTCTTGTTACATTTGTTTATTATTAAAATAACGACGAGACAAAAATTGCTCTTGGATTTTCTGTGGAAACAGTCGAATAGAAAATTAAAATATTGCCTTAACAATGTATGCATCAAACAAACAAAAAACGGGTGATTTACTCAAGATGAGTACAAAAGGCATTCGTGACAAGCAAAGATAAGTTTTCAACAGTAGGAATAATGCAAACCGAAACACTAAAAGAGACAAAACTCGAAAAAATCGTGGAATTCGGACGGTACAATACGCCACAGTACAGGATGTTAATTTATATTATTAATAGCTGTAGATGCATCATACAATCTACGAAACGAATCGGTCGATTGAATATGATATGTAATTCAATCCTACAGTTACGCTGACACTGCAGCGATGGGGATACGCTTTGTGACCGACGCAGATAAAAGGATCTCCAGCGAAACAAGGACTGAAGGTCAGGAAGAAAATAATATTAATAATATATTAATATAAAAATGAAACGCTAATATTAAAAACATGGAATGTAAGAGGAACAAATGAATCGGGAACACTCAAAAATCTATCAATGTGCTTAACACAATATAAGATTGAAATACTGGCACTTCAAGAAACAAAGTAGAAATCCAACGACATAATAGCAGTAGATGATTATATATTTTTCAGTAGTGGAAACGACACCAAATATTTTGGTACAGGCTTTATGATAAAATAAGAATTTAAGCAGAAAGTTATAAAATTCGAACCAGTGTCCGAACGAATATGTACAATACGGCTAAGAGGAGTGTACCGAAAAATCAGCATTATAAATGTACATGCACTAACAAACGGGAAGGACGAGGGAGAAAAAGATAAATTTTATGAAGAGTTTGAGAGAACAATAAATTCGATACCAAAATATGACTTAAAAATAGTTATTGGATATCTCAATGCAAAACTAGGCAAAGAGGAAATGTACAAGACTACAATAGGTGCACATAGCAAACATGATGAAACAAATGAGAACGGACAAAAGTTGATTGATTTTGCAGTAACCAACAATATGAAAGTCTTGAGCACACATTTCGAAAGGAAATATATATATAAAGGAACATGGATTTCACCTGATGGGCGTACATGTAATCAAATAGACCATGTATTAATAGAGAGTAAGCATGCGAAACAAATTAAAAATATCACAAACAAAAGAGGTGCAGTACTAGACATCGATCATTTTCTTGTAAAAATAGTAATGAAACAGGATAAACACAACCGTTTGAAACGATATGACACCTCGCCACTAACTAATAAGAAAAGCAGAGAGCAATTTCAAAGTCTACTGTCGAAGGAGCTAGAGCTAGCAGAGCAAGTTTCAGAGGAAAGGGTAGATATAAAATGGAATAAATTGAAAGGAGCAATACTAAAAGTCTCAGACCAGATGCTGCGCAAAAATGTGAGGGACAAAAATTACTACAAAATAACTCGAATGAAAATAAATTGAAATACAACATGCATAAAAGACGGACGAAACAATTGTGTAGACAAAAGAAAAGGCAAATGATGCAAGAAAAAATGATAATATTAGAAGAAGATTTTAAAAACAAGGAGTTGAGAAACTTTTATCAGGAGGCCAAGAAACAAAAAACGGAGTATCAACCGCCACTAGTGTACTGTAAAAATAAAGAGGGAGAACTAGTGACAGCAAAGAAAGAATATTTAAAGGAAGTGCTAAATGAGGGAAATTTGAATTTGGAAACTACAAATGAAACCGAAACAACTCAACAGGAAGGGAATAGTATAGAGCAAAACCCACCATAGACCGCGGTACAGAACCCCTTTCTCCGGATTATTAACGCTCTTTTGAAACTTTGTGAGAGGCTTCATTTTGATGAGTCCGACAACTTTTTTATCTGCGAAAATCTTTGAAACTGCTGCATTTTCCATCGAACAGCCTAAAAAGACGTCGATTTTATGATTTATTCTTGATCAATAACATCACTCTCTTTTATAGTGTAATCGTAAGATAATAATAGCAGAAACACACACAATATTTTGTCCGACAAAAATATTGCGGCGTTCGGCGTAACCCCCATCTCCAACATGTCAAAATTACAAGTTTTGTTAGATTATTAACATTCTATTGGAATTCTCAGTACTATCAAATAAACATTAGTGAAGTTGAGTTGTGATATTATCCGATAAAATTTCTGCTGCATATTTTCAGTCCGAAGCTCTGAAAATGTCAATTCTATGAGTTTGGTTTGCTGATTAACACTTGTCGGACAAAAATCATACATATAGGTGAGTATATTTCTTGATCAAACAATATATTGTCCGACAAAAATAGTGCGCCGTTCTGCCAGTCCGAAAATAAAAAGATAAGAAGTAGCATTTTCTGTGTTTGTATGCGCACAATATTGAATCTACCTTTGAACCAAATTTTGTACATCTATTTGTGAGATCAAAAATAATATCCTCTAAATTCCTACGTCTTTATTTCTATAACTTGATCCATAGCGATTTTTCATTCGCAAAAATTTTTTCTTATGTTTTCTCCACAATATTGTGCAACATGTAAAAAAAGGAATTAAAGAAATATATTGATGTAAAACTGAACATACAATTTGTAAATATCATTATAGAGGAAGTTTTCAAAGAAAGCGGAAAATTGGAAGCAGATGTGAAACAAGAAACATAAAAACATGCTTAGAAAAAATTGTTTCAACATTAGAAAACCTATCGAAATGATATTTTCCATACGATTCTAAAATATTGATATCTCAAAAATTCCCAAGAATAATGGGAAAATTTGAAATCAAGTTTTCATAATTCATATGAAAGAATACATGCTTCGGAAGGAAATCGTTTTTAAAGCAAATATTCAATTTAAACAGTATCAGATTCATCCGTTGATGAATTTTCATCATCTGCACGAAAGCCATATTCATTGTCTTCAGTAGTGCTACTATCATTCTCATCCTCATTATTATCTGAGTCTGTAATAAAATCTAAAATATATATTCAAATGAAGTGAAGTATATTTATTGCCTAATAACAAGATCACCTGGGGTCCGAATCACCAATCTCGATGACACTTGCAGATATGTTTCAAATATGAAAAAGATGGAAAGTATAGGTATAGAGACTATTGCTAGATAGAAGAATATTATTTTACCTTCTATGGTATTACATTGGAGAATATTACGGTACTTATCTTTAGAAATCGATTTCAACATATCATTAGTAACAATTTGCAAAATAAGTTTTTTGAATTTTTTATTAATATGCAGCAGATATTTTGTCGGACAGCCATACCAATGTTTTCAGTGTATCATTCCAAAGGGAAAAACATTTGAAATAAATGAGTGTTAATCAGCAAACCAGACTCATAGAATTGACATTTTCAGAGCTTCGGACTGAAAATATGCAGCATAAATTTTATTGGACAATATCACAACTCAACTTCACTAATGTTTATTTGATAGTACTGAGAATTCCAATAGAATGTTAATAATCTAACAAAACTTGTGATTTTGACATGTTGAAGATGGGGGTTACACCGAACGCCGCAATATTTTTGTCGGACAAAATATTATGTGTGTTTTTGCTATTATTATTTTACGATTACACTATAAAATAGAGTGATGTTATTGATCAAGAATAAATCATAAAATCGAAGTCTTTTTAGGCTGTTCGATGGAAAATGCAGCAGTTTCAAAGATTTTCGCAGATAAAAAGTTGTCGGACTCATCAAAATGAAGCCACTCACAAAGTTTCAAAAGAGTGTTAATAAACCAGACATAAATGAAATTCAAGAAATACTGAATCAGTTGAAAAATGATAAAAGCCCGGGAATAAACGGAATAACATCAGAGATATACAAAAATGCAGGAGACGAAGTAATCCAGTATATTATGGAAATAATAGAGGATATATGGCGGACTGAATGTATGCCTGTGAGATGGAAGGAAGCACTAATATGCCCAATTTATAAAAAGGGGGACAGACTGAAATGCGAGAATTACAGAGGTATAGTACTATTAGACCTGGCGTACAAAATTTTAGCAGGATGTTTAAAAAATAGAATACAAAAACAAGCGGACAATACCCTAAAAGAATATCAAGCTGGTTTCAGACCGAACAGATCAACTATGGATCAAATATTTGCACTGAAACAAACTATATCGACTAGTTATGAACACAATCTAAGCCTGCAAATGTTGTTTATAGATTTCAAAGAAGCATATGACACAATAAATAAACACAAACTGTATGAAGCACTCGCAGAACTAGGAATGCCCAAAAAATTGATAAGATTAATTAAGATGACCCATGAAGAGACAAAATGCAAAATCCTGGTGGATGGAGAAACATCAGAGAATTTCGATGTAAACAGAGGACTGAGGCAAGGAGACCCAGTACCACCCGTCCTGTTCAACTTGGCGCTAGAGTGGGTTATAAGGAAAAGCAGAATCTACACAAAAGGAACCATTTGTCAACTAAAACACCAATGTTTAGCGTTTTCAGACGACATAACGTTAATAACCAGAACAAAAACAGAACTAAAGGAGGTATTTAAACGTTTAGTCCAAACGGCGGAAGAAATGGGACTAAAAATAAACGAGGACAAAATCAAATACATGAAGATAGAGACGGATCATCAAGAAACACAAGAAGAGTCTCTTAAAATATAGATTGGAGGAGGTAAAACCTACGCATTCGAGAAAGTTGAAAACTTTGTTTACTTAGGTGTTACGGTAACAAACAACAATAGCGAAGAGCGGGATATTATAACACGGATAACGAAAGGAAACAGAAGTGCGGGAGCTATGGGGAAACTATTAAAATCAAAAAGTGTGTCAAGAAGTGCAAAAAAGCGGTTGTATAAAACCATTATAAGACCAGTGGTACTGTACGGTAGTGAAATGTGGGTGCTAAACAAGACTATGCAAAATAAACTAGAAGTGTGGAAGAGACAAATTCTAAAGAAGATTTATGGTGGTAAAAAAGAGGGTGATGTGTGGTTAAGACGAACTAATACCGAGCTTATGGAACTCTATAGTGAGCCTGGAATAGTGGAAGTGGCTAAAGCACAAAGGTTATGGTGGCTAGGGCATGTACTGAGACTATTAGAACACAGAGTAGTAAGAAAGATGTTAGACGGAGGTGTTGTAAAAAGGAAAAGGAAAAGAAGGGGAAGACCAAAGGAGAGGTGGTATGACGCGGTGAAAAAGGGCTTTAAGGAACTTTAAGCGATTAGCACAGGACCGTAAAAAATGGCGAAAAATTGTAACAGAAGCCATGGGCCTACTTGGCCTGCAGCGCTAAATTATATATAAATATATATATATAACTAATTAAATTTAATTACCGTCTCCACAAGGCTGTTTATTGCACTCTTCGTTTGAGAATGGAATAACATTGGAATCACAATTGCTAACTGGTATAACTTTTTCTTCTTTCATGCATAGAATCTTTCGTTTTCTTGTACCACTGCCGCATGGCTTGTCGCACTAAAATTCAAAATGAAATCGAAGAATTGAGTAACTATAAAAATAACTAACTAAGGTTTTTTAAAAATTGTTCCTTTCATTTCAGTAATGATTTTTTTCTTATTACCTTACTCCAAGGGCCGGAGAACCATTCTCCAGCACATTCTGTCTCTTCAGCCGTACAGTTTTTAATCGCATCATACTTTGTCTTTTCATCGCACTTACTATCTTCAATTTTTTTCAAAAGATCTCCTTCAAATGTAGCACAAAACACATTTCTGGTTTGTACTCCTTCTCCGCAATTTGCTGAACACTATAAAATTAATAGTATAATCAAAAATTAAAATTCAGTTTAACTTGTAGATAAACTTACTTCACTCCATTGGGAGGCGTACCACTGCGAATCGCAAGCTTTAGATTTCTCACATTTTCGCACTAATTCGGGCTTTTGTTCTCCTTCGCACAGATTGTCAGGATAAATTTTTCCCTCTTGAGTTGCGCAGTGCACTTTTCGAGTTTCGCTTTCCAAACCGCATTTATCACACTTAAAATAAATCTTATCATAAATTTGGTAATTAAACAAATGAATGTTACAGTAATTATGGCAACGTACGTGTCAAAATAATTAAATAAATACATACACCACTCCATTCGGAGGTGACCCAATCGACTCCTTCGCAAGGCCGGAGGCTGCATACTTTTTCCGCTTCAGGCTTTTTTTCTTTAGCTTCACAATAATTATCTTCTAAAATTTCGATTTTTCCGTCGACTTTTCGATAACATATTACTTGTCGCTTCTCTTTACCATCACCACATAATTTATCGCACTAAAATAATAAAAAAATAAGCTAAATTTGATTTGAATTAGTAGCAAATTTTCTTACAGGTTTCCAAGGTCCTGTAAACCAAGTTGGACAAGGTATTCCCCTATTACACTCCTGTTGTATTTCAGGTTTAGGTCCAAACTTCTGTTCGCAATACTGATCATGAACCGCAGTTGAAATTCCTTGCGACATTCGTCTTTCGCATCGTATTTCTCTGACTTGGACGCCGTTTTCCCCGCAGACTTCTGAGCACTGCCCCCAGGGGCCTTGCACCCATTGGGGCTCGCATGGTTGATCACCGCATACTTGAGTTGATGCAGGTTCGGTAGCTGCATCGCAAAGAATTCGTTCTACTACTTCTAAAGAGCGGCGGCCGGCGCACGATACAGTTCGGGTTTGAATACCTCCTCCGCAAGTGGCGCTACATTCGCCAAAATCTCCATGGATCCAAGCGTAAGTTTCAGGATCGCTTGAAATTGCTTTTGGGATACTATATTCGTAATTTACCCCGACATTTACGTCTTGATACAGTAACTACAATAAAATTTGATTTATTATGCACATCAAGTATTTTTTTTCATAATACTTACAACAATATATAAAGGTTCATAAGTAGGTCCAATACAAGCAATTCTATCAGGAGCGGAAAAACCTTGAGGCGATCTTTCGTAATGAAAATTGCAACCGGCAAAACGTAAAGTTTTTGGGAAATCGATTCGCCAATTACCGTTCAGATAATAATGTCCAGTTACATTCCGAACAGCTAAAGACAAAAATGTGATTTAGAATTGTTTTTATGGTTCTGATGAAAGTAGTTACCTAAATAATTATTAGACGGGGATCTTTCTTTTACTTCCAAGTTAGTAGCTCCCGCAGGAATCAAAAGTATATCATTGTATCCTAAAAAATATAATAAATAAAAAAATTCGAGGAACCTGAGTGATTAATGCTTCTTTCTTACCGACTTGTAAGTCCTGCATATCCAGCGTCCCGCTCAGAGTTTGACAAGTTGTTCCGTTTCCGCCACACTGCCGGCATTTGTCTTCTCTGGCGTCACTTCCTAACATCATATCACATCCTACGGACTGACATTTCCCGTCCACACAAACATCTAACGATTCAGAATTACATCGTGTGCCATCAGCCACTTGTTTCTTATGACGGTAATAGAAACGTTCCCCCCTTGGCATGCAGTTTAACTCGCATGGATTTGGCGCCTTCGTGTAGGGAATCCATCTAAAGGTTTTTTAAATGTATCAATTCAATAGTTACGAATTTAAATAAACTTACGTGTAATAAACTCCTTCAAATGGCTGTCTATCAAATTCAGAACACTGTTGGGCTCTGTAATCGCCATCATCTGGACAATCCTTCAACAGAAATATGTAAAATTTAATTATATCAAATAACAGAAATACATTTCATTCACAATAAATATTTTCGCGTGTCGAGATAGTATTTAATCCGTCTATGTTATTTCAATTTATTTATTAATTCTTTCCACTCCTTTCTATTCTTTGCTATTTTCCCCCCTTCCTGCCAAGTGACGTTGTTTTTGTTTAGTATTTCTTCTATATTTTGTTCCCATGTTTTTTGAGGTCTTCCTCTCCTGTTCTTGTTTGGTACTCTGGCATTCCACACTCTTTTTGTTTGAGTATCTTCCGCCATTCTTATTGATTGTTTCTTTTCTATGGTGGTTTGTATACTTTCTGTTTGTAGAGTTGCTCTGATATGCTCATTTCTTATTCTATCTAGTCTTGAAACTCCTACTTTTCTTAAATATCTCATTTCTGCTGCTTGTATCTGGCTTTTTGTTTTTAGCGCATTTTTAGCGCATTTTTCCGAAAAAAGCGCTATTATATTCACTTTGGCTGGCTGGCTGGCTGGCTGGCGTGACGCTGAGATCTCAGCAACTATACTATTTACAGACTTGAAACTGGTACTAAATAAAAGCTGCTGTTTCGTAGGCTTGCACAAATTGCTCTAATTCAAGCTCAGTGATTGTGGAAAATTGAATTATTCAATTACTTGTTTCAAGTGAAACAATGTCCATAGATATCTATGACATTAGGGATATGGCAACTAAAATTTATTAAAGTAGATAAAAATTTAGTTACAACTTTCGCCGTGAGTGTCACTATTATTATGTACAGTTGTCAAATCTGTCCGGGATTCATTCAATGACTTGTTTGACGCGAATTTGAAGCTTATTAGAATGAATTATTATTATTGGATGAAAATTTGTTCTTTTTTGGTGTATTTTTTTTTTATATAGCTTTGATAAAGATCAAATTATCATTTTAAGCTACAGCACTTGACCTCCTGTCAATCAATAACTAAACAATGAAGATTAAAAAGAATTTTTGAGTTTGTACATGCGTAAATTATGTACCTATCAAATAGTCAACTTGAAACTAGTACTAAATGGAAGCTGCTGTTTTATAAGTTTGCCCAAACTGCTTGAGTTCAAGCTCAGTAATTGTGAGAAATGGTAATTTGCGAAATCTCTGAAGTAACAAGCATTCATGAGCTGTCAAAAATGCGCTTTCATCATCAAGATGATTCTTCCATTTTATTCACTTTGGCTGTCTGGCTGGCTGGCTGGCGTGACGCTGAGTTCTCAGCAACTATACTATTTACAGACTTGAAACTGGTACTAAATAAAAGCTGCTGTTTCGTAGGTTTGCACAAATTGCTTCAATTCAAGCTCAGTAATTGTGGAAGATTAAATTATTCAATTACTTGTTTCAAGTGAAACAATGTCCATAGATATCTATGACATTAGGGATATGGCAACTAAAATTTATTAAAGTAGATAAAAATTTAGTTACAACTTTCGCCGTCCGTGTCACTATTATTATGTACAGTTGTAAAATCTGTCCGGGATTTATTTAATGACTTGTTTGACGCGAATTTGAAGCTTGTTAGAATGAATTATTATTATTGGATGAAAATTTGTTCACTTTTGGTGTATTTTTTTTATATAGCTTTGTTAAAGATCAAATTATCATTTTAAGGTACAGCACTTAGCCTCCCGTCAGTCAATAACTAAACAATGAAGATTAAAAGATATTTTTGGGTTTGTACATGCATAAATTATGTACCTATCAAATAGTTGACTTGAAACTAGTATTAAATGGAGGCTGCTGTTTCGTAAGTTTGCCCAAACTGCTTGATTTCAAGCTCAGTAATTGTGAGAGATGGTAATTTGCGAAATCTCTGAAGTAACAAGCATTCATGAGCTGTCAAAAATGCGCTTCCATCATCTAGATGATTCTTCCATTTTTTGATTCATTGTCCATGTTTCGCTTCCGTATAATGTTGGTCTATAAATTTATTTATTTAGTATCATTTTTGTTTTCTTCGATACTTGCCTGCTACTCAAAATGACTTTATTTAGTGCGTGCTATTATTCTGTTATTTCTGCTGTTCAATGTTGAGCCTAAATATGTGAATGCTTCTACTTGTTCTACACATTTATAATCATGTTGTGTTTGTTTAATTCCTCTTTCCATATATTAATGTTGTGCTGTAAATCTTCTTCATTTTAACAAGTATTGCGAGATCATCTGCGAAGGCGCATTCTGAGATAGTCGTCCTAATTAGATTGTGGTGTCCTATGTATACTTTCTTTGTTTTATTCTTTACCTTCTTCATAATACTATCCAAAAAAATTATGAAAAGTAATGGGCTTAGTGCTCCTCCTTGTCTTAGCCCTTGCGTGATTATAAATTCCTCCGAGCACTCGTTTCCTGTTCTTATTTAATTGGATGTTGTTTTATATACACTTTGTATTGCTTTCAGTAGCTGTTTGTTCACATTTATTTCTTCCAGTATTTTCCACATCTTTTTCCGCGGTACTCTATCAAAGGCTTTTTCTAGATCTATAAATGCTATGAAAAGTTTTTTGTTCTGTTTCATTAATTCTCCATTGATGCATCTGTTGTTCGTCTCAATTTATTTTCTAGTATTGCTTCATATAACTTAGCCGCAGTGCAAAGCAGTGATATATCCTTGTAATTATTACAGTCTCTACTGTTTCCTTTCTCATATATGGGGAATATCACGGTTTTTCCCAGTCTTTTGGTATTTTTCCTATTTTCCAAATTTGGTTAAACATTTCAAGTAATATTTGTTTTCCTTCGTCTCCAATATTTCAGTTGTTCTGTTTTAATTTTATCGTGTCCCGATGCTTTACCGTTACTCATTTTCTTCAACACAGCTTCCATTTCTTCTTCTGATATATTTTCTAGCTCTTCTCTTACTATTGTGTTTTCTTGTAAATCTTCGTTTTCTGATTCTCGGGTGCTATTATAGTTCTTGAAAATGCTTTTTCCATCTTTGCATTCTTTCGATGTCATAATTTATTATCTTTCCATTCTTATCTTGTAACTGTTTCAATGTTGTTTGTTCTCCTTTTTGTGGCTTTTTAGCGTTTTGTAAAATATCTTCTGATTTTCTTTGAAATTTTTCTGCAGAGTTTTTACGAGTTCTTCCCATGTACTCTTTTTTGATTTCTTGGTCAGTTCTTTCGTTATTTTCGTTTGTATTTTGTAATCATCATAATCCTCTAACTTCTTTGTGTTTAGATATTTCTTCCATTTTTCTTTCTAACTTCTTCCTTAACCTGTTCATTCCACCAGTGTGCTCGCTTTTTATTGTGTATACTTCTGGTTGTTCCGCATGATCTTTTTGTATCTGGTTTTGGGGTGTATTTGATTAGTACTTTTATATTATTCTGATACTTTTGTCTTATTTGTTCATTTTTCAATGTATCTACTTTTAATATTTCTCCTTTATGTCCTTTTGTTGTTGTTGTTTGTCTTTGTTTCTTTTCATTCTCTTTTATTTCCATTTTCGCTACTACTAGATAATGGTCGCTTCCAATTTCACTCCCTCTCTTGACTCTTATATCTTTCATCTCTTTTCTTTGTGAATTGTTTGTTAAAAAGTAATCAATTATAGATTTTTCGTTTCTACTTCTTTCTTCTCTTGTATATTTATGTATTTCTTTATGTTTAAATATGGTATTAAGTATTATTACTTCCATTATTATTCTTTGTTGTTTCTCCATGTCCCCCCCATTATCTCTTTCAGTCCTTTATTTTTGTTTCCAACTCTTGCATTGAAGTCTCCCATTATGTATACCGGTTCTTTCAGTTTTTCATATTCCGTTTGTAATTTATCCCAGAATTCGTCTTTCATTGTTTTGCTCTCATCTTCATTTAAGCCATATATTATAATTATGTTTATTAGAATGTTATTTGCTTCTTCTAATTTGACTGTCATTATCCTCTCCTCTGCTCTGGCTCTCTCTTTCTCATTAACTTCGCTGTATATCATTATGTGGCCATTATTCAATTTCGTTATTCCCTGTCCTTTCTTTTTGGTTTCCGTTATTGCTAGTATTTCTAGTTTTGCCTTTTCAAATTCTTTTATTAGTTCTATTTCTTTCCTTTTCAGACTTCTAATGTTCCATAATCCAATATTCATAATCCTTTTACTTCGCTTTTTCGTCTTATTTATATCTTCCATGGTTTTGTGCTGAATTACTTTTTTGAGTCTTCGTTTTTTGACTTCTTTTCTGAATTTTTTTCTTCCAGTCTCTCGCTCATAGGATTCCATATGAACATCTTATTGTCTATCATTTTTTTATATCCTATTTTAACGGTTTTACCTTTTCCTTTTTCTTTCCTTCCCTTATTTCCGATCATAAACTGAATCTTCCTTTCTTCCTCTGTGCCACTATTATTGGATATTTGTCTTGTTTATTAATTGCAAAAGCTGTTTTTAAATTTGCGTCGACATTGAGTTCTGTTTTCAGAAAGTTGGCAACCCCTTGTTTCGTATTCTCTTTTTGTGTCTTGAAGCCTTTAATAATATTATTTTTCTTGTTTTCCTTTTCTTGGTTATTGATTTTATTGTCTAAACACTCACAATTGAATTCAAAAAGATTGAATTTGGAATTAATTCTTTTCAGGATTAACTTAAAAATGTCTGCCACATTCTTGTCGCTCACTCGCTTGCTCACTTATTTAAATTTTTGTGGAACTATCCCCTACCAGATTTTCTAACCTAATTTGATGACTTTTCCAAGGTACACCTGAGAGTCTAATTGGTTTTCTAATAAAAAATAACTTCAGTATCAACCTATTCAATTTATTTTTGTGTAAGTGATGTACTTCGTTTCTATTTAATTAACAATGGAAATAAATTTACTTTATCGTCTATAAAGTTCAGAATTTCCTGGAATAAATTTAATAAAACTTCTTCAGCTTCACAGGATCATGTTTAGATTCAAGATAAGTAAATTTAACACACCCCGAGCTCATAATTATAATAAAGGTGAAGATAAAAGACCTAGTGACATAAAAACTGAACATATATGTGAGTTTTCTTCCTAACCAAACGCCTACGCCTGCACTTCTCATCTGGCGGTATTCTTTGTAACCTAACTGCGCTGTAGGGTTCCAAATGTTTTAATATGTGAGTTTGATATATGAGACGCAACAATGAAACTAATAATTGTTATGTGTTAAGATTAATTGATTATTAAAATATTGTAATTGAAAATATTTTTTACTCACTTGAGTATTACATGAATAGTGCCTTCTATCGGGCCCCCTGCACAGCCCCGTTTGATAGCACTGCCTCACTTGAGTGGCTACTCCTCCACCGCATGATCTGGAACATGCGCTCGGTGGGCCCCATTCTGTCCACGGTCCTGCTTCGTACTGCCCGTCGCCTCCTGACGTCACATAACTACCAGGATGGTATAGGTGGGCCCCTTGTTGGCGCTTGAAACGGTCACGGTGGTGTCGTATTCTCTAGAAAATAGTTTTTTTAGAATAAAATAAACCCTTCCAGGTCTCGTAAAATGCAAAGAAAGAGACAGTAAAAGGATAATAGAAGATAGTAAGATGCCAATTAATATTAACGAGAATGTCTACATACTGTCTACTGTTTCTGTTTAACATGTGGAACCTTATGACCTTCTTCTATCTTTTTCTACCACATTCATTTATCCTGCTCTTTTCTTATCTTCATATACTCACGTTCTATCGTCAAAGACAGCGAATATACAATACGATTTAATTCGAATTCGTTGCAGTATATTCCGCTGTTATAAAATATTGTTTATCTTCTACATGGAATAATTGAATAATGCGGGACATGAATCTTACATTTACATACTTGTCTTTTTATATACAAGATTTGTTGGATCTATGACTAACTTTCATGACTGTCTCAAACTAAACGCAAGATTTTAAGTTTTGTACTTACAGCTAAAACCATCTTTCTTAAATAAATATGTGAATCAGCATTATTTTCAAATAGTTCAAACACTTCGTCCATACCTTTATAAAAATATTTGTGTTCTGATTACTATTTCAGATTGATATTTCATGATTTTACTCTTTATTTCACATCAAATTACACACACAGTGAATTATTTTTATATTCGAATTGTTAAATTCTGATTTCTAATTGTGACAACTGGTGAAAACCTCCATTTTTCATTTAACCCTCCGTTAGTGTTCTCGAAAAAAGTTTCACGGTTGGTGTTGTGAATGACATCGAAATGAAAATCCTCTCAAGCTATTTTAAATTCTAAAATATGATAATTTTTCTGTTTGCACATGTTCTACAACTTGTTACCAAGTGATATAAACTGAACAAAATGTATCCAGCTATATTTATTGTAAAAATATAAAAGATAAATCAAAATAACAGCAAGTCTGCCTTGGAAAAAACATACATCAATATTATCGCTCATAAATACTTCTAATATCATCACACATCAAAGATCTCACAGTATTTTTCGAGAAGAAGGATCAAATAAGTAAAGCAAGAAAAAATTACTCAAGTATCATCAAAGAAAAAAAAATTATTGCTCCTCAAACTGGGCACAGTTTTTGCAACTCAAAATTGCATGTTCCAAGCACAGTGGAATTCTACATCGCTTACAAGCATTAAATGTCTTTTTAATACATAAGCACTATTTTGCGCACGTTTTTCTGGGCAGTAAATGGCTCTTTGGCTTTTGAGTGCGCCAAGTATAATTAGCGTGTGACAAGTAATCTTCTCGCACGCAAATCATTTACCGCTTAAAAAAATTAGCGCAAAATGGTACTTATCCCGCATTCGTAATGAAAAATAGTATCTGCAACTCGTGCGGTGTTGTCAATTACCCACTTGAGCGAATGAACGCACTTGCTTCGTTCGTGTACGCCCAACTTCGCTTTCGTGGGCAATCGACAACTTATCGCACTTGTTGCACAATTTACTATTCTATCTTTGTTTCTAGGACAAACAGAACATCTTCTGCTTGTCTTTTGTCATTTGGCTAAATTGGCCTTAAAAAATACCAGAATATGAAATAGCTTATTGTATGACGTAATATAATTTTAAATTTAGAATGACATCGACAAAAATTGAAATTGTAGCTTCGAATACTTTATATATTTTCCGATAAAAGTTGTCAATTTGCAGAAAATCGAGGAATAATTTTGTATTGTCTCAAAACGTGCTAGATGCTGCCATCTACTAGCCTCTTGTAAAACTATACTCCAAATTTTAATAAAATTGCAGTAAATCGAAAAATACTCTCAGGTAAACTCATGTTTTTTTTCGAAAATAATTAGGGTCTTTCATATAACATTTTATGATTGGAGCCCTAATTTTGACAGAAATCGGCGAATTATGGCAATAATACGGATTTCTGACTGAACCAGAACCGTAATCAAAAAATTGTAGATGACAGAGTTGAATTATTTTTTGAAAATAATATGACCTTACTTGAAAGATTTTTTCGCTTGACAGCCTTATTTTCGAGTTGACAAAGCAAGTAATTTTTTCATATAATTGTATCGAAATCTTAAAATTGAGGTCGTAAATCTAAATTTTCTTTCAAGTAGACCTATATTATTTTTTGAAAATAGTTGGGGTACTTTATATAAACTTTTTTGATTAGAGCCCTCATTCTGACACAAATCGTTAATATATGGCAATAACACTAATTTCTGACTGAACCAGAACCGTAATCAAAAATTAGTTTATAACAAACTCTGAGTATTTTTTGAAAATATTATAAGTTTACTTGAAAGATTTTTTCGGTTAACAGTCTTAATTTCGAGTAAACGGCGTCAGAAACTTTTGTTCAAAAAACGATAAATTACTAAAAATTTTTTACGTAATCGACAGAAATTGAAATTGTAGTGTCGAATTCTTCATTTATTTCTCGATAAAAGTAGTCAATTCGCAGAAAATCGAGAAATAATTTTGTATCGTCTCAAAACGTGCTAGATGCTGCCATCTACTAGCCTCTTGTGAAACTATACTCTAAATTTTAATGAAATTGCAGTAAATCGAAAAAACTCTCAAGTAAACTCATGTTTTTTTTTTTTTAAATAATTAGGGTCTTTCATATAACATTTTCTGATTGGAGCCCTAATTTTGACAGAAAATGGCGAATTATGGCAATAATACGGATTTCTGACTGAACCAGAACCGTAATCAAAAAATTGTAGATGACAGAGTTGAATTATTTTTTGAAAATAATATGACCTTACTTGAAAGATTTTTTCGATTGACAGCCTTAATTTCGAGTTGACAAAGCAAGTAATTTTTTCATATAATTGTATCGAAATCTCAAAATTGGGATCGTAAATCTAAATTTTCTTTCAAGTAAACCTATATTATTTTTTGAAAATAATTGGGCTACTTTATATAAAATTTTTCGATTAGAGCCCTCATTCTGACACAAATCGTTAATATATGGCAATAACACTAATTTCCGACTGAACCAGGGCCTAGCATTGCAGTGAGATGTGCGTTCATATTTTAGGAATAATTACACTATAAATTATTGGGTTGGAATATCAAACAAAAATGTACATAGGGCTTTTCTGCATCTACATAAGAAGTTACTTTAAAAGTGTACCGGGGTATATCATACCCCAACCAACTTCCAGCAAGTCTGATGCTCAATTGAAAGTTTATACATAGTTGTATATAAGTCTGTTTTCTTTGTTCAAGTATAATCCTAAGCTACTGAGAAAAAGAAATCCCTTGTTTGTCTTAAATTGATTTTACGATTGGAAATAGAGTTAATGGGGTATGACATACCCCACAACACTAACGAGAATTAATTGCGCATGCACAATCATTGACAACTATAAACAAGATAACAAATGCTTTGAATTTAATCAGGTAAATATTAGTTTAAACAAAAAGAGACGCAAAATATTGCTTTCTCTGTCTTACTAATGGAAATCACACGGTGATACACTTTTACATTAAATGTTGCCAATCTTTTTGTAGATCGTCTATGTGTTTACCATCTATTGGCAAATAAATTTAAGATCGCAGCGCCGCAGTGGATATTTTTGAACTAACTAAGTTAGGATAAACTTGAAGTTTACATGTATTTAAATGGGCTTTTTACGATTTTTAAAGATAAAAATCGTAAATATGAAATAAAGATTTACTTTTTCATGGATATTTTTTAAAAGTATATTGTTCGTAAGTACCAGGCAAGTGAATTATTCCATCTGTTTATTTATATTTAATTCATATTTTTAAATTGAACTTAACCTTTAATTTCTAGATGATGATATTGAAACTTCAAGAATATTTTGATGCAAATGTCAGTCACGCTGTGTAAATGAGGGTGAAGAGCTAGTAAATGCTTGACATTATATTATTCTGTCGAAAATTAAATGATGATAGTGACAAGAGAGTATTTTTGCATGCTCTTGCATATAAACATCAGAAGTGCTTGAGAATCCGTATGAAATTGAAGGAGAATTGAATTGTAATGAATATGATGCCTTGGAGATTGAGGATATGAGTTGTTCTTGCAAAGCAGAAAACAGCGACAGTTGCAAGCATATGACTGCAGTTTTTTTTATTGTGTACCATGTGTTGAAAAGTTGAAGTGGCTCGAGAATGCCTTTTAATTTTGTTAAATAAACATTAGATTAGTACTTATTAGTTGCACTGTTTGTTGTTTCAAAAAATCTATCAATTATTTGAAGATAATTTGTATTTGTAAAGTATACCTGGATAAATAGGAAAGAATCCAGACAAAAATATTCAACAGTTGCAATATCTGAAATGTCCTGCATGAAAGAAAAGATTTTGAAAAACTCTAAAACTTTGGATTCTATCTTCTTTTTCAATTTAAAAGTAAAAAGTACAACAAAACGAAATAACAACCTTATTATATCAACTATCAGAAAGCGAATGCGTAGGCTATGGCTTCATCAGTCATTACTACTACACATCATCCTCCATGGTAAATTTTTGTATTTGAAATTTCAATCAATTTACACAATATTTTTTGATGAATTTTTGCTAAAATCGTTCAGAATTATTATGTCATATATGTTTTTTATGAATACTAATTAAATAACCAAATATAGAATATGATTTATTGATTTGATTATAAGCTCATGTATATTATATATGTAGCCCGCCAAATCTATCCTAACATCACTAGTTTGAAATTCTGCCACCAGATAGAGTATCGCTTATGTTTATTTGCCAATTGGCTCCAATGACGTATTAACAGTAGACCCAGCACGCGGCATTTGTTTTGTTGCTGGAGTAAACAGTGGGGTGAGGAGGGTAAACATCGTTGTATCGCAGATTGCGTTTTTCATTTGAAAAAATATCGATTGTGAGATGTGGGAAAAATCTAGTTTATTTTTTATTTTGAATCAATTAATATATTATTACATCAATTTTAACAAATATATACATACAGTATAGAATATAGGCGCGCACTTCTCAAACATAAATAAAAGCAGGCAAACCGCATAACAAGCATGTTTACTCCCTTCGCTTCTCAGAACCCCTCACCTTGTAAATGCTAACATCACAACAAACTGTGGACTGCCATAGGACGCGCTGGGTCTACTTTAATAATACGTCATTGATTGGTGATAAAAGTGAGCTCAAAAATCCCCATTTGACACAATGTTAAATTTGAAATCTCAACAGTCAGAAAAATTATAGATAAAATAATGATTTATGCTTCAAAATCCGAATAATTTGAAAGATTATATATCTATACTGAATATAATTGCATTAAATAATATAAATTTAATTGATTATTGCACACATTAATGCAGTAAATGTGGAAATAATAAAATATTTATTATTTAGTATCTCAAATAGTAAAACGCTTGTAACAATGTTGTAAAGTGCGTAAAGAAATCGGAAAACATAAAATTTACATATTATGTACAGCGCTCTAGCTTATAATAAAATATTACTTTGACGCATTCAGTTGTAAAAAACTATTGAAAATATTAGAGTTCCTCACAAATTGAATAATAATAGAAGTGTATAATACGGAAAAAAATATTTATACAAATGAAATAAAAAAATATGTATACTGGCTCTGAGTAAAACAATAACCTGTCGTTCATAAAACAATACAACATCGTGCATTTAAAACAAGTAAAACAAATGAATGAACAAGAGGTCATTAAAATCGACAGTTGAAAGTCAGTGTCTGTATTCATGGCCGCTGTGATGGTTGCTGTTTAAATATATTATCGGCGTTAAGTTTACCAATTAACCGAGATTTTTTTCTTTGAATATTCAACAACATTTGAATGAACTGAACATCGATAAATTAAAATAAGTAACAATGTGGGCGGACGAACACAATGCAATTTAGATTAGATCTATTTTTTTGTTTGTTTTTTATTTTAGTGAATTCGGGATATTAATTTTGTATTGTTTAGTTTTTTTATTCAATTGTTTAACATGTATTTGCCACTTTTAATGTGTTATTCCACGTGTGGTATGTGAAGGGCTCTTGTGCGAATACCGTACTAGCAATTTGCATTTTAGTGACGCCATTACACAGATTTTACTTTTGTTTTTGTGTTGGAACGTAAGGAGCCAAGCCATTCTATTTTACACCCTGCTATAACAATCAGTTTTATTGTTTTTCTAGCTATTCCAACGTTGAAGATAATTAAATTTAAGTATTAAAAAGTTAAATTGTAGGGACGGTGAGTGTTTTGCAAGAGAAATTTCTCACAGCCTTCTTGATTTCACATCCTACTTTGATTTAAAACATTCACCAAAATAATAAATAAATAAAATTAATCTCGTAATCGTAAAAGAAATGAATGTAAAAGTCAAAGAACTGGAAGTTGGAGTGTAAACATTTTTATTGAATAACACGTTCTATTAAAACCGCAATAAATCAATTAGACATGACGTCACAAAGCACGCGAGCTTCGCGGAAATCAAACAAATGACTAACAATGCCGCCAATTTGATAAAATTCAAACCTGATTGCTCAGTTTGATGAGTAGTCAAATGTTTGTTATTTTAAGGGTCCAAATATGCAAAATAATAACAAAACAATTGCTAAACGTCATTGTTGATGTATGAGTTCATTTGTCTGAATGTTTAGTTAATATTATTTTCAGAGTTTAAAACCTGTCAATTTAAAAATCGTGTTTAGGTTTTTTGTTTGGGATTTTTGCACGTTCTAAATGGTGAAATTCGAGAGCATATTTTTACAGCTCAATCATTTTAGTATAAAGAAATATTTTTTTAGGAGCACTTCAAGTTTTATAGGCTTGGTAAATTCTTGAAGAATATATAAAAACAATTGTTTAATAATGTCAGTGGCACTCTTGGGTGAATTTCTCTGGTGTGAATTTGGCTTGAGGGTCCAAAAGTTATGTCTCTCAATTAGATGCCGGTATGTTCACAAATCGTTTAAAGTTCAAAAAGAAACAAAAGTAAAAAACAAAAGAAGGTATTTAAGTATCGGTCTTTCGCCGCTTGCCACTTAACATGCAAAATAAGCCCTGGGGGAAGAAAGACACGCCCACTGAGCCCTACACCAAAAAACAAAATACTAACGACGCCCTTCCATACATGAAAGAAAATAATAAAGCAGAGTGAATAACCTCAAAAGATAACAATTATATATAATATTAGTGGAACTAACGTACAAGTCCAATATAAAAGAGATTTACTCTTATCTCCCAGCAATTTGACTTTTTTTTGTAATTTTATTCGCAATTTAATATAATGATGCCTCTAAAATTACATCGTTTTATTTTCGTCCACTAGGCCCTTCATCTCAACGACCATGTTGATGTGTTCATTTCAGCGATACGATCTTCAATTATTATTTTCATTCTTGACTATTTCGCATGACAGAAATTTTATGATGTATTTGCTCTAACATTAACCTTAAATCTAAAAGGTTAGATAATAAAAGAGTCATTTATAATTCGCGATGACATAAGCCGATCGCTGTGGTCTCTGGTCATTGACATCGCCAAACAAATGAATCACAGGAACGCGACGTTTGTTTCTTAGAAGTTGTGCATATTTTCAATAAATGGTGCAGATGGACAAATTTAATATGTTATTGTTTATGAGCCTGCAACCTACACAACAGAGCTGTTAAGCTGGTAGTATTTTGGAAATGACAGTTTTAGGGCACTACAAAGGTTTTTGAACTTCACGTGCTATTTTCAAAAAGGTAGGGTCTAATTGTGCACCTCGCATTATGGTAGCAAATATTTCAAAACGTTCTAGAATGCTTCAAAACTTTTCAGGATGCTTTAAAACATTCCAGAATGTGTCGGGATGCCTTTATGCGCTCCAGGTTGTGTCAGAACGTTCTAAAATGTCTCAAAAAGTTTTAGGATATTTCAAAACCTCCTGGATGCTTCAAAACGTTTCAAAATGTATCAGGACGCTTTAAAATGTCTTAAATCATTCTAGGATGTTTGAGAGCCTCTCATGATGCTCCGAAACGTTCCAGAATCTATCAGATGATTCCAAAATGTTTCAAAATGTTCTAAAATGTTTGAAAGCTTTCCAGGATACTTCAAAAAATTCCAGAATCTATCAGAATGCTCTAAGAAATCTTAATACGTTCCAGGCTGTTTCTAAACTTGCCACAATGCTTAAAAACGTTCAAGAATTGGTCAGGACGTTTCCAAATGACCTAAAACGTTCCGGAATGCTTAGCAAACTTTCCAAGATGCTTCAAAACATTGCAGAATGCATCAAGACGTTCCAAAATGTTTTTAAACGTTCCGGAATGTCTAGAAAACTTTTCAGGATGCTTCAAATAAACATTCCAAAATGTCCTAAAATGTTTCAGTATGTTTCAAAACGCTCCAGAATGTGTTATAATGTCTTATTACGTTCCAGATTGTGTCAGGATGTTCCAAAATATACCAAAACGTTCTGAAATGTTTCAAATCCTTTCATGGCATTCCAAAATCTTATAGAATCTGTCAGGACGTTCCCAAATGTCCTTAAACGTTCCGGAATGTCTAGAAAACTTTCCAGGATGCTTCAAATAATTTCAGAATGCATCAGGACATTCCAAAATGTTCTAAAATGTTTCAGTATGTTTCAAAACGCTCCAGAATGTGTTGTTATGTCTTAATACGTTCCAGATTGTGTCAGGATGTTCCAAAATGTATCAAAACATTCTGGGATGTTTCAAATCTTTCCACGACATTCCAAAACCATATAGAATCTGTTAGGACGTTCCCAAATGATCTTAAACGTTCCGGAATGCTTAGAAAACTTCCCCAGATGCTTCAAAACATTGCAGAATGCATCAAGACATTCCAAAATGTCCTAAAATGTTTCAGTATGTTTCAAAACGCTCCAGAATGTGTTATAATGTCTTAATACGTCCCAGATTGTGTCAGGATAATCTTAAAATATACCAAAACATTCTAGAATGTTTCAAATCCTTTCATGGCATTCCAAAAGCTTATAGAATTTATCAGGACGTTTCCGAATGTCCTAAAACGTTCCGAAATGTTTAGAAAACTTTCCAGGATGCTTCAAAACATTGCAGAATGCAACAAGACGCTGCAAAATATCCCAAAATGTTTCAGGATGTTTTAAAACGTTCCAAAATGTGTCACAATGTCTCAATATGTTCCAGAATGTGTTAGGACGTTCTAAAATGTACCAACACATTCTGGAATGTTTCAAATCCTTTCAAGACATTCCAAAATCTTATAGAATCTGTCAGGACGTTCCTAAATGTTCTTAAACGTTCCGGAATGTCTAGGAAACTTTCCAGGATGCTTCAAATAATTGCAGAATACATCAGGACATTCCAAAATGTCCTAAAATGTTTCAGTATGTTTCAAAACGCTCCAGAATGTGTTATAATGTCTTAATACGTTCCAGATTGTGTCAGGATGTTCCAAAATATACCAAAACATTCAGCAATGTTTCAAATCCTTTAATGGCATTCTAAAACCTTAGAGAATTTGTCAGGACGTTCCAAAATGTCCTAAAATGTTCCGAAATGTTTAGAAAACTTACCAGGATGCTTTAAAATATTGCAGAATGCATCAGGACATTCTAAAATGTCCTATAATGTTTCAGTATATTTCAAAACGTTCCAGCATGTGTTAAAATGTCTTAATACGTTCCAGAATGTGTTAGGACGTTCCAAAATGTATCAAAACACTCTGGAATGTTTCAAATCCTTTCATGGCATTCCAAAACCTTATAGAATTTGTCAGGACGTTCCCAAATGTCCTAAAACATTCCGCAATGTCTAGAAAACTTTCCAGGATGCTTCAAAACATTGCAGAATGCAACAGGACGCTCCAAAATATCCCAAAATGTTTCAGGATGTTTTAAAACGTTCCAGAATGTGTCACAAAGTCTCAATACGTTCCAAAATGTGTTAGGATGTTCAAAAATATACCAAAACATTCTGGAATGTTTCAAATACTTTATGGCATTCAAAAACCTTATAGAATTGGTTAGAACGTTCCCAAATGTCCTAAAACGTTCCGAAATGTTTATAAAACTTTCCAGGTTGCTTCAAAACATTGCAGAATGCATCAGGACGCTCCAAAATATCCCAAAATGTTTCAGGATGTTTTAAAACGTTCCAAAATGTGTCACAATGTCTCAATACGTCCCAGAATGTGGACATTCTGGGATGTTTCAAATCCTTTCAAGACATTCCAAAATCTTATAGAATCTGTCAGGACGTTCCCAAATGTTCTTAAACGTTCCGGAATGTCTAGAAAACTTTTCAGGATGCTTCAAATAATTTCAGAATGCATCAGGACATTCCAAAATGTCCTAAAATGTTTCAGTATGTTTTAAAACGCTCCAGAATGTGTTATAATGTCTTAATACGTTCCAGATTGTGTCAGGATGTTCCAAAATATACCAAAACATTCTGGAATGTTCCAAATTCTTTCATGGCATTCCAAAACCTTATAGAACTCGTCAGTACGTTCCTAAATGTTCTAAAACGTTTCGAAATGTCCCAAAATGTCCCAAAAAGTTCAGGACGTTTTAAGATATTCTAGAATATGTTTAAAACCTTTCATGGCATTCCAAAACCTTATAGAACTTGTCAGGACGTTCCTAAATGTCCTAAATCCTTCCTAAATGTTCCAAAATGTCCCAAAAAGTTCAGGACGTTTCAAGATATTCTGGAATATGTCAGTACATTCCAAAATGACCTAAAACGTTCTGGGATATGTTAGGACGTTCCAAAATGTCTCAAATTGTTCAGGACATTTCAAGATATTTTAGCACATGTCAGTACATTCCAAAACGACCTAAAACGTTCTGAAAAACCTTCTCAGGACATTTCAGAACCTTCTGGATTTTGTTAGAACCTTCCAAAATATCCTAAGATGCTGTGGATTATTTGAAAGACTTCCAGAATGTTTATAATATTTCAAAATGTATTAGGACGTTCCAAAATATCCCAAAACGTTCCGGAAGGTTTAAAATCCTTTTAGGATACTTCAAATGTGTCAGAAAATGTCCTTAAACATTTTTAGAATGTATCAAGATGTCCTAATACGTTCCAGATTGATTAATCCAAAACGATTGGCAAAAAATTCTCGCATAAGATTGTCCTGATGAAGGCTTAAATTAGCCGAAAGCTAGTTCTTTCTAATGATTAGAATGCTTCCAACAGGAATAAAATATTATCCTAAGCGTAATTAGTAGCAAAATATTATCGTTTATGTGAACATAATTGGACGCACTAATTACGTGCACATCATCAATTTACATAGGCTCATTTATCAACAGTTGCCATGCTTCCATTTTACTTTTTGCACATAGAGTGTGATGCACAAGAATTATACACATTCTACTTTCAAATTATCCTTATATTAAATAGTTACATTTTAGGAGAGCATTAAAATTCTAATAAAAATCGCTGGAGATTCCAACGCTCGAATTCAACACAAACCTATTAATAAAATTTGAAACATTCCTCAAATTCTCTATTTACGATTACGCGCTTTCAAACATTCTACGTCCGAAATATAAATATACACATTTTAGTCTGTTCATCATCACGTTGTCCTATTTCTTTCTTTAATTGTTTACATTTAATGTTTGAAAATGCATTTGACTTCCGTGTTAGATTCTGCGAAGGATAATAAACATTAGAAACATTAGAAAGAGGCATAAGAGAACTTACATGTCTAGTGAGAACTGTGTTGAAAAATGTTGCTAGGACGAATACAAGAAGGATCAGCGACCTGCAAGAAAAAAATTATTTTTACTACTACATAATTAACTTAAAAAGTAACTCTACATCCTCACATTCTGTTTTAAACACACCGAAATTCAAAATTGAATTTCTGTTTTAATCTCTAGTCACACCCTTCACATAAATTACTAAATTACTGAGTTTTCATCATAAGAAACACGTGAGCATACCGTTTAGTCTGTCAAACAAATGAGCTTCGAGGAGAAAAACAAAAGAAAGCAAGCATTATGAGATGGTAGGGTGTGATTATGTCGATTCCACAAAAAGAAAAAGACAATCGTGGTGGTAATTTGAACTGTTAACCTTTGAAACACAACTCAGGTGTGAACAGAAAAATTGGAGGTTTGCGATTTATGAGTTTTTTTTTTTATTAGAGAAATATTTAAATATGAACAGCCTGTAAATTCTTTGCACAATGAAAGCTGTAATAATCAAATTATCCAGTCACCTAGTTTCAAACAAAAATCAAATATAAAATTAGCATAATGCACTTTAGATGAACAGTTACATGCATTAAACTAAAAATAACTGCCATAGTGGAAATGTGTGTGATTATTGGTGATTGCATATCATGAGAAAATCTGATACTCATTTTAAACAAATAGCCTATAGCCAATAGCCTACATTCCTTGCAAAATTGCTCACAAATTCACGTAAATTTTATCGATTAATATTTCTAAATAATGCAATTTATCGTACATCTTTCCAATAATTATTTATCTGTCGTTAATTCTGGCGTGCTCTTTCAACTGCCACAATTTGATTAATATCAACAAAAAGATGAGCATCGTTGCGATCGGCGTTTGATTTATCCCATACAACAGTCTGTTGCTAAGCAACGGATCTTTCAATTGCTTTATATATCCGACAACCACTGGTTGATTAGCTACAGGTAGATATAATAAAGTGAACGTACGTGACGTTATGTTTAGGCATTAAGCAATGATTAATTAATATATAACGGATAGGATGGAGTATCTAGGTGGCTTGGACGTCAACTAGTCGGTAATTGTTTTAATAAATAAAATAATAAATAGATTTGAACTATAATTAATGAGTTAAGGCACAAAATAATGACACAATTTCTGAATGCTTATTAGAGGGTAGGATATGCAACGTGTAAAACGATAAATATGACCAAAAGGGAATTAATAAAGCTGGTAGGTAAATGTATCCAGTCCCTTAGTATCAGGAACACATGATTCATACCAGAACTTATTGATCGTTATAAGTATAAACGATTTCAACCCTTATTTGCACTGAACATACAATTCAATTTTGTTTTCAGTTTATGTGTTAGGTATTTTGATAAGGGTGACATTCAAGAGTGCTCCTATAAAACAAGCTTTCCTATTACTTGGTTTTGGGTTCTGACCCAAATCATGACCCCATACAAGGACAGAGCTTTCACTTTCGGAAATGTCTAATTTTAGAATACTTCATGAAAAATTATTTGCGTATAAAACACCCTATATAATCCGTAAGAATTAAATATTTCTATGTCAGTGTTACAATCTCGATAACTGCTCTAACTGATCTTTCATGATCTCAGTTCACTTTAAATTCCTCACCTTTCTATCTAGAATCTAGTATAACGCTCAAGATTATTTGATACCCGCTAGGCCATATTTTCATTGTAGCCGCGTTACGAGCAAAGTACATACTTAACAGTATGTTATGTTTACCTTTCAAGACAATATTCATGACTTCATGACTCCATTCAATGATTCAAGAGCCTGTGAGAACTACTCAAACGATTTTATAAATTTTGATCACGTTTTTTAAATCTTGTCGTGATAATAAAGATAATAGTAATTGTTAAAAATAATTATTTAACAAGTCACGTAGATATTCGACTGTTTTAAATATAAAAAAAAAATTAAAAGTACCTACAGTTCATAAAAATCTTCTCCATTCATTTATTGAACACCGCAACTGTATGAATAAGATGAATGAACCCGGAGCTCACAAACATCCCCTCCATATAATAAACAACAGTATGTCAATTGTCAACTTCACCTGTCGCTGTTAGGTCACGTGTTTCGTGTGCTTTACCTGTGTTTTGCACGCACCTGTGTATCAGGAGAACAGAATAATGCTAGTCAGAAACAGGTGAATGTCGACACAACATCCCCACCAAACATGCGAGCCTGGTAGGAGATGTGGTAGACATAAAAGCGAAATGAGTGAGTTGCACATTGAAGGAGGGAGTGAGTGTATTTTTGAGTAATTAATAACTGTCATTATTGACCTACCATCAACAGACTGTTTTTTTTTTCTTTTTTCGCTTGGACAATCCAAATAAACGAATTTCTACTATTTTATATATTGTCACAAATTGGTTTACATTAATATTTATTCAAGTTTGTTATTGTAATTCAGACCCAAATTATTATTCGTTATCAAGTTCAATTGTCAGACATTTGAATGCTAGCTCATTGTTCGGAAAGAGTATATAAAACCCCGTGGGCTGATCAGATAAAAAATAATCAATCAATAAAAGCGACGGTTGGCGATTATGCTATTGTACACTGTAACCTGTTATATCATTGAATGACAATAAAAAATCTGACGTGAACATCACGTGACTTACTTGTACATCATTGGATATATATAATCAAACACAAAATCTCATCGTTCCACAGTTAATCGTTTTGGATTTACTCAAGAGATTCTAAAAATCTGTCAAGTAAAATGCGCTTTCAGCCAAGTCGGTTGCTATGAAAACAGTAGGCCATTATTCTTATACTACAACATTCCTAAATACTGATTTCCAAAATTCTACGATTACCAACAAATCTGATTTTATGCGCAAATTAAAAAAAAAAAATTCCTACTGAAGGTCACTTCCGGTTCAGTCTATTGTTATGAAAATAGTAGACAATCATTCGGATGCTACAGCAGACTGAAATACCAAATTTCAATATTCTACACCTGATCGTTTCGAATTTATGCGAAAAATTCCAAAATACTGTCAAGTAAAGTGCACTTCCGGCTCGGTGGATCTCAATAAAAATAGGATATGAGCATCTAGACGGTATAATCGTCCTAAATACGGAATTCTAACAATCTACGTTCAATCGTTTTGGATTTATGCGGAAAATTCAAAAAATGTTTCTAATAAAGTGCCCTTCCGGTTTAGTCGATAGCAATCATAATGCAGAATGTACAACTAGATATTATAAAAGTGCCTAATACAAAATTTAAATATTGTACGACTGATTGTTTAGAATTTATGCGGAAAATTCAAAAAGTCTGTCATATAAAGTGCACTTCCGGCTCAGCCGATTATTACAAAAATAGAAGGTGACCATTGAGATGCTACAGCAATTTCAAATGCTAAATTCCAGTATCCTATGGCTGATCATTCTGGATTTATGCGGAAAATTAAAAAAAAAGTCTTAAGTAAAGTGCACTTCCGGCTTAGCCGATCGCAATCATAATGCAAGATGTACAATAAGATGTTATAGAAGTTCTTCATACGAAATTTCAATATGCTATGGCGGATCATTCTATATTTATGCAAAAAATTCAAAAAAAGTTTCAAGTAAAGTGCACTTTTGGCCTGGCCGATTCTTACAAAAATAGCAGACAACCATTCTGATACAATTTGTTACTTTGTACAAGTAAGTAAAAATGCTTAAAAAATCCAGAAAACTCTTGGGCACGTGCTTAGTGTGCCTAATGAATAAACCAGGACTGTCTAGCATCCATAGATTCAATTTTTTTTCAATGCTAATTTAGTAAAAAAATAATAAACCATTTCCAAAGAACAGAGAGTTTGAGTTTTGAACACTTTCTTATTGTATTGAGAAAAACAAATGCATTATTGGTCTTTAGTCGATTATTTCTACATCCTTCTTCAGTCAACACTTACAATTACAATTTTTTCTAGTCACTGGTTTATTAATAAATTAATAATTTATCTCAAGAGGATATATAAGATTATTATATCTATTGTGATTTTGAGCTTTGAACACTATAATTGTGTGCGAAAATAAGGACGTATTATCTGAAATATTTCCTACATCCGCCCCTAATCAATACTCGCAGTTTCAAATTTTTTGAATCGCTGTTTCAGTCAGAAAATAATAATTTCTCTGAAGAGGACAGACTGATGAGTTTATTATATTTTTAGTTATTTTGAGTTTTGAACATTATAATTGTGTGAGGGAAACAAGAACGTCATTCTGTTCTCAATTCTCTTAATTAGCTCACACAGTTTCAATATTTTGAATTGCTGGTTTACATATAAATTAATAAAATTTATCTCAAGAGTGCATCTACTGATACTGATCAATAGAGCATTTTTTGGAAAAAAAAGCGCTATTATATTCACTTTGGCTGTCTGGCTGGCTGGCGTGACGCTGAGTTCTCAGCAACTATACTATTTCCAGACTTGAAATTGGTACTAAATGAAAGCTGCTGTTTCGTAGGTTTGCACAAATTGCTTTAATTCAAGCTCAGAGTGATTGTGGAAGATTAAATTATTCAATTACTTGTTTCAAGTGAAACAATGCCCATAGATATATATGACATTAGGGATATGGCAACTAAAGTTTATTCAAGTAGATAAAAATTTAGTTGCAACTTTAGCCGTGGGTGTCACTATTATTATGTACAGTTGTCAAATCTGTCCGGGATTCATTCAATATCTTGTTTGACGCGAATTTGAAGATTATTAGAATGAATTATTATTATTGGATGAAAATTTGTTTACTTTTGGTGTATTTTTTTTATATTGCTTTGATAAAGATCAAATTATTATTTTAAGGTACAGCACTTGACCTCCCGTCAGTCAATAATTAAACAATGAAGATTAAAAGGTATTTTTGAGTTTGTACATGCATAAATTATGTACCTATCAAATAGTCAACTTTAAACTAGTACTAAATGGAAGCTGCTGTTTCGTAAGTTTGCCCAAACTGCTTGATTTCAAGCTCAGTAATTGTGAGAGATGGTAATTTGCGAAATCTCTGAAGTAACAAGCATTCATGAGCTGTCAAAAATGCGCTTTCATCATCTAGATGATTCTTCCATTTTTTTGAATTGCTAGTTAACACATTAATTAATAATTTATCCTGATGCAGGGGTCACACATATGTCTAATGCGATTAATTAGTGCGTTATTTGACAATTGATATATTGTCATTGACAATGTGTTCATTGTTAAACAACGCCTCAATTAATGGCATCAGGCGTAGATGTGGCCCCAGCATGACAGTTTGAAATTTTTTGAATCGCTGGTTCAGTCGGAAATTAATAACTTATCTGAAGAGAACTGATAAGATTTTTATGCTCATAGTGCTTTTGAGTTCTGAACACTATAATTGTGTGGAGGGAAACAAAAACGTCATTATGTCCTCAGTTTATTATTTCTACATATTCTCTCCATCAGTTCACACAGTTTCAATTTTTTTGATCTGTTAGTTTACACATAAATAAATAATTTACTCAAGAGGGCATCTACTGTGATTGTGAGCTTTGAACACTGTAATTTTGTAGGGAAAAAAGACGTATTCTGTTTTAAATATATCCTACATATTTCTTCAGTCAATCCTGACAGTTTCAAATTATTTGAATCGCTGGTTCAGCCAAAAATTAATAACTTATCTGAAGAGGACTGATAAGATTTTTATACTCATAGTTATTTTGATCTCTGAACACTATAATTGTGTGAGGGGAAACAAGAATGTCATTCTGTCCTCAGTTTATTATTTTTACATATTCTCTCCATCAGCTCACACAGCTCCAATTTTTTTGATCTGTTGGTTCACACATAAATTAATAATTTATCTCAAGATGTCATCTACTGTAATTTTAAGCTTTGAACACTATAATTTTGTGGGGAAAAAGGACGTAATCTGTCTTAAATATTACGTACATTCTCCCTTAGTCAACACTAACAGTTTCAGATTTTTTGAATAACTGTTTCTGTCAGAAATTAATGATTTATTTGAAGTGCTGATAAAAACTTTATACTCATAGTTATTTTGAGTTCTGAACACTATAATTGTGTAGGGGACAACAAGGACGTCATTTTGTCCTCAGTTTATTATTTCTACATCCTCCCTTAGTCTACACCACGGTCTTATAAACAGGTCTTGACACTTGTCAGTAGTGGGGCTACCCCTTATTGAAGCAGTTCCTAGTTCTTAAAACTAACACATACGGCGTAGCGATCGAGAAGATAATTGTGCGAGAGAAACAGAGAATGTGCATTAGAAAGAGAAGAAACAGCGAGTTCAAACGTCAAACGTCAAAAAATATAAATGAATATACAGAATTTAACTTGGAATACATAAATGTTTTCCTAAATTTTCATTGAATCATTATTGTAAGTAAATTTATAATTATTAACTACAAAATATAACATTTTCCCATCTTTTCAGTGATTCTTTATAATTGGAGACTTTGAAAACTGAACGCTATAGGCTCTTTGCGCAAACGTTGGGGAGCGACACTAGCGCTCAGGGTGTTTAATTTTGAAAGTAGCTGCAGGAAAAAATTTGAATTGTCATTACGTGGAATAAGTAAATAAAAGCTAAAAACTTTATATTGAAACTTGAAATAAGATTAAAAACACAAGTGAATGATGGCTAATGGAGTTATGATAGGTACAGGATTTCAATTTATATAATTTGGTTGTATCCGGAGTACAATATTAGAAAAAGGAAAATTTGTCCAAGAGAATAAGCATGTGTTTAATGTTGAAGAAAGACTGTTTTTGGATAAAAGTTAGATATCCGCGCATGTTGTAGAACAAAAGTCGAATAATTCTGGTTCGTATAAAGTTTTTATCGAAGTAAAATATGTTATTTTTAGGTAATTAATAATAGGCTGCTAAATGTCTGTCAAACGAATCAAAACATGTCATATGAAAGTATATTTTTTCACATTGCCTTAGGTTGATGAAACGCGAGATATTTTGCATGCATTTTAACTTATCCGATACATAAAAATAATATCTACAAAATTGCTATAGCTTCCAATGGTTTAACCTAACGTTTTACAAAAATTTTCTAGTTTCATCAAGTAATTCCTATATTTGATACATATTCTATAATTATTATTGACTAATTTTCACTTTCTTCTCTCGTTTAATAGCCTAAATTCATTTTTTTCTTCTTCCTATTTCATGTTCTCTGGATGAAAACTTGTAGAAATGTTTATGGTTTTTCTGTGTTTCCGTAACCGTTGTATAGTTTGGAACGCAACAATTTGTACAACCAACATGTGATATTCCAATTTCCATGTTAAATTTACTCATAAATTGCTTTATAATCTAAATTTTGTACATATATTCTAATATCATGTGCGATGATAACGTTTTATTTACCTGCTAGTACTGTCAAATTAACCCACTACTGGCGCTGCAGTCTATTCGCAAAGAGCCTATAGTCCAAGGTGCTTCTCCCTGTTTTACATCGTGGTATAAGGCAACAATCAGGCATATTTAATGAGTTGTACTCTCAATTTTTTATTGATTCACAGTTAATTACTCAATATGAAGCATTATGAAGCACGATAAGGTTAGTTAAGTTAGATTTAATAATAATTTCAATCGTATAGTTTCTGTCTTTCTTTAATACCCTGATTAATACATACTCTCCATCTTTATCTTTTGCATACTCTTCTCGATCGCAGCACCCCTTTTGGAGCAAATAATAAATAAATACAGCGTCAATAAGAGTCAACCCGCAACAATGGTAATGGATGCTAGTGTCAAGACCTGTGTATAAGACCGTGGTCTACACTAACAGTTTCAATTTTTTTGAATCGCTGGTTTACTCATAAATTAATAATTCATTTCAAAAAGACAAATAGGATTATTATATCTATTATAATTTTGAATTTTGAACATCATAATTATGTGTGGGGAAATGATATCGTAATTCTGTCCTCAGTTTATTACTTCTACATCCTCCCTCAGTCTACATTCACAGTTTCAATTTTTTTTAATCGCTGGTTTATTCATAAATCAATAATTTATCTCAAGAGGATAATTGTAATTTTGAGCATTGAACACTATAATTGTGTGGGGAATAAAAAGAACGTATTCTGTCTTAAATATTACCTTGAACCTTCCTCAGTCAATACTAACAGTTTCAAATTTTTTGAATCGCTGGTTCAGTCAGAAATTAATAATTTATCTGAGAAGGACTGATTTTGCTATTTTTTATTATTTTGAGTTTTGAGCATAATAATTATATGGGATGGAACAAGGACGTCATTCTTTCCTCAATTTAGTATTTCTACATCCTCCCTTACAGTTTCAATTTTTTTGAATCGCTGGTCAACTCATAAATTAATAATTTATCTTAAGAAGACAGATAGAATTATTATTTCTATTGGGATTTTGAGCTTTGAACACTATAATTGTGTGAGGAAAAAAGGACATATTCTGTTTGAAATATTTTCTACATCCTCCTTCAGTCTATACTCATTGTTTCAAATTTTTTAAATCGCTGATTTAGTCAGAAATTAATAATTTATTATTGCATCTATTAGGACTTTGAGTCTAGTATAACATTATAATAATGTGGAGGGAGGCAAGAACGTCATTTTGTCCTCAGTTTAGTATTTCGACATCCTTCCGCAGTCAATATTCACCGTTTCAATTTTCTTGAATCGCTGCTTTAAGCCCATATGACACGCTCAATTTTTTCGTACATTTTTTAGTTCAATGTTTTGTTTGTGAAAAAATTGACTGTTGCAAACAGGTTAAAATGTTCAATGATTTACTCAAGTTTTTGTTCAATGAAATAATAGAACACGCCCTATTTTGTTCAATGTTTTCGTCAATTAATTGCGCAGATAATATGCGCACTATATCGCATTGCGCTGTCAATGGTAGCCAGAGATAAAAAATACATTCGTATCATTTAAATGAAACAAAATCAGAGCAAAAAAAGGAATAAAGGGAGCAGAAACTGTCTACAACAGAGAAATGAACGATGGTATTTTAACAATGTTGAAAGAAGAATAGTTAAAATTAATTTGTTCAGAAATTATCTAAGATTGCTGAATGAATGTTTTCAGAATGTTTCGTAAATTTTTAGCGCATTTTTTCGAAAAAAGCGCTATTATATTCACTTTGGCTGTCTGGCTGGCGTGACGCTGAGTTCTCAGCAACTATACTATTTACAGACTTGAAACTAGTACTAAATAAAAGCTACTATTTCGTAGGTTTGCACAAATTGCTTTAATTCAAGCTCAGTGATTGTGGAAGATTAAATTATTCAATTACTTATTTCAAGTGAAACAATGCCCATGGATATATATGACATTAGGGATATGGCAACTAAAATTTATTAAAGTAGATAAAAATTTAGTTACAACTTTCGCCGCGGGTGTCACTATTATTATGTACAGTTGTCAAATCTGTCCGGGATTCATTCAATGACTTGTTTGACGCAAATTTGAAGCATATTAGAATGAATTATTATTATTGGATGAAAATTTGTTTACTTTTGGTGTATTTTTTTTTATAGCTTTGATAAAGATCAAATTATCATTTTAAGGTACAGCACTTGACCTCCCGTCAGTCAATAACCAAACAATGAAGATTAAAAGGTATTTTTGAGTTTGTACATGCATAAATTATGTGTCTATCAAATAGTCGACTTGAAACTAGTACTAAACGGAAGCTGCTGTTTCGTTAGTTTGCCCAAACTGCTTGATTTCAAGCTCAGTAATTGTGAGAGATGGTAATTTGCGGAATCTCTGAAGTAACAAGCATTCATGAGCTGTCAAAAATGCGCTTTCATCATCTAGATGATTCTTCCATTTTTTATATTTAAATTGGTAGCTGCAACTGCGAGAACTAGAACCAGGAAATCAATTTCCTCCACATAACCCATTTTTGACATTAAATTTTGACAGCTACAGCTTGCCGGTATGATTCTAAGAAAATAAAATTAAAGTAATCATACGCATGCAACAAAAAATTGAGATACGTTGCATACAGGATTTCTTGCTTTCAGTGATTTAGTTCATAAAAGAATACAGAAAAATACGGCATTAAAAAAAGAGAAGAACGTAATTCTGCCTTCAATTTATTATTCCTATATCCTCCTTCAGTCAACACTTCCAAGCTCAATTTTTTTGAATCGCTGGTTTACTCATAAATTAATAATTTATCTCAAGACGACAGATAATATAGAATCTATTGTGATTTTGAGCTTTGAACACTATTATTAATATTGACATAAATTGTACAAGTTATATTTCCAGATATTGTAATATTCGATGTACTTGTGGCAATAACAGAATCCTTTGTTGAAGAAATAATTATTCGTTCATTGGGAGATCCAAGTCTTCGGACAATTTTGGCAATAAGTCCAGGAATTCGTCCAAAAGTTTTGAATATTATAATCCTAAATCAGTACTCGCAGTATTTTTTGAGGTGCTGATTTAGTCAGTAATTAATTATTTATTTCGAAAAAAATAATAAAAATCTCAGATATTTTTATTTTTTTTGAGGATGTAAGTACAGGTCTTCGACCGAAAATCTAATTGATTATCTAAAGTCGTGTTACTGGTGAAGAAAAATAATAAACTGTATGGGATGGCTCGTAATTACTCAAAAAAATCTGAGACAGGAGAACTTAATTATTATTCTGACTTCCCAGGAGATAAATCTTTAGAAGTAGTAATTTATCAATAGGGCCGCCTTCAAAATGTCTTAACTCTGACAATTTTATTTAGGGAGATAATTGAATTAAGGTAATTTTGTTACAAAGAAATATTTTGAATTTACATAGCTACAACCTGTGAGAAATTTAAAATCTTCATATTTATGTCTTTATAATACAGTATGTGACAACATGTACGCATCTTTTTGTATGTTTGGATTGTAGCAATGCGGTATCAACTACCGGAGGCGCCCACACGAGCACCTACGCATATCCTGACAATATAGACGCATCTCACATACATAAATACATATTAAGTTGAATATTAAACAGCGTATTAGATTATACTATTAACTTGATCATATGTATTATAATTAATAGCATTATGTTCTATTTTGGCTATTAATTTAATGCCCGCAGCATATTATTAATTATAATTGAAACTTAATAGTCATTCATTCTGAGGGCTACTTTCTAACATACCAAGTTCAGAAAATTAGAGGGTTTTTAAAGTAATTTTCTTTGACCTGAATATATTTATCCCTTATTTGGTATTTTTTCTTACACGGCAGCGTATTCAGTTTTCGGAAGCTTCTCAAAAAGTCTCTATAATTCTGTAAGCACTTTACCTTAGCTCACTGTCACTGGGATGAACTAAAAATTGGTGAATTGAGTAAATTAAGGAACAAGTGGCCTGGTTTTACTTACTTCGAATTAGGCCACGGTTAATTAAATTAAACTCAGGAATGTCTTCAATTTTTATATCCTCAACTAAAATAAATAATAATGTGTCACAGACATTTCTGTTTATTTTGCAATAAATCGTTTAGCTTTGAAGGATGAATGACCTTGAAATAGTCTTAATTCATGAAATATAGTACTATTGAATAACTTTCTGTAATCTTACTACTAAAATTTTTATTGCTCCAATTCGATACGCCTATTAATTGAATTTTTAATGACGTAACTTGGATTACTTCTGAAAAACAACCATACACAAATATATTTCACCATTTCTCTAAAACCAAAAGTCCTTCGATTTATTTTATCACCATGAAATTTAACCACAAGACAAAAAAATCTGACGTGAATATCACGTGACTTGTAATCGTTTTGGATTTACTCAAGGGATTCTAAAATTCTGTCAAGTAAAATGCGCTTTCAGCCAAGTCGGTTGCTATGGAAACAGTAGGCCATTATTCTTATACTACAACATTCCTTAATACTGATTTCCAAAATTCTACGACTACCAACAGATCTGAATTTATGCGCAAAATTAAAAAATAAATTCCTACTGAAGTGCACTTCCGGTTCAGTCTATTGTTATGAAAATAGTAGGCAATCATTCAGATGCTACAGCAGACTGAAATACCAAATTTCAATATTTTACACCTGATCGTTTCGAATTTATGCGAAAAATTCCAAAAGACTGTCAAGTAAAGTGCACTTCCGGTTCGGTAGATCTCAATAAAAATAGGATATGAGCATCTAGACGGTATAATCGTCCTAAATACTGAATTCTAACAATCTAAGTTCAATCATTTTGGATTTATGCGGAAAATTCAAAAAATGTTTCGAATAAAGTGCTCTTCCGGCTCAGTCAATAGCAATTAAAATGCAAGGTGTACAACTAGATATTATAAAAGTGCCTAATACAAAATTTAAATATTCTACGACTGATTGTTCAGAATTCATGCGGAAAATTCAAAAAGTCTGTCATATAAAGTGCACTTCCGGCTCAGCCGATTGTTACAAAAATAGAAGATGACCATTTAGATGCTACAGCAATTTCAAATGCTAAATTCCAGTATCCTACGGCTGATCATTCTGGATTTAGGCGGAAAATTTAAAAAAAGTCCTAAGTAAAGTGCACTTCCGGCTTGGCCGATCGCAATCATAATGCAAGATGTACAATAAGATATTATAGAAGTACTTAATACGAAATTTCAATATGTTATGGCTGATCATTCTAGATTTATGCAAAAAATTCAAAAAAAGTTTCAAGTAAAGTGCGCTTCTGGCTTAACCGATTCATACAAAAATAGCAGATGACCATTCTGATACAACATCAAGTTCAAATACTGAATTTCAACATCCTACGGTTGATCATTCTGGATTTATTAGAAAAATTCGAAAAAAGTTTCAAGTAAAGTGCACTTCCGGTACAGACGATTGGAACCATAATGCGAGGTGCACAACTAGACCCTATACCAGTCTTAAATACAAAATTTCAACATTATACGTTCAATCAGTTCTGAGATTTGCGAGTTACGCACGCATGAACATACGTACTGACATCAAGCCAAAAATAGTCAAAATGAATTCAGGGATGCTCAAAACGGATATTTCCATCAAAATCTGGATAGGTGAATTTTGTCGGGTACTTGTTACTTTGTACAAGTAAGTAAAAACAGCTTGAATTATTTTTTAGCAGCTCACAACTATTATTTAATTTCAGATATGTAACATTTCCTGACTAAACACTTTTACTAAAAAAATAACATACAAAGTAGACAGGTAGCGTTTGATACATTGACCTTTCAGGGTGAACATTAAGCGCTTACATAACCTGGTAACCTGGCTGTTACCAACCAGTTACCAGGCATACCAACATTAGTAAACGTTCACCAAATTTAAACAGTGTGTGTAGATCTAGATGATTGAAGCGCATTTTTGACAGCTCATGAATGCTTGTTACTACAGAGATTTCGCAAATTACCATCTCTTACAATTACTGAGCTTGAAATCAAGCAGTCTGGGCAAACTTACGAAACAGCAGCTTCCATTTAGTACTAGTTTCAAGTCTGTAAATAGTATAGTTGCTGAGAACTCAGCGTCACGCCAGCCAGACAGCCAAAGTGAATATAATAGCGCTTTTTTCGAAAAAATGCGCTAAAAATTTACGAAACATTCTGAAAACATTCATTCAGCAATCTTAGATTGACTATTTAATAGGTACATAATTTATACATGTACAAACTCAAAAATACCTTTTAATCTTCATTGTTTAGTTATTGACTGACAGGAGGTCAAGTGCTGTAGCTTAAAATGATAATTTGATCTTTATCAAAGCTATATAAAAAAAAATACACCAAAAGTGAACAAATTTTCATCCAATAATAATAATTCATTCTAATAAGCTTCAAATTCGCGTCAAACAAGTCATTGAATGAATCCCGGACAGATTTGACAACTGTACATAATAATAGTGACACCCGCGGCGAAAGTTGTAACTAAATTCTTATCTACTTTAATAAATTTTAGTTGCCATATCCCTAATGTCATAGATATCTATGGACATTGTTTCACTTGAAACAAGTAATTGAATAATTCAATTTTCCACAATCACTGAGCTTGAATTAAAGCAATTTGTGCAAGCCTACGAAACAGCAGCTTTAATTTAGTACCAGTTTCAAGTCTGTAAATAGTATAGTTGCTGAGATCTCAGCGTCACGCCAGCCAGCCAGCCAGCCAGCCAGCCAGCCAGCCAGCCAAAGTGAATATAATATCGCTTTTTTCGGAAAAATGCGCTAAAAATATTGGAGATGGAAGATTAATTCAACTTGATCAATGAATAAATAAATATGCAGGTTTGAAATGTAGATCCCTACCGCATTGCACTGTCAAAATTGTGCCAAAAATCTGTTTTCTACTCAATAGGTACTTGAGTTGTCCTTCTGCGAATTTTCACACCAAAATTTTATTGAAACCACCCTTGAGTCAAGGGGCTCCCTGCTGGGAACTATTATTTGACATCACGTTGTGTAAACTTTAACTGTAAAATAATGAAGTATGAACGTAATTTTAAGCGCATTTTTTGAAAAAAAAGCGCTATTATATTCACTTTGGCTGTCTGGCTGGCGTGACGCTGAGATCTCAGCAACTATACTATTTACAGACTTGAAACTGGTACTAAATAAAAGCTGCTGTTTCGTAGGATTGCACAAATTGCTTTAATTCAAGCTCAGTGATTGTGGAAGATCAAATTATTCAATTACTTGTTTCAAGTGAAACAATGCCCATAGATATATATGACATTAGGGATATGGCAACTGAAATTTATTAAAGTAGATAAAAATTTAGTTACAACTTTGGCCGCGGGTGTCACTATTATTATGTACAGTTGTCAAATCTGTCCGGAATTCATTCAACGACTTGTTTGACGCGAATTTGAAGCTTATTAGAATGAATTATTATTGGATGAAAATTTGTTTACTTTTGGTGTATTTTTTTTTATATAGCTTTGATAAAGATCAAATTATCATTTTAAGGTACAGCACTTGACCTCCCGTCAGTCAATAACTAAACAATGAAGATTAAAAGGTATTTTTGAGTTTGTACATGCATAAATTATGTACCTATCAAATAGTCAACTTGAAACTAGTACTAAATGGAAGCGGCTGTTTCGTAAGTTTGCCCAAACTGCTTGATTTCAAGCTCAGTAATTGTGAGAGATGGTAATTTGGGAATCTCTGAAGTAACAAGCATTCATGAGCTGTCAAAAATGCGCTTTCATCATCTAGATGATTCTTCCATTTTTTACTTGTAAGTTAGCGCTCATCTGTTCATGCGTTCTATTTACTTTTCACTGAAATGAATTTTTATTCGGCACATAAGTCGTTTAAACATTCATGCATACCTCTGGTGATAAAGTTGAATAGAACTAAGCCCCAGACAAGTGTTATTATTTATGACAGGCACCTGTGCTTGCCTTGTGTGTGTTAGTTTTAAGTTGGTATACTGGTCGCTTTTAGATCTAACATCTTTCTCAACTGTGCAGATATGCAAACCTGAGGAACTTAAGAGTGTGTTTGTTTAACTGTGGACTTCCCATGGAGATATACAGGCTGCTACACGAAATAGTTGCGAGATTCATTTATCGAGCTTATAATTGAAATTTTTGATTTGAAGATTTTCCCACTTTTATTTATAAAACAAACAGTTGTTAAGTTATTAGGAGCAGAATTTCGCTTTTGGAACATACTGTATTACCTATTTACAATAAAATTTATAATGTATGATTGTAAGATATTTCTTGGCGGCATTTCTTTACTTATCTAGTATGTAACGATGTATGTACAAATGTGCTAAATAGGCCGTTCGTATATTTAAAGGGATACTTAATGTTAGAAGCTAACACTAACTACTCGTCATTTTGTTTTTATTTTGCACAGTATGTTCACTTCGACTACCGTGAGTTCAGCTATTAATATTGACTTCACTAAGTAGCTAAATATTTTAGAATTTTTATTTCTTCGAATCCATTAAAGTAAACAGAAACATTTCTCTTCCCAAAAAAATATCAAAAAGTATAATTCTCAAAATCACATCTCAATCATCCCACATGCAGGATGTGACGTCACAGAGTGGTATATTCATTTGTTTCATTAGTGCAGTGATCAGCAGAAAATTTTACAACCTTTTTGGAAATTTTACGTTTGAGAATTTTTTCTCTTGGCGTCTGATTTCATCATTATTTGGTACTCTTTCTGGAGCATTGTTTGTGTATTTCTATCTCTTTTGGATGCTGGACCACACACCCCGAATCTATTAGCTTTCTTCCTGTGTGGCTACTGATTTTATACAGGCCCGTAATAAGATAAAATTGGAGATACTAACGAACCTCAATCTTAACAGCCTTTATTTGACAAAGTTGTCTTTATTTTCAAGAATATTTGAATTATAAATAAATTATAGCATTAAATTCTGAGCTATTATTTTGTATCTTGTTTTCATTGAAATATTTTTAATACAGTCCTGTTTGCAGTCGCAGTTGATAGAGCCGTTGGTATTTTATTATTATCAAGAAATGAGGTTCATTTGTGAGAAATGATTTATCTGAACATTAAAATTAAAAAAATATATCAATTAAGTGAACAAAGAAAACGGCCAAATTTGTAGAAAAGTGGCGACTCCAGCACGATAACGCTCCTGCTCATTCATTACAATTTATTCAGCAATATCATGACTTTGGGCTATTTTCCAATCAGAAAATATTTGGAAAGAGAAATTAGGACTGCTGCAAAAAGGTCATCAATTTTGTCAATGTGTCAAAATTCAGGTTGGTAGAATACATTTCTCGGTCATAAAAAGTAACAATTAAAATTGCAGAACCAAAAATGAGTTTCAAGAGATTCAATTTTCAAAAAAGAGCAAGAAATTGATTAAAGAAGCAGTTAAACCAGAATTAGCTCGTAATTTGCATTTAAATACATCGAACTAATTGTTTATTGGACAATTTATGAGTGCATACCTCATAAATAATTTTACGGTCATTATAATCCTTTTTATCTCAAGTTCCCATGAATTAACCCTCCTGAAAAAAACCAACGAGTAGATTTTATTATAATTTTGCATAAAAATGTATGCAACTCTGTTCTTGAATTATTCTTACTTTCATCGATGAAATTTACGAGTCCGATAGTCTTTTATCTGCGCTTCGCTTGCATTTGTATTCGATGTTGTTTTGTTTTTGCTTGAGCGCAAAATGAATTATGCCGAACAGAGAGTATTAAAATTATTTTTAGATATTAACTAACAACCCAATAAAAATAAAACTAACTTCATTTATAAAATTAAAGCACAAAGCTCCGTTGCTTATGATAACGACTAAAAGCTTTCAAGTGAAGCGGTTCCTCCAAACATCAATTTTAAAGTATCGTTTCTTCACCCACACAAACTTACACACGTCTAGATATTAAACACGCTGCTCAACACGGCTTAGATGGATTCTTATTAGAGTGGCACACACAAACGCAGAGAATTTAAAGTTTTTGTTTATTTTGAAGGGTTGCGTGAAGAGCGACTGTTAACTAAGCGATGACAGCTTGAAGTATGAGTGTTCTTTTATTTATTATTTAATTTGATATGGTTGACGCCTAGTCTATTAAGATTTTATATGGGATACAAATTAATCAAAGAATACACGTGTCCCACAAAAATACATCTACCTTCAGTCCTCTCTTTCATCGAATTCGTATCGTCCAATATTGAATTTCTAAAATAAAATACACATAGTATATTTTCAAACTGAATATTAAAATAAATTGCAAATTAAAACTTACAGGACCACAAGATTAACAAATTGTTTTCAAACATATTTTCTTCAAATTCGATGCTATGAACAATTAATTATTGTTGGATTTCAGCTTTATTCACTCACATTACACCTCAAATGGCATACATATTCCTAAAAATATATTACAATCAAAATGAAAGCACAAGTCAACTGCTGTAACCAACAAACGTGCTATGACTGAGATGACTACCAACCTATACGTTACAAAAATTACACTGCATTTTTGTCAATAAGTGGAATCATCATTATAAAAATAATATAATTATTTATAAGGCATGAAACAAAGACAAATACAATAATTATTGAATATGATTCAATAAAAATTGTGTTTCTTTGCATATTTTAATTCGTCACTCAAATTCTCAAAATTACTAGATTGGCAACACTGGGACAGGGAAGTGCAATGAGTAAAATCAGGTAAAATATTTAGCGCACGTTATTTGTATTAAATTTTTTGGTGGACAATATACATATTTTAATGAAGAACATTCTTTAATAGAACATTGATTTTAAGGTCAATATCTGGGGAGTTGTCTTGAAGACACTTGATGTTGGCAATAGTTTGACAGTGACATCTGTCAAAGTTATAACGGAAATATTTTAATTCAAATTTTATTTGGTGATAATGAAAAAAGAGCCGGTAAATTGAAATATATGTGATGGTAAATGAAATTTTGATGAAAAAAATTTGTTGGTAGGACAAATCAAAGATGTTTAAGACTGTCAAAGGAGGTGAAGAGTCCAGCATTCTTTCGTAGGAACTCTAACTTCATAAGTGTGTCTTAATATAGTGCTGAAGAAGTGTAGAGAATTCCTTTATCACCATGGCTAAATGAAACAGCGTGACCTTTGACACTTGCCATCCCTCAATCATAAATAAGTTGAAATAAAATAACTTCTAAGAAGATAACAAAACAATTGGCTGTGTAGAAATAAATGCGGAAATATTCGTAATGTATCTTTGTTCTTTGACAGATGACACATGATGTACATGTGCAGTCAAAGCCGACTTTGTGCTTTATGCGAATGTGACTTGCAAGAGAATACATTTCACACCAATTAGTTTTTATTTTACCCCCAGCTAAGTAAGTGTCAAATGACAAATGTTTTCAAATGTTGCAAGCAGAAATTTCTCCCCAACTTGCATGACTCAAAGATCAAGGCAGTCTTTAATTATATTATTTTACAGTTTTTACGCATAAAACATCCACACAAAAATGCACGCACGTTGGTTTTGTATGCATGTATATCATCTCTATAACATGCCCCGGGAACGCCCTCTAGGTGAAAGATCACAAGGTCAGGTACACTTGGTCCAGCCTACAGCAAGACGACAGACATAAAAAATCCAAATATTTTGCTTTGAAATTGACTGCAACGCCGACATGAACATACAAGGTGTCTCCTTGAAAGCCAGCGCAAAACAATTACCTGCTGAATTTTTTATATTTATTTCACAAGAAAAAAATAAATATGGGCACTAAATTCTAAAATCAATAGGTAAAGAGATATCGTTGAGCGAAAAATTGTACTGTTCTGAATTTTTAAAAGACACCTGGTATACAAGTACATATAAAATTGTGATACAAGATACTTTGAGCAGATTCTTGTCAGCTTGTTAGTGTCAAAAATGGGAAATATTTATGGTACAGTCAAACAGACGTGACCGAAATTTTGCAAGAGTGATTTTAAAAACTAACAAGAATTTATTATTAAAAATACTGATTTCCAAAATTCTACGACTATTTATGCGCAAAATTAAAAAATAAATTCCTACTGAAGTCCATTTCCGGTTCAGTCTATTGTTATGAAAATAGTAGGCAATCATTCAGATGCTACAGCAGACTGAAATACCAAATTTAAATATTCTACGCCTGATCGTTTTCAATTTATGCGAAAAATTCCAAAAGACTGTCGAGTAAAGTGCACTTCCGGCTCGGTGGATCTCAATAAAAATAGGATATGAGCATCTAGACGGTATAATCGTCCTAAATACTGAATTCTAATAATCTACGTTCAATCATTTTGGATTTATGCGGAAAATTCAAAAAATGTTTCGAATAAAGTGCTCTTCCGGTTTGGTCGATAACAATCATAATGCAAGGTGTACAACTAGATATTATAAAAGTGCCCAATACAAAATTTAAATATTCTACGACTGATTGTTTAGAATTTATGCGGAAAATTCAAAAAGTCTGTCATATAAAGTGCACTTCCGGCTCAGCCGATTGTTACAGAAATAGAAGATGACCATTGAGATGCTACAGCAATTTCAAATGCTAAATTCCAGTATCCTACGGCTGATCATTCTGGATTTATGCGAAAAATTAATAAAAAGTTTCAAGTAAAGTGCACTTCCGGTTCAGTCGATCGCAATCTCAATGCAAGATGTACAATAAGATGTTATAGAAGTGCTGAATACGAAATTTCAATATGCTATGACTGATCATTTTAGATTTATGCAAAAAATTCAAAAAAAGTTTCAAGTAAAGTGCACTTCTGGCCTGACCGATTCTTACAAAAATAGCAGATAACCAATCTGATATAACATCAAGTTCAAATACTGAATTTCAACATCCTACGATTGATCATTCTGGATTTATTAGAAAAATTCAAAAAATGTTTAGAGTAAAGTGCACTTCCGGTACAGACCTTTGCAGCCATAATGCTAGGTGCATAACTAGATGTTACAGAAATGCCTAATACAAAATTTCAATATTCTACACCTGATTGTTTTGTATTTAAGCGGAAAATTCGAAAAGTCTGTTATATAAAGTGCACTTCCGGCTCAGCCGATTGATACAAAAATATTGAATAACCATTTAGATGCCACAACAATCTCAAATACTGAATTTCAGTATTTTTCAGCTAATCATTCTGGATTTATGCGAAAAATTCAAAAAATGTTTCAAGTAAAGTGCACTTCCGGTACAGACGATTGCAACCATAATGCGAGATACATAACTAGACCCTAAACCAGTCTTAAATACAGAATTTCAGCATTATACGTTTGACGGGTTTTGAGATTTGCGTACATACATACGTACCGACATCAAGCCGAAAATAGTCAAAATGGATTCAGGGATGCTCAAAACGGATATTTCCATCAAAATCTCGAAATGTGAATTTTGTTGTTTTAACAATATTGTAACGTTATTTCTTCTAATTTAGGGAGCAAAAGTTACTAAACACTACTATTTATTTTTATGATTCAATAATAGTATATTATATAACGAGGGACTTAAGTGCTTGATTTAATCCTGAGGGTGGAGTTTATTGCACGAGACGCAGTCGAGGGCAATACTCACCTGAGGGATTAAAGGCACTTAAGTCATGTGTTATCTACGCTATTTTTCGCACTACCGTATTATATTGAATCACAATAGTCTAAAGTAGATTAATTAATCTTACAATTTTGACAACTACAAACTTGATACAAAAATGTTGAGTAAATTCACCATAGAAACAAGACTGGCTACAGCAGTTGTTCAATAAATAAGCTTGCTGTCAAAAAGATGAGTGAGAAAATTGATATTGATAAGGCTGCGGAAGAGGTAACTGTAAAATGATTTTGCCAAAAGTCTAGAAAATTTACGAACAACAATACGATGCATTTGTGAAATTGTGTGAATTGCAATAATGCTAATACAAATTAAGAATGAAGGTTTGAATTCTAATGACAAAATTCAATTTGACATTTAGGTAAGTACTTTGATTATTTAGTTGTCATAGAAAAATTTGTTTATTTTACTTTAGTCCCTTGGGATTCTTGATCATTTTAGATCCCGGAGGGACTAAACTCAAACTTAAGTCTCTGAAATGAGGGATTAAATTCGTTGTTTACTCCCGGGAGTGCGAAAAATTTATTAATTTAAACTTAAGATTATCACACTACATTATAACTTAACTTTAATTATTTATGTCAATATTGATTTATTTTAAATAACACAATTTATTTCAACCACTAGCAGTCCATATTATAAGGTCTCTGAGCCAAAATCAATAATATTTCTCGTTGAGTCAGCCACTGATATATACCGTGGGTCTCTCCCCACTACGTTTTTTCTACAAACATCCAGGTTTTTCTAGAAAGCGCTAGAAGGTACCAGCAATTTTCGAGAAAACAAATATATTCGCTTCTTTTTTTTGATGTAAAATATTTCCACAATAATTCTAAGCACCAGTAAAGCCGAAATGACTAATTTATAGACTTGAATTCGTTACAATATTATTTGAGTGTTTACAGAACTGAACTGTCAAAAGCAGATATTTGTTTAGTAATTAATTGCTATAATGTCCAATCTCTCCATAATATATTATTCCATGAGTAATTTTCTCAAATTTCATAAAAAAAATATTTAATTATTTAAAATACCTTTTCACTAACTGAAATGCAACACAAATTACTTGCTCATGAATATAGTACATTAAACTGTTGTTAAAATTCACGGAAATATAATACATTCAATAAAATCAACAAAATGTTCAAGAAACTGAACTGTCAAGAGTGACATTTCTCCGTGAAAAATTAGAACAAATGATTAACGCCAATAAGAAATATACTATTTACTCTCAATCTAAAAACTCGTAGTTCATTTCACAATTAAGAAATTCAAATTCTTAAATACCACATTATTTCTAACATTTAAAATGTTTTACTACTTCTGGTGGAGAGGCTGCAACATGATACATAATTTGTATCTATTAGCATAATGTATTCGTATGGATGCAAACCAATTCAATCAATTTACGCCGCGTTAAATCTATTAATCAATTTTACGCATATTAATCATAATCACAAATGATATCATCACATAATACAGTGTGTCACATATACTAAAATTTTAAATGAAAGAAATAATGTAGTTATTTTAGGAAATAAACCAGTAGGGCTGTAAGATCAAGGCTTTGAAATAGTTTTGTAATAAAACAAATACCAAATTCTTGATGGTGAAAGAGTAAACAGATAAATTAGTGAAATCAACAAAGATTTGTTATTCAGTTCTCTCGAACAGTCGAACAATTGACAATCGCCAGAAGCTCAAGAAATTCTAATTCGAGCATCTTGGACAACAGACAGCTCGGCGGCAAGTAAGACAAGTGAATGTATGGCCCATAGACGTACGTGAGAATGGGGCATGTAATTCAATCGCGATGTATGAACATGAATGAATTTTTTTTTGTTTTTTGCTGGACACATGCAATGAATGAGGAAAGGAGTGTACAGGGATGTACTCACAATATTCTGAGTGGAAATAATTGAATCGAATAAGGAATAAAAACTTCCAAGCACATCTCTGGCTTCTCTCACAGCGTGTATTAATTACAAACGACACAACTTCGCGATTAGCTCAACTTTTTTTCGAGTTTTTGTCGAAGTTTTTCTCACACATGCACTTTGTAAAGAGTTCTGTACTACTGTAATGTATAAGAAGAAGATGACTGTATGAATAAATCATGCAGCTATCTCTTTTACTCCTGCAGAAAATGTTGAAGAGTGCTTTTTACAATTATAGTTATTATTGCATTTGATTCTTTTGCAGGTGAGAAAATAACCAAATGCGTGAAATTGAATTGGAGAAAGCAGTGGCACACAAAATGTCCATTATTGATAAAATGGAGGAGGATTAAGGTGCGAGAATTAGTAATGCTGTACATATTTATTGCCCAAACAAACGATAAAATTAAAAAGATTTCGCAATTTTTATTATAAATAAATAGGACGTCGTAAAAGATTACAACCAGAATTTCAAACAGTTTTAAATTAAAACAGTTAATAAATAATTTGGTCCATGTAGACCAGATTGCCCCCAACTATTTTTAGTACACAAATATAAATTTAGAATACAATTTCGTTTATATTATTCTAATAAAATAAACTAAACAGTTCATACAACCCATTTTTAAAGTTAATTTTAACTTAATAAATAAATAATTGGATGAATCACTTTTTTAGTAATAAATATAGCATAAAATTCTCCTGATATGTTTGGATTCCTTTGGGAATCCTGTTGATAAATTAGCTTCCTCGTTTTGTTATTAAAATTTTTAATTAGTTAAACAAAATGACTGGAGCAAGCGGAAGTAATAAATAATAATATGATTAAAAGCTCGTGTAATAAATTCTGCCATTTTTAAAATGTCATTGTCGACTAATGTCCACAAGGCTGTGAAAGGACAGATTTGCATTTTTTTCTGCTCGATATAAAACATATAAATATTTGATGTCTCATTCAGCTATTTGACCTTTCCAGTATTAATATTTTTAAATTGATTTAAAAATGTGCATTCTTTTCATTTATCTGATGAAATAATCATGAGGAAATAAACATTAATATGGAAGGATATATTTATGAAAACATCCGTAAATTATTATCATATTACTACTGCACAAAACTGGATTAACTTTTTCATACGCGTGGCAGGAAAAAAGCATCCTGAATTCAAGGAGATGCTCCTAAATAATTTTGACATTTTTATTTATTTAAAATATTGCTTTTTTAGGGCCTTTACTTGATACGTTTCCATATCCAGTCTGAGAAAAAGTTACCCTATTAAATTTTGTGGTTTCCATGATTCATGACCACATTCTTGGGGTTAATATTTTGATATTGTAATCACCTCACGTTGTTCTGTGGTTTATGGTTCTACAGACCATCTTCACAAATATTACATTTTTAGCGCATTTTTCCGAAAAAAGCGCTATTATATTCACTTTGGCAGTCTGGCTGGCTGGCTGGCTGGCTGGCGTGACGCTGAGATCTCAGCAACTATACTATTTACAGACTTGAAACTGGTACTAAATAAAAGCTACTGTTTCGTAGGTTTGCACAAATTGCTTTAATTCAAGCTCAGTGATTGTGGGAGATTAAATTATTCAATTACTTGTTTCAAGTAAAACAATGCCCATAGATATATATGACATTAGGGATATGGCAACTAAAATTTATCAAAGTAGATAAAAATTTAGTTACAACTTTAGCCGAGAGTGTCACTATTATTATGTACAGTTGTCAAATCTGTCCGAGATTCATTCAATGACTTGTTTGACGCAAATTTGAAATTTATTAGAATGAATCACTATTATTGGTTGAAAATTTGTTTTTATATAACTTTGACAAAGAGCAAATTTTAATTTTAAGGTACAGCACTTGACCTCTTGTCAGTCAAAAACTAAACAATGAAGAATAAAAGGTATTTTTGAGTTTGTACATGCATAAATTATGTACTTATCAAACTGTCAACTTGAAACTAGTACTAAATGGAAGCTGCTGTTTCGTAAGTTGGCCCAAACTGCTTGATTTCAAGCTCAGTAATTGTAAGAGATGGTAATTTGCGAAATCTCTGAAGTAACAAGCATTCATGAGCTGTCAAAAATGCGCTTTCATCATCTAGATGATTCTTCCATTTTTTCATGTTTTGTTATTTAAATCAGATTTTTTTTGATTTAAATCACAATTTTTTTAATTTAAACAAATAATTTCGACTTTTAATTTTAATTTTATCTAATTTTTATCCTTCCCTTCCCTTCTCCTTCTCTTGTATGACGTTACATATTTTGCAATTTTACACCCAAAAAAATAGATAAAAAGTATTTTCAAGTTTTCAATAGTTCAAATTTCGTGTTTTAATAATTATTAGATTTTGAAAAGTGACGTCACGAAATTTGGGACCCCTCCCACCCCTTGTCACACAATGTCTCAATTCGTCGACCCCCTCCCTCCACCCTAACGTGTGGCGTGATTTATTTTTATGGATCTTGGAATACAGTTCGTATCTGGTCTATTCCTTGAAGCCTCAAAACAAGTAACAAGCAAGTCAGCAATGGCTGTAGGCAATATTAAACAAATTATGGTGAAAACAACAATGGAATCATGGGCAGCTAGGAAAAAATGGAAGAATCATCTAGATGATGAAAGCGCATTTTTGACAGCTCATGAATGCTTGTTACCTCAGATATTTCGCAAATTACCATCTTTCACAATTACTGAGCTTGAAATCAAGCAGTTTTGGCAAACTTACGAAACGGCAGCTTCCATTTAGTACTAGTTTCAAGTTGACAGTTTGATAGGTACATAATTTATGCATGTACAAACTCAAAAATACCTTTTATTCTTCATTGTTTAGTTATTGACTGACAGGAGGTCAAGTGCTGTACCTTAAAATTAAAATTTGCTCTTTGTCAAAGCTATATAAAAAAAATACACCAAAATTAAACAAATTTTCAACCAATAATAGTGATTCATTCTAATAAGCTTCAAATTTGCGTCAAACAAGTCATTGAATGAATCTCGGACAGATTTGACAACTGTACATAATAATAGTGACACCCCCGGCTAAAGTTGTAACTAAATTTTTATCTACTTTAATAAATTTTAGTTGCCATATCCCTAATGTCATATATATCTATGGGCATTGTTTCATTTGAAACAAGTAATTGAATAATTTAATCTTCCACAATCACTGAGCTTGAATTAAAGCAATTTGTGCAAACCTACGAAACAGTAGCTTTTATTTAGTACCAGTTTCAAGTCTGTAAATAATATAGTTGCTGAGAACTCAGCGTCACGCCAGCCAGACAGCCAAAGTGAATATAATAGCGCTTTTTTCGGAAAAATGCGCTAAAAAATCTATGACTCGGTTGTCATACCTACAATGCTATATGCCTCTGAAATCTGGAGTCTAAGATACATAGACCTTTTAGAAAAAGCGCAAGTGGGATATCTAGAAGGTCTTTTCAACTGGCAAAGAAATACTCCGAACTATATGGTCAGACGAAAAACTGAACAGAAAAACGTGGAAGTCCTGGCATTTACAAAAACAATAGATTGGTGGTATAAATTGTTAATAGTGAGGGATAACAGGTATCCAAAAATATATTATACAAAACTGTTGGAAGCAAACAAAACAAACCCTGAACAGTTCAAATACAACTGGGTAGCCCAGTTGAAAAATATGCTCACAAAAATCAGCTGTGAATGGCTATGGGAGCGACAAAGCTGCGTAGCGCTAAAAGAAAATCGTGATCATATGATCGAAAATTATCAACAAATGCTAGAATTAAAACAGAATTCTTCAATGTAGTTACAGTAATTTTTATAAAGAAATTTTCCAAAATAATAATTACTTATCCTTTTCAGTCCACATAAACGTACTCAAACTGGTAAGCCAAATAAGATTAGCAAACACCTTAAGACCAAAATTCTATGTTAAAGGAGTCTGCAACATCCAAGAAAAGGAAGATATCTACCATTTTATTGTTCAATGCCCACTATATTCTCCCCTTCTCATATTTTGGAGACAACAAAGAACAATTTCGCTCGAAACATCTTGATCATATCGGACAAGAAAATGAAGTATAACCTCTTTACCTGATAAATGCCTTGAAAATAAGATCTTTTATTCTAAATCAATAAGACATAACATGTGTATTACCCTAGAATATCTATAAAACTTACTGTATTATTTCAAGTTTAAAATCATCCTATTCTGTGAAAATTTTATCATACTCTATTTTATGTAAAAGTAATTTCCTTTGTATATGTATTTAATACGAATTACAAATAAATTCATTATTATTATTTTTATGGATGATTAAATCAAGTGATTTAAATCAATAAATCATGACAACCCTAAAAAAAAATATATTTTCTTGAAGTGCAATTTAAAGACATATTTTATGCGAGGTCTAAGTGAATTTTAATATTGCTGGTTTTGATTTAAATCAAAGGAAATTGTATGATGTAGCGTAAGTCTTAATTTGAAACAAATGAAAATGTCCTCGTATATAGGCACCTTCACTGTTTTCTTTTTATTTTTTTTCTTATGATTCTCCATCAATATTTGAGATGATATGTACAATAATTATTCCAAAATTTTATTTATTTAGCGAGATATGAATTTTTAAAGTTCAAAAATTCGAGTATGACTGTGTCAGTGGTGCTAGCGTTTTTACTTACTTGTACTAAGTACAAGGAAGTATTGTGAAACCGACAAAATTCACCTATCGAGATTTTGATGAAAATATCCGTTTTGAGCATCCCTGAATCCATTTTGACTATTTTCGGCTTGATGCGTTCGTTCGTAACTCGCAAATCTCAAAACTGGTTGAACGTATAATGTTAAAAGTTTGGATTTAAGACTGGTATAGGGTCTAGTTGTGCACCTCGCATTATGGTTCCAATTGTCTGTACCGGAAGTGCACTTTACTTGAAACTTTTTTCGAATTTTTCTAATAAAACCAGAATGATCAACTGTAGAATAATGAAATTCAGTATTTGAACTTGATGTTGTATCAGAATAGTTATCTGCTATTTATGTAAGAATTGGCCAGGCCAGAAGTGCACTTTACTTGAAATTTTTTTGAATTTTTTGCATAAATCTAGAATGATTAGCCATAGCATATTGAAATTTTGTATTAAGTACTTCTATAACATCTTATTGTACATCTTGCATTATGATTGCGATCGGCTAAGCCGGAAGTGCACTTTACTTGAAACTTTTTTTTAATTTTCAGCATAAATTCAGAATGATCAGCCGTAGGATAATGGAATTTAGCATTTAAAATTTCTGTGGCATCTAAATGGTCATCTTCTATTTTTGTAATAATCGGCTGAGCCGGAAGTGCAGTTTATATGACAGACTTTTTGAATTTTCCGCATAAATTTTAAACAATCAGTCGTAGAATATTTAAATTTTGTATTAGGCACTTTTTTAATAACTAGTTGTACACCTTGCATTATGATTGCTATCGACTAAGCCGGAAGAGCACTTTATTCGAAACTTTTTTTGAATTTTCCGCATAAATCCAAAACGATTGAACGTAGATTGTTAGAATTCAGTATTTAGGATGATTATACCATCTAGATGCTCATATCCTATTTTTATTGAGATCCACCGAGCCGGAAGTGCACTTTACTTGACAGTCTTTTGGAATTTTTCGCATAAATTCGAAACGATCAAATGTAGAATATTGAAATTTGGTATTTTAGTCTGCTGTAGCATCTGAATGATTGCCTACTATTTTCATAACAATAGACCGAACCGGAAGTGCACTTCAGCAGGAATTTATTTTTTAATTTTGCGCATAAATTCAGATCTGTTGGTAGTCGTAGAATTTTGGAAATCAGTATTTAGGAATGTTGTAGTATAAGAATAATGGTCTACTGTTTCCATAGCAACCGACTTGGCTGAAAGTGCATTTTACTTAACAAATTTTCAGAATCTCTTGGGTAAATTCAAAACAATTAACTGTGGAACGATGAGATTTTGTGTTTGATTATACATATCCAATGATATATACGATAAAACACAAAATCACATCGTATTATATATATATATATCCAATGATGTACAAGTAAGTCACGTGATGTTCACGTCAGATTTTTGTTCTGTGTGAAGGACTGTCACTTTTATAAGATTCAAAACAGCAATTCATAAGCTAATATAATAAAAATACGGTTATATTTCTTTTAAAATAATAAATTTCAACCAGAAAACGATTAAACTACAACCAACAAAATGGCAGCATATAGAAATGGCAGCTAATAATTAGTTAATGTTTGTTCCGCGCATGTCTGCCGGCAAAAATTCAAAAAAGAACTACTGACATCACAGTGGTTTTAATTTATAAATAATTTGTGCAATATTGGCCACAGTTTTACATTTACTTTACGTTTTTATAACCAGTTCACTGTAATTTGATTGAGGTGGAGGTGTCTATTCCTTGAAGACAAATGTTCACATAATTTATTTACAGAGTCATAATTTTTGTTGTAGAAACGCATTTTGTAGTCACATAGGTACAATACTTTTTTTATTAGCCCAAATTAAGACTAAAAAATAATAATGTGTTTTTCTTGTACGAACTTACCATCTTTCACAATCACTGAGCTTAAAATGAAGCAGCTTTCATTTAATTAATACCAATTTCAAGTTTTTAAGTGCTGTAGTTGTTGAGAACTCAGCGTGACGCCAACCAGCCAGCTAAAGTGAACATAATAGCATATTTTTTTCAAACAAAATAACAAATAATGATTGACGTGAGGTCATATTCTACCCTTACCCAATTTTTAATTAAGCTCCAACCTTTACTGAAACTCATTTTGAAATCAGTTTTTCAATATCAGCTATACTTTCTGAATTATTGACGATTTGGGGTCGTACAAACTCAAAAGGACTTTTAATATTTACTAACGGGACCTCCAAAACAACAGATTAAAGAAAATGGGTAACGGGTGGTCATTTACTGGCCTAAACTGATCATAAAACAAAAATTTAATTCATTCTGATACTAACATCGAAAACCGTTTGTTAATATCTTGTGTAACTCGCGAGATATTTAGATAAATAGTTTCTACCCTAAAATGGGTACTTACCCAAAATTTAAGGTATGCTTATTCTGTGCAGCAATTTTCAGATTTCAACTATGCATAGTTCTGCAGTAATTATCTTTTGAATTTTTATTTAATTTTTTACCCAAAACTGGGTGTTTGAATAAAAAAATCAAGCAATTTGGGCAAACCTACGAAACAGTAGCTTAAAGTAAAAATTTATTGAGTAACGTCAAAATCTTTTAATCTTCCTCAATTCTTATCAATAAAAACCGGGTCACTAAATCATCTCCACACCGGAAACGGGTAAAGGATTGCGTTTCCGCTATCCGGAATAGAACCCGTCAATATCTAGTATCAGCGCCACCAACATCAAATCAGTTATTTTTATACTTCCTTTAATATCTAACGGAGCAGAATGTTAAACATCCTAATTAGAAATTATAACAGGAATAAAATCAAGATTTTATCCATAAAATTATCTATTAGGATACTTAAATTAAAATAATTGAAGATTGTATATACATGGTGAGCTAAATTCGTCGCAAAACAAATGAATTCGAATTTATTCATGGCTGTCTTTGAGATCAAGTTACAAAATTTCCCATATTTATCTTCCTCTCTGAGTAAATTACAAATTACGCAACATGATCTTCACCTTCAATTCTTCAAGCCTCTCTTCAACAAAACTAACGGCTTCTCGACATCGCCGAAAAGCCTATGCATTCAAAATTACTCACAGACATAAAGAAACGAAAAAACTCAACAGGATAATAATATGCTTGAGATGCGTCGATTGCGCAAATCAGTTAATTTCACTTGAAAGACGTTATTGTTCATATAAAAAAGTTGATTAACTAAAGAACAAAAAATAGATGAATAATGACAGTTGAAGAAAGAACAATGTTTTTAATGGATAGTGTCAATATTAAAGTGGCCAATTTTAAATTTAAAGTGGTATAATTTATATTGTTGCAACAATTTACGGAAATAAATAAAATCAATTAATGTATTGATTTTGACCCTACCAGGGTCATCCTCAGAGGTCACAGTTATTTATTAATAAAGTCAATATTTCATATACTAATGCGGGTATTATTATTAAAATAATTCTGCTGGTAGAATAACTTTACACAGGATACAGTACACTTTTAAGGTTACAGAATATCTTCCACAAAAGAAAGTGAATTCCAAAAGCTCCAGTCCTTTGTTTTTCAGTAAACAATAAACGCTTGTTATAGTAATTTACTACAACTATGATAGATGCACCAGCGTAAAACTATAAATAATTTTATGTTTACACGTCTCGTTGTTGATGATGATGATGATGATACACACCCACGCATCTGGGATTATACTCCACTATTCACATATGACGTGACCTCTTCACCTTGCAATATTCTTACGCGAGAAATACAACCAGTAACTTATAATCAAGGATCTGTACGCACGCAAACATTCCCTGATTATGAACACCCTGTATCACGTACTATGTTTACATGCAATTTTCATACTATTTAAGCCAAATTTATTTTTTGACAGTTTAAGATTTTGATGAATCTTCACGATTTAGACCCTACTAAACCCAAAAAACTATTTTAAAAACGTGTACGAATTTTCGACTGGAATTTCATATTTAAGCTTTTAATCAAAAAGTTAGTTTCAAGTTTGTGAATGAGCTTTTTTCAACCAGTGGTACCAACATTTTATTGATGAAACTTTTTAGTTTTTTGCGTTTATTTTATAAACAGTATTTATCATAAAATATAAAATAACTTAAATTGATCTTTGAATAATTTGGAACAACATTTACCTGGAACATTTTTCAAAATTATTAGCGGTTCATTTGTTATTATTACTCATATTTAGACATCACATGCAAACGTTCGTCAATTGATTTTTAAAATAAATAATTTGGCTCTATCGTATTTGGTCAATCAAATTGAAGCTCCTGCGGAAATAATTCTAGTAAAAGTGTCAAAAATTATACTTAAACGACTGTCAATTGTTTTTTACAAGTAATTTAAGTGATGTCTAATTCTAGTAGCAAAGCTGAAATAATTTTTTTTGTGCCAAGTTTGAGATCAATTAAATCAACTGGACATAAAACTTATGCCTGTTTTACACGATACAATTTCATCATCAATAAATTCACAAAGTTTTATTTTGAATTTATTGGATGGTGTAATACGGGACACTTCCTGAATTTTTTCTTCATGAAAAAATTCATGAATTTATTGACGAAGTGAACGTGTTCTATTTTTCGACAACTTTCTAGGAAATTCTAGGGTTTTTTTCTCCACATTTTGTCGTTGTCAACCTTTGAATTTGACATTGTCTTTGTTTACTGACAACTGATATTTAGGTTGGTACTATTAAATTCTTCATGTGTGTAAAAACGAACTAACATTTTTCTGCTTGACAATAAATTCACGAAGAAATTCAAGGACAACTTCATGAATATCTTCATCAATAAATTGGATCGTGTAAAACAGGCGTTACACGATTCAATTTCTTCATCAATAAATTCACGAGGTTTTATTTTGAATTTATTGGATGGTGTAATACGGGACACTCCCTGAATTTTTTCTTCATGAAGAAATTCATGAATTTATTGATGAATTGAACGTGTTCTATTTTTCGACAACTTTCTAGGGAATTCTAGGGATTTTTCTCCACATTTTGTCGCTGCCAATCTTTGAATTTGACATTGTCTTTGTTTACCTCTAACCTTTTTTGCGATTAAGTTTGTTTTATTCTAAAGAGATAATGTGAAAATTCTAATTTCATTGTACTTCTAATTCTACAGAAACTTGCAAGAAACACAATACAAAAATTAACGACAGTAAAATGACAGCTGATATTTAGATTGGTACTATCAAATTTTTCACAATAAATTGATGGAAATCTTCATGTGTGTAAAAACGAACCAACATTTTTCTGCTTGACTATAAATTCACGAAGAAATTCAAGTACAACAAAATTGAATCGTGTAATATAGGCATTAGACCATTGTAAAATAAAATAGTAGCATCTGTCACTTTGACAATGACAGCTGTCACTTAGAAATATGCAATTAATCAATAAATTTGTCAAATTGGCCATAAAATTCATGGTCACGGAAGTACTATGATGGCCACACCAGATTTTTCAGTACAAGAGGATCGAATGCGGGATAAATTGGTTCATAAATTTTTTAAATTAAAATGCGGTCGTTTTCTACACGATTTGAAGCTAGTTCCAATAATTTTCGACATCAGTATTTGACATTTCTTCCATTTTTTAATGAATTTGCATTGTCTCAATTTGCGTTTTAGATTTGTACTAAGTTTATGTTTTTGAGAGCTTTAATTGATACCAAACTAGACTTATAAAAAAACAATTGACTATCGTTTGAATATAATTTTTGATACTTTTACTAGAATTATTTCCACAGGAGTATTTATTCGCTTCTGAAAAGAAGTTTATAAAATAATAAGTAAAAGGATTGACTGATTGCTGGTAAGCTAAATAAGAAAGTTTCCGAGGGGAAAGCATAAACTAGTTTATTTTAATAGAATGTGGATGACATGACGGATAAATTTGGCAAAGATTAATTGCTGGCTGAATGTTAGTTTAGGTTTTCAATGAAATAATTTTAAATTGAGCTAATTTCTTGAGCACACAGCCACAGCAGTTATTTTTACCTGAAACAAGTGTGGCTGACACTATTTCAGTGCACATTGGTTGAAAATCTTTCAGGTCCGGTTGCACAAAATTCACATTTCAAGATTTGAATGGAAATATTCGTTTTGGGCATCCCTGAATCCATTTTGACTATTTTCGGCTTGATGTCGGTACGTATGTATGTGCGCAAATCTCAAAACCTGTCAAACGTATAATGTTGAAATTTTGTATTTAAGTCTAATCTAGGACCTAGTTGTGTACCTCGTATTATGGTTGCAATTGTCTGTACCGGAAGTGCACTTTATTTGAAACTTTTTTTGAATTTTTCGCTTAAATCCAGAATTATCAGCCGTAGAATACTGAAATTCAGTATTTGAGATTGTTGTGGCATCTAAATAATTATTTAGTATTCTTGTAATAATCGGCTGAGCCAAAAGTGCACTTTATACGACAGACTTTTCGAATTTTCCGCATAAATTCTAAACAATCAGCCGTAGAATATTGAAATTTTGTATTAAGCACTTCTGTAACATCTAGTTGTGCACCTCACATTATAATTGCAATCGTCTGCACCGGAAGTGCACTTTACTCGAAACATTTTTTTGAATTTTCCGCATAAATCCAAAACGATTGCACGTAGACTGTTAGAATTCAGTATTTAAGATGATTGTACCATTTAGATGCTCATATTTTATTTTCATTGAGATCGACTGAGCCAGAAGTGCACTTTACTTGACAGTCTTTTAGAATTTTTCGCATAAATTCGAAACGATCGGCCGTAGAGTATTGAAATTTAGTATTTCAGTCTGCTGTAGCATCTGAATGATTGCCTACTATTCTCATAGCAATAGACTGAACGGGAAGTACACTTCAGTTGAATTTTTTTCTAATTTTGCGCATAAATTCAGGACTATTAGCCGTAGAATCTTGAAAATCAATATTTAGGAATGTTGTAGCATAAGAATGATGACTTACTGTATTTATTCGCGAGTAAAAATTGAAATCGTTTTGGAAACCTCATGTAAACTTAGTAATAGCGTTCTTATCCCTACGTCTGAAGAATAACGTCTTTAGTTAACGAGGTACTAAGAAAGATGCTTAACAGTATGTTTATACAACATTACAATATTGTACATTGTGTTACAGAAAAAATCGGAAGAAACGATGTATTCATTGTTTGTCTACAGATTTTTAGATGAATAATAAAAGTATAGAAAGGAAAAGTGAAATGTGATAATTAAATGTGTAGAAACACAAAAAATTTTGTGGGAAAGACTAATTTTGATTTATATTTGCGTCATCCTAACAAATCACCCCTAAAAAAAAATAATATGTTTAACAGATTAAGGGTTAAAATTCCAAAGTGTCGGATTACAACAACTTTTCTGCAGGCAGCCACATTATACACAAAAATCTCTACAAAAAGAACCGAAATGGTCCACAGAAGCAAGTTGAAGATAACAAATCACTAAAATGGGAAAAAGATTATACCAAAAAATGTTTTTGTTGGTTGTTTTAACTGAAATAACAACGATGAAGATTTACACGAAGGGTGTTTTTCTCAGAAAAAAGATTTTTACCCGAGATATCTGCACGAATAGATTTATTACAGCAGAACGGAAACTTATTTATTTGTATTTCGACAATCATTTAAATCATTTAAAACAAAGTGGGCTTGCTTGATAAATGATAACCCACACTAGGAGGCATACAAATTACAGTATTTAATAAGAAATTAATACAGCAAAAGTCTAATTACGGTATTTAATTCCAAAATCTAATGAAAAATTAATTTTTTCAAACCCCTGTGGTGAGTGGGTGTTAAGAATGTCTCTCTTTAATTAATAAGTAACCTAACCTATTTTTTATTTCCTTCTAGCTACGTGGGCGTTAGTTCGAGCCTTTCTAGGACTTGCCCAAGAACTGATAGTTACTAATTGGACATGAAGAAGGTAAGAAACTCAGAAGACATTTATAGAAGACCCATAACCTTACTAAGGGACTTTAGTGTGTATGTGTGTTAAGATATTTTTCTGACCGCCAGACTGGAATGCCATCACGCCATTCAAAGAGGAGAGTGGGGGAGAACCTAGCCCTGGCCCTCGACAAGACAGGGTTGACCAAAAGCAACATTGTCAACTAATTTATTAATTTTTACGATTAATTAGCATAGAGTAAATGACAGTTTTCACCATAAATATATAATAAATAAAATATAAAGCCTCAAGCTTCGTCCTTGGGTGATCATTAATAGTCAATGTTATTCATGTAATTCTACAATCAATCAATAGTTTATTAAACTCAGTCGTAAAATAGAAATTAACATATAGACAAGATGAACAATAGTAATACATTTTTTACTATATATATGCATGGGTTACAGCTGTAAACACTAAGGTAACGTATTTATTAATACATAATAAGTGATGGATTTTATAGTAACTGTTATTTTTATTTATAACATAGACAGTTAGAAAAAATATTGCCCCACGCTGGCAGTAATAAAACAATAATTCATTTGATTTAATTTACGTGAAACAAACCCGCAAAAATAAAATATGGACATCCCTTACAATATCTGACTCTTGAAGCTAGACAAATTCTTCCGATTGAATTTGAATTGTTCGATTCATGATGATTTTGATTTTTATTGAACTAAGGTATACTTCAGGGAGTTAAATACACCCTTAATTCACAAGGGCTTCGTTAGAAGAGGCGTTCCTACCTCTATTTACACAAAAAAACTGATTGTGTTCATAATAATATCTGTCGATTTCCTTATTCGCTGGAGTTATTAAATCTCTAGGTTTATAATTGGAAAACGGTTTCTATTATTATTTTGTGATATAAGAATGAATGAAAAAGAATGTATTGAATACAATAAAACATACATAAAATTGCATTTTACTATTGATTGTCAGATTATACGTCAATTTTCATTCAATATTTTCTTGGAATTAACACTTTCATAAAAGCCGCAATTATAATGTTTGTCATTAGCGGCACATGAATTATTTTTTGGGGGCAAAAATACCAATTTGCTATAAGGAAAATTATTGGATTTACCTTATAAGCATAAAATTCATTATGGATATATATTTCACTAAGGTAATACAAATTTATAATATCAATAAATTATGTTGAATGTATTCAGTATTACAACATTATGTCAATTCAAATAAGTGGGTGATTTGTTTCAGTGAAATTAAACTCATAGAAATAAAAAAATAATTCGTTCATTACAACTCAAGTTAATAAATAACACAGTGAGTTTACAACGCTGTAAATTAATAAAACATGCATTTCATGTAATATAGGTAAATGGAAACACAAAAACTACATACACATACCGACCCACAAACAGGTTTCGCGCCAATTATGAACCAAATACGGAGAAGAAATAAATTATTTTTATTTTACGTTTCTTTCAGCACAAAATACAATTCATAAAGAAATGAATTTTGCTTTTAATGATTCATTTTTACAGACAGATTTTTATGCGAAAAAAAAATTGTCTAACCATTTGTGTTCAAGGTAAAATATTGATATCAAAATTCAGATGATTGCAACTTCAATTCACACTTAAAATCCCTATAATTATCAGATCTAGTAGCAGTTACAATGGAACAATTGATTTTGACATATGTGAGTAATTAATTCCTTCAAATAAATTCTAGAAAAAAATCGATTAATAATTATTGTCACAAAATGTCTAGCTTTTCTGTCTACGATTTCGCAGGCAGTTCAGGACTAAAAATTGAATTATTGTGGTTATGTTGATGTATTTAATGTCAAAATATTGTGCACTTATAAATTATGATGAGAATACTATGAAATATTTAGAACTTATCATTTATCTGAAACGCAAAACAGCAGATGAGATGAATGAAATACATTAATTTATAAATGAAGCACTTGTGTATTAGTTTTTTCTTATATTATTACAAACTCCACACGCAGATCGTTTCAATAAATTGATCTGCTGAACAAATAAAATATTGTATCTTATATTTCAGAAAATATTTAAAATCAATTACCCAGTTCAGTTCGATACATTTGTAGGTTATGTTTTCTGTTCTTCAAGAATAGAAGCTTCTAGAATTTATGTAGCAATATTTTCAATTGAATTTTTCATCAAATTAATTATTTTTGAATTGCATTCCATCTAATATTCAACCGTTTTCTTTAAATAAATCGTTGAATGATTTTCTCTTTATGTTTGAGAGCCAACGATAATGAAGTAAGCTGAGAACAGCATCTACTTTTAAACTGCTCATAGATGGCAGCACAGTCTGGCACGGATTCTGACTGTATTCAGACTATTTAAATCAGCTGATTCAAGTGCAATGAACTTGTGCAGACAATCTAATGTTTAAAATCTGAAAATATACATGAAATCACTAAATAGAAATCAAATTTCTTAACAATGACATATAAATACGACTAATAGACCAAGTTATTGATTTCAGAGACAAATTTAATCTTCCTTTCAACATAAGCAATAATAGAATTGTCGAGGTGAGCGAATATCAATGTTTTGCTAAAATACAAATATTCTTCCAGCTTCAAATGAATGATTGACAAGACTATACGATGGTTCAAAGTAGCAAAATACTCATTTCAATCGACAGCGGTCATTCTTCCAACAAATGAGAAATATTTAGTTCCAACCACAGGCGCACTACAAAATTTTTGACGAAACTTTGATGAATTTTTATTCGATATCCAGCAGATTTACAGAAAAAAGTTTTTGAGAAAATTTGTTATGCTTGACGAGCTCTATTACATGTTGAAATTAATGTACCTATTTCTGTTACACCCTGTATATATTTCAATAAAGAACATTTGTTAATAGAATACGTTGATTTTAAAGTTAAGACCTGGGGGAATTGTGTGGAAGTCACTTGTTGTTGGCAATAGTTAAATAGCTGTCAAATTCATAACGTAAATAATAAATATTTCTTTATTTATTACTTTACAACATTGTATGAGTGAAAATTAAAGTAAATTTCATTCTAAAGATGAATTAAAGCATTGAAATAATATATTTTTTCAATTTTCACAAAATTCCAGTGACGCACGTAGTTTCAAGCCAGCAGAGCCAATAAAATCGCAATGCACTCCGTGATGATTGGTCTATTACTACCTATTACTACGCACGTCATTCAAGGCGGCAATCTGAACCAAGAAAAGATAAAAAACAATTTTTTGTAACACGTACACTGAAAGTACCTTATTACTGAGCTGACTTCTGCTTCGAAAGTTCTCAATTCCAAACCATGGTAACAATTTTCATCAATTCTCTGTTGAGTGGGAATTAATTGATATTAATGTCCGCTGGATAAAAATGAAGATAGTTTCGATACATCCAAGTTAATTTAAAAAGCTTAGTAATGGGGGTACTTCGGTGCACTTGTTACAAAAAGTATCGTATGCAACACGGACACTGAACGACTGTCATTATTGTCACGGACAAATTTGGCTGCACGGAGCTACGCCTTGGGCTTTGCCTCGTGCTTCGCCCTCGCCTTTGCCTCGGGCTTTGTCCTCGTCTTCATCGAATGCAGCCAAATTTATCCTGGACAAAAATGACAGTCGTTCGGTCCTTGTAGCATAATGTACTATTTTGAATGGATTAACAGTTACAAAATTTTGTGCAAGACTTCATTTTAAATTGAATATTATCTGAAATGGGTTGGATAATAAAAATATTTATAAAATCTTGAATTGTGAACGTCACTAAATGATAGTTGTCAAATAACTAGATCGAAATTTTTTCACAGTGTGACTCAATCTTCCAGTTACAAAATTCTTGAAAAAAAAAAGAGTACAGATACAATATTAAATAAAAAGGAGCTCCAAAGTGGCAAGCTCCTAAAACCAGAAATTTCTGGACAAGAGTCTGGTGGATCTATTGGATGATTTAGCACTCCCAAAATTGACGTCAAATGCCATCCGCATCAGATTTTTAACTACGCTCATCTGTTTTAAGTTAAACAAATGTATTTCTGGTATGAAGTCATGGTAATTCTAATAAAATTGTTTGTTTTAACATTTTTATGGATTTCTTTTCATTTTAACCTTCACAAAATGTAATGTTTATTTTTTTAAAACTGAAATTAGCAAAATTTTAAGAAATTTCAAAATGTGGATTCGTTGAAAACCCAAATAATTATTTAATGGGAATAATTTTATTACTGTTGGTTGAATAGCTAGTATTAACACTATAGTAAATTGGTTCTAAATTATTCATAAAAAGGGTAAAAATAATAATTGGCAATTCGCACAAAATAATTATAGCCTAAAATTCTGTTTGCTATTCAAAAATAAATTGGCCGTAAGCATGAACTTGAACTAATTTTATTTTGCATAAAAAATGTAACAAATTCTTTCGAGAAACCTAAACCAATAAGATTTTTTGGAAGAGCTACTTTTGTACATTGCAAATTATTTCCTCTTTTAATGCAGCGACGTCAAACTAACGTGAAAAATATGAATATAATATAAAAGTTTGGAATAGTTGAATTTTTATTAGTGTTTTGTATTTAATTTAATAAATTCAAGAAAAAAATGTTGCAATTACTTTCGTGAGAAAGTCGTAAAATTGTATTTCTGATAAATATTGAGATAAAATCAATTTTTTATTTCTGAATAATTTTCCTGTTTACTTTAAAAACAAATGACTTTCGCAGTAAAAAGAAGTAAAACTAGAGCACAATCCATCGTAAATTTTGGACGGGGCATTAGCAAAGCGGCAAAACAAAAGCATCAAAGTCTCTAAGACAAAGACAAAACACTGGACATTTTACATTTGGTGAATTGAAGAACTCAACGTGGTTTCTTGGAATCCAGAGAAGAACTACGCCAGACGCAAAAAATTAGAACAGAGCGAAAAAATAGAATATATTTAAAGACTTTTGTAATATTTTAGGATCAAAATATTTCTTACAATCTCTTATATCTTTTTAAGAGTCTCTTAAGGGGATGTTTTAAAAGTGTTAACCCTTTCCTATTTTTTACGCCCGATTCTCAAAGGGTACCGCTTTAATTTTTTTTAGCTAAGAAGATCAAAGCTGGAGTGACATAAAACAGGAGTTACCAAACTTTTATTCAAGCATTCTTCTTAAATATATTTTTTTTGCTTTCTGTAATCAAATAATATACAGAAACTTTCAATGCAATATAATAAATATATTGGTCTTGACAATAATATTAATTAATTTGGAAGTAGTTTTCATTTTTGCGCTTTCCTGTTTGAGAGCTTCTGGTATAAGGGACGACAACCTGTTGCTCAAATTGTGACTGAGACTGTTATAAAATTTGACACGGTGTCTGAAATACCGTAGACATAGAAATTGTAGACAGACAATACGTTGGAATTCTGCATTTAAAATGTAAAATGATATCTACAGGATGATTCATTAGTAATTTGACACTTTTTACGTATCATTAACAAGTCATCACATAGAATGCATACTTCAAATGACAATAAATAAACAGTTGCAAAATTTATTTTAATAAATAAAATAAATGTGTGAAATTGTTTTCTTCCGGCTTTAATAAGACTTATTTTGGTATATTAAAATAATATTCTATAAATAATCTGTACATACTGAGCTGATTAATTTTAATCTGATAAAAATGGCCTCACACTAAACAATACATATTTATTATATATTTTACAGTTATAATTTATTTCAATTATTTGTTGTTATCGACTATTTATTACCAATTTTTTTTAGAGTGTTCTTCTAAAATAGAGTCGTTCATTTGAAAATATTATTAGCGATTTACACTGACTTAGCATGAATCTATTATCACTTACTCATATATAAGTATTTATTTATTTTTATGATTATAACCAAATAAAAAAATAACGGTCAAATGCGATTTTGACTCACGTATGATAAGTTCCCCCTACACGTCTCATAACATTCGCTAATTCTTGTTCTTATTTCATTTGATTTAGTTACCAAGGCAACAATGCGTCATGCTCTTATCGATAAAATGTCAAAAAATCACTTTAATTTTAGTGGAATTGTCTATCACATGTTGGTAGCTCTGAAATTGTTATTTATGATTCCAAGTTTGTTGACATTTGCAGGTTATAGCTCTGTATCCGTTTACAAACTTAATACACAGGTAAATTTAAATATATCCAATCGAATAAATGAAAAATTGAAATTTCATTTTCAGAAAAAAAATGTCACCACAATTTTTAACGATTTAATAATAAAGTGCCACCTATGTACAAAAAAATACGACTTTGGTAATCAATATTGATAAATAATTATTGTATTTGTTACCGCTAAATCATGTATTCCCATAATTATAAGACAAACTAAAAATTAAAAAATTCGGAGATCTTCAGAATGGACAACACAATTAATGTTATACTGCAGTGTTAGTACTTTATGTAATGAGATACTATCGTAATAATTTAAATGGAGAAAGTTTTTTAAAGTACTATAAATTTAGATAAAATTCCTTGAAGATGCATTTCTGGTTTAACGAACTAAATTAAGAAATATTTAATCGTATTTCGTTGAAAACAGTGACTAAAATAATTACTTGTCAATAAAATGCATTATTTTAAATTATTCTAATGATGTTCCAAATTGGGCTTACTTAAATTTAAATATAATTTTTATAATTTCTCAAGTGTTTTTAACAAGAATAAAATGTATTGGAAATCTCATTTGGGTAGTAATTGCTTCTATATCTCGCAATAAATTTTTCATACACACAATAAATACTTGTTATGACTCATTCAAAACAATACCGGCAAAATAGGTTAACTCAATTCCAAAAACTCTAAATAATTGCATAAACACTTACATTAAATGTCTGCTGAAATCCATCTTGCACTAAACACTAAAATTCCGCACTAACAGTCACTAATTTGGTGATTTTTGTCGCGTCTCCAAGCACTAACGCGATTTAACGAAATACTAACAAGAGATGCAGACGACCGTGCAGTACAGCCAAAGATGAACGAATACCATGCTTCAGTATGAAGTACTTGTACTTATACCCTCGGAGAGGATGGAGATTACGATTCGGGGACGCTATTACGAATAAGAACAGACACTGATTGAAAAAAACATTATCAAATATTCAATTGATTTGGTTAATTAATTGATTTTAATTTGATTAAATCACCAGCAGTTATTTCACAGGCTTCTAGTTCTTATTCCGCAATTTATTGCGAAGAAAAATGCAAAATGCACAATGAAAAAGGGCAAATTGACACATTGGATTAAATGCTGCATTTTGATTTAATTTTAAAGTTGCATTTCGATGCAAAAAAATGGATTTTATGCATTACACTAATTTTATGTATGACATGGTGCATTCCCCTTTACATCAAAATGCAGCGCATTGAAATTTTGTAAATGTCACTATGTCAGTGCCGGATTTAGCTACGTAAGGGCTCCGGGTACAATTTTAATATAAAACTCTAAATTAGATAATACGGGACTGGCGCACGTCACAGTGCATTTTAAAGCAAGAAAAAAGCAACGTTATTTCAAATTCCAATATACAATTTGTAAATTTCATGTTACTTTTTAAACCGCATTCAAATGCAGCTTTTATTCATCATCTCAATTTTTTTGGAATGCAACATTCAATCCAAAGTAAATGCTCCATGAGCTGCACTAAATTAGATTTTAATGCACGATATTTTCTGCTCGTACGGTAAATGTTATTTACATTAAAATGCTGCAATGCATTTTACAGTAAAAAAATTTACACCCTTACATTTTAATGCACAATATTTTGTGTATCACGAAGCATTTCTATTTGCATTCAAATGCAGCATTAAATGCACCAAATTGTGTCAAATGGTTCTAATAATGTAGCATTCCATGCTCGGAAAAATTACATACACAGAATCAAATTTAAATAACTTTCTCTTCGCATTTAAATGCTGTATAAAAATGCCGCATGAAAAGGTTGCATAAAAATGCATATTATGCAAATTCAAATTTCAACTGACAATATTTCGTGTACATCATGATGAATTTTTCAGTACAGTAAAAGGCTGCATATAAATGCATATTAAATGTATTGTGCCGTGCTAAAATGCTCCAAAAAATCAAAAAGAAATGCAGCATTTAATGCAAAGTAAATGCACCGTAAAATTCATAAAACCAGGACACGCTGCACTTTTATGCCGCATTTTGTTAGAAAAATGCACAGTGACCGTGTCATACAAAAAATCAAAATTTGTGTATAAAAAGATTAATTTTTCTTTGCATCAAAATATAGAATCAAAATACAGAACAAAATGCAGCATTTATTGTAGTTTGTCATGTGTCAAATGTACTATGCAGAATAAAATGCAGCATTTAATGCAGAGAAGTGCATCGTGTCATACACAAAGTCAGGTTTCAATGCACAATATTTTGTGTATCACGTTGCATTTTTATTCGCATCAAATGTTGCATTGAAAATGCAGCATTTAATGCCAACTTATAAAATCAGATTTTCATGAAAAATATCAGGATAAGATTTCAATGCACGGTGCTTTTTGAATGTCATATTTTATTCTTATTTGCATCAAGAGGCTGAACTTTGGGGCTGTTTGACGATACATTAAATGCTGCATTTTTCTTTGAATCTAAACGCAGCATTGAAATGCAGAAAAAATGTAGCATTTAATGCAATGTATCAAACGACCCTTGAAGATTGTAATGCAAAATAAAATACAGCATTCAATGCAAAGAAAAATCAGATTCTAAGGCACAATGTTTTTCTTTTGCATTAAAATGTTAAATAAAATGCGGCATTTATTGAACAAAATTTGGTAAATAATACAGAGTGATCAATAATGATTGTCTGACAGGTGACAGGCAAAAGTTCGCAATACAATCAAAACTATCTTCATGGAATAAAGTTGATATAAATTTATTTATTTTGAAAACTACGTTACCGACATTTCCAGAATACAATGACGTATATTTTGCATATTTTATGACGGATTCATTCATAATCTGATTCAATAAACAAAAAAGTAAATAAATAGCAATATTATTGGCTAATTATTGAGAATTTATTATTATTCTACCAAATTATTAGGTTAGAATAGTGTTTTCAGAAGAACTGTCATCTGTCACTTGAAGCTCACTATCTCAAGCAGGCGGCAAAGAAAAAATCAGAACAAGGCGGCACGGACAATCATTTTTGATCACTCTGTATTATCTTTATTTAAGAATTTTGTTCATAAAATCTAGTCTTTGAGACTAAACCTTTATTTCAAGACCAAATTTAAAAATCTGCTGATCGCTGATCATAAATTTTGTGGCCAGTTTCATTGCTGATTCATAAATTTATAATTGACAGCTGTCATTGTCAAAGTGACACATAACGGTTATGAGAGAAAAGCATGACGTCACGGGCATGAGAAACTTCATAATATGCCAATACCAACCTTACAAAGTTTGAATAGCTATGCAACGATACTACATATTTTTTTAACTAAAGAATTACATACTGGCAGTGGAAATTTATTGAAAAATATATTTTTCGCCAACTGTCAAAAAAACATGATATTTTTGTATTGTTATGGATACGCAAAGTTCGTGATTTTTTCACTAGTAAAAAAATGAAACATATTTTTGCACACCTAATCTAATATAAATCAGTTTAGTAATGCTACAAGGATAGAAACAAACAGGTATTTAACAAAAAAGAAATATGAATTTGTACACAAAACTACTTATTTTTGAATATGAAAATTAATTGTTGACAGCTCTTTATTTATCAAACAACAATTGCGCATACTTTTGGTTACAATACCCAGGTGACTGCAAATTAATTATAGTTTGTACTTTTTTCCTAAATGTTTTTTACTGAATAAAATAATAATTATTGTTGATCTATTATTTTTTGACATTTGGCGAAAAAATATTGTTTGTATTTCGTGTGCGAAGTGATCGTATTTTGTTGCGCTTTCGAATGAATTTGTTACCTCGACCTTACGGTCTCGGTTAAAATTGACATTCTCACGCGCAACAAAAAAAACAATTACTTCGCACACTTAACACAAAAATAGCTATTACGTAATGCCGGAATAATAATAAACGCTGAATACTTGTTATATTATTTTTTAAAATGGAAATGCAAATTGTTTGCTGTTTTTAGGGATATTTGAGCTGGTAACACAAATCACTGTTTGTTTCACACTTTGTATACAGTTGTTCAATTGTCACTTTGAGTTCAAACACTTGACATCTGTCATTTGTGATTTTAAACTAGTTGTTTTGAGATTGTGTGCTTATTTCGCGGCAGAAAAGAATAAAGGTGGTCCAACATCACAAGAATTATCCAATTTTTTTTTTTTTTATAATTTAGTTTTATGTTCAGTTGCTTTAGTTCATCCCAAACTTGGCATAAACTGATTAAGTTGTAAAAAACAATTAACAATTGGAAATTTATTTTAGAGTTCTACTTAGCTTATCTTCCCGAGAGCTTTAAATTGATACCAAACTAGATGTTATTTAAATAACTAGTAAAAAAAACAATTGTCAATCGTTTAAATATAATTTTGACACTAGAATTATTACCGCAGGAGCTTTAATTTGATTGACCAAACACGATAGAGCCAAATTACTTATTTAAAAAAAAAAAAAACAATTGATGAACGCTTGCATGTGCAATATGAGTGTTAATAATTCTAATTTCACATTATGATTCTCATTATTTTTTGCGTCAGAAAAATATAACGAATTTTATAATAATTCAAATTTTAATAATAACAAATGAACCGCTAATAATTTTGAGAAATGTTTCAGGTAAATGTTGCTCCAAATTATTCAAGGATCAATTTTAGTTATTTTATATTTTATGATAAATACTACCGTTTATAAAATAAACGCAAAAATTAAAAAGTTCCACAATAAATAATGTTGGTACCACTGGTTGAAAAAGCTCATTCATAACTTAAAGCTAGCTTTTTTATAAAAAGCTTGAATATAAAATTCAGTAGAAAATTCGTACGTGCTCTCAAGTTATTGAGCTTCCAGACAGACATGTTTTTTGGGTCAAAATCGTGAATATAAGTCGGGGAAGTAAAAATTTGCTTCTATTAATCTTTATTTTATATAATGGAATGTCATGCATCAAGGTGGAGAAGTTCTTTATTAATCATAATAATTAATTTTACTATTTCAAGTTTTGCAATTTTTACATCCATAAAAAGTGAGAATTTGTTTTTATCCCTCCAGAAATTGGGATATAAGTTTCATATGTGCAAACTCATTTTTCTTATTTTCGATACTCCTTAGAGGGTAATTTGCACCTGTAATAATTTCTCAATCATAGAAATCTAAATGCTAATTTTAAAATTGCCAGAATTCATAAATTAATAAAAACGGTTTTTGATTTTAAATTCTGTATATTTATTGGAAACTTTGATGTTACAGCAAGTAACTAGAGTAATTTCTCTGACAGAAATCACAAGGACAGGACATACATTGCTAAAAATTTTGATTGAAATACAACAAAAGTCGGACATTAAACATTGAAGGCACTACGGGAGTTGAACAGACAATAATGCCTACGGGTTTCTGAAGAAGATCCTTAGTCAAAGGATCGAAACGTCAAAGTTTCCAATAAATATACAGAATTTAAAATCAAAAGTCGGTTTTATTAAATAAAATTCTGAAAAATGTGTGGATTATTGAAATTTATTTATTTAATAGTGATTTGAATTTGATGCGCCTTTGATATTATAATTGCAAGCGTTACATGCCCACTATTTTTTGCTTTATAATTTTATGTACGTTCATGATTTCTTCAAACAGCACAAAATGGAATATTATCACAAAACAGGAGATAAATGCATAATTATGTGCAACTTTTGCAAGGAGATAAACAGCTCGAAATATAATACTTGAAATATGATTCATAAAATTAACCTATTTTTATGTTTTGACATTTATCTTTTCATAACTGTTTCATTCGGCATGAGAAGTGATTGTAGGGCTCTCTGGTGGTAGAAAATGAAAGTTGTCAACGACAAAAACTTAATAGTATCTTTGATATTAGATATTTTTTCCCGTTTGCGCTATTTATGTTTAAAATTGACTTGTCAAAGACAATTTTTATTTACAATCATCAAATTGGAGCAAGAATCATCCGAGCCCTGTTCCCAAAGAATTGGCTTAACCAAAATAATAATAGGAAATAAATAAAATATACAGGAGAGTTAATCTGGGTATTTCTGTGACATCTTTATATGGATTTAGCCTAAAAGTCAATGGTGGCATAATTAGATATGATGAACCAAAATAATTAGCATTGAATGTTGAATGATAGGCCTTATTAAACTATCTATATCGTCGCAATTTTTGATAAAGATATCGCAATTTCGTAACAATTCGAATGGCAGCTACGCTGGAGGATAACCGGAAGTGCTGAGAACGGAAGTGACTATCAGAGGGGGGCGGAGGCTGCTTCCTACACCCACGAATATCACACATCGCATTCGTGTCAGGGGCGACAAAATATGACACGCGCACTTCCAAACTGATTACAGAATGAGGCGAAAAAGGTGTTGCCCATTCATAATTTTTACGAGAGTTAATTGTGCTCTAACTTCAATTATTTTGATAATGGAATTGGATTAATTGGACAAAAATTGATTACAGTTTGATATTTTAATAAATAAAAACGTGCTTCAAATCATTGTTGTTCCAAATAAAATATAAAATTATTACCTTAAACACAATTGTAATAGTGATTCTGGGATCCCCTACTCTGCAGATTTTCGTAACAGCATCTACAATAAAAAAAAATAATTAATATAAATTGAAATTTACTACAAGCAACCCACATAACATCCATGTCATGCGGGCAGCCTGTCATCAATTAACTGACAACTGCTGTTTAGTGCCTCATTGGTATATGTAATAAATGTTAAATTGGAATTAATGGCATTAGAAGAAAATCTTGTATGCAATAGGTGTGTAAACAGGCATTACGGCACTCGGACAACAATTTTTGATACTCGTCAAGTCTTATTTAGCCACATTTGGCCTAATGTCATAATGCTCAAGTTGCATGAATAAAAATTGTAAATGATTACAAATCTTTTTTGCATTGTTGAATGAATAAAATTTATCAGCATATTTTTTGTTGCAAAAATTCATTTATTTACTGTCATAAAACTGACATATTCAGAATTCGAAGGTTTCAATCAAAAATATTAGTTTTGGAGCAGTAATTTGAATAGACATATCATGAAACTTCAGCGTCCTACACGGTTTACGCACTACACAAAAATAAATGGAAAAAATCTTCGACTAATATGAATTTTATGACCAGTTTTATTGCTGTTTCATAAATTCAAAGTGTCGTATTATTAATTGCATATTTCAAAATGACAGCTGTCATTGTCAAAGTGACAGATGGCGGTTATATGATATTAATATTTCATTCTACAATGACCATAATTTCATTATGTTGTAAGAAATAATTAATAATCGAAAGAATTTATTTTAGATTTCTACTAAACTCATCTCCCCCAGAGCTTTGAAATGATACCAAACTAGACATTTAAATAACTTGTAAAAAAACAATTGATAATCGTTCAAATATTATTCTTGACACTTCTACTAGAATTATTTCCGTAGAAGATTTAATTTGATACCAAAAACGATACAATCAAATAACTTATTAAAAAAAAAAAAAGACGAACGTTTGCATGTGATTTCTAAATATGAGTTAATAATTCAAATTTTAATAATAACAAATGAACCGCTACTGATTTCGAAAAATATTTCAGGTAAACGTTGTTCCAAATTATTCAAGGATCAGTTTCAGTTACTTTATAATTTATGATAAATACTACCGTGTATAAAATAAACGCAAGGAACTAAAAAGTTCCATCAATAAAGTTTTGGTACCACTGGTAAAAAAAGCTCATTCATGAACTTAAAACTAACTGGTTGATGAAAAGCTTAAATATGAAATTTCAGTTGAAAGTTAGAACGCGTTCTCAAGTTATCGTACTTCCAAAAAGACAGACTTTTTCAAAAATTGTTTTTTGGGTTTAAACCAATCTAAAGTGTAAAGCTGCATTCACAACCACTTTAGACTCTGCTTAATTTAAGGCCCATTCACAACCGAATTTGAACATGGCACAATTTCATGCTAGCTTAAAATTCAAAGCTAAGCGTATGAGCTCAGTAGTAACTATTCACAACTACAATTTGTAGTCTGCGTACTTGGCTTTCGGATTGCGATGTTTGCAAAGTGCAAACTTTCACTTCAAGTCGCCAGCGAATTGGCCTGGAATTGGCATGCGCATTGCATTTCACGCATTTTTCACACTAGGGGCGCTGATGATTCGACATGTGTTTTTGACGTTTAAATTTAAAATCAAATAGAATAATTGTCAACATTGTTCCTAGGGTACAAGCTAAACTTCCTAACAAAATAACAGCTTCCTCTGTATCCATTACAAAATTACTGAAAAAATAGTTTATGTATAGGTATATAAAGTTTGATTACTTATTATATTCATTTACCTTATAAAATTCTTCAATAAAAACTGAAATCCAAATAAAAAGATAAATGAGTGACAACTACTCTTCAGTACCAATAAAGAATTGACGAATTGACTGTTAAATTTGAAAATATAATTTTTCAAACGAAAAGAACGAAGTATTTAATATTTGTACTATTTTATATTTGATTTCACAGATGGCATTACTGAATCTCAAGCAATGTTAAAATTGGTTGTGAATGCTACAAATTTCAACCCTGCGTAATTTGAACTTGGAGTGCAAATTAAGCAGAGTCCAAAGTGGTTGTGAATGGGCCTTTACACTTGAAGTTCAAATTGCGCAGGGTTAAAATTTGTAGCATTCACAACCACTTTCAACATTGCTTGAAATTTTGTAATGCCATCTATGAAAACAAATACAAAATAATACAAATATTGAATACTTTATTCTTCTTTTCGTTTGAAAGAATGTATTTTCAAATTCAATGCTTAATTCTTTGCGGGGCATGAAGAATAGTTGTTAGTACAGTTATCTATTTACTTTTTAAATAATTTACTTAAATAAATATAGTAAGTTAACAAACTTTATAAATCTAAATTCAATAATCTCTCGTCCATATTAAAGAAAAGAAATTATCGATTAATGAAATATCAAACCAAGCTTCAAACCATCAATTCACTGTTTGCATATGGCTTTTATTATTCTATTTGATTTGAAACGTCAAAAACACATGTTGAATCATCGGAAGATGCAATGCACATGCGCACATGCCAATTCGGTAGCGACTTGAAGTGAAAGTTTGCACTTTGCAAACATTCCATTCCGAACGTAAAGTATGCAGACTACAAATTTCAGTTGTGAATGGTGACTACTGAGCTCATACGCTTAGCTTTGAATTTTAAGCTAGCATGAAATTGTGACATGTTCAAATTCGGTTGTGAATGGACCTTTAGTCCTAATTCACAATGGGCGTAAGCATAAGAAGTACATAAGACGTAAATTTAAATATGTGCAATTCTTATGGTCGTGTTCACAATGATCTTACGTATTTCTTATGCTTATGTAGTGCATAACAGCTGCATAAGAAAGTTGAAATCATCTCAACTTTACGTATTTCTTACGCATATATTTACTTAATGCGCATGTCCAATATAGTTTCACAGACACAGACAGTAATGAGTCAAATGAATGAAATTAAACTGGTTTTTGTGGTTAGGAATATTTATAATCTTTGTTTTAATAACAATACTAAACGAATTTCGTCTTCCAAAAAAGACATTTAATTGCAAACATGTGCAGAAACAAAAGTAATGACCTAAACTAAGAGCTTTAATATAAAAAACAAAACCAAAAGCAACGAAAAAAATTTTCAAATATAAAATTTGAAAAAAAGGAGTCTTTAAAAAAGCTGTTTTGATAAAATAATCGAATCAAAACAAAAATAAAGCAAAGCGTTGTTTAGGACAAGTGATTTAAATTTTGACAGATAATAAAAACTAAAAGTACCTATATTTTATAATCAACTCAGGCCGCAATATCCCTATAAAATAATTTTTATGCTATGCTCATTGTGAACATGCATAAGATTTTCATAAGAATTATGTTATGCACTTCTTATGCTACGCCCATTGTGAATTATGGTTCAAGATTCATCAAAATGTCGAGCTGTCAAAAATCACGATCTAATAATAGGAAAAGTAAAGATAGAGAAATTACCGACACAATAGAAAAAATATAAGTTTATACTCTGTTCAGCTCTGCTTGCCTGGCAAAAATACGGCACTGCATCAGACCTACCTCAACGCAAAATCTAGTTTGCCTTGAACGTCACAATGATTTGCGATTATTTGCGCACGCCCAATCAATAAAACAAATGACATTGATATATGACGTCACAAAATAGCGACCAACGTAATTCAGCACTATTAAAAATTTTGTTTCATAATTCATAATTCTCTAAATTTTTAAGCCAGTTTTATAAACATGAAAATCTGCTGTGGTCACATAAATTTCATGGCCAGTTTCATCGCTGTTAGGTACTATATTTTCATCAATCAATTACATATTTCAAAGTGACAGCTGTCATTGTGAAGTGGCAGGTGGCGGTTATATTTTAGTCCTTACATAAAATAAGTATTTTTGAAAATAAAGAGTCCATTTCCAGATTTTCGGGGTCTCCAATTCATTAGAACATACAGTTCCGACATTTGATAGAGAGCCTTAAATTAATACCAAACTAGACATCATTTGAATAATTTGTAAAAGAAACAATTGACAATCGTTCAAATATCATCTTTTCTATTCTACTAGAATCATTACCGCAAGCGCTTTAATTTGTACGAAAGCGCTGAAGGACCACAGGAAAAAATATTTTAATCTTGAAACTTCAACTTCTTTCTTGGAGTTTCAACTTTTAATAAAGCGAAATTTCAACTTTTAAAAAGGTGAAATTTCATCTTTTCCATTGAAATTTCAACTTTTATGCGACAGCGCTATTTCTCTTGCAGCCTCGCGTGCAACTTTCTATGTAGGAATGCGCACAAAAGTCAAATATCGCACCGCTGGAACTGTGAAGCGCACAGTTTCATGTAAAGATTTTGAATATTTTTCATGAACTGAAATATGGGTACCGACATTCAGCTTGAGGATTATTTTGTACAAGTATAAAGAAATTATTAAAGAAAAGAGGACTCACAATGTTTAATGATATTGATAATATCAAGTGGAAATAAGGGTACTTCAGCTCCACAGTGCCTATGTGCAATCCGCCACTGGTACTCACAATATTTCTCAAACTTAATAATAGTAATGAGCTCATAATCAGATTAACTGCCAAATGTATTATTCCGGAGATTGATGACATTTGATCTCTCTCCAGCGTGAAGAGGATCTCATACCAAAGTAAGGAGACTAAGTCGCCTTAAAAGAATTTTCATGTAGGTATTTAAAAGTTGAAATTTCATCTTTTTCAAATTTGAAATTTCAAGAATAAAGTTGAAATTTCAAGAAAAAAGATGAGATTTCATCATTGTAAACGTTGAAATTTCAAGAAAAAAGTTGAAATTTCCCCAATTCAAAAGTTGATATTTCAAGAAAATAGTTGAAGTTTCAAGATTAAAATATTTTTTCCTATGGCCCTTCAGCGCTCTTGTAAATTTGGTACACAATAGAGCCAAATTATTTATTTAAAAAAACAATTGGCGAACGTTTGCATGTGATGTCCAAATATGAGTGATAATAATTCCAATTTCACATCAGGATTCTCATTATTTCTTTGCTTAAAAAAAATATAACGAATTTGATAATTCAAATTTCACTAATAACAAATGAACCGCTAATAATTTTGCTGAATGTTTCAGGTGAATGTTGTGCCAAATTATTTGAGGATCAATTTCAGTTATTTCATATTTTATGATAAATATTATCGTTTATAAGATAAACGCAAAAAACTTATCAATAAGGTTTTGGTACCACTGATTGAAAAAAGTTCATCTACGAACTTGAATCTAGTTTTTTTAATAAAAAACTTAAATATTATATTTCAATCGAAAATTCGTACGCGTTTTCAAGTTATTGTGCTTTTTAAAATTGTTTTTTGGGTTCATTTTAGGTTGTGCACGTTGTATTTTTTTTAAGTTAAATAAACACACATTTGATATTTGAGACTGGAGCATGGGAGGGGCCTGGTTGTGGTGAGGATAGGCTTCTGTAGGAGCAGGGCGGGAAGAATATAGAATATTTATAGATAAATCAAAGAAAAATATTTATTATTTACATATACAAGGTGTTCAATGAACTTTATATTTGTTTTTGTTTGGGATAGGTACCAAATTAATATGAAGTGTCAAAAAATGATCAAAAACAAGATTGCCGTCGTTCCTTGCGCTTTATTTCAAAATACAAATGACTAGAAGTTTATACCAATTTTCGAATAGGTATAAATTTCGTTTCCTTATAAATTAATTTAAAATATGCGAAACAGGAAAAATGATCATGACATATCTACAAATCTTGATTGAAATATCAAATACTTACATTTATTTATAACTTATAAAGGCTCCTTAAAAACAACTCCGCTGATTTCAGAAAATTTATCATCTTCAGAATCAATCAACCCCGTTGACAAACCAAATTTTATAACAAACTTTTGGTTTGCCTTCTCACTTTCTGGCGTATTTTGGGATAAATAATCAATACATTCATCAGATTGAATCCAAGTATTATTTTCAAATAATTTTCGTTTCTTCGGGGGCGAGCTTTGAGTAACAACTTTGGTGTTTGGAATAATTGTTCTAGTATCTAAAAAAGTAAAAATTGAATGAATATTCAAGTTATAGTTATTTATGTAACAAGGGCATACAATTTTTACCTAAAGTAATTAATATTAGATCCTTTTAAAAGACATGGCTTCATTTCTTCTACAGTGTGATTGAAAATTTACTTATTCTAACAATAAAAAATTCTAAATATTATTTTATTTTACAAGTTTATAATTTCTTACCTCGTTTTCGCTGTTTTTTTAGTTTATTAACAAATAAATAAAGCTCATTAGAATTTGTAGGCAGAAGATCTTTTTTAATTTTTTTTTGTTTTGGTACTTTAAACACAGCTTTAGTTGGTCCCATTTTAAAATCACTTTCAGGAATATTTTCCTCAATATTTGAAATATCACGTACGGTAAAGTTGAAATTTTTTATATTTTTTCTAGGAGATCTTTGCGATTTATTTTTGGTAGTTTTTTGTATTGATTTTAGTTTTATTGGAGATTTATTTAATTTTGTACTTTTGTTTTTTGTTGTTTCTATAGTTGATGTTTGCACTTTTGTTTTATTTGATTTCATCAGAGCTTTTTCACTGTAATTTATATTTGGGTGCTGTCTGGTTTCGTATCTTTTAGGAGTGTTTTCTTCTTTTTTCTTTTCGACTGATTTAGATTCATCAACGATATTTTTTTGACGTTTTGTTGCAGTTTTTTTTACAACTGATTTTGTTTTGTCATCTGTACTCGTTGTGGTATTTGATTTCAATTGTTTTTTAGATGAAGATTTTGATATTTGTGATTGCTTACTAGTTTTATTCGGTGTCTTAAATGATTCGTTTTTTGTTTGTTCTTCAATAATTGGAGTGTGATTCAATTGTTTTTCATCCTCATCATAATTCAACTGTTTACAAACCGATCGTGATTTTTTTCGTAATGGAGAATTTCTTTCGGATTTGTTAATTTCTTCAATATTATGAAATTTGCTATTATTTGCTCTAGTCGCTGATCGTGTCATTTTTCTTGCCGGCGATTTTTTTGAGCTAGCAACTGTTTCTTTAGATGCGTTTATTAGTTGTTTTTTATCGGAAGCAGTTTTATTCGGTGTTTTCGATGTCCCCTTTTTGGTTTGTTCTTCAATTAAAGCTATTGGTGTGCGATTCGATTGCTTTTCAACCTCATCATGATTCAATTGATTAAAAAATTGTGTTTTTTTCTTTAATGAATTACTGTTATTACTTATTTCTTCAATTTGATTATGAAATTCGTTATTTTTCTTTGTTTTTGTCGCTGATCGCGTTCCCTTTCTTGATGGTGGTTGTTCTATAATAGCAACTGTTTCATTCTCAGGCTTGTTTGTTTCTTTATTATTTTTGGGTGACTTTTCTTTACTAGTGACATCTTTGTTGATCAAAGAATCTCTTAAGGTGGACATTAATTGCATTTGAACTGGTTTTTGCTTAAATTTTTGAAATGCGGTATTATTAAAAACTTTATCATATGATAACGTATCATTGTTATTTCTGGGTAATGATATATTTGATTCACTGTTCATATAATTATCTATAGTACATTTTTCTATATGAGATTTTTCTATAACGAGATCTCTTCCATGAATTGTCACCCTGTGTCCTAGAAATGTATTAAATACAAAATTAAATTATTAAAGTTTTTCAAATCAATTTGGTGATTTACCTTGCCAAAAAGGCAGCGTGGGAATTCGTCTTCTTCCTCGAGAACTTAAGCTCGTGTCGCTGAATAAACTTGAATTACTACTTGATCTTGATACATCGATGCTTTTTAGAATATCTGTTGTAGATGTACAGCTTTTTTTGACTTCAACAGGCCTCAAAAATTCTTCAGCTTTTAATGAACATTTTTTGATAGAATTTTTTAGGTGACGTGACTTTTTAAATTTTTCCGTGCTGATAGGCGTTAAAAATACTGAACAATCGCTTATATTTGTACGGTTTTTTATTGTTTCAGTTCGAATAGGTTCTGGGAGAGAAATATTTTGTACCCTAGTCTGAATTGTAGACTGCGATTTTCCATATTGATTATTTACAGAATCCAAATTTGCCTCTTTATTTATCCTTTGGGGCGATTTTGATTTGACAGGCTTTGTTTCAGATTTTTGAGGTTGTATTTCAGGATATTTCTTTGGACTCTGTATACTTTTTTTAGTCATTTTAGGAGCTTCAACCTCAACAAAATTTTCTACAACTATTTTAGAATCTGTGGGGCTTTTAGAAGAATCTTTTTTATGAATAGTTTTGTCCACAAATTTTCTTTCTGGAGAATTATTACTTTCTTTGTTTTTTGAAGGTGATTCATTTTTGTGTCTTGTATTTGAAACCTTTTTTTTACTACGTTTTTTTGCCATTTCAATATCTGGAGGTTTTAGAATTTCCTCAGGAGTATTAAAATTTGAAACAGGCTCTGTATTTTCCACGTCCAGCGCTTCAGGTGCAATTTTATTTATGTGTATCAATGTTTTGTCTTTGTTTTGCACTAAATTAGTATCATCTTTAATTGTTATTAATCGAGAGCCTAAAACAATATTTTTTATATTTATTCCGATATTTTTATTAATAAATACAGCACCTTTCCAAAACGGAACAGTATTCGCTCGTTTCCGACCTCTAGAACTGATAGTAACTTTAGAATTATCTGGATTTTCTTGAATTTTATTTATTTCTGCAATAAATAATATATTTTATTTAAGTAAAATTTATATTTTATCTATAAACAAACCTTTCTTTTTTTTCTCTGCATTCAATTCTTCATTGAGCTCCAAAACATTCAACGAAACAAACGTACGACTTGATTCTTCAATATTTTTAGATAATTTCAGAGTTCCGTATTTTGAATTGGGAAATATTTCAGAACCACTACTTATGTGTTTAGATCCCAATTTACTTCTAGTTTCAGAATGTTGAATTATTGTCTGATTTGGTTTTTCCAAGCCAGAATCACTACTTTCTATATTTTCTTTGCTATTAGGTTTATTTTTAGGTTTAGAATTTTCTGAACTGCTCAGACGCAATTGCATATCGGTAGTTCTTGATGATTCGTTTATATTCTGCACTGAAGTTCTTTTTTCGTGAAATGATATAACTTCAATATTTTTATTTCGAAGTAGTGGAAAGTTAAACACATTTCCAATATTTTTTATCGAGCTCTCTGCGCTTCGGTCAATATTCATATTTAAAATATTGCTAGTTCTATTCGAATTGGAATTATTAACTGTGGAATTATCTGTTTTTGTAGATTTGGATGTATGTTCCAATAAAGATTCCCGAAATTCCATAGCTCGCAGCCTCGTTTGCATTTTGGATATTTTTTTCCTAAGTTGATCAGCTCTTAATGATGTAGACAAATCTACGTCAGTATCTGTTTCATATTCATTTTTTTTTAATGGTGTATTAAATAGCGGCCATCTAAATTTAACTGGACTATCTAATAATTTATACTGACGCCAAATCTTGATTATGTTTTTCCAATCTTCGGGTAAACCCAAATGAAATTTTTCAGCGACGTATCGCGGTATATCTAAAAAAATAAATCATTTTAGCATATAATTTTTATTGTCTTTTGTGAATGAATTTACCAGAACAAGATTCCATTGGGCCAATTAAAGAACAAACAGTTCCATTGCTATCATGAAATATATTGTGTGATATTCTTCTATAACATATTTTGGCTACTGGCCGTCCCCTAAAAACATTTCTCTTGATTTACACTCATTAAATTTCAATTTATAAACGTACCCGTCTTGTTCACTTCCTACAATTAATAAATTTTCGCCACTAAGTGAAATAATCCATTTTGTGATGGAATCGGGGAGTCTTTGTTTTTTTTTGTCGGGGGTAAAAGTATCTGCAGATGTTTCCGAAGAATACATTTCGAATATTTGATTATCTTGTTGGTTATTTGTAAGTTCCGTTCTTGTGTCACCCGTATTAATTTGTTCCTTCAACATAAAATTGCTTAAATCATTCATCGAATTGATAATTGGAAAAGCTTGTAAATTTACGGGAAATTTGTTTATAATCATTAAAATTTCCTACCCGCCAAAACCGGTCATCTTCCAAAAGATTTGCTTCAGGTAAAGCTATTTTTCTTGATGCTAAATTTTCTTTATATAAAGGATTTACTGGCCTTTGAGATATGCTTGTACAAATATCATCATCAGAACATGAACCTGATTCACTAAAAATTGCAAAATTAGATGTACAAAAATAGAAAAAAACTTAACTTACAGGCTATAATTCGACAAATTGTTTCTATTTACAGATAATCTTAATAACTGCTTGCTGTTAACAGTTTTCGACGGAAGATCTTTTGTATTTTTATCTAAAGAACACTGTTTAACGAACATAATATTTAAAAATAAGGTTAAGTTGTAATTTTATGAAGAATTTTCGTACCTTACTCATGATGAGATGTATTAAGACTTTGAAGACAGTATAAGTAACTAATAATGCAAAATATTAATATCTTTTACTTCATAATTAATAAAAATAACTAAAAGCTATTGTTTCTATTGTCAAACTTCATTTAATCAAAAAATCTTGCAAGGCGCTTGCGCCGCTTGCGCATGGAATCAATGTTGCCAACGATGTGAAATATACTTTTGCCAAAACGTGTTTGCCTTCAGTGAACGATCGAATTATGTGTTGTCGAGTTTGTTGAACAGAAAAAGCTAGGAATTCCGCCATCCAATATATCACCGTTTTTTCCGCTACCGCTAAACGATAATACATTGTTAAATTTTTAACAGTAAATTCGCTATGTTGTCAACATTGTGTACAATAGTTCAATATTTACCCAAAAGGTGGCTTGACAAATTTGAAAGTTCGAGTTTTCAATAATTTATTTACACAAATCGAAATAATATTACAAAAATCTATTACATAGTCACGCAATTATTACTAAAATCCATTTTATTTACATTTTTACATAAGTTACAATTCTTAAATGCTAGTTCTGGGAACAGAGATCAATAAATTCTAAAAATTATAACACAATTTAAAGTGTTACAACTTTTTTACAGTTGCTCGCAGTTTCTTGACTAGAAAACACTCTAATAATTGTACTTGAGTACAATATAAATAATTTAAAATAAATATAAAATGAAAATAATTTGTACTAATGATAACTAGAAATGAAAGTTTATTATTAATATCACAATTATTATGGCTAAATTTTTATAAAATTTAGTTTATGACTAAAGTGACTAGACATTTTATAAAATTAAACTAAAATGACTGTTATAATGGCATCATTTTCACGGATTTAAATTAAACTAATTTAAAGTGCAAGCTATTTGCTGCTTTAAGCTTATTGCAAACTATTTTCCCCTGCCTGCACGTTGCTAAAACTAAAATTGTAAACTACTTTTTGACTAGATTTGTTTTGTAGTTAAATTAAATATAAATGACTAGATTTGCAAATGTTTTTTGGATACTTAAATAAAAATATTGACAAAATAGTTGGCTTATGAATGACTAGATTCTTAATTTAAATTTTTGGGTATGACTAGTATATTCCCAAAGATATTAAAGCAAGGAAAATTTGGAAAAACTTATTTGTAATTTGAATTTTATATTTTATATAAATGATTAGATTTGCAATGGTTTTTGGTATTTCGAGCTTTTAAAATAGATTCATAATGTAAATTTTTGGGTACGACTAGAAATAAATATAAAATGACTAGAAAAAAATAAAAAAACTTATTTAAGTAAGACTAATTTTTGTACATTTGTGACTAGATATATTTTGATTAATTACGAATATGATACTATTATATTGACTAGGCAAATAAAAGGAACAATTTAAATTAAATATTTGGTTGTGCTGCCTTTGGATATCTATTTTTAATAACTTATAACTATTTATATATTTATTTAATGACTATTTGGTGACTAGATTTAGTATCAAGACTAGATAAGTATTTTTGGCTTGCTTTTGACTAGATTTGGCGACTGTTTGACTTAGATTATATTAAAATATCGGAATTTAGATTCAATTTGAATATTTGGCATCAAAAATATTTGATTTGGATTTTTGTTACTTGTATTTTGACCGCAAAATTTGAAAAAACAAGAGTTGGCGTGCAAAATATAATATCGAAAGACTTGTTGGCAATTTTAAATAATTTTTTTTTGTAGTTTCGAGTACTGTAACTATTTTGAATTAAGTTCATGTTTTTGTGCAATATGGGGCTCAAAATTTGAATCAATCTTCAAATATTATATAAACAAAGATTGTAGACACGAAATGTGGAAGAATTAAAATATCTGCGAAACTGGCGCTCCTGCACATTTCAAATTATTGTAAATTGGCAGGACAGTCAATTTTTGCATATATTTAAACTTTTTTAAGATAAAAAAATATTGCGTAATTAATTTTTTTAAATTGACAATTTGATACCTCTTTCAATAATGTTGCAACCAAAGTGCACCAGGCACAAATCCTCCTTCGGGAGGTGGCAGCGGAGGAGGTCGCCATAACTGAGGGTGGAACCTGGGTACAGGCCTTACCGGCATCACCCTAGGTCATTCACCAGATCCTTGACCTGGAGGTTCTGAGCCGTGGGTTGCCTGATGTTTTCTTAGGTAAGCTAAGCGGCGAAACCGTTTACCACAGTCCGTGCAGGGATATTGCTCTAAAAAAAGAAATAATATTAAAATGATTTACTTTTATTATTTTTAATAATATTTATGGTGTATTTCTGAGTGTCTAGTTCGTTTCATTAGGGCTCTTATAGGACTACGATGCAAACACGATTCACTCACATTAAAGCAGTATTCAAAATAAGCTTGCTGAAAACGAATTCAATAAGAACAACAAATATATTCACATATTACCTGAATAGAAACTAAATTATTCGGACTGCACAAATCTATTTATGATAATTGATGAATGACTGACAAATGATGCAAATGACAGAAAATCAATTGCGATTTTGTGCTAATGTGAAATTGGTTCGCATTTTGACCAATCACAAGGCTCGTAAGAGCCCTTGGATCATTCTTAACTAAAATAAACTGTATATTGTGTTTCTTTCTTAGTTTATTTGAGCAAATTCTATGTTAATTAACTTTAGGAACAAATTGATATTTGAACTTGACAATCTAATAATGCCCCGTTTCCAATTTCTTTGTCATTTTTTCTTTTAAATCATCCATATCATGACATCTTTCAAGAATCAACTGCAGGGAGTGCAGAATATAAGTTGAACGTCTGATTTTGAAAAAAATATTTTGGTGACGCAGGTTTGTCAACACAAACTTTCAGAAAAATTAAATTTAGGTTATGCAACTTGACATCCACGCCTGCTTTGATGGTGCTCTATAATCTTATATCATAAATAGAGGAAAATATAGGTTAGGTAAATTAGAGGAAGAAAGAAAGAAAGAAAATTAAGTGAAACGAACTGCGCATGTGTATCGAATCTCATTTGCTATTAATAAAAGTAATGTTAAGAAGATGTACTTTTGTAACTAGAAAACGGCGAATAAATATAAATATTTTTCACAGAAATAAGAACTCTTTGCATCATGTGTTTGTCATTTTGATTATTGTCACGCTTGCGCAGTTCATTTTCTCAGCTTTCTTATAATATATCTACCATCTCTTTCCGTCGTAACCGTTCGCAGTTTCTTCCATCTAGATATAATTTATGATCTAAGTCTATAATACTATTATAACATCAGAAATAGTGTGATTTTTATTTTAGTAAGTTTCTAAAAAGTATGGATTAATTAAAAAAATTATTATGCAACACAGCCGTTTATTTTTAAATCAGTAGAAATAAGCAGTACCAGCATGAATTTTCAATAACTGCTTGTTATAATTGTTCATCTGGTAAAAATTTTATAGTTTGAATCATTGGCGCAACCAAGAGGGAGTTTTTGGGAGTTCAAACTCTCGCCCCCTGAAATCCAACTCGTCAGATTTCGGTTTAGCTCAGTATGGCTGGAGTCTGAATTAAAATCAAGGTTTACCTTTGAAACCATGCTTCTATTCTCAAAGTCGGGGTTATTGGAAAAAAACTGTTTTTTAAGCAAGTTGATTGTTTAAGCTCCTCCAAAAAATTCAGAGCCCCTTCCGAAATAAAATTTTGGGTGCGCCACTGGTTTGAGTCAATGATTGTCACAGTATATATTTTATAAAAAAATAAAAATCAGTAACCTAATAGAAATACATGAATGCGTATTTGGTTGCATATATCGTCTCAGAATTGATGAGTAGTTGGGGGGAGCCAAATTAATTATTTTTCAGTAATAAAGGAGTCCAATCATTTATTATTGTAATGTCAAAAAATATTTTTGAAAATATATTCCATAAAGTAATTTTTGAGGAGTATCAAATTACAATTCTTTAGTCATTTATCTCATTCAATCTTATTTTGCAATACTAATTTAATTGTAATTTGCATTGACCTTTTTATTAAATATTTCAATAGAAAATAGAATAATAGTAGTCCAAGCATTTTTTCAGAAGTTAAATGAATAATTAAATGCTTTTAGTTATAAATTCTGTATATTTATTGGAAACTTTGACACTTTGACGTTTCGAAACGTCAAAATTTCCAATAAAAATACAGAATTTATAAACAAAAGCAATTTAATAGAATAACAGTGCATTGAAATGGACGTTTACTCAAATAAACTTTGAATTATCACCTGTCAAAGAATTGACACTTCAATAAATCATGAATGTCAAAGTAGTTTTCAGGTAGTTGGAATAGAATTGTATTATGACGTCATTCCCATAATCCCCTAGTAGTTAACGGACGAATCTGAAGCTTGCTACGAATCAGCTACGAATCTGGCAGAGTATTCAAATACCCAGTACATAAACTACTTCTGGTAATTTCCTCTAAATAGTGCATTTAATCTAAGAACGGTCCAAGGGCTCTTATAAGACTAAGAGTAAAGCCTTCTGATTGGCCAAAGCGCGAACCAATTTCACATTAGCATAAAAATCGCACACCCAATTTCCAATAAGCTTGTTTTGAGTCTTACATTTGATATCAGTAAATCGTGTTTGTACTTCAGCCAATTAAAAGGCTTAATATTTTTCAATTATTTTGAAACAAAGTAAGAATACATTTTTGGATTTTATTCTGTTTGAATGTTCAGCGATACCACCATCAATACGCGCGTAGTAGTTAAGTTGCATAGCCTAAATTGATTTTTCTTCCGAATGTTATTTGAAAAGTTTAAATGTCAATTTGTGCTCCTTTTTAAAAATATTCTATAAGTATAAATACCTGCAGATGAGTCTTCAGCATCTTCAGGTTTGGTCACCTCCTTCGGCTCTTTCTGGCGCGGTTTGTGCCACCTCCGATGGCTAGCCAAATTGGCAGGACAATTAAAAACCTTATCGCATTCCGGACATCTATACTCGACATGAACAATCCTACTACACCGATGTTGCGCCAACCCAAATGCATCCTCATATAACTCCCTGCACAGTCGACATACATAATCCCCGATGTGGTTATCAATTTTCGCTAGCTCAGCTTTGGCCTCTTCAGTGACTTCAACAACATTGAAAGCTGGATCGATGTCTCCTTTTCTAACCACGAGATTTTCATCCGGTCCTAGTTCCCGGATAATTGTTCCGGAAACAGGACTTGATTTATCTTCGTCAAAATTTAATTTCCTAACAACTTTAGTTCGTTTGGCAGGAGTTGAGATTTTAGGTTTTTTTGAAGGATTTTCTGGAGGAGTTGCTTGTGTTTCAGGAGGACGTTTGTTTCCTGGAGATGGGGTACATGGAGGTGTAATTGGAGCTTGATTTTTAATGGATAGATCTAAAGGACAAGCGGTTATTTCTAAGGGTTCCGTATATCGCAAATATTGTAACTGTTGGAAATGAGTGGATAGTAATTGAGGTTCGATGTAACGGTGTAATATTGGTGGATGGTATGGTACATATCCACTAATAAAATGCTCCATATCATGGTTATGAACTTGATAGAGCCCTTTTGGCATGCCACCACACTTCAACTTCAAACTATCACTGAAAAGTTGTTACTTCTCTGCCAAACTTTCACATTGTGTGCGCTTTGCCCTTAAAGCTACGCTTTTATGCACCCTATCTACCAATGCATTTTAACCCCGCCTCTGGGAGCATTGGCGCACGCTTAGGGCGGGGTCACATCCAGAATTCTTATTGGTGGAAAATTAGTGCTGAGGAATTTGATTGGGTAGGAAAATCTCGGAAAATGCTCAACGAATTTTGTAGGTAGAATGTTTGGTGTTAAACAAAAGATTGTAGAGATTCCGTTACAACTGAATTTTGAGGGTGTGATTGTTTTTTGTTTAATTTAGGGATGTAACGGAAATTGGAGCGATAGCTTGATAGCCTAGGGGTACAGGAATGTTATTTATTAATGGAGTGAATCAACGAACCTATTTGACCGTTAAACTTTCAGTTTTTTATTACTTTATTTATTTTAGTCCCCTCCGTAGATTATTTCGGGCTGAAAAAAATAATCTTTTAGATTTGGAACAATTTTATTCTCAATTGGATAACTTACCTGAAATTAATTAAAATATAACTAAACACTGGCACAAAATGAAGCAAATTGAATTGAATTTTTCATTTCAATTAATGCTTAAAGTAAAATAAAATTAAAAAGAGCATGACTCTTGTAGTAATGACTTAGGGAATGCCGGAGGCTTGTTTATAAAAACGCAGGAGTAAAGCGAAGTGCTTGAGTTGATTTTTCAAACGCTAAACGCTGTTTAATGTTAAATTATTAAATCTCTGAATGTTGCAAACACTTTCACTGCTCCTAACATCTGTTGCTGCAGCTTCTGGTGAAAAATTCCGGTTTCGGACATTAAGATTCACGCTGCAAACCGTGCTTTACCTACCAGTGGGGGATATTGACACGCGAATGCTACGTTTGTGTATGTGTGGCCAGGTGCACCAGAGGGAAACCCTATAAGGGTCTCGGAAAGGGTTCGACGACTGCCACGTGCCAATAGAGAAACCTTGCGATGTGGAAGGCACAGGAAATTTGAATGATGGATACAGACGGAAACTTGAAAGGATTCGAAAAGAATACATTCGGAAATGAAGTAGAATTGTTCCGAATGTTTTATATATATATAAAAACAAGAAAATTATGTGGACTGATGAAGCTATTGGAGCTCAGAAAATTTTCAACAGTAGAGTTAGTATTTGGTGCTGTATTTCAAATAATATTTTTATAGTTTTTAAAACATGTTTTGGAAAATATTTTAGACAATTTTCCGTTAAACCTTGTAAATTTTAGATGACAAATGGTCCTATTTTATGGCCTCCGAGGTCTCCTGAGTAAAACATTAATCACCATAATCTAAAATAATTGAAAAAAAAAAATAATATTGAATTTTTTTCTAAAAATCTGTCAAGTAAAGTGCGCTTTCGGCCCAGTTGGTTGCTATGGAAACAGTAGGTCATCATTCTTATGCTACAACATTCCTAAATACTGATTTCCGAAATTTATGCGCAAAATTTGGAAAAAAATTCAACTGAAGTGCACTTCCGGTTCAGACAATTATTATGAGAATAGTAGGCAATCATTCAGATGCTACAGCAGACTGAAATACTGAATTTCAATACTCTACAGTCGATCGTTTCGAATTTATGCGAAAAAATCTTAAAAACTATCAAGTGAAGTGCACTTTCGGTTTAGTCGATCTCAATGAAAATAGGATATGAGCATCTTGATGATACAATCGTATTAAATACTAAATTCTAACAATCTACGTTCAATCGTTTAGGAATTACGCGAAAATTTCAAAAAATGTTTCGAGTAAAGTGCACTTCCGGTACAGCCGATTGCAATCATAATGCGAGGTGCACAACTAGATGTTACCAAAGAGCTCAATACAAAATTTCAATATTCTACGACTGATTGTTTTATATTTAAACGGAAAATTCAAAAAGTCTGTTATATAAAGTGCACTTTCAGCTCAGCCGATTGGTACAAAAATATTAAATAACCACTTAGATGCTACAACAATTTCAAATACTGAATTTCAGTATTCTACGGCTGATAATTCTGGATTTAAGCGAAAAATTCAAAAAAAGTTTCAAGTAAAGTGCACTTCCGGTACAGACTATTGCAACCATAATGCGAGGTGCACAACTAGACCCTACATCAGTCTTAAATACAAAATTTCAACATTATACGTTGGACAGGTTTTGAGATTTGCGCACATATATACGTACCGACATCAAGCCGAAAATAGTCAAAATGGATTCAGGGATGCTCAAAACGGATATTTCCATAAAAATCTGAAAATGTGATTTTTTTCGGTTTCCCGAACATATGTAAATAGAAATAATACAGTCTCACTTTATGGTGTGTTAAATTGTAAGGCTATTAATCTATTAATATGTTTCAAAGGCAACAGGTGGTCTTAAGTGTAAGATGAAGGTTGAAAGACTCAAGGGTTGCTCCCTTCAAGATTGGAGCATGAAGCATTGAAGGGATATGGCTGTTTAGGCACGCGCTCAACAGGAACCAAAATTACAAATCTATATCATCCCTCGGAGGAAGGGAGCTTTTAAGCGATAAGCTAATTGTTTTACAGTTTAGAAAAACAATTTTTTTCAACTATGAAATTTAATTTAAAAAATATTTTGCTCGTATTTCTCAACTTGAACATATAATAATACGAGAGGTATTTTCAAATTTTCCTTTTTCTATATCTTTAATACTTGAGGAATATTATGAAAAATCCTAATGTAGTTACGATCAAAAGGATATTCATCTTACATCTCCTTTTTTATTAACCTGTTCATACAGGAATGAAAAGATTACAGATTACTTATCCACACACACACACATCCCAACACAAAGATCTAAACGTATTAGTGAAAGACAGGTTATATGATTCTTTCCCATGAAAAGAAATCTTAGGGCGCAGTTTTATCAATGAGCGCAAACCCCTCAGAAAGAATCCGGTCTCTGTGGTTCTTAGGATTAAGGTACAAGTACAAGGAGGGTTCTTTTGTGTACAAGAACTTGTACGTAACGGAAGAATGAGGTGGACGACTGTTTAAGAAAAGGAAGTAGTCAGGTGGAGTATTGTCACGATTTAAAGGATTTTTTTTAGTTTCTACTGATTGTTGACATTCTTTTGTTCCTGATTTATGCTTCATTTATTGTTTAATATTATTACTAATTTTATTTTCTTCCCGTTTATTTTTATGTTAGCTAATGTATTTTCTTTTGCAATCATCATTGTTTTTGTTTTTTCTATATTTATGATCATATTATTGATTCCTCATATCATATATTCATATTGTTTTATCCTTTTTTCTTATTGCAACTTTTCTTGTTTTATCTTTTATTATATTATCCAAAAATATTATAAAAAGTAGCAAACATAATGTCCTAGTTCTTAAGTTATGGTAAATTCTTCTGTTTCGTAATTTGTTGTCTTTCTGCACACGCTTTTTTCAAATCAACAAATGCTCAATACAATTTGCTATACTGTTTCAAGTTTTTCTGATTATTTATTCATTTATTTTTGCTCTTGCCATTGTTTATTATTTATTAATCCTATTTTGTTTATTTCTCGATTTGTGAATATTTCTACTTGTTCTATTTTTGTTCTGTCTATTTTTTTGTTAGTTGTTATATCTTCTTTTGCTATCAACATTGCTATTTTTTTCTATATTTATAATCATATTATGCTCCTTTAGTTCCTCATTTCATACATTCATATTGTGTTGCATACCTATCTCATTCTTAGTCTGTTTTGTCCCTGGTTTTTATGTAATTTGATGTCTTTCACTACAATATTTTATTATTTTTTTGTTATTCAGTCTTTTCTTTTATTTTTTCGTGGTATTTCGTCGATCGCTTTATCTAGATCAATAAATTAATGTTAAATATAGTATGCTGTTCTGTTTCATGGCTTTTTCTGATTGTATACCCAATTATTTACTTATTTATCTTTGCTCTTTCTTTTGTTGAATACACCTCTTGTCTTATGTTGTTTTCTATTATAATTTCACTTATTTTAGTTCTGTAATTTTACAGTTCTATTTTTCTCTTTATGAGTGAAATGATATCACCAACATTTCACAGCCTTTGGAGATATTATACAATTTTTTAATCGTTTTTTGCATCTCTAACAACATCTGTTATTCTTCTGAGCCCATATATTTGAATTGTATCTTGTTTTCATTTCCTCTTCTATTATGTTTTATATCTTTTTTTTATTTCCAGTGCGTCTTCCTTGCTAGTTTTTCTTTTCTTTATTTTTATTCATATTCTATCTTTCTCCAAATAAATTTTTGAAGATTTATACATGCTTTCAGAATTATATTATAATAAATAGACTTTTTTGATTTTAAATCTGTATATTTACTTTTATTTTTAACGTTTCGACTCTAACCGAAAGTCTTCTTCAGAAAAAATAATACAAAGATAAACAAGGCCTTGTTTATTTTTGTATCATTTTTTCTGAAGAAGACTTTCGGTTAGAGAGTCGAAACGTCAAAAATAAAAATAAATATACAGAATTAAAACCAAAAAAGTCTATTTATTAAATTTTAAAGTATTTTTTTTTTATTTTCCCATAATTATTTTGTTTCCTTCAAATATATTTCCCTGTTTATCTTTAAGTCGCTTAGTATTATTGGGTTTTTCTTAATCTTTGAGTTGTCTTGGTACTATTTGGTTTTCCTTTTTATAGTTCTTATCTGTGGAATAAAATAATATTTATTTTTCCTTTGTGTCTTATTTTTTTCGTGCTTAGAAATTGCTCCAATTTTGCGTTTCTTCTCTCTTGATGGTTTCCTTTTCTTCATTCTTATTCATAGTCTGTCATTCTCCAAAAAAATCTGTAAAGTATTTCTTTCATTCTTCCATAGCTACTTTATTTTCTTCAAATATATTTTCCTGTTTATCTTTGAGCTGTCTTAGTACTATTTGGTTTTTCTTGATCTTTGAATTGTCTTGGTATTATTGAGTTTTCCTTTTTATAGTTTTTATTTGTGGTATATAATAATTATGTAGGAATCAGTGAAGAAAAGTGCCAGCTTACCAGTAAGCAACACTTTACTAATTAGCAACAAAAAATAACGAACAAAAAACATACTGACACGCGCCCAAATGACAGCTTTAACCTAATTAAGAAAAAATTGAAGCTTAAACATACATATAAGAAAACAGAAATTCTCTCGATTTCGCCGGAAACAAATGTAATAGTATATTCCGATACAAGTGCGGAATGGAGATCATTCCATGCGAATGAGAATAATTCAGACACGAGACGAAGTCGAGTGGCAGAATTCACATGAGCATGGTATGATCGATTCGCACGAGTGACGGATGTTATTTTTTCTACAGTCAAAGGTGTCCGCGTGAATATCTATAATCAAAATATACCGTTTTCTGAGGAAGAATTTGCTTCATTGATCTCATTCCAATTCATCAAATGTTGATAAAATTACTCATATTGACTCCATTTTACAGAGGAATTGAAATAAAATCAAGGAGAATTGAAATTATGACAGTAATGAAACAGTTTTTTCGCGATGCTATGCGGATTTCTTAGGAATCCCTGAGCGTGCGGAATGACCCCTATTCCGCACGCTATAGCTTGTGGAATGGGTATCATTCTATAGTGACTGTAGAAAAAGTCATTTCTTTATGTGCATCCAGAATTTCGCGAGAATCTTTAGCTTCTGACGTTTCTGACAAATGAATTTTTAATATTCTTTATTTGTTACTATGCTTGTATTTAGCAGTTGAACACAAGCCTTGATTAGTATACAAAAAAATAGCATGTTCAACACGTAAGAAAAGCGATGTTTTCTTTAATTATTTCTTCCACTTTTTTCCTTTGTGTCTTATTTTTTTCGTGCTTTGAAATTTTTCCAATTTTGCTTTGCTTCTTCCTCGCAGGCTTTCCTTCTCTTAATATTTATTCATAGTTTGTCCTTCTCCCAAAAATCTGTAAATTATTTCTTTCATTTTTCCATAGTTACTTTGTTTTATTCAAATATATTCTCCTATTTATCTTTGAGTTGTCTTAGTACTATTTGGTTTTCCTTTTTATAGTTTTTATCCGTGGAATATGGTAATTACTTTTTTCTTTAAATATTTCTTTCATTTTTTCCTTTAAGTCTTATTTTTTTTATGCTTAGAAATCTATCCAATTTGCTGGTTCTTCTTTTCTTCATTCTCATTCATATTCTGTCTTTCTCCAAATAAATCTGCAAAATGTTTTTTTGGATGTTTTCATAATTACTTTGTTTTCTTTAAATATATTTCCCTGTTTATTTTTGAGTTATCTTAGTACTATTTGGTTTATCTTTTTATAGTTTTTATTCACGCAATAGAATACTTTTTTTCTTCAATTATTTTTCGGCATTTTTTCTAGTGTTTTATTTTTTTTAAATTGTTTTCTTCAGGCCTAGTAATTTTCCTAGCCTTGCTTCATGTTTTCAACTTATGTTTCGACTTCTTCGTTCCACTGATGAGTTTTTTTGTTGTTTCTTGAATTCTTATATACTCTGTAGATTTGTTCCTTTGTTGTTATCTTTATTTAATATTTGTAAGTTTTTCATACTTTTTCTACGTCATTTATGTCTAGTTTTGGTCATTTTTTTCGAACATTTTTCTTACATTCACGTCTTTTAATCTCTCTATGTTAATTTTTTTTTATTTTATTGAAGTATTTATTTTTGCTTTCTGCTTCAATTCAAGTTTTTCTTCTTTAATTTTGTTATTACTGGATAATGTGCTTCTTTTACTGCTACATCATTGAAATTTTTCTTTTGGATGTTATTAGTTATTAAATAATCTATTAGTGATTTTTTGTTTCGTCTTATCACTTCTCGGGTGTATTTATGATTTTTTTTGTGTTGAAAAAATCTGTAAATCTGTTACGATTATTATTTTTGGTTTCTCTAATTTCTTAAATACTAATTGTAAAGTATTTGAGCTTATAAATTAGTACCAAATTTTTATTCCAGTGATTTTTATTGAATATAAAAATCCATTCTGGATAAATATGTTATCGGACAGATTTCTAAGGTCCCTAAATGTGAATCAAAACGCGTGGCACATGAACCATGACGCGTGCAGCATCCCCTGCAATTTTACTTCCCTCTTCCCCGTCATCTGGTTTTCAATACACACATATAAAAGCTTGTATTAAATAGGTTAGAATACTGCTGTTATTTTGTATGGTTCTATTTTAATTGTAGTGAATTTGTTGACTGAATCTGAATTATTAGTAGTTATTAGAATAAATTTTTACGTTCCGTAATCTTTTTGGTGGCAGCGAGTGTTTGACAGCTGAAATTTTCTTTTCATTGAAGTAAAAGGGCAGTTTTATTTTGCAAGAACAGCAATAGAAACTCTGTTTCCATTTCATATTATTTTTATTTTTAAAATTCCACCAACTTGAACCCTTTATGGTATTTTGAAATCAGCTATCTAAGGGGTGTCTGGCCGAAATCTCCCATACATATTCTTGCAGAAGTGTGACAATAGCTTCCTCGTTTTACCCCGCCAGCATATGTATGAATATTTGAATGTGTGTGTAAAGCACGCGACTCTATCAGAGTGTAGGGCTGCATTTAGGGCCAGGTGTTCCACCCCAGGCCACCACGCGCCGAGCAGCTGCAAGACAAGAAGACAGGGCCCCCTTATACCCCCTGGAAAGCCCTGCGGTATAGTTGTTGCTATGATACGAAAAATAAGTACCAGAAGGGATGATTATTTTTTGAACGATCAGATTGTTCAATTAATGATTTTAATTTTCTTCGCGTCTAAAATAAGAACAATTAGAATACTGGTAGTACCGTAAATCACGAAATAACTACTTAAGTTCACGCGATCTGAGCGATAAAATTCTCAAGGGACGCCGAAACACAAATACATGTAATATCGTTTATTAAAGAACACAATCATAGATAAAGTGAATCACAATTAGAGATGAGTGTAGTACAAGGATTTCTTTGTGAAGTTTTCAATAGTTATTTGTCTAGGACACGCGAAGTTGGAATAATAACAGACAATGCAATATCTGAATCCCTTAAAAGAATACGTAAATTTTTAGGTTAAGATCTGGGAGAATTGTGTTGAAGTCACCTGATGTTGGCAATAGTTCCACAGTGACGTCTGTCAAAATTATAACAAAAATCAAGTTACTCGTCGAGGAAATAAAAATAAATCTTATTATAACATACTTCCTTATTATCATCCTTCAATTTTAAAATCCCAGACGCTAAACAGCGTCCCCTTTATGTCTCGTTCTTATCTTATTAACTCCAGCAACCTTGGTGTAATCCAAGGGGCCCTGAATTTCATTCACAAGACATATATCTTTATATGTGAGTGAACTAACGGTATTTAAATGGCATGAGTCCATTATAGGGTGTTCTCCTTGAATAAACTTAAGACAGGTGTCTTGTGACGTCACAGATACGGTCTTAGGGTGAGGTGTTTCACCTTGTGATGACGTAAGAGGTTACGGAGGGTTTCTTATCCTGTTTACTAGACGGAAGACATGTTTAAATGGATGTGAAGGTAGATTGAAGGTCTTTAAAGGGAATTTTAATTTATTTTTAAATAATAGTGTTGTATTATTTCCAGCCCTGATATGACAATAAGAAAAGCACTCAAGTATTACAATTTATAATCTTAAATCACCCTCAGCATCTTGAATGAATACTTGTTTGTTCTACTCTCAAGTCTTGAGTATATTTGTACACTGTACTTGTGGAATATTTTCACACCGGTAGTTCGTCATTATTCGCATAATTTCAATGACAAAATATACAAAAAACCCGCATCACTCGTGATCTTCACATCGACGAGTTTTCAAGTTCGTTGATAGCCATTCAAACAAAGCTTGCAAATTTAAGCCCTATGCAAAATTATTTTAAAGAATGCTTATTGAAAAGAAGCATCTGAAGTGGCCATGGATATACCCGCATTTTTTTTCTGCTAATCTTGAACTTGCATTGAGATTATTACGAATTTATTGTGTTATAATTTTCATGGGTTATAAAACTCAAACACCAAAATACGCGAAAAGATATTATAATTATTTGAGAAAAACCGCGGTGGATTTCAAGAAAAGTTTGTTTAATTCCGTTCTAATTTTCAAAAAAAAAAATACTCAAAACTTGATTTTTGGACCAAAATGCTCAGAAAATCTTTCTTTACAATTATTGTCCTAAAAGTTTGAGCTATCTCCAAGAGTACAGGAGATATTGTTATAAAAAAATTAATTTTAATTTCAGTAGAACAAAACTTATAGATCTAGTTTTTGCACCAAATTATGCAAAAAATACTTCTCTATAATTATTTTGCCTAACATTGTGAGCAATGCTCAAAAGGTCAAAAGATATTGTAATAAAAGTATAGAAAGAACCGCAAAAGGTACAAAGAAGCATTAGCTTCATTCTCTTATAACTCTTAAAAGAAGTCATATAATGACTTTATTTCTGCCCAAGGGCACATTACAGTTATTTTTTTATTTATTGTTACATTACGTCATAGAACGTTCCAGAACATATCAGAATATTATGCAATGTTTCAATATGCTTCAAAATGTCATAAAACGTTCCAGAACGTCCTAAAACACTCCAGAACATTTCTGAACATAATACAGTGTTTCTATATACATTAAAGTATTCCAGAACACTTTAGAACGTAATACAATGTTGCATAACGTACTAGAAGTTTCTAAAACTTTCCAAAATATTACAGAACACTTAAGAATGCTTTAGATTGTTTCTAAATGTTTTACAGTGTTTCTATATGCTTCAAAATGTTAAAAAATAGCTTCAAATTGTTTTATACTGTTATAAAACGTTCCAGCACATTTTAAAATGTGATACAATGTTCAATAATATTCTAAAACACTACAGAATGTCTTAGAACATTCCAAAATACTCTTAAACGCTTTAAAATATCACAAAATGTTCCAGGATATCCTAAAATATTCTAGAACATTTTACAGTATTTCTATATGCTTTAAAATGTTCTAAAACGCTACATAATGTTTTAGATTGTTATAAAACGTTCCCCCACACTTTAAAACGTCACACAATGTTTCAAAATGACGCAAAACACTCTTATACACTGTTATTTCCCTCTCAAAATTTTTTAAAACACTCTGGAATGTTTGGGAAAGCTCCAGACTGTTTAAAAATATTATAGAATATTCCATAACATTCTGAAACGCTGCAGAATATTTTAAATCATTCTAAAAGATTATGAAATGTTCCAAAACACTTGAGAATGCTTAAAAATATTATACAATCTCCCAGAACGTTACAAAAACTTTTCAAAATGTTATCCAGTGCTTCTACATGCTTTTAAATGTTCTAAAATGCTCCAAACTATTTTAGAAAGTTATAAAATATTTCAGAATGCTTTAGAACATCCAATAACGTTCCACAATGCAACAGAACACTCTAAAACATTCCAGAACACTTTGCAGTGTTATTCAATGTTCCAGAATGTCATACAATGTTCCAGGACCTTACAAAACACTCTAGAATATTTTAGAACGTCAAACATATGCTCTAGAATGTCTTAAAACGCTCCAGAATGTTCAAAATTACTCCAAACTGGTTAAGAACATTCCAGAACGCTTTAAAACGGCACACAACGTTTTAAAACATTCAAGAACACTTTGGAATGTAATAAAATATTACAAAAAAAATATATTTTCAATTGCTTTGATCACTATTTTTAGTATGTTTATGCCCACTTTACACGATCATATTTGTACATACAATTTTACTGTATTTCATGTTATATTAAACAATTTATATTAGCACTTTACACGAGCAAATATTCTCAGAATATCTGACAGCATGACAGCGACAGCTGATATAATTGTGGTAGCATTACTTTAGACCAACTTCATTTGTGATAAAGATTTGATTGTTCTGTATGCAACCTTATTAATTTCAATGTATTTTCTTGTTTTTCACAGAAACAAAAAATCTTGTATTATGATATTAACATTAACACATAACTGACAGCTGCTTGAACCATAATAAGAATGAAGTTAAATGCTAAACGTGATTCATACAAGGCAGCAACTACGAACTCTAAAGTCCCTAGATATCACCAAAATTTGATAAAAATGACTTTGAAAAATTAGAATATGCTCTACTTCTGTAAAATTCTGTCGCTTTACACGGTCAAATATAATTGAACAAAATTGATAACCGTGTAAAGCGGTTTTAAATGGAACACCCTATATTTTATTATATTTTTGAATTCTGCTCTAGTTTTTAATGGGACTTTATCAAAGCAACTATTGCTTTACTTTAAACAGTTTCTGAAATAATTGCTTTTTTTAATTTCTTTTGACAGATACGTGCAGCTACTAAAAAACGAATATCTCGAAATCACGTCATTGAAAAAAATTGATTTTATGCATAAGTGCTCACAGCGAAATAAGGTTTTCCACGATGTCAATGATTTTTGTAAATATTATACAGGGTGTTTATAAAGTAGCTTCAAAATTTGAGAACTGAAATGTTGAAAAATTCTAATTACTTAAATGGAAACCTCAATTTTTAGCAACAGCTTTGAATTCTACTGTAAAAAACAAGACAAGTTTGTCATTAGAACCATATATTTATTTCTGAAGGTTGTATGATTAGAAAAAAATTGGTTTTTGGACCAAAATACTCAAAAAATATTTCTCTACAAAATTATGCTTAAATTTGCTATCTTTAAAATAAATATAGAAAATTTAAATTTGAACTCTTATAACTTTTAGTAGGAAAAACTTATAGACCAAATTACGCAGAAAACTCTTCTCTATAATTGCTTTGCTTGCTATACTAAATTATACTGAATAGGTCAAAAGATATCGTAATAAAGCTTGATTCTTTTATAATTTTTAGAAAATAAAACAGCCTTGATTTAACATAAAAATACGCAGAATAATTCAAAAGATATTGGAATATATGGGAAAAAATCTGCAGTTATTATGAAAAACGCCAAACTCAATTCCTTATAACTTTCAGTAGAATAAACAGTAAGACCTGATTTTTGCACCAAATTATGCAAAAAAACAGTTCTCTATAATTGTTTTCATTATCACATTGAGCTACGCTCAATAGGTCAAAAGATATCGTAATAAAAATGTGGAAAGGACCACAGAGGATGTCAAGAAGCTCTAGCTTGATTCTCTTATTAACTTTTAGAAGAATTAATTTATAGGCTTGACTTCTGGACTAGAACACTCAAAAAACAATCCTCTACAATTATTTTTTTTTACAGTTTTGAGCTTTCTGCAGAAGCTCAAAAGATATCAATATATATGGAAACTTTGATCTCTAATAACTTTTAATAGAATTGACTTATAAATTCAATTTTTGCACCAAATTACACATAAAACATTTCTCTATAATAATTTTTGCAATTTCTTTTATACTTTCCGGACCGCGGAACAAGCATTGAAGGAGTTGTTATTTATTTTTTGCACTTCAAGTATAATTATAAAATTTAATAATCACTAATATTCGTAAACATATTTTGAACAAACGCCGAGTAAAAGTGTTTTGAGGGTATCCAATTATGTTAAAAAGATCTCGATTAATTCCTCATCATTTGTTAAAATCTCTAATAAAGTCCTCCCCTTTCGGAATAATTCCTTCTTACTAATAGTGCTTCGCTATCGCCTCCACCAAATAATGCACCTCTATAATTCACCTACATTCGTCATTTCCTCTTTTGTTGGTATCCTGGTACCACTACGTCCAAGAGCCTGCAACTAGTTGGGAGTATTTTGCAGCTGTCTGTGACGTAATGCTTGTCTACGAGGTGTTTCATATGTGGCAGCTGCACCAGGTGAAATGTGAGTGAATTAAACTCCCCACTGGCCCCTAAACACGTGCGCCCATGACTGCCCATGTGTGTAATGAGTATGTATAGAATCCAAGAATTTACAATGATTTGCAAGAATAGTAATTTATGCTACGAGAGAAAAAAAATAAATATTATAATTCTTATTTGTTTACGTTATTATGTTCATAATACTCTTATGTATTTCTTACGTTTATGTATTGACATAAGAGCTACGTAATAAAAACGTAAAGTTGAGATAAATTCAACTTTATGTTATGTTTACGTACGAAACAATTAATAGCGCATGCGTCAACTTTAAACATGTTTTCATCTGACAGTTGACAACACCTTGAATCGAAACTATCAATAATAATGAAACAATCGCAAGATCTTTTTCAGACATCATACAATAAAACAAAATAAACTAAGCTTCAAACTGTTAAAAGTGAAACCAAAGAAAAACAGTAAACACGAAACAGAATCGAAATCAACAGAATATTTGGAAATGACAGTCAGGGAAACCAACACAATACATCAATAATCCTAATTTGTACCAACGTAAAATGAAAAAAATAATTAATTACATTCGAGTGTTCCGAAATAATATTTTACAGCGCGATAGCTTTGTTTGAGAAATGACCGCGAATTAATTTTAAGGTTAAGATCTGGGGATGTTATGTTCGTTATGTTGAAGTCACGTGACGTTGGCAATAGTGCACAGTGACATCTGTCAAAGCTATAACCAAAAATAAATTATTTTCTGTATTTAACACTTTAAAATCTGTAAAGTAACGTTTTGTTATATTTATTTAATTATTTGGATGTTTTTCCAGTTTTTACGCACTGTAACTAAAATAACAACATTGTATGAGTAAAATTCAAGTTTTTTTCGTCAGCTGCGTCTATTATAATTATTTACGCATTTACATAAATATCACATATTTTATTTCCATCAAAATCATAGTGCGTGAACATGAATGTGTAGTTTTTGCGTGTATGTGTACTTAGGGTCTTTTTCACAATGCCGACACTACATGCACACAGATAAGAAGGGTGATGTGTTTGTATGTGTGTAAAATGCCATATGGACACTCGAAACCAAAACCTAATTAGAGTCCAGTTGCTTGTCGTGATTTTTGGTCCCTTGATGATCTGAATTATATCATGCGTTGATCGATCTGAAAATTTTACTACAATCCTGACACAATTGTAAAGACAAGTAGGTTATAAGAAAAATTCCACGGGAAATTGATCCGTAAATGGGAAATACCGAAAATCCAATCGAGATCGGAATGCGCTATTTTGTTGCCCGGTACACAACTTTATCATTCGAATTCTCCCTAAACTAATAGAGATATTACAGCAAGAATTTGTACCATCCCTAAAAATAATATAGTTTTACTCATTTTGGAAAACATAATTAAGAATTGTAGATAATAAAATCTTGCAATTCATATTTAGAGATTTTGATGGAAATATTCGTTTTGAGCATCCCTGAATCCATTTTGACTATTTTCGGCTTAATGTCGGTACGTATGTATGCGCAAATCTCAAAACCCGCCGAAGGTATAAAGTTGAAATTTTGTATTTAAGTTTAATTTAGGGTCTAGTTGTGCACTTCGCATTATGGTTGCAATCGTCTGAGCCGGAAGTGCACTTTACTTGAAACTGTTTTTGAAATTTCCGCATAAATCCAGAATGATTAGCCTTAGGATACTGAAATTCAGTATTTGAGATTTTTGTGGCATCTAAATGGTTGTATTTTATTTTTGTACCAATCGGCTGAACCGGAAGTGCACTTTATATAACAGATTTTTCGAATTTTTTGCATAAATTCGAAACAATCAGTCGTAGAATATTGAAATTTCGTATTGAGCACTTCTGTAACATCTTGTTGTACACCTCAAATTATTATTACAATCGTCTGTACCGGAAGTGTACTTTACATGAAACATTTTTTGAATTTGACGCATAAATCCTAAACGATTGTACGTAGACTGTTAGAATTCAGTATTTAAGACGATTGTACCCTCAAGATGTTCATATCCTATTTTCATTGAGATCGATTGAGCCGAAAGTGCATTTTACTTGACAGTCTTTCAGAATTTTTCGCATAAATTCGAAACGATGGGCCGTTGAGTACTGAAATTTAGTATTTCAGTTTGTTGTAGCATCTGAATGATTATCTACTATTCTCATAACAATCGACTGAACCGGAAGTGCACTTTAGTTGAAATTTTTTCCTAATTTTGCGCATAAATTCAGAACTGTTAGCCGTAGAATCTTGAAAATCAGTATTTAGGAATGTTGTAGCATAAGAATGATGATCTACTGTTTCCATAGCAACCGACTGAGCCGAAAACGCACCTTATTTGACAGATTTTTAGAATTGATTTTTGCAATGATTCTTTTTATTTTAACTAATATCTGCCATTTGTTCATTTTTGCTATGGTTGGATACGCAAGGGCGCATCTCAGGATTTTGGTAAACGCGCCCGGAATGGAACCATTAATTTGAGCTACACGCTCCAGTAAAACTCAACCTGGTGCTTCTGTGTGTCAAATAATGTGTCATCATCACACATCACAGAGATGGGTGTGTCTTCAAGTGTGGCAATGACAACCCTTCCACCCTTTATTAGGGTTATTAGCAGAATAATTGGGAGCGTCAGCGAAAAATTAAAAGGGAAATTTAAAAAGAGATTTTTTCCACAGTTTTGTTTGTTTAAACATCGCAAACCATGCGTAAATTGGGTACTCATCACATTTTATTTTATCTATGCATACTAGAGCTACCAACATCAATACACGCATGGCAGTTACAGAAATTCTATTGGCACATTTTTATGAATAATCAAATAATTATTTATTATATTATAAGCTTCAAGTCTTGTTTATAAAATGCTATTTTCATATTATAATAATTTGAATTTGTTCCTGAGATACAGCGTTTTGAAGGTGTGCCGAATATCAGACAAAAAAATTTGCCGCTGAATAGAATGGTAAAATAAAAAATGTGCTGTTTGTAAATATTTTATAAATATTTTTGAAGTATTTCTTGTTACTATTTGATATTTCCTGGAGCATGCTCGCAAAATTACCTCCTAAACAGTTAATTTAAAATCCCATAAGTGCATATTAGTTTCTCCACTTCATCTTGTAAAATTGCTTGTTGAAGAACTCTGACGGAGGGAAAGTTTACGCTTACGTATGGGCGCTGTCAACCCTCGCAGATTTTGCCAATATACATATTTATATAGCCTATTACAATATTCATTGCGTGAGCCAATTTTACCACTTACCCAATGAGAAGTCAACTGAAAAATTACGTAGATAATAGATTTACGGAGCTATTGGAATATGGCAAATTATTCAATAAGCTTTGATTATTGGGTCAGATAGGGATTATAATTGATGCAATAATAATTATGAATATATAACGGAGGCTATTTCTATATTTTTGTGAGATTCTCAGCAATTCAATTTTATCTTTAGAATAATTTTTAATAAAGTTCTCGTCTTGAGCAAATTATAATAAAAATTCATTCAGACGTGTTCAAAATTAAAAGGTAAAAGGTATTGTAAAAAATTTATTTACTCTGTAAATGATGCTTCCTCATGGATGAAATATTTAATTATCTAGCGATGAAGATGAGACGAAATTGAATATTTTCATTAACTGAAGAATGTTTCAAGGCGACGACAACTAAATTATAAGCGGTTTTTTTTCTCTTTAGCAGAAATTAAATTCATATTGTGAAATACAGCAATCATATCAAAATTTTTGACTCAAAATATATAATTAATTTATTCAAGTAAAAACGTTATTATCTCGCTGTATTGACTGAAATCTGAAAATGCTGAAATAAATTGAAATCATCTATTACTTCCAAACAAATAATAAATTCATTATTAAAGCAGTAACCCTACATGAACAAAACTTTTCACAAATATTGCGGAAGAATAAGGATAGCCACGAAATAAAAATCAAGTATCAATAAATATTTGTTCATAAGTTATCGATTAGGAATCTGAAAATACTAGTTGAAATTATGAATCGCACTGCCTTCTCCGAGACAAAAAAATATTTTATTACTAAACCAGTGGTCCTATAATTATGAAACTTAGTGTGAATATTAAAGAAGAATAGTAGTAACTATAAAATAATATTTACTTGTCAATAAGTTTTCGTTCATGAATTAAAAATAAAATCTTAAAATATTTATCAGTCGCATTGGCTCCTTCGAAACAAATAATCAGTTTCTCACGAAACCAGTGGTCCTAGATCGATCAAAATTTGATTCAATATTAAGAAGGCATACAAGTTATTGAATAATAAAATTAATCCGACAGTCTGTTTTTGTTCAAAAGTTTTTGGCATAGAATCAGTAACTGCCAATAGTTTGATAAGTTGCATATTTTTAAAGCAATCAGTCAATTTGTTTCTCAACCATTGGTTCCAAATCAATAAAACTTTGTATGAATATCAAGAAAGTATCTGAATTATTGTCAAATTAAATTAGTTTAACAAACAGTTTTTGTTTAAGAGTTATTGACATGCCAATAGTTTGACTTTTAACGCAATCAATCAATTTTTTCTCAACTAGTTGTCCTAAATCAATAAAACTTTGTATGATTATCAAGGAAGGATAGCAGAGCTTATAAAATAAAATCTTGCCGTCAATAACTTTTTTTTTTCTTGTTGTATTGACTGAAATCTGAAAATACTGAAATAAATTGAAACTTGTTACTTCTAAACAAATAATAAATTCATTATTGAACCAGTGGCCATACAGAAACGAGACTGCATTAATATTACGGTGGAGGGTGACCACAAAATAAAAATCAAAATCAATACATTTATGTTGATTAGTTATCAATTTGGAATTTGAAAATTCCAACTGGAAATATAAGTCGCACTGCCTCCTTCGAAACAAAACAAAATTTTATTACAAAACCAGTGGTCTTATAATTATGAAACTTTGTATAAATATTAAGAAAGAATAGCAGTAAGTGTAAAATAATATGCAGTTGTCAATAAATTTTTGTTAATGAATTATAGACACAGAATCTGGAAATATCAGTAGACTTATGAATCGCATTGGTTCCTTTGGAACAAATAATCAGTTCTTTTCTCAACCAGTGGTTCCAAATTAATAAAACTTTGTATGAATATCAAGGAAGCATAGAAGTTATTGTGACATCAAATTTATCCGACAAACTAATTTTGTTCAAGAGTTATTGATATGGGATCAGTAACTGCCAATTGGTAATAAGTAGAGCAGTGCCTTCTTAACTATTTTTACTTACTTGTACAAAGTAACAATTAAGTATTGTGAAACCGACAAAATTCACCGAGATTTTGATGGAAATATACGTTTTGAGCATCGCTGAATCCATTTTGACTATTTTCGGCTTGATGTCGGTACGTATGTTCGTTCGTGCGTGCGTAACTCGCAAATCTCAAAACTGGTTGAACGTATAATGTTGAAATTTTGTATTTAAGACTGGTATAGGGTCTAGTTGTGCACCTCGTATTATGGTGCCAATCGTCTGTATCGGAAGTGCACTTTACTTGAAACTTTTTTCGAATTTCTCTAATAAATCCAGAATGATCAACCGTAGAATGTTGAAATTCAGTATTTGAACTTGATGTTGTATCAGAATGGTTATCTGCTATTTTTGTAAGAATCGGCCAGGCCAGAAGCGCACTTTACTTGAAACTTTTTTTGAATTTTTTACATAAATATAGAATGATCCCCCATAGCATATTTCGTATAAAGAACTTCTATAACATCTTATTGTACATCTTCCATTATAATTGCGATCGGCTAACCGGACTTTACCTAGGACTTTTTTTTAATTTTCCGCATAAATTTAAAATGATCTGCCATAGGATACTGGAATTGAGCATTTGAAATTGGTGTAGCATCTAAATGGTCATCTATTTTTGTAACAATCGGCTGAGCCGGAAGTGCACTTTATATGACAGACTTTTTGAATTTTCCGCATAAATTCTAAACAATCAGTCGTAGAATATTTAAATTTTGTATTAGGCACTTTTGTAATATCTAGTTGTACACCTTGAATTATGATTGCTATCGACTAAGCCGGAAGAGCACTTTATTCGAAACATTTTTTGAATTTTCCGCATAAATCCAAAACAGCTGAACGTAGATTGTTAGAATGTAGTATTTAGGACGATTATACTGTCTAGAAGCTCATATCCTATTTTTATTGAGATCCACCGAGCCGGAAGTGCACTTTACTTGACAGTCTTTTGGAATTTTTCGCATAAATTCGAAACGATGAGGTGTAGAATTTTGAAATTTGGTATTTCAGTCTGCTGTAGCATCTGAATGATTGCCTACTATCTTCATAACAATAGACTGAACCGGAAGTGCACTTCAGTAGGAATTTATTTTTTAATTTGGCGCATAAAATCAGATCTGTTGGTAGTCGTAGAATTTTGGAAATCAGTATTTAGGAATGTTGCAGTATAAGAATAATGGTTTACTGTTTTCATAACAACCGACTTGGCTGAAAGCGCATTTTACTTGACAGATTCTTAGAATATATACATCCAATGATGTACAAGTAAGTCACGTGATGTGCTACCGTCTATGAATAGTGAATAAACTAAGTGTCATTTACGAACATTAAGAAAAAAATTAATAATTCAACGATTTATTTAAAGAAAACAGTGGAATATTAAATTAAATTCGTTTCTAAAATAATGAATTGAGTGAATTTTGTCAAAAATATTGCCACCTTTTCGAAAAGCTTCGCAGAAAACACAACCTTCAAATGTAATCAAAATAAATTTGATGAGTAAATTAATTGTTTTCTGAAATATTAGATGCAATATTACATACTGTAAATTTGTGTAGCCTGATCAATTCACGACCCACACATATTTATAAATTAATTTATTTTAGTCATCTCATTTATACCTCACAGTATTTTCATTATTATGTTCAAGTAGAACGTGAATTTTAAACTTGCGCGAAATCACAGACAGAAAAGTAGACATTTTCGCATTTATTTGAAGGAGTTGACGGCTCACATTAAGTTGCATTAAGCGCACCAACCTCGAGCTTATAACTGAAATGTTTAGAATCAATTAATTTAAAAAAATTGTATGAGTAAAAATCGTTTTGTAATAAGCGTTTGGGATACGAAAAAATAGTTCATTGTGATAAAATTCTTAGGGTAATTTTCCCGTAGACCGTAGCGATTTCCCTTCAAGGGTTGGTTTGTGGAAGCCACCAGACTTGAAGACTTTAGGTTAGGGTGGGTTAGCCGCCGTTGTGTCTCTGTACTCACCCTACGGACCCTTTGGTACACAACAACATGGATATAACGACGGCACGCTAAGTTACAGTAATGTGCCGCGTGCCCATTGCCTACCTATGGAGACGTGTGCCGATGATTCATCAAACACATGCACACACATTATGCAGGATTGTATTCAAAAATAATTCAATTATTAACAGTCATTTTAAAGATACAAAAATTTGAAAATATGTCAACAAACCTAACCCAGTAAATAATTATCAGATTATTTGAATCATTTCAAATTCTGCTTGATTTTCAAGGATGAAATTCTGGTGCCCCAAATGTAATTCAATTCTTCCCTGCATTTTTACTTTTTGTGCGTTGGTAGTTGGTAGCCGTTACCTGTAGGGAAGTAAATAGTGAGTCACCTCTACGTCCACCCCCAGACAGTGGCACGACGTTACCCCAACCCCGCGCAGTCGCCATCAAGGCGACGCCTGCCCTAACATAAGCCCTTACGTACGAGATAGCTAAATTACACATCAAACATACAAGATCAAGATCAAATTTATTAATACCAATATTACCAATAGAGAATGGATTCTTTTGAAGTGATGACTGTCCTTTTATATGATCAAGAATACCTTTATTCCTATATTAGATAAACAACAAAAAACTATCCACCCTTAAATTTGTTTTAATGTATGTTGCAAGCTGATGTGGCATTAATCGATTGTCAATTTTTTAATGCAAGTAATCGTGTATGATTTTTTTTAAATAATTTTTATTCAAATAAAAAGCTCAGATAGTCATTGGAAAGCTAACCCCAAGTTGAGGTGTGTTGCATAGTCGCGTGTGGCGTCATTCATACCGACGCTTACTCACTATGCGTCGCGACGCGCTATCTACTTACTATATCTCACGCAATACAACCCTGACCCTTACACAACACAACGGACGCCTATGTACTCACTTTCGCTATTATACACACGCGAACTGATTCCAAGATTTGCATAGGGATTTAAAAATGATTTCAGTGGAATTTTAAGACATTAGTTTCAATTTGTAACAGAAATAATCGTCGAACAATATTGTAATGTCCTAACCCAATTATTTCGCAGATGTTCTCTAATTAATCCTGTAATACACCGTGAAAATACTTACTAATTTCGGTCAATCAAAATACGTGCTCTTATTAATAATAAGCTTTATATAATTACATAACTATATATCAGACAGACGGAAGATTATATTTTTCGAAGACCATATGTTGTGCAAGCACACGGAAGCCTACACTTTCAAATTATGAACCTTGATTAATTCACGTGCTATACTCAAAAATAGGGGAAGGAATCCCCCTACCTATATCGAACTAAAAATATTTTAAGTTTACACGCTATGAACAGACATTAAAGCAGAAAAAAAATAAAATTAAATAATAGTATATTCTACAATAAGTATTGGAATACGCCATTCCAAACATGTTGTAGACTATACTTTCTCTAACAAGGTTTTGGAAACTCACCAATATTTCAGAGGAAACTTAAAAAATTATTAAATGTCAAACGTCAAATCTAGATATGAATACTTGAATTGTTAGGAAGTAACCATGGTAATAACCAAATTAACAGCTTCTGATTTGTCGAAATGATTCTAATGACATACAGAATCATTCTAAACAGCATACGGAATCATTCTAAACGATTTTTTGGAATGTCATTCGTTCCAACGTAATTTTTGGTTATGGAATATGCCAATTCCAAAACAGTGTTGGAGAAATAAATTTTCTGCAAATCTGAACAAAATAGCATCAGAATCATGCAACTCAATCAATAATATAAATTTCCAATGAGTGTCGCGTTGTGCGACACGAAAATGTCATACGTTCTAATTTTACTCCAAGAAAATTAATCACAAAAATGGTAGATGTCACTGAATTAAATTTGAAATATTTATGTTTTAATTTGTGAAAAAAAAAAGCATTTTTGCAATACATTTGTGAAACAAAATTGATTTAAATAATCTATGCATTTTGCAGAATTTAATTTAATAAAAACTATTTTTGATTTTAAATTCTGTATATTTATTCGAAACTTTGACGTTTCTCATCTTCTTCAGAAAACAATGATACAAACTAGGCAAAGGATCGAAACGTCAAAGTTTTTTACGGAATATAAAATCAAAAGTAGTTTTAATTAAAATTTATTTTCCCTCTGCCGATATAAAGGGCCGCGTCGTTTACTTGAGACATCACAGAATAAATCAAACGGTCGCAGAGTAAATAAAAATTACAGGGCAGAATTTTTATTTGTCTATCTGTCTTTTAGAGGCTCCGAAACGGCTCAACAGATCGCAATGAAAATTTTAGGCATTAAAACATTAAAAAATTAAAGTGTATGTTTCATTTCAATATCTTTCAAAATCGACTGTACAAGGTGGAACCCATGGTTTACCCGAGTATTTAACATTTTGTTATGAAACCGCATCAGCTTGTATCAATAAAAATTTGTAATAGAGCCAATAAATTCTATTGTATTAAATTTATTTTTTTATTTCCAGAGGTTCTTCTTGACTCTTGAAGTGGAAAATCTTGTCGCCATCCCGGGATTAAAAGTAAGCGCCCCTTTTTGATCAAAACATTTTTATTTGTGATTAAGTAGTAATATATTCCAGAACTATTATTGGAATGGCTTTTAATCCAAGCGAGCTAAAAGAAAATGCTATTTGACAATTTGAAAAATTTGTTGTGGCCTTCACGGTATTTCTCCAAACACGAATTTTATCAGCAGCTTATTGCTGTTTTATGGTAAAAATGACAGATGATAGTTATATGAAATTACTATTTTATTTTACAATGGCCATAAGTGCTTCAGTTGATCCCAAATTTGGCATTATCTAGTTAAAATGTTAAAAAAAAAACAATTGACAATCGTTTAAATATAATTTTTGACATTTGTAATGAAATTATTACCGCAGCAGCTTTAATTAGAACCATAATAGAATGAGGAGGAGCCCAAAGTGTGAAAAATACAACAGAGAATGTCATAGTTTTTAGAAATAAAAACTCCAAAAAGTGTTCACACTGTTCTCGTAATTTTATTCAATTATACTGACCAATTTCGGCCACCAAGTGGCCATCTTCAAGGTGATATATGAAAACTACTCGCCAGTACTACCTTAAAATCGGTAGGTAATTAAATAGAATTATGAGAACAGTGTGGACAGGAGACTTTTTGGAGTTTTTATTTTTAAACACCACCGCATTCTCTATTAGAACCGAATTACTTATTTTAAAAAATCTGACGTAAACATCACGTGACTTACTTGTACATCATTGGATATATATAATACGATGTGATTTTGTTGTTGATCATATATATCATTGGATATATATAATCAAACACAAAATCTCTTTGTTCCACAGTTAATTGTTTTGGATTTACCCAACAGATTCTAAAAATCTGTCAAGTAAAATGCACTTTCAGCCAAGTCGGTTGCTATGGAAACAGTAGGCCATTATTCTTATACTACAACATTCCTAAATAGACTATGTGCAAGGAGGCGGAGTTTGAACAAATATCGATGCGAGCGCTCATTGTGAGCACAATTGTAAACATCGAACTCCATTTCTTAGAATACGTCATTGAGCTGTCATTGAGCATTGTAGTTTAAAAGTGAAAATAATTGCATATAAAACATGGGAAAACGTTTGTTTTGTTTCAGGCTGTTGTGCTAAGGATGATTCAAGTGAAATATAGTCTCATAGATTTCTTTTACCCAGTTATAACATGAAAAAACGAGTGAAGTGAATCAAAGCGGTAAATGGATTATTGTCTGTCTTTCATTATTAATCTATATAACAAATGTGTTTGTAATTCAATTGCGAAATTAGAAATATTAATCATCGATTTGGGATTCATGAATTTACCTCTATCTCTAATTTGTTAGATGTTTCAGTGATAGAAGTTTGTCAGATGCACTTCGCAATAATTTTGTTGTTAATATTGTCAGCAACATATTCTTCAACATGTTTAAAATGGCAAAACTAGTTTCACGCTTTTCTTCAATGCTTCCTCTGTAAAAGGGATACAGTGTTTGATAAATACAAACCCGATCTGCAAAATCATCAGCTTTATAATTTGTGGTTATCCTGTCAATTTGGACGAATTAAGATGTTCTCTCTATAATAGGTACGTTATAATTGAAGAAAAAAATACTAAAAATAAATAATTTCAACGTACCTTTTATGCTATGCAAGTTATATTATACGCACTCAGCTGAATTAAATAATATTAGTACATTTAAAAAATTATAGGTATGAAACAATGATAAAATGGAGTTCAATCGTTCCCCATTGCCCGCTAGAGGCGCTAGTAGACTTCATGCACGTAGCCTATACTGATTTACAAAATTCTACGACTGTTAATAGATCTGAATTTATGCGCAAAATTGAAAAATAAATTCATGATGAAGTGCACTTCCGGTTCAGTCTATTGTTATGAAAATAGTAGGCAATCATTCAGATGCTACAGCTACTAAAATACCAAATTTCAATATTCTACACCTGATCGTTTCGAATTTATGCGAAAAATTCTAAAAGACTGTCAAGTAAAGTGCACTTCCGGCTCAGTGGATCTCAATAAAAATAGGATATGAGCATCTAGACGGTATAATCGTCCTGAATACTGAATTCTAACAATCTACGTTCAATCGTTTTGGATTTATGCGGAAAATTCAAAAAATATTTCGAATAAAGTGCACTTCCGGTTTAGTCGATAGCAATCATAATGCAAGGTGTACAACTAGATATTATAAAAGTGCCTAATACAAAATTTGAATATTCTACGACTGATTGTTTAGAATTTTTGCGGAAAATTCAAAAACTTTCATATAAAGTGCACTTCCGGCTCAGCCGATTGTTACAAAAATAGAAGATGACCATTAAGATGCTACAGCAATTCCAAATGCTAAATGCCAGTATCCTATGGCTGATCAATCTGAATTTATGCTGAAAATTAAAAAAAAGTTTCAAGTAAAGTGCACTTCCGGTTAAGCCGATCGCAATCATAATGCAAGATATACAATAAGATGTTATAGAAGTTCTTTATACGAAATTTCAATATGCTACGGCGGATCATTCTATATTTATGCAAAAAATTTAAAAAAAATTTCATGTAAAGTGCACTTGCGGTACAGACGATTGGAACCATAATGCAAGGTGCACAACTAGACCCTATACCAGTCTTAAATACAAAATTTCAACATTATACGTTCAACCAGTTTTGAGATTTGCGAGTTACGCACGCACGAACATACGTACCGACATCAAGTTAAAAATAGTCAAAATAGATTCAGGGATGCTCAAAACGGATATTTCCATCAAAATCTCGATAGGTGAATTTTGTCGGTTTCACAATACTTGTTACTTTGTACAAGTAATCATAAAAATCTGTCAAGTAAAGTGCGCTTTCAGTCCAGTCGGTTGCTATGGGAACAGTAGATCATCATTCTTATGTTACAACATTCCTAAATACTGATTTTCAAAATTCAACGGCTAACAGTTCTAAATTTATGCGCAAAAAACCCACTGAAGTGCACTTCCGGTTTAGCCGAATGTTATGAGAATAGTAAGTATTCTTTCAGATGCTACAACAGATTGAATTACTAAATTTCAATACTCTACGGCCGATCGTTTCGAATTTATGCAAAAAATTCGAAAAGACTCAAGTAAAATGCACTTCCGGCTCAGTCGATCTCAATGAAAATTGGGCATGAGCATCTAGATGGTACAATCGTCTCAACTACTGAATTCTAACATTCTACGTTCAGTCGTTTTTTATTTAGGCGAAATATTCTAAAAATGTTTCAAGTAAAGTGCACTTCCGGTACAGACGATTGCAATCATAATGCGAGGTGCACAACTAGATATTAAAGAAGTGCCTAATACGAAATTTCAATATTCTATGATTGATTGTTTTGAATTTATGCGGAAAATTCGAAGTCTGTTATATAAAGTGCACTTCCGGCTCAGCCGATTGGTGCAGAAATAAAATACAGCCATTTAGATGCCCCCCTAATCTCAAAGACTGAATTTCAGTATTTTACGACTGATTACTCTGGATTTATGCGGAAAATTAAAAAAAAGTTTCAAGTAAAGTGCACTTCCGGTACAGACGATTGCAACTATAATGCGAGGTGCACAGCTAGATCTTGAACCAGCCTTAATTACAAAATTTCAACATTATATGTTTGACGGGTTTTGAGATTTGTGCATATATACGTATCGACATCAAGCCGAAAATAGTCAAAATGGATTCAGGCTTGCTCAAAACGGTTATTTCCATCAAAATCTCGATAGGTGAATCTTGTCGGTTTCACAATACTTTTACTTTGTACAAGTAAAATACAACTGACGAACGTTTGCATGTGATGTCCAAATATAATAATTCCAATTTTAATAATAACAAATGAACCACTAATAATTTTAAAAAATGTTCCAGGTAAATGTTGTGCCAAATTATTCAAGGATCAATTTTAGAGAGAATATTGGAGAAATATGTGATTCAATTTAATTATTTTTTCAACAAAATAGTAGCCTATGACAAGAATGTTTTGAAAAATTTATTCAATTTGACATTTGCTGGATTTATGAATCAAGTTATTTACACGTGAATCCATTGACATTTTTAATAGTGCAAATATTAATATGTTCTGAATAAGTTATAACAGTGAAATGGAGCTATATACTCGTCCCAAATCGAACGAAAGTGCTACGGGTGATTTTGTTCATAATTCACAAATTTATGAGTTTATAAGATATAAATTCACACAGAACTGCAACATAAATCCGCTTTTTTTCAATATTAATTGTTTTATTTGAATCATCAGATAGTATGATTAATATTTTTTAGGTTAGGAATTGCCATATTACTATAATGATTGTGAATAAAAGTTATTTGTATTTAACGCGAATTATGGTGGAGGCGCAAAAATTCAATACACCTTTGAACATTTTAACAAGCTCAGCTGTCAGACACACATCTCATTATTTCTCACACCTTTCCATTCATCTTTTTCTTATTCCGTTATTCATCTCTTGTATTTCTCATGCTATAATGACATCTCTCGTCTTTGCTTTCCGTGAATATTTGTTCAATGTGTCGCGAGCATTTCTATATCAATCTCAAAATGAATTACTTATTACTGTTAAGGATGGGCGGAGCAAAGAGCCTAAAGTCTTGTATACTCGTAGATAAGTTGATTAGCACGATGCACGATGGATCGGGGTACAGAAACCCGGGTGGTAATAAAATCAACAGCTGGTGAAGCGATGTAATTAGCAGCCAATTCATACAGTGACTCTGACGTCATAACGATTCGAAAGGGGTTAAATTGCGATAATATTGTTGCAGGATTTTAATAACTGACGAATATTTTTCATAACCCTCAATAAACTAAAATAAAGACCTCAATCTGCAATTGCAACAAAGATACAAAATTACAACCCTTCTCCCATTTCGCAACAATTTTCTGAATATTTGAGTACAGAATTCTTGCTTAGTTATTGAAAATTCATTGCATGCGACGATCTATAATTTAATACCATTCGGAAGAATTATTAGTGACGTCTTTTTTGCTTTGCTTGTCCTTTATGAACTAACTTCAGCGTTGTTTAATTAATTATTAAAGAGGTAAATAATGCAAAAAGTACGCTAAAGTTTTTGTGTGGAAATTTTCGCATCTGGATATTTCGCATTATTTTCAAAAAAATCTAAATTATAAATTATTTAATAATGGTTGCGATATATGCAAATCTGGAAATTTCGCGTATTAAATGGAAGCCACGTACAGGTCCAAATATCGAAAACGAACAACTAATTTACCAATGTTTTGGGAAACATAAGCTGATAATGTACTTCGCCCAAGGCACACTCTAAATAACTTCACTGATCAAATTTCAAAATACATTCCGCATCAACGGATATGATCTAAACCAGCAGGAATATTTGCTGTATTGAATTTATACGTTCCAAAATTGAACATTCAATAAATATGATTTTATGCACTCCAGAAATACTCACCTTCTAAAAATAAGTACTATTTGGACTGTTCTTTGGTCTCAAGCCTGATTAATATTCATACATTGTTCGACTCACGGTAGTCTTTAAATTATTACTTAAATATGCATTATTTGCTTCAAAGGTATAAATGCCTCAAGTAGTAATTACACCAATGAATTTTTCAGCAGGTTCGCATAATAGAAAATCAGTGGTACGATACTTTGAATTATCTTTTTATTACTGCAAATGTGAATTCTCAGACTAGAATTATTGATATCGTAATTAGTTAGAAATTATGGGGCATTTTTGCTGGAAATTGCAAATACGGATTCATTATTTCCTCAAGTTTTATCTATGATGAGACGATAAATAGGTCTTTTACTATTCAATTGGCATTTTTATTATACAGGGAGCAACAGAAAAAATTTGACCTCTCATAAAATGTGATATAGATGAAATTTGGCTCGTTGGTAGTTTTTTGGAGGTAGAAGAAGATAGAGAAATCCTTGCAGCTCTAAAGTGTAGCTAAGTTCATAATCTCGAAAACAAAATCGAAAATTTTGTTTTTGCCCTATATCTCGAAAAATGAAATAGAAAAATCGAAAAACTAATAATACCACCCGAAAGAGCAGGAAATTTTACTTAAAGTTATATGAAAAAAAATTCTGCATCAATATAAAAAATGGAAGAATCGTCTAAATGATGAAAGCGCATTTTTGACAGCTCATGAATGCTTGTTACTTCAGAGATTTCGCAAATTACCATCTCCCACAATTACTGAGCTTGAAATCAAGCAGTTTGGGCAAACTAACAAAACAGCAGCTTCCATTTAGTACTAGTTTCAAGTTGACTATTTGATAGGTACATAATTTATGCATGTACAAACTCAAAAATACCTTTTAATCTTCATTGTTTAGTTATTGACTGACAAGAGGTCAAGCGCTGTACCTTAAAATGATAATTTGATTTTTATCAAAGCTATATAAAAAAAAAATACACCAAAAGTAAACCAATTTTCATCCAATAATAATAATTCATTCTAATAAGCTTCAAATTCACGTCAAACAAGTCATTGAATGAATCCCGGACAGATTTGACAACTGTACATAATAATAGTGACCCCCGCGGCTAAAGTTGTAACTAAATTTTTATCTACTTTAATAAATTTTGGTTGCCATATCCCTAATGTCATATATATCTATGGGCATTGTTCCATTTGAAACAAGTAATTGAATAATTTAATCTTCCACAATCAATGAACTTGAATTAGAGCAATTTGTGCAAACCTACGAAATAGCAGCTTTTATTTAGCACCAGTTTCAAGTCTGTAAAAAGTATAGTTGCTGAGAACTCAGCGTCACGCCAGCCAGCCAGCCAGACAGCCAAAGTGAATATACGCTTGGCTAATCTTGACAGCTCGGAACACGCGTGCCATCTAGCGGCGACGAGAATAAACTCTTAGGTAAGAGATATGATAATGGAACTGAAATGTCAGTTTTGATATGAAAACATCAAGTGTATATATAGAAAAAAAATATTGATATTAGCCTGTAGATTTGAAGGAGTTAAATCTGATTGCTTCTGACGAGAAAGTTTGCCCGAAGGAAACTAATTGAGTCCAAAATCGATTGCCTGAAGATTCCAAATTTTACGTATGTTTTTTGAGAAATTTTTGGTCTTGTTATCCTATTATTAAATACTACCATAGGGAAATTCATTAAGAAGAAATAAATTGGTCTATAGTTTTCATGTTGGTAATTTCGAAGAAATAATTGGCGATGCATGTAAAAAAATCATTGGAGTTGTATTACGCGAAATTCCAGGCGTTCACACTGGAAAGAACGAACCAGAAAACGTACAATCCAGTTGTGAAGGCTCATACTTTTTTTCAATAGTGTTGTGAATAATAGCAGAAGTTTTTTTTTGTTGTTTTGAATTGCATAACTCGATTTTTAAAATTTATCATTGTTTTTTGGATAATTTTTCGTATAGATTAATGAAGATCGAATAATGAAAATTGCCAATTGTAACTGTGAGACAGAAAAAGGATATTGCAAGCACGCTGCAGCAATTTGTATCTATGTGAACATAAAAAATACTTGCTCTAAAACGGATACACCGATGATATGGAATCGTCACCCTTAAAAGCAACTTGTTAATGCGATATGCAAGGTCTGCAAAGCTAATGATCTTTTTCCAATTGCAAAACGAGTCAAACTTTCTCTAAAAATAGAAAGAAATTATAATGACAAATATAGCTTGAATGTTGATATAAAAAGTATATTGAATCAGAATTTATATGAAAAACAGAAAAGAATATACATTATACCAATAATAAGATACATTTTTGTCATCAACAATTGAATATTTTAATACTTAATTCATTCGACGAACCGAAATAGCCCATTTCTTTTTGTGATCTTTTTTCTATTCTCGATTTGGAAAAGGATAAAAATCAAGTCAAGATTTTCATTTTGGGTGTTTTGACAACCAGGTACGCAACAACTACGACCTGTCCTTTATTTTTTTCACTCATGGTTTCTTCAAACAATTAAATTATTCAATATAATACATCAACTGTCGCCTGCTTGCAGCGTGACAGCGAATACGTCAAATTTCGTTTATAACCTACGAATTTCTAAAATCTGCCGCATCGAGGCGCTACTTACTCCATTAGTCAAGCGTATAATAGCGCTTTTTTCCAGAAAATGCGCTAAAAATTATTGAAACTATGAAAGCGAACTCGAAAACTCCACGCGCGCCAAGCCGCTGAATACAAATATTCAAACGAGGCGTTCGAGGAAAAACTAAAGTTTCTTTATCTAAAATATATGCAAAACAAAAAAACCAAAAAGCATCTTAAAGTGGAGACTCTAAGCTTTCTGAGAAAGACATTAGTTTTCAATAATTTTTTTTTTCTATCATAGAAAATTCGACCGAAAGTTAAAATTTCTAAAATTCTCACTGACTTTTATGAAATTGAAGATATACAGGATGAATCACGGAAAGTGAAACATAGGCGTTTAACAAGGGAAATCAGTTTTTTCCTGCGCATTGCTCTCCTAATTATTTCAGACAAAGAGTTTCAAATGGATATAGTAAAACAGAAATTTCTGCATCCGAATCAATAAAAAAAAAATATATTTTGGCAGCCTTATAACAGCAGAAATAGAATTTGAAAACTCACAGAATTACAGCTAATCGTATAAGTCATGGAATCAGAAATAAGAGACGAACAAAAGCATAATGCTTTATACGTCAAATTATTATTATTCATTTTGACAAATTGTAATATTGTAATAAAAGATCGATATAAAAGTTATTCTCAAAAATGAATAACTATTCAAATGAAGAAAAGCTACAAATAATTAACGAAGTGACTAATGATCCGGCTACCGGAGGAATAAGATATTTTTATTCGTCCGGTTATTTTTTATTTGCGTGCAAAACAATAGCCTATATTTCATCCGTCATTTAATTAAATGTTAGTGGGAATAGTTAATCGTGATATAATTATTTTCCAAAGTCGTTTCTGGTATATTTGGTAGAATTTAATTCATCTTTTTAGAACTTATTTGAATATATGCAAAGGTAAATTGATCGAATGAACTTATTTACCTGATTTTCAATTTTTCAAAAAACGTCGATCTGTCATCTGTCATTCCTGTTTATATTCAAATAATCATGTAATTCATCGATTCAATCCAATAAAAACTTAAATTCATGTCAACAGCTATATTTTACTACGAAAGCGAGGAAAACTGTTGTAAAAGAGTACTCTCAATAAAAAACTCTCAAAAATTGATTGATAAATACTCAAAATTGCAAAAAAAGCATAGGTTGTGATTATTGTTATGTATGGTATCATTTAGAATGTTCAGGACTCAAGGGATTGACAAAAGAATTATGGATGTGTGATAACGTAATTGAAGCAAATGTAGTTTTAAGACATTTGACATTGTTTTCATGAAGTCTGAATTGCAGGTAATTTTGAATTTCTATAATAAATGAATTACTCTCGGAATTACTATTCATTTTATGATATTCAAATACTTTCCAATTATTATATTTTATTCACTTTGGATACTTCAAAGTGTATATAGCTAGTATAAGAGTATCAAAGCATGGTTAAAAATAATTTTGGAAAGATATAATATAACCTTCGAAGGTATACTGTATTTATTAATGCAGAATTATTGGACAGTTGATGATATATTTTTCCAGCCGGATGAATAAAAATAAATTATTCATCCGGTTACCGGAAAAATTTGAAAAACTATTTTCGTCCGGTCGCCGGACGAATAGATGCAGCCAATAATTAAATGGTATTATTCTGGCAATAGTTTACGGCAAATTCGTGATTATATTAGTAGTCTTTGGCGAAATCATGATATTCCGGGGATGTCTACCATTCAACGATTCATTGCCAAGTTTGAGAAGACAGGTACACTCAATTTCAAGAAAGAGGAACAAAATATCAAGAACTACAATGAAAATGAAAAAAATGTTCTTGCTTTGATAGAACTAGAACATACAATGAGTGTAACAGAAATTTCCAGGGAACTGAATATTCATTTTATGACAGTTCATAGAATTCCTTTCAAATTTCAAAAGCATTAACATCTTTTGGAACGAGATTTTGAAGTGCGTGCATCATTCTGTGAAATAATGATGGAGAAGTCAAATTATGATAGAGACTTCTTAAGAAATATTTTATTCTCAGATGAATGCACATTTACCATGAAGGCGAACCCAATGGTCATAATTACCGATATTGGTCCAAGAATAATCCACATAACGTTATACAGTCCCGGACACAATATCGACAAACTGTAAATGTATGGGCAGGAATTTTAGGACATCAAATAATAGGCCCGTTATTTATTACAAGAATAAAGTCGTATTTGAATTTATTAATGAATATAGTTGAACCAGAAATTGCCGAAACAAATAAAGAAAATGTGTGGTTTCAACATAATGGCTGCCCTGCACAAAGTACAACAGAAATTGTGGAATATCTAAATCAAACATTTCCTGGAAGCTGGATAGGACGAAGAGGACCAATTAACTGGCCAGCACGGTCGCCTGATTTAAATCCGTGCGATTTTTTTCTTTGGGGTCATTTGAAAACTAATGTTTATAAAAGAAGATACCAGAGTATAGAAGAACTTGAATATGCTAAACACAAGAATGTCAAAAAATAAATAATAGGCAATTAAGTAACGTTCGGCAAAGTTTCTACAATAGATTGGGTTATTGTTTAGCACAAAACGGAGGATTGTATGAATATTTTGAGTTTGTTGTAGTTCATATTGGATTTAATTTGTTGCATTATTTAATTGTTAGTGTTACTTCATTTTATTTCATCAATCTTAAACAATAAATCAAATTATACCACCCATTATTTACCATCATTATTATTAGATTTTTATTTAGAAAATTGATATTCACTATCTACGGAAGATATCTATTTTGACAATCATCATTTTGACACTGACGTATTAAACGTTACGCTTTTATTCGTCTCTTATTTATAATTTCATAGCTAATACTATTAAATGCAATTCCGTGAATATTCATATTTTATTTCTGCTATCATGAAGTAGCCTAAATGATTTTTTTTTCTTATTAAGTCGGTACAGAAATTTTGCTCTACAATATCCATTTGAAATTTTTTGTCTAACATAATTTGGGGAGCAATGCGCACAGAAAAACTGATTTCCCATGTTAAACGCCTATGTTTCATTTTCCGTGATACACCCTGTATATTAATAGAGGCATAAAAAAATTAAATCCTTGTACATTTATCATCACTATACTTTCACTTTTAATGTAGAAATAATTAAAATGATGAACATTGTCTCTGTTTAATAAAACTTCATAATGTGTAATAATTCTGAAATCGATACAATTTGATATGTTTGAATAATCTTTAATAAATAAAAATATATAAGAAAATGCATGTTCTTTGCTTATTCTTATTCCTGCAACTTGAAGTTGAGCTTCAAAAAATTATTAAAAAAGAAAAAATTAAAGTTGAAATCCTGAGCTTCAAGAATATATTAATTATTTTTTGATTACACATTCAGGTTATAAGCAAACATTGATTGGAAAATGGACGATTCTAACTCAAAGATTTCCAGTCCTGTCAAAATGACAAAAATAATTCAACATAAATTTTCACAATATCAATACTTTTCTAATAACAGATCAGAATGATCTCTTTCTCCTCAAAAAGACATCATCTCTACATCAAAGAACTTTCAAAGCTATCCGGAAAGCTTACCAGGAAAATCAAACTCATCCAGGAATCAGGTTCCTGTAGGACTACAAAACAGGGATGCAATAGAGCAAAATCGCAAGAGCTTCAGTTATGTTGAACTTAGTCTGTTTAGTACATTCTCCGTTGATAGATATTTGATATAATTTATTCATACCCTCATGGGCGCACGATGACAGTAAAGTTGCATTTGAAACAGGGACGTACTGCAGAAAATTGAGCAAAAGCACCCGCTAATAAATCCATATATTTTAATTTTTTACTGCATTTTCATAAAAAAATTTAATATTCACAAGTCTGGCATGGAAATGTTGCAAACCACTTTTCGTACAATTATTTTGTGCAATTATAAAAGAGGGTTAATGTATAATATTATTACGGTATACAGTGCAATTATTGTACACCCCTAATACTCATTTTGAATAATTTTGTGTTTGTTATTATTTATTGTTTACTACTAAAGGAGATATTTGAGTGCAGTACGGAGCTGTGTTAGGTAGGATTGAGACCCGGACAGAGAGTTAGCGACATAAGAGGCTTACTCTGCAGCCAACTGAGTACAGACACATTAAAATCATATCAAATATGCATATCGCTGTTCGGTGTACGGATCTACGCCATTTACTTTTAGGATTTACTAAAGACGTATGTATGTACATACAAAAACAGATGCGAACACAAGAATCCATCGAAATAATAAAAGAAAACCGATGAACTAGTTTTGTACATCATATAAATAATCCTAAAGTATTTATCGAAAACATCTTCAACTGAAATTTGACTGTATGTAACATAATTTAGTAGCCCTCTATAATTCATAATTGAAACACAGTAACAAATGAAAATCAACAGTGTATGACGACCAGGGAATTTAATAACGAAATACCCGTGATATTGCGATATTCCGGACACTGAATTTCGCGCTTTGGTGCTGTCTCTACTGTGATAATTTCAAAGCTAATTTAATAACAGCCCCCGACGCAACACCTTCCTATCTACGCCTCTGGCACAAAAGCATATTTTAAATACTTCACTAATTGATGAATGTTAATTATCTGACATTTGAATGTATAGCAACTCGAATAAAATATGAATCTTTAATACAAAAAGTTTCAATTAATACTTATCAGCTCTATTTCCGCAATTAGCCATGGAAAAGTCCCCAATTCCTATGGGATTTATTCCCAGTGCGCCCGCTGCTATTCATAAAAGTCCCCTGTTATTGTTAACATGAAAACATTCTTATGTATGCGAAAACGCAGTTCTTCATACGTGTGTATGTAAGGACATCATTCCCACACTTCCAAAGAGTGATTTGGTGACGCAGTTTAATTTACAACGAGGGGTAATCACGTGTCACGTGCCTTTGAAAAGGACCTGCACGTGCTCTTTGCTCCGTGCTGGAACCCCAAGTGTATTGTAATCCACGTGGGCAGACAAAATTTGCCAAGTTCTCACACTACGAAAAAAACTATAATAAATACGTTTTTGACAATTTATTGTAAATAAATTTACCCTAAAATTCTATTTTCCAGTAAACCAGATTTTTGCGGCGTCTCGCTTTTTATAAAATTGTTTCTTCTTCAGATTTATTCACATATATTCACTTTTACACATACAGACGTACTTTCTCAATACCCTTATTGGAAAAGGGCATATAAGGAATCCAATTTCTGTCGGAAGGTGACGATCAGAATGGAGAGTCAATTTTGTACGCTTATTGAAAAGAAATACGTCTTAAGAACTTCGGAGATTGTAAAATTGGCATGATAGAAGTTGACAAGGAGGAAAAATAGGAGAATTCTCATGGGACATCTCTGCTACTTCACAAACACATACAGAATTATTGTACGAAATGCAACACATTCGACTGCTTTGTATTGCAGATTGCATAGTTTCACACTAACAATTATTTTAAATATATTTCTGAGTATCATTAAAAGACTTATACTATGTTATACGTTTTATTTTCCGATATAGAACCTTTTTTTTCTAAATATTCTAAAACAAAAGCAAAACAGAAGTGTCTGAAGCCTTTTACAGTAATAATTTAGTGGAATGCCCCAAGGTTTAAATCTCTGAGCCCGAATCCACTCGACGGATTTTTATAAAACCTTTTGGAATGTGTTTTTAATTCTAAATATTAAAATGTTTAATTATTAAAATATTCACTATAAGGATTTATAGACCTAGAAAAAGTGTTCGACCGAGTACCGAGGACTGAGTTGTGGAACATATTGAGAGGAAGAAAAATAGGAGAACATTTCAAAATGATCTCAACAATAACGTGAAAAGCTTTTGGAGTCATATTAAAAAATTAGGTAAAAATAATAATGTACCCAATTCTATGTTCTATGGCAATAATACTGCTAATAACGGTCATGATATAAGTAACCTCTTTGCTGAATTTTTTAAATCTGTGTACACTGCCAGCAACACTCAAACAAACTCAGTAAGCGCTGATTCTGATTCCGCTGTGAATTACAACTTAAATTTAAGTCATATTAGTCTACAATTCAGCGATGTTCTCGATTGTTTAACTAATCTGGATATTAACAAGGGCTGCGGTTCTGATAGAATCCATCCTTCATTCATTAAAACATGCTCTCACTACCTAGCTTATCCTCTTCTGCTCATTTTCAATAAATCTTTGCAGACAAGTATTTTTCCCGAAATGTGGAAATTATCATATATAGTTCCAATTTATAAATCAGGAGATAGAAGCAATGTTACAAACTATCGACCAATTTCTATACTACCTATCTTCGGAAAACTTTTTGAATGTATCATTACTAAAAAAATTAGCTTCAATCTACATAATTTGATTATACCTAAACAAACTGGATTTTGTCCAAAGACACAATATATACCAACTTTAGTAAAGCATTCGATCGAGTGAATATCCATAGACTGTTACAGAAATTATTGTCATATGGTATTCACGGTTCCCTACTAAGATGGATTGAATCCTACATTACCAATCGGTCTCAGCTAGTTAACTGCAATGGTTTCAAATCTAGAATAATAAATGTAACATCGGGGGTTCTCACTTGGGACCAATATTTTTCCTCATCTACATTAATTCTATTTCTAATTGTTTCAAATATTCGAATTTTTTGCTATCCGCGGATGATTTGAAATTTTATAGACCTATCGAATCACTGGATGATTGCTATTATTTTCAAGAAGATTTAGAACGACTTCATAACTATTGTGTTGATAACGATTTGGTATTAAATTTGGATAAATGTCATATTCTCAACTTTACCAGGAATACAAATATAATAATTTATTCTTATAACTTACAAGGAGCTGTTATAACTCGGGACTTAGGCCTAATTTTGGACACTAAATTATTACTTAATGAGCAATATGACTCCATGGTGAAAAAATCTTACAAAACTCTAGGATTTGTCTTTCGAATGTCTCAATTTTATGATAGAAAAGAGTCACTTTTGTTACTATATAATGCTTACGTTCGTCCTATTGTTGAGTATTAATCGCAAATTTGGAATCCAATGTACAACAAAAATATCTCACTTATTGAATCAATTCAAAAAAAATGTTTTTTCTTATTAAAGTATAAATTTAAATTGAGAGATTCATCTTACTTCGATTTACTCGAAGATTTCAACATGTTGGCTCTAGAACAAAGAAGAACTAATGCTGACATGATATTTTTATCCAAACTATTCAATAATATGATTGATAACTATGATATTTTAGATAAATTCGAATTTCACGTTCCATGTGTTAATACTCGGAATAATACTTTGTTTTATCTGAACAAAACTAATTCCAATAATTTCAAAAATTCTGTAGTGAATAGATTGATGTCTACTTACAATAATAACTTTCAGCATTTGGATCTTTTTAGTCTGAGTTACAGTCAACTTAAAACGGCTTTAATTAAGAATTGAATATATTACTTTATTTTAAAACGGCTTTAATTAAGAACTAATCATATGTAAGTTGTTGCCTCTGACACTGCACTTATCATTTTATGTATTAATTTTATTGTTAAATTGTGGAAGCCTATTATCGGGAAACTATTGGCTCCCCGAATGTATAAATACGTAATTATTAACAGCAATAAAAAGCACAAATGCAACAACATCCAACTACATAAGAACAGGCAATGCAACATCAGAAAAGTTTAAATTCAAACCAAAATCTCTCATAGAATGTGATATAGCTGAAACTAGGTTTCTAGGTACTTTTTTTAATGTACAAACGATAAAAAAATCTTTGCTGCTCTAAAGTGCATGCTAAGTTCCTAATCTCGAAAACAAAATCGAAAATTTTTATATCGAAAAAAATAATAAAGTTTGATAAAAACAATATGAATATTCTTTGTGAATGAGTACCCAGATTTTTTTGGGATGCTGAATTAATAATTTGATATAAGATTTTCAAAATTTAGAATGGTGGATACAATATGTCGGCAATTTGGAACGTACCAAAAATTTCCAATCTATATTTTAAAATTCAATTTATATATTTTGAAAGTGTAAACAGGTGATATGAACATGGTTTTCCTGTTTACTAAGATCATTATATATTAATGGAGTAAAAATTAAAATAGTGTATTCAATGTGGAGATTTTTAAAATGAGTGAGAATTTGTCAATAAATGAACAAAAAAATAAGATGTATTTCAAAAAACAATTGGAAAATTGATAGAAATACTGTTTCAAACTTGTACTTACTGTCTTCTTATTCTTTGGCATTACAGACATCTTCAACATCGCTGTCTTGCTCTAGCACTGAAATTTTAGGTGAATTTCTACAAACATCACCTGTTAAACAAGAACCACATATTGCAGAACTCAGTAAGTTTGTTTATTAACAATAACAAACTCTCTCACATCTTGTTTTGCAATAATTGCAAAAAATCAAATCCAAAAGAGATTTCGAAATTGGCAGTTTTGTCATTTTGACAGGACTGGATATCTTTGAGTTAGAATCGTCCATTTTCCAATCAATGTTTGCTTATAACCTGAATGCATAATCAAAAAATAGTTGATATATTCTTGAAGCTCAGGATTTCAACTTTAATTTTTTCTTTTTTAATAATTTTTTGAAGCTCAACTCAAGTTGCAGGAATAAGAATAAGCAAAGAACATGCATTTTCTTATATATTTCTTATATTGAAGATTACTCAAACATATCAAGTTGTATCTATTTCTGAATTATTACACATTATGAAGTGTATTTTCAATTTCATTCAAAAAAGCAGATGTAATAATTTATGATTCATATAAATTAATAAAAACCGTTTTGAAAATGAAAATGTTGTCGAATGAATGCTACGAAAGAAAATAATTATTTTAAAACATGAGTTTTATTAAACAGAGACAATGTTAATAATTTTAATTATTTTTAAATTAAAAGTGATAGTAAAGTGATGATAAATATACAAGGATTTAATTTTTTTATGCCGCTATTAATATATATCTTCAATTTTATAAAAGTCAGTGAGAATTTTAAAAATTTTAACTTCCGGTCGAATTATCTGACAGTAACCAAAATTATTGAAAACTAATATCTTCCTCAGAAAGCTTAGAGTCTTCACTTTAAGATGCTTTTTGGTTTTTTTTGTTTTGCATATATTTTAGATAAAGAAACTTTAGTTTTTCCTCGAACGCCTCGCTTGAATATTTGTATTCAGCGGCTTGGCGCGCGTGGAGTTTTCAAGTTCGCTTTCTTATTTTTAATAATTTTTTTATATTGATGCTGAATTTTTTTTCATATAACTTATAATATAACTTTGAGTAAAATTTCCTGCTCTTTCGGGTGGTACTATTAGTTTTTCGATTTTTCTATTTTATTTTTCGAGATATAGGGCAAAAACAAAATTTCCGATTTTGTTTTCGAGATTATGAACTTAGTATATACCCAAAAAACTACCAACGAGCCAAACAGCTATATCACATTTTATGAGAGGCCAAAATCTCTGACAACTGGACAAAGACCAAATAATGAAGAATATTAAGTATTAAATAAAAAAGGTAGAGGTTAGTCATTACAAGTTAAAAAGAATTTTATTATCAGAATGCGCGTCGCAGATAATTTAGCAGTGATGGCAAAGAGCGAACATATGGAACGAAGAGCTGAGAAAACATTATATGAAGATAAATATAGAAAGAACGACAATAATGGTCGCATCAAAAGAGAATTTTAGGATAAACATAATACTGAATGGGAAATAAGTAGAGCAAGTAGAAACATTTAAATACTGTCACAAATATGAAATATTTGTAGTAATTAGATCACATAATTATTTATTTGAATTCGCTGTAACTGTAATCTTAGTTAGTACTGACAAGGTCGATGTTCAATTGTCGGACATGATTGACAGGCTATGGTCACTAGATGTTTGGTGGTTGCCAGGTAACAATTGTTAAACAATTGAATGTTGGCCCATTGTCGGCTTAGGTATATAAGAGCGTTAGCTAGGAGAGGAATTCATTCAGTGAGTCAGTCAGTGATTCAGTACGAGCAACTGTAAGCGATATTGTGAACATACGAGTTTGTAAAGTGAAGATTTACACTGTAACCTGAGTTAAAAAATTATTTACAATAAAATTTGTGACAATACTTAGGGCACTGATCTCTAATATAACACTGGATTGGGTTTAGACCGTATTCTGGCATCTGAAAGCAGCCCAGGTTGAACGGCGGCCTTGACTGTAAAACTGAGGTTTTGTGTCACTATTCGGCGGCAAATTCAAAACACTTATAGAAGGCACTCGATGAAATTCAAAGTATAATGCAAGTAAGATGAAGAAATTATTCTCAATATATATTAAAATACATACATTAATAATCAACAAAAGTTAAAAATTGTTATAATAGTTGAAATATTTATTAATAGTTAAAAATATTTGTGAACTTTTTAGTGTCAGTGTTTTAACTATATTTTAAACATTGTAGTTCAGTATTATTTAATCCGTTCAATAGTTTTATAAATTTGACTATGAATTTACCTATATGAATAAATGAAGTGCATTTCCGCGATAATATTGCCTATTCAAAACTAATAATTTTAAATATCTACTACACATGATAGGAGAATAATAATACATTTAATAATCAAGATTTTATTGTTCGTAAGTAAGCACAAATTTGCAGTCCAGCGATTAATTTTGTGAGCAAGATATTTTATATTAAATTTGATATATCACTCAAATTTTTTATCATAACTTTGTAACATTGCCCAGAAATATGATTTTATTATTCATGATATTTTCAATTTAATCTAAAATTGAAAATCAAATCGTTTGATTACTTTAACATAATGAATTGATGTATCCTTCTAGGTCACCATAAAACCTGTAAAAAGTAATACTTCACTGAAAATAGGAATAAGTTATATCTTCAAACTTTTTCAGTTGAGTTTTTCTAATAAAATAAAACAATAACAATATTATGTATTAATATATCTACATTCTAATAAATAAACAAAATTTATTCAGTATAAAATTGCGTCCCAACACCATACTGAACTGTCACCAATTGACACAGAACCTCAGTTTTTGCCAAGATGGCGACGCTCAATTGGGGCCGCATTCCAGCGGCCTAAATCCAATCCAGTGTTATATTAGAGATCAGTGACTTAGGGGCAGCAATAAATAATAAAGGAAGCTTAGAGCAGGAAATAAATACGAGAATCCAGCAAACAAATAAAAATTTCCATACAATCAACAAGATTATTCTGAAAAGTAAACATTACGAAAAGGACAAAAATGACTTTATACAAAATATATGGTAGTGAATCATGGTTGATGAATAAGAGAGAAGCAAAATAAGGCGGCGGAAATGAAATATTTAAGAAGAGTGGAAGGAGTTATGATAATGGATAAAATAAAGAACGAATATATAAGAAACAGAGTACAAATTATAATGTCATAGAAAAAAACAATTGGCGTGGTATGGTCACCTATTAAAAATGCCCGAAGATAAACAAACAAAAGCAATGTGGAATACAAGAAAACAAGAAGAAAAGGTCTGGTCAATACCAAAAATTTTTTCAGAATTCTGTTGATCGTTTTTGGTTAAATTGAGGGTGCTGATTTCGAAACTAGCACTAGTTTTTTTTTTCTAGCAGCTCTTGTTTTTGGATTACATACATGCTATAAATTCTTACGAAAATGTATACTTTTACACACTTAAGTTGATTTGAATCCATACAATATTGTCTTTTATAGGACTTTCGGGAATAAGGAGCTTGCTCAAGGTCCCGACAAAGATTCCAGCAATAATATGCCATCATATAAGTGTCCCATCATCCTTGGTATCGTTCTTCCATAACTCGTATCTTGATGAAATCTTTCATCCTGTTCCTCACTAAAATTTCCAAGAGTTTTAGGAAATCGATCCAAGTGAGAATGTAAATGATGAACTTCAATGTTCTTGTTACACCTGTACCAATTGTAAATAGTTTTCTGACTTTTTGGATTTTAAAAACGAATTATTTCCATTTCCTCTTTTCGAGCTCATATGTGCTCAACAAAATTTTGGATTTCTGATCAACACTCTAATTTGTGGACCATCGAGAATACCTACTTTCAATTTTTCTGCACTTAGCTCAGGAGATTTGATAGGTAAGCAGAGCATTGATAATATAATTCGATTTCGATTTACTAAATGTGGATTCATCACATTTTGATTACCAATAACTAGTGACTCTCTCGATGGCCGCATTCTTGGAGTCCAGAGGTTTTTTTTATTTGTAATATATTTGCGATACTGTATTAAGGTATATTACCACAAATAAAACAAAAACTGTCTGGATCGTTCGTACAAGGTCTCCTCTCCGTAGTCATTGAAATATTCACTATTAAATTAACAGATGTGCTATCAGTTACTTCCAAACAAATAATAAATTCATTATTGAACCAGTGACTCTACATAAACGAGACTTTGTATTAATATTTCGGAAGGATTGGAGTGATCACAAAATAAAAATGAAGTATCAATACATTTATGTTCATTAGTTATCAATTTGGAATCTGAAAACTCCAACTGGAAATATAAGTCGCACTGCCTCCTTCGAAACAAAAAAAATTTTATTACAAAACCAGTGGTCCAATAATTATGAAACTTTGTATAAATATTAAAAAAGAATAGCAGTAAGTGTAAAATAATATGCAGTTGTCAATAAATGTTTGTTAATGAATTATAGACACAGAATCTGGAAATATCGGTAGACTTATGAGTCGGATTGGCTCCTTCGGAACAAATAATCAGTTCTTTTCTCAACCAGTGGTCTTAAATCAATAAAACTTTGTACGAATATCAAGGAAGCATAAAATTCATGATTGGTACGAATCGACTGTGTATTTAACCGCAGTTTGAAAAATAAAAATTGTAGCGTCTCCATGTACTGACCACATTGTTAACTTGTTTTCGCTTCAATGCCCTCTTTGTACTACTTTTGTGAGATTCGTAGAATACTTTAAAAAGTGTGAAAATAATGGTGACCACTTCAAAGATATTTTCCCTTTGTAAAAAAGAATAAATCAGAATTGTAGATTCAATTAAAATATGGGGTCTAAATCCAAACAATTGACCGATTTCTGTGTGCGATGCGTGTTTGTTTTGAGGGTGGTGTGTTTAAGAGACAATTGATCAAATATAAGACAATCTCCGGCTCGGGCCACACGTCACCGGATATCCGCAAACACCAACTGTCACCTCATACCGACAGCCATTACATGCCGCGCCGTGTCAATTCACCTGGTTATATTACCGGTTATCCGTTACCGGTTACAGCTACCGGTTTCACTTTACACGTACATTACGATGCGATATGTCGCGTCATTTGATCATTCAACACATGCGTCAAGCGGAGTGTGTCATCGGATCGTATGCTGATTAAAAAAAAAAAAATGGTGACTCATTCAGGAGAAATAGTCATAATACTTTATTATTATTTAACATATTGAATAAAGCTTTTTAAAGCACAAATCAAATGCGACTATTTTAAGATGGTGGATTTTAAAAAGCTCCAAATCACGATTCATTTGAGAAACGACCGCTTTCCGGTGGTTTCTCATTAGCTAGAGCGCTGTAAAATATTACAATTAACAAAATTTCTTAATAGAATACATTTCTTTTGAGGTTAAGATCTGGGGGAATTGTGTTCAAGTCACTGGACGTTGGCAATAGTGTCAGAATGACAGCTGTCAATGTTATAACGAAAAAAATAGTTGACAATATTATATGAGTAAAAATCAAGTTCCTAGTCGCGTAGAAATAATTATAACAAGCGTTTTACAGTTTGGAATACCAAGAAAAGCCAATGTTTGGTATTTTATTTTATAAAATAAATATTTTTGTTCCATTTGATTAAATTTTGAGTTTTTCCTTCACAGTTCAACAATCAACACAATAACGCTCTTCAATCACTGAATCGCCCCCTGCTGGACAAGACAAAGACAGGTTCAATTTATGAAAAAAGACAGAAATATCGTATTGTGTGTGTGGTTTTATTTTGTCACCGTGGTCTTTTCTTGTCTTCCGGTAAATTTTTACTTGTTTAAGGATTGCCGGGGATTTTCTTCGTTTAGAGAAGCTGCATTGGGGCTGACACGATGAGATTAAAGTGACTTTACCGAAGAAGAGGAAAGGGGAAAATGGATGGAGTCTTTGTGTAGAGTGCTTTTATTTTCCATTTTTCTTAAATGAATTATGTTATGAAATACGTGGAACTAAATTTACTAAAATATATTGAGTTTAAAAACTCATTGCCAATGTTTTATTTTATTATATTATTGAAAAACTAACCTTTTGCAGACATTCCCTTCCCGTGACCATTCAAAACGATCCTAAGTTATCCTATTTTCAACCACAACGCACAATTTAAGTTAAAACAAATAAATACGCAATAAATTCACCATTGAATATACTTGATTTCACTACAAAACAAGCTTAAAAAAAATGTTAATATTTAAGATCCAAAAGGCACCCGACAACTATTTAACATATTTTGTACAACCAGAAACACAACTTGTTTAAACTTATACGTAATTGCACCTGCTGTAACAAATTTGGTACAAATTAAAATGAATGGAATAGTATTAAAATTAATAATTGGTACAGTCGTCAAAAAAGTTTTTGAATGTATCAAATATTTTAAAATTAATTTTATAGTTCAATTCAGTTAAGAATAATTGGACGATTTGAGCCTTAAATGCAGATTTTTGAAACAAGTTTGCTGGAAATGAATTAAAGAAATAAAGTAAACAAATATATTTACAGTCAAGTGATATTTTTGTATTTTGGCCAATCAGAAGGCTTAAATCGTAGTCCCATTGGACCGTTCTTACCTGAAATGAACTATAAATTGCAAATATAAATAAATAACATCTGTCATATTTTTGATTAAATCTCAAACCCTCAAACCAAATATTAGCAGATCTTTTATTTCGTGAAGAAAATAGACATTAACAAGCAACTAATGAGTTCTAGTGTCTCTCGAGACCCGAAAGCAGAAGCCGCAGTTTATCGCATCGGATAATTGGTGGCTGATGCAGAGCTAAGCCCCCTGGGGTTTACGCTCTCCAAAAGATGCGACAAATAGGGGTTTAATCATTTTTAGGAGCAAATTGCACTAAACAAAGAGAAACTGAAGTTGACAAAATTATCATTTAAATTCACAAATTTCAAAATACCATCAGACTAAAAGTAAATTTTTAGGATTTAGACCCTACTGAACCCAAAAAACAATGAAAATTTACACTGTAACCTGTGTTAATAAATTATTTACAATAAAATTTGTAACAATATTAAAGCTTTTTATTTATTAATGGAACTTTTTAGTTTTTTGCGTTTATTTTATAAACGGTAGTATTAATCATAAAATATAAAAGAACTGAAATTGATTCTGGAGTAATTTGGAACAACATTTACCTGACATATTTATTCAAAATTATTAGCGGTTCATTTATTATTATTAAAAATTGAATTGAACATGCGAAGAAATAACAATAATAATTATAATGTGAAGCAGTGGCCGCGGAAGTAGGGGGCCAAATGCCCCCCTAAATTCAAACGGGGGAGCCGCGCCTCCTCCAATTTTACTACTTTGTTTTTTTCTCAAATGAAAAAAAAAATTACCGGAGCACAGCATAAAAGTATTTTTTATCACGCTTTTATTAGTTCCATCTGTATGTACAATATGTTTGTATGTTTGTTTGTAACGGAATTTTTGAACGCGATTTTTACCCACTTCGAAATTTCAGATTAAGGTGAAACATCACTCGGAAGAACTATTTTAGCGCGAAATTTGAATTGATGAATCTTGTAGCAATATGTTTGATAAATACTTTCTTATAATAAATTAACAAAGTTTTTAATGGCGTGTATATTCAAAATTAGATAATTTGTCAAAGTTTCATTGTGTCTGCAATAAATCCGTATAAAATTAGTGCTAACATATAGAATTAGCATGCAAATCCTATATCTCAGAGACTTTGATAACAACTTATCTGGAAAAAATATATATACTAGGCGCTATATTTGCAGTTATCATATAAAAAATTTCATCAAAATTGAACTTGATAATTTCGAGAGAAAAAAAATTAGTGCTAAGAATATTAATTTCTCAGAGATTATCCCGTTTTTTTGGGACAAAATTTGGTAAACTTATAGATGACATTATTCTGCAGAGTGCTGTGCAAAAATTGTTGATTTTTATTAATTAATATTCCGTTTATAACCCTTTCTGTGCACTTCTAAAAGTATAATATTTATATTGAAAATTGGAGGAAAATCAAAGTCTTGTATCCAGGAATTATATATATTTGAATAATTAATTTTTTTTGACATCGGCCACTGGATTTTGGGCTCAAAATTCTAGATATTTTGGGTACTTCTCTGATGTACATTTACATTTTTTTATTCCCTGCAAGGTTAATTAAGACAAAAGTAATTATATTCCATGGCTAAATATTTCTTGGAGATAATATATTTTTTTGAGAGTCGTAAGATTCCAAGTTTTTGAGAAATTATTTTTTTTTTGTTCAAATCATAGATTTTGTTATGAAGAAACGTCAAATGAACAAAAAGAAATATATTTGTTATATCTAAAAATTATGAGCAATGTTTTACAATATTTTCCAGAGTTTCAGCGGCTGTATATTTCAAAATAATAATTTAGGAAAATATTCTTCAATTTCTTTTCTACTTCTTTTATTAGTGTGAATATGACTCTTACTAGTTGATTTGTTCTGTGGCGCTATCTAGTATCCAAATTTTGTATTACATGACAAGTGTCAAAGATTAATTTTATCATGTATTTATTCATTAGAGAATAAATAGCCTATGGCTGATTTTAGTAACAAAAACCATTTTGAATATCTGCTTCTGGCTGTGTGTGTAGTTTTACCGATCTTGTCACACTAGTAAGAAAAATGGTTCGGATTCCAGGATATTTGACAAATTTGACTTACAATGTTACAGTAGGTTCATTGGATAAATACATTAAAAATCAATCTTCAAATCTAATTTTGTAAAACTGATCTCTTTTAGATTTCTAAATACTACTATAGCTGGAAGTGTACAGATAAGAATTTCAAGTTATCAATATCATATTTCTCAAGAAAGCGACAAAATATTTCATTTATGTCCATCAATTATTATTGGGATCTGTCATTCTACAAATAATAATACTTGATCTGAATCTGCATTGCTCTAAGGCCCGAGATATTCACCTTCAAATAAATTACAAGTATTAATTTCTTAGTGAATACATCAAGGGTAAATACTTTAAAGAAAACATAGACTAACAGCTTCAAATTTTGGTCTAGTCTGTAAGCGAAAACTGCCTGTCGGAGCCCTAGTAGAAAACATACCATATGTTCAAAATCTATCTACTAGTACTACAGAATGGGGTAAGAGTCATGAGCAAGTAGCAATACACAATTATGAAAATGTAATAGGTGTTACAGTTGCACATTTTGGACTGAAGGTAGCATCGAGCAATTCTTCTTTGAAGTAATAACTGATCATCAGGCAAAAACATTTAACGGTGCTCGCTAAGGCGACATGATAATCAGGAGTCTGTATGTGCCAACAAAGTCGTGGAGATCATTTGCTCTATATAATATTCCATACATAATCCTTGTACTGTATACTTTACGGTTCAATAAAAAATTCATAATTTTCAATTTAAAACCAGTTTTCTATCAAAATTAGATAACCCTTTTTACTTTACCTTATCCTTTATGATTCAATAAAAAACATGTTACTATCAAAATTAGTTCTTGCGTAATTTTGGGACATTTTTATATCATAATTTCATATTCTCATTATGAATAATTTCATTAAAACTTATGTCTTTGAAAAATGATTTTGTATGCGAGCATTAATTTCCGTAAATTTCTCTATAAAATGTTTTTCTTCTGAAATGTCAAATTTGAATTCTTGTGTATCACGCCGTCATCACTGATCTTCCATAAGCCTCACTTACTCCAAAACAAGATTAGACTAGACAGAGATAGTTAGTATTTCCGGGTGATGTTTCATCTTAAATTGAAACTTTGCACACCTTATCAAGGGACCGATGGCAATACAATAATTTGATAAGTTTGTCCCATCTTGACCAAGATCTTCAGAAACAACGATTTTCACCTTAAAATCATAGTCTGTACCGGCTAGATTTACCGACTTTCCGTTTCTTCAAATTTATAAAAAGTAAATACAAAACAATTAACTTGGAAACCAAAAAAAGTCAAATAAGGATATTTTGAAATAAAATAGTTTGAAGAACTCGCTTTAATGGTAAACCGAACTAAAAAGTAAGATAGATATTTAAGATACAAGTGTGAGAAGTCATTCTTTACAGCACGAGCGGCTCGGTTAAAAATACGAGCGAAGCGAGTGTTTTCGAAAGCTCCGTGAGTGCATTAAAGACTTTTTACACGTGTGAAATCGTGCAATAAAAGTGCAATAAAAGTGTGCCATGTAACTTCTTGCTCAGATTTGCATGAAAGTCTTTTTTTATAACGCTTTTATTAGATTCACCTGTATCTATGTAACGGAATCTTTGAACGTGAATTTCACTCACTTAGAGACGTCAGATTAAATTAAAACTTTGCATACTTTTCAAGGATCGATGACAATACAATAATTTATTAAGTTCATCTCATTATTCTGATAAAGATCATCAGGAATCAGGTCAACTTTGATCCGCTGTGCGAGCGAGGCGAGTTCGGGTAATTTTAATAACAAATAATTTTTTTATAGCAAATCGAACTAAAAAATATAAAATAAAATATAGTTTAAAAAAACTAAAAAACACGCTCTCATGGAAAACCGAACTAAAAAGTAAAGAATAATTTTTAATATAAAAATAAAGTAATTGACGAGAAAATTAATGTTATTGTGAAAAAAGAGGAGGATCAGTCCTCATCACCTTGTTCTAAATTTTCTGACATATTTCTCTCCATGTCTTCCTATCTTCTGTTTTCTCCTTCCATTTCTCTATTCCTGCTGTACTTAGATCTGCTTCTACTTCTTGTAGCCACATCGACCTGGGTCTGCCTCTTCTTCTGTTTCGGCCTGGTTCCCATTGTAAAATTGCCCTTACGGTGCTCCTTCTCTTTTTCTCCATATGTGTCCTAACCATTTCGTCCTCTGTTGTTTTATTTTCCTTACTATATTCTCTCCTTATAGTTCTTGTTCTATTTCATTATTCATTCGTATTCTATATTCGTTTTCTGTCGTTTTTACTAGTCCTGAAATAGTACTCACTATTTTTCTTTCTACTATTCGTAAATCTTCTTCGTCTTTTTTGGTCATTGTCATTGTTTCTGCAGCGTACATTATTATCGGTCTGATTATTGTTCTATATACTTTTAATTTTGTTTTCTTTGTTAGATTTTTATCCTTGAGTGATTTTTTATTTGTGTAAAAGGCTCTGTTCGCTGTTAATATCTTCTCTTGGATTTCTGTTTGCCTGTCTCCTTTATTTAATAGCATAATGCCTAGGTATTTGAATTTATTCACCTCCTCAAACTGTATTTTATTATTCATTATTTTCGTTTTGTTCTCATTGATTTTTAAGCCCATTTTGTTTCCTTCTGTTACTATTTGTTCGACCATTTCTTTCAATATTTTCCTATTTTTTGTTGCCAATATGCTATTATTTGTTCGCCTTTAGTTCTGAGTGTTCCTTTGTTCAAATTCCTCATCACATATTCTAACGCTATGTTGAACAGAGTTGCCGATGGTGTATCTCTTTGTCTTATTCCTTTGTTTATTTCGAATTCCTGAGTTTCTCCTTTTTGTGTTTTAATTGTGGTTGTTGTTCCACTTAATGTCATCAAGATTCTTCTAGGGCTGTCATAAGTTTTACTCTTTTGATCGAGTCAAACGCTTGTTTGAAATCAATGAATAATAGATCTATGGTCATTTTATATTCATGTGCTTTTTCTATTATCTGTTTAACTGTATGTATAGCATCTGTTGTTGATCTGCCTGCGTGAATCCGCACTGATGCTGTCCTATTATGTTTTCTGTGTCTTTCTGGACTCTTTTTTGTATTAGTGTTGACATTATTTTATATGTCGTGTTCAGTATAATTTTCACATGTTTGTTCATCTCCTTTTTTGTGAATTGTGACTATTTGTCCTCTTTCCCAATCCTTTGGCATTTTTTCTGTTCTCCACACCTTCATTATAAGTTTATATATATATATATATTCGTGTAGTTCATTTCCTCCATATTTTATTAACTCTGTGTTTATTCCATCTTTGCCTGGAGCCTTCCCATTTCGCCTGCTTCTTATTATTTCTCTGACTTCTTCTTTTGTTGGTTCTTCTAATACTCCTTCGTCCGCAATTTCATCTTGTGTTGTAATATTCACGTTTTGTTGCGGTTCTGTTAGCAGGTTTTTCTACCCATGTTTTCTTATATCGTTCATCGTTTCCTGTTTTGTTGCCCTTTGCGTCTGTTATACAATAGAATTTTGGTTTGTATGTTCTTTTTTGTTCATTTATTTTTTTATAGCATTGTTTTGAGTTTCTATTCACACTTTCTTTTTCAATATCTGTTATTTTATCGTCTATCCAATCTTTCTTGTTTTTTCTTAGAATTTTACAACATTTCTTCCTTATTTTTTTATAATCTTCTATCCTATTTGTATTCATCCACTTCAGTCTTGCATTTTTCTTTCTTGGCACTCTTTGTTGAACCATGTTTTTTTATTTTCTTGTTTTTCTTCTCCTATCCATTTTTTTGCAGCTTGGTTTATACAGTTTTGTATCTTATGCCACTTCTTCTCTACATCGTCTTCTTCTTCATATTTTTCTTTGATGTGTTTCGCTATTTCTTCTTCGTACTTTTTCCTTGTGTCTTCATTGCTAAGATTTAGTTTTCTTGCTTCTGTCCTTCTGATTTCCTCTTACTTTTTGTTGAAGACTTGCTATTACCATAAAGTGGTCTGAATCCGCGCATGCTCCCCTGTATGATCTTACATCTGTTATATCTGATTGTTTTCTTCCTGTGATTAGTACGTGGTCTATTTGTGTCTGGGTTACTTGGTTTGGCGATATCCAAGTTATTTTATGTATTTTTGGATATTCATGTTTTGTACTACTTATCATGTATTGTATATTTTCCTGCTACCTGCTTTATATGATCTTCTTTTCCTATTTGAGCGCTGGAATCTCCTAATAGTAATAGGATGTCTTCTTTTGGTACTTTTTCTAATTTTTCATAGAATTTTTCTTTTATTTCTGTCTTTGCGTTTTCTGTCGATGCATATACGTTTATTATTGACAACTTGAAAGAAGTTGTTTCTATTCTCACATAGGCTAATCTTTCATTTATTGGTTCAAACTCTATCACTTTCTTTTTTAATTTACCCGTTATTAAAAAAGCCACCCCGTATTGTCCTTGTTTTTCATCTCCTGAATATTGTAATATGAAGTCTTTCTTCTCTATTACTCCTTTTCCCTTCCATCGAGTTTCTTGTATTGCCGCTATGTCAATATTATATCTTGATATTTCTGATACTATTTCTTGCATCCTCCTTGGTTGTAGCATTAATTACTTTATTTTTGATAAATTTTATAAAATCAAAACCTGATAAAATTCACAAAAATACAAATTCAAACCATCATCCTTAATAGGGCAGCAACCGTAGACACGTGTTTCGTCCTTATTAGGACTCTTCAGTACTTTATTTTTACTTTTTGGTTCGGTTTACCATGAAAGCATGTTTTTAATTTTTTTAAACTATATTTTTTTACTTTGAGAATGATGTAAAACACTATCACTTTTTATGCGATCGTAGATAAATAAATTTTATCATAAGGATAAAAAGATCAACGAGAATGAAGGAAGGGGGTAACCAAAGAAGTTTGTCTTCCCCCCTCCTTCCGTCAGGAAATACTTCCACGGTCCCTGATGTGAAGCAGAATTAATATTACTCATATTCGTTCGTCAACTTTTTTTTTTAAGTAAGTAAAAATGTCAAAATAGCTATTTATGTAATTAGTATATAATATAGAACTTTATTGGACGAGCCGCTGGATATGGACGAGCGAGCAGCGCGAGCGAGTCTAATAAGAAAGGCGAGTCTAAGTTTGTTTATGTATGAATTACATACAATGCTTTATGTTCGACTGGTCTAAAGACGCAGGATATCTTCTAAAAATATTTCTTAATTCCCCTATACAAAAATTCGCTAAGTATAACTTGGTGTGCTTTGCTAGTGTTGCTGTCGTTGCTGTTGTTACAATTGTTTTTACTGTTTGTTTGCAGATGTCAAAAATATTAATTACAATTTAATAGAAGAAATAGATACTTCAGAAAGTGTAGAAGAGAATAAACATAATAGAAAAGAATAAATGGATACTTCAGAAAGTGTACAAAAGAATAAATACGATAGAACAGAATAATTTTTTCTTGACAATGACAGCTCCGTCCAATTATATAAAGTAAAAATCCTAGTCCAATTAAGGTTGTTAAGAAAGAAATCAAAGTATATGAGAATTTATTCAAATTTTTACAGTATATTATTTATTTAGTGAAGAATATTCTGGCAAAGTTTGAACTCAATCTTGTTTCTAGTTAACGAGATAAAAAATGTCAAAGTTGCTGTTCGGTGACATTGCGTTAATGCACGCGACGTGTTTCACATTGATTTATACGTCATTATCTCGACTACCTGAGATGACAATATTACAAAAAATCGTCAAAATATCTACGAAAGTCTTATAAACATGTGTACCAAGTTTAAAAAAAGTCTTGTTTATAGTTCCAGAGAAAATTGAATTATTACTCAAAAAACTGTACAAAAGCTACTTAAATTTAGTAAGTTATCATACGCTTGGCAACGTCGCCGCATGAGATGAAATGGGAAGAGTGTATGATTAGGATAAACAAGATTTTTTATCATTTCCCTGACTTGACGGTACACTGATTGAGTAACCCATTTATTCTTCCATCGATATTAATTTTTTTGATGTAGATTTATCATCAATAAGTTTGTTTGGTTATGAAACGCAGTACCACTACTAGACGTCAGATGTCAAAAATATTTCCCAAAAGTCTACAGCGTTGCGGACTATACATATCATATTGTAGCTTTGTTAAAATATAAAAAAAGAATGTTTCAACGGATAGAAGCTCTTTAAAAGAATAGAATAAGGAACCAAATCATTCAAAATCATGTATTTTCAACCGAAAACAAACATTTCTATTAGTTATAATCATTGAAATTTTGTTTATTTGAAGTTGGCAATGAATGTTTATCCTATGTATTTAGCATAGAGCAGGGTTCCCACCACAGCTTGACCCCACTCTCTTCTTAACAACCTTAAGTGGCATATTATGAGCACCAAATGCAACCATAAACTACATGATTATGATGCAATCGAACATAAATGATATTTGAACGATTGTTAATTGTCTTCTCACAAGTTATTTAAATGTCAAATTTGTTATCAATTTAAAGCTCTCAAGGAGATAAGTTTAGTAGAAATCTTTTGATTGTCAATTGTCAACTTGATCAAATTGTGCCAAGTTTGGGATCAATTAAAGCAACTGGACATTTATGGCCATTGTATAATAAAATAGTGATTTCGTATGACCGCCATATGTCACTTTAAAATATGCAATTAATTGACACGACACTAAATTTATAAAACAACAATGACTGGCTATAAAATTCATGATTCGTTCGTGATTAAAGCTTGCATCTAAAGAGACGTTTATAAAGTATGGAAACCAGTTAGTTAAATGCCATTTTAATTACGGCTGCAGAAACAAAACACCTGAAAAGATTTTTTTCTGTATTAAAAAATTTGTATTAAAATATATATTACATTTTGGAATCACAAAATTGCCCTAGAAAATATTTACAAAACTTATGTCAGAGTCAATTTTTTTTTACGTTTTGGTACATTTGGACTCATATCAGCAATTCGTAATTTTTTTAAAGCTTTCGGAGTACCATCTTCAGCCTTCCTCTTCTTAATCTAAATATAAATAAACTTAATTGATTCGTAAAGTAAAATAAAAATGCACTCACATTTGAATTTGTTTCTTCTTCAACACCTATTTCTACATCAGTCTTTTCTACAGAAGTAAAAACAAAATTTTTCGAATTTTTCGGACCGTTTATAATTGCTGTAGCTTTGGTTATTTCAGCAAGTCGTAATAAAGTCATTTCGCTTCTTTGAAGAAACGATCCTCTTTTGTTCTAAAATAAACACATAAAATAATTGATACAGCAAATCAAACTCAATTACTTACTATAAAAGAAAATGGCAGTTTAATATCATCAGACTTTGCTAATGTTTCAGCCACTGGAGTCTTTTTTTGAGATAAATTTAAAGAACCACTCGAGCATTTCAAAGATTTGAGTCCTAATTTTAAAACCTGACTGTCATTTACAAAATCTTCTTCTTCGTTTTGTTGGGACTCTCTTTTTTCTTGTTGCTAAAGCAAATAATAATGTAACAAAACATAAATTGGATTTAGAAATATTTACTTCTTTTAAAAACACTTCCCGTTCATGGCGCATTTTTCTCCACTGCAACTCGCTCTCCATTTCTTCAAATTCTTCTTCATCATCTTTGGGTTTATCTGAGTCGGCTGTCCAAGCCATTGAATCTAAAAATTTAATTATAATATTAATTAGTTCAATAAAATGGCATTTTTCACTAACCGGCATTTTTCCATCTGAATTTTCGTTCTCTGCCGGCTCCATGCAACTCTCCATCTTCTAATAAAAGTTCTTGAAGCATTTTGACTTCCCTTTGATCTTCATCAAGGACATTGCGCCTAAAAAAAATTCCATTAGATATTTATTTATTCAAAACATTTATAACTTACATATGCATCCTTTCCAATTCTCTTTGCACTTTCGTCTCGTTAATCTTTTCCTGGTCCCCTTCTTCAATTTCATATTTATCTAAATTCTTCTCATCTTCGTCTTCACTGCCCCAATCAGATTCGGAAAGTTCAGCTTCATTTTCAAAGAAATCCGACGCCTTCTTCACAGGTTTATCTTCAAAATCAACATATTCAATTTCATTTTCTTCCGAATCGTAATCTACATTTTTGTTTTTTTCAGTATCTTCTTCATTTTCTTCAAATTCGTCTGTTTGTGACCGATCTTCTAATTCATCTTCATCAGTGATGCTAATATCGTCAATAACATATTTCTTCTTCATTTTGAGCCTTTTCTTTTTTGGCGAAGAGTTTTCTTTATCTTCGTCTTCCGATGATGAAGCAATAATCATTTTAAAGGATTTTGATGTACTTTCTTCAGTTTTTTCTTTTATTTCATTGTTCAAATCACCTGGCGTTTCACTTTCAATTGTTAGATTATAATTTTGCGAATCTTCTTTCAAAAGAAGATCTAAACTTTGAGTTGGTTTCATTAATAAAGACAAATTTTCGTTCGTTAATGATTCACTTTGAGTGCATTCAGAAAAATCTCCGGAACAAATATTTAAAAGCTCGCTTTCTTGGGTAGTAAAATCCTTTTTGGCTTGTGTTGTGAATTTTCCTGAGCATAAATTTTCCAACTCATCCAAATTATCTTCTTGATCGGTGAATAATTTAGTTTTGATGCAGTGTGATTTTAAAGGCGACGGTTCCGGGGGAAGAAACTGATTCACGTTGGGGGAAGCATGAAATGACTGAATAATTTTTTTTATAAATTAACGTACGATTTATTTATTTATATTTATACTTACTTTAGTAGCAGAATTCATTCCTTGTAAAGCTGTTAGATGTAAAGTTGGAGTCAATAATGATGTAAGATCATTTTTTTGAGTTATAGGTTTACAGGGTGTTTTTTCTAAACCGTTTGAAGGTTGCTGGTAAGCTGGAAATTCATCATTGTCTTGTTCGTTGTCCTCCCCTGAAAAATTTCATTATTATTAATATTTAATTAATCTTCAATGCACAAGAACTTAATTACGAAACCAAATATAAATTTCGAAATGTGCTATTAAACTATTAAAAAATTACAGCCAATTTACTCATTTTTATAAAAGTGACAGCTGAAACGTGCTAGGTGCTGCCATCTTACAGCAAAACCCCAATATATTAAATAGTTTCGAAGATTTATTCCAAAATTATTAACTAAAATAAAATATTTCGATTTTGTATGTTTTTGCCTAAAATATTTAGCGCAAGATTTGTATTAATTTTTTTTGTAGACTGTTTATTTTAATGCACAACTTCTCTTAATAGAGTACGTAGCTTTTAAGGTTAAGATCTGGGGGAATTTTGTTTAAGTCGCTTGAAGTTGGCAATAGTCTGAACGTCACAGCTGTCAAAATTATAATAATTTTTTTTTTTAAATATATAATATAAATATAATAGAATATTTCTTACAAGTTGTGGTCTTCAAAGGTGTTTGTGATGGAAACAGCTCAGCGGAAATCCCGGCATTATTTTTTTCTGTGCCATTACTAGATTCCGGTCTACTTTTTGTATCATCATCCGAATCATCAGCAGGTGTAATAATCCTCCGGAGCGGTTTTTTATCTAAATTAGCTTCTTGATCCTCTGAATCTTCTGATTCATTATCTTCAATATCTTCTACATTTTGTTGGTCATCAGATTCTTCTGCCTCTTCATCAACAAAAGCTGATTTCATTCTTGGTTTCTCTTGTATTTCAAAATCATCTTCCTCCTCTTCTTCTGAAGATGAAGAAGGATCTGTCAGCTCTTCCTCCTCTTCATTGTCCAATATTTTACCACAAAGTTCTTTTTCTCCTATAAACGCGTCATCTTCTTCATTATCAATTCTCATTTCTTCTTGTTTCTTTTTAAGCTCTTCCAATCTCTGCTTCATGATTTGTTCTTCAATATCTGTCTTCAATTTCTTCTTTCGTAATCCGGGGGTCTGATTTTCTTTGGCAAGATCTTCTTCAGTATCTTCGACCAAATTTATGGTTTCTGTTGTTATATTTGCCCCTTCAACTTTTAAAATATTAAATCCGGACTTTTTTTGAGTAGGTTTAATAGTAGTATGATTTAAAAATCTTTGCATTAAAGAGTTGACACGTTTTGATCTTTGAATATCATCATCAAAAACTATAAGTTCATTAGGCCCTCCGCTTAATCTTGGCTGTAAATTGCCCTTTAAAGCTACCAAAGGGTTCAACTGTTTTAATTTTATTTCAATTTCAGCTAATTTCTTCTTTTTTTCTTCTTTAGCGTTGAATATTTGAGTAGCTATTTCAACTTGTGACGACGGTAATTCTAAATTTAGCTCTGATTGCTCATTTAACGAGGATTCTTCTTTTGGTTCAGTGTTTTCAATGGATAAGGGCAGCTGAGAGGCAGAATTAAAAATATTTTTCTCTAAAATGAGACGCAATTCTTTCAATTTAGCTTCTTTATCTTCATCAGTGATTTCATTTAAATTTGTATCTTCCTTACTTTGGTCAGAATTTGTTATAGGAATTTCGTGTATTTCTGATTGATCTTCAATTGTTTTTGCTTCTTCATTTGTTTCCATTTCTTTATCAAACTGTATTTCTTCGCTATTTTGTGCTTCAAGTGATTCATTTTGATTTTCAATTTCAATCACTTCTTTGATATTCTGTATTTTATTTTCTTCATTTTGTATTTCTTCTTCAGCTTTATCCGCGTTAGTTGCATCTTCTTCAAATACTTTTTCGGTTTCAACCTGAAGAACAATCTTTTGTATTTCTTCATCCACATTCATTTCTTCTGCTTCATTTTTTTCAGGCTCTGCCTCAATCTCTTCTTCACTTTCACTTTTATAAAACTGCTCAATTTCCTTTTCTTTTTCTTTCAATTTCTGCTCAGCAGTTTTCAGGTTTCTATTCAACATTTTTATGCTCAAACCAGTTGGAGTATTTGGAGGTGCTTTGATGGTTCTATTCAATAAAGATCTTCTATTTAGGAATTCTTGTAGTGTATGCTGTTTGGGCCGATGGTACGGAAGATGTACCCTAGTTTCTCGAACCATTCTTTGACTTTCAGATAGAATCTGCTGCCTTTGTTCTAAAGCTTCTTTTCCGGTCATTTTTTGCTCATTAAACTTTTTGGTACGTTTTTGTTTTATTATATTTTCTTTCGATATGTGATCATCTGGTTCTTCGGCAGAACTTTCGGAATCACATAGATCTTTTAATCGCACTAATGTTTTTTCCTGTTCGGTATCAATATCTGTTTGAAAAGTTATATTTGTGGGACCATTTTCTTGATTAGTCTCATCTTCACTATCAGAATCGCAAATTTGAAGAAGACGTGACTTCTTTTTTATTTGGTTTTCATCAGTATTCTCATTTATTAAATCCATTCGATCTTCATTTGTTTTTTCGGTATCATCTTTCTTCATTTCATTTGTTATTATTAAGTTTTCATCATCTGAATCACTGTCTATTAAAGCCATCCGATTTTTATTTGTTTTTCCAATTACTTCGGTATCATCTTTCTTCGTTTCATTTGTTTTTATTGAGTTTTCATCCTCTGAATCACTGTCTAATAAAGTGAAACGTTTTTTATTAACACTTGCGTTATCCATTTTTGAAGTTTCATGTATTTCATCATTTTCTGAGTCGCTATCAATTAAATTTAATCGTTTTTTATTTGATTTGAGGTTTATTTGTGACACATTTACTTCTGGATGATTTGAATTCGATTTTTGTGCATCATCATTTGAAATATTGTCTATTAAATTAGTTTGTATATCAGAATTCTGTTCTGCGGGTATTTTATTGTCGTCACTAGTTGTAATTTCTAATAATTCATCTGATTTTTGTAACGTTGTTACTACAATTTCTGTTGCTTCAGATTCTTCAACCAACACTTTTTCGGGTATGTCATGAGGCACAGGAGCTTCTATATCAGTCATTTTGACTGTATTGCACTTTGTTTTTATTTTAAAGTTGTTATAAATAATAAAAACAACAAGTTTGTCACAGGTTATAAAAATCTATTTATTAGTAAATGCACTGCTTGTAATATAAACTAAATCAAATTAAAACGTCTAACAATAGCACATTTTAGTTCTATATTATTTAAAAGCCAATAAATTGTTCATAATTCAAATTATTTTCAACACTTCACTTGGAGCAACTTTGGCGCCTTTTACACTAACCTCTTGCTGTCATGTCAATGTAGTTCCTGAAAAGCTCGCAATGGCGCCAGCTGTCAAGAACCAAAATTTTATTTAAACTTTAATTATTTAATTCGCACAAAAAAATAAATAAATATAATCTGAATTCACCAAAATTAATAATATTTTATTTAATAAACAGCATTTTTGTTTATTCCCAAGTTATAATAAATAATTATATCCGACGTACGTCGATTCTTCCACCATTAACTGAGAAATGTCATAAATACACAACTGTAGAAGAAATCTGTGATTCCAAACATATTTATCAATTAAAAAGTGATTAAAACATATTGAAATATCATTTACTACTTCTTATAATATTCAAAATATCATAAATATTTGTTAAATATATAAAAAATGGTTGATTTAAGTGGCGGTCAAGACGGGCCCATTGAACATGGGTTTTCCAATACTGTTTTTATAATTCCGGGAATTATTTTCATCTCATTATCAGGTAGTTTTTACAATTTAATAATATTAAGATGGATATATGCCTAATTTCAATAGCAACCAGTAGTTTTTAATTGCTACAATCATTTATTTCTAATGTGACATATGTAGTAAATAATTTAATTGTATTTAAACTAAGATCTCTTATCTTTAATATTATTTGGAGGAAATGTATGACACGTACACGAATACTTCCAATAGTTATAATCTTTTAATAGACTATGATAAGACAGCAATAAATTACTAGTTGATTGTTTTCAACTGTTTAAGTCAAAGTTTGGTAAGTTAACAATTTTTTATTGATTCAATATTAAAGCCGTGCAAAAAAAAAATCAAACAAATGTTATTTTTAAACTTTTTTGATTATGCAATTTATATTAATCTGCATTTTGATAACTCCTTATTCATCAAATTTATTTTCATTCCAACACTTTTAATTAGTGTTCCACGTAGTCAACAGTTCTGAAATTTTTATAACCGTAAGTACAAATTAAATCCCAAATTTTATTTTAAAATATTGGCTTTATTCAATAAATTTAACAAATTAGCCATGCGGTTTTTGTACACTTTTATTTGAATTATTTTTAATTTGCTTGTTATTTTACCATCTTCGTGGCTAGATGGATCTCCTGCAAGGCGTCCAAGACATGGACAAAAATATTGATGCAGGGGATGACTCCAAGTTGCCTAATATGGCTGACATGCCTCTTCCATCAGTTGAGGACCTCCTGAAGGCTCTTGACGGTATGACAGGGATGTCAGAAGAAGAGAAACAACAACTTAGAGAAAGTATTATGAATCCGGCTTCCATGGGGTTGAATCAAGGAGGATTTCAAAATTATTCGCAGTTTTTTGTCCTAATTGGCTTGTTGATATTTATTGGTTTAATTTTTGGTAAGAAAATAAAATTCCACAATCGTTAATAAAAATATCAATATAAACACTCAAAATTAAATCCTTTAAAAACGTTATCTTATCGCTCACCTTTAGCTAAAAACTTTATTTAGTTTATATTTGAAGCACGGTTTAGATAAGTTGTAAAATGAATGACGATTTACAAAAAATACAAAAACTCAAAGACCAGTTGGGAAAAATCGCTGGAAAAGTTGATATGTTGTTGGACATGGATGAAACGGACCAACAAAAGTTTATGGATAATTTAAAAAAGTTTGTACATAGAGATAATACTGGATGGAATAATTTATTTATTTTGGTACTACTGGTTGCTATTGTTTTTTCCGTACTTGGTAAGATAAAAATACTGACCAAGCGAATAATGTAGAATAAATCATATAAAGATTATTTTTGGTGTATTTCATCAATCACGAGATGTGTTGCTTATTTTTTGTACTGTTTCAGTCTTCTTCGGCTACAAGCTGTACAAATCCCTAACGGATAAGGAGAGAAAACGAGACGAAAAGAGAAAAATGAAGCAAATGAAAAAGAAAAAGTAAACGAAGTAAACGTTCAATCATTCGACGACATTCCATTCGGTTGTGAATTGCTTTCAGAGTCTTCTATGTTGTAATACATTGTTCATTTCTTTATAATAATTTATCTATGACGTTAAAAAAGTTGAAATATACTGATAAAATTCACTTATATTTGTTTAATTTATCAAATTTCGTACAAAATACCTACTTGTCTTCAACTAATTACATTTACATTTATTACAGTTATTAGTTATTGTCAAGAACATTCATCAGGCAAATATGACTCACAATTGACTGCTTTTTAGTTACTTCACATTTCGAGATCCACTGAACGAATTTTTATAAAACCTTTTGGAATGTGTCGGAAGGTGACGATTAGAATTTTGTACGATTATCGAAAAGAGATACGTTTAAAGAACTTCGGAGATTGTAAAATTGGTATGATAGAAGTTGACAAGGAGGAAAAATTGGATTATCATAGGACATCTCTGCTACTTCACAAATACAAGCAGAATTATTGTACGAAATGCAACACATTCGACTTCTTTGTATTGCGGATTGCATAGTTTCACATTAACAATTTTTTCAAATATATTTTTGAGTATTATTAAAAGACGTATACTGTGTTATATAAATTTCCGATATAAAACATTTTTTATGAACGCAAATTAAGATCCTATCTATTTTGAAATAAAAGTAAAACAGAAGTGTCTGAAGTCTTTTACAGTAGCTAATAATTTAGTGGAGTGCCCTAAGCTTTTAACCTCGAAACCCGGATCCACTGGACGAATTTTTATTAAACCTTTTGAATTTTTAACACTAAGGCCCGAGATATCCACCTCCTAATAAATTTATTTGATGAATAATAACTATGCCAACAATTATCTGCACAATTGTTACCACAGTTATTATTCACCAAATAAATTTATTAGGAGGTGGATATTTCGGGCCTAAATCTAAAATGTTTACCCATTAATTTTTCCGATCTCAATTTTTAATTATCAAAATGAATAATTTTTGAAGTTTGATCCTATACTTATAGCATTATTATAAAAAATTGGTTGGTTTAAAGCCCGCCGCACACGAGGCAATTTTCCATGCAATTTTGTTCACTTAATTTGCAGCAATTTTTCTTGCGCACTGGGCCACTTTGAGGTACACTTGGTGTGACACTTATTCTCGCATCACACGATGCAAGCTGCGCCACTCATTCTAACACTAGAACGTAGATTTGGTAGATTTTCACATTACAAGTATGGATGTTGCCGAAACTAATCGTCCGAGAAGAGCAGGAGCATTTGCTGCAGTTATAGCTTGCGAATTACGAGACAGAAAAAAAAAGAAGAAAAAACTTTGGTCAAGAGAGTGACTTTTGAGAAGGAATCAAGGCCGCAAAGTTTTCAACATTTTGTTTGACGAGCTAGTAGGGTGTATACCAAACGTAAAAAACCTGGAAATGTCAGGGAATTTAGATAAACTGGAAATGTCATGGAATCGTCAGGGAATTTCTGATATTTGTCTGGAAAAAATACATCATAGGATATTTATGCATTATTACTCATAAAAGTATATTTTCACTCTTTAAGATACTAGGGCCATCTGTGCAAATCTATAAGTCTTCCAGATCTATAAATTTATCAAAGTACATTTACTTTTGTCGATTAATGTAAATTCGTTAATGATATCAAGTTCGTTGCGATTTTGTTTTTAATTCACAGATTTATAGGGTTCACACAGAATTGCAACATTAATCTGTGATTATATGTAAACTTGTATCAAACTTTTGTTTTTTACTGTCTAGAATTTTATTGAAAATAATCTGGAAAACCTGGAAGTCAGGGAATTTTCATTTAATTTTTTAGTATACACCCTGAGCTAGGGTACGTAAACATTACCTAATTTCCACTAGCCATAATTTTCACTTATTTGTATCTTAAAACACCACAAAATACAATGTACTAACGAGGCACAGCATTCTGATGCGACATACAACTCAGTGATGTAATCACGTGATTTCATCGTCTGCTTTGATTGGCTGTAGACAGCAGTCAGTGGCGCAGCAAGTACGAAAAATAGCACCGAACCTATCTTGAAAAACAAGTCTCGTGGTAAGTCTAGTACCCCGCATCGCACCAAATTTCTTGCATCGGAGCAAGCGTGGCACCCAGTGCGGCGCCAAGTGAACAAAATTGCTTGAAAAATTGCACCGTGTGCGGCGAGCTTTAGTGTGCGTTTAAAGTAGTGCGGGTAGTCTGCTAGCAGTAATTATTTTTATTCATAACTCATTAAATAACGACGATGTTTATTAAGATAAATTTTATATGAATAAAGAGCTAATATCAATATCTACTTCATTGTAAACTTTTGATTGCAGAACTAAAGCATCTATTACTATAAAAACTATAGGATAAACAAGATTACTTATTATTATTTCATTTAAAATTTTTTCGTCGTTGTACAATTTGAATGAGTTATGAACAAAATTTTGCATGTACTAGTAGCTGAAAATTGAGGAAATAGTTCAGCTACATTCCGCTGAGTTTTCTTGGCGCTTCTACAGATTTAGAAGCAATATGATTCATTCCTAATTTCTTGAAAAGGAAAAGGTGTCAGTTGAGGCGGGGAGCAATAATAATGAAATGAATCTAAAATATCTTTTTTCAATAGATTATTCCACTGCAAAATATTTGGTGAAAAATCCAAAATCATTAGGAAGCTTATTAAGTAATGAATGCAATAAAATTGTTACGTGTAATCCTATGAAAAGCATGTCAACTCTACATGTAAATGACACATTTTGTTATCTAACAAATGAGAAAATAATGTCTGCAGTACAAAGATGAAGTATATTAAACATTATATTTTTCGATTATGTTAATTTTTTCCAATTCGGTTAGAAAACTTTCAATCAACGAAAAAAAAAAAATTAATAATACTACTTTTTAATTAACGACTATTCAACTTTTATGATTTCTCAATTATTATTTATTACACTATAAAGTTTAGACGTTTCTAATATTTTGAATTTATTTACTTCAATAATTTATAAGAAATCGTTAATTGTAATACATTTTTAATTTTGCCCAAACATCCAAATGTGAATCCATAAATTTAAAATGGTAAAATAAAATTAAATAATTGATTCATAATAATAAAAAAATTCAGATGTGCATTTATTACAATAGTAATAAATATTTCAAATGTTGCAAACATTTTTGATAATAAATTACAATAGTTATTTTTGTATTAAGTGCGCGAAGTGATTGTTTTTTTTGTTGCGCGTGAGAATGTCAATTTTAACCGAGACCGTAAGGTCGAGGTAACAAATTCATTCGAAAGCGCAACAAAATACAATCACTTCGCATACGAAATACAAACAATATTTTTTCGCCAAATGTCAAAAAATAATAGATCAACAATAATTATTGTTTTATTCGGTAAATGTAGGAAAAAAGTACAAACTATAATTAATTTGCAGTCACCTGGGTATTGTAACCAAAAGTATGCGCAATTGTTGTTTGATAAATAAAGAACTGTCAACAATTAATTTTTATATTCAAAAATAAGTAGTTTTGTGAACAAATTCATATTTCTTTTTTGTTAAATATCTGTTTGTTTCTATCCTTGTGGCATTACTAAACTGATTTATATTAGATTAGCTGTTTAATGTTTAATTTTCTCTAATGAAAACTTTCGGATAGAATCGAAACGTCAAAAAATATAAATAAATATACAGAATTTAATCCAAAAAATCTATTTATCATGATTTAATTCTGAATAACATGTATAGATCATCTCTTTTATTACTCATGCGAGATAAGTACTATTTTGCGCACGTTTTTTCGAGCGGTAAGTGGCTCTTTACCTTTTGTCGCCCGGAAAAACAAACGCAAAATAACACTTATTCCACATTCGTAATAAAAATAGTAGCTGCGACTTGTGTGGTGTTGTCAATTGCCGCACTTGTTGCACAATAGTATATTGTGTGACAAGTGCGATAAGTTGTCGGTTGCCCACGAGTTGCACATACTATTTTTTATCACGAATGTGGGATGAGTATTATTGGCGCACTCAAAAAGCAAAGAGCTATTTACCGCCCGGAAAAACGTGCGCAAAGTATTACTTATCCCGCATGAGTAATAAAATGTACTTTTACTTAAATGCATTTTATTATAAAAACTACTTATTTTGAGATTAATTAATATATTTTATTGTAATTGTCATTGGTCTTCAATTACTGCAACAGATAAAAATTGGCCAAATATTCATCATATTTTCATATCCTGCAATATTTTCTTCAATTCATAGGATCTACCTGCTCTACGTTTTGTAGTTTAGCACATTCAAACATATCTTTGGTTGAGGCGTTGAGGCATGTTGAAGTCATAAAATTGACCAAGGGTTTTCTTGAAGGTGCTGAGCGATGAAACGGAACATTTAAATTGACAGAAAATATGTCAGCTATTCAAATTTATTTTCAACACTGGCCGCGTTTATTTGTAGAGGGCTTGAAACCCACCCTTAAAGGATCGAAATAAATCATAGTCATTGTACACAGTTTATTTGGACGTTTCGGTTGTCACAGCAACCATCTTCAGCAAATGGATATTTTTTTTTCATACATAGATTCCTAAGGAAAACATTGATATCGTTTCCTTTCCATACATTTTTACTTACTTGTGCAGAGTACAAGAAAGTATTATGAAACCGACAAAATTCACCTATCGAGATTTTGATGGAAATATCCGTTTTGAGCATCCCTGAATCCATTTTGACTATTTTCGGCTTCATGTCGGTACGTATGTTCGTGCGTAACTCGCAAATCTCAAAACTGGTTGAACGTATAATGTTGAAATTTTATATTCAAGACTGGTATAGGATCTAGTTGTGCACCTCGCATTATGGTTGCAATCGTCTGTACTGGAAATGCACTTTACTTGAAACTTTTTTCGAATTTTTCTAATAAATCCAGAATGATCAACCGTAGAATGCTGAAATTCAGTATTTGAACTTGATGTTGTATCAGAATGGTTATCTGCTATTTTTGTAAGAATCGGCCAGGCCAGAAGTGCACTTTACTTGAAGCTTTTTTTTGAATTTTTTGCATAAATCTAGAATAATTAGCCATAGCATATTGAAATTTCGTATTAGGCACTTCTATAACATCTTATTGTACATCTTGCATTATGATTGCGATCGGCTAAACCGGAAGTGCACTTTACTTGAAACTTTTTTTAAATTTTCCGCATAAATCAAGAATGATTAGCAGTAGGATACTGAAATTTGATATTTAAGATTGCTGTAGCATCTTAATGGTTATTTAATATTTTTGTACCAATCGGCTGAGCCGGAAGTGCACTTTATATGACAGACTTTTTGAATTTTCCGCATAAATTCTAAGCAATCAGTCGTAGAATATTTAAATTTTGTATTAGGCACTTTTATAATATCTAGTTGTACACCTTGCATTATGATTGCTATCGACTAAGCCGGAAGAGCACTTTATTCGAAAGATTTTTTGAATTTTCCGCATAAATCCAAAACGATTGAACGTAGATTGTTAGAATTTAATATTTAGGATGATTATACCGTCTAGATGCTCATATCCTATTTTTATTGAGATCCACCGAGCCGGAAGTGCACTTTACTTAACAGTCTTTTGGAATTTTTCGCATAAATTCGAAACAATCAGGTGTAGAATATTGAAATTTGGTATTTCAGTCTGCTGTAGCATCTGAATGATTGCCTACTATTTTCATAACAATAGACTGAACCGGAAGTGCACTTCAGTAGGAATATAATTTTTAATTTTGCGCATAAATTCAGATCTGTTGGTAGTCGTAGAATTTTGGAAATCAGTATTTAGGAATGTTGTAGTATAAGAATAATGGCCTACTGTTTCCATAGCAACCGGCTTGGCTGAAAGCGCATTTTACTTGACAGATTTTTAGAATTTCTTGAGTAAATCCAAAACGATTAACTGTGGAACGATGAGATTTTGTGTTTTATATATATATATATATATCCAATGATGTACAAGTAAGTCACGTGATGTTCACGTCAGATTTTTTGGATAAATTATATGCAAAAAATCCAATCGTGATATCCATGTCAGATTTTTTTGTATAAAATGTCATAGGCTGATAGGCAGCACTTTTTGACATTCAAGTAATTTTTGAGATTGCGTCAGATAAATGAAATACAAAATGGAAGTTTCAAATCCAACAATAAGTGAAGCAGATAATTTAAATTTATCGGATATTAATATATCGGCCATTCCTGATGATATTTTATTTCCAGATGAACTGAACCTATATTTGAAAGGTCGATTACAAGTAAGAATATACTTTTGTGTTATAAATTTCACTCAAAATGATTTTTAGTTTCTGATTCACACAAATGGAATGCTCCAGCGAACGATAGCAGAGCAAACTGCAGAACTAAAAATTAAATCAAGTAAAATTTATGAACTGTCCTCAAAAAAATCGGAATATGAAGGACCTCAAAATCATTTAATGAGCACCAAAATAGTAGAACTTAGCAAGAAACTGAAAAGTAAAACAGTAGAAACAGAATCATTAAAAACTAAACTTAGTAAACTTCAACAAAAAATATTAAACTTGGAGAACTTGGAGAATTGTCCGCCTAAAGCCGAATTAGAAACAAACAATATTTTAGGAACTAAACAATTAAAAGCTGATTTAAGTGAAGAAGTAAAAATTCTACAAGAGAAATTATCCCAAACAAATAATAAATTATTTGAAATGAAAGATTCAAATACTCAGCTGAAAAATGATTTAAAAGCTGCGCACAAATTACTGCAACAAGAAATTGGCGAAAGCTTCACAACAGTTCAAAGTTTTTCTAATTATAATTCGAACTGGAGAGGAAGGGCCCAACAAATAATTCATTTGCAACAAAAAAATGCCGATTTACAAGAGAAAATCAGTAATTTGTCAGACAAAGGTATGATTTTTTAAATGTGCATAATTATTAATGATTAGAAATACTTTTACAGATTCAAGTATATCAGTTCCGAAAGTTGATCCGCGAAAGCAGCAAATGGAACAGTTACAAAAAGAAATAATTGGGGGTAAAAATGAATTAGAAGAAACTAGAAAAAAGTTGAATGGTTCTAGGGCTAGAGTAAAAGTTTTAGAAAACGAATGTTGTATAATGAGGAGTAAAATAAATGCGATGGAAGCAAAAAGTGGCAATGATGAGAAATTAATACAACTTTTACAAGTATTTAATTAATAAGAATTAATCACGAAACATTAATAAAAATATTTTAGAGACAAATTTCGTCATTGGAAGAAACTAATATATCAAAAACAAAAGAAAAACAAGCAGGAATAATGAAAGTAGAAGAAGAAAATAAAAAATTACAACAGGAATTAGGCAAAGAACGAATAGTAATAGATGATTTGAGGAAAATAATTGATGAAAAAGACAAAAAAATTAATGATTTATTTGATGAAATAGAAAACGTAAAAATAAAAGGCGCAAATAGTAACAGCAGGCCCAATTCTACTTCACCAAAAGTAATTTATATATCAGTAACGAATTATTATTTTTTTAAATATTTTCAGAACCTCAACAAACTAAAAATACTGGAAGTAGAAGTAAACCGTCTGCTTGAGCTATCAACTCTTTTAAACACACGTTTAGATGAAGAAAGAAATAACCATTGTCAAACACAAATAAACTACAAAAGAGAGAGGCAAAGAGCTGCTCGATTAGAATTAAAATTATCTCGTCTAGAACTGGAAAACAGCATGAATAAACCAAATTCTTACATAACGAAAACGATGTCCAAATTGAATGTAATAAATGATGAGTCAAATGTGCAACTAGAAATTGCTAATCTAAAAAATAAGTAAGTTTAGTGCTTAAAAAAAAATATGGATTCAAATTTGTTTTTTAGTTTGGAGTTGGCAGAAGAAAATATATCAATGCTGAAAACAAAACTGAATATTATTCAAAAAGAGAAAGATTTGGATTATCAACGATTTTCGTCAATATTATCAGAAACTTCAAGCATGCTATTAAAATATAATTCCCAACAAAACGAATAATAAATTATGTGGCACTTTTTATTTAACATGTTTTAAAATACAATTTTGAATCGTCAATAATATGTATAAATCAAAAATATTTTGATTTTCATTAAAGCATAACTACGTTAATAAAATATACGTAAAAATTTGAGAATCTAGCACCAAATGGTGTTGAAATTTATTATTGAGATTCCAAAGATGTAAGTTCGAGCTGTCAAAAGAAACTAAAGTTTATTTTGACAGCAAATAAAGTAAGTTTTTTAGTGAAATGAAGCCTCTAATAAATAATTAGGTAACAAATCTAAAAGTGATTTATTATTTGACTGTTAAAACCTTAAAATTGCTATATAATCTTTCCTTTTTTTAAAAGTTAAAATACAATAATATAATACAGTGAATGTATATCATACTGTAAAAATATGTTAACAAATTAATATGAATTATAAATGCACGATTTTAGGAATGGAGCGTAAAAATTAATTCATAAAAATGCAATTCCAATGCAGTTTTATAAACCAAATATATTTAATGTATCACCTAGTTCAGTATTGCATCTAAAGTCGGGTAGAATTAGCGCAAATACAAACTAAAATTGATAACTTGAAATATTCTTTTTTATTTGTTATAACGTGGCCACATTTGTACGCGGCTACTTTGTCATTAAAAAAATTGTCAAAATGTATCAAAAACAGTATTTTGGGTTTTACAAAAAAACTATGCATCCGACAGAAAAAAGCGAAATCAAATAAGTTTTTCGAGCCCTGATCGGTTCAGTGGCTTTTGGGAAAATTGCAAAAACCGTAATTTTTGGTCATTTATTAAAAAATTCATAACTCGCGTTCTATTTCATATTGAGACTTCAAATTTTGATATATATATATATATATATATATATATATATATATATATATATATATATATATATATATATATATATATATATATATATATATATATATATATATATATATATATATATATATATATATATATATATATATATATATATATATATATATATATATATATATATATATATATATATATATATATATATATATATATATATATATATATATATATATATATATATATATATATATATATATATATATATATATATATATATATATATATATATATATATATATATATATATATATATATATATATATATATATATATATATATATATATATATATATATATATATATATATATATATATATATATATATATATATATATATATATATATATATATATATATATATATATATATATATATATATATATATATATATATATATATATATATATATATATATATATATATATATATATATATATATATATATATATATATATATATATATATATATATATAGGTAGGTATTCACAGTCTTAACAGACCAAATATATACTGTTCACAGGCTTACGGAGCCAATAATTTACAAGACAGTATGTCTGGCAAGTACGAACTTTATATAGCATTTTCTCATAAAGTAATGAATAATGCACACCGCTTGTCTGTAAATAACAATCTTATACGCATAATATGATAGAAACAGTGCAAATTCATAACAAATATGCACAATTTCCGTAAAAAAATGGATTTATAGTTTTGTCTGGTAAGTACGTGAATAATATGTGATACCCTACCGAAGGATCTTCGAACTAAAATTTAGTTACAATATCATTCAATAGGTGGTACTTGATGCTACAAACATCAATTGCATGCAGGGTTGCATGTGTTAATTCGTATGTAGGTCAAGTTCAAGTATGGTATATTATGAATACAGCTGATTCGTTCAGTGAACGAAAACATAAATTTCGTCAAACAGAATTGGAAGAAAGTTATTAAAACTGGATTTCAATTATATTTCATTACAAGATTTGGTTGAAAGAAAAAAAAATATAAAATCAAGATTCATCTGCCGAACTAAATCACTTCCTTTTTTTATAAAGCTTTGTTAAAAAATTCTCACTAATATGGCAAATATGGAGAAAAATACCAAATATAAAAAAGTAGAATAGCTTTCCAAACTTACCGCATTTGAGTTCAAAATACAACCCTGAGCTCAGAAATCTATCAATCTTGATGAAAATTAGTTCATAGGCTGTTCATAGCATGTACCATGATTCCATGAGAATATAAGTAAAGTACCTACTTACATGTCTCAAATCAACTTTGATTGAAATTACAGAATGGTTGAACATTTGTGAATAATTGATGTTATCTTTATTTTAAGTCTAGAAATATTTGAAAATTCTGTCCAGCCCTGCCTAGATATCAGAGAAAAGAACCTGAATAGAAAAATAGAGTTCTCCAAATATTTCTAAATGAAAATTTCGCGGTATATATTGTTTAAATGATTGAATTATTTTTCAACAAAACAAACAAAAATATCATGTTGGTTCATCTTAAGATTAACCTATGAATAACAAAATATTATAATAAATAATTAATTTCAATATTTTACAGAGTTTTATCTAATGATTCATATGAATATTTTCTGAATATTTTGTTTCAATAATTATACATTAGCATTTTAATCTGAATAATCCACAATAAGACTAAAATCTGTCAAAAGATTTAACTTTTTCGGGCTTCCAATAATGGAATATTTCCATAAAAAAATTATATCAATATTTAAAAGACTGCCATCTAATCATTCTGGCAAATATTTTTAAACTATTTTTTTCCAATAATTATATATTGACAAATTAAGTTGATTGATATACCTTGCCTTCAAAATCTATGTCAAGAATGGGTTTTATTTTAACAACTGAATAACAAAATTATGCGATATCAATATTTTACTGACTGTTGTCTAATGATTTTGACAAAAATTACCTGCATATTTAGTTTAAATAATTAAATACTTCAAAAGTGAAGTTCTAAAGCGTATTAAATTTTAACTAAGTGTCTTTGTGTTTATGGTTATAAGGATATTTTAAGTTCTATTACAAAAATAACTTGGTCAATTATTGGTCAAGAAAAAATTGTGGAGATTTTGGACATACACACAACAATAAATTGAAGGTCAACTTTTGAAAATTATTGACCAATAAATTGTATCGTGTAATACAGGCATTAGGTTGGTAGCTACGTTACTAAATAACCCAATTGTCATTTTAGTATATCAAAATTTAATAATTTCCAAAGAAAATAGGTACTTCAATTCATATGTGAAGTCTTAGTGCTACCAACAGAAATTAAGTATTTACAACTGTTGTAACGTCTTATTGATTACCTCTGGAGTTTGGTTCCAAGTTGAGTCACTGTCAACTATCAGTTTCACAGCTGTCATCTGTCAGTTCGATAGTTATCACAGCTGTCATCTGTCAGTTCGATAGTTATCACTGTCAACTGTCAGTTTGACAGCTGTCGTCTTTCAGTTTGACAGCTGTCATCTGCCTATTAAACAGCTGACATCTATCAGTTAAACAGCTGACATCTGTCGGTTTAACAGCTGTCACTGTCAACTCTCAGTTTGATAACTGTCATCTGTCAGTTTGATAGTTGCTACTGTCAATTTCAGTTTGACCGCTATTAATATCATCTGTTAATTTATTAATATCTATGATCCAAATTTTGTATTCAACTATCATTATTGGCAACGCTACCGCAAAAATGTGTATAAATAAACAGGCATGCAAGGAAGACATGTAGTGTCCATATCAGATTTTTTTACTTCACATAAAGAGAATTTTCAATATAACAAATTTTGTTTTTAAATCCTGGTGTACATGTGACACCCTACTTTAAACTTTAACACAAATCATTTTAAAATTTTATAAATAATATAAATGCTTAAAATAAATACTAAGTGGTATCAATCTATCAATGGAGTATTGTCAGAAAGAATGAATTTTGTGTTTGTTGCAAATGTGAAATAATTCAAACAGATGTTTCATCCTTTACCGCGAAAGACTATTTTTCAAAGCTTTCTTTAAATACTGAACAATTCACATGTTTATCGATAACGAAAATATGTAACTTATCATCTGCTGAATGCATATGATGTTATCTTAAAACAAAAAAATTGTATGACTCATAAGTGAGTATGAATTATTTTTATCAAATCATATTAGAAACATTGCCGCCTCAGATTGTCAAAGGATTTTTGAATATATTAAACGATTTATAAACTTATTATTAACTATAATGTGTAATTTATTACGTATTGAAAGTGGATTAGGTATTTTAAAACCAGAAACTTTAGTGTTATTGATCAAAAGTCCATTATACATCACAATAATAATTAGGTTTGACACATTTCATGCAATCGAAATAATTTCGAGAAATGGAGTTTTTTTTTATATATACGAAAATAATTTCACTTTATCGTAACTTATGACGACTCTTTCGAAGTCGACATCATCTTACTTATTTTGAATGGAACACCTTATATTTCATTATATTCTTGAGTTTTCTCGATTTTTCCATATGACCTTATCAGAGCAACTATAGCTTTAATTCAAACAGTTTCTGGGATATTTGAATTTTAGAATTTTTTTGTCAGATGTATGCAGCAACTAAAGAATGAATATCTCGAATTCACGTCGTTGAAGAAATTTGATTTTATGCATACGTATTCACAATAAAATAAGGTTTTCCATGATGTCAATGATCTCCGTGAATATTATACAGGTGTGTATGAAGTGAGACTTTAAAATTTGAAAACTCAAATGTTAAAAAACTCAAATTTCTTAAATGGAATTTGAATTATACTGTAAAAACAAAACATACTATTCGGTCTCGGTTCATTTTATTTTATATTATTTATCGAACGTTATTATTATATACATACTGATAATAGTAATAACAATAAGTAAATATTATTTATTCACTTTCTTGTTGCATTTGTGTCCCGTGTTACTGTAGTTTATTTTTTATTTATGACTAAAAGTACTGATTCTATTGTTCTTCGATTTATCTCAATTCTTTTGAAATATTCAAGAATTCTTTTGGTTTTTATGTAACTTAAATAGGTATAGCAAAAACTCTTTCGTATGTTTATGCGTTGATGTGGGCACAAAACGCTAGCACGCCTATGGAATACCTTGAAATACAGCTGGGACAATATTTCTTCCTCTTTCCCCCCACTTATCCTCTTATGAAACTAACAGTAGGCCGTCGGAAAATTACATTTGCGTTTCAATTTTGAATGGTTATTTGAGACCTAAATTGATGAGATAAAGTCATGAAAAATGTTTTCCAATAATTTGTAGACTGTCTTCTAATGAATTTGTGGTGAATTATTAGATTATTTTGTTCAAATAATATAATATCAACAAAACAAACTGAGCTGTCGAGAAATGACATTTACGTTTCAAAATAAAATTGTTTATTTGAGACCGAAATTGATATAATATTGTTATAAAAAATAGTTTTGAATAATTTGCAGACTGTCTGTCAATGAGTTTGAGATGAATTTTTAGATTATTTTGTTTAAATAATCTAAGATTAGCAAAACAAGCTTGACTAACAAAAAATGACAGTTACGTTTCAGAATAAAATTGTTTATTTGAAACGTAGATTGATGGAATATTGTTATAAAAAATGTTTTTCATCAATTTGTATACTGTCTCTCGCAGATTTTCAGATAAATGTTTGGATTATTCTGTTTAAATAATATAATATGAATAAAACAATCTAGGCTGTCGTGGAACGACTGCCACGATTCAATATAAAATGGCTTATTTGAGACCCAAATCGATGAAATATTGTTATAAAAAATGTTTTTCAATAATTCACAGACTATCTTTCAATGAATTTGTGGTAAATTTTGGGATTATTTTGTTCAAATAATTATATATTCTCAAAGCAAACTAGACTAGTAGACTGTCGCGAAATGACTTCCACGATTAACACTATAAAATAGTTTATTTGAGACCTAAGTTGATGAAATAAAGTTATAAAAAATGTCTTTCAATAATTAACAAACTATCTTTTAATGAATTTGTGGTAAATTCTCAGATTATCGAGTTTGAATAATCTAATAATAACAAAACAAACTATAGTCTGTAGTGAAATCTTATTATTCAAATGAGCAATTTCTCTGTATTTGGTAGCTCGAAATAGCTCTAATGATTTGGATGAAGTCTGGTATTTGGGTAACGTTTTATTTTGTAAGTTTATCCAGATAAAAAAAATTGGTACCTCCGAAGCAACTCTTAACGATTGGGAAGAAAATTTGCTGCATAATGTTCTATTTTCCGGTTCATCTAGATATGTGTAATTCCGAAACAAGAGATTTTTACACAAAAAAATTGGTATCTCAAAATTTATTTGAATGATTTGGACGTAATTTAGTATGAAGATGATGTTTTATTTTCCAAGGTCGTCTAAGCAGATATGTGTCATCCAAATAAAGATTTTAACAAAAAAAATTGGTATCTCGGAAACAAATTTGGCGATTTGGATGAAATTCGGTATTTAGATGAAGTTTTATTTTCCAAGTTCATCTTGATATGCGTCATTCAAAAGAAAGAAGTTTTTACAGTAAAAAATGATACCTCGAAAACAATTTGGCATAATCATCAACAAGACTTTTCAAGTCTGGATACATAATGTACAATCGGGAAGTGATAGCCCGATTGCTGCTTAGCTTCCGAACATCCGAACCGACATCGGACTGCAAGCAGCTGATGGAGGAATATTTGCAAACAGGGCCGGACTAGCTGAATCTGTCGTTCTTAGCAGGAGAAATAATATAATATAATATAAGACGACAATAGTCAAAATGCAGGTATGCTCAAAACGGATATCTCAATCAAAATCTCGAAAAGTAAATTTTATCGATTTCACAATACTTGTATTTCATAATTCATGCAAGTAAGTAAAAAGATCATCTCCTTCCTGTTTTTGTCGAATATATCTTAAAAGATTCATAGTTTGGTCGAATCAAAAACTACTCTTTTTTTTTGCAAATATAGTATAGAAAATCAGAACATTTTCATAGTTTTAAAAACAAAACCATGACACTAGGATAAGTGGGGCAAAACCAGGACATGTCCTGGAAAATCAGGATGTCTGGTATCCCTAGGTTAGCCGTAGAATGTTGTTTGTTATTTTGAATTTAGGACTATTATAGCATCTGAATGATCACGTCTAGTTTTGGTTGCATTCAATTTCGTTTCGCCTTATATTACTATTAGTGTGCACTGTCAATTTTTCAGTCAACAGACAATAGACATACAAGTATAATGTGTTACAAGATATTTGCAAACGTACCTGCCTTCGTAATAAGGGACAAACCGCAAACCAGCAGGGTAGTAATATTTTTGATCTAGGGAAGGATTAGATCAAAATACTGGAATTTATGTAATATGCAACAAATGGTCTCTTGTAAATATTTTAATATTTACAACTGTGGTACTACACTACTACTATAATTTAATGTAAGTTCTATTGAAAATATATTGTTTACTTTTTATTTTATATTCTTTGCTCAATATTTCCTGATATTTGTGAAACGTTGAGTCCTATACAAATATTTCATGTACTAAGGTTGAAATATTTTTTTACAATCCTGTTCTTTCACACCTCAAGCCCATTCAAGAAGCTACCCGCTGTGTAAGTTACAGCAGGTACGTTTGCAAATATCTTGAAACACACTATAAGTCATGTGGATACCTATTTTATAACTTTTCACGACTAATCACCCACTTGGGGTGATATATTAATGACGTCATATCCCCTTCCACCGTTGAAGTATATGAAGGTACTCGTCTAGTAACTTTCACTTGCTTAAGTTTCTGGTTATAGTTATTTATGTTGGTACACTAAGGGGATTTAAAGTTATGCTATCAGCGCCACTGTGAGTGAAATTCGAAGCTCAAGAAGAGACATTGCGCGAGGTTATTGCATTGTGTATAAGTGAAAATGAAGTGATTCACGAAGAATTTGTTGTAATTAAAAGTTGTACATCAATAGAAATGTTACAGATTATTATTGTGCTGAATTTGATTCTTCACTTTTCATAATTCAATGAATAATAGCGAAATGACAAAGAATCTAAGATTTTTCTTGATAGAATATTTCCGATATATTAAAATTAAAATTCCACAGTAGTTTACGTGGGAGAAGAAGTTTTTAATGCTGGGAACATAACTCTTTGTGGCACATCACGTGTCAACTCAGATTTAAATTTAAAATTGTATGGTTTGTTTTCAAACTTCTGCGTTGCAGTCACCGCCACACAAAATTGAAGAACTACTTTCATAAAAGGACTCACCCATTTTCCAATTTTGAAAGAATCAATTCATACTTTTATCTACTTATAAATTCAAAATTATTAAATTTATTTTTCACCCTAACCTCACCTCTTGTTTAGGAAATAGGAAAAAACTTGAGATTGAATCCCGCTTTTTTCAAGAACTACAGACAGGTACACAACAATATGTAGTTGACATAATTATTCAAATCGAATATTCAAATAATAAAGCTTAAATTCTTAATAAATTCAGTTGAAAGAGATAACAAAATGTAACTTACGTTTTACGAATATCTCTTATTGAGCTTCTAAAATTTGCCACCAGACTGCGTAGCGCTTAGCTGGAAATCCATATAGTTTCAGATTTAATAATTATTCATATTTTACAACATTTATCAATAAGAATTAAAATCTGACTGCATAATATTGAATATTACAGCTATTTAAATTTAACCTACTCCATTTTTAATGTAAATGAGATTTCAAATTGATATTTGTTTCAAATTATTATGAATTTTCATCTTATGGTGGGTTTATACACAAGAATTTATTGTACTTTAGTCCACAACTGAAAATCAGATCCATTTAAAAATAAAATATGAAACACCATAACCTCAAACGTCAAAGTATCACCGGTGATAAGTTTCTACCACCACCTCTTTGCTGGGTGATACGAGATGACACATATTTTACTAAGTATGACGTCACATAGCATATTTCGGCAAAAGCGCCGCAAGACGGCAGCCCAAAATATATCACCCTGTTTTCGTATCACCGGTGATAAAAGTTAGAGAATAGGGGCCGTGGTGTCCACATCAAATTTTTTTCATTTAGGAGTTGTAGCTAGTGTTTTAAATAAGAATAAGTAATTCACAGTATTTTGATATCTATAAACTCTCAACAGCCAAATTTAGCAAAAATTGTTTTTATTTTATTGTAATTGTACCTTTTCCAAAGTAAATTTAACAAATAAATGAAATTCCATAAGGTTTACTCATATGATTTATTATTTTTGTTCAAATTACAACAATTTTGTTATTTAAATGAGAAAATAAATTGGATAAAAATGTATTTTTCCTCCTGAATTCCCGCTCTAACATGCTCAACCTTTCACTAAAAACGTGAAAATTTTCGCCAAGTTTTGAAACTTGGGGTGTCACATTCCCTTTTAAAAATCCACCAAAATCTTGAATTTAACATAAAACCAAAATTTGTGATGGAAAACCGTCATGTCGAAACATCAACTTTTTAACAAAAGAAACATTGGCTAGAGTTTCAACTCTGTATTAAAAAAATTGAAAATGTTCCAAATGTATAATATTTCAGCATTAGAAAAATACAAGGAAACAAAAATAATGTTAATTGTGTAAAACTGATATATTTCCGAGCGAAAAACACCCAAATCTGCTACGAAAACATCTAAAAAATTGACACAGACCAAATTGTTTGTCAACAGTCCATATAAAATTTTACTCATTGTCCATTTTTTCCGTGATTTTCATACTACATATTTGTATATTCTAGACATAAAAACATTTTACAAGATTTGAACTTGTATCTTGTCTTCCTATCTTGTTTTTTAGGGCACGCATGGCATCTTCCTTGAAAACTTTGCTTAAACTTTATAGTTTCTGGACCATTTCCTTCCTGTATTTTTTTGATAGCACTCCTTAGATCATACATAGAATTTTTGGGTTCCCCATTATCAGTTTTCGATGGTCTGACACTAACTGTCTGACACTGACTGGAGTCCCAAATTCAATCATAAATAAAATTTAAAGCATTTTACCTCACTTTTATTGCTGCTAACTTCATAGAATAATGCTTACAATATTCAAAATTTGTACAAGTTAAGTATACAAGTTGTGAAACGTGGAGTGTCAGCAGTCAGGTGTCAAAAACCCCAGCTTTGGAAATTTTCTTCACGAAAGCCGCTGAAAAACTAAAGACTGATAACTGTTAAAACTGAAATTTAGATAGTTCTCGAAAGGTACTAAAAAACAAAAATAAATAGGCGTGCTATTTTAAAAAATGGCTAGTATTTGAAACGGCGTGGGGTGTACTAAACCCCACGTTTCTAATGAAAGGTTAAAAATGACATTACTGAAAGTATTTCTAGAAAAAATATTTGCGGAGGGTATCGGCTCCTTTGTAGTGTACTTTCGTTTCTATAAAACCTAGTTATTGTATTGTCAATTGTGTGCCCTGTGTTACATAAACCATAAAGTTCTTTTTCGGTTCTGTCGGCAAAATAATTACAGAGAGAGAGCAGTGGTGGCCCAGTAAGAATTTTAAGTGGTGCGAAACCTGCTTCAGCTTAGGGGCCGTTTAAGTATTACGGAAACATCAAAGGGGGGTGGTGGGGTCTTTGCATTTTTTATTTGATGACATGGGTGACGGGGGAGGGGTCCAAATGGTGATTACGTTAGCAAAGTATATTCATTTTCCCAAAATTTAGTAACTCAGGTTTGGATACTCTGAACTTGTTTATGCTCGAAAGCGAAAAGCATGTTCTGGGATTCCCCGAAGTTATTGATTCATATTGCTTTCTCGCTCTCACACCGGGTGACGTTTTGTGCTTTAAAGGGGGGGATTAAAAGTTACTAAAATTCTGCTTACGTAGTACTTGAACGGTTGTTTTACAGAAGTTCTTGGGTAAGGACTATTTGACGATATTACTGTTATTATAGTAGTGCTGTGAAGAAAATAGTGTTGTGAAGAAAATAGTGTTCTGAAGAAAATAGTGTTGTGGAGAAAATGTCTTATAAACTAGTCAGATTTGTAGAAGATTTGATTTGGCACGTGTGCTCTAATTTAGATATCAAAAACATTAGGAAAAGTAACTCTACCCTAATGGCGAAATATCAAGGATATTATTATCCAGCTTTACTGATAAACGAAGGCAGTAAGTAGTGAATAAAATATGTAAATAATAGTTTTGTTCGACTGTTCCAAAAGTAAATCATTTTCAACAATATTTCGTTTTAGAAACACTTGTTTTTTAGGATTAGTACGTATTGTTTACTTTTCACTCATACGTAAAAATTCGAGTCAAACAGTTCTTTTTTATTATAATAAAGTATCTATAATAGTTATACTAAATATTACATTGAATGCTTGTCGGTATTGTAATAATTCATATTTATCACTCAGTTTTAATTAGAACGCAGTTCACTGCGTTTTAAAAAACTCGCAAAGATTACGTAACTCAGTCTCAATTTTCTTGCACTGTTTTTGATGTGAATTGATGTTCATTGGTATGAATCTATAGATTTCTCTGGTTTCTGCCGCAATTTGCTCAATATTATTTGTCGAAATCTCATGCATATTTAATTGTGTCTAAATCTTCTACTCATGAATCTTTTATAAAATTTATCAACAATAATGGTAACAATAACGACATAAATAAATTGCGATATAAAACACTGCGATTCCTCTGTAAATAAACGTCGAAAAAAGAAAAGTGATTCACAAAGCAATCGAACATAAGATTTTGTAAAAAATTTGATGTGAACACCACATGACCTCCCGTCAGTTGAAGTTTGAATTTCAATGTTCTGGCACCTCTTCTTAATTTGTTCTTTTTTGTCACCCTCCAAACCACCTTGTAAACATGCATCTGACTACGTAACATTTTCAAAATTTCAGTTTTTCAGTATTTCGAATTAATTTGATATTTACTTACAGAAAAATCTGATATGGTAGCCCTTAAAAACAGATACATGCAGCATGATTCCGTAATACAAAAATACTTCAAATACGTACATGTTGAGGAAAATTCAGAAAAAAAAAATATTGATACACGAGTGACAAATTTCTCTCCGTCATTCGAAACCAAGTCAACTAAAAAATGTAAAAGCCAATCAAGTCAGACAGAGTGGGATGAGAATGTCGAAAACCATATGAATAAAAATTCTGTGGGTATACAAGTTACAAATTCTGTGAACTCAATCGAAACTCAAACGGTTCTGGAATGCAGAAGCCAATCAAGTCAGACTGAATTTGAAGAAGGCAGGATTCAATCTAGCAACAAATGCTTTTTATTGAATGGTAAGTAGATATTTGCAGTTAAAGTCATGGCTGGTACCACGAGCTCTGTTTTTGGCTCTACTAGGGGCGTGGTGTCAAGAACTGCCTTAGGGCAATTAAAATTTTCTTAATCTGTTTGAAAAATAATTTTCAAGTCCACGTTACGGAATAGTTATTTGTGTATCAAGGCCGTGAAGGTTACCTTTTTTGGTTGAATCTGTTGTTTGCGGCCGAAGCGCAGCTGAGGCTGCAATTCAGGTGAGACCGAAAAAGAACTGTAGGCCGAGGTACACAAAATGTTTTTTAGGTGATCATCACAGTATAATTCAAAACCACAAAATTTTATCTATTTATTTCTAAAACATTGCAATTGTAAATCTGAGTTGCCGTTGAAATTGTTTTATTTTATTGTCTTCTATCAGAGTGAAATTTGTAAAAAATGCGTATGATTTTCTTGAATTGCATGAACTATTAAGGCTGACGGAGGAATATAATATGTATTTCGGCAAAAACTGTATCTTAAAGTTTTTATCAAGCAGCTCATATAGTATGAAATGTTTATGAAGTAGTTTTTGACAGTTCAGTCCCAAAAAAGTAGTGTTTGACAGATCAGTCCCAAAAAGTAAAATTTGACAGATGTGTACCAGAAAGTGAAATTTCACGGCCGCAAAAGGAGCCATAGAAACATCTTTATTGTTATGATCGCCTAAAAATACATCTATCTACAATATTTTATTTTGATATTGCTATTAAAAAATTTAGTAGCGTTATATTGCTTAAAACTCTTCTTATAAACAACACTCTTAGTATAGCCAAAAACAGAGCTTGTGGTACCAGCCAGACTAACGTCTGGTATTCAAATCCGTAACTAACGGAAGCTATGTTTTAGGGTCGTTTTACACAATGCATTAAATGCTGCATTTTGCTTTGCATTTTCATGCTGCAGTTTGATCCAAAGAAAAATGAATCGTCTCACACAAAATTATTTGCATTAAATACTGATTTTATTTGTGACACGGTACATTTTTCTTTGCCTTGAAATACAGCCTCAAAATGCAGGGAAGAATGCCGCATTTAATGCATTGTGTCAAATGGCCCTGAGAGAAAATTGAAATAGCAGCTGTCATAATATTTGACATTTTAAAACAATTTTTTTATTTATTACTTGAGTAATACAAACTTGTGCAATCTTCAAACTGCTACTAATTTCGTCCAATTTATTCAAATTATCATTTTATTTTTCTTTACACTTATTTATTAAGGATCAGCTTTTCAACCCAAGTTTTTTTAACCAGAGTTTAAATTTGTACCAACGTAACGAAATGTGTGCAATGACATAACTAACAGATGATCACTTTGATGGCGTACATTAATTTTACTCCTATCTAAAATAATTATTTATTATTTATTTAAAATTCATATTTTAAACGTAATAACAATACAAAATCACTTCTTTCTAGTATTTTTTTTTTCTGTTTATTATCCCATTGACACATTTAGGCCCAGTATTTCAGGCTCGGTTTAATCTATAGATTACTTAAACGAAGCTTAATTACTATGGTAACAATTGTTTTTACAATCGTTGCTACGAAAATTAATCCACAGTTTTCGTAATCCGAACACTGAAATACTGAGCCTTAGGCCCAGTATTTCAGTTTCACGTTTAATCTACGGATTAATTAAACTACAGATTATATTTAATCGTCGCTTATGATTATACGTGTATTTCAGTATCATTTAAACTGCAGATTAACTAAACTTTAGATTATGTCACTTTTGCTTATGTTGGCAATACAGAAAAAACGTCATGTTGTATTTTAATAATTTTATTTGGTTATGTTCAGGTTATGTTCTTACTGGCCAGTGACATCTGCGCATATAATATTCTGATTTCGCACCGTATTTGAAAATAATGGATAAGGTAGGTAGAATAGAAGATTTATATTCTGGTATTCATATACAAAATTGTGATTTATGAAAAATTTCGATGAACGATGAAGGATAAGAAGCGAGCCAATAATTTCTCACAAGAAGAAATTGATCTTCTACAAATGTTGGTAAAAAAATATTGGAAAGTGGTAGAGAATAAAAAGTCAGACAGATGTACCTGGAAGCAGAAAAATGATTGTTGGATCCGAATTGCCGACGAATTCAACAGCTCTAGTTGCAGCCTGAAGCCTCGATCATTTGAAATTTTGCATAGGAAGTGGGATAACATCAAAAAGATTGTGAAACAGAAAGTGAGTAATGAAAAGAAACATGTAAAGGGTACAAGAGGAGGACCGCCAAAATCTACAAAATTAAATGAAAGTGAAAATGAGATTCTCTCACTGCTCAATGTTCAAGTGACGGGACATGACGCAGAGTTTGACTGCGATGCATCTGAAGAGACTGGATATATGAGTATGAATTCATGATATGGAAACAATATAATACTTAAATGAGTGTACTGTAAATCAAAAGGTATTTTTCATTACTTAGGTCAAATTGAAGAACCAATTGCTTTTTTTGAGGTGGGTAGCGATGGGCAACTTGAGCATATTGAGAAAAATGATAATGCACAATCTACATTTTCGTGGGATGATTATACGCCTCAAATATTGAAAATGCCTCTATCGCAATCACTAGCAGTACCTTCGGCCACTCCATTAGAAGTGCGAAAAATACTTCATTTAAATTCGATACATTCACGTCATTAATATCTATTTTTTTTGTTTAAGACCTCTGAAAATGGTAGTAGAGCCGTTATAAATGAAACTATAACCCCAGAAATAAAAGATTGTGCACCAAGTAAGATTATTGTACCATAATATAAAAAATATACACTATCATTTCAATTCTAGCGACATGCAAAAGAAAACGTTCAATCAATAATAAAGTGACAGGCTCAATGACAAATAAAAAATGGTGCAATGTTGCAGATAAAAAGATGGAAATTTATTCATTACAAATTGAACAGATGAAAGAAGAACATGCGATGAAATTTACCTGGATGCAAAAAGAATATGAACAAAAACTCCAGTTCTTGGAATTAGAACATCAATTAAGAATAGAAATTTCAAGAAAAGAATTAAATTCAAAAAATTGAGATGTTTTGCTGTTATGTTCATCATATCTTGTACATTTTGTTCAACATAAATTTCGAATATCAATTAGGTTCCCAGTATGATTTCAATAGTAGTACACGAGGTTTTATCAATTGTTTATTTGTAAAAATGTACTATAAATTTTCAAAATATCTGATATACGGCGATCTGATGATATTACAGTGGTCTCTTGCCATTGGTACTTGCGGAATATTATTTACAAAATCAATTGCTTCTTGTAGCTCATTGCTAAGTGGGGGAGGTTCGATTTCATTGTTTAATACGGCTATATTGTGCAGAACAGCAGCACTTATTATGAGTGCCTGTGTTTTCCTCATACTCAATCTAATTCCTGTTGATAAAATAGGAAAACGTCGTTTCCATACTCCGAAAGCTCTTTCAATTGGATTTCTAGTTCTGATTTGTGCTTCATTAAATAGATTCTCCCCTATACTACGCACTTCCTGCAGCGGTGTTATACAATATCTTTTTAAAGGATATACACTATCCGCTAGTAATATACAATTTGGAAAAGACTTCCTTTCAAAATCTAATTTAATGTTTGAATTTTGAAAAATTCGAGAATCATGTGCTGATCCTGGCCAACGGGCAACTATATTCAAAAAACGTAAGTCCGATGAACATATAGCTTGGACATTTATTGAAAAAAATTGTTTTCTGTTTCGATAAATTTCTCCATCATCTCCACCTGAAATTTCGGTTTTATATATTATTATTCAAATTATAGTAATTGTCATAGTCTATTACCAGGAGACTGAATCTTGACATGAGTGCAATCCAGTGCCCCCACAACTTTAGGAAATTTCGCTATAGAATAAAAGCTTTTTTTTATAGCTTCTAATTCATATGCGGTATTTGGAAAATAAATGAATCTATTTTGTAAATTGGCTATTGCCTGTAGAACTTTCCATATGTGTTTTCCGGCTGTAGTCTTATGTATGCCAATAAAATCTCCAACAGTGATCAAAAAATTTCCAGTGGCCAAGAATCGTAATGTTAATAGTAACATTTCTCTTGAAGTAACAGCATGATTACTATTGAAATGTCAAGAAATTGAATGAGTACAATATACTTGAAATGATTAATGGAATATGCTCCTACTCACAAATTTGTTCGTAGTTGTATTATATTTGTAATTAAATCTAATAACATATTTGTTATTCTTTTTGAATTGCGGAATCTATGGTAGAATTCCATTTCATCCCATGAATTGAAATGATCATTCCTATTTCTATAATTTTTTCTTTTCGCCGTCTACCTAGTCTTATGATAAAGTTCTCCATTTCTTCGTCTTCACTAGATGAATACACATTTAATTCCATTTTATCTCAAACTATTTAATGTGAAATGACAGACTCAATTGACGTTTAACCGACGTTTATCTCGTTAAACGATACTCTGTCTTCGGTTTAACTTAAACTGCAGATTTTCAGATAATCGGACATTGAAATACAGATTTTTCACTTTAAGCTACGCTTAACGTTAATCTGTGGTTTAAACTTGACTTGAAATACCGGGCCTTAGACTTCCTTACTTTGGTAGAACTTTAAACTCTAATTAAAACCATTCGGATTTTAATTGCGAACAAGTTCTTACTAACTCATTTATTGGGAATACATCGTGTAAATATATTCACTCTTCATTTTTAGAAAATACCACTGTGGAAAATAGTGAATGCGATATGTGCTGTGACCATAATGAAATTAGAACAGATATAACAATCCAAAATGAACCAAATAACAAACAAGGAGATATTCATCAATTGGGAGTTCAAGGTAATATTCCTGGTAATATTCAATATATTTCGGGAGCCGGTGACATTGAGAGCTACGTCAATGTCACCGGCTCCGCCACCTATCAATTTCTCTGAATTTTATTTCAATTCAAAAGAATAATTTATTTTGGGAATTATTTAGAATAAAAAAATATTATTAGCAGAAATTAGCCAAAATGAATCTTATATTTAGCAACATATAGAAAGTCATTTATTTTAATTATTTTATGTTTTATTGTTATAATTAGTATTTTTTTAGATGCAATTCTTTTGGAAGCTGTTGAAATCGATTCTAATGCTTTACAATTTATTGATATGCAGCAGTTTGGAATTCAAGTTATTGTTTTATCATTTTTAGTAATATATTTGTTTTTAAGTGTAATGTTTTTAGAAAATATTCCTGTGGAAGTAACTCACTTTGAAAAGTATAATAAAGATAATACATTTATAGCAGAATCAAACCAAAATGAGATATATAATTTGCAGCAAGTAGAACTTCAAGGTATTTTAAATTATTTTTTCTACGACCTCACGTGTAAAGTTGTCGATATCGCACATCTGTAGTTTGTGAATTACTAGTTATGCACAATTTTTTTTTATTGTTTTAGATGTTGATCGAAATGATTCTCCTATTGGAAATGATATAATTATAACGGAATCAATTCACAACGAAACCATGAATTTACAACATGGGAATAATATGCATCTAGAACTTGAAGGTAATTTGCCATAATGTTATCCAGAACAAATCCCATCCCTTGTTTTGTAAAATCCAACTGTTCTCCAGTAAAATGACGTTCTTCATAAAGCTGTTTTCACAGTCTGAACAGATGTTTTTTACGTTTTTAAAATCTAAAAAATGCAATCAGTCTTTGGCCTATTTTCTAAATTATTCTATTAAAAAAAAAATATTTTTTAACATGCTTCTCGAATCCACATCAGATTATTTTTAACATAATTTGTGAGTAAATTGTTGACTCTTATATTTCCTAAAGAAGCTGAAAGAAACAGTTATCAAAATGTTTGTTTTGTAAGAATAATGGAGTATTCATAGGTACTTTGATAACTTATTTCTCTCTTCTTGACATGTAATTGAATTGATATTATTTTGTGTTATTATTTTAGGGTCCAAAAATGTTATGTCGAATTCTGAGAAATATAATTTTTGTTTGTATTGCAAAACTAAAGTGAAGAAATTTGCAAGACATCTAGAATTTAAACTTAAATTTGAAGATAAGGTTGGTGAGTTCTTGAAGTTACCAAAAGGAAATACAAAGAGATTGGGTATTATCAACGAACTTAGAAGTTTGGGCACTTTTATTTATAACACTGATACTTCTTTGAATGAAGGAGATATAATTGTTGCTAGACGTTCACTAATTCAAAATAATGATGTTAAGAATTTTGTACCATGCCCAAAATGTAAAAATTTCTTCAGAAAGACCTTGCTATACCGACATTACAAACGTTGTGGAAATATATCTTCAAGATTTGTTGGTCGATCTGCACCACGAAATTTACAAGCGTTGTCGAGAATTACTCTGCTAGAAGGAACTACAGCAAATTACAAAAAATTACAGAATGAAATTTTGCCTGGCATGGTTCAAGATGATATATCAAATATTGTGAATCACGATAATACAATTTTACTCTATGGAAACTATTTGTGTCAAAAGCATGAAGGTGACAATCACTTATTTAATATGATACGTCAAAAATTGAGGCAGCTAGCAAGTTTTCTTGCAACAATGAGAGCACTTGAACCATCTGTTACTACTCTAGAATCTGCCATTCGTCCACAATTATATGATAAATTTATAGAGGCTATTCGTATATGTGCTGGTTATAATGAAACTGAAAGCAGTTATAGAGCCCCATCTTTAGTAACTGCACTTGGACAAGGAATAAAAGAATGTGCCGAAAGATTAGTAGTTGAATGTATGAAAAATAATGATCATCTTTTAAGGTCTAATATTGAAGCATGGTTGCAGCTTTATAGTATAGAATTTTCTGTTATTAATAGACGAGCTAATACTATTTTGACACGTCGAAAATGGAATAAACCTAGATTGCTGCCGTTGACGTCAGACATTCTAAAATTGAATAATTATTTGAAAAATAAATGGCAACATGCTTGTCAAATTTTAAATATTGGTTTTAATATGGAAAGTTGGGTTCAGCTGTCTAAATGTACTCTACTTCTGATTTTAATTTTCAATAGAAAGCGTGTTGGTGAATTGGAAAAGCTTCTTATAGAAGATTATAATAAAAAACATAATATTCAGAAAGATTCCGAGACTTATAAAACATTAAAACCTAGTGAGCAAATATTTTCTCAAAGATATGTGCGCGTAGAAATAAGAGGTAAACTGGGAAGAGCAGTATCATTAATGATCAGTCAACAAGAAATTGCAGCTATAAATTTAATTTTAAAATATAGATCTGATGCTAATGTGCATCATAAAAATCAGTATGTTTTTGGCCGAGGAGTGGATAAATATTTTGAAGGTATGGTTATCAATATTTTGTAAAAGATTATGTAAGTTTTCAATTTTAACTATTTACAGGAGCTAGATGTTTAAGAGAAGCTGCCAACAGTTGCGGTGCAGATCGGCCACAACTCTTGAGAGGCACAAAATTAAGGAAACATATAGCGACCATTTCACAAGCATTGAGCCTAACTGAGAATGATCTTGCCATTTTGGCAGACTATATGGGACACAATATAGATATTCACCGGCAGTTTTATCGACTACCTAACGAAGCAATCCACCTTGCAAAAATTTCGCAATTATTATTTGCTTTAGACAGTAATAAAATTGATAAACTTAAGGGTAAAAATTTAAGTGAAATTGATATAGATAATATGGATATTGAAGATGAAAATGAAAGTGATGGGGAATGTACAATTATTGATACCATTTAGAATGAGAATCCAAAACTCAGTGCTTGTGAAATAGTTGCTAAAGTTGATACAACCCGAGAGAAATCACGACTAGAGTACCTATCACAGATATGTACAAATCCAGGACCTGAAGGTATTTAATTTTTTCCATTGATTTTTACATCATATATTATGATTAAAATTGAAAAATTCATGTATAGCATCAGGATTATATCCGGGACTTTTTTCACGTCGTAAGTGTCAGGAAAGCAGAAGTTCATGGGCTCAGAGCTCGGTGCTGTACATGAACTTTCAGTTTTAATTACGGTGACTTCGTTAGTCGTGATTTTGTGATCAAAATCATGTAGGTACTGGTAATATGTTATATTGAATAGTGTCGATTGAATGTTTCATTAAAAGGATGATTTTGGTTACAAATCCAGGCAATATAAGTACATCCATTTTTCATTTTCCAAATTTAACAATTTTTTGACGATTTCATGATATATGTCCCTAAAATAACAATCTATATTATGTAGAATTGAATACTGATCTGATATATGCGCGTAACTTATTTTAGGAGATCCGGCCAATACTCAAATTAGAAATTACAACAAAGAAGATAAATTTGTATGTACTGGAACCATAATTACGGAAGCTATTACAAATGAATCACATTATTCACAAGAAGAAGTACAGGACTCAGAACTTACAGGTATATTTATTTATTACAATACTGGATGGCTAGTTAATGATTATATTTCTATCAAAAATTAATCGCATGTTGGTTCGCAAATATAACTGATTTATTTAGCAAGCTGTCTGTGTACGTATCATTTCTTATTTCATAATTGTAAATTAAAACATTTATTATAACTGTAATTGAGTTACCAGACATAGATTGTAAATTCTGGAAAAATTTAAAATATATCTCATGTTCTTTCGTACGATGTGTTTTACAATAGTCTAGTCGAGAAGTGAGTTTTCTGAGGAAAATATTTCTAAGAGTCTAAAAAATATGTGCAATAGCTCATTCGATTCGGAATTAAATTTAGAAGAAGATATTTTATAAAATTATAACAAAAATGGCGTGTACAACGGGAGACCAGAATTTCCTTGGCCCAAAATATGATGATTTCACTCAACTTACCTGTACTCAACTTGCCTATTTAAAAAGTTGCTTAGCTTAGGCGCTAGAAGGTTTTGAAAATGATGAATTTTCGATACATTCTTTCAAAAAGTCGGAAAAGATTTAATATGTTCCATCAATTTTTTGGCTATGCGTCTGTACCAGTAAACTACGTCTTTTTGTGGAATAAATCGTTATTTCGAGAGTTACAGGTGTTTAAAAACATTATTACTAAAAATTATTCATCCATATTTTTTTCAGCCTCCTGAATTTCATAATCACTCATTTTTTTCTTTCTTATAGCTACTTCAATTGAAAAGTTATTTTTTGCCCTCCAATAAAATTTTAGTTTGGTAGATGGTTTATTCACAAAAAATATATTCTAGAACCCTACAAGCCTGGGTCAGTAATTGTGACTTGACACTAATAAAGTTAATATTAAAAGTTGGCCATGATTTAACCATCTAATGAATATGTAATGAATGATTAATTAAGTACCTACTATTATAAACAAATGTTAAAAATGGCCTTAATTTTCTTGTACACATGTGTTAATTCAACATCGGTGCTTAAATTGTACTCTTTGTAGTCTAGCGGGATTTGACGTTGGATTAACGCATGTGTATAAGAAAATTGTGGCTATTATTCACTACACATCCATGAGGTGCATAGATCATGGCCAACCTTAAAAATTACTGACTCAGGTTTTAATAGCTTCTAAAGCGAAGTAACTATACAAGGAACAAATCGGTAATAATTATACTAGTGGCTAATAAAATATGGATGAAAAATTTATTGGCTACGTTTTTAAATACACTTTTACTTTTGGAATAAGTATTTGTTCCACAAAAAGCCGTAGTTTATCTATACAAATGTGTGGTAGAAAAATGGATAATCTATTAAATATTCACAGACTTATTTGAAAAAGATAAAAAAAAAAATGTTTTCAAAGCCATCTAGCGCCTAAGCTGAGCTTGAACTTGTTATATAGGTAAGTTGAATTAAATAATCATATTATTTTGAGCTCAAGAACATGTGGTCGGCCATTGTACACGCTATTTCCAGACACACAACTTACATTTATATATTTTAGGATATCCTCAAAGTGAAACACAAATTAACAAGAATTCTGAAGAATGGACACCAAACCGAAAACGGAAAAAAGTTGGTCGATCAAATCGAGAAAAAATACCATGGAAAACCCCAGAAAAATTTGCGATTCGTATATTTTTCAAAACACACCTAGAGAATAACACCTTACCATCAATATTGGAATGTAATCACGCTATTGCAAAGCATAGTGCTTTGAATAAAAGGACAGCGATGCAAATAAAACTCTTTATAAATAATGAAATAAGAAGAAAGAAGAGGAACAGCTGCAAGAGGAGTCTATTCAATTGAATGATAGTAGATTAGTTATAATAGGACAGTTAGATTTTTTTGAAACAAACTGTTTGTTCAGGCTTTGTTGCTGGAACGCATTCTTTGTGATGTGGAAAAAAGTCTCTCATCTCAAGAATTATCAAAATTTTACTGCTAATGTGGCTGAATAAACAATTGAGTTAACGAAATTATTGTTTTACCTGTAACTCGAGAACTTTTGACGATCACGATATACGAAGCATTTGCAGAGAACAAAAAATGTACAGAATGAGACCAGAATGATTAAAATTGCTCAATAAGTAGAAAAGTTATTGATCTTTCTGATTCGTTTGACCAGTGTGTAGAAAATGATTACTTTTTGGCTACACGATAAAACAAATGGATATTTGCAGTAACTATTGGATCTATAGGGTCCATCACTAAGGAAACTCATAATTTTATTCCAGTTTTATTAGTTTTATATTAATTATCAATAAGTTTTCTGCATTAACTTTTTTATTAATTGAGCATTTTCAATCATTCAGGTCTCATTTTGTAGATTTCTGCAAATGCTCTGTTGATTGTAATTATTTATATTCAAAAGTCTCCGAGTTACACATAAAAAACTGATGCCGTTATGTCAGTTGTTTACACCAAGTTAGCAAAAAAGTTAATTTTGCCAAAATATTTACCAGAAAACCGACTGTATCATTACTTAGAAAGCAACCCGTAAATGACTAGAACACAAAATGCAACCCAATATTTTTTCCAAAGAACAAAAACTGTGAAAAAAGACCGGTTTTCTGTTTATATTTTGGAAAGGGCTTGAGGAATCACGTTATTTCCAACAGAAACTATGTAGAGAATCAGGAAACCTGAAAAATGCTTCTTTAAAAAGTGATCGAACGGTTTTTCACCGAAAAAAGTCAGAAAAACGATAAAAGATTGCCATTTTCATAAACTCATATCTTGCTGAATTTACAATATTTAATAGAGATATTGCGAAGAATTAGAATTAATTAGATGTACTTTATATGAGTGGAAGAGGAAATCTGTAGCTGTAGAAGTTTTTGCTTGCAATATGAACAATTTAGGGTATCATATTGTGTGTGTCACCTTATCAACTGAGGTATTCCGATGTTAATTTTTGAAACAGGTTCTGAAAGTAGAAATTATAAACTACAAATCTCCTATCTGGGATTTGCGAATAAATTGGTTGCAATATCTTTAAAATCTCCAAACGTAGCATTATACTCGTGAATCTGTGTTCGAAATTGTTCCTGCTACTGATGGTAGGAGGTGTAGGCTGCGAGCGACGAAGCACGGACTCGCGCGTATGAGGCTATAAATATGGAAGCATTTTTAAGATATTGGAATCAATTCATGTGCATATTTGAAAGAGCAGATTTGTAGTCTGTAATTTCTACTTTCAGAATCTGTTTGAAAGTTGAAATCGAGCTATCTCAGTTACAAAATGATGTCCTAAATTGTTTATATTGCAATTATGCAAAAACTTCTAGAACTACAGATTTCTTCTTCCACTCGTATGAAGTACATCCCATAAACACTATTTCTTCGCAATATCTTCCCAAAATATTGTAAATTGAGCAAGATATAAGATTTTGAAAAAGGCTTAATTCATAGTTTTTCAGTGAGAAAACGTTCAATCATACTTTTCAAAAAATATATTTTATAGGTTCCCTAATTTTCTACAAATTGTCTGTTTGGTTTAACGCGACTCCTTCAATACTCTCCGGAATATGAATAGAAAACCAGAAAAAGGTTTTTTTGTGTAAATTGTTTAAGAATGTGCTCTGTGTAAATTTTTGGTTGCATTTTGTGTTTTAGTCATCTATGGGTTGGCCTTCAAGTTATGGCAGATATTGCAGTAGCGCAAATATCCTTTGAAATTTTATTTTCCTTAATCTATGTGTACCTATCAACAAATATGGATTAACGATTCGGTTCAATTTTTTGTATATATATTGTATAATTTTTGTAAATATTTGAAATAATTCATAATTTGAAAAATATATACCTATTTTATTTTCTGTAGCACATACGAGAATTGTTTTACTTCCCTTATTTACTTATTCAAAGTGGTTATATAAAATTATAGTAATGCTGTTATTTGTGTAAATCTTTGAATGTTATTTAGTAAAAATTTTTGCTTATTTTCTCACCTGAAGTGGTTATTTAAAATAAAACAGATGCTGCATCACGTGTGTATCTTTGAATGTTGAACATTTCTGAAATAATGTAAATTTTTGACAAATATTGCAGCAAAAATAGTTAATACATATATTTGAAATTAGACAGCCTTTCGAAGCGAACAAATTTTTTATTTTTTTTATAGATATGTGAATTTATTCATAAATAAGGAGAACGGGTGAGTATTTCAAATCATGCAGAAAGTTCAGTATTGTCCAATAATTAGCATTCATCGCCCTAGAAACTCAATTTGTATTACGCGGGTTGAGACAAATTTAACTACCGGATTCTGCATTACCGACTGAATTGTCCAGTAAAGTTGTGAGGATCATTTTTTGATATATCTCTGTTATTCATAAGAATTCTACATTTTCACAAGCAATGTACTCTATGTTTTACTTATACTTTTTAGCGTAATAAGTAATTTGACTTGAAAAATGTCAAACAATACCGAGTCTTGTAAGGTCGTGTCCAGTAAGGTCGTGGCCACCTATATATATATATATATATATATATATATATATATATATATATATATATATATATATATATATATATATATATATATATATATAGCTTCCAACATACGCAACAAATTTCAGGAAGATCGACTGTATACTTTTAAAAATATGTTAAAAAAACAAAAAAAGGCCCTTCCGAAAAACGGCCATAAAAAAGTTGTTGGCCAACATAGACCAATTTTACAAATTGCATTTCCTTTGTCAAAAGTTATTCTACAACATATTCAAATGGCGTTTCTTTGGAGCGAGTGTAACTCTAAAAAAAATTGATTGCAAAAATCGCATTTCCTCAATACAAGGAATATTTTCCGTATTTTTTTGTAAAAAGCAATGCATTACTTATATTTAATATACAATTGTAAAAGTGGATTTATAACTGACAGAACAGAAAACATAATTTAGCACAGCTTGATTTAGCACAGAAAGGGTTTTATAACATCACACAAGACATAGAAATCAACACAAAGTAAAAGAAAAATTATCAACAAAAATAATAAGAACATGTGCATGTTTTCGTTCTTGTAAAATTGAAAACGATAAACATTATATTATATTTTGACATATTTGTTTTCACGCTATGAAATTTGTCATATTGTAGATAGAGTAAATATTTTGCAATAGAGCTCTTGCGGCGCATGCGACGTTTATTGCAAATCAACCGAACTACTAAGAAATGTCACGGTAATACACGAAAAATATAGAATGCACAGCACAGACATAGAAAATTAAGCTTTAGTCAATTCCTATGCTGTGCTAAATTAAGTTCTCTGTAAATTATTTTCTATGTCTCTCAGTTATAAATCTATCTTAAGGTACGGTCATATAGCTTATGTTATGTTATGTCTGTGTTAAGTCATTATGTTGAGACCTATTAAAACTTATGAAACGTGTCACATAGGTTATGTCATGTTCGTAATGTCATTTGACATAACACAACATGATTTCAGCTCTTTGACATTTCATCTAACCTCAAAAGATGAAAATTTATTAATTACATTAGAAATTAATCCTGAATCTTATTTATTATTATAAAATTTATAAGAATTATAAACATGTTGTGAGAAAGAAAATACACGAGAGCATTTATAAAATTATAAATAATCTCGGTATTGAAAATATGTAGTTCTAAAATCCTACACATGATGGCTTCACGTCTTTGTGTCTGTTGATATAACATACAAACATAAAACAGACATGACATAACATAAGCTATGTGACCTTATAGAGCAAGATCCCAGGCCCACCAGACCTTACTTATTTTCTGAGAAACAAAATGTGTGGAATAGAGTAGTGCTAGTATGTACTTTGATCATACGCATACTTGCACTAGTTTGTGCCGACGGCCAATTTACAGATACGAGGTGCTAGAGGTACGTTAAGACATTACTCACTTTTCTTAAAGTCTTTAGTGCTAATTTTTATGTATGTTTCAGGGAATATTGTTAAAAATTGATAATCAACACTGCTGAACACTTTCCATCAGTTGTAATTTCTGCTAGTCTCTTTAAAGCTTGCAAAGAATAACGTAATCTTGCTTATAGTCTGAGTGCTAATTTTTATAAATGATATTCAGGGAACAATTTTAATTCTTTTTGTTAGAAGCCACATCAATCGTAGGGCTGAACATCCTCCAGACACAATTAAAATTTCGCTGTGAGTGAAAGCGCGAGGTCACTATTTGTAGGCTTGATAGTAAGCGAAGTATCTATGAGCATCCGATTCTTCCTTGGTCTAGCTGTTTACAAAAAGTATTGAAATTGCTTTCTGAGTATCATATATAAAAATTAGGACTCAGACTATAAGTGATATTACGTTATCTTTTTGCGAGCTTTGAAGCGTTTAGCAGGAATTACTGCCGATGAAAAGTGTCTGGCAGCGTTGGTTATCAATTATCAACAATATTCTCTAGAATATACATAAAAATCAGCACTCAGACTTGCACCTCGAATCTTTAAATTGGCCGTCGGCAAAAACCAGCAGATATGCGTATGATCAAAGTACCGACTAACACTACTCTAATCCACAAGTTTTGTTGCTGGCGGGTCTTGGATCTTGGACTATTTCGCTCGTGTGGAATTAAGGTCATTCCAATATTTGTGGTAGAATATATATTTAACAAAAAAGGACGTAAAAATATAAACTAGATCAAAGTTTGGAATATGTTATGAATCACGAAAAAGCAGTATTATTACCACGCATCATTCACTTGTAGTAAGGGCCGCTTAAGTGAAAGGTAGAGAGAGAGAACGGCAAGCAATAGTAGAGACCGCTTGCGTGTAGGCGAAAAAGAGCTGGAGAGCAGCAGCAGCAATCGAAACTATTTGGCGAAGGGAGTCGGGTGCCGTTCAAAAATCTATCGGTTCCCGTCATTTTACTGCTCATGCGGAGAATCATGTCTCGATAGAAGCTTTGCTTCAAATTTATTGACCAATAAATTGATCAAGTTTTCTGTCAAGTTTTCAACAATTTATTGTCGAGCTCAAAAATATTTTGTACCATATTACACGATACAAATTTTCGTCAAGAAAAATCAGAACTACCAACTTATAATTTTTGACGTAAGTTCAAAAAGTGTGGTTATAGAGAAAGTGTGATAGTAGAGATGACAAAAAAAAATAATATACTGAAGGTAACTATATATAAAATTATATTAATATTTTGTCAACACTAAGATTATGTTTGCAATGTTTGTCTTTCTTTTGTTTAAGTCAAGTATGAAACGCGTGTTTCATTTGACGCGAAATAACTAATATGAGTAATGCAGGGGCCACACTTACGTCTAATGTCATTTATAACGACATTATGTGACAATTGACATATTGTCATTGACAATGTGTTCATTATTGAATAACGCCTTAATTAGTGCCATTAGACGTAAATGTGGCCCCAGCATAATGTTGGCAACGACAAATCAGACAAAAATCTCCCTAGAATACCCCAGAATATTGGCGAAAAATCGAGCCAGTTCTATTTCAAAAATAAATTTTTGAAAAAATGGCAAAAAATGACGGTTTCAAGAGAACTCATTTGATTTGTCTTTTTATTGCGCACTTTTTTAAACAGAGCATTTATTTAGTCAGATGCATAGTTTTGGCAGTTTTTGACGATTTTTTTGAGCTGCGTACAAATAAAGTATGTTATTTGCCACGTTATAAACTAACAAATAAAAAGTAAAAAATTCGAGTCATGAATTTTTTCTTGGATATGTTAATTCTATCCGACTAAAATATTTATGATAAAATTAGGACACAACGCTTTTTCTGAAACTAAAATAAATTATTGGAAAGTTGTTTAGACTTTCATTTAGTACGAAAATTTTATTAAAAGTAACAAACAAATTTATATCTTAATTTAAATAAATATTTAATTTAAACTAAGTAAGCTACCAATGACGATACAACCTTTCATTTTTATTTAATTTACTATCGTTATAATAATTCTTCATTGTTATTTTATTTTTAGAAGCCCTTTATTGCCAACAAAACCGGTTGAACAAAATTAATAATTGTTCACCTACAAATTATAATATTTTCAAATAATTTAACTATTTTATTTTATTTACACGCTCCTTTACCCCAATATACCCTCAAAATCTATTATTTGTAAAGATTTACGGTTCGTAATTATTCAAAAAAAGCGTTGTATCGAATTTCCCGTAAAAAATGTGTACCTCAAGTGATAAATGTCTTTAAATGTGTGCCACTTCGACATAATTGGCCGGCAACATTCCAGTGTCCCCCGTACGTCGCACCGTCCCCGTCATCCACCCGCCATCAATATTGCTTGCGTTCACAATCAAATCTCCTTCACAAAAGCTGACTTCGTCTGAATCTTGAGCCTCGTAGTCGTACATGGCTCGGTACACACGCTACAAAATAAAAACATTTTAATATCTCTCATTTACATTATAAATAACTTTTTTACTAACTGAGGACAAGGCGCTAGCCTGCTGATTGGATACCATCTGCTGCTGAGAGTACTGCACCTGGTGTTGTTGCTGAGGAGGCATTTGTTGAACCTGGTGCGGTTGCTGATGATGCTGCTGCCCCGGTTGTTGGTGATGGTACTGATTATGATTGGGGTTAGCACGTGACTGCTGCAGGTACTCAGGGTTACTCAAAGATCCATAAACGTGATTAATGGGATCTATATCGGCTATTGAGCCGATTTTACGTGTTGGAGGACTTGTAACTAAAATACAGAAAGTATATTATTCCCAGTGGATCGCACCCATCAATTTTAGTAATGAAAAACGGGCACTCTTGAACTTTTAATAATGTAGCACTAAATAAAACAACTAAGATACACTCCTATGTTGATTATTAAAACATTTTTTGTACTATTTAGAACATAAAAATATCTTTACTATGCATCTATTTAGGCAATAAACAACACAAAAACACTAAACTTGACAAAAACTAGACACCAAACAAACACAAATTCAGTTAATTCACAAAAAATCTAGCCAATTACCTTTCATGTTCATTTCTTCTTCAAGCTACACAAAATTAAAACAATATTTTAAATAGAAATATCGAAAAAAATTCGCTTTTGATCTGTCAGACAATAATAAAGTATTTAAATAATTTTAAAATGATTTAGTACCTGCTCCTCGGTCTGAAGTATATATGACAGTCTGATTCTGCCTGGCCGAATACGGCGAATTTCTAGGCTGTTCATTCAAAGGATCATAGTCACTAATCTTGCCAATAGCAGCAACGGCTGGTACGGCGCCCCCGTACCCGCGGGCTGGCTGCTGCTGCTGCGGTTGCTGCTGGGGCTGATGATGTTGCTGTTGTTGTTGTTGCTGATGTTGTTGTTGTTGATGTTGATGTTGCTGCTGTTGTTGATAATGTTGCTGCTGTTGTTGTTGTTGATGTTGCTGTTGCGAACTAGTATTCGCATTCGCGTTCGAATTCACCGAATTATCATCGGGGACGTCTACATACATTAGGGTGCACAAACAAGCAGGGTTAGAACAGAAGCAAGTGATCTTATGGTAAAAAATAAATCCAAATTATACCGAATTCTTTACAATAATACATTTATTCGATGAGATGCGTTCGAAATTGGAGTCTAAAAATCAGAGACTTTAAGAGTACCGGCCGCCCTCTGGGACAGAATGGAAGGCAGCATTTTGGTATTCTTGTGTTAAAAAATAACTATCGTAAGTTCAATCAGGGCAGTTTTATACGAAAATGGGTTACACTTAGGATTGGCTGCCGCCCTCCTGGACAGGGCAGGAAGTGGCACCCTGATTTATAACTTAAAGTACTTGACCTTCGCTATTGATTGGTACAAGTAAGTTCTATCAGGAAAATTGCGCCGGAAAACTTGATCAGAATTGGCCTTCTTTTCGACCCTACATTTATAAAGTTTGGCACCCTATTGACCGCTAAATAATGATCGATTCATTTACAATTCAACACTTTATTTACATTACGGATTGTAGCATTTGTTGGATAAGTTCAATTTTTTTCTGCCCTAATAGTCTAAGAGCTGGCTACATAAAAAAACCTTGTTATTGCTACTTGGCTAATTCCTTTTGTAGAAGAATCTTTTTGTGTAGCCAAGTTCGAATCGTCTTGTCTGCCAGCGCGTATCCGTGGCTTTCGAACATTTTGAACTTGATATTTTAATTAAAATTGCCAAGAAATTTTCTGTCAATTTTGACGAGAACAATGCAATTCAGAATATCGTTTCTTTAGTTACCAACTACTTCTGCCGTCAAACTGATATTCACAAAAGAAAAAGAATTCATGAAAAATTTACTAATACCCGATTTCATGACCGGGAGTTAAATTAACCTGGGTTTAAATAGCGGGGAGTTATCCAGTGAACTAGGTTTCGGTTTATTTAATCAATTTGATTGACCAGTGATGACACAAAAAATGCAAAAATTGATATTGTTACCAAGGAAATGAGCTATTTAAACCGGATTAATTCAACTCGAGATCCTGAAATCGGCCATAATTGTCACAAATATGAAATATTTGTAGTAATTAGTTCGGTGGTTGCCAGGCAACAACTGTTAGAAAATTGAATGTTGGCCCATTGTCGGCTTAGGTATATAAGAACGTGAACTAGGAGAGGAATTCATTCATTCAATGATTCAGTACGAGTAACTCTGAGCGAAATATTGTTCATACAAGTGTATAAAGTGAATATTTGTACTGCAACCTGTGATTATAAATTATTTATAATAACTTGGTGACAATATTTTATGGAAATTGGGACGATCGAAAATAAAACATTGTGAAACATACGTGTAAGAATTCTCTGATGCACATGGCTGATTCCTATTATGAAAGAATCTTTTTGTGTAGGCAAGTTCAGATCTGCTAGCGGGATCCCGTGGCTTATAGTAGGGTGGCCGGTGAAATAAATGAAATTACGATATTAAATTTTTTATAAGATACATGTATTATAATTATAAAAATAACTCCTATTTATTCTTGAAAAACAAGGAGAATTGTCGGTTCTTTGCTTGTGACTTAAATGCTGGCAGTCAGCGCGAAATTGGAGTAAAATTCCAAATAAAAAAATTATCACATACGTGCAGGCCGAATGATTAAATGTTATATTTTATATATTAGAATAGTCATATGCAAAATGGCAAACAAAAAATCATGGCTGAAACGACGGCAGACATATATTAAAAGTGCGCTTGTGCTAGAGCGTTTACACCGAAACACAGAATATTTCCTTTTTAAATGATTTTATTCTCTTTATGTTCACCAAATAAATATAATGTACAGAAGTGACGTTGGATAAGTTTGACGTGCTACTTCATAGATGTGAAATTTTTCTTTTGTAAATGTCAGTTTCACGGCAGTTGTAGTTGGTAACTAAAGGCTCATTCATAGTCACGAATTCAACGATTTGAAACTACAAATTCAATCTTGTGCAATGCTCCTATGCAAGAAATTCAATCATAGCGTTCACACTTCCGAAATTACAAAAGCAATCCACGCGATTTTGACGATGCCGCCATCTATTGCGCTATTAGAAATTTTTATTTATCTAAAATAGAATAATTTAAATAAAGGTAGAATAATGGTACTATTTGGATTTTTTTAATTCCGCAAAGTTTTGAGACTTGAGGTATAGTTAGGAATTTTACAAATCTATTAATAAAGCATATGTTTTTCGAAAAGTATTCTAGTTTACAGTGTGGGGCAAATATAATAAGAAGAAAAAATTATTATTTTACGTTGATGAAGTTGTGGTACATATTATTTGATTTATACATATCCAAATCAGAGAATATCGGTATTAATATTGTTCTTCTCTGAAACAAAAATATTTGGAAATTTAATTTTTCCTACATTCTGGAAGTAATTATTATAGAAACTTGTAACTATCAAAAAACTTTATATTTCTTATTTTAAAAATGTCACTAAAAATATTCGCGAATTAATAAAAATAGGTTATCTATCTGTCAATTTATATATATCTGCGATCTGATTGGTGCAATCAATGACAGCCGTTCTGCACAAGATTGAACGCGCATTCCTATTGGTCAATCGCTTGCACAAAATTGAATTTGTAGTTTCAAGTCGAAGATTTCGTGACTGTGAATGAGCCTCGAGGAAGCGATATTGAAAATAGCATTGTTTTTGTCAAAATTGACAGAAAATTTCTTGGCAATCTGAATTGAAATATCATGTCCAAAATGTCCAAAAGCCACGGATTCGCGCTGGCAGACAAGACGATTCGAGCTTGCCTTAATTTCTCCGATTTCAATTTTGTCAAAATCAATAATTATTAATTTTTCGAAATTTTCATTCATTTCCTTTTAAAAATTAAAATTTTTTGTGTTTAAATTCAGATTTTACACATTAAAAACTATTATTAATTTGTCCTTGGGGCCTCAAGGGACTCTAGGTAAAAACGATATTTTTTTTTATTTTATGTATTGACTGAAATCTGAAAATGCTTAAATAAATTGAATTCATCAGTTACTTCCAAACAAATAATGAATTTATTACTAAACCAGTAACCTTACATGAACAAAACTTTGCACAAATATTGGGGAAGAATAATGGTGGCCACGATATAAAAATCAAGTATCAATATATATTTGTTCATAAGTTATCGATTTGGAATCTGAAAATACTAGTTAAAATTATGAATCGCACTGCCTCCTTCGAAACAAAATATATTTTATTACAAAACCAGTAGTCCTATAATTATGAAACTTCGTGTAAATATCAAGGAATATTTGTAGTAACTGTAAAATAATATTCAGTTGACAACAAATTTTCGTTCATGAATTATAAAATAGAATCTTAAAATATTTATTAGTCGCATTGGCTCCTTCGAAACAAATAATCAGTTCCTCACGAAACCAGTGGTCCCAGATCGACCAAAATTTGATTCAATATTAAGGAAGCATTCAAGTTATTGCGTAATAAAATTAATCCAACAGTCTGGTTTTGTTCAAAAGTTATTGGCATGGAATCAGTAACTGCCAATAGTTTGATAAGTTGCATACCCTTAAAACAATAAGTCAAATTGTTTCTCAACCATTGGTTCCAAATCAATAAAACTTTGTATGAATATCAAGAAAATATTCAAGTTATTGTCAAATTAAATTAGTTCGACAAATTGTTTTTGTTTAAGAGTTATTGACATGCCAATAATTTGACTTTTAATCAATTTTTTTCTCAACTAGTTGTGCTAAATCAATAAAACTTTTTATGATTATCAAGGAAGGATAGCAGAGCTTATAAAATAAAATCTAGTCCTCAATAACTTTTTTTTCTTGTTGTATTAACTGAAATCTGAAAATACTGAAATAAATTGAAACTCGTTACTTCCAAACAAATAATAAATTCATTATTGAACCAGTGGCCATACAGAAACGAGACTGCATTGATATTACGGTGGAGGGTGACCACAAAATAAAAATGAAGTATCAATACATTTATATTCATCAGTTATCAATTTGGAATCTGAAAATTCCATCTGGAAATATAAGTCGCACTGCTTCCTTCGAAACAAAACAAAATTTTATTACAAAACCAGTGGTCCTATAATTATGAAACTTTGTATAAATATTAAGAAAGAATAGCAGTAAGTGTAAAATAATATTCAATTGTCAATAAATTTTTGTTAATGAATTATAGACACAGAATCTGGAAATATCAGTACTTATGAGTCGCATTAATGTGCACTCCTGGTAACATACAAAACTAGTGTAATAAAAATGTAGCCAATTCTAATCAACTCCGACTCGGAATACAATAGAAGTAATAATAAAAATTTAGCAATCAAACATGAAAGATTATAAAATTTTATCTGCTATAATAAACACGACAGATATGGAAATAAATATGTAAACATTAAATTATATTTTTAAAAGTTAACAGGAAATATAGCCATTTAAATTAAATCTGTCACATAAATAAATGAAAAAATAATAAATTCTTGAATAAAATAATAAGTTTTAATGATAGTTTAATATACCATAAGATCACCGTTTATTTATGTTTAGCACAAATTAATATCAACAAAACAACAACCAACTATCCATCAATGTATTACTAATTATACAAAATAGGTCAAGCACAATAATCCAATTTTTTAACTTATTATATTTTTATTGTGAAATCAATTTTGTTTGTTTTTAGTTTCCAGTTCTTCTTTAAAACAATGCTTGATCCATTATTGATAACATACTTTACTAACAATAGCACTATCAATTGTTAACTCACCAACATACTCTCCATTTTCATTTATTGTTCTTTTCTGCTCCATTGCTGCCTTCTTTTCCAAGTCCCCATGATATGCAACATTAGAAATAATTTTACTGTTTTGTTTGATTCGTAATGTTTCTGGGTCGTCCGCAACTTGAGTGAATTTTCCTTTGCTTCTCTCAAAATCTGCGTGGTATTTTACATTCGATTGGATTTTTGTATTTTCTGCAATACGTTTTAATTCCGGCGTTTCAGCCATTGTTGTAGCTTTCGCCTTCGGGATATGTCTACGAAATAAATAATATTAAACATCATTTAAATCTCATTTTAATATAAAATAAAAAATCTGACGTGAACATCATTGGATATATATATATATATATATATAATACAATGTGATTTTGTGTTTGATCATATATATCATTGGATATATATAATCAAACACAAAATCTCATCGTTCCACAGTTAATCGTTTTGGATTTACCCAAGAGATTTGAGAATCTGTCAAGTAAAATGCGCTTTCAGCCAAGTCGGTTGCTATGGAAACAGTAGGCCATTATTCTTATACTACAACATTCCTAAATACTGATTTCCAAAATTCTACAACTACCAACAGATCTGAATTTATGCGCAAAACTAAAAAATTAATTCCTACTGAAGTGCACTTCCGGCTCAGTATATTGTTAAGAAAATAGTAGGCAATTTTTCAGATGCTACAGCAGACTGAAATACCAAATTTCAATATTCTACACCTGATCGTTTCGAATGTATGCGAAAAATTACAAAAGACTGTCAAGTAAAGTCCACTTCCGGCTCGGTGGATCTCAATAAAAATAGGATATGAGCATCTAGACGGTATAATCGTCCTAAATACTGAATTCTAACAATCTACGTTCAATCGTTATGGATTTATGCGGAAAATTCAAAAAATGTTTCGAATAAAGTGCTCTTCCGGCTTAGTCGATAGCAATCATAATGCAAGGTATACAACTAGATATTATAAAAGTGCCTAATACAAAATTTAAATATTCTACGACTGATTGTTTAGAATTTATGCGGAAAATTCAAAAAGTCTGTCATATAAAGTGCACTTCCGGCTCAGCCGATTGTTACAAAAATAAAAGATGACGATTTAGATGCTACAGCAATTCTAAATGCTAAATGCCAGTATCCTATGGCTGATCATTCTGAATTTATGCGGAAAATAAAAAAAAAGTTTCGAATAAAGTGCACTTCTGGTTTAGCCGAACGCAATCATAATGCAAGATGTACAATAAGATGTTATAGAAGTTCTTTGTAGGAAATTTCAATATGCTATGGCGGATCATTCAATATTTACGCAAAAAATTCAAAAATAGTTTCAAATAAAGTGCACTTCCGGCTTGGCCGATTCATACAAAAATAGCAGATGACCATTCTGATACAACATCAAGTTCAAATACTGAATTTCAACATTCTACGGTTGATCATTATGGATTTATTAGAAAAATTCGAAAAAAGTTTCAAGTAAAGTGCACTTCCGGTACAGACGATTGGAACCATAATGCGAGGTGCACAACTAGACCCTATACCAGTCTTAAATACAAAATTTCAACATTATACGTTCAACCAGTTTTGAAATTGGTGAGTTACGCACGCACGCACGAACATACGTATCGACATCAAGCCAAAAATAGTCAAAATGGATTCAGGGATGCCCAAAACGGATATTACCATCAAAATCTCGATAGTTGAATTTTGTACAAGTAACAAATCACGAATTGTTTATTTTGTAAGACAAAATTGTAGCATTATAATTTTTAATTATCTGTTTTCCCAATTGGTAGAATGACTCAGAATTAACCTCACATCCAAAATAAGTGGGTCGTTCGCCGTATAGATAAACCTATTACCATATAAGGTTTCTTTAATACATTATTCAATGACATTTCATAATCGTATTATCTTTCGAAAACCGAAACATCTTTTATGATCAGGAATAGAACCACATTTTCCGAAATTCCACAAAATGTTATTCAAACATTTTACAAGAAAATATTGTGATGTTAGCGGAAACCAAACAATGAAATCATAGATGAGTAACCGTAAAATAAAACCATTCATAATTTTGAAATGCGGTTGAATTTCAAAGAAAATTATCGAAAAATGAAATAATTTTAAATAATTCACATTTTGAGATTTTGATGGATATATCCGTTTTTAGCATCCCTGAATCCATTTTGACTATTTTCGGCTTGATGTCGGTACGCAGGTGCGTTCGTAAATCTCAAAACCTATCGAACGTTTAATGCTGAAATTTTGTATTTAAGACTGGACTAGGGTCTAGTTGTACACCTCGCATTATGGTTGCAATTGTCTGTACCGGAAGTGCACTTTACTTGAAACTTTTTTCGAATTTTTCTAATAAATCCACAATGATCAACCGTAGGATGTTGAAATTCAGTATTTGAACTTGATGTTGTATCAGAATGGTTATCTGCTATTTTTGTAAGAATCGGCCAGGCCAGAAGTGCACTTTACTCGAAACTTTTTTTGAATTGTTTGCATAAATATAGAATGATCCGCCATAGCATATTGAAATTCCGTATAAAGAACTTCTATAACATCCTATTGTACATCTTGCATTATGATTGCGATCGGCTAAACCGGAAGTGCACTTTACTTTTTTCTAATTTCCCGCATAAATTCAGAATGATCTGCCATAGGATACTGGCATTTAGCATTTAGAATTGCTGTAGCATCTAAATGGTCATCTTCTATTTTTGTAACAATCGGATGAGCCGGAAGTGCACTTTATATGACAGACTTTTTGAATTTTCCGCATAAATTCTAAACAATCAGTCGTAGAATATTTAAATTTTGTATTAGGCACTTTTATAATATCTAGTTGTACACCTTGCATTATGATTGCTATCGACTAAGCCGGAAGAGCACTTTATTCGAAACATTTTTTGAATTTTCCGCATAAATCCAAAACGATTGAACGTAGATTGTTAAAATTTAGTATTTAGCACGATTATACCTTCCAGATGCTCATATCCTATTTTTATTGAGATCCACCGAGCCGCAAGTGCACTTTACTTGACAGTCTTTTGGATTTTTTCGCATAAATTCGAAACAATCAAGTGTAGAATATTGAAATTTGGTATTTCTGTCTGCTGTAGCATCTGAATGATTGCCTACTATTTTCATAATAATAGACTGAACCGGAAGTGCACTTCAGTAGGAAATAATTTTTTAATTTTGCGCATAAATTCAGATCTGTTGGCAGTCGTAAAATTTTGGAAATCAGTATTTAGGAATGTTGTAGTATAAGAATAATGGCCTACTGTTTCCATAGCAATCCACGTCAGATTATTTTTTAAATTATAAGATTATAAAAAAAATCATTTAAATAACGTGGCACAACTAAATAATGGATTCACGATTCACGTGCATCAATGTCACATAATTGGACTAATTCTGTGATAGCCTATAATTGAGATTTTTTCTGATGATTGCTAATGATTTCCCGTTTTTTGACTGATTATAACAATAACAATAGAATGTGTATCATTAAATAGTTCAAGTACAAATAAAAAATGGATTACGGGATTTTTTGTTGAATACTTACGCTTCGCAATAGGGCTGTTTGTTGTAACCCTTGTACGTCCTCATGTTTAGGGTCATGCCACATCCCTGACACTTGAAACAACCTTTGTGCCATACCTAAATAAAAATATAACCTTTAAATTCAGATAAGAGTGACAAACTGTCACACGCAGAATATTTATAATACTGTAAATAAATAGAATTATTTGTTATTATTATATAAGAGATAAATTATACAGATAAAATTTTGAAATTTATGTAAATAATGGTCGGTCAAAAGTTGTGCAAAATTCAAAAACATTTCAACATATATTTGTTTAAAAAAAAAAACAATAGATGCGGAAGTAAATACACATCAGTTTCTTTTTGAGCAAATGACCGTAACTAAATTTTTGGTTTTATTTGAAAAATGACAGTTCGTTTTTCAAGGTTTGTCTGACCGCGACATGAATGAGTGCTTATGAGTCAACTACAACTGTCAAATGTAATTCCCATTAATTGCTAGCATCAATTTAAGGCTTCTATACGCCCAAAACATCTTACATCCTTCTTATTTCAATGATGTGACCATTTTTCTTACTCATGCATGTCAAATTAAAAGAAAGTGAATTTAGCCAAATCCGGCTCTCATAAATATTCATTAAATCTTTTCAAATAGCAATTGTAGGAGCAAAGAAATTTTGTGCTTTAAATTAAGGCCTAAGAAGTAGATCAAATGTTATTAGAAAGGCTAGTAAGTAGTTTCCTCATTGGGCAGGGCTGTTTTTTATGACACAAAATTAACTCATTCCTCAAATTTGTACCCAATTGATTTATTTACCTATTTAACTAATCAATATTAATAATTAATTGCAAAATGTACATAAATTTTACCTTATCTAGGCACTTTAATTCCTCTGTTGGATAAACAGTCTTTTCACACCGCGCACAAGTTTTGTTCATCGCAATTTATAATATTCTAATCAGGCACAAATTGTATTAACACAGTATGGAAAATACTAACTTAACACGGCGTGCATTAAATTCTTACTGCTAAAACTTTTCACTTGTGATTAAAAAAAGTGCAACTTCGTGCAACTAGTGTTTCTTCTCTCTAAAACCATTCGCGCATGCTCACAAAACAATTTTTTAAGCGCGAAATATAAATCAACAATCTGTAACAATCTGTTTATATTTATCACATAATTTAGTACTTGTGCACAAAAATGCAAGAATAAATACATACCATCTAAAAATATAAATAATTAATTACAACAATAAAATATACAAAAGATAGAAAAAATATGTGTATTTACATTTGAATAAATAAAATATCACTATTTAATATTGCTTTATACTCAATATAAAATAGAATTATAATAATGTTAAGTACTTTCATTATCTGTCACATATAACATTTGAGATTCTTATTACATTTTTCAAACCATGGTCCCATGTTTGTTAGAAAAAAATAGGTAAACATTGGACGAACATATTCTGTGGTATATGTGACAGGAAATATATAAATAATTAAAAGAAGTTTCCCAACTTATTTTCCAGCTAAAACAAATAATAAATTAGCACATATACAAAAAAAATTGAACTACAACACCCTTAATACTTGAAGCTAGAATAAAAATTAAAAAAAGACACCAAATGTGCAGTTAAAACAGATGATTAACTGTTTGAACAGTGTTCTATTTAATTTCCCCTACAAAAGTTTGTGAAAATTTGTAAGAAAACGTGGAAATATTGCAAAGAATTTCATTGTATTATTTTAATAAATAGCCTTGGTGTGTCTTTGATTTAGCATAAGACTGTGGTTACGAAAATTATACATTTTTACATTTTCTTTTCTTATATACACATCACACACATTATATACTTTTGCTTATTTATATAACTATATATTTCTGTTTATTTTAAAATGTCAGTTTCACCCAAAAACCTAAAAAATTCAGTTATATGATAAAATATTATTTTGTATTTTTGATAAATATTTAAAGGATTTGGAGTCTACTTCTTCGTAGCTGAATTTGTTTTGTTTGATTTCTTAAAGGTTTCTACCTAGTGACAATTGGCGAAATTTCGAGTGCTTTCTTAAAAATTCAACGAATCTCGGATTCATCACTAGTTCTAGAGCAGGTACAAATACATTTTATTACAAGCAATTCAGGAATGGTATTGTCTTACAGTGATATGCAATGATTGAATGCGCTAATAAATAGAAAATATTTGTTTTGGGTTCGTATTCATATCTAGTTTAATGGTAAATGCTTCAAATCTAAAAAAAAAAAAAAAAAACAGATGAATTTTTGGTGAATTGGCATCACCTATTTCAAATCCCTAAATTACACTCAAATAATTTTATTAGAAGAGCCGAATATTTGACATGCAAACATAAGACAGGTGCACGCTTTATTGCCGACTTCAAGGTGTCGAAAATCAAAATTACCATATAATTTTTAAGCACGAATGATTTTCAGGGAGAATAATTCTCGATTATAAAATAGAATTCAAATTTATTAAAATCACAAACTGTCCCCAAATACTGTTTTAGGATTTCACTGCATTTATTGGTTCAGTTCTCATTACATTTTCGTCCATTTCGTCTTCTTCAATTGCACCAAACCGATTAATTTTAGCGACATTTGATAAATACTTAGAAGACTGCCTTTAATCTTTTTAAATCTATTTATACCCTTTCGGGTGTCTAGATTGTACTTATTTTCACTTTAAATTATTGATCAGTTCTTTCCACTCTTGTCTATTTTGTGCTATTCTCTTTGCTTCTTGCCAGCTGATGTTGTTTCTATGGAGAATTTCATTTATGTTTTTTTTCCCAGGTCTTCTTTGGTCTTCCTCTTTTTTTCTTTCTTGTGGTTCTTGCTTTCCAAACTTGTTTCTTTTCTATGGTCTTATGTATGCTCTCTATTTCTAGATTATCTCTTATTCGTTCGTTTCTTATTCTGTCTATCCTTGTAACTCCTTCAACTCTTCTTAAGTATCGCATTTCTGATGCTTGTACTTTACTTTTCAGTCTCTGCTCGAGTATCCACGACTCACTTCCGTATATAAAGCTGGTCGGTATACAGTTTTGTATTCTTGGATACTTGCTTATTTTCTAGTACCGCTTTGTTTAGTGCATAGTAGTTTCTGCTAGCTGCTTGTATTTTTTTATTGATTTCTGGTTCCATACTTCCTTTATTTTTTATTGTTACTCCTAGATATGTACAGTCTTCTACTTGTTCTATTTCGCATCCGTTTAGCTGTATATTTGTTATTATGTCCTCTTTCGATATAACCATTACTTTTGTTTTTTTGACATTTATGTTCATATTTTCCATACATTTAAATTATATTTCATATCTTCCTCATTCCTAGCCAGAATTGCTAGATCGTCTGCAAATGCACACTCTGCTATTTTAGTTACGGTCAACTGGTAATGTCCATTGTCTACTTTCTTCGTTTTATCTTTTATTTGCTTCATTATATTATCTAAGAAAACAATAAATAGTAATGGGCTTAATGCTCTTCCTTGTCTTAAGCCTTGCGTGGTGTTGAATTCTCCTGATATTTCGTTACCCGTTCTTATGTAATTTGTTGTTATTCTGTACACGCTTTTATGGCGTTTATGTTTATTTCTCCCAATATTTCTCAGATTTGTTTCCGTGGTACTCGATCAAAAGCTTTTTCTAGATCGACAAATGTAATATAAAGCTTGCTTTCTTCTATCAGAGACTCCTAATTGTGTATATGTGGTCTTGTGTGCATTTTTGATTGCACCTCTTGTCTTAGTTTCTTTTCTATTATGGTTTCATATACTTTGGCTGTCGTGCATATTAGTGATATCCCTCTGTAATTGTTACAACTTCTATTGCCTCCTTTTTTATGAATGGGGAAAATCACTGCCTTTTCCCAATCTTTAGGGATTTTTCCTTTGTCCAGATTCTATTCAGCATCACTAATAGTATTTGTTCTTCTGCTGGCCCCATGTATTTAAGTTGTTCTGGTCTTATTCCATCGTGTCCCGGAGCTTTTTCGTTTCTTAGTCTATTTAATGCTAGTTTCATCTCTTCTTCTGTTATATTCTCTGTTCTTCTGTGCTTGTTAATGCTCTCGCCTTGCTGGATCTCCTCTTCTTCATTGTCGTTGTTAAAATATTTTTCTTCCAGCAATTCCTCGAAGTGATCTTTCCATCTTCCTATTATTTCCTCGTTTTCTTTCAAAATATTCTCTTGTTTGTCGTAATGCTCTTTGATTTCCCTTTCTGCTGTTATTCAATGTGTTATAGAATAATTTTTTATTTTCTCTAAAATTAACTTCCAACTTATTTCCAAACTGTTCCCAAGATTTTGCCTTGGAAATTTTTATAACTTCTTTAGTTTTTTCTTTTGTTTCTTCAGTTTTTTTGTATTGAGGAGTATTTTCCATTTTTACTTCTTCTTTTTAACTTCTTCTCTAACTTCTTCATTCCACCATATAAACAAAACATATTTTATTTGTTTGTGTTGTCAAAGTAGTTTGTTATTGGAAATTTCGATTCAAAAATATTTGTTTCTTATTTTTTAGTGGTTTATGTTGAAATAGATTTAAAAAAAAATATTTTTCACTTTATAGGAAAACACTGAAAATCTTTAGCACATGGTTGGTCACTAAAAAAGGTCACAGTTATAATCATTCCCTATTTTTCCACCCTTTCATCCTAAGAGGTGGAGTTTTATCATCAAACTCAAACGGGACCAACCTTAAGATATGGCCTATTATTCAATTAAAAATAATAATAATTTCATCCTTCATCAATTTACATGGAATCACCTTCGAGGTGTAACCTTGCTCCTAATCAGCAAGAATATCCACTAAAATTATCATTCCACCCTTGGGACTAGAATTTTTCCTTCAAATTAATACTGAACAATCCCTTAGGTACCTTCTTCGTAAATATTGAAATCAGTCCACGTGGTAAAAAATTATCACTAAATATGTATGAATAAAAATTATCCATTTTTGAAGATGGAATTTATCTTTCAAATTAATATGGAACCACCCCTAAAATACGCTCTTTCTAACAAAAAAGAATAATTGAAATTGATCCACGTGTAGGCGAGCGAAACTACAGAGCCGGAACTAGGGCGTAGCGAAAGTGGCTCCTGCCACGGGCGCAAAATTTTATAAACCGCATTAAAAAAAATTATTTTAATTCAAATTTAAGAGATATTTTATGACAGGATTTGGGTGAAAAAGCTTCTACCGTTATACTACATGCTACCCATCTCATCTTAAGGTCTACTATATAATTTTACCTGGGTTCATATTGGTTATTGGAGATGTACATTGCTCTATCAGCAAATAGTCTAGTTTCTGCATTTCGTGCATTGTGTTAGGAACGCCGAGCCACTCGCTACGCTTGATTTGTTAAAGAATATATTTTTGACTTTTGAAATTTCATCTATTGTTCAAAATCAATTTACTGGTATTTCCTGCAAGTATAGTACATTTTCATATGGTGGCATCATTTTATTTTCAAAATAGAAGATTTTTATTCAACCAGATAACAGTATGTCACTCAAAAAACTGCCAGGTGCTTTAATTTCTGAAAATAAAAGAAAAAATTTGCCAGCGGCTGGCCAAATAGACCGAAGAGGAATAATAGGGGAAGTATTGTAATCGTGATTTTTTGACAGATCGAGATTTTGATGAATCTTCACATTTTAGACCCTACTGAACTCAAAAGAGATAGTTAAAAAAAAAAGACGGTCTGCCTGTGTGGAAGCACGATAGCTTAACGACACATACGAATTTTCGAATTAAATTTCATATTTAGGTTTTTCGTCAAAAAGATGGGTTCAAGTTCATAGATGAGCTTTTTTCAACCAGTGGTACCAAAAATTTATTGCAGGAACTTTTTAGCTTTTTGCGTTTATTTTAGAAACGGTAGTATTCATCATTAAATATGAAATAACTAAAATTGATCCTTAAATAATTTGATACAACATTTATCTAAAACATTTTTCGGAATTATTAGCGGTTCATACGTTATTATTAAAATTTTAATAATTATTAAATTCGTTATATTTTTCTGAAGCAAAGAAATAACTAGAATCATGATGTGAAATTAGAATTAGTGTATAGTAACAAATTAAAGCTCTTGCGAAGATAATTCTAGTAAAATTGTCATATTTAAGCGATTGTAAATTGTTTCTTTTTAAAATTACTTAAATGATGTCTGGTTTGGTATCAATTTAAAGCCCTCGGGAAGATAAAATTTGTAGATACCAAGAATATATAATTAATTAGTGGAATCCATGAAAGCATCTTCAAATTACACTTCCGGCGATCAAATGTCAAAAATATAAGTTCCAATGAACTGAAGATTCCAAGAATCTAAAAAAAGATTCTTCATTTTCAAAAATACTTATTTTTTTTGTAGGACTAAAATAATATAACTGCCATCTGTCACTTTAACATTAATAGTTATCATTTTGACAATGACAGTTGTCACTTTGACAATGACAGCTATCACTTTGAAAATGACATATGTCCCTTCGACAATGACAGCTGCCACTTTGAAATATGCAATTAATTGATGCGACACGAAATTTCTGAAACAGTGATGAAACTGGCTAGGAAATTTATAGTCGGGGAAGTACTGTATGGCCACAGCAGATTTTCTTGTATTATGACATCGATTTTTGCTTCATATATAGATATTAAGATGTTAGTAATATTTAATGTACCTGATTGATTATAATTTTGTTTTTACTATGTCTCCACTTGGATTGAAGAATATATATTTTTTTTTGTATTATATCCTTTTTGCTTCATATTCATAATAATTCTCTACAAAAAATAGGGGAGCAATTTTATGATTCGCCACAGGCGGCCAATACCCTAGTTCCGGCTCTGGCGAAACACCCCCAAAAAGAGGCTTTAGGAATAGCAAAGTATGACCATGTCTTTCTAATATCTAAAATCTGGTTTTTCTTATATTTTCGAGGTCTCTGAATACGAATATGAAGTTATTTTTTACTTTGAAGTGAAGGAACAATGTCAAAATGGCAATTTTTGCAAAATTCCAATATTATTTTTTATACTATATTTTTGGTATCCTTGAACATTTTTGCATGAAGTTTTAACCTCGATTTCTTTATAGTATTGGCTTGAAAATGAGCTTAAATAAACTTTTGAATATTAATTTTAAACCAAGATATGATTTTTCAAAGTTTTTTCGAAGGGTTTCAACCGCAAAAGTTGGGCGTTGAAGTTTCGAAATTCGGAAAACAAAATATTATGTATTAAAATATAATATAATGCGTAACTTTTGAACACACAAACGACGCCTGCGCAAACGTTTGGCGCGAAGCGCGCTCAGTCAATACGCGCAACTTTAAAATCACATATTTTTTTATATGAAATTAAGATTTGCAACCTTACAGAAAACTTCCTTATGTATTATATTTTAATACATAATAGTTAGTTTTCCGAATTTCGAAACGTCGTCACCCAACTTTTGCGGTTGAATGCAGAAGTATTCAAAAGCACCAAAGATATGGCGAATTGAATATCAAAAAGCATGAAATATAAAATATTGGAATTTTATAAAAAATCGCCATTTTGATATTGTTCCCCCACTTCAAAATAAAAATTAACTTTATATTCGTATTCACTTATTCAGCGACCTCTAAGACATAAGAAAAACCTGATTCCAGATATTAGTAAGACTGTGGTCACATTCGCTCATTTTAGGGATGAGTTCCGCTCGCTGAACATACATAAAAAAGATCCCAACGAATTGAGAAACTTTTTATTTCAAGTACAATAAAAAAAGAATCGATCGTACATTCGACTTCGGTGTAAAAAAATCGAAGGCGAAAATATCCACGCAGATAAACGAAATATTATGAAAACGCGGGGCCGATCATGGGACATGACGATTTATCAAATAAAAAATATTAATTTCATTATATTGTTTGGCCAAAGATGACAAAAGAACATCGGCCTCGCTTGACAAATTTTTAAAAATTAAAAAAAAAAGCTTCAAACGAATTGAGAACCTCCTCCTTTTTTGAATTAAAAAAGCGTTGCTACATTTAATTCTTATTCAAACATTTTCTAATTTTCGTTGCTAAAAATATTAAAATATAATTTAGGGACTTTGACGTTTGGTGCACTGCACAAAAAGATTAGATTTTTGTAGTGAGATATGAATACTGACCAAATCATAAAAAATCACGAAGCTAGGGCATGGAATGGTGGACAACCTTATTTAGTTACTTGCTAACTACGTGGTACTAAATTTCAACTTATCATAATTTATAACTCTTTCCGGAATGGCTGCTTGCTCTAGAGGCAAGCAATTCATAAGTTCTTGCAAGCTGTTGATGAAATGAAGTTTTCGGTAAAACTTTGCACTGAAATATCAATAAATAAATTAAGAATTCAGAGCCGGTAAAATAAAATTTTACCTAATAAATGGTTTAGTCATCATGATGATGGTTTTCAACCAAAAAGTTGGATGGACCAAATAAAGTTGCTTCAGATTTTTCCTCAACCGGCGGTCAATTAACTGATAGCAACGTTTTAACCAACCAATTGTTGGTATGCAATTGGAGCTTGCACTTCCGTGCAAATAAATAAGGACGTAATCTTCGGTTACTAACTGATCCAGAGTTTGCAGAACATACCTGCAACAATTTTTTTTTATCACCTGCAATATTTAAATATTGGATACTCACAAAAATAAATTATCCATGACATAAACGTAATCTTTCCTGGATTTATCTGGGAGATAACAGGCTGAAAAGACAATAATAGCATTATGGCCCCCCGCTTTCAAGTAACCCCCGTGAGAAAGCACCCGTTTGTACGGTTCTATCACCCTCATATCAATACTTCGTTGTTCTCCACTTGGCAAAACAATTTTTTGCCAATGTCTCGACTCTCTCCTTTCCTCTTCTGCACTAAACTCTTTGATAGGCTCCGCATCTTTGGAGGGCGACAAATTTTCATCCCTTGTAGGAAATTCTGGCTCCAGAGCTGAATCATCCAAATCGTCCGGACTCTCTAACAGCTCTTTGATTAAATTCATATCTAAATCTACATTTGTATGATTATCTGGGTATACATCTTCAGATTTAATACTTTCTGAAACACTATCTATACTAGATACGTCGGAATTATCTGTTTGTGCCTGAGGTACAACTTTGATTTTGCGTAATTTGTTTGAATGTTTCACCTGCGCCAAAAAATTTAAATTACCCTGTTTCTCATTCATTGTTAATGATACATTTTGTAAATTTGGACTTAATACTGCCTCATAGATACTTTTATCATTTTCGGTATCACTCTGATCGTTTCCTGGTTGAATTTCAAGGGGCATATCATACAGTAAAGAGTTTTTCATAGCAGTTGGACTTTCAGGAAACTCAGGCAATTCTTCGTTGTATGATTCTAAATTCGGAAGTTCTAAATCTAGATCCAAAGACCCTTCTAAATTAGAATCAACCGATTTAGACATAAAATTAATTGTGCTGTGAGCACCAGGGTTAAAATTGTCTATTTGAGATTCATTAGTGAGTTCTGAGTCTGGGGAATTCATTAAAGGGTGAGAGTTTGTTACTGTTGTTTTGGAAACAGTCTTTGTTGATGTTGTTGTATTTGTTGTTGATTGTTGTGGTTTACAATAATCGTTGTCTAGTTTTTCGGGATTTGAGGGTATATTTGTTTGGTTGATTTCGCAATCAGTTGACTGATCCGATGTTTCATCCATTTTTTCTGAATGAGGGCTTAATTCTTCACTGCAAACAATAATAATAATTACGAAATTTATTGTCAACTATAAATAAATAAGAAAGTGAATAATCATGAATAAAACGCTTTCATTTTTGAATGACGTTTAAAATACTTATCTTATCTTACCTCATTGCAACAACTAATCGATAAAATAATCACTCTATGCATAAATCTTATCAGTAACACTTTATCAAAACATTTTATAATGAAATTAAGCAAAAAATATGTATAATAACTTTAAAAGCACGAAAATGTAACGCTCTGTTATGGGTTACGCGTTTTGACAACACAACTGTCACTTATTCAGTGTTGCCAACGTCAGGTTTCCAAATACCCCACAGATCTAGGACAAATACCTACAAGCGCAATTCTTCACAAATTCCCCAGTTTTCTTTCAGAAAAAACTTTTAATTGAAAACTCGATAATATTTATTCATTTATTCCAGTATAGCCTCAGCTTGAAAATATATCGATTCCATTCATGATAATCGATGCTTTAATCACTGACAATTACAATTTTGCCAGCAAATTTGATGTAATAAATTCACAGCAGTTAAATAAATAAGCTTTTACCAATTTATTGAAATATATAGAACTATGATTTTATTTATTGTAATAAATTTTTGGTGTATGCAACCCGCACTACAACAGTGCTACGCTGGTGGCGTCTAAAAATAAAATGTTCAATTTTATAACTACTTTCAATTTATTAAAAAATTAATCTTTCAACAAAATTATTAAATCTCCTAAATCAATAATCACAGAATGATAAATAAAACATAAATGTGATACCATTTTTATGAAGCTAGTTTAACTACTGAAAGGGGGTTAACAAGTTCAACAAACTAATATTTACTACAATATTAATTATAGATTAATAAACAAAACGTTGGTGGAAGACTTTGTAATGCCATTTATTATAAAATTAGTTTTAGTTCATGTGATACAGAGATGCAGCAAAGAGTAATCTAAAACACTTTGAAATCCTGTTTCTCCAAAAATAATAATGAACCAAACGCTAATAGAATTCTTATTTAATTATCTTCAAAACTTGTCGGTAAAAGGATATTGAATGTTGTAACGCTTCTTGAAATAACAATCGTAAAATAAACCAACTGTGTTCTTCCTTCTTTATCTTCCAGTTCTTTTCTCTGTATCCGGAGCTTTCTTGACACCATCTTCCTAAAATTTGCAGCAATGCTGCTCTTGTGTCTTTCATTTTTTCTTTTTCGTTTCTTTCTCTTCTAGTTCAAGAGCCAACTGCGTTACTAATTCTCCCTGACAGAACATACGGAATAATTCTTTCCAATATTAGTTGCTTATTGAGGGCTTGTAATGGTATTAGGTTTCATGTCCCAAAACTCGACCAAAATATTAAAAAACAGTTTATTTGGACAATAAAGATAAAAATATGTGTTGCCACCTCAAGTTTACACGAAAGTGCAACAGAGTTGGCAACTCATATTTTGGTACCTACATGTGCCAAACATCCTTCACTGATTGATCTAAAATTCAATCTATTTTTCTATACTTTGTTCAAATTTTGGTACATATGACACCCCTATACCATTTTAGCCCTCGAAAGCTACCAATATGAAAAAAGAATTATCCGTACGTTCTGTTAAGGAGAGTTTAACGCGGTTAGCTCTTCTCTTCGCCCTTCTTTCTTCATTTTTCGTTATTCTTTCTTCGTTCCTTCCTCTCCATTTCTTTCACTTCAAGAGCCAACCGCGTTTAATTCTCCCTGACAGAACACACGGAATAATTCATTTTATTTATATTGATGTCTTTTTGAGAGCTTACAGCACAAAATTTGATTTATAGTATTAAAAAAAAACAATCCACTTAAACAGTTAGAATGTCTGACACATGAATGACCAAAAGTGTTACAGTAACTTCGAAATGCGCGCTTTTTTCGGAGTTACTTCTGCGCTTCTGGTCGAAATAAAATATGGTAGCTCATATTTTAGTACATGTATCCTTCAATCTTTGGTTGTAAATGTCTTGCTTTTCAATACTTTAATCAAATTTTGGCCATTTAAAGCCCTCAAAATCTACCAATATAAAAAATAATTATCCGAATGTTTTGTCAGGGAGATTTCCACACAGTTGGCTCTTCTCTTCGTTCTTCTTTCTTCGACTGGGGGCGTGGTGGCGTCACTCACCAAAATGCATACGCTTGTTAGTATGCATCCCCTGCGCCATTTGTGTGGAGTGTTGGTCACCATCATCAGAAGAATGATGGCTAAGCCCTGCCACCCCGTCAAGGTCCTCCACACTGCGGCAGGGACCCTGTTCCAGCACGTCCGCGATCCAAAGACACGCTGAAACAGAGCCACCCTACAGCCCTAAACCGCGAGCTGTAAAGTGCCTCCCTAACTCATTAGCTAGCCCTACCTAACACACATTTCAATGAATCGCAACCTGAAACTTACGAAAGACATAAGATTAGCACCTGAAACCTATAAAAAAGATTAGTGGGATCTCGACCAGGGCCGGCCCTGACCGTGACTTAAATATATTCCTGAATCAAGACCTTGCGGATGATGGAACCAGTGTGAAGCACCAATTCTATCCAAAGTCTTTTACCTACGGATTCAAGAATGCGTGCAATCAGAGGATGCTGGTGCACCGTGCCGACTGGAAGTGACGTGCAATGCGCACTTGCTTTACAGTCGTAGCAATGCGCTTTTGTCTCATTAAATTCCAGACCGACACACTAAAACTAATGCTTTTGAAAGGATACCACACATAAATAAACAACAATTTCCACATCCCATCCCCACACGTTCCGCGGCAACAAATTGTGTTTAGAATTTACCCAAAAGCAAACCCCAAACTTTACTGTGTAGTGTAAGTATCAATTATTTATATTTCAATAAATTTAATTCGCGAATCGCGTTGTGTTTTGCAATGGGTGTAATTTACACACGAGGTAATAAACAATCCAGCGGTGAGCAACGATAAAGTACATTGCTTACGATCCATCCGTTGGCAATGATAAAATACATTGCTTGTGTATCCAGGGGGGTTGATTGCTTGATGGTCTCCCTCGCTGGTAGGAGTCCCCTTGGACCCCCACATGATGCGAACGAGCGAACAAGAATTTAGGATGAGTAGAAGACGTGCGCCCCGCTTGTGTCACAAATATTCTGATTGCTTTTTTATTTGATTTCAATATTTCAATTGCATTTTCTTTAAATATTTTATTTTAAATAACAACAAGTGGCAAATTCAAGGCATTTCTCAATATCGCCAAAATACAGAAAATCTACAAAAATTACATGAGAAATTATGATAAATATAATGTATCGACCCTAGAGACATACTTGGAGAGTATTTTGATATTAATAATATATATTAATACCAAGATAATCCAAATATCCCTTTGGGACCAATTCACTGTACTTATCGTCCTATGATTTTTTTCGTAAATTCTCCATATTGTGGTACCGAAAAGTTTGATATTTTTCTCTTTTTACTTCCCAAAATATTGTTCAATGTATAGAAAGTAGATAATTGTGCTTCAAATTATTAATCAGATGAATTAATCGGCTAAATTATCTCAAAAAACAATTTTTTCTGCAATCAAAATATTTACTAAGTATTATCCAGCAAAATAATATTCATGAAAAAAATTATTCTCTGAGTAATACAAAGGACACAAGCCTAAATCTAACCACTAACCTCCTGTATATACCACGGAGAGAGCTGTCGACTGGGACTCTGCTGATTTCAGGAACACTGCTACAATCCCGCGATGAAACTGCTCCTCGCCAACTGCTGATTTATTTATTCTCCAACGATGTATTTAATCCTTTTTATGCTCCTTAGATGATTTCCAAAGTTCTGGGTTCCTTCAATCCTCAGATAAAGTAGTATATTCCATTTTTATTTGGTTTGGTAAAGTTTGTCCATCCTTTAGTTTTCATTTGTAATTGCTCCTTCCATTTTTACCAGATAAATCTGGATTTTATGTTCAAATTGAACAGAGTTCAATTTGACGCTGAAAGTGAAATCAAATGTTTTTAAAAAGTCTAAACTAAATACGAGCACCGTCCCGATTGAGCCGCCCAAATAATAATGTTTTTTCAAAAAAAAATTTGCCAGTTTTCGAAAAATTTATTGAAATTATTATACATATTTCTATATTTTCTTATAAATCATTTATTGACTATTAGCATAATAAACTATACATTAAAATATAGATTAATATGCAAAAAGTGAATAAACAATTTATAAATAAATAGAGAAAAAGTCAATTTTAATAAATTGCCCAAAAACTAAATAAATTTCCATTAAAAAACATATTTTTGTTGGTTGTGTCAACTCTATACGAAACAGGGCTCGTAAAAAATTGTCAAGTTCAGGGATGGAATTTAAGGGAATTAAGTCAAATTGATTTTAGATTTAAATGTTGAAAAATGTTGTGTAATATTAAAAGATTTGTTGGGATTTAAATATCCACAACGAAAATGACCTCAAATGAAATGAACAATTGAAATTGCTGAGTGAACAGAAAGTACGGTTAATGAATTGAAGATGGCAATAGTTGAACAGAAGCAAGCTACAGAGTTTTTCCATGCAGCTGAAGATGGCAGTAGGTGAACGGATATTAGCAAAGAATTTACTGAAGTTATGGTTACAAAATTGTCCGAGAGGCAGCGTTAGTTATCCTTTTAGGATAATCTGAATATAATTGTGTTTTTTGGCAAATATTACCAAAATCATTAAATACTTACAGTATCTGTAAAAAATGATTAATTAATTGTAATTTGAAGGAAAAAAGGGGAAAAAAAACAAAAACTTATCTTGTTTCAGTGTGTCCTCCAGTACAATTTGAAAATAAATAAATTGCTGCTCCACTATTTGTTGATTTTTGCTTTTAAAGATGACAGGTTTGTTCCTTTTTAGATTCCTCAAGACGATTTCCAAATTTATAGCTCCTTTCAATCTTCAATTAAAGTAAAATGCCCATTTTTGACTGATTGGTTTAAATTTGTCCCATTTTTAGTTAGTTGAATGGAATATCCATCGCTGATTGTTAAAATTGTGCTGCTTCCTTTATCCAAGAATAATTAGCTTCCATATTTGGTTCAGTAATTGTAGCTGATTTATATTCTTTGACTGATGAATCCAGAGTTTCAATGTTCAAATTGAACAGAGTTCAATTTGACGCTGTAAGTGAAATTATAGTTTTTATCTACGTTTTGATTAATAAGTTTATAATTATTAAATTATATGATTTATATATGTATATATATTTATATACATATATATATATATATATGAATAATTGTAATAATTATAAACTTATTAATCCTAAACAGAGAATTTCTGTTTAATATTCCAACAAACAATAAATTCAAATAAATATCAAAATAATGGGCCAAATTCAGCTCTCTTTGTTAATTAAAGAAACTTCACCTTTATTCAGAATATGCTAAAAAAGAAATTAAAGAGAGCTGAATTTAGCCCAGTATATTATATGTACCTTGTATCTATCCTAACAAAAATAAATGTTGAACGGAGTATACAGCAGTAGCAAAAAGGATCTTGAATCAACCAAAGAAGCTTGAAGTAGAATTCTTCCGAAGGAATATCCATGATTTATCTTCATTTTTTATTTCCCAGCTTACCATTGGCTTCCATATTTGGTTCAGTAACTGTAGTTGATTTTCCAGAAAATAGATCCTTTTTCCGTAGTTGATGTTTTTATCCTTTGACTGATGAATGCAGTTTCATTGTTCAAATTGAACAGAGTTCAATTTGACGCTGGAAGTGAAATCAAGTGTTTTTAAAAAGTTTTGACTAAATACAAGTACTGTTTCAGTTTAATCGTTCACTAAAATAAATTTTTGAAGCAGTTGAGCCAGTTTTCAGAAAATTTATTGAAACTCAACATAAAAGCTGTTTATTTACTTTTCGTAAATCTGCTTCTAATTTTTTTGAAAAGGAGTACGTAATTCTAAAACATTTTACAAAGGCTGTAATCAGAGACTCTTTTTCATGATATGCTACAAATTTTCTATTGGCAAACGATTTAGAAAACTGGATTTTTAAATTTAATGGCTCCAAATCCTTTTGAAGAACATTAATGTATCTATCAGTGTTTATAATATCGTTTATAAAATATAAATGCTGACGTGAATCCCTAAATCATTCATCACGGAGGCCGGAAACAGTATTCTTCTTAAAATATTTAGTATAATAGATTTGTGCTCGAGTCTTATTCGCTTTTCACTATCACCAACGCAAAATTCAAATCTAGTTCCGTCACTGCACAGCAAGAGAGCCGGATTCTCATACTATGAAGTAATGTTATTAGAGTTGATGTTTGCGTCGCCGACAGCCGAAATCGAGTTGTAAGGAATCAAGAAGGAATCTATCACATACTAAGAAGTGAAAGAACTTTGTTCCCAGCTTTCGTGATGATTTGGGCGTTTTCACATCAATTGATTATACTTTATAGACAATATTATAAACGCTAATGGACACACTAAAGTTTTTTAAAAGGATTTAAAACTATAAATTGAATAAATGCATTTGAAAAATATTTTCTATTCAATTTTTTTGTTGGTTTTCTATAATTTGACAGTATTTGAAAATTCTCAGAGCTTTCCTCTTTTTGTTATTCAAAATGTAGCTCAATATACGAAATAGTTTTGATGTTAATTTCAGTAAATTATCCTAAACTGACTAAATTCTGTTTAAAAATATATTTTACTTAGTTGTGCCAACTTTATTTTAATTATTACGGGGTGGCAACTTGGAGAATCAAGTGGAGTTAATTTCGGATCCAAAATAAGATTAGGTTGTAGTTTTGTAAACAGATTAAAAAAAAATTTAAATGTCCACAAGAAAAAGTATGGCCACCAATTAAATGGAACATTAATTAAAAATGTTGATGAAGCTGTACAAAAATAAGCAGGGCAAAAATTTACAGAAATTGTCCAACAGCGTTAATTATCTTTTTGGCCTTTCTGTATTGGAACTGTACTCCGGAAATTAATTGAAGTAGTTTTCAAAGTAGTGGTCGTAAAAATCAAGTTGTGCTATTTGTTTACCAAAGTTATCACTTACTAAATAATGTCTGTAAAACAAAATTAGTTAATTAATCAAGTGACTTTGAGGAAAAATAAAACCAACTTATCTTGTTTTAAGGTCTCTAGTATAGAATCCGAAAACAAAAAAACTGCTGCTCCATTATTTGGTGATTTTTGCTTCTTAAAACGACAGATTTATTCGTTTTCAGATTCCTTGTGATGATTTCCAAAATTATGGCTCCTTTTAATCTTCAAAACAACTCCATTTTGAAAAAACTGGATGAAGTTTGTTCTGTTTTTTGAAAGTTTGTTGAAATTGTGTTGCTCCCTTTGGCTGATAATAATTGGCTTCCATATTTGGCTTCGTAGTTGTAGCTGATTTTCCCAAATGTTTTTTTTAAGTTGATGTATTTATCCTTTGATTGACGAATCTGGAGTTCAATTTGACGCTGGAAATATATTCACAATGTTTTCAACAACATATCCATTAAATAAATAAGTCCATAATTAATTGTAATAATTATGAAGTTATTATTTATCTCAAACTTCTTTCATTACTTTATTCTTATTTTAATTTTAGTAATAGTCAATTCATAATGTACGTAAGCGTAAGGAGTACGTAACCGTAAGCATAAACGTAAAGTTAAACTACTGTATTTCAATGCATGTATTCACAATATTATTACGTATTTCTTACGTTTATGTACTGACATAAGAGCTGAGAAACGTAAAATTTAGATAAATTCAACTTTATGTTATGTTTACGTACGAAACAACTGATAGCGCATGCGTCAACTTTAAACACATGTTTTCATCTGACAGTTGACAACACCCTTTAAATATGATTGACATAGAATTATTAATTAAAAAAAACAACAATTTTTTCCAGTCTTCATATTTTTCTCGTTGGCGACTTTTATAACGCAGTTTCAATAATAATAAAACAATTGCAAGATCTTTTTCAGACATCATACAATAAAACAAAACAAACTAAACTCCAAACTGTTAAAAGTGAAATCAAAGGAAAACAGTAAACACGAAACAGAATCAAAATCAACAGAATATTTGAAAATGACAGTCAGAGAAACCAACCTTAATTTGTACCAACGGAAAATGGAAAAACCACTTTATTTTGATATTTTACGTTACGACCACTGTGAACGTACATAATTTCTTACGTTTATGTTTTTACGTACTCCTTATGCTTACGCACATTGTGAATTGGCACTAAAGCTACTTCAAGCAGTTAAAAGAGCTGAATTTAGCTCAAAATATACCTTCAATCTTCCAAGTGTAGAAAAATTATATTAGAGGTGGTACTTGAACAATCCGGAAATGAACGCCGCCTGTAAAAGTAATTTATTAGCATTATAAAAATATTTATTGGATTTTTTCCACTTACCTACAAATATTTGGATGTACTTAAAATATATTCATCTTCTTATTCTTGAAGTAGAGTCTTGATTTTTTAACGAAGAATGCAGCCATGGCAAACAGGATCTTGAAGGAGTCAAAAGAACTTGAAGATTCCCTCCGGCAGAAATAAAATGACGAAATATTTTCATTTTTCTTCCCCAGTTCAAAGTCAAAGAAAGGATTTTAATTCTTTTTGAGGTCCTCCAAAACGATCAATTAAATTGCCGCAATAACAGCTAAACTGTTCAAAATTGGTATCAAAAATTAAAATTGAAATTAATTCACTGAAAAATGGCCTCACTGATTAATTTTTCTTCAACTTGAAGTTACTTTTCCTGAAGTTTGAGATCCTGCAGTTTATTGAGTTTTCTTGAGCCATGATGTTTTTTCATGCTTGTCAATCTTTCAGGTCTTTCCCAAAAAAATGTTTGGAAAAAATTTCATGTTGTATGACCGTAAAGAAATGGAGAAGTACTGGAGCGAAGAACGACCGGTTTATTAATTAAATACAGAGTTCTAGAGGTGCCTGGAGCTTCCGGTATAAATAAATATCATCAAATTATTATTCTGGTCATTTCTGTAAATGAGAACGTATTTTTTTTTTAGAATATAGAATAAAGTTTTTTTTATGTTCCTATTGATAAATCTTTTTTATTTCTCCGATCCAACATCAATGGCAGGTAAGGTTTGAGATCGTGCTGCTGTATTCCGATAAATGAATTGGAATTTGGTATCAAATATGCAATAAAACCTTGATTTCCACCAATATTTTCATAATATTGAAGATATTGATTTGATATTTGGTATACAAAGGCACCACACTTCCTGGAAGTTAAGATTCTGCAGTTTCTTAAAACTTCTTGAGCCACGGTGTTTTTCAAATATTTGTAGCCATGATTTTATCGCCTGTTTTAAGCTCTCCAATAGGTCTCTCCCGAAGAAATGATACAATTCTCTTTAATTTTGATTCCATTAACATTTTAAAAATGAATCCCAAAAAACATTCGCAGGGTTTTGGAAATGAAATTTGTGTCCACTTTAATAAGTTTATGTATATTTTGGATATTTCAAGAGCTATTATTTTCACAGTATGCATCAGAGGTGTTGGATCAACGCGATTCGATTCAATTGACCATGTTCTTTTATTGGAGAAAATTTGTAATTTTATCCCATCATACTTAAAAAATGGCTTTACTTCATCTGAATTTATTGCTAAATCCGGAGTTCCTCGAGGATCTAATTTGGGACCATTATTCATAAATTATGTACTTCAATCTTTCTCGTGTCCTGTTCTTGCTTGTGCAAATGATGTAAAATTATATCTTTAAAAACTCTTAGTTTCCTGATGAGAATCCCTAAATTGTTCAATGCTGTTAATATTTTTAAGCCCCTGTATTTTGCCTATGCAATAATCAAATTGGGATATGTAGCTATTATCTGGTATCCATTCTACAACTATCAGAAAAAAGTATTGGACAATGTCCATCCATAAATTCTTGAAATATATGTCATATAAATTGAATGAGTACCCCGAACGAGGTATTGATCAGATATCCTTGCTTGAACGTCATTCTATAAGCCAGCACTCAATGAACGTAGAGAAATTATCGCTGCAAATCTCTCGAGTATTTTTTCAGGTTCCAAGGCTGGAAGCAATGCATATTAGATCTCTTCACCTGCCCATTGCGATTACCAATATTCTGAGATTTTCACCAATTTTTGTATCCTATCATGCAGCTGAAAATCACTTTGTCTTATTATCGGTTTAACTGTTGGACAATAAATATTATTATCATTCGGCTTGAACTTATATTTTTGGTACTCTCTTGCAATTTATTTTAATTCATTTTTGTCATACAGTAATCATGGATTGTTATATTCATATCTGCTTCAAAATTTGACTTCAACATAAAACCCTTCAAAGCTGAAAAGTGAGAATAAATTTATTTGTTATCCTAAAATTATTGCCTATCTAACTTATACTAAGATACCGCCACTTAAAACTAACGCGAAACTTAAAACTATCTTAAATTAAACTATATTAACACGAACTAAACCTAATTTCGATGGTACCATCAACCGAAACCTTAATCTACCTAACATTCAACTTAAATTTAAGTCCGGACTTGTACTTAATCTATTTTTTCTTTACTCACTGTACTCCTTACTCAAATTTTATTTCAGCTTGATAATAAATTGTTGAATTTTGAATAAAAGGTAAAATAATTCTATTCTTCATCCTTCTTTGTTCTTTCTTTAATTTTCGTTCTTTTTTCCTCGCTTTTCTTTCTTCATTTCTTCCTCTCCATTTCTGTCTCTCCAAGAGCCAACCGCGTTTAATTCCCCCTGACAGAACACACGGAATGATTCATTTTATTTATATTGATGTCTTTTTGAGAGCTTACAACACAAAATTTGATTTATAATATTAAAAAAAAACAGTCCACTTAAACAGTTAGAATATCTGACACATGAATGACCAAAAGTGTGACAGTAACTTCGAAATGCGCGCTTTTTTCGGAGGTGCTTCTGCACTTCTGGTCAAAATAAAATATGGTAGCTCATATTTTAGTACATGTATCCTTCAATCTCTTGTTGTAAATGTCTTGCTTTTCAATACTTTAATCAAATTTTGGCCATTTAAAGCCCTCTAAATCTACCAATATAAAAAAGAATTATCCGTATGTTCTGTCAGGGAGTTTTTTCACGCAGTTGGCTCTTCTCTTCGTTCTTCTTTCTTCGACTGGGGGCGTGGTGGCGTCACTCACCAAAATGCATACACTTGCTAGTATGCATCCCCTGCGCCATTGTGTGGAGTGTTGGTCACCATCATCAGAAGAATGATGGCTAAGCCCTGCCACCCCGTCAAGGTCCTCCACACCGCGGCAGGGACCCTGTTCCAGCACGTCCGCGATCCAAGGACACGCTGAAACAGAGCCACCTTACAGCCCTAAACCGCGAGCTGTAAAGTGCCTCCCTAACGCATTAGCTAGCCCTACCTAACACACATTTCAATGGATCGCAACCTGAAACTTACGAAAGTCATAAGATTAGCACCTGAAACCTATAAAAAAGATTAGCGGGATCTCGACCAGGGCCGGCCCTGACCGTGACTTAATTATATTCCTGAATCAAGACCTTGCGGATGATGGAACCAGTGTGAAGCACCAATTCTATCCAAAGTCTTTTACCTACGGATTCAAGAATGCGTGCAATCAGAGGATGCTGGTGCACCGTGCCGACTGGAAGTGACGTGCAATGCGCACTTGCTTTACAGTCGTAGCAATGCGCTTTTGTCTCATTAAATTCCAGGCCGACACACTAAAACTAAGCCATTTGAAAGGATACCACACATAAATAAACAACAATTCCCACATCCCAACCCAACACGTTCCGCGACAACAAATTGTGTGTAGAATTTACCCAAAAGCAAACCCCAAACTTTACTGTGTAGTGTAAGTAAGGATCAATTATTTATATTTCAATAAATTTAATTCGCGAATCGCGTTGTGTTTTGCAATGGGTGTAATTTACACACGAGGTAATAAACAATCCAACGGTGAGCAACGATAAAGTACATTGCTTACGATCCATCCGTTGGCAATGATAAAGTACATTGCTTGTGTATCCAAGGGGGTTGATTGCTTGATGGTCTCCCTCGCTGGTAGGAGTCCCCTTGGACTCCCACATGATGCGAACGAGCGAACAAGAATTTAGGATGAGTAGAAGACGTGCGCCCCGCTTGTGTCACAAATATTCTGATTGCTTTTTTATTTCATTTAAATATTTTAATTTCATTTTCTTTAAATATTTTACTTTAAATAACAAAAAGTGGCAAATTCAAGGCATTTCTCAATATCGCCAAAATACAGAAAATCTACAAAAATTAAATAAGATATGAAAAACATAATGAATCGACCTTGGAGGAATACTTGGAGAGTATTCTGATATTAATAATATATATTAATACCAAGATATTTTTAAAAGATAATCCAAATATCCCTTTGGGACCAATTTACTACACTTATCGTCCTATGGCTTTTTCGTAAATTCTCCATATTGTGGTACCGAAAAGTTTGATTTTTTTCTCTTTTTACTACCCAAAATATTGTTCAATGTATAGAAAGTAGATAATTATTGTGCTTCAAATTAATAATCTGATGAGTTAATCGGCTAAATTATCCCAAAAAACAATTTTTTCTGCAATCAAAACATTTACTAAGTATTATCCAGCAAAATAATATTCATGAAAAATATTATTCTCTGAGTAATACAAAGGACACAAGCCTAAATCTAACCACTAACCTCCTGTATATACCACGGAGAGAGCTGTCGACTGGGACTCTGCTTACATTAACAGGAACTCTGCTGATTTCAGTAACACTGCTGCAATCCCGCGATGAAACTGATCCTCGCCAACTGCTGATTTATTCTCCAACGATGAATTTAATCCTTTTTATGCTCCTTTGATGATTTCCAAAATTCTGGGTTCCTTCAATCCTCAGATAAAGTAGTATGTTCCATTTTTGTTTGGTTTAGTGAAGTTTGTCCATCCTTAAGTTTTTATTTGTAATTGCTCCTTCCATTTTTACCAGATAAATCTGGATTTTATGTTCAAATTGAACAGAGTTCAATTTAACGCTGAAAGTGAAATCAAATGTTTTTAAAACGTCGAGACTGCATACGAGCACCGTCTCAATTGAGTCGTCCAACTAATAATGTTTTTTGAAGAAAAAATTAGCCAGTTTTCGGAAAATTTATTAAAATTATTAGACATATTTCTATTTTCTTAAAAATCATTTATTGACTATTAGCATAATAAACTACACATTAAAGTATAGATTAATATGCAAAAAGTGAATAAACAATTTATAAATAAAAAAAAAATATCTTAATTTAAAAAAATTAACCAAAGCTAAATAAATTTCCATTAAAAAACATATTTTTGTTGGTTGTGTCAACTCTATACGAAACAGGGCTCGTAAAAAATAGGCAAGTTCAGGGATGGGATTTTGGGGAATTAAGTGAAATTTTAGATTTGAATGTTGAAAAATGTTGTGTAATATTAAAAGATTTGTTGGGATTTAAATATCCACAACGAAAGACCTCAAATGAAATGAACAATTGAAATTGCTGAGAAAACAGAAAATGCGGTTATTGAATTCAAGATGGCAATAGTTGAACAGAAGCAAACCATAGAAAGTTTTTCTATGAAGCTGAAGACGGCAATAGGTGGAGGGATATTAGCAGAGAATTTACTGAAGTTACGGTTACAAAATTGTCCGGGATATGGCATTATTTATCCTCTTATGATATTATCAAATACTTACAAAGTCTGTAAAAAAACTATCAATTAATTCCAATTCTGTTAAATTCAAGTGATTTTGAAGGTAAAAGAGAAAATAAAAACAAAAACTTATCTTGTTTTAGTGTGTCTCCCAGTAGAATCCGGAAATAAATAAATTGCTGCTCCATTTAATTGTTGATTTTTGCTTTTAAAGATGACAGGTTTGTTCCTTTTTAGATTCCTGAAGTCGATTTCCAAAATTACAGCTTCTTTCAATCTTCAAATAGAGTAAAACTCCCATTTTTGACTGATTAAGTTTGACCCATTTTAAAAATCCATCGCTGATTGTTAAAATTGTGCTGCTTCCTTTGTTTGATAATAATTGGCTTCCATATTTGGTGTAGTAATTGTTACTGATTTTTCCATGAAAATATATCCTTTTTCTGTATTAGTAGTTGCTTCTATCCTTTGATTGATAAATCCAGAGTTTCATGTTCAAATTGAACAGAGTTCAATTTGACGCTGTAAGTGAAATTATAGTTTTTATCCACGTTTTGATTAATAAGTTCATAATTATTATAATTATATAATTTATGTATGCATATATATTTATATACATATATATGAATAATTGTAATAATTATAAACTTATCAATCCCAAACAGAAAAGTTCTGTTTAATATTCCAACAAACAATCAATTCAAATAAATATCAAAATAATGAGCCAAATTCAGCTCTCTTTATTAATTAAAGAAACTTCACCTTTATTTATAATATGCTGAAAAAAAAAGAGAGCTGAATTCAGCCCAGTATATTATATGTACCTTGAATCTACCCTAACAAAAATAAATGTTGAAAAATCATATCAGAATTGTATTTGGCATTAGGACTAGTCCTTGGTGGAATCCAGGATTGAATGCTGCCTGTAAAAGAAAACAATTTATTAGTACAATTGCAAAAATTTTCATTAAATCTTTTGAATTTACCAGCAAGTATTTAGAAATTGATATATCGATGTACTTGTTTTAAAGTTGACATAAATCTTGATTTTCAAACGGAGGATAGACACAGCTGTAGCAAAAAGGATCTTGAAGCAACCAAAGAAGCCTGAAGTAAGTAGATTTCTTCCGATGGAATATCCCATGATTTATCTTCATTCTTCGTTCTTCAGCTCAACATCAAAGGAAGGGTTGGATTTTTGTTCTAAAAACAATGAAAATATCTTTTTTGGGGTCCTTTAAGGTTTTTAAGATATTTATTTGAAATTTGGCATGAAAATCCACCAAATTACCTGGAAGTTGAAATCCTACGTCGTCTTCTTATTTTATCCGAGACGTGCCCCTTTTTCTTCGTTCATCGTCCATGGGAAGAAAGTTTAAACATCTTTTTCGTTAGTTTATCTTCAAGTATATGCTGTAGATGTCTCAACCACCTATTTCTTTGTTTCTTGATCCAGTCTACAATATTTTGATTCTTATATAGTTGCATCAATTCATGGTTTATTCGAGAACTCCATCGCTTTATATTTTCATCATGCATTTGGTCCAAAGATTCTTCGTAGTATTCTACGTACGAAGCACATTAGTAAGTCTCCGTTTTTTTTCTTCTGCCAAGTGCTATACGATTTAGGATTCTAGGTGATACTTTGTTGTTGTATCCTCTTGAACCACGGTTGTTTCTTATGCTCCGCAAAAACTCTTGTTGTACGGCCATAGATACTATCAAAGAAGTACTAGTGCAGTTCAAAAAGTACAGCCGTGGTATGCGCAGTCCTGACGGAATTAACGAAGCCTTTACAACAAAAATTAAAAACAAATATATCTTTTTTTGCTATTTACAAAATTTTCTCCAACTTTTCATACCTACTACCGGGATCCGTCTCGAAAATATTCGATTCGAAGTTGAACTAATTTTGGTCACAATCTTCTTGCAGCAATTCTTCTACTTTTAGTACTTCTTTTAACCATTTTGTCCAATTATTATTAACTGCTATATCTCGTTGAGTTTCATCTCTTCTATTAAGTCTCCAATTTAGGGAATAATTTGACAGTCGTTGGAAGCTATATGGCAGATGATGCAAATGAAAGATCGCGTATTTCATCAGAAATCACCAAATAAATTGTAATGAATATGGGCAGCTTCTTTGTTGTAATTTTCTTCTCATCGCGTTACATAATTTGTTCAGAATTTCAAATTAATACTTTTCCATCCTTATTGAATATTTGAGCACATTTTTGTAATGGAAAAAAACATTTCGAATTGAAAGAAACAGTAAACATTCATTACTTCTTTGGTTCATTATTTTTCGAGTATTTTCCACTAAAATACTCTTTTAATTTTGAGATCTAAAAGAAAATTTTTTCTGTTGTATGTTAAATATTCATCATTACTTACAATATCGACCCTCCCTTTTGTATTTTATTTCTTTTCATTTAAATAAAAATTGATAATATTTTAATTTTTTTAGCTGAAAAGTAAAAATAAAATTATTAATTCGCGCCCGCCGAGTCAAACTTAAATCTAAACGCGACTTATTCTATACTTAATGTTACCCTGAGCTAACTTATTCTACTCCGACTTAAAACTAACGCGAAACTTAACCTAATTTGATGGTACCATCGATTTACCGCAATTTTAAATTAAATTAAAGTCCGGACTTGGGTCGACCCTTTACCTAAACCTAACCGTACTTAACTTATTTAATAAATAATGATTTTTAACTTTACCAACTTCTCTTTTCGTCTCTTTGCTCTTCTTTCTTCAACATTTTGTCTCCTTAATCAGCTTGGATTTTATTATTTTGCATATATTTATAATTATTTCACAGTTTTCCTTCAATAAAAATTAAATATTCTTTCAAATCTTTTTAAATCATGAAACAATTTGAATGATTTTTAAAATCAATTCAATATTCTTACTTTCTTCTCAAATCATTTACAAATTGAAATAATTATTTAAATCAACTCCAATCTAAAATATTTGTTAAATCATCATGCATTATTCTTAAATTGTCTGTTTCTGTTGAAAAGTTGAATTTAAATCAGTAATCATTGGCAAGATTCAAATGAATTATTATAAAAAAGTTTTGCTTATATACTTTTGCTGAAAGAAATAAATTTGATTATGATTATTACGAGCGAAGCGAGCCAAACTTTCATTTTATTTTATTAATAATTTTGTACTGAAAATTTAAAAATACATTTTAATTAGACAATTTATGGGTGTGCAACCAGACATGAATTTAATCAGCCATAAAAGGCAAAAAAGATCTTCCAACATCTCAAGAATCTTTTGTACCTCCCAACCGAACAATTATATTCAATTTTTTTTTTATATATTTTCTTTGCTCTACTTTACTAAATGGAATATTTTTTCGATCATAAAAAGCAAAAAGGATCATTCAACATCTAGAAAATCCTTTGTACTTTTCTATCTATAGCAATTATTTAATTTACTTGACGTGCATTATTTGGAGCTTTGTAAATTTCAATCGTTTTGTACTTGATATATATATTATTTTTAATTGATCAATGAAAATTAGATCAATCTGCAGGAAATTTATTAAAATAAACACATCATTTTTTAGACAATTAAATATAGTCTAAACGTAATAATGCGTAAATTTCAATAAATTTCTCGACAACTAATTAAATTCCTTCAAAAATATATTTTTTTATTGATATACTCATTCCAACAAAAAAAAGATTTTTCTCCAATTTGATCCTCAAATTTTAGAGAGGAAATCATTAGAAAATATTGTTTATATTTTTCAAAAAAATCGAGAAAAAGGATCACAATCGATAAATAATCGAAAGATCCTATCGCTCGAACTTTTCAATATACACAATATAACTAAATTAATTCCAAAATAAAAATTTTATCGGTTAAATTGGAGCTCTTGTTGATCACAAAAACAAATAATAAAATCAGTATTGCTTTACGCAAAAATCAAGTGCAATAATCAATTTTCCTTTCTGTATTTGATGTAAAAAATTATTTGAAATTAGTTCATCAATTATAATTATTAATTATTGAATTCAATTATAATTGTAGGTACAATTTTCCTGATAAATAATGCTTTAAATATAAATGTATTTGGTGTATTAAATTTGATTGACATTTTTATATTGGTAGGTTTCTTAATGTCTTAGGGTTTAACAACAAAAAACGATGCAACAACCCCGGCAAGAATAATTTGCATTCAGAGCTGCAGCCCTCCACCATGCAATTAACACAAATTTCAATTTGTCTGTTATATTCTATCAGAAAGAGTTTTACGCACTCAACTATTAAACTAGTCATTTTATTATCAATTACATTTTGACATTTCAATCAATGTTTACTATAGTTGTAAAAATAATTATTTTTATTTCGTTAGGTCATGTTAAATATAAACTAATTTCAAACAACTTTTAAGTACATTTTTCGTTTCTGCGCACACCCAGCACATGCATAAATATTTATTATTAAAAGTTCCATACCAACAATCCTTCATCATATAATTCAATCCATGGTTTTATTTGCATTACAAGACAATTTTTTCTCAAATTTCATTTATTGGATTTCAGTTTTTATTTCCAAGATCCCAAATTATATTATTCAAATCCTCTATTGTAAAATACAAAAGTGTAGAACTGAAATAGAAAAAATTAATTGTAGCATCCCTCGAAGCCTGAAACACGGAAGAACTGAATTAGTAATAATCAAAACTATTTGAAAATAACCAGTAAGGAAATTTGCTGCAAATTGCGGTTACCAGCCAATAATTTACAGGTACTCTTAGACATTGTGGAGAGTACAGCCACACGGCGGTTTTAAGCAATTGGTAATTGACCTAACCTAAGCTAGTCTTAGGAAAAACCAAAAACACAAAGCTCTCGCCGGTTTTTAGATAAAGAATTGTACTTAATTTCCCACCCATTCAAAGTTTCACAGGTACCCTACCATTTGTAGGGCACCTACTGCGCTTAACAACAACCGAACCGGAAGCGCACCGGTTATACCGAAACCGCTCCGAACGCCTACCAACCCTCACGACTTTTTATTTTAGCGGATTTATACCGTTTAGTTTTTAAATTATCCTCTTCATACCTAAACCTGAAACCGAAATCACGACAAACTATACAAAAAAACCGTCATTTCGTTACCTCCCAATCCACCCTCTCATCGGACAGAGCCTACACCACTTTAAAGACTTCTACAACAAGTTCATTAAAGCAATGTAGTGGCGGCAGAAAAGCGCGCAAGACCCCGGGGCCTAATGCCTGTTCGGCGTTTTTTAAACATAGTCCTTAACATTCGAATAAATATTTATTGCTCAAATTTTCAAACTATAGAGTAACAGGTCTTGTCCCTAAATACACCAACATTTGGTGTTCAACCCCAAAAAACGAACGACGACGTCGGAATAACACGAAATAAAAAAATATGCCCCTTGTTCTACGAGATAATAAATAAATACAATAAAAAATGTATTGATTTACCACCCAACAAGGTTTTGTCTTTCCAGTTATAATAGTCAAGTAACAGCCAATTCAAACAATTTTACAATTAAATGTAGTGTTCTATTTATTTTATTTGCATTAAGAATCAATTTATAATTATTTCCTCATATTTTGATACTCAAAATCCATTTGTAAAATAAAAATTATTATAAATCAAAATCAAGATCGAGGAATTATATTAATAATTAATCAATAACATCTCTTTTTAATTTGATATTCAAATTTTATCACAAAATAAAGAAAAAATAGATATCAAGTTTATAGAGAGAAGTTAGCACTAACCAATCAATCATTTGACACATCATATTTCATAATAAAATTACCAAACAAAAAAATATTATCTGATTCAAACTGTCTAATAATTTTACCCAGATTTCATTTATTTAAACAATCTTTTCCGGCTAAGATAAATGTCAAAACAAATAAAATCCAAAATTAAATCACTAAACAGCGAAAATAATACGACCTCGAGGTCTTCATTCCTAACATATAAATAATCAATAATAATATTAACATCAATAAATTCTAAAATTCCTTGTTTTTTTTTCCCTTACACCGATCGAATTATTTTAGTACACTGGCAATTATTTGCTCATTAAACGTCATAAAATATTCAAAAAGTATAATTGGCTGTATACTCGCACAATGAACTAACAAAATTTATTATTTTGTTAATATCAATCATTATTAATTGTCTAATTAACCATAAATGTGTCTTAAAAGTCGATTGTATATATATATTTGTTAATAATTAATAAATATAAAAAATAGGTAAAATTTCTGGAAAGACAAGTGGCTACAAAAATTCCCACTTACTATTAAGCTCTGGGTATGCCCTCAAAGCTTTTTTCTTGTCCATCCTTGATCCGCATTCATCTGCAAGACAGCGCCACTCGAATTGGGACAAACAGCAACAAGTCTTTAGGGGAGGATTAACTCGACAAAACACCCCGAAAAGTTCTATAGTCCACATTTCACGTAAAACGAACGAGCCACTTCAAAATATCGTAATCCTTTATAAAATCACTCAAGTTTATAAAATAATTATTATAACCTATTCAAATATTCATCAACAATCGTTTAAAATCATTAAAATTATTTTTTAAATTGTTTAATTACTTAAAAAAATGTTAAAAACTTTTAAAAACAAACGCCATTTTCACCAACTCTTCAAAAGTTACCAAACATGATAATTTAATTTTCCCCCAGAAACAACCCTAATTTCAAAATGGCCACTGCACGAAACACGTCTTCCACCAACTTCCACTAATACTATCACACGATCGGAGAAAATGCGTAGCGCGACCTCACCCTAAGACGGCTCAAGCACGAATGATGTAAAAAAGTTGACTGCTAATGAGCTTTCCACGCAGAAAAATGTCGTCCACGCATGCGCATAACGAATTTTCAATTGATGTTTATTCAAAAAAATTAAAATATGCATTTTTATGACACTTTAACATTAAATTATTAATCTACGGCATTAAAAATGCCTATAGAATTTTTTTCTGAAGTCAATTCGGCCTATAAATAAATCTCATTGACAGATTTTCCAATTGATATTATGAATTTATTATTGATTAAAACAACAATATTTTCAGTTCCACATAAACAGTATTTAATTCTTTATCCCCCTAATAGCTTCATTTTTTGATTCTTTACAATTTTGCACTTTCATAAAAACACTAGACTCCAATATTAACTATTGTATTTATGGTCAATATGCTATCATAAATCAATAAATAATCATCACATTTTACTTCAAAACTATTTATTTCGTACAAAATCATTAATTCCAATATATTTTAGGATAAACTTCGGAATGACTTTTGAATTTTCACTGACAAACCATATTAAATACTAAATAAGATCTTTCAAGGCCCCCATTACATATTTTAGGCCCCCCTTTATCAATTTGAAGCTTGATTTAATTGCTACATTAATTATTTGAGTATCAAATTGCAAATTGAAAAATCCTAACCTATACGCAAGCTTAGTTGTCAAGTTGTCAAATCGAATTTAAATTGATACAACAACTTTATAGACACAGCAAATCAGTTTTAGGGCCCTCCTACAAGATCCAGTGACATGATTTTATTAAATTATTGTGGTCCAATTTACGGAAAAGTCAATGCAGCTTGAGCTTATATGCTACAGGGGCCCATCAGTTTTATACCACCAAAAAGATATTTAGCTAATTAGAATCAAACTACAAGTGTATCTGATGTATGCAATGTAAGAAGAGGATATGAATATCATTTAATTGCAGTAATGCAGCTGATTCTATTGCAAACTTTCCAAATAAAGTCAATCCTTGTTTTTAGGCACAACAAAAACATTTTCAAGTACTCAATTGGTCTGTAAATTGTTTCAAGAGTTTGCTCTCTTTATCAGATGCAAAGAAAGGAGTTTGAATACTGGGAATCAATAACTGCTGACAAATTGTAATCCAAACATCTCAAGGATTATACACATACAAAAAAAGGGCTTCATCAGGTATTCAAGACCAATCTGTGAACTCTCTCTAAATATCATTCGATTATCTAAACGTTGATACTTCTAGGTACAGAATTAAATGGGGCCCTCAAATTGCTTTTAGAAGAAAATGTGTTCATATGTCAATGCTTGGGCAATCCTAATTTATGATCCAGCACTGTTCAATGCAGTTTTTACATCCAAATCTGACAAAAAATCAATTTGTCATTTACAAATACAAAGAAAAAAATTATAACCAACAAAAATCAATGTATCGATTGAATCCCTTTCATAAGAACTCATTGACCTTTCTAAAAGTAGATTAAATTTTTGCCTGCAGCACTAGCAACATTCCTAGAAGCTCCCGACTTTCAAGGGTTCTCTGAGCATTTCGTTTATTCGTACCGCAACTCTGTACCTGAAATCCACAATATGTCCACAGTGTTTTTTGCTATCATAAATCAATATATCATAAAATAATTTTAAGGTACCTAATTCCGGACTTACCTTAAGTTCTGATTTGTTATTCTTAGATGCATCGGCATTTCGTCAAATTGTATAAATAAATTTGCATATTCCAGCACTTCATCAGCACATTTCAACACAATTATTTTTCTTTTAATTCAATACCGCAAATAATTACGCATTAAATACACAAAATTATTTTTTCCTGCCCCCACCACTTGGAACTACCAAAAATACTTGAAGATGCTTTCATGTGGAGCCATACAGAGTCCTGTAAAATAAAATTGAAATCAATCGGAAACTGGGGGTTCTTGGAGCTCCTGCTTCTTCTACTAAATTTTCCAACTTTCTGCATAAATAAACAAATAATAACTAATATAAAATGTATTTTTAATTAACAATAGATACATTGGATTATTTCTATCATTTTAAAACTTAATTCTAAATTATTTGATATTTCCGATTCGATTTTTTTTAGCTGCGCTCGGAATAATGCAGGAAATGCAGAGGTAATGGATTTAAAATACCATAAACAAATACTGACTCCCACGTCAAATTGCGTGGGAGGATGGATTCCAGCAACAGGTTCCATTAACGGATTCCATGTTTCATTGGCCACCAGGCGGAGCTATTCTAAAACAAGAAAAACCACCCTTCAAGTCAATAAGGGATGCCGAAACAGCCCCTTTTTAACAAAATTATTCTTCCAGTGAAATTGCCCTAAAATCAATAAACATATTTAATTTTTACTTACTTCTTATGTAGCAAAATAAAGTATTTTAGTTCATTTAATGTAGTTTTTAATTCTGCATAAAAAATGTCTTACACTTTTTGCTCCCATATTCAAAAAAAAAGAGTTATTTCCAAATAAACTTGTATTTCCTACGTCTCGTTATTTTGCAAACACTCTGTAAAGATCCGCAATATATTATTAAAATTATAATTTACAATCTAAATTTGTTTTTCTTTTGTTCAATGCTCGGATTCCCTTTGAAGTAGGGTTTGGGTCGCCGCAACCATAAATTCCTTAGTATTTGTTCGAGCTAGTATGACGCACGTGTTCCAAACGCTTCCAGAATAAATATTTCAAATTCTTTTAATCCAATTTCGTCTTGAATTTAATCTCTGATAATTGAATAAGGTCCTAATCAAAAATTAAAATTCAATGATCAGGTACAGGAGAAAAAATAAAAATTTTGCTGTAACTTTCAAGCAAGGATTCAACTAAAGTTTTAAATTGCTAACAAACAACACCTGGTCAAAATGCGGCATTTTGTTCATATAAAGAAAAAAGAGGCCTGTGCGTGGGTACGCTGTTGATAATGAGACCACACAAGAAGTCAGAGTCGGCAAACATTAATGACGATTGCCAATAAATAGTCCAATTTTTTTAAAATTTAAAATGTAACTTGATTGAGAGATATTCTATTAATATCCAAATGGTATATTGAAGTTTGGTGGCTGCTTTCGGAATAATACAAAAAATGCAGAGATAATAGATTTAAATTATCTGATCAAATTGCTCGGGGAGATGGGTTCCAACAACAGGTTCCATCAATGGGCTCCATGTTTCATTGGCCACCAGGCGGAGCTATTCTAAACCGCTTCTTCATAAACTGCAGCTTCTATCCCCCAAGTAGTTCTGGGAAAAACCACCCTTCTAGTGAACACAGGGTGCCGAAAGCCCAAAACAGCCCCTCTCCAAAAGAAAATGAATATTAACAAATAAAATTCATTGCGGCTGGTTTTCGGTGAAAGCCCTGAAATCAATAGACAGATTTAATTTGTTAAATTGCAAAATAATGTAATCACCTAGTGAAATAAATAAATTGTTTAATAATTTGAAGCTCCTACATTTTTCGCTTTCAAATTCAAAAGAGATATTTCCAAATAAATTTGCATTTCTTACTTCTTGTAATTGTACAAACACGTAATAAACTTGTTTTTTTTCTGCTCGATGTTCGGATTCTCTTTGAAGAAGGGTTTGGGTACAACAGCTGCAGCAATAAAACCTTAAATTCCACATAGTATTCGCATTTCACTGAGCTCAGTTGTCGCACGTGTTCCGAAGACTCAAAAAATAAATATTACATCTGTTTAAATCCAATATCATCTTTAATTGTTGTACCTGCAATAATCCACACTATTTTATTGCGATTATATTACCAGATGACGCGTTGTGGGTGGTTTTGATAGTTTAGCAGATACAGTGGTGATTATTTCTGTGATAAAACAATATTATAAGGTAAGCGTTTGTTCTTCAATTATATTTAAGACATCAAACACTTTTAACAGAGTTTCGAAGCTTGCCTGAATGATATTTGCTGAATTTATAATTGATTATAATAATTAATCATTCTTGTAGACGCTTGAAAGGAGAAATATTTGCATAATTCATTGTACCCAATTGATTTACAAGTTTCTCTTTATTTTACTTGAAACTCTTTCCTGAAAATGAATAAAAATTCAATAAGAGTTATTTATTCTATTATTCATACACTCAACCATGAAATATCTTCTTTTTTAAATGATTAAATTCTTTTTATGTTCACCGAATGACGTTTGACAGTTTGACGTCTGTCAGATGTGAAATTCAATCGATAAAATTGAGCTACCCAAGCTTTACAATAGGCGTATAAACATCAACTAAACCTTTCAAATGCCATAATTATTCGTTTTAATTGCCATTTCTGAAATTTAAATATTGTTAACTTATAATTACTGAAGTCAAATGAACGTATTAAAACAAAAACTTACGGTAAAACTTACGGTACATACGGTATTATTTTATTTTTACCACCCTTAATACTGCAATGTATTTCGAATTAAGAAATTATATAGTTGATTTTAAGACGGTATGCAATTATATTTTAAATATTTTGCTGTTTTATTAAAAAAATTGTGCCCATAGACTCATCTCCATGCTGGACTGGAATCTAAAGCTCGTAAAATTTTAGTAAAATTTTGGCCACATGGCGCTGCGATTTGTCGCAATTATTTACTGTCAGTGACCACTCTGTTCTAGGTATGTTCAATGGTATCTAATTAAAAAATTAGAATCAATTATTATTCAAAAATTTAGATATAAAATTGAATAAGGATTCCGTAAATGTTAATATTATATTTTTTAGAATAATATTTCGCAAGATAAATTTTCTTCAAGGTCATTGTTGTCAAATCATTTCAAATATTTAGTTTGCATCCGTATTTTAATGAATTTTAAATATTCTTTCAAGGAATAAGTTAGCAGGCTTATGCCTATTTGATGAGGGAATATGTAATAAATAAATAATAAAAAACTAAAAGCAAAAGGAATAAGCGAGGTCTCGTTAAAATAAAATTTAAAAAATACTCGGAGGACTCCAATTGGAGGTATGGAATATATAAAATAAGGCAATTCATATCAATTAATTAAGAATAAAGTTTAAATTCTGTATTTTTAGGGCCTGTAAATAGCTGAGTATTGAAGTGGTGTTCTTTGGTCATCTAATTTATTGATTTATTTGAATTGTTTTTTAAAAAAATATAAGTTTTAGATTCAGCCTAAATGCTGGCCATATTTTTAGGGCTTGATACAAGAAGGAGATTATTTCATGGATCAATTGCAACCTATGAGAAGCGCTACTTTTTAGCTCCGCCTGAAACTGAATATTGCTGCCGATAATTTCAATAGATAATAATCCAGGCCTGTACTCTCTTAATTGGATATGGAAATACAAATCTAGGAATCAATTGATTGATCGCTCCAAAAATTTTAAATTGAAATATTTATTTCAGAAGTGTTTGGAACACGTGCGTCGCACAAACTCAAACAAATACTAAGGAATTTATGGTTGCGGTGACCCAAACCCTACTTCAAAGAGAATCCGAACATTGAACATAATAAAAACAAGTTTAGATTGTAAATTATAATATTAGTAATATATTGCGGATCTTTTCGACATTTGTCACATTACAGGGTGTTTACAAAATAACGAGACGTAAGAAATACAAGTTTATTTGGAAATAACTCTTCTTCTATTAATGTTAGAGCAAAAAGTGTAGGAAATTTTTTATACAGAATTAAAAACTACATTTAATGAACTAAAAAAAAATATTTGACAGGGCGATTACATTATTTTGCTACATGAGAAATACAAATTAAATCTGGGAACTGATTTTAGGGCAAATTTTACTGGAAAAATCATTCTTTTGAAGTGGAGCTGTTTCGGCATCCTTTGTTCACTTGAAGGGTGGCTTTTCTCAGAACTACTTAATATATACTGCAGTCTATGAAGAAGTATTTTAGTACAGCTCCGCCTGGTGACCAATGAAACTTGGACTCCGTTAATGGAGCCTGTTGCTCGAATCCATCTCCCCAAGCAATTTGATATGGGAGTCAGTATTTGTTTATGATAATTTAAATCTATTATCTTTGCATTTCCTGTATTATTTCGAAAGCAGCCAGAAATCGACTTAAAAACCCATTTTCTTCCATATTAAAAAAAAAAAATCGTTTGGATTAGTTGCATTCGAATGGAAAATAAAGATTAATTTAGAATTAAGTTTTAAAATGATAAAATTAATCGAATGTATCTATTGTAAATTATAAATTCATTTAATATTAGTAATTATTTGTTTAATTATGCAGAAAGTTGAAAAATGAAAATTTAGTAGAAGAAGCTGGAGCTTTATTTTACAGGACTCCGTATAGCTCTACATGAAGCATTTTTGGTAGTTCCAAGCGGTAGGAGCAAGAAATAATAGTTTTCTCGCGAATTTTGTGTATTTAATGCGTAATTATCTACGGTATTGAATTAAGAGGAAAATAATCTTTTAAAACCAGCTTGAGGGCCCTATTTAATACTGTACCTAAAAGTATCAACGTTTAAATAATTGAATGATATTTGGAGAGAACTCACAGATGTGAGTATATCTGAAGCTTTTTAGAAGTTTGGATTACAATTAGCGATCTAAAATGTGATATTTGTCATCTGATATTGATTCCTAGTATTTAAACTGCTTGCTCTGCATCTTATAAAAAAGGAAAACTCTTGAAGCAACTTACAGATTAATACTGAGTACTTGAAAACCGTTTTGGTTATACCTAAAATCAAGGATTGACTTTATCTGGAAAGTTTGCAACAGAATCAGCTACATTCGTACAATTAGATGATATTTATATCTTGTTCTTACATTGCATGCATCAGATGAACTTGTAGTTTGATTCTAATTAGCTAAATATCTTTCTGGGTGGTATAAAACTGATGGGCCCCTGCGACATATAAGCCCAAGCTGCATTGACTTCTCCGTAAATTGGACCACAATAATTAAATAATATTATGTCACTGGATCTTGTAGGAGGGCCCTAAAACTGATTTGCTGTGTCTATAAAGTTGTTGTATCAATTTAAATTCGATTTGACAACTTGACAACTAAGCTTGCGTATAGGTTAGGATTTTTCAATTTACAATTTGATACTCAAATAATTGATGTAGCAATTAAATCAAGCTTCAAATTGATTAAGGGGGACCTAAAATATGTAATGGGGCCTTGAAAAATCTTATTTAGTATTTAATATGGTTTGCCATTGAAAACTCAAAAGTCAATCCGAAGTTTATCCTAAAATATATTGGAATTAATGATTTTGTACGAAATAAATGGTTTTGAAGTAAAATGTGATGATTATTTATTGATTTATGATAGCATATTGATCATAAATACAATAGTTAATATTGGAGTCTAGTGTTTTGATGGAAGTGCAAAATTGTAAAGAATCAAAAAATAAAGCTATTAGGGGGATGAAGAATTAAATACTGTTTATGTGGAACTAAAAATATTGTAGTTTTAATCAATTATCAATTCATAATATCAATTGGAAAATTTGACAATGAGTTTTATTTAAAGGCCGAATTGACTTCAGAAAAAAATTCTATAGGCATTTTCAATGCCGTAGATTAATAATTTAATGTCAAAGTGTCATAAAAATGCATATTTTAATTTTTTTGAATAAACATCAATTAAAAATTTGTTATGCGCATGCGTGGACGACATTTTGCTGCATGGAAAGCTCATTAGCAGTCAACTTTTTTACATCATTCGTGCTTGAGCCGTCTTAGGGTGAGGCCGCGTTACACATTTTCTCCGATCGTGTGATAGTATTAGTGGAAGTTGGTGGGAGACGTGTTTCGTGCAGTGGCCATTTTGAAATTAGGGTTGTTTCTGGGGGAAAATTAAATTATCATGTTTGGTAACTTTTGAAGTGTTGGTGAAAATGGCGTTTGTTTTTAAAAGTTTTTAACATTTTTTTAAGTAATTAAACAATTTTAAAAATAATTTTAATGATTTTAAACGATTGTTGATGAATATTTGAATAGGTTATAATTATTATTTTATAAACTTGAGTGATTTTATAAAGGATTACGATATTTTGAAGTGGCTCGTTCGTTTTACGTGAAATGTGGACTATAGAACTTTTCGGGGTGTTTTGTCGAGTTAATCCTCCCCTAAAGACTTGTTGCTGTTTGTCCCAATTCGAGTGGCGCTGTCTTGCAGATGAATGCGGATCAAGGATGGACAAGAAAAAAGCTTTGAGGGCATACCCAGAGCTTAATAGTAAGTGGGAATTTTTGTAGCCACTTGTCTTTCCAGAAATTTTACCTATTTTTTATATTTATTAATTATTAACAAATATATATATACAATCGACTTTTAAGACACATTTATGGTTAATTAGACAATTAATAATGATTGATATTAACAAAATAATAAATTTTGTTAGTTCATTGTGCGAGTATACAGCCAATTATACTTTTTGAATATTTTATGACGTTTAATGAGCAAATAATTGCCAGTGTACTAAAATAATTCGATCGGTGTAAGGGAAAAAAAAACAAGGAATTTTAGAATTTATTGATGTTAATATTATTATTGATTATTTATATGTTAGGAATGAAGCCCTCGAGGTCGTATTATTTTCGCTGTTTAGTGATTTAATTTTGGATTTTATTTGTTTTGACATTTATCTTAGCCGGAAAAGATTGTTTAAATAAATGAAATCTGGGTAAAATTATTAAACCGTTTGAATCAGATAATATTTTTTTGTTTGGTAATTTTATTATGAAATATGATGTGTCAAATGATTTAAGGAACAGTTGATTGGTTAGTGCTAACTTCTCTCTAAACTTGATATCTATTTTTTCTTTATTTTGTGATAAAATTTGAATATCAAATTAAAAAGAGATGTTATTGATTAATTATTAATATAATTCCTTGATTTTGATTTAGATTTATAATAATTTTTATTTTACAAATGGATTTTGAGTATCAAAATATGAGGAAATAATTATAAATTGATTCTTAATGCAAATAAAATAAATAGAACACTACATTTAATTGTAAAATTGTTTGAATTGGCTGTTACTTGACTATTATAACTGGAAAGACAAAACCTTGTTGGGTGGTAAATCAATACATTTTTTATTGTATTTATTTATTATCTCGTAGAACAAGGGGCCTATTTTTTTATTTCGTGTTATTCCGACGTCGTCGTTCGTTTTTTGAGGTTGAACACCAAATGTTGGTGTATTTAGAAACAAGACCTGTTACTCTATAATTTGAAAATTTGAGCAATAAATATTTATTCGAATGTTGAGGGCTATGTTTAAAAAACGTCGAACAGGCATTAGGCCCCGGGGTCTTGCGCGCTTTTCTGCCGCCACTACATTGCTTTAATGAACTTGTTGTAGAAGTCTTTAAAGTGGTGTAGGCTCTGTCCGATGAGAGGGTGGATTGGGAGGTAACGAAATGACGGTTTTTTTGTATAGTTTGTCGTGATTTCGGTTTCAGGCTTAGGTATGAAGAGGATAATTTAAAAACTAAACGGTATAAATCCGCTAAAATAAAAAATCGTGAGGGTTGGTAGGCGTTCGGAGCGGTTTCGGTATAACCGGTGCGCTTCTGGTTCGGTTGTTGTTAAGCGCAGTAGGTGCCCTACAAATGGTAGGGTAAACTTTGAATGGGTGGGAAATTAAGTACAATTCTTTTACTAAAAACTGGCGAGAGCTTTGTGTTTTTGGTTTTTCCTAAGACTAGCTTAGGTTAGGTCAATTACCAATTGCTTAAAACCGCCGTGTGGCTGTACTCTCCACAATGTCTAAGAGTACCTGTAGATTGTTGGCTGGTAACCGCAATTTGCAGAAAATATCCTTACTGGTTATTTTCAAATAGTTTTGATTATTATTAATTTAGTTCTTCCGTGTTTCAGGCTTCGAGGGATGCTACCATTAATTTTTTCTATTTTAGCTCTACACTTTTGCCACTTACAATAGAGGATTTGAATAATATAATTTGGGAACTTGGAAATAAAAACTGAAGTCCAATAAATGAAATTTGAGAAAAAATTGAGTCTTGTGATGCAAATAAAACCATGGATTGAATTATATGATGAAGGATTGTTGGTATGGAACTTTTGATAATAAATATTTATGCATGTGCTGGGTGTGCGCAGAAACGAAAAATGTACCTAAAAGTTGTTTGAAATTATTTTATATTTAATATGACCTAACGAAATAAAAATAATTATTTTTGCAACTAGTAATGAAATAAACATTGATTGAGATGACAAAATGTAATTGATAATAAAATGACTAGTTTAAAAGTTGAGTGCGTTAAACTCTTTCTGATAGAATAGAACACAGACAAATTGAAATTTGTGTTAGTTGGTAGAGGGCTGCAGCTCTGAATGCAAATTATTTTCGCCAGGGCTGTTGCATTGTTTTTTGTTGTTAAACCCTAAGGCATTAAGAAAGCTACCAATATTAAAATGTCAATCAAATTCAATACACCAAATACATTTATATTTAAAGCATTATTTATCAGGAAAATTGTACCTACAATTATAATTGAATTCAATAATTAATAATTATAATTGTCTGATTAACTAATTTCAAACAATTTTTTACATCAAATATAGAAAAGAAAATTGATTATTGCACTTGATTTTTGCGTAAAGCAATACTGATTTTATTATTTGTTTTTGTGATCAACAAGAGCTCCAATTTAACCGATAAAATTTTTATTTTGGAATTAATTTAGTTATATTGTGTATATTGAAAAGTTCGAGCGAGAGGAACTTTCGATTATTTATCGATTGTGATCCTTTTTCTCGATTTTTTTGAAAAATATAAACAATATTTTCTAATGATTTCCTCTCTAAAATTTGAGGATCAAATTGGAGAAAAATCTTTTATTGCTGGAATGAGTATATCAATAAAAAAATATATTTTTGAAGGAATTTAATCAGTTGTCGAGAAATTTATTGAAATTTACGCATCATTACGTTTAGACTATATTTAATTGTCTAAAAAATGATGTGTTTATTTTAATAAATTTCCGGCAGATTGATCTAATTTTCATTGATCAATTAAAAATAATGTATACTTATATTAAGTACAAAATGATTTAAATTGAATTGGTAAAACAAAGTTCCAAATAATGCACGTCAAGTAAATTAAATAATTACTAGATAAAAAAGTACAAAGGATTTTCTAGATGTTGAATGATCCTTTTTGCTTTTTATGACCGAAAACATATTCCATTTAGTAAAGTAGAGCAAAGAAAAATATATAAAAAAAATGAAAATTAAATATAATTGTTCGGTTGGGAGGTACAAAGGATTCTTGAGATGTTGAAAGATCCTTTTTACCTTTTATGACTGATTAAATACGTTTCTGTTTGCGCACCCATTAATTGTTTATTTAAAATGTATATTTTAATTTTCAGCATACAATTTATTAATGTAATAAAATGCCAGTTTGGATCGCTTCGCTCGTAATAATCATAATCAAATTTATTTCTTTCAGCAAAAGTATATAAGCAAAACTTTTTTATAATAATTCATTTGAATCTTGCCAATGATTACTGATTTAAATTCAACTTTTCAACAGAAACAGGCAATTTAAGAATAATGCATGATGATTTAAGAAATATTTTAGATTGGAATTGATTTAAATGATTATTTCAATTTGTAAATGATTTGAGAAGAAAGTAAGAATATTGAATTGATTTTAAAAATCATTCAAATAGTTGAGTGATTTGAAAAGATTTAAAATAATATTTAATTGTTATTGAAGAAAAACTGTGAAATAATTAGAAATATATGCAAAATAATAAAACCCAAGCAGATTAAGAAAACAAAATGTTGAAGAAAGAAGAGCAAAGAGACGAAAAAAGAAGTTGGTAAAGTTAAAAATCATTATTTATTAAATAAGTTAAGTACGGTTAGGTTTAGGTAAAGGGTCGACCCAAGTCCGGACTTTAATTTAAGTTAAAACTGCGGTAAATCGATGGTACCATCAAATTAGGTTAAGTTTCGCGTTAGTTTTAAGTCGGAGTAGAATAAATTAGCTCAGGGTAATATTAAGTATAGAATAAGTCGCGTTTAGTTTTAAAGTTCGATTCGTTCGGGCGCGAGCAAATAATTTCACTTTTACTTTTCAGCTAAAAAGATTAAAATATTATTAATTTTTATTAAAATAAGAAGAAATAAAATACAAAAAGAGGGTCGATAATGTAAGTAATGATGAATATTTATAATACACAACAGAAATATTTCTCTTTTAGATCTCAAAATTAAAGGAGTATTTTAGTGGAAAATACTCGAAAAATAATGAGCCGAAGAAGTAATGCAATGTTTACTGTTTTTTTTCAATTCAATACGGGATGTTTTTTTCCTTTACAAAAATGTGCTCAAATATTCAATAAGGATGGAAAAGTATGAATTTGAAATTCTGAACAAATTATGTAACGCGATGAGAAGAAAATTACAACAAAGAAGCTGCCCATATTCATTACAATTTATTTGGTGATTTCTGATCGCGATCTTTCATTTGCATCATCTGCCATACAGCTTCCAACGACTGTCAAATTATTCCCTGAATTGAAGACTTTGGAAGGGATGAAATACAATGAGATATAGCAGTTAATAATAATTGGACAAAATGGTTAAAAGAAGTACTAAAAGTAGAAGAATTGCTGCAAGAAGATTGCGACCAAAATTAGTTTAACTTCAAGTCGAATATTTCCGAGACGGATCTCGGTAGTAGGTACGAAAAGTTGAAGAAAATTTTGTAATTAGCAAAAAAAGATATATTTGTTTTTAATTTTTGTTGTAAAGGCTTCGTTAATTCCGTCAGGACTGCGCATACCACGGCTGTTCTTTTTGAACTGCACTAGTACTTCTTTGATAGTATCTATGGCCGTACAACAAGAGTTTTTGCGGAGCATAAAAAACCACCGTGGTTCAAGAGGATACAACAACAACAAAATATCACCTAAAATCTTAAGTCGTATAGTAGCTGGCAGAAGAAAGAAAAACGAAGACTTCACAATGTGCTTCGTACGTAGGATACTACGAAGAATCTTTGAACCAATGCATGATGAAAATATAAAGCGATGGAGCTTTCGAATAAACCATGAATTGATGCAACTATATAAGAATCAAGATATTGTAGACTGGATCAAGAAACAAAGAAATAGATGGTTGAGACATCTACAGCGTATGCCTGAAGATAAACTAACGAAAAGGATGTTTAAAATTTCTTCCCATGGACGATGAACGAAGAAAAAGGGGCACGTCTCGGATAAGATGAGAAGACGACGTAGGATTTCAACTTGCAGGTAATTTGGTGGATTTTCATGCCAAATATCAAATAAATATCTTAAAAACCCCAAAGGACCCCAAAAAAGATATTTTCATTGTTTTTAGAACAAAAATCCAATCCTTCCTTTGATGGTAAGCTGAAGAAAGAAAAATGAAGATAAATCTTGGATATTCCATCGGAAGAAATCTACTTACTTCAGGCTTCTTTGGTTGCTTCAAGATCCTTTTTGCTACAGCTGTGCCTATACTCCGTTTGAAAATCAAGATTCATGTCAACTTTAAAACAAGTACATCGATATATCAATTTCTAAATACTTGCTGGTAAATTCAAAAGATTTAATGAAAATTTTTGCAATTGTACTAATAAATTGTTTTCTTTTACAGACAGCATTCAATCCTGGATTCCACCAAGGACTAGTCCAAGTGCCAAATACAATTCTAATATGATTTTTCAACATTTATTTTTGTTAGGGAAGACTCAAGGTACATATAATATACTGGGCTAAATTCAGCTCTCTTTTTTTTTCAGCATATTATGAATAAAGGTAAAGTTTCTTTAATTAGCAAAGAGAGCTGAATTTGGCCCATTATTTTGATATTTATTTGAATTTATTGTTGGTTGGAATATTAAACAGAACTTTTCTGTTTGGGATTAATAAGTTTATAATTATTACAATTATTCATATATATGTATATAAATATATATGCATATATGAATTATATAATTATAATAATTGTGAACTTATTAATCAAAACATGGATAAAAACTATAATTTCACTTACAGCGTCAAATTGAACAGAGTTCAATTTGAACATGAAACTCTGGATTTATCAATCAAGGGATAGAAGCAACTACTACTACAGAAAAAGGATATATTTTCATGGGAAAATCAGTAACAATTACTACACTAGATATGGAAGCCAATTATTATCAAGCAAAGGAAGCATCACAATTTTAACAATCAGCGATGGATTTTAAAAATGGGATAAACTTAATTCAATCAGTCAAAAATGGGAGTTTTACTCTATTTGAAGATTGAAAGAAGCTGTAATTTTGGAAATCGCCTTCTAAAAAGAAACAAACCTGTCATCTTTAAAAGCAAAAATCAACAATTCATGGAGCAGCAATTTATTTATTTCCGGCTTCTACTGGAGGAAACACTAAAACAAGATAAGTTTTTATTTATTTTCTCTTTTTCCTTCAAAATCATCTGAATTTAATAGAATTGGAATTAATTAATCGTTTTTTTACAGATATTGTAAGTATTTGTTAATATCCTAAAAGGATAAATACCGCTATCTTCCGGACAATTTTGTAACCAAAACTTCAGTAAATTCTCTGCTAATATCCCTCCACCTATTGCCATCTTCAGCTTCATAGAAAAACTTTTTATGGTTTGCTTCTGTTCAACTATTGCCATTTTGAATTCAATAACCATACTTCCTGCTCACTCAGCAATTTCAATTGATCTTTCATTTCATACTTTCAGGCCATACTTTTCGTTGTGGATATTTAAAAAAATCCCAACAAATCTTTCAATATTACACAGCATTTTTCAACATTCAAATTTAAAATTTCACTTAATTCCCCAAAATCCGATCCCTGGAGTTAACAATTTTTTACGAGCCCTGTTTCGTATAGAGTTGACACAACCAACAAAAATATGTTTTTTAATGGAAATTTATTTAGTTTTAGGGCAATTTATTAAAATTAACTTTTTTTCTATTTATTAATAGATTATTTTTTCATTTTTTGCATATTAATCTATATTTTAATGTATAGTTTATTATGCTAATAGTCAATAAATGATTTATAAGAAAATAGAAATATGTATAATAATTTTAATAAATTTTCCGAAAACTGGCAATTTTTTTTTTTAAAAAACATTATTAGTTGGACAACTCAATTGGGACGGTGCTCGTATTTAGTTTAGACTTTTTAAAAACATTTGATTTCACTTTCAGCGTCAAATTCAACTCTGTTCAATTTGAACATAAAATCCAGATTTATCTGGTAAAAATGGAAGGAGCAATTACAAATAAAAACCAAAGGATGGACAAACTTTACTAAACCAAATAAAAATGGAACATACTACTTTATCTGAGGATTGAAGGAACCCAGAATTTTGGAAATCATCTAAGGAGCATAAAAAGGATTAAATTCATCGTTGGAGAATAAATCAGCAGTTGGCGAGGATCAGTTTCATCGCGGGATTGCAGCAGTGTTACTGAAATCAGCAGAGTTCCTGTTAATGTAAGCAGAGTCCCAGTCGACAGCTCTCTCCGTGGTATATACAGGAGGTTAGTGGTTAGATTTAGGCTTGTGTCCTTTGTATTACTCAGAGAATAATATTTTTCATGAATATTATTTTGCTGGATAATACTTAGTAAATGTTTTGATTGCAGAAAAAATTGTTTTTTGGGATAATTTAGCCGATTAACTCATCAGATTATTAATTTGAAGCACAATAATTATCTACTTTCTATACATTGAACAATATTTTGGGTAGTAAAAAGAGAAAAAAATCAAACTTTTCGGTACCACAATATGGAGAATTTACGAAAAAGCCATAGGACGATAAGTGTAGTAAATTGGTCCCAAAGGGATATTTGGATTATCTTTTAAAAATATCTTGGTATTAATATATATTATTAATATCAGAATACTCTCCAAGTATTCCTCCAAGGTCGATTCATTATGTTTTTCATATCTTATTTAATTTTTGTAGATTTTCTGTATTTTGGCGATATTGAGAAATGCCTTGAATTTGCCACTTTTTGTTATTTAAAGTAAAATATTTAAAGAAAATGAAATTAAAATATTTAAATGAAATAAAAAAGCAATCAGAATATTTGTGACACAAGCGGGGCGCACGTCTTCTACTCATCCTAAATTCTTGTTCGCTCGTTCGCATCATGTGGGGGTCCAAGGGGACTCCTACCAGCGAGGGAAACCATCAAGCAATCAACCCCCTTGGATACACAAGCAATGTACTTTATCATTGCCAACGGATGGATCGTAAGCAATGTACTTTATCGTTGCTCACCGCTGGATTGTGTTTATTACCTCGTGTGTCAATTACACCCATTGCAAAACAAAACGCGATTCGCGAATTAAATTTATTGAAATATAAATAATTGATATTTACACTACACAGTAAAGTTTGGGGTTTGCTTTTGGGTAAATTCTACTCACAATTTGTTGTCGCGGAACGTGTTGGGTTGGGATGTGGGAATTGTTGTTTATTTATGTGTGGTATCCTTTCAAAAGCATTAGTTTTAGTGTGTCGGCCTGGAATTTAATGAGACAAAAGCGCATTGCTACGACTGTAAAGCAAGTGCGCATTGCACGTCACTTCCAGTCGGCACGGTGCACCAGCATCCTCTGATTGCACGCATTCCTGAATCCGTAGGTAAAAGACTTTGGATAGAATTGGTGCTTCACACTGGTTCCATCATCCGCAAGGTCTTGATTCAGGAATATAATTAAGTCACGGTCAGGGCCGGCCCTGGTCGAGATCCCGCTAATCTTTTTTATAGGTTTCAGGTGCTAATCTTATGTCTTTCGTAAGTTTCAGGTTGCGATCCATTGAAATGTGTGTTAGGTAGGGCTAGCTAATGAGTTAGGGAGGCACTTTACAGCTCGCGATTTAGGGCTGTAGGGTGGCTCTGTTTCAGCGTGTCCTTGGATCGCGGACGTGCTGGAACAGGGTCCCTGCCGCAGTGTGGAGGACCTTGACGGGGTGGCAGGGCTTAGCCATCATTCTTTTGATGATGGTGACCAACACTCCACACAAATGGCGCAGGGGATGCATACTAGCAAGTGTATGCATTTTGGTGAGTGACGCCACCACGCCCCCAGTCGAAGAAAGAAGAAAGAAGAACGAAGAGAAGAGCCAACTGCGTGAAAATCTCCCTGACAAAACATTCGGATAATTCTTTTTTATATTGGTAGATTTAGAGGGCTTTAAATGGCCAAAATTTGATTAAAGTATTGAAAAGCAAGACATTTACAACAAGAGATTGAAGGATACATGTACTAAAATATGAGCTACCATATTTTATTTTGACCAGAAGCGCAGAAGCAACTCCGAAAAAAGCGCGCATTTCGAAGTTACTGAAACACTTTTGGTCATTCATGTGTCAGACATTCTAACTGTTTAAATGGACTGTTTTTTTTTAATACTATAAATCAAATTTTGTGCTGCAAGCTCTCAAAAAGACATCAATATAAATAAAATGAATCATTACGTGTGTTCTGTCAGGGAGAATAAAACGCGGTTGGCTCTTGGAGAGACATAAATGAAGAGGAAGAAATGAAGAAAGAAAAGCGAAAAAAGAAGAACGAAAAATCAAAGAAATTCAACAATTTATTATCAAGCTGAAATAAAATTTGAGTAAGGAGTACAGTGAGTAAAGAAAAAATAGAGTAAGTACAAGTCCGGACTTAAATTTAAGTTAAATGTTAGGTAGATTAAGGTTTCGGTTGATGGTACCATCGAAATTAGGTTTAGTTCGCGTTAATATAGTTTAATTTAAGATAGTTTTACGTTTCGCGTTAGTTTTAAGTGGCGATATCTTAGTATAAGTTAGATAGGCAATAATTTTAGGATAACAAATAATTTTATTTTTACTTTTCAGCTTTTAAGGTTTTCAGGTTTTCTGGTTGAAGTCAAATCAAAAATATCTATGAATTAAAATAAATTACAAGAGAAGTACCGATAGTATAAATCCAAGCCGAATGAAATATTTATATGATGTTTCAACATTTATTTGTTTCATGTTGATTTAAAATACAGGAATATTACGATTCAGTATTAAAGACGGATTAATTACGCATAATGAGACAGATTTTTGAGAAATGTCGTGAATACAACATCCTCATTCACATTTTGTTGATAGACTATGAACTATAAACAATCTTCCAAAAGCATAAATAGAGGAAATATGTTTCAAAAGCTATGAAATTGATGGGTATTCCAGTCAGCAGAGAGGGTAGTAAGTAAAACAACAGAAGCTTCGAGCAAGTAACATCATTCATCTATCTAGGTTCCTAATTAAATAGTAATAATTGTATTGAAGACGGAATTAATCAAAGAATAATTGCTGCAGGCAATAGACCAATAATCACATATGGTTGTGAAACCTGGACGCTGACAGCCAAAGAAGAAAACGTTTTGAGAATTTGTGAATGGAGAATATTACGTACAATACTCATTTCGAAATTCATGCGAATCGATTTTGGGAATTGAAATGTGAATGTTTCATTTATTTAATTTTATTATTATTTTGTTCTCTGTCTCATTTATGGCACGACCAATTCGTGTGCGAATTGTTCGTTTAATAAATGTAATCAGAGGGTAAATGGTTTGATTACATTTTATTTTCCAATTAATATGATCCATGAAGAGATGAATTATTAATAATTTCGATCTACATTTTTCTGTATCAATTTGAGAAGTCATCGATTCACTCTTAAGATGCTAATGGAATCAAGATTGAAGAAAACTGTATTAAATACTTCTTTGGGAGAGACCAATTGAAAAAATGACGAGAATCTTATATCTACTAGTGTTAAAAAAACACCGTAGCTCTAGAAATTTTAAGCGACTGCAGGATTTCGATCTCCAGAAAATGAGATGCCTTTGTATCCCAAATATTAAATCAATAACTTGAATATCATGGAAATTATACAGAAAATCGAAGATTTAGCGTTTGGAAACCGCCTGCACGATCCAATTCTTTTCCTGCCGTTGATATTACGTTGGAGTAAGAAAAGTGAATATTTATCAGCAAATGAATAAAAAACCGGAAGTTCTAGGCACCTCTAGGACTCTGCATACTACGATTTTGAATCATAAGTATTAATAAACCGATTGTGCTTCGCCCCAGTACTTCTCCACTTCTTTACATTCTTGGGAGGGACCTGAAAGATTGATAAGCATGAAAAAACATCGTGGCTCAAGAAATGTCAATAAACTGCTGGATCTCAAACTTCAGGAAATGTAATTCCAAGTTGTAGAAAAATAAATCAGTGAGATATTTTTTTAGTAAAACAATTCCAATTGTCAATTGTAATTTAATACCAACTTTAAACTGTTTAGCTGTTATTGCGAAAAATTAATTAATCGTCTTGGGGGACCTCAAAAAGAATAAAAATCCATTCTTTGATTTTGAACTCGGGAAGAAAAATGAAGATATTTCGTCATTTTATTTCTGCCGGAGGGGATTTTCAAGTTTTTTTTGACTCCTTTAAGATCCTGTTTGCCATTCTTCGTTAGAAAATCAAGGCTCTACTTCAAGAATAAGAAGATGAATATATTTCAAGTACATCAAAATATTTGTAGGTAAATGGAAAAAATCCAATAAATATTTTTACAATTCTAATAGATTATTTTGTACAGGCGGCGTTCATTTCCGGATTGTTCCAGCGAACAGTTCAAGCACCACTTCTAATATAATTTTTCTACATTTGGAAGATTGAAGGTATATATAATATATTGAGCTAAATTCAGCTCTTTTAACTGCTTGAAGTAGTTTTAGTGCCAATTTACAATGTGCGTAAGCATAAGGAGTACGTAAAAACAAACGTAAGAAATTATGTACGTTCACAGTGGACGTAACGTAAAATATCAAAATAAAGTATTTTTTTTTTTCATTTTACGTTGGTACAAATTAGGGTTATTGATGTATTGTGTTGGTTTCTCTGACTGTCATTTTCAAATATTCTGTTGATTTCGATTCTGTTTCGTGTTTACTGTTTTTCTTTGGTTTCACTTTCAACAGTTTGGAGTTTACTTATTTTTGTTTTATTGTATGATGTCTGAAAAAGATCTTGCGATTGTTTCATTATTATTGAAACTGCGTTATAAAAGTCGCCAACGAGAAAAATATAAAGACGAGGAAGAAATTGTTGTTTTCATTATTAATAATTCTATGTCAATCATATTCAAAGCACGTTTCGATCCGGGATGTTGTCAACTGTCAGATGAAAACATGTGTTTAAAGTTGACGCATGCGCTATTAGTTATTTCGTACGTAAACATATCAAAAGTTGAATTTATGTCAATTTTACGTTTCTCATTACGTAGCGCTTATGTCAGTATATAAGCGTAAGAAATACATAATAGTATTGTGCATACATGCATTAAAATACAGTAGTTCAACTTTACGTTTATGTTTACGGCTACGTACTCCTTACGCTTACGTACATTGTAAATTGACTATTACTAAAATTAAAATAAGAATAAATTAATGAAAGAAGTTCATAATTATTACAATTAATTATGTTGAAAACATTGTGAATATATTTCCAGCGTCAAATTGAACTCCAGATTCATCAATCAAACGATAAAACATAAACTTCAAGAAAAGTACATTTGGGAAAATCAGCTACAACTACGAAGCCAAACACAATTTCAACAAACTTTCAAGAAACGGGACAAACTTCATCCAGTTTACTCAAAATGGAGTTGTTTTGAAGATTGAAAGGAGCCATCACAAGGAATTTAAAAAAGAATAAACCTGTCGTTTTTAGAAGCAAAAATCACCAACTGATGGAGCAGCAGTTTTTTTGTTTCCGGATTCTATACTAGAGACCTTAAAACAAGATAAGTTGGTTTTATTTTTCCTCAAAGTCACTTGATTAATTAACCAATTTTGTTTTACAGACATTGTTCAATAAGTGATAACTTTGGTAAACAAATAGCACAACTTGATTTTGCGCCAAATACTTTGTTTTAATTTTTACGGCCACTACTTTGAAAACTACTTCAATTAATTTCCGGAGTACAGTTCCAATTCAGACAAGCCTAAAAAGACAATTAACGCTGTTTGGAAATCTTTGTAAATTCTTGTCCTGCTTATTTTTGTTCAGCTTCATCAACATTTTTAATTAATGTACCATTTACTACTTTTTGTTGTGGACATTTAAATTTGTTTTAACTTGTTCACAAAACTATAACCTTATCTTATTTATCAAAATTTGGATCCGAAATAAAATTCCCTTTATTCTCCAAGTTGCCACCCCGTAATAATTAAAATAAAGTTGGCACAACTAAGTAAAATATATTTAAATAGACTTTTTTGATTTTAATTCTGTATATTTTTGTATCATTTTTTCTGATGAAGACGCTCGGTTAGAGAGTCGAAACGTCAATAATAAAATAAAATATACAGAATTAAAATCAAAAAAGTCTATTTATTATGATATAATTCTGAAAGTATGTATAGATCATTAAAATATATTTTTTAACAGAATTTAGTCAGCTTAGGATAATTTACTGAAATTAACATCAAAACTATTTCGTATATTGAGCTATATTTAAAATAACAAAAAGAGGAAAGCTCTGAGAATTTTCAAATACTGTTAAATTATAGAAAACTAACAAAAAAATTGAATAGAAAATATTTTTCAAATGCATTTATTCAATTTATAGTTTTAAATCCTTTTAAAAAACTTTAGTGCGTCCATTAGTGTTTATAATATTGTCTATAAAGTATAATCAATTGATGTGAGAACGCCCAAATCATCACGAAAGCTGGAAACAAAGTTCTTTCACTTCTTAGTATGTGATAGATTCCTTCTTGATTCCTTACAACTCGATTTCGGCTGTCGCCGACGCAAACATCAACTCTAATAACATTACTTCATAGTATGAGAATCCGGCTCTCTTGCTGTGCAGTGACGGAACTAGATTTGAATTTTGCGTTTGTGATAGTCAAGACCGAATAAGACTCGAGCACAAATCTATTATACTAAATAATTAGAATTCTGTTTCCGGCCTCCGTGATGAATGATTTAGGGATTCACGTCAGCATTTATATTTTATAAACGATATTATGAACACTGATAGATACATTAATGTTCTTCGAAAGGATTTGAAGCCATTAAATTTAAAAATCCAGTTTTCTAAATCGTTTGCCAATAGAAAATTTGTAGCATATCATGAAAAAGAGTCTCTGATTACAGCCTATATAAAATGTAAAATTACGTACTCCTTTTCAAAAAAATTAGAAGCTGATTTACGAAAAGTAAATAAACACTTTTATGTTGAGTTTCAATAAATTTTCTGAAAACTGGCTGAACTGCTTCAAAAATATATTTAATGAACGATTAAACTGAGACAGTACTTTTATTTAGTCTAAACTTTTTAAAAACATTTGATTTCACTTCCAGCGTCAAATTGAACTCTGTTCAATTTGAACAATGAAACTGGATTCATCAGACGAAGGATAAGAACATCAACTGCAAAAGAAGGATTTATTTTCTGGAAAATCAACTACAATTACTGAACCAAATATGGAAGCCAATGGTAAGCTGGGGAACAAAAAATGAAGATAAATCATGGATATTCCTTTGGAAGAATTCTACTTCAAGCTTCTTTGGTTGATTCAAGATTCTTTTTGCTACTGCTGCATACTCCGTCCAACATTTATTTTTGTTAGGGTTGATTCAAGGTACATATAATATACTGGGCTGAATTCAGCTCTCTTTAATTTCTTTTTTAGCATATTCTGAATAACGGTGAAATTTCTTTAATTAACAAAGAGAGCTGAATTTTGGCCCATTATTTTGATATTTATTTGAATTTATTGTTTGTTGGAATATTAAACAGAACTTTTCTGGTTGGGGTTAATAAGTTTATAATTATTACAATTATTCATATATATGTATATAAATATGTACATATATAAATTATATAATTATAATAATTATGTACTTATTAATCAAAACGTGGATAAAAACTATAATTTCACTTACAGCGTCAAATTGAACTCTGTTCAATTTGAACATTGAAGTTCTGGATTCATCAGTCAAAGGATAGAAATCAGCTATAATTTCTAAACCAAATATGGAAGCCAATTATTATTGGATAAAGGAAGCAGCACAATTTTAACAATCAGCAATGGATATTACATTCAACTAACTAAAAATGGGACAAATTTAATCTAATCAGTCAAAAATGGGCATTTTACTTTAATTGAAGATTGAAAGGAGCTATAAATCTGGAAATCGTCTTAAGGAAACTAAAAAGGAACAAACCTGTCATCTTTAAAAGCAAAAATCATCAAATAATGGAGCAGCAATTTATTTATTCTCAAATTCTACTGGAGGGACACATTGAAACAAGATAAGTTTTTGTTTTTTTTCCTCTATTTTTCCTTCAAATTGCAATTAATTAATCATTTTTTACAGATACTGTAAGTATTTGATGATTTTGGTAATATTTGCCAAAAAACACAATTATATTCAGATTATCCTAAAAGGATAACTAACGCTATCTTCCGGACAATTTTGTAACCATAACTTCAGTAAATTCTCTGCTAATATCCGTCCACCTACTGCCATCTTCAGCTCCATAGAAAAACTTTCTATGGCTTCTGTCCAACTATTGCCATCTTCAATTCATTAACCGTACTTCTGTTCACTCAGCAATTTCAATTATTCATTTCATTTGAGATCATTTTCGTTGTGGATATTTGAAAAAATCCCAACAAATCTTTTAATATTACACAACATTTTTCAACATTCAAATCTAAAATTTCACTTAATTCCCCAAAATCCCATCCCTGAACTTAACAATTTTTTACGAGCCCTGTTTCGTATAGAGTTGACACAACCAACAAAAATATGTTTTTTAATGGAAATTTATTTAGTTTTAGGGCAATTTATTGAAATTTAGTTTTTTTCTATTTATTTATAAATTGTTTATTCACTTTTTGCATATTAATCTATATTTTAATGTATAATTTATTATGCTAATAGTCAATGAATGATTTATGAGGAAATATAGAAATATGTATAATAATTTTAATAAATTTTCCGAAAACTGGCTAATTTTTTTTGAAAAAACATTATTAGTTGGACGATTCAATTGGGACGGTGCTCGTATTTAGTTTAGACTTTTTAAAAACATTTGATCTCACTTTCAGCGTCAAATTGAACAGAGTTCAATTTGAACATAAAATCCAGATTTATCTGGTAAAAATGGAAGGAGCAATTACAAATGAAAACTAAAGGATGGACAAACTTTACCAAACCTAACAAAAATGGAATATACTACTTTATCTGAGGATTGAAGGAACCCAGAATTTTGGAAATCATCTAAGGAGCATAAAAAGGATTGATGAGTTGGAGAATGAAGCTGAAGTTGGCGAGAAGCAGTTTCATCGCGGGATCGTAGCAGTGTTCCTGAAATCAGCAGAGTTCCTGTTAATGTAAGCAGAGTCCCAGTCGACAGCTCTCTCCGTGGTATACAGGAGGTTAGTGGTTAGATTTAGGCTTGTGTCCTTTGTACTACTCAGAAAATAATATTTTTCATGAATATTATTTTGCTGGATAATACTTAGTAAATATTTTGATTGCAGAAAAAAATTTTTTTGGGGATAATTTAGCCGATTAACTTATCAGATTATTAATTTGAAGCACAATTATCTACTTTCTATACATTGAACAGTATTTTGGGTAGTAAAAAGAGAAAAATATCAAACTTTTCGGTACCACAATATAGAGAATTTACGATAAAGTCATAGGACGATAAGTATAGTGAATTGGTCCCAAAGGGATATTTGGATTATCTTTTAAAAGTATCTTGGTATTAATATATATTATTAATACCAAAATACTCTCCAAATATTCTTCTAGGGTCGATTCATTATGTTTATCATAATTTCTTATTTAATTTTTGTACATTTTCTGTATTTTGACCGTATTGAGAAATGTCTTAAATATTCCACTTCTTGTTATTTGAAATAGAGCATTTTTACAAAATGCAATTAAAATATTTAAATTAAATAAAAAAGCAATCAGAATATTTGTGACACAAGCGGGGCGCACGTCTTCTACTCATCCTAAATTCTTGTTCGCTTGTTCACATCATGTGGGGGTCCAAGGGGACTCCTACCAGCGAGGGAGACCATCAAGCAATCAACTCCCTTGGATACACAAGCAATGTACTTTATCATTGCCAACGGATGGATCGTAAGCAATGTACTTTATCGTTGCTCACCGCTGGATTGTTTATTACCTCGTGTGTAAATTACACCCATTGCAAAACACAACGCGATTCGCGAATTAAATTTATTGAAATATAAATAATTGATATTTACACTACACAGTAAAGTTTGGGGTTTGCTTTTGGGTAAATTCTACTCACAATTTGTTGTCGCGGAACGTGTTGGGTTGGGATGTGGGAATTGTTGTTTATTTATGTGTGGTATCCTTTCAAAAGCATTAGTTTTAGTGTGTCGGCCTGGAATTTAATGAGACAAAAGCGCATTGCTACGACTGTAAAGCAAGTGCGCATTGCACGTCACTTCCAGTCGGCACGGTGCACCAGCATCCTCTGATTGCACGCATTCTTGAATCCGTAGGTAAAAGACTTTGGATAGAATTGGTGCTTCACACTGGTTCCATCATCCGCAAGGTCTTGATTCAGGAATATAATTAAGTAACGGTCAGGGCCGGCCCTGGTCGAGATCCCGCTAATCTTTTTTATAGGTTTCAGGTGCTAATCTTATGTCTTTCGTAAGTTTCAGGTTGCGATCCATTGAAATGTGTGTTAGGTAGGGCTAGCTAATGAGTTAGGGAGGCACTTTACAGCTCGCGATTTAGGGCTGTAGGGTGGCTCTGTTTCAGCGTGTCTTTGGATCGCGGACGTGCTGGAACAGGGTCCCTGCCGCAGTGTGGAGGACCTTGACGGGGTGGCAGGGCTTAGCCATCATTCTTTTGATGATGGTGACCAACATTCCACACAAATAGCGCAGGGTATGCATACGTCCAAGAGTATGCATTTTGGTGAGTGACGCCACCACGCCCCTAGTTGAAGAAAGAAGAACGAAGAGAAGAGCCAACTGCGTTAAATTCTCCCTGACAGAACATACGGATAATTATTTTTTATATTGGTAGATTTTGGGGGCTTTAAATGGCACAAAATTTGATTGAAGTATTGAAAAACAATGAAGGATATCTAATACATGCGCTAAAATAAATGCTATCATTTTTTATTTCGACTAGAAGCGCAGAAGCAACTTCGAAAAAACCCCGAATTTCGAAGTTACTGTCACACTTTTGGTCAAAATTAAGAGTAGCAGTATGTATTTTTATCCATGTACCAAACATTCTTATTGTTCAAGTGGATTGTTTTTTTTAATACTTCAGTCAATTTTTGGGATACATAAAATCCTGTGCCATAACAAGCTCTCAAAAAGATACCAATATAAAAAAAATTAATCATTCCGTGTGTTTTGTCGGGGAGAGTTATACGCGGTTGGCTCTTGAAGTGAAAGAAACGGAGGGGAAGAAACGAAGAAAGAATAACGAAAAATGAATAAAGAAGGGCGAAGAGAAGAGCCAACCGCGTTAAACTCCCCTTAACAGAACGTACGGATAATTATTTTTTCATATTGATAGCTTTTGAAGGCTAAAATGGTATAGGGCTTCATATGTACCAAAATTTGTACAACATATGGAAAAATAGATTGAATTTTAGGTCAGTCAATGAAGGATGTTTGGCACATGTAGGTACCAAAATATGAGTTCCCAACTCTGTTGCACTTTCGTGTAAACTTGAGGTGGCAACACATATTTTTATCCTTATTGTCCAAATAGACTGTTTTTTAATACTATGGTCAAGTTTTTGGACATGAAACCTAATGCCATTACAAGCCCTCAAAAAGCAACCAATATTGGAAAGAATTATTGCGTGTGTTCTGTCAGGGAGAATTAGAAACGCGGTTGGCTCTTGAACTAGAAGAGAAAGAAACGAAAAAGAAGAAATGAAAGACACAAGAGCAGCATTGCTGCGAATTTCAGGAAGATGGTGTCAAGAAAGCTCCGATACAGAAAAAAGAACTGGAAGATAAAAAAGGAAGAAACACAATTGGTTTATTATACGATTATTATTTTAAGAAACTTTACAACATTCAATTTCCTTTTACCGACAAGTTTTGAAGATAATTAAATAAGAATTTTATTAGCGTTTGGTTCATTATTATTTTTGGAGAAACAGGATTTCAAAGTGTTTTAGATTGCTCTTTGTTGCAACTCTGTATCACATGAGCTAAAACTAATTTTATAATAAATGGCATTACAAAAGTCGTCCACCAACGTTTTGTTTATTAATCTATTATTAGTTTGTTGAACTTATTATTATTTATAAAAATGGTATCACATTTATGTTTTTGAAAGATTTACTTTTCAATAAATTGAAAGTAGATAAAAATGAACAAATTGTTTTTTAAATTGCATTAAAATAAAAATTTTCCAGACGCCACCAGCCTAACAGTTTTGTAGTGCGGGTTGCATGCACACCAAAAGTAAATAGAGCCAATTCACAATTTGGGGAATTTCTCACATATTGGCAACACTGCTATGCTTGCGAAATTTGCCCGCAATTTTTGAATCAGCAAATTTGTTTCACAAAAAATACTACAGATTTAACTAAATTAATAATACTCTAAAATTATCAATAAATTCAGTTATTCATTTCGAAATCACAACTTCTAAAATTTCTTTTGTGATTAACAGAGCAATAAGTTTAATAACCTATTTTAAACAGAATCGAAAGTATCACAATAAATTAATGTTTTGGATAATAATTAAACTATATTATTGTAAAATAACATTTTATTGATAAATTACTAAAGTGATAAGGCACTGATTACAGATTTCTAACATAAATTACTACAAATTCAACATTAAACTGGAAGCTTAGTTTTTACATCGCAGTCTTTTGCATTTTATTCTAAATAAATCAATTCTGAAACTATCACCTTTTGATTACTGGGATAATGAAAGCGATAAATTCAAAAAATTTGATACGTAATTATAATATGCCTCATTAAAACTTTGAAGCACATTACAAATTATCAAATCCACACATCACTAAAAACTAAGAGCTTTAAAACAAAATAACGTTAGTAAGATACAGCAACAGGCCAACATGTGCAAGTAAGAAAATAATCACAGCGGAAAGTAAAACTAAACAATTTTTGTAATCATGTACCGTAATTCATCATACCAATATTTTCTTTAGTCAATTAATACAAAATATTTTCGGCAGACTTTTATTTATTATAAATGCTATTATGCTACTATTAATTAATATTCATTAAGTAATGCAGCTTTAAATACTAATAGAAACCAACCTACATTATTTCATTTACAAAAAAAAATGCTAATTGAGGTCAAATATTTGCCAAAAATATTTCGTATTTTACATTAGGTTTAAAAATCAAAATAAAACTGATATAATAAAACGGCAGTAAAGTTTTCCAGGCTAATTTTGTGCAGACAAGCTTCTAGATCTAATAATATCAGTATGAGATCAAAAATATGATTTTTTTTTTAAATATAAAATATTATTAAATGAAATGTTGCTTAAAAACTTCTCCAATTAGTTCAATTGTTTTTGCTATTAAATTTAGAAACTTGTCTTATATTAGCCCATTTTCATTCAAATTCCAAATAAAATTTTAAGATGCTGTGAGACTATTTTTACTTGAAACTTTTCATTTTATTATAAAATATTTACAAAATTTAAAACAGTGAACAGCCCAAAAATTGACACTCAAATTTCTCAATCCGTTTTTTTCTCTTCTAAATTTTTAACCGGAGTTTCTTCTATCTCCATAGGGGAGACTGCCTCCCTTACGGCACCTACCTGCTCCTCAAGAGCCTCTGAATTAGATCTAGATCGTTGTTGAGGTGGCTGATTGTCGCCGGATTCAGATTCTGAATCAGTATTGGAGTTTATTTCGTCTGAAGAGGATGTGCTGTTCATTGAGGCTCTGCGCTCATTTGGTGGGGGAGAATCATTTTCTAGTTTGGGGGCCTGGGGGCGCTGCTTACGAGCAGGGTTGAAAGTTTGACAGTAGCAACAACGGAAGGCGAAATATTCGAACTCTTCTGGGAGCGCCATTCCTTTACATAAATATTTTGCATTAATTTTAAATTTCTCTTTTCATATATTAATACTTAAATTGTTAAGAAAGCGTAAAATTCTTACCGTTATGTCCAAGGCAGTTTTTACAAATCAAAGCAAAACGATTGCCAGGGCCGTCCCCAACTAAATATTCAACCATTTTATCTAAAATTGAGCGATCTCTGGGCAGGATTTCTCGTGGGAGAGGCATAATAGGGCGCGAAGATGGGCCCCTTACACTTAAAACTGATGATTGTTGATCAGGTGCCCCTAAAGGACGTGGGGTAGGTGTTCCTGGTAACATTCGAGATGACTGAAAGCCTGAAAAATTATTTTTTAATATACATATTTAATTATAAAAAAAAAAACAATCGCTTACCCAAACCTGGAGGCGCTGAAGGAGTTTTAGGTACTCCTCCGAAAGTTCCTGGTTTTAACATCGGGCCCCTATTCCTTACAGTAGTCGGTGTAGACACAATAGTACTTGAAGACGCTAACGAAGGTTTAAAAGGAGTAATTTCAAATGAATTCGGATTTTTCCTGACTTGTTCTGGAGCAAATTTATCCAAAATTGACTTTGCTACTTTGTATGTTTCTGTGTCCATGACATGATCAAGAAGTTTTTTCTTCTGAGTACGCAAAGTCGAGAGCTTGGTGTCATTTCGAATAATTTTTCGGCGGTAGTACCATGTGAGAAGACGTTTTACCCCCCATATACTGAAAATAATAATCAAATTTTAGCCAATTATAAAGAAAGAATCACTTTTTTTGACTTACATGAATGGAACGAGCAGTAATGGAGTGATGTAGAATATTTGGTCGGTTAGAGTTGCAGGGAAAAAATTAAAATAAAATACTACAGCTACTATAATATAAATGCCTGCGGACACTACAATAAATTGCCCTACGATTTTCCTCTGAGCTATTTCAGTGTTCAATCTAAAAGTTTCTATCGATTTAATGTCTGCATCTAGTTTTTCTAACTGCTCAAGAGTCGTTTTCTTTTTCTACAACAGAATATTACGTTACTTGCAAGCGTAATTTGAGAATAACACCGCACAAAAAACCCGCAATTATAAAAAAGAATACTTACCCAAAATCTGCCCAATATTAGGCCCATTTTTAATTGACAACAGCTTTACCTTCAACAAGACCCCGCAAAATATCTATATTTGATGAACATTTGCTATTAATAATTTTTACAAAGCACTTAACCTATCTTTCCGGCAATGGTTAACTGACCTGGCCAAAATCAATTCGTCACGATGGAAGAAAATTTATTGAGGGTAATTTAAATGCGCTCATTTATAATGAATAGTACATAAATTTAAATGAATTATCACTAAACACAGGAGTTCAACTAACCTCCAAAATGACTTCAGACAGTGGCCATTTTTGCTGACTTGACAACAGACCGGATGCACGGATGTTTCAAACTGCGCTTTCCCCACCCACTAAATTTAAAAAGAAATTTTTATACTACTCCCACAAATATATTATCTTCTTATCTAATGATAAACGATTTCTCATAATATTTACAGAGAAATTGAGCTCATTTCTTGGATTAAATGAATCATAAAAATATTTTAAATTTAATTTTTCAGTATAAATATTTATCTGAATATACAAAAAGCTAGTTCAACTGTGATAAAGGCTGTAATGAGAACCCTTATTTTTAACTACAACTTTGAATTCTATTGTAAAAAACAAGACAAATTCAAACCAAAATCTGTCATAAAATGTGATATCGCTGAAACTAGGTTTCTAGGTACTTTTTTGGGTGTAGAAAACGATAAAAAAATCTTTGCAGCTCTAAAGTGTATGCTAAGCTCATAATCTCGAAAACAAAATCGAAAATAATAATAAAGCTTGATAAAAACAATATGAATTTTCTTTGTGGATAAGTACCCAGGATTTTTTTGGGATGCTGATTAATAATTTGATATAAGATTTTCAAAATTGAGAATGGCGGATACAATATGTCGGCAATTTGGATCGTACCAAAAATTTTCAATCTCTATATTTTAAAATTCAGTTTATATATTTTGAAAGTGTGAACAGGTGATATGAACATGGTTTTTCTTCTAAGATCATTATATATTAATGGAGTAAAAATTGAAATGGTGTATTCAATATGAATAAAAGAATAAGATGTATTTCAAAAAACAATTGAAAAATTGATAAAAATTCTGTTTCAAACTTGTACTTACTGTCTCCTTATTCTTTGACATTACAAACATCTTCAACATCGCTGTCTTGCTCTAGCACTGAAATTTTAGGTGAATTTCTACAAACATCACCTGTTAAACAAGAACCACATATTGCAGAACTCAGTAAGTTTGTTTATTTACAATTACAAGCTCTCCCACATCTTTTTTTGCAATAATTGCAGAAAATCTAATCCAAAAGAGATTTCGAAGTTGGCAGTTTTGTCATTTTGACAGGACTGGATACCTTTGAGTTAAAATCGTCCATTTTCCAATCAATGTTTGCTTATAATCTGAATGCGTTATCAAAAAATAATTAATATATTCTTGAAGCTCAGGATTTCAACTTTAATTTTTTCTTTTTTAATAATTTTTTGAAGCTCAACTTCAAGTTGCAGAAATAAGAATGAGCAAAGAACATGTATTTTCTTATATATTTCTTATATTGAAGATTACTCAAACATATCAAGTTGTATCGATTTCTGAATTACCACACATTATGAAGTGTATTTTCAACTTCATTTAAAAAAGCAGATGTAATAATTTCTGATTCATATAAATTAATAAAAACCGTTTTGAAAATGAAAATGTCGAATGAATGATACGAAAGAAAATAATTATTTTAAAACATGAGTTTTATTAAACAGAGACAATGTTCATCATTTAATTATTTTTACATTAAAAGTGAAAGTATAGTGATGATAAATGTACCAGGATTTAATTTTTTATGCCTCTATTAATATATATCTTCAATTTTATAAAAGTCAGTGAGAATTTTAGAAATTTTAATTTCCGGTCGAATTTTCTACGAGAGAGAAAAAAATTTGTGAAAACTAATGTCTTCCTCAGAAAGCTTAGAGTCTCCACTTTAAGATGCTTTTTGGTTTTTTTGTTTTCTATATATTTTAGATAAAGAAACTTTAGTTTTTCCTCGAACGCCTCGCTTGAATATTTGTATTCAGCGGCTTGGCGCGCGTAGAGTTGCCGAGTTCGCTTTCTTATTTTTAATAATTTTTTATATTGATGCAGAATTTTTTTTCATATAACTTATAATATAACTTTAAGTAAAATTTTCTGCTCTTTCGCGTGGTACTATTAGTTTTTCGATTTTTCTATTTTATTTTTCGAGATATAGGGTCAAAACAAAATTTTCTATTTTGTTATCGAGATTATGAACTTAGCATACACTTTAGATTTCTCTATCTTCTTCTATACCCAAAAAACTACCAACGAGCAAAATTTCAGCTATATCACATTTTATGAGAGGTCAAAATCTCTGACAACTGGACTAAGAAGCATATATCTATTTCTGGAGGTTTCTGAGTAATTAAACTTAATAAAATATATTATTAAATTAGGTTTTATTAGGTGAAAATTAACCTAAAACCTACTTCGTTGAATAGAATTGAAAATTTAACAATATTTTTTATTAATGTTATTATCTCAGAAACCTTTATAAATAGATACATGGTTCTAATGACAAACTTGTCTTGTTTTTTTACAGCAGAATTTAATGCTGTGGCTAAAAATGGGGGCTTCCATACAAGAATATTGAATTTTTCAAATATTTTAGTTCACAAATTTTAAACACACCTATATAAAATTTATGAAAATCATTGACATCATAGAAAACCTCATTTCATTGTGAGCTCGTGAGCATAAAATTATTTCAACGACGTAAATTCGAGATATTTGATTTTTAGTAAATGCATGCATCTGTCAAAAAAAAATTAAAAATGCAATTGTTTCAGAAACCGTTTGCAATAAAGCCATAGTTACTTTAAGATTGTTGAGAAGGAAATCAAAGTATATGAGAATTTATTTAAATTTTCACAGTATATTATTTGTTTAGCGAAGAATATTTCGGCAAAGTTTGAACTCATTCTTGTTTCTAGTTATCGAGATAAAAAATGTCAAAGTTGCTGTTCGGTGACATGTTATTACATTGCGTTAACGCACGCGACGTGTTTCACATTGATTTATACGTCATTATTTCGACTACCTGAAATGAAAACATTACAAAAAATCGTCAAAATATCTATGAAAGTCTTATGAACATGTGTACCAAGTTTCAAAAAAGTCTTGTTTATAGTTTCAGAGAAAATTGAATTATTACTCAAAAAAATTGTACAAAAGCTACTAAAATTTAGCAACAATACGCTTGGCAACGTCGCCGCATGAGATAAAATGGGAAGAGTGTGTGTGATTAGAATAAACAAGATTTTTTATCATCTCTCTGACTTGACGGTACACTGATTGAGTAACCCATTTATTCTTCCATCGATACTATTTTTTTGATGTAGATTTATCATCAATAAGTTTGTTTGGTTATGAAGCGCAGTAACACTACTAAACGGCAGATGTCAAAAATACTTCCGAAAGTCTACAGCGTTGCGTACTATACTCATCATATTGTAGCTTCGTTAAAATATGAAAAAAGAACATTTCAACGGATGGAAACTCTTTAAAAGAATAGAATAAGGAACCAAATTATTCAAAATCATGAATTTTCAACCGAAAACAAACATTTCCATTAGTTTTAATCATTGAAATTTTGTTTATTTGAAGTTGGCAATGAATGTTTATCCTATGTATTTAGCATAGAGCAGGGTTCCCACCACAGATTGGCCTCACTCCTCTTCTTAAAAACCTTAATAAAGTCCCATTAAAAATTTGAGAAGAGTTCAAAAATATAACCAGAAGTGTTGCCGTTTTGAAAATATTTTAGATTAACTCTGCTTTATCATTAAGGCCCATGTGTAAAGTTTCAGATTTCTAACTATATCAGTTATCAGGATATAGATACCGTCAGATTTTGCAGAAATATATTTTGTTAATTACTAAATATGAATGAAAAATCCCATCATTCCACGGCTAATCGTTTTGGATTTACTCTAAAGATTCTAAAAATCTGTCAAGTAAAATGGGCTTTTAGCCTAGTCGGTTGTTATGAAAACAGTAGGTCATCATTCTTATGCTACAACATTCCTAAATACTGATTTTCAAGTTTATACGGCTAACAGTTCTGAATTTATGCGCAAAATTAAAAAATAAATTCCAACTGAAGTGCACTTCCGATTCAATTTATTGTTATGAAAATAGTAGGCAATTATTCAGATGCTACAGCAGACTGAAATACCAAATTTCAATACTTTACAGCCGATCGTTTCGAATTTATGCGAAAAATTCCAAAAGACTGTAAAGTAAAGTGCACTTCCGGCTCAGTCGATCTCAATAAAAATAGGATATGAGCATCTAGTCAGTAAAATCGTCTCAAATACTGAATTCTAACCATCTACGTTCAATCGTTTTGGATTTATGCGGAAAATTCAAAAAATGTTTCAAGTAAAATGCATTTCCGGTACAGATGATTGCAATCATAATGCGAGGTGTACAATTAGATGTTATAAAAGTCGTTAATACAAAATTTCAATATTCTACGACTGATTGTTTTGAATTTATGCGGAAAATTCGAAAAGTCTGTTATATAAAGTGCATTTCCGGCTCAGCCGATTGGTACAAAAATAAAATACAACCATTTAGATGCCACAGCAATCTCAAATACTGAATTTCAGTATACTACGACTAATAATTCTGGATTTATGCAGAAAATGTTAGAAAAGTTTCAAATAAAGTGCACTTGCGGTACAGACGATTGATATCATTATGCGAGATGCACATCAAAACCTTATACCAGTCTTAAATACAAAATTTGAGCGTTATATGTTCCTTGTACTTTGTACAACGTACAAGCAATTAAAAATTAATGAACTGTCAAAAATGACATTCCTTAAAAAAAATTTATTAAATTTTTATTACAACTGAACTGTCAAAGTGACATTTGTCGAATAATAATTTTGTCGTCTGCAATATTAATCAGGATTGGAAAAGTCATGTTTTAGATAGAAAAATCTAAAATCACAATTAAATTGTGTTTTAAAGAACTGAATTTTCGCTCAAATGTATTAAATAATCACTTGATTCGAATTATTATTTTGTTCTGCAGTAAAAATATAAATCAATTAATTAGAATCATGTCTCGCAATTTATCTGCGAAAATTAATTAAATCGGTTTACACTGAAATAAAATGATTTAACATTTAAATAGCAATTTTAAAATAAAAACAAATAAATTAAGTAACAAATGATATAAATAATACTATATTTTGTATAAAAAAATATAATGTATCCATACAATTCGACAAGTATAATATATAATATATTTACATTGATATATTCAACATGAACCAATGATTACACACATGAATAATTAAATTGCTACTCTTAGTATCTATGACTAGCTGATTGTACAGCAAGTGATGGTTGCATGAGGTAGATTTTGTTACTTTTCTGATACTCTCTTCTTCGGAATGGTGTAAAAAAATATATTTCTAAACAAGATGCCAATATTTGTTACATTTCATTTAAAAATGTTTTCTATTTTATAGAATATTTATTTAAATTTCGGCTGAAGCTGCTTTTTGACTGTGTTCACGGACTTATAATTAATTAACGATTAATAATATATTAAATAAGTTTTTTAAATATTGCCTCTTGGTTTCTGATTGCTTTTACAGAAAGAACACAGTAATAGTTTCAATTTCAATATTTTGTATTTTATACAAAATATATGGTAGTTTTTGTACTTTGGATTTTAGGTTTTATATCTATGTTATTTTAGAAATATATATAAATTTAGATATTTAAACATTTAAATAATAATAAAAAAACAAATATTCAACACTTTATAAATTATAATATAATAAACAAGTACTATATGCTTATGTTTCGTCGATTTTACAAAAAGTTATATAGAAAATACACTTACACTTCTGTATAGCACCAAATATTTTACTGTTCTGCGAAAATTACTTCAAATCGCACGGTTTTTAGTTTTTACATCTGCTTTTATCGGGCTCATATTATAAAATATAAATTTTCGCATTTTTCTAAATAATAATACTGTATAATGTGTCATCTCATTCAAATATTACCTATAGTAACTTGTTATTTAATAATCAGGATAAATTAAAGCGTATTAACAACTAAAAATTACTGGAGTATGTTCCGAAACATAACTTTTATTATTTTTAGTTCAGTTTCGGAACGTACTATTAATAATACTACTTAAATTTAGTAGTATATTATCTACAATGACGTCATTATTTCTTTTGGATGCTGACTGATGTTATAAACGAAAAATTATAGTTCATAACCAAGCGTATTGTCAACAATGACGTCACACCTTATCATTAATTAATAATAATTATAAACATTTTTGGCAAAACTCTTCTTACTTCAAAGAAGAGACAAGTTACTTTTAGTACTGTTATAATACAAATAAATATTTTTATGGACACTCCTCATCCATAAAATAAAAATACTCCTAAATAAAATCGTCATATAAAAATAAATTTGATACATTTGGAAGTAACAGTACGTTTGGCAATATTCAAACAGTTTGGTTATTTCAATAAAAGCAGATGTATGTATGATTCATTCAGTGATCATAGTGGACCTTCATAGCAGATTGTCATTTTTTTTAGTTAAATTTGAATTGCTTAGAAAATATTGACATGTCTTAATTCGGTCACAGTGAGTTTCACCCTCAAACAACTACAAAAAAAAGCACTTTCGGTTCTCAAATTCAAATTGTATATTTCAGAATGTTTTGAAGTCGATTGAAAATCGGTTTAGGGAAATTTTGAGTTAGTAACTATGGTAACAATTGTATCAACAATGGTTTTCGGATAAAATAATAAATTTTAATTTTCAAAGCGCCATAACTCGGTCAATTTTGATCGAAAATGGATGAATCTTTGAGTTTTGCAAAGTTTGAAGCTTTTTATTTCAGGGTGTGTAAGTTAATCCGACAAAAAGTTCATCGCACTCTCTACCATACTCCTAAAAAAAATGCTGTTGTTGGCAAAAAATGTCAAACTTAGACAACTTGTAGCGGGCGCAAAAAAAATCGTAGACTCAATTCAAGACCCAGGCAATTAAGTTCATTCATTTTCCTTCAAATTGCGCAAAAAATCAAGTGTCTGCGACAATTTGGCGCAAAGTTATGAATTAAACAAAAAATAACTACATTTTGCGCTTTTTTGGTTGAGTTTCAATTTTTTTTTCTCAGGAGTGTGGTAGGGAAATTGGCGTCGGATTAACTTACATCTTCTAAAAGAGAAAACTCCAAACTTTCCAAAATTTTGAGATTCATCGATTTTCGATCAAAATCAACCGAGTTATGGCGGTTTGAAAACTCGGTATTGAGAACGAGCCGAGCGGCCGAATTATAATTCTAAATGAATAAAATGTGTAATCTGCTATGAAGTATCCTTCCACTAAAACGATTATACTGAACTTGGGATGTTAGATGTGGTCAGGAAGATGGTGGAGGCGGAGGCGGCGGTTCTTGCTGCTTGAACACTTGACTGAACCCGGGCAGTGGTAAATTATGCTCTTCTTCACTAATTAGCCTCAATAAATCTGTATCAATCATTTCATGAGACAAGAGCGATTGACTTGTAGAACTCTCAAGTTCTTCCTTCATGACATCAAGCTCTGTTAAGAGCTCTGAATCCGATGGCAAAGTCGGTAAAGATGTCTCTGAACACAACATTGGACTAAGCTCCGTAAAGCTCTGAGAAAATAATAAAGTTTGCACTTCGGGCATTTCTTCCAGCTTTATTTTGTCTTCCGATTGCTCAAAAATATTCTCAACTTCTAATATTTCTAAATTAGACTCACTTTTAACTTCAACAAAGCTGCTAGAAGAATCTTGCGCCTGTGACGTTTCTCCTGTATCGATTTCCGAATAATTTTTAGAATGTGATTTTTTTATATGACGAACTAAATGGTCTTTCCTACCGAACCTTTGGGGGCAAAATTGGCACAAAAAATTTCTAGTTCCCGTATGGACGACTAAATGTCGCCTAACGTCTTTTCGAGTGAAGAATTTTCGATCGCAGTAATCACAGGTGAATTTTTTTTCGTTCGGGTTTTTAACTGTCCGACTTCCAGCGTGAATTTTGAGATGATATAAAATATCTGCTTTAGTTTCAAACATTTTGGAACATATTTTGCATTCTAAACTTCCTTCTTCCGCCGCGTGAAGTGCTAAATGCTTTCGGTAACTCATCACTGACGTGTATTCTTTTTTACAATTCATACGTTCACATGTATAAACTTTTTTACTGGGGCTATGCACTTTAATATGATTTTTAAGATGGTCTTTGCGGTGAAAAGTCCTTTCGCAAACGGTACAACTAAATGGTTTTCGATCGGAATGTATTAAAACATGGCGTACTAGTTTAAATTTCGAGCTGAATGATTTTTTGCAATGCTCACATTTAAACGGAGTCCCCCCTGAGTGAATTAATTGATGTGAAGTCAACTTGGCGGAAGTTTGGAAATTTTTGTTGCAAATAGTGCAAGCATGTGGTTTCTTTGGAGTCTGTGAGCTAGGGGGCGGTTTCTTCTTTTGTTTTGGTGCAGGCTTAACACTAACTGGAGATGGTTTAGCGGATTTTGGCGTCTGAAGGCCGGAAGGGCCAGGTAAACTAAGATCAGGAAGCGATACGGATGAAGATGTTGAAGGCTGATTGAAAAATGGATCTACAAGAAGCGGTTCTGATAGTTGCTTCTCCAACGCTTCTAAAGAGCGGAGGTCATCTTCGATGAAGATGCCCAACGATGGAACGTTTTGAAGAATAGTCATATTGCCTGATTCTTCAACTTCTGTACTGCTGGCGGTGGTGGGAACGAATTCTTCACCGTGTACTACCTTATCGACTGGAAATTTGTCGCCTGGTGTTCCCATGGCGATGACAGTACGGCCAACATCATCTAAAATTACAGATCCAATTTTTAACCAATGAAGAACATTTTTCAATAGAATACGTTGATTTTGAGGTTAAGATAGTCACTTGACGTTGGCAATACTTCACAGTGACAGCTGTCAAAGTTATAACGAGAATAATAAATATTTATTTTCCATATTTATCACTTCAACTATAAAATTATGTTATTTTATAAGTAAATTTGAAACAACTCGTAATATTTAACAACAAACAAAAGAATAAAAATTAACATTAAACGTCACATTCTAAAAAAACCTGTTTTTATTCAATAATGTTTGTTTATATGTAAAGTCTCGATTAATTCTGTTTAACAGTAGTTAGAAAAATGATAGATGGACAAGAAAATATTTGTTATTCAAGTTTGAAGTAAAACAGAGGTGAAGGGTTCTAATTTATGGCCTGGAGGTATAAATGTTGACGTATCAAGCGACTGGACTTCAAAACAAAGCCACAAAGCTGACATTCTCTTTTTCCGATGTTCAAATGATCTATACGAAATGAAAGTTCCAAATATGAAAGTTACGTATCCGGGATGCTAAATTGTACACGAATTCCATGTAAACATATTATAACAAAGACAAAAATGTCACACGAAATTTCAATACTCACAATAATGATGTTGGAATTGCTGTCCACTTCCAAACACAAATATTCGCAATTGTAATCTTCATTAAGGCTGTCGATAAAGTTTTTTTCGAACAGACTTATCCATTTCACAAGAATTTACACAATTTATCACGTGCTGCATAAACAATAATGCACTACGTTGAACACAATCACAAACACTGAAGAAAATTCACTTCCATTACACTAAACACTATTTTGTTTTCTTGGTTAGAGCGCTGGTATTTAATTAAACGCGAAAATCTTTTGATAACACGCAATTAAGTAAACAGAAACGTCACTGCGACCGCGGCCATATTCGAAATTTCTTTAAAATTATTTGACCTTGATGCGTTACTGTTCAAGGCCGTAGTCGGAACCATCGACCGCCAAACTTTTTTCTAGTATTCCACACCAGTTACCATCAACAGAATTATAAAAGAAGACGGGACAAAATTAATGTAAAAACTAACAGTTTTAAAAAAGTTTTGCTTTATTTGCATTAAAAAAGGCGTTGCATACAAGTGCATAATACTGATAAATACAGTTTTTGATCAAAAAGTGATCTATCCGGTGTATAAATAATTCCAATAAATACAAAAAAATCATTAAATAAATACAAGTGTATATATTTCACACAATTTGACTAGAATATTAAATTTGTTGTTGTTTTTCATCGTACCCCCGTTTTCAATTCCCTCAGTGCACTGGCAGTGATGATTCCATGATTGTGATTATACGAATTAAACGGCGTTGAATAAACAAAGCTACTTTTTAGGCTCATAACTTTCCTTTTCATTTTTTCTTTCTGCATTTCAGGCGGAGAGTGCCGTATCTCAATTGTTCTAAGATCGCCTATTGAATTTCTCTGCTGTGATTGCCTAGGTAACACACTTTGAAAAATAATATTATTTTTCGATGTAGCAGTTGGTAATCTTGATTCAGATTTGACAGAAAGTGATGATAACCTTGTTTTTGAATCAGAATAGCGGAATTTTGTCTCAGAATGAATTAAGGGAGCTTTTTCTTTTGATGGAAAAGTAACTTTAGCTGGCATTGGAAATGACTTGACTTTGATGATTTCAGGTTTACGGGGCTCGCATTTATTAACAAGAGCTGATTTTCTTATGGTTAATGGTCGATGTGGCTTTGTTAGTGGATGGTGGGACATTAATTCGTATAATTTGTTTCTGTAGTCGTCTACTGATAATCTTACGTCGTCATTTAATGGTGGAATTACCTCACAATCCATTGTTATTTCTAAACTTTTGTTTCTGTATCTAAAACAAGATATAAATACAATTAATCATTTGTTAGAAATTGTTTTTGATAATAAAAAACTAACCCTTGTACAAATTCGTGTTCTAAAGCTTGTTCAGCTGTCAGTCTTTTATTAGGATTAAAAATCAATAATTTATTGACTAAATCCACGGCATCTTCCGGGCATTCCTCCCCTAAGAGAGATATTAAAGGAGTACGGACTCCATTTGAAGAATTCTTTATCATTGATGTACCGATTCCAGAACAAACTGTTGTTATATCTGAAAAAAAATTTTTGAGATAAAAGTTATTAAAATATTGGATTCGTCTGAATATTTCCACACTTTAAAAAACTTATTTACCTTCTAATGTAGGTGCTGGAATGGACGACATAATTTTTTCAACTTGGTTGACAGTCGAAGTGCCCGGAAAAATAGGTTTTCCAGCAAGCATTTCTCCCAGAATGCAACCGAGACTCCACATGTCTATTCCTTTTGTGTACCTAAAAATAAATAATAAAAATTCCAATTTTATATTCAACAAATAATATTTATATCGTAACAAATTTACAATAAAAAAAAATTGTTAGTAAGGCAAATAATGTTAATAACTCTTGAACAAAATTAGTTTGTCAGATAATTTTAATTTCACTCTAACTTCTATGCTTCCTTGATATTCGTACAAAGTTTTATTGATTTGGGACCATTGGTTCAAAAACAAACTGATTATTTGTTCCGAAGGAGCCAATGCGACTCATAAGTCTACTGATATTTGCAGATTCTGTGTCTATAATTCATTAACAAAAATTTATTGACAACTGAATATTATTTTACACTTGTGGTCACCCTCCTTCCGTAATATTAATGCAAAGTCTCGTTTCTGTAGAGCCACTGGTTCAATAATGAATTAATTATTTGTTTGGAAGTAACGAGTTTCAATTTAATTCAGTATTTTCAGATTTCAGTCAATACAACAAGAAAAAAAAGTTATTGAGGACTAGATTTTATTTTATAAGCTCTCCTATTTTTCCTTGATAATCATACAAAGTTTTATTGATTTAGGACAACTAGTTGAGAAAAAAATTGATTAATTGCGTTAAAAGTCAAACTATTACCAAATACAGACTCCATGTCAATAACTGTTAAACAAAAACAGTTTGTCGGACTAATTTACTTTGACAATAACTTCAATGTTTCCTTAATATTCGTAAAAAGTTTTATTGATTTGGAACCAATGGTTGAGAAACAAATTGAATGATTGTTTTAAAAGCATGCAACTTATCAAACTATTGGCAGTTACTGATTGCATGCCAATAACTTTTGAACAAAAACAGACTGTCTGATTAATTTTATTTCGCAATTACTTGTATGCTTCCTTAATTTTGAATCAAATTTTGGTCGATCTGGGACCACTGGTTTCGTGAGGAATTAATCATTTGTTTCGAAGGAGCCAATGCGGCTGATAAATATATTGGTATTTTAAGATTCTATTTCTGTAATTCATGAACGAAAATTTATTGACAACTGAATATTATTTTACAGTTATTACTATTCTCCCTTAATATTCACACTAAGTTTCATAATTATAGGACTACTGGTTTTGTAATAAAATATTTTTTTGTTTCGAGGAAGGCAGTGCGATTCATAATTTCATCTAGTATTTTCAGATTCCAGATCGATAACTTATGAACAAATATATATATTGATACTTGATTTTTATTTCGTGGCTAACCTTATTCTTCCGCAATATTTGTGCAAAGTTTTGTTCATTTAGGGTTACTGGTTTAATAATGAATTTATTATTTGTTTGGAAGTAACTGATGATTTCAATAATTTATCTTAGCATTTTCAGATTTCAGTCAATACAACAAGAAAAAACGTTTTTACCTGAAGTCTCTTGAGACCACAAAGACAAATTCATAGTTTGTACTAAGTAAAATCTAAATTTAAACGCAAAGAAACCCTAGTTTTTAAAAGAAAATGAATTATTCATTTTAATAATCAGAAAAATTGAGATCGGAAAAAAATAATGGATAAACATTCTAGTATTTAGTATTATAAACACATTCTAAAAGATTTTATAAAAATCCGTTCAGTGAATCTGGATTCCGAGATTTGAACTTTAGGGCGCTCCACTATACAGGGTGTAACAGCGAAATGAGCTACCTCGAATAACTTCTATGTTATTGAAGATACAATAAAATACTATAAGACAATCTTATGCAGAACCAATGGATACACCCAATTATGGAAGAAAATATTTGTTTTAACTATTGGTTCTCAAGCTACAACACAAGGTTACATATATTTTTCAGGCCCATTTGATGGAGATTTTTTATTTCTGAATTCAACCATGTATTTGTTTCATACCATTACATCATAAAAATATTGAGAAAAATGCGATTGAAATTTTAATAAACTTTATTTTCACAATTATTTTACAATAGGCAATAAAAAATAATATTTGCTATCTGTTAATTTGAATTATTCAATGCATAATTCCTATTGTTGCAAGTTGCAATAAAGTGTACTCTACGCCAGTAACAACAAAAGAAAATTTGGTGGATCGCGTAAGAGATGCGAGTGCTACTTTAACACCGAAAGAAATTAATAATGCTACTTTTGAATCAGTTTTTACAAGATTTGAATTATGTTTAGAGAAAGATGGAAATCAGCTAGAATACTATTTATGAAGTTATTAACAAATAATTCAATGTATTTATGTAGCTCAAATGTTCATAGCCTACTGAAAAATAACTATGAAAATAAAATTTATTCAAATTTCAATCGCATTTTTCTCAATAGTTTTGTCATGTAAGGGTATAAAACGAATACATGGTTGAATTTAGAAAGAAATATTCTATCGAAAGAGCCTAAAAAAATATATAGCATCATATTAAAAAAAAAATAACTTAGTGTTGTAATTAAAGAGCCACTGGTGTAAAAAAATATTTTCTTCCATGATTAGGTGTCCCCCTTGGTCCTGCATAAGATTGTTCCATAGTATTTTATTGTATCTTCAATAATATAGAAGTTATTCGAGGAAGTTCGTTTCGCTGGTACATCCTGTATACTGAACGACAAAATACTTTGCCGCGAATTGCTATAAGAACAGCTTTGCGTTGGTAAATAACATGTACACATTAATTTTTATAACAATTAAAATGAATAAAAATAAAAAATTGAAAAGTTGATTCAAAAATACATCATTTCTGATAGTGTTTTGTTTAGCATCCGGAAACACCTAGCTTAAATTTTTAGGTAGTCACAGCAATAGAGTCGAATTAAACTGTCGTTTCATTGAAAATGACAGCAATATTAAATTAAATGCTTACTGGCAATGTAATAGTGAATATTTCATTATTACTTTACTTTTTATAAATCCACTAATGCCTGGTTTAATAAAGGGCAGAGTAATTTACTTCCAGAGTATAAATATGTTTTATTGGGATATAAATTCTGTACATTAATTAAAAACACAACGTTTATAAAATGAGTTCTGGAAAATTTTTTCCTTCATTAAAATTTACTCTGTTAAATGACAGTCGATTTTTTGACAGCAATGATTCTGTTGTCATATGGCCGGTTTTATAAAAGACCAAGTAAATTTACTCTCAAAATAAATTTATTCTACTAATGCCCGGTTTTATAAAGGGCAGAGTAATTTACTTCCAGAGTAAATAAAATTTATTCTGTTAGATGACAGTCGATTTTTTGACAGCAATTATTCTGTTGTCATAAAGAAATTCAAAACGATTAGAATTTGTTAATGACCGGTTTTATAAAAGACCAAGTAAATTTACTCTCAAAATAAATTTATTGTACTTGACAAATTCTAATCGTTTTGAATTTCTTTATGACAACAGAATCATTGCTGTCAAAAAATTGACTGTCATTTAACAAAGTAAATTTTATTTACTCTGGAAGTAAATTACTCTGCCCTTTATAAAACCGGGCATAAGTAGAATAAATTTATTTTGAAAGTAAATTTACTTGATCTTTTATAAAACCGGCTATTAACAAATTCTAATCGTTTTGAATTTCTTTATGACAACAGAATCATTGCTGTCAAAAATTCGACTGTCAATTAACAGAGTAAATTTTATTTAGTCTGGAAGTAAATTACTCTGCCCTTTATAGAACCAGGCAATAAAGAAATTCAAAACGATTAGAATTTGTTGAGTAGAATAAATTTATTTTGAGAGTAAATTTACTTGGTCTTTTATAAAACCGGCCATAAGTTGAACATAACTTCGAAAGAAAGTCTAAAATTACAATGGTTCTAGCTGTTTTAATCATGACTGCACTTCAAATTGTATTCAAGAACCGCCTACAAGCGCACGCAGCGCAATTCGATAGTATTCAGAGATGTTTTTCGAAAGAGCGAGCGTAGCGAGCTAGTCTACAATCATTGTAACATGCGAATAGTATTTATAGATTGGATTTCAGCCCAACAAGAATTATTTCAAGGTCATGCGAGCTCGAGCTAATTTCAACAATCTGTAGCCTAATTAATTTTTAATTTAAATAAATTATTCAAATTGAAATTTACCGTTTGCTTGCGATGAGGATTTCTGGGGCCCTGTACCACCTAGTAGCGACATAATCCGTCAAAGTGGGGTCACAATCAGAGACTTCTGATCCAGAAGAACTCTGCGCCATTGACAAAGATCTAGCCAGACCAAAATCCGCAATTTTACATCTACAATGCTGGTCCAAAAGCACATTGGAGGGTTTTTGATCTCGATGAATAACATTTCCAGAATGGATGTAATGTGTTGCATTTAAAAGTTGGTACATGATGAAGCGCCGATGACAATCGCGAAGAATATTGCCACGTTTGATTACCATGTGCAAGTCGATGTCCATGTACTCGAAGCCGAGGTAGATATCGCGGTTGTTGGACGCTCTAAAATTAAATAAAAATTATTATACAAACTTGTTCATAATTCTTGATCATACATGTAGGTCATAAATTCATGACAAAATCAATAAAGCTAACACATTTCCCCACTAATGATATACCCTACAAACCTAGTAATTGCTAAAGTTCATGTCAAAAAAATACAACAATCAATATTAAAATGTTATTTAGAACAACTACAAATGTATCGCTGGTTGGGGAAAATCGATAACAAATAAAATATTCATTCAAATAAATATAAACCAAAATTTTAAACATGAACAAAAAAGTGTGTCATATTTTTAAAAGTATTTGATCTATCACAAAGAATGCGTTTGATTAATTTTTACGAAGGAATTTAGGTCATGTCATCTAGAAGATTTTACGGAATTCATATCCGGTATGCCGTTAATTATGAATAAACCTTTTATTACTCCTGACAGATCTTAAACCACATTTCTTACGTGCGTGTTGTGTGGTTAGCGTGATGCTTCCGTGTTAGGTTTCTATCAACAGTTCAAAAAATTTGAACACGCTATGTCTCAAAAATCGTAAAATATATTAATTCATTTTAATTCCGAAATGGAAAGGTTAAGGAACTCCTACGTATACAAATAAGACTTTATTACTGTAAATAAACTCCAGACTAATTTCCTAGCAACTTGTTTGGAAATTTGATTGGTAGCAATAACTTTGATAATAAATAGGCTTCAGTGGACTGGAAATTCATTAGAAAATATAGTTAGATGTATAATAACATTTTCTGATGTTTATTTAAAAAAAAAAACTTCAAAACTAAACGAGATATGAAAAAATTTATACTTTCATCTTTGTTTATTTTTTCAAAGTTTGTATTCTTTAAATAATAATCGAATATCGATTTAAACAATTATTGGCGCATTTATTCATTGGGAAACTTTATTATAATCATAAAAAATTTAATCGGAAATATTGTATACTGCCATGTGTAACGAATAAAGCGTTATATTGTATTTTTAATGATAGTAATCACCATTTTCTACAGTTATTATTTTCATGACGTAAAAATAAAATATTAATCTAACCTTGGGACCAACAATGTGCTCAAGTCATTATTAGCGAATGAATAAATAATTAAACCCCAAAATAAATTTAAATTAATCATCCAAATGTCCTAATAACGAATATTGATATTTTTTTCATCAATCAAAATATTCAATGTGGAAATTAAGAAATACTGTAGTTATTAAATAAAAAATTGTAATAATTCTCTCACCTATGTATGCTGTGTAGCTGAATGATATTCGGATGATTTCTGAATGATTGTAGAAACATAATTTCTCTAAAAGTCCTCTGGGAATCAGTCTGATTCCGGAAAGCATCAAAAATCTTCTTGACGGCAACTGTTTCGCCCGTTTTTCGGTCTATCGCCTTCCAAACAATTCCATATGCACCTTTCCCTAATCTTTTCTTAATATCAAATCTCTTCATGATGTGTTCATCAATTTCTGACATTTTATCTTGAGATTTTTGTTGTGTTTTCTGTGTCATTTTTGTTGAATTGATCAAACCAAACTGTAATTGGAGATTTCGCGCGTCTGTACGTAACACTGATATTTTTATGATTTATGAGACCGGATTAAATCAAAAAAATTCACACCTGTCACTGATGGTAAATAAAAGAAAATCGAAATATTGTTAAAAGAGATCCAAAAATAGTAAGGTTATGTGGCCGGAAAACTACCAAAAAATGATAAAATATAAAGAGACCGGAGTAACTTTTATTAAACATCGATCGTTATTACAAAAAATATAAATGTCACATAACAGTTTGTTTACATTTTGATATTTGACGTCCTCGTGTTGCCATGACAACGGATGTCATTTTCTTACGAGACCTCCACAAATCTAGTAACTAATTTTTATGTTGGTATTGCTTTGACATTTCCTTTTCAATCACGTTTCCACATGAGAACAGTTGTAAATATAAATTGCGATAATCCACCGATTTCAACCCAAATATTAAAAAAAAAACAAGATAGACAGTACAAAATTTATTAGTGCAACAAATATTATTTAAAAATGGCACAAGCAAAAAGTGAGGTTAACATCAATCTGGAAGATTTCACCCCAGCCAAAAAAGGCAATAAACGTCGCCTACAGTCAACCGGAGATGACAAAGACGTAGAAACACACAACGGCATTCAAGGAAAATCTAAAAATAGGCCTTCCAGAGCCAAACGGAATAAAACCAAATCTGAATCAGAAACTAAAGTAGATATGAGAAAAATTGCAGTGCCAGCTCACCGATATACTCCTTTAAAAGAAAATTGGCTGAAAATATTCACCCCAATCGTTGAACACCTCCAACTACAAATTCGTTTCAATTTGAAAACGCGTAATGTTGAAATTAGGACATGTGCCGAAACAACAGATATAGCAAATTTACAAAAAGCTGCAGATTTCGTGAAAGCTTTCATAAGCGGCTTTGAAGTCGATGATGCTTTAGCTTTGCTGCGTTTGGATGATTTATTTGTTGAAACGTTTGAAATCAAAGATGTTAAAACTTTGAAAGGTGATCACATGTCGCGCGCCATTGGAAGGTTGGCCGGAAAAGGAGGCAGAACAAAATTCACAATTGAAAATGTCACCAAAACAAGAATCGTATTAGCTGACAGCAAGATTCATATTTTGGGAAGCTTTCAAAATATCCAGTTGGCTAGGAGAGCAATCTGTAATTTAATTTTGGGAAGCCCGCCTTCAAAGGTTTACGGACAACTTAGAAACGTAGCCAGCAGAATTTCAGAAAGAGTATAATTATTTTTCTAGTTATTTATGTTACAATAGAATCATATTTATGTTGTCAATTATTAATTCATTAATTTGAATTATTATTTTTGATGTGTGTTGTTTGTAATCAGTTTTTTGTTTGGTACAAATAAAAATAAATTGACTGACTTCTTTTCTACTTGCTTTCCCCAATTTTTTTCAAATTAAAATATTACATCTGTTATTATTCATTTTGGTTATCAACAATAATAAATATTTAAATAAGGAATGTTTAAATCTGACCTTAAAGAAGTATTTGATATTTGTAAGATCTTCTCACTCTAGTTAATAATAATCTTCCATCGTAACTCAAAGAGGCAAAAGTCCAAGGTTCGGCTGGGGACCATTCCACGCAATAAACGCTGTCTTCATGTTCGCACCACTGAAGTGGTCCATCAGGAATGCTGAAAAATTAACAATTTATAATCAAAATGAATTAATAATAATAATATCCATTTATTTGTCCAGCAGTCAAAAAACAAAAAATGACAAAATAAAGTATGCAAAAAATAAAGCTAAAATACAATCGAGTTTACTAAATCGAATTAAGTGCGTTAAACATTACATTTATCGGAAAGTGAATGAGTGTTGGTCCTACAATTAGTACAACGGAAAATTTCGTTTGTTCTTGAGCTGAGGAATTACGATAATCTGTGGAATAATTTCACTGTTTCATCTAATCTTTTGTTTATGTCTTTGTCCTGTTTTCCATCTTTTGTTATTGTTACTCCTAAATATTAGAATTTCTCTACTTGTTCTATTTTTTCATTATTTAGCTCTATAGTTGTTTCTTCATCACCTATTATAATTACTTTTATTTTCTTCACATTTATTAACATTCCGTGCATATTCAGTTTATTATTTTATATATTCCAATTTCTTTGCAGTTGTGTTTCGTTTCTTGAGAATATTTTTCTTATATAAACTTTTAATCGCATTCTCTAATTTCCTATTCGCACCTCTCTTTGTTAAACTGTTCCAGATTGTCTTTACACTCTGTCAAATGCTTTTTTCAGATCTATGAAGGCCATGCATGCTTTACTTTAAGTCAATAGGGTTTTCTGCACTATTTATTTTATGCTGTGCTTAATAGTGAAATTCCTTTATAATTGTTACAATCACAGATATCTCCTTTTTTGTATATCGATAAGATAATTGCTATTTCCCAGTCTTTTGGCATTGTATCTTCCTTCCACACTTGATTAAATATGTATTTTAGCATTTCTGTAGTTATTCTGTCATGGTCAGGCGACTTTCCACATTATTTCTTCTGTAGATGTTGCAGGCAATTCACCTCTTGTTGGCAGTTCTTCGACTGTTGTCAAATTCTGCGAAGTACTCTTTCCATCGGTCCATTACTTGGTCTTCTTCTGTTATCAGGGATCCCGTCTTGTCTTTTACTGGAAAATTGTCTGTTGTCTTTTCCTTTCTTAAAGTTTTCATTGCTTTGTAAAATAGTTTTTGATTTGCTTTGCTATTCTCTTCCATTTGATTTCCGAATGTGATCCAACTTTTCTTCTTCTCTATTTTTATTAGATTTTCAACTTTTTTGCGCTGCTCTTTATAAATTTTGCATTTTATTCCTTCTTTAATTTCTTGGTTCCACCATAGTGTATGTTTCTTATAGCTTTTTACTTTAAAAGTTCCGCAAACTTCTTTTGCCACGTTTGTTAGAACTGGAGTGGAGTACTTTTAAATATATAATTACGGACAAAACATACATGCGGAACAATCCGAAAGATGCCCAACAGAAAGCAAACCCATTGGTGGAACGAACAGGTTAAAAAAAAATAAAAACAAAGAAACGAAAATGGGAAAAATACTTAAAAACAAAGAGAGAAGGAGACCATGAAGACTATAAAAGACAAAGAAAAACTGTCTAAGAAATAATCAAAAACAGAAGTATGGGAAGAATTCGGAGAAAGAAAACCAGAAATTATTGTATAGAGTAACAAAAAAAGACAAAAAAGAAAAACAAATGATGTTAAATCAATTAAAAAGTAAACAAGGATAAATATTAAAAGAGAACGAGGAAATACTTGAAAGATGGAGAGAACATTTCCAAGGATTACTGGAAGAGAATCAACTTACAAGCGAAATAGAAGAAAACGAAACGCACCAAAGAAGACTGGGAGAAAGCAGTGATATTTTCTATATACAAAAAAGCGGATTCAGGAAAGGACACTCCACACAAGATCATATATTCTCAATTCCAAGTTTGCTAATCAAGGACTGTCGGTATTCACTGTCAGAAGCACTATATTTTATTTTCAATTTAATTCTTAGAACCAAATCTTTCCCTAAAATTTGGAAACAAACTCGTATTGTACCAACTTATGTTTCCTCACACATTTCATTGCTAATGCGTTAGATAATCGCAAACAGGTTGATGTAATGTATAATAAACTACGCTGTTTTTCATTCTCAGATCCACTTATTGATTTAATTAAATCATATTTGCAGAATCGATCTTTGTTCGTTCAACTCAATGGTTTTTTCTCAACTTCCTTTATTGCCACATCAGGGGTACCTCAAGGCTCAAACCTTGACCCCTTGCTGTTTCTAATATTTATTGACGATATTTCCACTGTAATATGTAGTGATAAACTTTGTTTTGCGGATGATCTTGAATTTTACCATGAAATATCTAGCGTGAGTGATTATCTATTACTGCAAGATGATTTGACTAATCTAAATTCCTGATGCGTGAAAAATGAACTTTTTCTCGATTTACCTAAATGTAAAATTTTATTGTACACTAGGAAGCAGTCATCAATAGTATTTAATTATTCAATTGATGCCTCTCCTCTAACACGTATTGAAGAAACCATAGATCTTGGTATTAAATTCGACCCATTTTTGACTTTCATACCACATGTAGGTAAAACTATATCTTCGGCAAATAGAACGCTAGGTTTTTTGAATAGAAATACTCGTAACTTCATTAATTTGAATGCAGTTTTTACTCTCTATTTCTCTCTTGTGAGATCTAAAATGGAATACTGTGCAACTGTTTGGGCCCCTCTGTATCACAGTCATATTATTGCACTTGAAAAGATCAAAAAAAAAATTCTAAAATATATTTATTATAGAATAATGAATTATTATCCTCCTCAAGGTTTTGACTATAATATTTTGTTGAATATTTTTCAAATATACGTCGCATCAAATCCAGTATGATTCACTTGCACAAACTTTCAACTAATACTATTGATGATCCAGTATCTCTTGCTTTACTGAATTTCCATATACCCAGCATTTCCACAAGACAAAAATCCCTATTTAATTTACCATCCGCTCACGCAAATATAGCTATGCAACCATCAATAGACAAAATGTGTAAATTGTTGAACAATCTGAACATTGATATTTTTAGCGATAACTTTGTTCAATCCATCTCTGATATTATTTAATAATTAATTTTAATTTTTTTTTTCTCTCAACCAACAATTCATTGAATTACTTGCTTTGTGATATTATTATTGTTATTATGTGCTTTTTTTCCTGTCCTGTTGGGCTTTATGCCTGTAGGGCAGTGTTTCTAAATAAATAAATAAGAAAACTCACAAAAAAAAAACTGTAAAACAAAACAAAAAACTATTCATAGCATTCATTGACTTAAAAAAGGCCTTCGACAGAGTGCCAAGAATTAAATGGAAGATACTGAGAGAAAAACAGGTAGATGAAGAATTGATACAAGCAATAAAAAATATATATAATAGAACATCGAACTATATAAGAACAAACAGTGGAACATCGGATGAATTTACAACATTACAAAGACTGAGACAAGGTGTGTCCTTTATTATTCATTCTATTCCTGAATAAAATAATGAAAAACATAAAGAACAAAACAAAAAAGGTGGAAGTTGGCTACTATAAGTTAGAGCAAATAAAAATAGGAGAATGTGCATTTGCAGACGACAGAACTAAGGAAACATAATATGAGGATAAATACAGATAAAACCAAAATTATGATCATAGTGAAAGAAGAAGTGGAAACAAATATAAATGGAAGAGAAGAGCAAGTACGTTCACTTACCTCGGAGCAACACTAAACGATAAAGGAAGCTTAGAGTATGAAATTAACAAAAGAATCCAAGCAGCTAACAGAAGTTACTTCGCTTTGAATAAAAAACAATAAACAAGTGACAAGCAAGACGAAAACAACCTTAAACAAAACAATTTATAGGCCAACATTAATAAAGGCAGCGAAACGTGGGTAATGAACCAAAAACTAAATACAAGCGGTCGATATGAGGTTCTTGAGAAGAATAGGGGGAGTAAAAAGGACAACAAAATGTGCTACTGGTTCGAAAATATTTTTTCATAATACCTGCATTGAAACAACGCGTTCCAACGCCTGTTTTGTCAATCGAAACAAGACAATTGCAGACAAATGTGAGTGTAGCCGGGCAGGAACAGGCTTGTTTCTGCCCGAGGGGAGAAACAAGCTTGTTTCTGTCCGCTGAATTATTTTTTTACATCGTTTTATCCCTGGCAGAGTCGCATTTGTTCATTGTCAATCTCTAAATGAAAATCATATAACCTTAGTTAATTTGACAGTTGTTGTATTCGGAACTGTAAATTAAATTAAAAAGACGATTTGTTTCAAGAAAAAAAGTATTAATACGACAATTTTAAGTACATCAAAACATCTTATTGATGAAGCACAAGCAGCTACTCTTGACTTGTTACCTGCAAAATCAGAAGAAAAATATTTGCTTTGTTATGACAAATTTGTAATGTGGAAAGTTTCAATGCAGGTATTATGAAAAATACAGTGTGTGGCACGGGACAAAACACGATTTCAGCTGAGGGTGGTGCCGCAACGCTCACCCTCAGCTGAAATCGTCTTGTTTCGTCCCTAGCCACACAATATACTATAGTTGAAATGGGCATGTTGGAAAACTCATAAATACCAAATTTTGTGAAATTATCCTAAACAGTATTTGAAATATAAGTAGTGTAAGCTCGTACAATATTTTGTAGATAATTACTCACATTTGTTTGCCCTCTGGGGTGTCTGCATTATCTCCATCGCTGACGGAAACCTCAACATTTTCCGAACTAACACTAGAAGCGCTAGACAGCAATACTCTAGCATCTGAACTTGCAGTTAAAATCAACTGATCATGGAACGGATTGATTCTAACACACCATATCCTAAACAGATTAATCACAATTTTTAATCAAATTATTATGCTTAGATTAAACATACCAATGTGAATGATCAGAACGACTAAAAACCGGCTGAGATGTTTGTCTGAAGTCCCAAATTTTAACAAAACCATCATCGCCGCAAGTTGCAAGGTGATACTGTTTATTTAAATTAAAATCTAAATCGCGAACAAGTTGGCCGTGGGAATTGTCAATATGCCACGCCAAAGAGCCCGCTCGAATGTCATACGCTTTTATGTGAGTTTCTGTTGCTGTTGCAAACTATAAATAAAATAACCAAATATTCATTTTAAAGAATGATGATATAATACCTGATTGCAATTTTGATGAGGATTCCACTTTCCAGTAGTAAATTTTGGACTATTTTTACCATCAAGTTGAATATTAGTCACACTTTTTGCCTCAACATCTGAAATATCCCACAAAACAATTTGATTTTCAAGCACTGACATTAATTTGTTTGCATCATTTGGATGAAACTCAGAAGTTTTTATTTCGAAGCCAAATTTCTCGGAATCAAATTTTGTTACGACTTCTAAATTTTCGATTTCGTCCGGGTTTTCTGTTTCTGGAAGCTGTAAAATTGCTGTCTTCATGCAACACATATTTTCTTTGTTGAATGTGTTGTAGCAGGTTGCTATTCTTTGAGCGTCGGTCGGACTTGCTGTTAATTTCCATATTTCTCCGTGAGAATGTTGATATACCTTTATATAAATCTTTTTTAGTATTTTTGTGGTTGAGGTTATATGTTTACTTACAATTGTTTTCAAAACAGAAGTTTCCTCATTGAATTCAACGAGATGAATTTGATTGTTTACTTGTTTCAAGGATTGTGTGCCTATTAAAAACCTAATTTTTTCGGTTTCTGCTACTTGAGCAGTCAAAGATCTTGCCTAAATCAAATTTAGGTTTAATATATAACAAATAATTATTTTAAAACGTTTTACCTGAAACTCTAGGCCGTAAATAATCGAATTGTCATTTTCCATCTTAAACGTCAAATTAGTTCTTAATTTCGCCGCAACATAACACTGGGGATTTTGGTAATTTTTGAAATTAAAAGCTTCTCTACCATTCTCAATACTTATTTTATTAGAATTCAAAACTGAAAATAACCCAATAAATAAGAATTACAAACAAAAATTACAAGTTTGCAACGCATAAATAAACATTAATAGAAAAAAATAAATATTAGCTCTAAAAAGATATTTCTAATAAGCTTTGATTGTATGCTTTTAGGCAATTTTTAACAATGTTAAAAATTCAAGTAACTAAACTGGTTCTATGATAAGATTCTTACATAAGTAATACTTTATTCTACACCGTACAGCATTATATAAAAAGATATTTATGTATATATAAAAATCAGTATTTTTTTGCATTTTCAACATGACTATTTTTTTAATAAAGCTAGTCATTTGTTTTTTAAATATTTCAAATAAATAGAGCCTACAAATCCTTGAATAGCTATAACTTAAAACCCAGTTAAGCGTAGAAAGAGATAAATGTAAAAAACCAATAAATAAATCTTAATTATTTCCGCCCTATTATTTTTCAGTTGTTTTTTATCTGAAACTTCAATAACAAATTTTTTTTTTTAATATATTATTTAAAATTCACTGGAGGTAATAAAAAATACCTAATTACTGCTCAACGATCACTGGAGGAGCAATATCATGGGGTAGATACTCTTCAGGACTACCATCAGCTCCGCTACCGACAGGAGATTCCTCGCCTTGATTAAGGCGCCCCCTGCCGCGTGGTTCCTTATGCTCCGGAGGTGGGACTATAGGAATCGCAGCTTTGACACGTTTTTGTTGAAGACGTGGCATTGCTTGCTGGCTCTGAGTTGAATAATAAGTAATACCTCCTTGAGGCTGAAAAAGTTCAGCGGGCGGCTGGGGCGGATTCTATAAAATCAAATTTACAGTACCAAAATTATAAATTTTTGAAAAAATACTTACTACTGGGGGGAACTGTTGATGCTGGAACCCACTAAAAGTTTGGGGATAGGGCTGCGCCTGAGCGAAATTAATAATTGGAGGCGGAGGCGGCTGTTGCGGTATGTATGGTTGCGGAACAGGGCCCGGAACAGGCGGCGGCAAAAACGCTGGTGGTTGAGGATGTTGCGCGTAGGCTTGCGGAGCAAAGGTGCCTTGTATGACATGCGGAGCGCCGTTTAGAGGCACCGCAGGTGCTGTGGATGGAGGATGAAGTAGCGGGACTGAAGGCGACGGCTGGGCAGTAGTTGCTTGAGGACTGTAATCTACACAAAAACAATTTTTAAAATAAATTTTAGATTAAACTAAAATAAATTACCAGGAGCAAATTCTCCTCCTTGATAAAACTGCGGGTGTTGCCCAAATTGCGGATTTGCCGCTGTTTCAGGCAACGATCTTTGCCTGAGTGAGCTGTATCTTTTCGCGCCTCTTTGCTCGGCTTGCAAACGAGGCGGGACGCTAGTTTGGCGCGTATTTTCATTTCTAAATTTTCCTCCTCGACTGCCAGTTGGCCCACTGAATTCTTGATGCTGCACAGACATGTTCGCCATTTCTTTCTCGATTTTTTGAATACCCTGCTGTTGTTGTTGAGGTTGGTGATTGTGGGACTTATTGGTGAAATTTTGGGACAGAATGTAATCTGAATAATCGTCGTCACGTTTTTGTTGGTTCTTTTGGTTACGCGTACGAGTTGACTCCGCGTTTTTAACACCATTCTTAAAAAAACCTCTAGTTTTTGTCACCCCTCTAACATTAACACCCTCCTTGGGTTTCTGAGGCATTTCCTCTCGTTTGGGAGCGATTCTTCCTCCTCTTTGAGGTCTTCCAGCTGTATGCCCATTTCTGGAGACTTCATTTTCTTTTTCTTGTTCTATTATCACATCGTCTTCACGAACATCATGTACTGTACTAATTTCGGGTGCATCTACAGTTCGAGAATCCGGTTCTGGTGACAGGGAAGTCTTAGAATCGCCGGTGGAAGGAGCTGAGCCTTCCAAAGGAGGGAATTCTTCACCATCTTTAGTGCGACGAGGTTTTCGTGGAACCGGCTTAGCAGAAACATTGGTTGGTTTTGAGTAAGCTTCCTCGTCCTCCCAGTTTCGGGTGTATTTATTCGGACCGCGACTAAAATCAGGATTTTAATATAAAAATTATTACTGCATGTATTTGGATGTTACCCATATCGGCGCCTTCTTCTTGCTCTTGGTGGCCCTTCCTCATTCCGAATGTCATATCCATATATAGCAACTAATTCAGATCTAGATTTGGGAACTTGTTCTTGATCGTTGAATCTATCGTGGGACCATTTATTGCCTTCTTTTTCCAACCAAACCTTTTTCTTAGTTTCTTTTTCCGTTCGCTCTTTTTCCTTCTCTCCTTCTTCATCTCTGCAAAAAAATGTCTTTTAGTTAACCGCAATTTTTATAATCAACCGATTAGAAATACTCTTCATCTACAGCAGTTCGATCATCATGTTCGTAAAAAGTTCCTCTTTTGGGGATGTACTGCGGGTTCCGTTTGTCTTCATCATCGTCAACTTTTCTATTAGGCGTACTTTCCTGCCCATCTCCTTCTTCTCTTTCTAAAACCACACTGGCATCATCAGTTTCATCTCCGGACCCTTCACTGCTTTCTGAATTCGATTTTCTTTGATCGTTTTCACTATTTACTTCCTCAGTAATTTCTTCAACATGTTCGGTTTCTACATAGTCAGATTTTTCGATTTCGTATTTCTTATTGTCATTCTACAATAAAATAAACAACAAATATTGGCATTTCACTTTGTAAGATCAAAAATGGTGCATTTACAGTTATATATAAATAAAAAAAGAAATGAATAATAATTCGGTCCGCGTGTCACTTATTTGCAAATTTCAAGAAGTATTGCCAATAATCACAATACTACTAATTCTATTAATTATAAAAAGTAAAAATGCTTTTTGTTTGATTTTTATTAAAATAACTAGACCATCTGATGTACCGATAACCTAAAATCAACATATTGATCACACAAACACTTATACACGTAATTATGACAATTATTTCTAAGAAAAATGCATATTTCTTTGAACTTTCAACCTAGGTCATTCTAAATTAGTCCGGTGATCAGTACAATAACAAATTGTTTAATTATATATCGTATAACACACTAATAAGGCCAAAGCAAGCTTCATTTTTGTACCTACCTCTTCAATCTTTTCATGGGTTGCATTATTATATACTTTTTCCTCTGTTGTTTCTTCCATTTTATAAAGATCTTGTTTTAACACTCCTATTAAAATTAAATAATAAAATTTGCACGATTTTCACATCGAGAACAAGACTCGCACGTCATATGTCAAATCGTAATCGTAAGCTTGACAGGTGCTGCCATCTGAGCATCAAAAGTACAAGCTACACTATCTGCTCGAAATTTGTATATCATTTAAACCCAATTTTGTTTCAGTAAACATATAATTCAATTTTTTTGTTAGCAATTAACAAATTTTGCATTTTGATTTACACATTTTCGTATCTGTCAAGTCTCAGTGTTACCAATAGTCAAATAAAAATTATATATTCTTTATGGATGTTTTCAAAATTGAAATTTATTATTTTTGACATACATTATGAGCCCAAATACTATAAATTAATAAAATAATTAAATCAAATTGTAGCAGCAAAACTTGAATTTATTGATTATTATTTATACTTTTATTAATATTTCTATTGAAGTTTAATAAATATTATGATTTAAATGATTCCCTAAAAAAAACAAGCAATTATTAAATAACTGTAAGATACGTCATAGGGGAAAAGTATTGATTATTTTTCATGTGCACGTATTTACAAACACAAGTTTGTTTGAGTCATGAAACATGGGTCTCTTCCAAAAACTGGCCCTATTTTTGGGTATGAAGAAGAAAGAAGTGAACGTTTTAGTAATTGGCTTAAATAATAGTGGCAAATCTACAGTCATAAACCACTTCAAAAATGAAGAAGATAAAGTTAGTGAAATTGTTCCAACGGTGGGATTCAATGTCGAAAAATTTGAAAGTAAGATATTAATGTTATTTCTTCTAATAGTCTTGATTTGCTATTTGTGTTTTTAGATCAAAGTTTGGGTTTTACAGCCTTTGATATGTCAGGACATGGTCGTTACCGCGATCTTTGGGAACATTACTACAAAGATTGTCACGGAATAATCTTCGTCATAGACAGCAGTGATCGATTACGCTTAGTTGTCGTCAAAGATGAACTCGAATTACTTCTTCAGCATCCTGACATCTCAAGTAAACGTCTCCCAATTTTGTTTTTCGCCAACAAAATGGACTGTAAAGATGCCTTAAGTAGTGTGAAGATAGCAGCGGCTTTGGGACTGGACAAAATAATGGATAAACCTTGGCATATTTGTGCCAGTAATGCTGTAAGTGGGGAAGGTTTACAAGAAGGAGTCGAGTGGTTGACGCAACAAATAAGAGATATGATAAGCACAAAGAAATAGGGTATTCATACAATGGAAAACTAAATTCATCAATTAATAAAGCGATGTAAATCAAGTCAATTGTAGGAACTATTTCAGTATTAGTAGTTCGGTAAGCTGATTTTCCTCTATTCTCAGTATTATATGAAGTATTTTATGCGCATGCGCAGCACATGCGCTTCAAAATATAACTCTAAGCTACGGAACCAAGAAGTCTAGAATACAGGAGGCTCAACGCTCTATGCTGCATCGTGTATAGAGTTGAGGCAAAATATGGTTGCACGTAGCGCCTCCCACCATCCGCAATTATCATTGTTTCTCACTTGCACACGTTACGTCAGAACGCCAAATGGATATACAAGCGCTAGAGGAACGCTGCTAGGCTGCGCGGCGCAGCCACCAGATTAAACGATTTGCTGCACCTCTTTTTTGCCTCATCCCCACCACTATCGTTGAGCCTCCTGTATTCTAGACTTCTTGTACGGAACATCGATTTTGCATACTGAACGCGGCCACGTGGTCCCTACGCAATATTAATTCTTGACTTGGTAGGTGTAAGGAACAAAACGTGGCTTCGGCCTATCGCTCGAAAACAATTGGTTCTTAGTAACCTAATATTCATTTTATCTGTTTATCGCATGCGAAAGTAAGTCGATGCGTTGCAGAGTCCACGTGTCAAAATTTACCCAGTCAAGTATTTTCTTAGTCGTTTGATTTGACATAGATATAACGTTTGATCCTTCTTTCCACCATCCTCTATTCCATTTATATCGCTTTGCTTAACGCTAAAGGATAAATATAATTATAATAGTTTGCCACGTGGTCGGATGCGCATTAGTGCTACGCGCATCAGAACAATGCCAGAGGTCATATTTTTAGTACCAAACCTACATGCATTGATAGTTCACCATTTTTAATTCTACAGAGTAATCAAAATTGATTGACTGTGCCGCCTTGCTCTGATTTTTTCTTTGCCGCTTGCTTGAAATACAGATCTGTAAGTGACAGATGACAGTTCCTCTGAAAACTTCATTCTAACCTGACAATTTGAAAAAAATATAATTAAATTTTAATAATCATTCAATAATACAGTTATTTACTTACTTTTCTGCAGATAATGGATAAATTTGTGTCATAAAGCTCAAAATCTATATAAAATATGCAAAATGACCACATTAATATCACGTAAAACGCCACAGTGTCCTTAAAATATCGGTAAAGTAGCTACCAAAATAAATAAATTTATATTAACTTTATTCCGTGAAGATAGTTTTGCAAGTCACGTGACGGTCAGTCATTTTTGATCACTGTATTATTCGTATGTAAATAATAATTTTATATGAATCGTCTTGTTGCGTTCCATGTCCAAAAACAATTAATGCATAGCAACAATCTTATATAGTAAAGGTGTGCGCTCCTAAAATTTTGTTTGTTGCTACAAAGTATCAGGATAGCAGCAATGAAGATATTTATAATATACTTTTATAGTTAAAAAAAAAAACGATAAAATTTGTGTATTCCCATGATGCTCGATAATCAAGAGACCTAATCGGGTTTCGAAGCTAGGTTATTATTATTATTAACATGAACAAAAGTTTGATATTAAAATACATTTCTTAAATCGTAAGACACTTGTGTTATGTGCAAATTTTTATCATTTTTTATATATTTTTATGGTCGATGTAGCAATTTTATTGTACGTGCTCCACTATTAAGTTAGCCACTTGAACGATTTTAACCTTATTTATGACATAACGGGCGGATATCGGTTACCAATTTCTGAATCACGCTATACCCGCATATTTGGGAAATTATTATTTCTAATTTTCAATGGATTTCGGGATTTGAACCTGTCGGTTATGTCTCTAGGTTCTTTTTTCACACTCACAGCTATTTTTCACTTTACTTGCCACGCTTTTTGCCTTGCTGCCAGTCAACCGGTGTAGGCCCATGCTACAATACAACAATTTGCCGGTGCCATATAGCTTAATTGAGGCCAAGTTAATTTGATTCCCAGCTTGGAAAGGTAACGAGAGTGAATACCGATCCAGAAAACTGAGATTCGAACTCAAGACCTCTGCGTTCAGAGGCTAGCACTCTACCACTGTACTATTTCGCTGTTTGGCAAATTATTATCGTTTTTATATTTCAAAATCGTCGATGTGGCAATTTTATTGAACGTGTTCCAAAATTAACCCAAAGATATATGACAGTAGAGACTGGACCATTGGTAATTGATCTATCAGGAATTAGATTCAGCTCGTTTTGATTGTTTTATGTGAAGTTTTTTTATTTTTTCCTTTATTTATATTTAACTACAATTAATTAGCTTTTTTTATGGATTTTAATGTTTTTTGGGACCGAGATAATGTTTTTGAGGTTAAATTATCTTGATTTTGGCCGCCATATTGAACTTAAAATTATGTTGGTAGCACTTATTACAACCTTCGGAACATCACAATGAATTTCTATTGGCGACTAAAATTAACTCGTAGCCCTCTAGCGGCAACCATATGAACATTCCAAAACGGTAATGTGTATGAAGCGTCATAAGACGTAGTGGTAGTGTTTTGCTTTATTTGTGTCATATCTTATGATTATGATTCTTTTTTAATTGTTCGTTCCGTTCCTTAATTTTTCCAGATCTATTATTCCTAATAAAACCAGACTTTTTCAAGACTAATTTTCCTTTTTAATCTTTATTCCTAACCTCTCATTTTCTCTGATACTCTCAAATAACTACCATTATAGATCCTGCTAAACCAAAAATAAGCAATGTGAGCTGTTGTGTGTACGGTTGTCATTCGAGGGCGGCTAAGAATCGAAATTTATGATTTCATGGCTTTCCGCGAGAAGGCGAAAGAAAAGTTTTTATTAACAATAATCTAGGGGCGATTCAGAACTTGTGGATAAAAGGAAATCATGGATCTTGGAAATACGAACTGGCAAACCAGTTACAAAACACATGAGAATATGCAGTTTACATTTGTTGTATTCAAGTAACTGAAGAGTTCTCTTGATACTAGCCGGAGAACATAACCCCCAAACACATCCATCTTTATCTGCAAATATATGAATCATAAAAGAAAAATCCATAAAACAGATTACATAACGTTATAATATAATCTTGAAATTTACCAGAATGATAAAATACAACCCCCTTCACATTCAAACAAAGTCTCAAATTCCTTTCAAATATAGCATAAAGTACATACAAATCGAATGCAACGTCAAACACATTACCGTTTTGAGCCGCCATGTTTGTATTACAGCAGCGCCGCCATCGGTAATTTTAGTCGCCATTAGAAGACTGAGTCACAGTGTGAAAACTTTCAATCTAGTCATTTGTCAACTGTCATTTAGTGACGTTCACAAATCGAGATTTTGAAAGTATATGTTAATTATAACAAGTAATAATATGAGCGCAAATTTTAACAAAATTTACAACATAGGTACTCGTTTATATATAATTATTTATTTTGACAGTCACATCGAAAGACTTTAGAAGTTGTATTACAAGTACATTCGGAGTGAATAACTAAATATCATCTGTGTAAACTTGCCCGCGATTTAAACCAATCAAAGATCAAGGTCAAATAGACACTATCTTCTCCACACTGACTTCTTCAAAAAAAAGAACTATAGTTTATTATTATTGTAATGTTTATTGCTTGAAGAAATAGTTTGTAATTAAATAAAAGTCACTATTTAAGAATTTAAAATGAAATAAAAGTTTTTTTCTTCTGAATATCACTAACTACACAATATTATTTATTATTCAAACAAAGTCGCAGATAATTATCTTTAACTATTTATATACACTGTTAACTTCACTGTTTGATATTCATTGTTCTAGATTCGCCATTACACTATTATTCAAGTCTCTGGCTTGCCTTTATATATAGAAATATCCATCTCTCGAAAGTTCTACCATATTTCTAGAATATTGCTAGAGGCTTCCATCGGGAGGAGTGATGTGATGCGATGCGCCGCGATGTAGGGAGGACGAAAGGCCCCGCCCCGGCGCACGTTGCATTATTTATACTATTACGCTAAATCTCTCTCCTTTCATATACATTGCTTATATCATGGTACACTGTGTTATTAGGAAATTATTATAATTTTGTATATATTTTAATGGTTGATGTAGCAATTTTATTGTACGTGTTCTACAATTCAGTTAGCCTTATTGATTCGAAACACACTTATTTATGACATAACGGGCGGATGTCGGTGACCAATTTCTTCCTTTCATATATATTACTTGAATCAAGCCATACCCGCGTATTTGGCAAATTATTATTTTTAATTTCCAATGGATTTCGGGATTTGAACTTGTCGGTCGGTGCAGGCCCATGTTACAACAATTAGCCGGTGCCAGATAGCTTAATTGAGGACAAGTTAATTTGATTTTATTAATGAATTTTTCTTGAAAACATTTTTCAACTAGCAACATCGTGAGAGTCATCTGTTCGATTAAATCACGAGAGCGTATTATTTCACTCATGTTAATTATAATGACAAATTTTGCATAGTTACAATGACAATTATAATAATAAATTCCTTGCCAACGGGAATTTACCTCTGAAAATTCCCGTTACGTCGGTAAATTCCCATTGGCAAGCGATTTATTGCGATAAATTGCCCTTGTCATGGAGAAACAATACACAGTTCTAATATAAACAATTAGTTCTCGGAAATGTCAAAATTTAAACGTATTGGAAATGCATTTTTCACCGAAAATAATGAAACTGAAAACAAAAAGTTGAAAAATACAAGAGTATATGGAGGCAATTTAGTGCATTTTTCAATAAAAAAGGTTAGTAGTTGCAACTAAAATTATTTAATAGATACTTATAGTAGCAATTTCAATCGAGAAATATTCTCCACAAATACCACTCGCGACTTTAATTTTATCATAAATTTTTCTTTCAAACATTGATTACCTTTAAGCAACATTCTTCGAGTCATCTGCTCAGATGAAATCCCCCGAGCTACGCTCTCGTGAATTAATCGGACAGATGACTCTCACGATGTTGCTAGGTAATCAATGTTTTCAAGAAAAATGTATTGATAAAATTACAGTCCCTTGTGATATTATATACAATAAGTTACTATAAATGTCATTGTAACTATGCAGAATTTGTCAGTATGATTGACATGAGTGAAATATTCGTTTTTATATTTCAAAATTGTCGATGTAGCAATTTTATTGTACGTGTTCCAAAATTCAGTCCGCCGCTCATGCGATTTTGAATCTTATTGACCCAAAGATATATGACAGTAGGAACTGGAATATTTTGGGCCATTGATTGCTTCATCAGGAATTAGATTCAGCTCTTTTTGTTTGTTTTATGTGGTTTTCAATTTTTTCCATGTATGCATATTTAACTACAATAAATTGGCTTTTTTCATGCATTGTAACGTTTTTTGGGGCCGAGATAATTTATAGTAGATACTTTCATGATTTTGGCCGCCATATTGAACTTCAAATTAAGTTGGTAGCACTTATTACAACCTTCAGAACATTACAATGAATTCGTAGCTTGCTAGCAGAAGCACTTTTTTACTTTGAATGTAGTATTGATAGTTTTACGTATTTAAACTCAATTCCGCTTTGTTTATTGATGAATTTAGTATTAGGTTAGGGAATCTCTCAATTGGCAACTGAAATTAGTCCGTAGCCATCTAGTGGTCATGAGTGGAACTCCCTTTGAGTGAAATTGTTTTGATTTCTTCTTTGGCTGATTTTATCACAGTTTCCAATGTTATTCATATATATATTGAAGCAATAATTTGATGAAAACATAACCTAATATTACTGCCAATTGCATTTGGTTTAATTTTAATCGATGAAATCGTGCTCATTTTAGTTGCCATGTCAACAGACTGATTTGTGCTTTGTTGCCAACAGGAATTGTGTATTTATATGCCGTCCATTTCACGAAATGTATTAAGCTTGTAAAAAAAAATATATTTATTGGATTTGAATTATTCTTTATTTACAGTACAAAAATTTTAATTCTAAGTTGTACCATCAAAGATTAACATATTTAATGGAACAATAAACATTTTAAAGCCTAACAATATAAATAAATTCATGATGATGATGGTACGAAATACAAAAAAATGAACTAAAAAAAATCATCAAAATACAAATAGACTTCTTAAACTAACAAAAGAAAATGTTTTGTTATCAATCGCAACACCAAGCCGGTAGTACTTTTCATGTGAATTTTGATCAAAAATAGGTCTGAATTAATAATAATATATAAAGCAAAATCAATTCTATTAGGTCTGCCATGTACCTGATAAGTATTCAATTGTAGAAAACAAAAATTTCAATTTTATACAAATAAGACACGTTATTTACGTACTTAGTCCTCCAATACAGAGATTCTATCATTTGCTCTCGGTCACGATATTTGAAGATATTCATCATTATTCGATTCTCCACCCATTACAGAATGGTTTTGTACGTAATTCGTCAACGCATTTGTGTATAAATTATGTAATTCATTTCTTTGGTTTTCAGTGAGATTATCGCCTCTTAATTCAGATAAATTTTTAATTCTAATCGCTGGCCTGTTCATTCCGACTGACGCTACATTACTAGCTGAGGAAACCATTGCTAATTGATTAGAAGACGGAAGAGCATTATAGAGGCCATTTCTATTTTGGTTGTTAAGAATAGCAGCGTAGCTTTCATTTGATTGATTTGTTATGTCTTGTTGGCAAATGTTGATGCTATTTTGAATACTGATATTTGGTTGTAGGATATAAGTAGGTTGTTCTGGTCCGCGCATTTTGGCCACTGAAGGATAAGGCATTCCGTTTAAGACAATAGGTTTTGGTATTGTGATTTTGTTTGCCGGATCGTTGACTTCGCCTATAATTATAGGGGAGCCATCTTGTGACGGTTGTAAGACGCCATCTCTGTTTGTTACTCCCATTAAAATATATCCATTTGCAAGCCGACTTTGGTCGGCTTTATCTGTTTCAGTAATATTGGGTAAAGTTCCGCGGGTGGGACTAACAGGAAGGACCGGTTTGTTGAATAAGGACATCATTGGTTGGGCCCTACTGTAAGATTTAATTGACTTTTGTTGCATGTAAGTCGTAGCTGCGCTTTTCAGCGCCATGTTTATTAATTTAGCTTGGGCGGTGTTATTGGAGGAAACTATTGGAGGTGCCACAGAAACAACACTGTTGGCTACACTGAGTGGCGCGTTATTAACAACTTGGTAGTTATTTAAATTAAACATATTGTCATTTTGCACAATATATTTCATAGGATTGCTGTATTCCGATTGTACTATTGTATCAGTTGCATTTGTTCTCAGTTGTCTGCTGATAATCGTAGGTGGCACTGCATTAGAGTTTAACTCAGTCCTCGCCACGACTTGTTGTGTATTTCTAGCATTTGGTCCAGCTTGCGAATGTACAGACTTTATTTGTATATTATTGGATGTTGTTGGGGTGGAACATGTAACTGATACAATATTTATATGTGGTTTAGGTTGAGATTGTACTGTTTGCGGTCTGGATATAATAGGTAGAGGTTGAGATTTTGTTGTTAAATTAAGTTTGGGAGATTGATAAGTTTTGGGAGCTGACTGAACCACAGGCGGTTGAACGGTTTTGACTGTTACACCGGAAGTAGATGGTTGAACAGTTTGAATAACCTTTTTTGGTTTACTAAAAGTAAATGCATTGTTTTTTCTTTTATTATTCTCATTTCCAAAATCTTTTTGCACTTTTTTCGATGGTGCAGGCTCCCAAGTCTTTTCCACAAATCCTGTAAAATCAATTGCGTTTTTAAAATCCCAAAATGCGGTTCTGTCAACTGCTTTTTCTTTAGTAGATGGCCCATATTCCACAACCATTTGTTCAGCAGTACCTTTATTTAATTCAATAGGCAAATAAGTCTTTTCTGTAAAACGCTGTACATCTTTCAAGAGCCACTTTTTTTGGTTCGGAGAGTTTGCGGCATAATTACATTTATTGAAAATGTAGTTGATGTAACTTTGTTCGTTGGTTATTTTTGCGCGAACTGTTGGTGATGTCATAAGTTCTTTGTCTTCATCGGAAGGTACTACTACTATATTTTGGCCATCGGAGTCATTTTCGGTAGATGTGCTCGGTGCATTAGACACACTATTAGTTGTACCCGATCTTTCTTCAATTCCCTTATCAGTTTGTTCTGAAAAACTGTCTTTGTTTATTGCAGGCTCCACTTCATCATCACTATCTTCTATCAAGAAAATATCGTCATCAACACTAGTTGAAGTAGTCGTTTTATCATTCGCATCCTCCTTTTCCTCATTTGGATTATCATCAATTTGAGGCAATAATTCTTGTTGTGTATTTTTTTGTGGCTCAAGGGCAAATGATACGATATTTTGCATACTTGAAGTGGACTGTTCATGAGCTTGCTCGCTGTCTTGATTATCCATAACATCAGTGATTTCAACGTCATCATCTGACGAAATAACATATTCCATTATATCTAAATCATTTGTTACTTCACTAACTTCTACTTCGCTGGTTTCTACATTTTTGCTAGTTCCTACATCACTGCTGGTTTCTATATTGTCAGTTTCTATGTTGTCAGTTTCTATATTGTTGGTTTCTATATTTTCAGTTTCTATACTGTCGGTTTCTATATTGTTGGTTTCTATATTTTCAGTTTCTATATTGTCGGTTTCTATATTGTTGTTTTCTATATTGTCGGTTGTTATGTTAGTTTCAATTGAACCACCAGTCTTTTTTCGGGCAACTGTCTTACGCCCAGAATTATTTTGACCTTCAGAGACTTTAGGTGCTGAATCCGGGTGACAAGTCAGATTATGTTTAACCAAACTTTCAACAATAGCAAAACGTTTGGAACATTTAGTGCAACGTAAAGAAGATTTGTGACTATATTTCTTGTGGTTCTTTAGCAGTAGTAAAGTATCAAAAATTTTGTTACAAGTTTGACAGATGAACGTTTGGACTTCTTCTCCTCGCGCTATAAGCAAATTACCCAAATCATAATCCTCCTTATTTGCTAATGAAGGTGGTAATTCTATTACAGGGCTAACAAGGGTGGATTGTTCAATAATATTAGATTGTTCTTTTTCAAATGTTTCAAACAATCTTGCTTCTACTTGGTAAGTATTTCTCGATGTTTTTTTCATACTTTCGTCACTTTCTAGTTCAGTTTCTTCAGATTTTTTGGACCGGACCCTCTTTCTTTTAGCGCCATAAACGGGATACTTCATAACATTCTTTTTCTTTTTCGGCACAGAAGCAGAACTAGTGCTTGGTGATGATTTCGATAACTTGGAGTCGCTATCACTTTCATTATCAGTCTGCTGATCACGAACTCTGGTCAATATTAAATCATGCTGTTGTGATCTTTTAATTGACCAAATACCGTGATTAGAATCTGATAATTTAGATGGTGGTGTTATTAAAACATATGGATCAATATCAAGATCAAGACTATTTTCGGGTAAGTTAATATTTGGGAACTTTCTCTTGAGGTTTATTATGCTAGGATGAAACACTGGCTTTCTTATAATTGAGTCGTTTTTGTTTGCAAGATTTAAAGTGTTCAAAAACGCGTCTTGAGAAATATCTGGATACGAAATCACTGTGGGTTTAATTTCAATTTTAATTTCTGCTTTGGCCTCATCCTGCAACAAAAATAAATCGGAAGCTAGGAATTACAGCAACAATTCATAAATGAGAACAGTACGAATGAAATATTACACGTGGAACTTCTCTGACACATTCCAATATTACAAAAATATGTTGTAAATACAATAGAAATTGAGTCAAATTACATTTCGAATTGTTTTTTGGGGTGTAACAAAATAAGTACATCAAGTTGAACTCGTCAAGTGTAAATAACTTTTTATACAGTTAAAATTCAGTTTAAGGTAGTACATTGTACATTCACAGATAACAGCTGAGGAAAACAGTCAAAATCTGTGCTGCCATCTATAAACGGTGAATAAACTAATTATTATTCTCAACAGAGAATCATTAAACGATTCATTGAGAGAAAAAGTGAAATATTCAACGAAATTTAGTTGATTCAATTAAAAATACTGCCACAATTCTGGAAACTTATTTTCTTATAGACCAGTAAATGTAATCAAACTAAATTTGACAAGTGAATATATTGTTTTGTGAAATGTTAGGTTGTTAGGTTGCAATTTTTTTTAGCAAATCAATTCACGAGGCACACATTATTGAAACGATCTGAATGTATAATTTGTATTAATATTAAATTCGGAGAACAGGTATCAAGGAATATTGTTGCTCTCGACGATTTCTATTACTAGTTAAACTCATTTCTGTAAACAACATTGGCTTATGAAAAAATTCCAATACTTAATTTTTATTAGAAACTAGATTTATTCGAATAAGCGTAAGCAGTATCTTGAGAATTTTTGTTCTGGAATTAGAAATATCCTGACCTAATAGTATCTATCTCTCTCTTACTAATGATATGTAAGGGACGTTTCCAAGTTCCGACATACTTTATTGCTAATGTCAATAATAGATACTGCCGCCACTGTTGATGCTAGATTCCTATTTTAGCCGATCTTGAGACAAACAATTACCGAACTCACCCGATGGGACTCTACGTTTATTAGACTGTATTTATTTTTCATTGCAATAAACACGTGGTCAATTCAATACACTCTAAAAAGTTGAGGGCGACCTTTTTAATGTAATTCAAATTGATATAAAGCATTAAACGTTTGCAAAAAAACATTTTTTGGAATTATTTATAAAAAAATATATTCATGTAATATTTTATTCATACTATATTCATGCAAATAATTGAAATAGCCTACCTGTAACTTGTTATCATGTTCAATAGAGTTTACACGGAATTCGTAAACAGTATTGGTGAAAAAGTAACATGATTTGCAAATATTTTTGGATACTGGATCATCCGGATGGATCTAAACAAATAAAAATAGTAGTAGTTACTCCGGAAAGTGTTGTTATTGTTGTACATATAAAGATTCAAGGTCATATAATATAAATTGTCTCGGAAATCAAACGACTGATAAAATAATATTAATGACAGTACCTCAGTCATACATACGACTATCATTTTTTTTAGTGAAAAGTACAATATTTCATATTTATGTATTCTGGAGCAATATAATTACCAATTTTATCCAATTAATTCATGAATTGTCTGTTAAAAATAGTTGGAAAATAATTTTACCGCCATCTTGTGGTGCAACGTATAATAGAATCTCAAGGACAAAATGATAAAGACTGCGCATATTCCAGATTTCTTTGTTATCAGTAGCAATACTGCGCATGATCAATGACCTTTCATAACATTTTTACATTCGATTTCATAATTAACCAAAGCTATGACAGATAGTTTAAAGGTTATGAACCTGAATTTCAATTTAAATATCAATGAGCATTTCACACTTACAAAACCAGACTACAGTTACTACTTAACAAATTTGTTGAATATGTTACCTGTACACCAAAACACGTAAATATCTTCACGCACAAATCACTTTCCTCAAAAACACTACTCAATCCATTGTCTTTACCACATAATCTACACACTTTAAGATACATTATTAACAACGCTACTGTTAATTAGAACAAGTAGCATGTAACAGTTTCCTAACCATATGACGCTGTAAACGAACATCGACCTTCTGTAGTTGTTGACGGTTGTTTTATATGAACATTGAGGATATGACGTCGGGAACGGTCAGTGGGCGTGCGCGAACGGATGCTCAATACTCTGATAAGATAAGATTACTTTTTCAAATATTTGTATCAATGTTTACTTCAATTATTTGAAATTTTAATAATAATTAAAATATTTGTAAGCTACACGTATAATTTGATACATTATCAGACAGTATATTACTAACGTAGTTATTGATATTAAAATGGAGGCGTGACATCAGCTGTGCCCAAAATTAATTTTCACAAAAATTCTATGTGAAATACACCACTTTTAGGTGAATTCTTGAACTCTTTTAAAACTGAATAATAATTTAATTGAATTTCATCAATTGAGATGCTCTTTCTCTCAGGATAATTAATATTGATTTCTGATTAATACTCATTAGTCATTATTTTTTACAGTTAATGATTGTACTAGTTCCAGCTATTTTTAAGAGATGGCGCAACCGATTTACTAGTGATACGGAATTCTGTCAGTGGCACTAAAACAATGTGTTTTTTATTGTCAATGGCATTTGATAAGAAAACTTTTCTTGGATTCTGTAATACCTTATGCACAAATTATAAAAAACGCGCTTAAGCATAATTTAGGTTATAATAACAAATTAAATAACAATAATAACAACGAAAAAACTTTTAAAATCGTAAATAGAATTGTTTAACGCAATTTACGTCACAGTGACAACTGTTTATCTACAAATCAACGGGTTGCGGGCTATCATGTGACTTTTTGTTCCAACCAATCCCAGTTTGGGTAGCAAACGTCAAAGTGACATTTCGTAAGCATTGTTTACTCTTTATTTGTTTGCTTGATTTTTGTGCTACTGGTATTTATTAGTGTTTTTGACGTTTTTTGTGCGTATATTGTGACTTTTGGACTATTTTTTTATTGCTACGTGTATTGTGTTAGTTTTAGCTCTAAATTTTTACTTTTAAAGGTTATGTGAAGATAAGCCTCGTTGTTTGTGAAGGTGCTGTGACTGCTGTATTATTTTCATGTGTACTGTGTTAGTACTAGCTTCGATAGCCCGTTTCTCGAAACAATTTAAGTTAGTTCACAGTTTTGAATTGATTAGATTAATCATAATTTTGATATTTCGTCCATCAAAACTTATGGAATATTCCTTTTGCCTGTTTCACATTACCGGGCAAACTTTCGAAACAAAAGGACATAATTTTTTTAGAAAATATTCAGCTGATAGACACTAAGGCCCGGTTTCACCAAAGTCAGTTAAATTTATCTAGAGGTTATTTTGAGTTAGTAGCTATAGTTACAATTGTATCAACAATAGTTTTTGTATAAAATAACCTCTGGATAAATTTAACTGGCGTTGGTGAAACTGGCCCTAAAACTATGAGCCAAGCGTTTAACAATGTACGAAAAGTAAACAAATAACTGTCACTTTGACGTATGTTACCCAGACTGGGATTGGCTGTAGTAAAAAAGTCACGTGACCACCCTTTTGCTATACGGATACGGCCGTCCTTGCGCTTGCGCACTGTGAAATCCGAGTTCATATTAATGCCATCTATTGTTTTTGACTGAAATACAATCTTCAAATTGTATTTCATCAGTTGTTAATTCTTCAAAAAATTATTTTATAATTCTACAAAATTTTGAATGGAGTGACCACTGTTTGAGAGCTACTGCGCTGCGGTGATTGCGCATGCGCGTAATAACAATTAAACTACACAAGTCAAATTGGGGTTTAAAGTTTCACGCCCAGTACCCCGAAAGTCATAATTAAATCTAAATTTTCGTTTGACTAAAATACGAAATATGAATTGATGACACTAATTCAGATATCATTTATTATCGGATTTAACTCATGTTCATTTGCTAACAATTATAAATAAATGTTTTGACTTGAGTATTTTTTCCTGTTTAATCTAACACAGGGACGGATTTACATACCGTGTTGCAATTTTAAATCCACTGTTTTTAATTTGAAATGCGTGATTCTAGTTAATATTTTGTCATTTCTTGTATAATTTAGATTAAAATATGAACAGAACTGTACGTCAAAATATATTTTGGCAACCATAGTGAACAAATGAAACTGAAATTGGTTTCGAATCTGACAGATACCGAAACATGTGGATAATGAGAAAATTAATGACAAATGAGAGTAAACCGGAAACGTAACCTAAATCTAGCTTTTTAGGGTGACTAATATTTCAAGAAAATGAACTGATTTTAATTATGTATCGGTATTTGAAGTACTCTGTCTGTCAGATTGGTACCAAACTTCAGTTTGGTCCGTTAACTATGGTTTAGTCGTAATGGGCGAAATTCGTTTGACAATCAAATAGTTCACTCTAAATATTCATTTATTTTCGAGCTATTGGCCGAAATTTAACGAAAGGTTGAAGTTGAAGACAGCACAAAATGGCGGATCTTTAGTGGACTTGTCAAAGCGGTATTGTGAAATCAATATTTTATCGATTGATATACTTAAATCTAATTAAAATAAATATGTACACTTTTATTTCTAAGCGTCAATTTTATTTTTATTTAAAAACATAAAATTCATTCAATACAACATTTGGGATAAAAGTTATTAAAAAAGATTTCAAAAAGTTTGTTCGTCCGGTTGTATTAAAAACTCATTCCCTCCAATGACGTACGTAGTTCCGGGTTGCACAGTCTTATCAAAAATCAATTCCGGTTGAATTTCATTTTGATTAATTAAGAAATTATCATCAACATACATTATGCCATTATTAGTGTCCAAATTTTGATTCGTTTCTTCGCCCTGTAAGATTTCGTCTACCATCATATCAAATTCCTGGTTACGATTGGTTGGTTTTTGATCAACTAAAATATACTGTTCTCCTCCTATATTGAAGGTGTTTCCTTGCACTTGCAAGAAGCTTCCGTTGCCCATATCAATTAAATTCGGAGTAACATTTTCTTCTGTAAAATTAATATCCACTTGTTGATTTTTTTGGTCAATTATTTGTTGGGTTTGAGGTTCTGTTGGTGTTTTATCTTGTTCTGTTTGATCGTCTTCTTTCATATCAACCATTAAGACAAAACTACCTTCAACTGACGCTTCGGCGTGCTTTTGTTTATGGTTCTTTAATGTGAATTGTCTTCGGAAAGATAATCCACAAACATCACAAGTGTATGGACGGTCAGTATGAGTGTAAAGACAAGAATTTGGTTCATTAGGGAACACAAATTTTCTAGCTTTATGTTCGGCGAAGTGATTAGTTAATGCTCCTAGATTTAAAAATATTTTTGGGCATAAAATACACTTAAATTCTTTTAAATCTTTATGAACTTTCATATGGGCTTCCAATGAAGTTTCATACTGGAAAATTTTCCCACAAATGACGCATTGGTTAGCTGTAAAAATATATATTACAAATAGTAAAAATAATATTTTGTGAGAATAACCTCGTTTTGAATTGGAATGTTTTGTCAAATGATGAAGTTTCAAACAATGCTCATTAATTAAAACTTTGTTACATTCATTGCATTTGTAGTTTTCTATACTGTGTTTGGTTTTCTTATGATAAGCCAATCCCCAACTATTAGGGAACTGTAATTTACAATATGTACATTTATGTACTTGATTTGTTTCGGAGTGTTTTAATCTTCTGTGAAGCCCTACAAATAAAATCATAAAATATTAATCATTCATATTTTTAGTAAAATCTTACCTAAATATGTCCAATGAAGATAAGAGTTTCCACAATGTTCGCATAAAAAATGTTTTTCAACAGAGAAATCGTCTTTATCAACTGCATCTTTCGTTACTCCATGAGTTGTTTTATGTGTGGTGCACCTTAAAAAAAATACTTTCAATTAATTCTCATTTTATTTTCTACTAACAAATGTGTTAATCAAATGATACTGGTCTATCTTTATTTAGTACTTGAATTTATTATTATTTTTTTTAACGCGATTTCTGATGATTAAGCGTTGTTCTCTATCCTCCTTTTTCTAATTTTTTTTTAATTCAAGTAGAGATATTAATTATTGAATTTATTGTTTCAATGTCTTTTCTATATTATATTAATCTATGGGTAACTCTTTCAAATGTCATTAATATCTTTTCATCAACTGAAATGCATCACAAAGTATTTGCTCATGAATATAATACATCAAACTGTTGTTAAAATTCACGTAGATGTATTTAATAAAATTTATTGAAATATTTACGAAGCCGAGCTGTCAAAAGTAAGGAAATTTGTTTAGAAATTAATTTTACAATGTCCAACCTTTCCATGATATATTAATCTATGGGTTATTTTCTCAAATTTTATACAAAATGAATTCTTTGAAATACTTCTTCACCAATTGAAATACTTGCTAATGAATATAATACATCAAACTAATGTTTAAATTCAAGCAGATGTATTTAATCAAATTGTTTACGAAATCGAACTGTCAAAAACAAAGACATTTGTTTTAAAATTGATTGCTACAATGTCCAACCTTTCCATGATATATTAATCTATGGGTAATTTCTTCGAATTTCATTCTTTTAAAGACTTTTTCTCCAATCAAAATTCATAACAAATTACTTGCTCATGAATATAATATACTAAACTAAACTATTATTAAAATCGAGAAGAAATAACACATTTAATACAATCAAATAGTTATTTATGTATTAAGGCCGAAATAATAAAGATTCTGGCCCGAGGAGCAAAGCGGAGGGTTTTAAATGCCATGAGGGCCAGAAATATTTCGCCCGTAATACATACAATTTTTTTTGCACAACCAAAACATATCCTTTTCAATATTTTCTTTATTGTAAGCAAAAATGTTTCAAATGAAAAAAGAAAGCACAGTCGGCTATTCTTTTAATAAGTTGTTACGGTAATGAAACAAAATCAGAAACAACAAAGTGAAAAATATAACAAATGTCATTAATTTGAACTGATTTGAACGAAGTATTCGAACAGAGATGAGTGAAAATAATAAAAATAGTGTACTAGAAGAAATTGAAAATGTCGCAAAAAGGGCAGTACAAGACTTATTGCCGCAGAAGTCAAAAATTTTATATGAAAAGACATATGAAGAATTCTTAAAGTGGTGCGATTAAAAAAATATTGGTAATTGTACAGAAAGTGTATTTTTATGATTAACACATTTCCAAAACTAATTGCGTTCTTAAAAATAAATTCTGATGGCTTCAAACCAAAGAAATCTAAAATTCTTTGTAAAGATACAAACAAGTTTATAAAAGAAGCGCCAGATGAAACATATTTAATGATTAAAGTAAGAATTTGTTTTGTTACAATTTTTTTGTTCTCTATTATTACTAATCATTTTTAAAGGTTGCTTTAATTCTGGGAGTGGCAGGAGCATGTCGAAGACAAGAGTTGTGTATGCTATTGACTTCAGACATAGAAGATGCAGGATCAGTTTTATGTATAAAATTAAGAGAAACAAAAACAAATACTGACAGAAAATTTTCAATAATAAATAATGAGGAAAATTCTTTGAATTTTGTAGAAATTTATAGAAAATATAGCAACTTGCGTCCAAAACATGTTACCCATCAAAGATTTTTTTTGTGTTACAAAAACGGAAAGTGTTCGACGCAACCAGTTGGAAAAAATTAATTTGGCTCATTCCGTAACAATTGCTTCAGGCGAGCATCAGCAACGCTACTTGCCCCAGGGCAATAAAGTGCTCTTTATGACCCTAGGGCTAAAAACAGTATCATTATAAACGTCAATCAGAGTCTAGAAATTGATAATTTTGCCCGGTTGCGCAAAAAAATGTTTTTTCGGATTTTTTTGGGAAAAATCTGACGTTGGCATCACGTGACTTACTTATACATCATTGAATATATTTGTTGCATATAATAATACGATAATCAAACACAAAATTGCATCTTTCTACGACTAGTAGATTTTAAAAATCTGTCAAGTAAAGTGCGCTTTCGGCCCAGTCGGTTGCTATGGAAACAGTAGGTCATCATTCTTATGCTACAAAATTCCTAAATACTGATTTGCAAGATTCTACGGCTGAAAGTTCTGAATTTACGCGTGAAATTAATTTTTGTTTTCAACTGAAGTGCACTTTCGGTTCAGTCGATTGTTATGAGAATAGTAGGCAATCATTCAGATGTTACAGCAGACTGAATTACTAAATTTCAATACTCTACGGTCGATCGTTTCGGATTTATACGAAAATTTCTAAAAGACTGTCAAGTAAAGTGCACTTCCGTCTCAATCGATCTCAATGAAAATAGGATATGAGCATTTAAATGATACAATTGTCTTAAATATTAAATTCCAACATTCTACGTTCAATCGTTTTTGAGTTATGCGAAAAATTCAAAAAATGTTTCGAGTAAAGTGCACTTTCGGAACAATCATAATGCGGGGTGCACAACTAGATGTTACAAACGTGCTTAGTACAGAATTTCAATATTCTACGGCTGATCGTTTTGAATTTATGCGAAAATTTCTAAAAGACTGTCAAGTAAAGTGCACTTCCGTCTCAATCGATCTCAATGAAAATACGATATGAGCATTTAGATGGTACAATCGTCTTAAATATTGAATTTCAACATTCTACGTTCAACCATTTTGGATTTGTGCGGAAAATTCAAAAAATGTTTCGAGTAAAGTGCACTTCCGGTACAGAAGATTGCAACCATAATGCGAAGTGTACAACTAGGTGTTACAAAAGTACTTAATACAGAATTTCAATATTCTGCGACTAGTTGATTTGAATTTATGCGGAAAATTCGAAAAGTCTGTTATATAAAGTGCACTTCCGGCTCAGCCGATTGGTACAAAAATAAAATATAACTATTAGGATGCTACAACAATCTCAAATACTGAATTTCAGTATCCTACTGCTAATCATTCTGGATTTATGCGGCAAATTTAAAAAAAGTTTCAAGTAAAGTGCACTTCCGGTACAGACAATTGCAACCATAATGCGAGGTACACAACTAAGTCCTAGATTAGACTTAAATACAAGATTTCAACATTATACGTTCGACAGGTTTTGAGATTTGCGCACATACATACGTACTGACATCAAGCCGAAAATAGTCAAAATGGATTCAAGGATCTTCAAAACGGATATTTCCATCAAAATCTCGAAATGTGAATTTTGTTGGTTTCACAATACTTAATTAAAAAAACTTAATTCTTACCTTGAATAAGAACTAAACTGTGCTTTACAAATGTAGCAAGAATATGGTGTAGGGCCAGTATGACTACTTCTGTGTTCATTAAGTGCTCGGGGAGTGGAATAGCACTTGTCGCAAAATTCGCACCTGTATACCTTATCAGTTGATATGAATTTAATACAGTTTTTTTTTGTGCTATGGAGACACATCTTATGAAACTCTGCACTACCATTATCTGCAAAAGCTTCTTTACAAATTTCGCAGATAAGAATATCACGCTGGTCAAGACTGGAGTCATGAGTTAATAAATGGCGCTTTAGTCTACTGGATTTACTCATATTTTTGCCACAAACGTGGCATTGGAATGGTTTTGAGGTTTTGATAGTAATTGCATTGTTTTTTGAAGTTTGTCCATCTGAAAAATTTCATGTATTTTTTCCTCATATATATATAAAACAGATTTTACCTCTATGCTTCAAATTGTCATGATTGAAAAATTCTTCCTCTTTTTTAAATGATATTCTACATTTGGTACAAAATAATGGACGAGCATCTTTCAAATGAAACTGTTTGTGAAAAGTTAATCTAGCTTTTGAAGGAAAAGTATTATTACAAATATCGCAACGTATATCGCTGGTATTTTTGGCACAAGTGTGACGCACCAATAACAATTGTGTATCATATTTTTTCAAACAAACTTTACACTGAAATTGTTTGAAAAATAATTTCCGATGTTCCATTTTAATATGCAGCTCAAGAAAATTTTGTTCATGAAAACCCAGGTCGCAAAATACACATGCGTATAAATCATCAATACTATGTTCCAGAGCGCTATGCTCAGAAGCTTCATCAATATTTTCGATTATTAAATCACAGTACCGACAATGATTATTTTTTTCGTTAGTTTCACTGTCTAAATATTCAGTTACAAAGTCGTCACTTTCTGCTCCCATTTTGATGTTTTTTGGTTTATTAACAGCAGGTGATTCGCTAATTCCACTTGAAAGTTTTTGGTTATTCTCTTTGCTGAAATACAAAATTCAATAAGTGAACGAAAAATTTATACGCATAACTTACAGAAATTTTTGTCGCAATTGTTTATCGGCATCCATAACTACTTCAACGAATTTGTAATAATTAGTAAATTTTTCGGTACAGATCATACAAATTTGCTGCGGTAAACCATCTTCTCTTATTATTAAAATTGGTAGCAAACTATTAATTTTTTCATTTAGCTTCTTTTCATTATATATTTCAGTTTTTTTGCCTTCTGTTATATTTTTCGCACACAATCGACAAACATCAGTCAGATTTTCTTCTTCGCAATTATGCATCGCTGCTAATTTTGTTTCAATGTCCAGATAATTGTAATTTTCATTTTTTTGGTTTCCATTATTCATAGTGATTTCAAATTGATTAAAATCATGATTTTCGCCATATAAAGTTATTTGTTCTTTTTTACTTTCGTTAAAATCCGATGTTTCAAATATATTTGGATTCAAAATTGCGAACTCTGTGCCCTGTTCTTGATTTAAAACCATAAGGGATGTATCCAAATTTTGTTCATTATCAAAATGACTAGTAGAGTCATTTTCAATAGAATTATCTTCAATAGTAGTGTTATTATGCTCGCTTTTTATATCTCGAAACAAATTTAATTCATAAATTGGTGCGTTTTCTGCATCAATTAAATCGTCACCTAAAATATTTAAAAACATCGATAAAGTATACATTATTTTTTATTTGACTGTTGGAAACACTGAGACTTGACATAAGTCAAAAATACTTTATAAAATTTGTTAATTTGATTGTTGTTACTTTTGGAAATAAAAATTAAGCTAAACAATTCGAGAATTTCTATAATAAAACTAAAAAATCATACCGATATTAAGATTCTCCTTCAAACACTGGAATAAATTATCATTAGAAGTCAAATTCTCGAAAAACAATTGAAATTCCTCAATTGTTATGCACACATTGTGCTCCCTGAATACTTTTTGTTGAAATTCCTCGAAAGTTTCCTCAGTATTCACTTCTACCAATATATTTCCACCCCCTTGGATGATTATTGATAATTTCATATTTTGTGCCATTTTCCTGAAACATACAAATAAGAAGACGAACTCTTGTCTTAAGATTGAATGGAATATTAAGAATACTGCTTGATTTTTCAAAAATTGGACAGTTCTTATTATTCACTACATAATTAATAATAAATAAATACCTTTCTTGTACTGTACACAAATATTTAAAGGGCTAAATCATCGCAAAAGCCGGAAAATCGCTATGAATAATATGCGTTGGCTTCTGTTCAGTAAGTTAATTTAGTAAACGTGAGAAAAATTGAATGTACTAGCAGTACCAGGTTGCTAATTTTTCCAGTAATACCAAAACTAATATAAAATAATCTGTATTTGTACTTCTAGTTAAAATCAGTGTGAAAGGTCGGCCCACTGTTTCAGTACCTCTGGTGGCTCACTTTTTCAGAGCTGCCAACTGTTAAGGTCAGTGATTGTCAGTTTCGCACGTGTTAACTGTTTTGACATATAAATAAATTTTATTTATAAATGTAACAAATTTGGAGCAATAATGGTAGGAAATATCAAAATTACTTTAAAAGGGTTATGTTTTTTGACATATTTGATTTTAGCCTAAAAACAAGAAGTTTATAGATCGGAAAAATGCTGTTACTTTCCATTTAGTTCATCGTTCGCAACAAGATCCGTTAACTGCAGATGAAACAGCTCCACAAAGAGTTTTATTGCCTGTTAAGGACAAAAATGTGAGTGAATTTGAGTAGGCTATTGAATACTTATGATTTTTTTCCAGAAAGATGTAGATAAACGTAAGGAAGAGCAGCAGAAATTCGGCGTATTTTTCGATGATGATTACAATTATTTGCAACATTTGCGGGGAACTAATAAAGTTGAAGTCGAGTGGGAGCAAGTTGAACGTATTGAAGCTCCCGCTAAAATCAAATTACCGAGCTCTGTTTTTGCTTCCAAAGTTGAAGAGGATGTCGGATTACTTAACAAGGCTGCACCCATATCTGGTATTTAGAAATTTGTATTATTTTTAATCTTAAATTTAATTTTTCAATCAACTTTAGGTCCAAGACTGGATATGGACCCCGACGTCGTGGCAGCTATGGACGAGGACTTTGATTATAACGACCCTGAAAACCAACTTGAGGATAATTTTATGGAACTGGCTAATGCTGAAGGTTCAGATGATGAAATTGGATCAGATTTTAGTGAACATAATTCCGATGAAGAAAACGATGAGGTTGCTAGTTTAAATGGTCCTCAGTACTCATTTGCAGATGAAGAAACTAAATCTAGGTTTACAGAATACTCAATGAGCAGCTCAGTTATGAAAAGGAATGACCAGTTGACTCTTCTTGACGATAGATTCGAAAAGGTTAAATAAAATTTTTAAATATGAGTAAATAAATATTTGTACTTAATTTTAGATGTACTCAGCTTATGATGAACAAGAAATCGGTGCTTTAGATTGTGAAGAAATAGAAGGTTTTGTTGATCCAAATTCTGATTTTTTATTACAATGCGCTGATGAATTTGAGAAAGATAGAAAAAAAGAACAATTAGAAAACGATGCAACTGCTGCCAGATTAAAAATTATGCAAGAGGAAAGCGAAAATGAAATGGATGACGCTGAACTAATAAAGCTGGAAGTGAGAGAAAAAGAAAAATGGGACTGCGAATCGATTTTGAGCACATACTCTAATATTTATAATCACCCCAAATTAATCAGCGAACCTAAAAATGTAAGTATTATTAGTAAATATTAATAAAGTCTTACATTTTTTCCTATTTTAGAACCAGAAAATAAAAATACATCCGAAAACAGGTTTGCCTGTCAACGTTTTGGGCTCAAACAAACTAACCGCCAAGGCTTTATCTCAATTTGACGCTCAAAATGACTCGAATCTGTCTCAAAGTGGCCCTAGGTCTATAACTGCAAGATCAGTTATCTCTCAGTTGAGCGTTCTGTCTATAAGGCCAAAAAATGAATCACCAGAAGACCGGAGATTAAGAAAACAGGGTTTGAAAGAATATAGAAAAGCCAGAAGAAATGAAAAGAAAGCGAATTCGGAAGCATTCAAAGAAGAAGCCAAGAGGCAAGCTAAAATAGCAATTAATAACAAAAATAATGTGCAAGGTAATAGAATTTTATAATTTTTAATTTATTGTAAATAAATAAGCGATAAATATTTTTTTGTTTCACTTCCTTGACCTATTTGAAGTAGGGAAGTATTTGACGTAACAAAATATGGCCTAAAATTGTTACATCTTTTAGGAGGGCCAAAAAAATAATAGTAAAGTTTTAAATATAAAAATTAGCTTTCTTAATTCAAGTTTTAAACTTGCAAATATTAGTTTCCCTTCATATTCTGCGCCTAAATTGAAAAAATTGAAGATCGCAGGGTGCTCATTTATCCCACCGGTTATAATTGCCTTATTCTCCCCTAGTATATGAGAATTAAACAAAATAAATTAAAAACTGGACGCTGTAGCTCTTGTTTTATGTTAGAAAAAAATTATTGAAAGGGTTTTAGGTTCAAATTCTGTATATTTTATTTATATTTGACGTTTCGTCTCTCTATCTATCCAAGAATCTTCATCAGAAAAACAATGATACAAAAACGAACAAAGCAAGTTTTTTGATAATTAAAAATATACTAAATGTAAAAACGTGGGTTCCACATTTAGTACAGAAAGAACAAAACTCCTCTGGCATTCAACCAAGAAGAATCTCATCGTTCCCCAGTTAATCGTTTTGGATTTACTCAAGAGATTCTAAAAATCTGTCAAGTAAAAAGCGCTTTCAGCCAAGTCGGTTGCTATGGAAACAGTAGGCCATTATTTTTATACTACAACATTCCTAAATACTGATTTCCGAAATTCTACGACTACCAACAGATCTGAATTTATGCGCAAAATTAAAAAATAAATTCCTACTGAAGTGCACTTCCGGTTCAGTCTATTGTTATGAAAATAGTAGGCAATCATTCAGATGCTACAGCAGACTGAAATACCAAATTTCAATATTCTACACCTGATCGTTTCGAATTTATGCGAAAAATTCCAAAAGACTGTCAAGTAAAGTGCACGTCCGGCTCAGTGGATTTCAATAAAAATAGGATATGAGCATCTAGACGGTATAATCGTCCTAAATACTCAATTCTAACAATCTACGTTCAGTCGTTTTGGATTTATGCGGAATATTAAAAAAATGTTTCGAATAAAGTGCACTTCCGGTTTAGTCTATAGCAATCATAATGCAAGGTGTACAACTAGATATTATAGAAGTGCCTAATACAAAATTTAAATATTCTATGACTGATTGTTTAGAATTTATGCGGAAAATTCCAAAAATCTGTCATATAAAGTGCACTTCCGGCTCAGCCGATTGTTACAAAAATAGAAGATGACCATTTAGATGCTACAGCAATTTTAAATGCTAAATTCCAGTATCCTACGGCTGATCATTCTGAATTTATGCGGAAAATTAAAAAAAAGTTTCAAGTAAAGTGCACTTCCGGTTCAGCCGATCGCAATCATAATGCAAGATGTACAATAAGATGTTATAGAAGCTCTTTATACGAAATTTCATTATGCTATGGCGGATCATTCTATATTTATGCAAAAAATTCGAAAAAAGTTTCAAGTAAAGTGCACTTCTGGCCTCGCCGATTCTTACAAAAATAGCAGATAACTATTCTGATACAACATCAAGTTCAAATACTGAATTTCAACATCCTACGGTTGATCATTCTTGATTTATTAGAAAAATTCGAAAAAAGTTTCAAGTAAAGTGCACTTCCGGTACAGACGATTGGAACCATAATGCGAGGTGCACAACTGGATCCTTTACCAGCCTTAAATACAAAATTTCAACATTATATGTTCAACCAGTTTTGAGATTTGCGAGCTACGCACGCACGAACATACGTACAGACATCAAGCCAAAAATAGTCAAAATGGATATTTCCATCAAAATCTTAGTACAAGTAAATAAAAATTGAAGAGCATTTCCAGAAAATTCCACAACTCTTTGAAATCTACAAAAAAATATTGTTCTCAGAAGTCAAATTGAAGTTTAAATTTAATGACTTTTTTTTTTATTTTATCGGTAGTTGAATAAAAAACATGCATTTCGTCATGTACAAATATTTAGTTATTTTCCTTAAATAAAATACTCACATTTCAATCACTTACGTACATACTTATCGACAATTTTGATTATCTTCAAATATTAATCAGTTACCAAAATAGTTTCTTAATTCCGAAAATTTTCATCAGAAAGGTCAGTTTTGTGTCAGAATTGATTAAAATTGCACATTTTGTATAAGCAAATTTTATTTTAATGAGATTAAAGTTAAAAAATGATATATTGTTACAATTTTATCTTCTTGCAAGCAAATGTTTTATAAATATTCGTTTGAATTTTATAAAATATACCAGAAATTTTGAAATTATTTTTACTTATCTTTATTGATTGATGATATTCTTTTATCATCTAATTTATTTCAAATTTTGTTACTAACCAGTTTTTTATCACAGATGAAAAAGTGTTAAGTATTCTGATATTAATAAAAAATTAGTTGCCTACTTCCGTAATTATTGTATAGATAAAGTAAAAAAAAAAAGTGAATTGAGCTCCTTTTTTTTATATAAGCGAATGTATCGATTATTATCCTAGAGGTAGTCCTAAAAATATAAAAAAATTAAAATAGAATTGTCAAAGTAGACGACTTATATAAAAAAGTCTCATTTTGGTCACTTGTGCCATAAATTAGGTACATTTTAATATACCATAAAATGTTTTTCTTCTGAAAATTATGCCAGCCATAAATTGACCATTTTTATCACATACTATTTTTTTATGGTAAAAGATAAACCAATTTTTATTTGCTTCGGAAATTTACATTAGCTTTCAATATATTTTCCAAATAACTTATTGTATAAGAGAAACTTCTTCAATTCTGCAAGCAAGGAACCTTCCTCAATATCGTGATTTTGAATTCAAATAGAATATGCATCCACCGTATGAATAAATAGACCGCTTGTCAATATCTTCTGCAACTCACGAGATATTGAGGATATTTTCTACCCTAAAATGGGTGGTATTGTAAAATAAAACTATAAAATTTATTTACTGACATGTTGTTTGTTCAATGCAACAATTTTCAAATTTAAATTATATATAGTTCAGCAGGAATAACCTCAATTTTCACCCAAAACTGGGTGTGTGAATAAAAAACATCAAATTATTCTACTATCATCGGTTTTTAATATGTGTGCAAAATTTCAAATTATTCAGACGTCTGGCAGTGAGTGTAAATTAGCTCAGCAGTATTAATCTTATTGCACCCAAAACTAGGTGTGCGAATAAAAAATATAGTTTGTATTGTTATTGGTTCTTAATATGAGAGGAAAATTTCAAATTATTCACTGGAAGTGGGTGAAAATTGATTTGACTTCAAACATGTTTTCATAATTTAACAAGAATCGTTAAAATAAGGAATAATGAGAAGTAGAATATTATTTTATTTTATTTCTTCACGAAGGACTATCAACTTTTAACATTCAAAATATATTTTATTGGGAATAAGTTCTGTACCAAAATAATTAGAAACAACGTTTCAACAGAAAAGTGCTGTCTTTTTCAAGTGGAAAAAATGTATTTCTATTCATCTGAATTGCTCTCAATTGAAACAGATTAATTAAAAACGTACTAGACTTCCATAATTTAAAATTCTTCTGATAGGTAAACATAAGAGTCACCAAATGTCACTTTTAATCGTTCAGTATTTAAACCACGACTGGTTGAACCTTAAACCATAACCGTGGTTAAATCATAACCACAATCTTGGTTTGTCTTCGGAATATACTACAAATAATTTTTGCCTGAACTCGATTTGAATTCAACGCCTAAAAAAATATATTAAAGGGATGATACATTAATTTTTATTGACTATCGCTTCTCACTACGATATTTTCTTGTGGTTTTCATGCGTGGTTTAATTAATAAAAATTAAAAACCAATGAACTGACCTGGAACTGACATAAGTAACATTTGTCGAAAACAATTTTTCAAATTTTTATTATGCGTAAACTTTGATCAAAGACAGAGTTGAAACTGATTTTACTACAAATTAGAGAACATAAGCTTTCTAATAATGTTTAATTACCCATTCTACCCTGCATTCTACGATTACTAATTTCAAAGATATGAGATTTGAATGTGACAAATTTTGTTGTGACAATCCGCGCCCAATATCGGCTGAGTTGAGAGTAAAAGACATTTTTTCTGTTTAATTGCCTGTAAAATGCATGTTCCAATTATTATTTACTTGATTTTTATATTAAAATATTGGAAAATATGGTTATTATTGGTTATATGTCATTTATATCAATTGACGTTTATCGTTCTTTATGTAACATTTCAATAAGGACCAAAATCGCTTATTACAATAGTCACTGAGTATACCCCGCATAGACAGTACAACTTAAATTAAAAATGTGAACACGCGACAGTAGCGCTCACTGGTGATGAGTAGTAGAATCAATTTTTGTATACTATTACTAACCATGAATGCGACTCCATAAATTTGATCTATCTGTGGATATTTTGACATTTCATGTTATAAATTTAATTGTATACTGTTTTATAAGTTTATTTACATTGAAAACGGTTGGGGCTACGATTTAAATCGTGTAGTTGGTCGTAATACAAGTCAATTTTATTATTATAAGCAAATCGAGAAGCTTGAATGTTAAAATTGTGTATATCAATTTCAATTGATTCAGTAACCAGTAAGTAAAGAGTAGAAGAAAGAAAGGGTAATAAATCATAATATGATGTGATAAAAGTACGAAAAGCTGAAAAATTGTGCATATGGTTAGTATTTGACAATTTTGTTTTTTTAAATTATAATTTTATTTATTGCAATTAATAATGAATCGATGCATGAAAAATGTCTTTTAATAACAAAATGTCGATTGGAGTCACTCTAAAATAAAACATCAATAAAAATCGATCTTTATCCGTGCATTACATTTTCACAGATTTCTTAATTTTTCATTGCAATCGAGGTTAATTTTTTTTTTGTTTGGATGCATGAATATCTGCAATAAATACAAAATTAATTGGATTGGTTAACCTATAAATAAAACAGCAAAAAATATCGTTAGCATAGTTCTAAAGTGTTGCAGACAATTATTATATTTCTAAGTTAGATCGGTCAACCCACAGCCCTAGAATCAAACAAAAAATATCCATAGTACAGAGATGTCAGTTTATTATATATAGGTACAAAATACATTAGGAAATTAAATTTACGATACTAATTTTACATTTTAAGGTATGAATGAAAAGTATTTATTAGAAAATTGGTTAAAAATTTGTGTAAATGAACTGTCAGATTATTTTGTTCTGGTCTGCCGTGGCATCTGGTATCATAAATCAGAACTAACTCATCGTGACGCAGTCATTTTACTCTCCGTCCTTGTTGCTTGTATTGAGCATTATACGAACATATGTGCGCACATGAGTGTTTTCTTTCTTCGTACGCAATCAACAATCTGTACAAAAACTAACGGCGAGTTGAATATTCGATTATTTTGTCCGAACTTGCACGGAGTATGGACGTAGTTAAAAAATGTTTAAAGTTTTTTTGTTGTTACACAAAACGATACACAGTAGACATTTTTACTATACATTTCGAGTGTGTTAAATGATTGGAGTGTTGTAAATTTATTAATTTTTTCGTCGTACAATAAACAAAATTCAATATGTGGTGCATTGTAAAATTGCCGAATTCTGTGATATTAGAGATACGTCTTGATCAAGCAAAGGCCATCGGCCAAGAATGTTTAGAGAAGGTGAGCTTATTTTTCTTTGTTTATATCTGCAGAGACTGGTTGCCTCTGCTTGGAGATAACCTACATTTGCAGATTTCTGTGTTCTTTTGTTTGGTTGTTAACAGTTTAAGCTTTATTTATTTACTGAAGATACGTTTTTGACAGCTAGGTTTTTAAGTCAAGAAAACTTTAGATTTGTGCCTGATGACAGTTGAAAATTGTAATTTTCTGAACTTTGGAGTATCAAAGAATAAAATTGTTTTAAGTAGTGCAAACCGGTCATTGTTAATATTATAATTACATAAATATTCATCTTGCGTGGATATTAACAATTCAAAAATGTTTGTGTATGTTACAGTAACGTTTTATTCTTGTATTCTTAAGTACAAATCATCTTGTGCATCTGCTATATCGAACAAAATCTGTTTATTCGATTTTTTTTTTTGTTTCTTAGTCTAAATGCCTCTTTTTACTCTTTTATAATAATAAATTTGTTATTATCTAACAGATGTTCATGAATATTTTTGAAGTGAAACTTCTTTTAAATCAGTTTAGTAACTCGACTTTCAGAAGGAAGTCACGTGGTGCAAAATGGCTCAAAATAAATTATCGTTTCATATTTGAATCTTTATATACATAGCACAGCCGTAAACTCTAAATTAAAAAATATTCAATATCATGTTTGTTTTAATTTTATTATTGAAGCGTAAATATTTCCATTAAAATTCATGAGAGGGTTGAAATGCCCCTAAATCAATTCAATTTCCACTTCCATTAAACAAATGACTACTTTTGCTCCCTAGATTGATTAAAAAGATAATCTAATATTGCATTGTTACAAATGAAGAAAATTTGTTACCCGCAGTAGGGAGCAGGATATTTTAATCAAGAGGAAATTGTCGCCATCAACTTCATTCTTGAAAAGTTGCTTTAATTTCGTCAATTATCAAAACTTGCTTTTCACGTCTTTGCTAATTAGAACACATTTTTCACGCAAAAATAGCGCAAATTTAGGTCGGAAGAATTATGCGCTATTTTTATTCTTCAAGGAAATTGTCTTGAATACTTTTTCATAAAAGCAACTTTAAAAAATTTTAACGTCTGTTAAGATTGGAATGATTTTTTGTCTGAAAGGAAAGCATTATCTAAGCAATTGTTTTGAATCAAGTATTTATCCAAATACTTATGGTTTCACGTCACGTAGGTATCTTATAGGTCTTGTACCTTATACGTTTGATGAATTAATCAGTATACAGATAGTCCAACGGAACAAGCAATTGTTTTTGTCGGATGTGAGCTCTTAGTTCTTATAAAGTGTTGTTGACCTTGTTTTGATACTTGATAGTGCCAAAAATATTGTTAAACTCAATTAAAATTTGTAGGAAAGTAAGAGATTATTTTGTTTCAGTAAGTTTTTAATTCCTTTTCGGCGACGAAAATGAGTTTAAACTCAAGGTAATTTAAGTTTATAATTGCTTTGCTTGTTAAACAACTGAATAGTCCAGCGAAAAGTTGATGCGATATTGTTTTCGAGCACACAAAACAAATTATGTAAAATAAGTTTATAATAGCAGTAAAATGTTGTTTATTTGAAAACATGCTTTGCACACGCCTTCCACACATTTTAAAGATAAAAATTTGTTTGCTCCAAATTGTACACTTTATCTCTTATAAACTATTGAAACTGCTTTTGTGCTACATATTAAAACAAATGACGGCGCAGGAGAAACAAATGGTGCACGTTATGAAAGAAAATACAGTTGGGAAGGCCTGTAAGAGTTTTAATAAATTTTTAGGGTGTATATTGAAGAGCTGCCATCTAGGGTAGTTTTTTCTTTGTTAGAAGCTGCTGAACGTTTGCACAATTTTCAATTAATTCACGACCTACTTGGAAGCAGTATGGTTCGTGACATAAATCACGTTTCCAACGATAAATATATTTTTAAATTAAAACATAATTCTTTTTAAATTATTATCAATGTTAAAATGATAATCATTTGATTAAACAAAAACCTGTCGCCCATTCTTCTCTTGTTTGGTGACAAATGCTAACGTTTAGAACATGAGATTTCTTTGTTGCATTGGTTAAAAATTGCCTTTATAAATTACTTTTCATGTTGCGAGACAATACAATTTTGTCATTTTGTAGTAGGCTGAAAAATTGCCCAAGAAGATAAATTGAAGTGGTATTTTGAAAACAATATAAAAAATGAGTTAACAATTTTAAATCAGGTTGAAAAAGTCCTTTGCAATTATTTAAATGAAAACAGAAATAATTTGATTTAAAAAATCCATTAAAAACTACATTTTTTATTGAGTTTAAAGTTCTACATTCTATATTTCTTGGAAATCACTAAAATATCGTCCAAAGTTCATTATTTTACACCGTCTACGCAAACCACTAACCAGTACCAATCTTTTAAGTAATAAATTGGACGGTAAAAAAAACTGGCTAGGTAAGTAAAATCAGCGGAAAGCGGCATGATTCAATGGGTACAAAGTCCATGTCAAAAACGCGGTTTTACCTCCGACCAAAGTCCACGGAAAGTACGAAGTCTGTTATATGTTATAACGCTAGTTCAGCGTTAGCAACACCTGGATAAGGACGCCCGCGAGCCTTCAGATAAACAATAATTACCATGAATAAATTTCAAGTTTTTGACACTTGAAAACAAGACTAGGCTAGGAAAATTTATTTTCAAATTTTAAATATTTTAGCTGCTAACTGCAGAACAAAAAATGGAATAATCATCTAGATGATGAAAGCGCATTTTTGACAGCTCGTGAATGCTTGTTACTTCAGAGATTTCGCAAATTACCATCTCTCACAATTACTGAGCTTGAAATCAAGCAGTTTGGGCAAACTTGCAAAACAGCAGCTTTCATTTAGTACTAGTTTCAAGTTGACTATTTGATAGGTACATAATTTATGCATGTACAAACTCAAAAATACCTTTTAATCTTCATTGTTTATTGACTGACGGAAGGTCAAGTGATGTACCTTAAAATGATAATTTGATCTTTATCAAAGCTATATAAAAAAAAATACCCCAAAAGTAAACAAATTTTCAACCAATAATAATAATTCATTCTAATAAGCTTCAAATTCGCGTCAAACAAGTCATTGAATGAAGCCCGGACAGATTTGACAACTGTACATAATAATAGTGACACCCCCGGCTAAAGTTGTAACTAAATTTTTATCTACTTTAATAAATTTTAGTTGTCATATCCCTAATGTCACATATATCTATGGGCATTGTTTCACTTGAACCAAGTAATTGAATAATTTGATCTTCCACAATCACTGAGCTTAAATTAAAGCAATTTGTGCAAGCCTACGAAACAGTAGCTTTCATTTAGTACCAGTTTCAAGTCTGTATAGTTGCTGAGAACTCAGCGTCGCGCCAGCCAGCCAGCCAGACAGCCAAAGTGAATATAATAGCGCTTTTTTCTAAAAAATGCGCTAAAAATCACGATGCGAATCAAGTTTTTGTGTATTTGGAACATTTTTACTAGAAACTGAAAACGTATTGAAAAAATATTCATAATTCTCAATTAAAAAATTGTAATTTTTTGTAAATGTGGGCAAATTATTCAGCGACAAGAATTGTTTGAAAAAAATTATTTATCAGTAAAAGAGAGGTCAAGTCCCAGTATAATTTTCAATGGTGCAATGAATATCCGGTGTTATCTGTGTGAAATATGGTTTTGTTTGCAAAAATTAAATTAATTATCTCGACCGGAAATAATTCATGGCATGAAATTGAAAGGCTTGATTTTCGTTGGATATTTTCAAGGAAAAGAAATTGTACTGAACTTTGGACTCCGAATTTAATCCGCTGATTTCACTTTTACTAGCGAAAATTACAGAAATTATTCAAAGATGGCTCTTTGTTTCTAAAAATACTCGAAATATTCATGAAATGAATAATTGATCAAGTACTTAACCTAAGTCAAGAAATAGTGAATTGATATTCAAAGTATTCAATTTGGAATAAAATAATCACCATCTATTAAAATAAATATGAGAGATGGCGTTTAATTTCCCCTAATTTCCTCTTTAGACTCCCTAAATTTTTAATTTCCGTCCAAGTGACGTCATTATGTGGCTAATATCGGGCAGAACTTTTTCCTCTTTTCAATCTTTTAAACAAAAAAAAATATGTTGGTGGGTGCCCCCGAATGAAAAGTATGCTGCGAACGTGCTCCAAGCCACGCGCTATTTTGAACTTTGGCCTCAGAATTGTTAATTTATTTGAACAATAGGTAGCCAGAAATAAACAAGTACTCATCGAAAAAATCAGGTTGAATGTACTTATTTTTATGGACTTTTGGACCGATTATTATCAGATGTATTGTTCTAAAATCGATTAGAATCATCTTATTGTCAGTTGGTAACTAATTATTTCAGAAATTAATTTTTACAATAATTATCAAAAATACAACAATACATTTTTTGCCCACTAACTTTGGAAGTAAGAAATAATTAATAATTATTTTCTTATTGTTTCTGTATTATTTATTTCAAGGTAAATTAGCTCAGATTTTAATCTGAAATTGTGCGATATAAAATAATAAAAAATAATAGATTGTGATGAAGCTTTCATATAATTGCAAATACCTTTTAGTATAAAAATGAAAATACAATTTTACTAAATTTGCAACAAAAAAAAAAGCGCTATTATGTCAACTTTGGCTGTTAGGCTATCTGGGGTGACGCTGAGTTCTCAGCAACTACAGCACTTGTCTGCTACTAAATGAAAACTGCTATTTTGTAGGTTTTTTCTATTTTTCTGGTAATTAATATTAGATAAGACAATAATCTAAAATGACAGTTCATTCACTTTCCTTTTAATTAGCTTTTAATGAAAATTTCAAGCAGTTTTAAGTTCATGGCTAGTAACACTAATTAAGTACGAACTAAGAATCATCAAAGTTAATTAGAAAAGTGACAATTAATCAGTATCCCAATAAAAAAAAATGCACACGTAACAATTGTTGGTAAGCTATAATTTGCAAAAATAATAGTTGGAAAATTGCGGTTTTTAAAAACAAATATAGTTGGTAAATTTTCTGAAGTCATGTTCAATACAGTAATCAAATAAATAATAATTAACAGTAAAAATTTTTATGTTCGACTGCATCATAATCATGTAATTTATGGTTGCATTTAATTGGACTAGGACTTTTATATAATTGGACGGAACTGTTATTGTCAAAAAAAGTCAGACAAATAGATTTTTTTATTAATATAAAATAAATCCAAACAATTAAATCAACATGTTATTTATTATAGTAATGAATACTTATAACACAATTGGTATTGTCGCGAATATTCAGACCCGAAAATAAATTTTGATAGTTACAAAAAAATTTTCTCTTAATATTTGTGATTCTTTGGTACTTGCTGCCAACATTTCTACGCTTTCTGAAATATCCATTTATTCTTTTCTACACTTTCTGAAGTATCCATTTATTCTTTTCTATCGTATTTAATCTCTTCTACACTTTCTGAAGTATCTATTTCTTCTATTAAATTGTATTTAATATTTTTGACATCTGCAAACAAACAGTAAAAAACAATTGTAACAATAGCAACACTAGCAAAGCACACTAAGTTATACATACAGAATTTTTGAATAGGGAAATTAATAAATATTTTTAGAAAATATCCTGCGTCTTTAGAGCAGTCGAACATAAAGCTTTGTATGTAACTCGTACATAAACAAACTTTATAGACTCGCTCGCGCTGCTCGCTCGTCCATAACCAGCGGCTCGTCCAATAAATTTCTATATTATATACTAATTACATAAATAGCTATTATGTATTCTTAAATTTTGATGAATCCTCACGATTAAGACTCTACTATATCCAAAAAACAATTTTAGAAAAAGTCTGTCTGTCTGCAAGCACGATAACTTGATAATGCGTACGAATTTTCCACTGAAATTTCATATTTAAGCTTCTTATCCAAAATTTAGTTTTTTCATGGTACCAACATTTTATTGCTGAAACTTTTAGTTTCTTGTGCTTATTTTATAAACAGTATTTATCATAAAATATTAAATAATTGAAATTGATCTTTGAATAATTTGGCACAACATTTACTTGAAACATTTTTCAAAATTATTAGCGGTTCATTTGTTATCAAAATTTGAAATAAAATTCGTTATATTTTTGTGAAACATGCGAAGAAATAAAATAATGAAATTAGAATTATTATTACTCATATTTGAACATCACATGTAAACGTTCGTCAATTGTTTTTCTAAAATAGTAAAAGTGTCAAAAATGATATTTAAACGATTGTCAATTGTTTTTTTTATAATTTAATGATGTCTAGTTTGTAATTCATTTAAAATTCAGAGTGTAAAAAATCATGATTTTTATAAAAAAAAATCAAAAATCACAATTTATATTTAGTTTTGACTTCTAAAGTACTAATTAGATAGTATTTACAATACTTTTAGACCCAGTTGTACGGTCTAAGCTTATCCAAAGTTTGATAAAACCAAGTTTAATTTCTGTGGTTACAATTATTTCAGCAATTGTTACCATAGAAATTAAACTTGCTTTTACTAAACTTTGGATAAGCTTAGACTGTACAATTGGGTCTTAGTAATTATTTGAACCATTTTGTTGCATAATTGCCGCTAATACTAATTTAATTTCAAATTGATATGAAAAATACGTCAATTGTTTCAGAAATTTCAGGTCGAAGCATATTTGAATAATTCACAGTTTCTTTATACAATTTTTTGTTTATTTTCAATTCTAAGCTAGAATTGTTTATGCCATAATTCAATTTTTTTTTATTTTCCAGTATAGTTTTTGACTATTGATAAAATATGTATGTTTCTTGTTCCTAATTTTCTTACGATAAGTAGTTTACTTCCTTTTCCACTGTGGTAATTTTCTTTAAAAGAAAATCATTTGTTTTTGATTAAAATCAATGATTTTTTTGAAAAAATCACTTGATTAATTCATGATTAAAATTAAATGATGAAATTTAAAATAATTTTCTCGATTGCTAATTGTTTTTTTACAACTTGACCAGGCTATGCCAAATTTGGTATTAACTACAGCAACTGTATATAACCACAATCTGTCACTTTGGCAATGACAGCTGTCATTTTAAAATAGGTAAATAATTATATGACACTAAAATGAAACAGAAATGCGAAGCATTTGTGCGAAAATTGGCTTTTCTGTATATTTGAAAGCAATTACCCAAGAATAACAATTTGTCAAGTATTGAAGCCTGCTTCAAGAAAATTATTTATTGATGTGATAACGTGACTACCCTGGTGACTATAAATCGTAATAAATAAAAAATAAGTTGAAAAAATTGTCCGAATTCAGATTGCCATGTAAGAAAAACTAACATAAATGTCAATGTGACAGTTCGACCAAAAATTGTGATGATAATAGTTGTTTTAATTATTCTAGTCATGAAGGGTTCAAAAATAGAAATTGAATTGCACTCACAAAGTACAAAAATGAATTTTTGGTCGAAAATTGTATTTTCACATTGACATTTAATTTTGACTATAAATTATTTATCTATTGTTTCGATTTAAAGTTATGCTATTACAGTATTACATCAAAAAAAATATATTTGAGGCAGAATTAAATTTTGAACACATTGGCTATCACGAGCTCTGTTTTTGGCTGTACTAGGAATGTTGTGTCAAGAAGTGTTGTAACGCAATTAGAATTTTCCTGAATACTTTACAAAACTATCCTCAGATACAAATTATAGAACATACATTCATGTACAAAATTTATTTGAATATTTTCCATTAAAATAATCGCCTTAAAACACTCGTTAAAATAACACTGTTAATATAGCCAAAAACAGAAGTTGTGGTACCAGCCATTGTTTCTGTATTTCTGCTGTCAAATGAGCATAACAGTAATTTTTTTTATTCAATTTTGACGTTTTAAAGCTACATTATTAAATCCTTAGCAACAGTCATAAGTAAATCTTTATTCACTAGTGATTTAAAATGAATTTTTAGTGATTTAAAAAAATTAAAAAAAATTTCGATTTCTGAGGAATAATTTTTTCAACTGCAGCGGCTGCTTCGTTCAAAATGGTATTGGGGACAAGAACATTGTTTTAATCACTTTCTTCCATCATTTCAGACAATACTTTTCAAAATTATAACGCTTCAATTCAAAATTCACAAAACTGACAGTTTACTGACAGTCACACTCCCGAATGTTTGAAAAACAAACACTCGTCGCGATATCAACGAAGCTTCCTTGCAACTGCAATTTAATTTTTTTGAATTTTGTTCCTCAGTTTCATGTTCCAGAAATTTACGCAAAATTGAATAAAATTATGTATACAAACACGTGTATTGAACCTCTTTATTTGCTTGAAGAATTAAACCACTCGCGCTAACCGCGCTCGTGATTTTGAACTTTCTTCTCGCAAATAAACAGTGGTTTAATTCACTTGTTGTATAAATAACTATTACTTAAAAAAATTATATTTGTTCTTCCCGCTGTCCGCAATTTTTTATAGTCAATAGTTTTAAAAGCTGACACAAGTAATTACAAAATGATACTATAGTCTATTCTAGTTAAGAACGGTTCAAGGGCTATTATGGGACTACGATTTAAGCCTTCTGATTGGCCAAAATACAAACCAATTTTATATTAGCAATAAAATCGTACTTGTTTTACAGTCGTGCATAAATTATTATAAATAAATTTCGAAGATTTAAATTTGTAATGTGGATATTGTTGCTTTTATTACTTGAATTCATTTCCAGAAAGATTTTTCAAATCCTACGTTTTACAGAGTGAATCGTGTTTGCATTTTGGACAATCAGAAGGCTTAAATCGTCCTATAAGAACTCTTGGACTGTTTTTAATTGGAACATGCTTTAGTTGATGATAAATTTATTCAGTGTCACAATTTCCAAATGCCATTCATAAAATTGAATTGATAATTGGAAATATGACAGTATCAAAAGATATCAAATAAAATAACTTGAATATTGTGACAAATAATTTTATTTTAAATAAATAATATTACAGGTTACATTACTTTTTTTTACTTAACAATTCGTCGCACAACAAAATCGTCAGCATCTTTTCCAACAATGAGCTAGCATTCAAATGTCTGACAATTGAACATTTACATTTACAAACTTGAATAAATATTAGTGTAAACTAATAACTTAAAATATTTTATATTAGTGACAATTGTTTTCTCCTTCTATTCAGTGACGTACGTATTTATAGCCTGTCTTTAATGATTATTGGTCTATGACTACGTACGTCATAAAAGGCGGCAATATGAAGCATTTTCAAATTTAATATAGCGGAGAAAATTATTTCAATAAATCATCTAGCAATTGAGTGTTCTGTCTGCAACAGCAGTTGCTGTACTGCAAGTATCCTCTTTTTCTTCGTTTTCACGTTGACGGCACGCCCGCACCTGAATTGTATAGTTAGTAAAATGCGGTAAATTAGTTAAAGTGAAATTAGTTTGCCGCACTTTATAGCTAAGTGATGTACAATTCGCTGATGTCTCAATTTGACGTTTATTCCTTGCCAAATATGGTCTTTTGACATATATTGTATTATGCAAATTATCTTCAAATTGATATAATTGCTCATCAGTGGTTTTACATGAACATGTTTTATTGTTTAAATTGTCAACCTCATTTGGGTTGATCGGAGAACATGTTATATTGATTATGTAATGAGTGAGGTTACCGTTTGGTTGTTTGGGTGCTTCCCATGTTACCTCAATTTCGGAACTGCAATGTTGAACGATTTTTATTATTGGTTCGCTGGGAACACCTGCTTTTGTTCTAAAATATGAAATTCGACTTTGTGCTCCTACTGATGTTACATAATATGCGTATTGAGTGTAGGGTTTTAAATGAGTTATTGTGTGAAATACTGCGTGTGTTTTTTCTACTCGCCATCCGTCGCCTCCGCAAGCATCTCGTTCACCGTAAAAGGTGACGTTCCTAAACGGAGCTTCTTTTATGTAGACGATATAAGCGAATTCTTGATCAGTCTTTAACTGCTTGCAAAATAACTTTACAGAGTCTTTATCAATATTTATGATATTTACTGATAATTCTGTCACGTTGCAATTCATTTTATTTCCATTGGATTGTACATCAGAAAATTCAAAAACTTTCAAGCAGAGCTTGGGATTATTTTGGATGGAAAATCGGGCAGTATTATTAAATTTTATGGTACGATCCCATAATTCTTGTAAATTTGGATTTCCGTTAACTACAAGAGTAAACCTTCCGCTTTCTAAGTTCCGTCCTTGAATTTCTTTCAAATTTTTGAAAAAATTCAGTGAGACTAATGGAATTGAACTGGCTACTTTTAAATATCCTTCTATAACTTCTATCATGTTTAAATTCTCCTCCAGTTGTTTCACTGCTACCGTGCATTCTGGAATTAGTATTTTTAAAGAGCCTTTTATATGTGTACATCCTCTTAAGGTTTGTAGTGCACTAAGACTGTTTATATTTGTTTCCGGGCATTCTTTTCTACATAATCCTTCACAAGGCTCACAAACGGAATACTCTGTTCCATTTTTGTTAACAGTTGCCGGTGTATGCTTTGCCGGACAGTCCAAAAGACATGAACCGTTGTGAATTTTATATTTATCCTGCCGAGACATATTCATACATTGAGTTAATGTAACGCACTGATGGTTGAACTTATAAAAACCAGCAGGGCAAGTTGTTGTACAAATCCGTCGATCTCCCTCACGAACGGTTAAATATTTACAAACTTTGCAGTTATTGAGCAGTGGACCACATCCACCAAGGCAGCTGTCGGCACAACATAATCCTTGATCGTTGCAAGTTCTTCCATCTTTTGTACAATAATCAGGGCATATTTTTTGGCGTCCCTTACGATGACCAACAACTGGACACTCACTTTCATTTTTATAACCCCTAATAAAATGATTTCCCTCTTTAGCAATGAGGTTCCAGTCAATTGTGTTTACATAACATAAAGATGGGTTCCGGTCAATGCGTACAAACCCATGTTCTATATCAGTAAGCGAATAAAGTCCAATTTCCTCTAATTGATTCATTCCCATCAAAACAAAGGCATAATTAAAAAAAGTCTCACGTCCTCTAATAACAGTCAAGTTGGGAAATAAATGCTCAAGTGTTTTAAATCCATATACTCGATAAAATAATAAATAATCCGTAATCTCTGTCAACTCGGGAAACGAAATATTGCCAAATAATTCTTCCGATCTGTCCAATAATATTATCCGGACAAAACCTTCGACGACTCGACATCCTCGAAGTTTATCAAATGCTTCCAATGTATTTCTAACCTCCACGCTCGAACAAATATCAGTCACATTTTGCGCATCTGTCAATGCGAACATAACCACTACGCAGAAGCCCTTTGTTTCTCATAATTCGTATTTGCACTTTTAATCTCTATAACCTCTCTGCCAAGATGCTAACTGCAAACTGGATCCGGCAACCATTTTATTCTTGTTTTAAAAATAAAAATTTCAATGACTATATTTATCATAACAGATTTAGATCAACAAAATTTTTGAAGCCTCATTTGGCGTTATTTCAAGCTACTTTTCTTTTGCGGTATGTTGGGACAGTCCCACGTTTGAAATATCACGTTTAAAACACGCTTTTATCACGTGGAAAAGCAGAAATACAGCGTGGCTAGAGAAAGATGGAAAATGAGTGGAAATTAACTCTTAAATTTGTGTTGAGCTATTTTAAACCAAATCGCTTTCACAAAATGATGTTTTGGCTATTTCTGGAACAGTTTTGAGAAATGTGAGGTTAACTAACTACAGATTTTGCAAACAAAAGGAGTTATTCTAGAAAATGTACTATAAATATCAATAAATTGATTTATTGGCTGATTTGATTGATTAAGTCTAGACGCCGGAAAATTTAGTCTTATCATTTTGTAGAATATTTAATTAAAAAACAAAAACCTAATGTTTCAGGTTTATTTATCAAAATGTCAAAAAGATTTTTATAGAAAATTCAAGTAATTTTTATCTTATTCGATTAGTAAATGTATTCATCCTACTATTATAGAATTTTATTTGTTTCATTAATAAACTGTCATTTTATAACTAGGTTGGCAACATTTGTTATAAGGACTTTTGGAGAACTGTCAAAATAATATTTTATCACTAGATTGGCAACATTTAATACAATAGGGACTTTTGGAGAACTGTCAATGCTGGTTACATATGATTTACAACAAAACAATTATGTTATTTAATTATTTACAACAAATAACATTTGTTTATCTATTCCGCCCCACTATTTTTACATCTTCCGTAGTCCGCCATTTTCTCCAGTAAATATTTACAAATTTATCAAACTATTCTATTTTATCCACTAACCAAACTGGTTTCAAGGATGATAAACATTGAACTCCCAATTATAAATAAATAAATTTTAAGAAAATATTTGTCATGTACAAATTAACTGAAAGTCTAAAGCCAAGTTTTGGTTCTGTTTGCCAATTTTTTTTATGTGGCTTTGACAGTAAAAATATTGATTCGGAGTATTTTTTTGATGTAAAATAAATTTTGAAATATATTTTTGAGCAGACTAACCAGAAATAAATAATAAATAAGCAGCCCGTTCGGCCTAAAATTTGAAAATATCAATTGGCGCGCAAATTCATCATGCTGTAAGAAGTAATTGAAGATTCAATTCACTTTTTGTATTGAGAAAATTGAAAATTATGACAGTAAATTAATCAACTATTTACATGTAGCTAGTTTCACATGTTACTGTGTAAAAAGCAGGGCTGGCAACATTTTTTGGAACTATTACTGTCAAATAAAATTGTAGTTTTGTTTCAAGAGATTCTGTGGCAATTTACTCTGACACTTTATTTATCACAGAAAAGCAGTTTTTGTTGAACACCTTCAATTATATTCGTAATTTCGTTAAAAATAATCAATTTTCAATTAATTTACATTTGTTTTGACGTTTCAGTAAACCTAACCTAAAAGTTCTTACCTTTTGGTCTGCCCATTTTGACTGGATTTTGTGCTGCAAAATATAAGAAGGATGCAATTTCATGAAAAATTAGCTCGTTTTGTTTTTTCTCGTATTTGTGGTTACATCGGCTGCCGATTTTATTCTCATAATTTGACAGCATAGGTTAGTTTGAAAAATGGATTTTAAACTTTTTAATCAAAATATTCTGGTTTAAAGTAGAACTTTTATTAAAAAACAAAAGCATTTTTATGTCTTACTCAACTATAAATTCTTTAAAACTTTTAGGTTTGAAATTTTACGCTTGAAGTACGGAGGGAAGTTATAAACAAAATTTGGCCTAAATATGAAGTTTGTTTTTCATATAAAATGTATTTTGTGGTACGGTCGTCAAAAAGTTTCTTATCTACAGGAAAATAAATTGTCTTTCGGCAAAAACGTAAAGAAAAATTTAATAAAACGGATCGTATCGTATTTTCAATTGATTATTATAGTGAAAGTAAGTTCAAAACATCAGTTTAACCACAGTCGTCAATTTTCTATTTTCTTTTGTTTTTAATTTATATAGCAACAAAAACAATACATGCTTATTCTGTCTAGAATAAAATTAATTAGCGAGAGGTAATGTTTTTATGGAAATGGATAATAAACGGAGTTTATTTTACTCCCACGCACGACAGGAACGGGACGTGCACGTGATGCGCACGTGATCAACATCCTGCAGTTAAATTCATGTATGGGTCAAGCGTATTTTTAAAATTTAGGGGGCAAAATATGGAAATTTTATTCTAAAAATCATGTACGCATATTTTGCCCCATATTTTATACAATAGCGTGTATTCTGAACAGAATTATTGAATAGTAATTCATATTCAAAATGGAACCCTGTCAGTATTCTGTCTTTATTTTTAAGGATCAGTCGTGTTGTTTACTGAATAGTGCATATTGTTTTTATTTATCCGCGCAATAAATACAAACGAATTTATTTAAATACTTTATTGTTATTTTTGTTTATTTACCACGCATTAAAATTCCATTTTTCATTTGTTTACCCATTCGTCTTAAAAAAATGAATCACCGTTGATTATTCGATTGTTGTAATCAACAATTTGAATATTGCATGGGATCCACGTGGACATAAACAAGAGAAGCGTGTAATATGTCATTTGTTCAATTGTTATTAGCAATTCAGCTGTGACGTAACACTAAAGTTGCATGACATGCAAGAGTGATCTCTATATTATGCAAAATAGGTAATATTAATAATTTTTAGGAAAAGTCACTAAATTGTAGCTATAAAAAAAGATAAATGACAGATTATTTGTCAAATAAACAAAAGAAAAACAAAGTAACAAACAAAATTTAGTGTACTGTAAAATTAATTTTAAATTGCTATAGAAAAATGAATGAAGGAAGGCAAAAAATTATTAATTTTACATTTTACTACCGAATATTTTTAAATTACTTATTATTTATGATGCAAATTGTTTATTTCTTTCTTAATTGTTTGTAAATAGTGCTGTTTTGTTTATTGAAAGCGCGTGACAAAAAATAAATATTTTATTAAAGTTGATAAACTTGACGTTTGATTGTTTTTTGGAAATGAAAACAAAACTAAATTTTGTAGCAAGATAATACAAAATTTATATTTTTTAAACAACTCTCATATGTTTTCTGTCTTACTACAACATTTTTTTTTTTATTGAAAAAAATGCCTACTACGCATGGCCTCCTACATTATAATAAATGACTTGTTTTTGAGTGCGAATTTTTTTCATCATAAATTTTATTGCCTATATACTGTCCATGTTATTTTGTTTACTAGAAGACAATGTATGAGTGTATTAGTGCCACGTGGTGAACAAATTTAGCTAGAGGTGTTTATGAAACAGAAGTAGCGCAATTGTTGACTGAAAAGGTCAAAAATTAACATTTTGTCGTAAGGCTTATGAGAAATAACACTTTTTTAAATTAAACTATGAGTCAGTTATGGTTACTTGAAGAATATTAGCTCCCAAAACTTTTTTTTACAAGACATTTATATCTTTGTTTTTCAAAAATGTTGTAGTACTTCTGGTGCTGTTGAAATGCAGGCGCCATGTCGTAGACCTTGGGTAGGATTCTCAAGTAAAGAGAAAAACAAAAATTTTGCGTTTTAGTTTATTTTATGTCGCCTTGGAAACAGGATCTGCAAATGTCAAACAGAAAACTGTTTTTTCAGCTGTTATAGGCTAGAAAATATTGAAATGTAATTGAAATTCAATAATGTGTTCAGTATTAGCATAAATTTTACTCACAGTGCAGAAAAACAAAAAAATATATTCGATTTCTCGTACGCCGCAGAAATTTATGCACAAAATTAAAAATACTGGAGTATAAAAGGACTAAAAGCTGATGTTATCTTTCCTAACAGAAAAAAAATTAGATTAAAAAATCATAGTAGGCACGCGGCAGACGCATGCCTTTAAGTCTACACATTCAATTGTTTTTATCTGTACTAATTATTGCAGCTCAATGGTCAAGTCATTTTCAAGTACACTCAAATATTTTTAAGAAAAATCCTTTTCAAAAATATTTTTGTCGTGTGTACGAAATTATCTTACCTACGTAATAAAGTAGATAACTAGATAATAATTGTATTTGTGTATTTATTGGGTAAATATCATTATTGATCAATTCTTGAACTTTGATATACGGTGATGAACATTTTGATAACAATGTTAATATTTTAAGATGTATTTTTGTCCATGGATCTGTCAAGTTAAATGCGCTTTCAGCCAAGTCGGTTGCTATGGAAACAGTTATACTACAACATTCCTAAATACTGATTTCCAAAATTCTACGACTACCAACAGATCTAAATTTATGCGCAAAATTAAAAAATAAATTCCTACTGCAGTGCATTTCCGGTTCAGTCTATTGTTATGAAAATAGTAGGCAATCATTCAGATGCTACAGCAGACTGAAATACCAAATTTCAATATTCTACACCTGATCGTTCCGAATTTATGCGAAAAATTCCAAAAGACTGTCAAGTAAAGTGCTCTTCCGGCTCAGTCGATCTCAATGAAAATAGGATATGAGCATCTATACGGTATAATCGTCCTAAATACTGAATTCTAACAATCTACATTCAATCGTTTTGGATTTATGCGGAAAATTCAAAAAATGTTTCGAATAAAGTGCTCTTCCGGTTTAGTCGATAGCAATCATAATACAGGGTGTACAACTAGATATTATAAAAGTACCTAATACAAAATTTAAATATTCTACGACTGATTGTTTAGAATTTATGCGGAAAATTCAAAAAGTCTGTCATATAAAGTGCACTTCCGGCTCAGCCGATTGTTACAAAAATAGAAAATGACCATTGAGATGCTACAGCAATTTCAAATGCTAAATTCCAGTATCCTATGGCTGATCATTCTGGATTTATGCGGAAAATTAAAAAAAAGTTTCAAGTAAAGTGTACTTCCGGTTAAGCCGATCGCAATCATAATGCAAGATGTACAATAAGATGTTATAGAAGTTCTTCATACGAAATTTCAATATGCTATGGCGGATCATTCTATATTTATGCAAAAAATTCAAAAAAAGTTTCAAGTAAAGTGCACTTCTGGCCTGGCCGATTCTTACAAAAATAGCAGATAACCATTCTGATACAACATCAAATTCAAATACTGAATTTCAACATCCTACGGTTGATCATTCTGGATTTATTAGAAAAATTCGAAAAAAGTTTCAAGTAAAGTGCACTTCCGGTTCAGACGATTGGAACCATAATGCGAGGTGCACAACTAGACCCTATACCAGTCTTAAATACAAAATTTCAACATTATACGTTCAACTAGTTTTGAGATTTACGAGTTACGCACGAACGAACATACGTACATCAAGCCAAAAATAGTCAAAATGGATTCAGGGATGCTCAAAACGGGTATTTCCATCAAAATCTTGATAGGTGAGTTTGTCGGTTTCACAATACTTGTTACTTTTCACAAGTAAGTAAAAATTGTTGTAATCAATAAGAAATTGAAAAATTAACGATTTAGGAAATAAATTGAATTAAATAAACTTACAAATAATTGGGAAAAAAAGTCTGAGTTCCACTCCGCAAGAAACCAGTGCTTCAATCAACCAAGCAATTATTTTGTGTATGTCCAAGATTATTTAAATTTATTCACCCGAATAAACTGTTTTTAAGTAAATAATTCAACATAAATTGAAAGCCTGTAACACTTTTTGTAATTTATAATACAGATTTCCTGCATTTGTGTTAGTGGGAGGAACTCTAAGCCATTTTTCTAAAATTACGTGTTATTTTTTCAAGTTATCAGTTCAGACGCATACATTTTATGTATAAAACGCGGTAATCTTATTTACGAAGTGACATTTATTACCTTTAATTACAAACTTTTTTTAATTGCAATACCAATTATTTTGTGGAAAATGTCTGACGTTCATAACGTTTTCCAATTGTATTAGAAGTACATATTGAAATTTTTACGCAGTATCCAAAAAAATCTGGCGTAGTTCGCAAGGCCAAGCAATAAAAAAAATATTAATCATTCCTCAAAAATTTCATTTGCACTCTAGAAAAGATTAAATACGATTTTTACTGACACAATAATAAATTTGAATAAATCAAATGGTTAAGTGTTGAACAAAACACCGTTGCATTGAGATTGTTATATTAAAATAAATTCCCATCGTGGCGCCGATTTGCAGTTGTTTTTAATAAATTTGCATAGGAAACAAGTTGTGTTCAAGCAATGTTGTCAATTTTATACTTTCTCTGCATAAACTGTGAATTTTAGAAAATAAAATCGTAAAGTACAGAACTTTAGGCCCAATTAAATTTTTGCTGGACATTTATTTGATAATAGTATATTGTGTGGCTAGGGACGAAACAAGACGATTTCAGCTGAGGGTGAGTGTTGCTTGCCCGAGCGAAGCGAGGGCTGGCATCACCCTCGGCTGAAATCGTGTTTTGTCCCGTGCCACACACTGTATTTTTCATAATACCTGCATTGAAACTTTCCATATTACAAATTTGTCATAACAAAGTAAATATTTTTCTTCTGATTTCGCAGGTAGCAAGTCGAGAGTATCTGCTTGTGCTTTATCAATAAGATGTTGTGATGTACTTGAAATTGTCGTATTAATACTTTTTTTCTTGAAACTAATCGTCTTTCCAATTTAATTTACAGTTACGAATACAACAACTGTCAAATTATCTTAGGTTATATGATTTTCATTTAGAGATTGACAATGAACAAATGCGACTCTGCCAGGGATAAAACGATGTAAGAAACAAATTCAGCGGGCAGAAACAAGCTTGTTTCTCCCCTAGGGCAGAAACAGGTTTGTTTCTGCCCGGCTACACTCGCATTTGTCTGAAATTGTCTTGTTTCTACTGACAAAATAGGCGTGAAAACGCGCTGTTTCAATGCAGGTATTATGAAAAAATAATTTTTCTCCTTCGGCGTAAAGTAAGATTCCAGCAATGTCGGTTTTCAAATTAACTAAATCATTGTTACCAACTTGAATATTCGACTGAAATTGTCAAGATCCAGAAACATTTTAACGAAGGCTAGTATTTTTCTTTTATTGTTATGCCACGTGACCTATGTCCGTCTTGCCAACCCAAATACTCTTAAAAAATTGAAGAATCATCTAAATAATGAAAGCGCATTTTTGACAGCTCATGAATGCTTGTTACTTCAGAGATTTCGCAAATTACCATCTCTCACAATTACTGAGCTTGAAATCAAACTTACGAAACAGCAGCTTCCATTTAGTACTAGTTTCAAGTTGACTATTTGATAGGTACATAATTTATGCATGTACAAACTCAAAAATACCTTTTAATCTTCATTGTTTAGTTATTGACTGACAGGAGGTCAAGTGCTGTACCTTAAAATAATAATTTGATCTTTATCAAAGCTTTATGAAAAAAATACACCAAAAGTAAACAAATTTTCATCCAATAATAATAATTAATTCTAATAAGCTTCAAATTCGCGTCAAACAAGTCATTGAATGAATCCCGGACAGATTTGACAACTGTACATAATAAAAGTGACACCCACGGCGAAAGTTGTAACTAAATTTTTATCTACTTTAATAAATTTTAGTTGCCATATCCCTAATGTCATATATATCTATGGGCATTGTTTCACTTGAAACAAGTAATTGAATAATTTATTCTGCCACAATCACTGAGCTTGAATTAAAGCAATTTGTGCAAACCTACGAAACAGCAGCTTTTATTTAGTACTAGTTTCAAGTCTGTAAATAGTATAATTGCTAAGAACTCAGCGTCACGCCAGCCAGCCAGCCAGCCAAAGTGAAAAATGCGCTAAAAAACCGATAATGGAAACTCTTTGAAAAATACTATTCAAGCAATTGTACGCTGTACAAAGCTGTCTAAGCAATTTTTTAATTGTTTACTCGTAACAATCTAAATATTAATTTAGTCTTCCAATAAAAATACTTGATTTATCCGAAAAATTAATTTAAATTGTGGCGTCGATCAAAAAATGCGTCTAATATTTCAAGTTTATACAAATAAACAATAGACTATCAATATTTTTGCTTCGTACACACCCGTATATTTTTTTAAACTGATATCTTATCATAAAGTAACAAATATATTTACAGACTGTAAGATAAAATACTTTTTCAAATCTAAAATCATCTTTCGAGTTGAACGTTGAAATATTTTGAATTATTCCCGCCTCAAATTAATTGCAAACAAACTTTTATTTCTTTCCAATCAAAATAATGTTCACAAAAATAAATATAGATGGCGCAAGTACTTTTAATCATTTTTAAATTCAAAATATTTTTGGTCTACCACCGGCCGCACACAACCTACTGTAATAAATTTATCGCTTTTTGTGAATATTCATACGGGATGCTTCAAATATTATACTGTACAAAGATACAAAAAAAAAACTGGTAATCTATTAGGTTACGTTATAATTTTCTGAGAAACAGCGGTGCTTTCAGTTGAATGAACATACAGGGAAAGATAATGATACAGTATATAACATATTATGATTTATTAGGCGACGTTCAGTCTGCTGAACTGGAAATTAACTATAACAGGAGCTTAAACATTGCACAAAAAATTCAGATCAATATTAAATATATTTTATGGGAGTTTAATTTTAAATAGTCATTGACGAATATAGGAAAATAACTAACCTAACATAACCTTAAAATGATTATCTTATGACGTAATGAGTAATTTAATTTTATTGCTTAAATAATATTTTTCACAAATAAACTAAATGAAAAGATAATCCGAAATTGAGTTGTTACTATTTAAAAATTTTACTTAGGCAGATTCAGAAACTGGTTTGCTCACAAAACAAGTTTTATTAGTAATTTAAATATATCTCAAACTGCTTTCAATATAATTACAGTCAACAGTATCTCGAAAACCGCTAGGTTATCGTTCTTAAAAATGGCCCAAATTTTGTTGCATTTCAAATGAATTTTTAGTTCCAGAAATTTTGCAGACTTATATAAATATCTAAAATAGATGAAAATTTGGCTCAGTACTTATTCATGTCTAATTATACCGAAGACACATAATCGCCTATTTTTTAGCAACCCGCCCAGCAAATTGTTTTTATTTAGTGTATGTGTGAATGTGTACGTGATTATATGCATGTATGAGTGTGGAACTCCATTGTTTAAAGGTAAACAGTCCAAAGTCCAACTCGTGCTCCTAAAACAGCGGCTATCAAACAGTGGGCTCGAGTGTTGGTGTTTCCTACTTTCACAAAATGATTATTCAGACAATATAGAATAATTTGGATGTTTTCACATAAATCCTGTCGGAAAATGTATACTTCATTAATTTACAGCTTATTTCATGAAAGGATAAGGATATATTTATTATTTTCGTTATAACTTTGACACATGTCATTGTAAAAGTATTGCCAACGTCAAAATTCCCCTTATTCTATTAAAAATTGTCTACCAAAAAAATATTTTACAGCGCTGTAGTTGATAAGAAACTCCCGCTTTGCGGTCGTTTCTCAAACCACGCTGAAAATATCACTTTATCGCATTCGATTCCAGAAATAAATGTGTAATTTTAACTTGACAATTTGCTTTTCAAAATTGGAAAGTATGCAAGCCACCTTTTGGGGACTTCTGTCAATCTTTCGTCCTTGTCGGTCGGTAATCCCGTCCTTGTTCTACAGTCCAAAGTCCGCTCGTGAATCACGGAGTTGCCACGAGCCCGGCCGACACCTGCCGTGGACTTTGTACCCAATACGCTAAATATATCAATGTATGTGTTGGAAAGAGAGGTGTGTCATGCCTACGTCAGAAAAAGATGGGCTGTGTGCTAAGAGATGAAAATTTATTGAGAAATGTATTAATTTTGAGAGCATGATGAAATTTTAAACCAATTCTTTTAATGAAATCTGCAGACTTTGTAAAAATTATTCAACTGTTTCGACTATGAATTTATGGTGATTAAACAATTGAAACTAGACAGAATTATTAAAAACTTGAATAACACTCTTTTGTTTTCCAAGTTTTTATCATTTTACGTCAATAATACAATTTCGTTTTTCAAGGCAAATTTTTCACTGCTGTACAAAGTCCAAAGTACAATATACGTGAAAATTGATTGAAATTGTTCTCTAAATTGTTGAAATTATGAACAATTTAGATAAAACAGTAAGAAGGAGCATAAAAATAGAGATTTTTCAATATTTTTATTCCAAATTTTTCAATAATTGTTCCGGAAAATGTTGTATACAATTTTTACATTGCTATTAATTTTACAATTGAGTATCTTTTGTTTCAATGTATGTTGGAAAATCAGCTGCGGTGTAACAAAGAAGCATTCAAAACAATTGAAAAACAAGTACCTTTGTTCTCAATATATCTAACAAAACTTTATTGATTTGAGATTATTGTTAATATTGTTATTACATTGTTAAATATTTGTTTTTGTAGACTTTTCAATGTGCAATCCGAATACTGTTGAACATTTTTAATTTTGAAGCAACCTGCGCCACAATAACGCTTAACTGGTGGCCCTTTATATGGAAAAATGTAATATAATCAAGAATTTATTGTTTTATCACTGAAAATTAAATTGTATGAAACAGAATAGGTACAAAAGGAAGCAAAATTATTGAAAAAACAATTGAAAGCGTTCAGAACGAAAAACAATACATTTTTAGACAATAATAAATAAACTCTACTTTTTTAAAAACTGGAATTTAGTTATTTGACAACTGTCATTTAATTCGATATTTTATAAATATTTATTACAAGTTTGAGAAATAATGCGGGCAATATTTTAATTATAATAAGTAATAATAGTGTGAGCGCAAATTTTAATAACATTTTCATCAACATAAGTACTCATTTAAATATAATTATTTAATTTTGACAGTTAAAGAGGACAACTTTATTCGACATAATTTTTTGTTTTGTGATTTTGAGGCAACCTGCCTTGCAGTAAAGTTTAACTGGTTTATATTTAAAAATTTGATAAATTGAAGAATTGAAACGGTATAAAAGAAGAAAATTTTAATTGAAATTGATTTAAAAAACAATTAAAAGAATATCTTTTTCGCAATAATTACTCGTGAATATTTTTTATAGAATTATTGATTATTTGACCCAATTTCTGAAGATGTATTTTTCGTTCGGCACAAAACCTTGACTATTTGTGCCATCCTACAGGATGTCCCAATTTTTTTATTTGTCCTTCCTTTATTTGTCTCACTCCAACAAACAAATTCGTAACGTCCTTGACTAATTGATTATTTTTTTCATTTGTCATATCTTTATGATTTAAAATAGGGTCAAAGAACGACACAATATTAATTAAATTTGTATAAGTAGTAAAAATGGTTTTCCAGACCCGTTTTCTGTTATTATTTCGCGTTTTTAATCTGATGTATTGTATGACGCATTTTCTTCCTATTTCTGCGTTCTAGTCTTTCTGCAATTCTGCACAATATTTTATTACTTGATTTGCATCCTGAGAAAATGATGTGATCTTTTTTCTTTGTAAGCAGAATTTAATCTCGTTTTTCCTGCTACATAAAGTAAAACGCATTACTTTAGGTCATGAACAAAACAGTATCAATTGTTTTTGTGATTATTTTGTTTTTATTACATTCTGCGATAGTCCAATTGTTTCTTAATTTTGAAAACAATTTTCAATTGTTTTTTTTTTTGCGTATGTAACTGCAATAAATTATACATCACTTTTCCCGTTAGCTGGTCGTTTTCCAGCACGGAAAAATAACGCCTCTAACAGAGTAGTACTTTAAATAATTACGTAGAAACGTTTCGCAAATATGTTGTACTTTTTAGCATTTAAAAATTATTATGACCTTTTCGGGCAGCACAAACGTGCAAAACCAGCTATAAAAAATTAAATATCAACGAACTTTACTTGAAAATGTGACATCCAATCTAAAAATTTCTTTTTTTTTCAGGTTTGTGAAAATTTGGGCATCAGCAACGAGAGCGACTACTTCGGATTAAAATACGTCGGCTCCAAAAATGAAGAACTTTGGCTAAACCTCCGAAATCCAATTCACAACGTCAATCCTCTTAGATTCAGCCTTCGTGTAAAATTCTGGGTTCCGCCACATCTTTTGCTCCAGGAGTCCACTCGTCATCAGTTTTACCTGCACGCTCGGCTGGATTTAGTGGAACATCGTTTGATAGCTCCAGATTGGCAAACTGCTGCAAAATTCATTGCACTTATCGCTCAAGCTGAAACGGGGGACTATGATCCGATTCGACCACCGCATAATGTTTATAGTCAATATGGGGGAATTTCGGCACCAGACGAAGCCGGGAAACCGGCTGATTTTATGCATAGGGTTGTGCAAGAACACAGAGAGTGCAGGGTAAGTCAAAATACTTGATTCAGTAATTAATTTTGAGCTAAAACAGAACTAGAAATAAAATAAATTCACAGCAATTTCAATTCATGTCTGAAGGTTGTCAAAATTTATTAAATATCAAATAAACTTTTTAATTTATACTGTCCTTCACGCCCCGAATTATGACTAAAGTAGTTTACGGACCTAAATGAAGTTTGCTGCGTATCTGACGTAACCATAGTTACCGGACCTAACTGAAGTTTGCTGCAAATCTGACTTAACCGTAGTTACCGGACCTAACTGAAGTTTGCTGCGAATTTGACAGATAGATAAAAAGCTTGTTTTAGGTACGTTTCCTGTAGGTTTTTTTCCCGTACTTTATTACGCTCATTTTTCGGTATCTGTCAGATTCGTAGCCAACTTCGGCTTCGTCCGTTCACACTTTTTTAAAACAGATATTGTGAGTGGTGATATTGTTATTAATTTTTAATTTTTCTTTCAGGGAATGAAACAAACAAGCGCAGAATATTGGCTCCTAAAACATGTATCCAACCTGGAAAATTTTGGGGAAGAAATATTCCCAGGAAAACCACCCTTAGGAGTTGGACCTCATGGAATCTGCGTTTATCATAACGAAGGGGAAAAACAAACGTAAGCATGCCCTTTTAATATATTTAAATCAAAAATTATATGCAAGAAATTTTTAACAAAAGATTACGCGTCATAAATAAAATAACCAAAAAGTATTCAACTTTGATCTTAGATATCAAAATTTTTGTTGACTTATCAGTAAATGGACAATTATTTTCTCAAAATGCGTCAAGATAGCAAATTAAAGTTATTTTTAATTTCAGGATCCCTTACACTGCGATTCAGTCAGCCAGCAGTCACAAGCGGGTCTTCCGCCTTGAGTATCTCAACATGGATGACCAACCATCAGTAATGGAAGTAAAATTAGATTCTCGGGAATCCGCCAGCGGCTTATACCGCGCTATAACCGAAAAGCATGCTTTTTACAGCTGCGAAACGGTTCGTAGCGCTGTTACGAAGCAGTTTATTCGAGATTTGAAGGGAACTATTGTTAGTATCTTCAACGAAGATTCAACTTTAGGAAAAAAATACGTCTTCGATATTCGAAGGACTTGTAGGGAGGTTTATGACAATGCGAGAAGAGCGCTGTATCAAGGAGCGGCTAGTGAAGGAGTTACTGACTGTATTGATGTTGAGGGAATGCAAAATATGGGGAGCGGGTATTCGTCGGACGAGAATGACTGCAAGGTGAGAAAACGTTTGCTTCTACTTGTGAATAAATTTTTTAATTTAATTTCATTTCAGGAATCTCAAAAGTTGGCGCGATTTTACCGTGACGCAATGACTTGCAAAATTTGCATGGACCACACCATTAACACTGCATTTTTGCCATGTGCTCACGTATTGGCATGCAACGAATGCGCTGCTCGATGTGACCGCTGCCCACTTTGCAGAGCCGATATAACACAAGCACAACGGATTTTCTTACCCACCGAATTCTGTGACACGATTGAAGCACACTAACATTAAGAAGAAACACTGCAGAAAGAAGTTGACTTGAAAATTAAACAAAATCGAAAAGAAAACTTTATAAACAAGCAGCTAAAATCACCAAAATAAATACCGAATAATAAAATAATTCTTGATCAGTAGATGAAACATTTAAATGAGAAAACATTGAAGCAATAATAAAAAATTAACAAAATAATAGAAAAGTGCAATTAAAAATAAATGTTTGAATCGACCAATAATTAAAAAATTAAAATGATGGATAAAATAGAGAGCTTGTCTAAATGAACCTGAAAAAATCGTGGTACAAACAATATTTTAAAAACAATTAAGTGAACTAAAAGATCTAAAGCAGTGAATAAAAGACGCTGTGTTCAATCTTCTGCTGCAGTTGTGATATGCGTTATCATTATTTATTTATTTTGTTAGTCTCTGTGAAATTAGAACCCACAGCCCGCGTTGTGAAATATTTTGTTAGAATTTTGAAAATTAGGGGATTTTGTGACTGATTTGGGATTAAGAAAAATCAGTGTGTGAACTACAAAGTGTAGCGAGACGTCATATTGAGGTCTCTGTTTAATTTTGTACTAATAGTATTTGCTCTCGATGCAAAAATGTGAAGTTATTTTTAGTTTTTTTGTGATTTATTCTTATCATGTTGTAATGATTTCACAGTATTTTTTGGTCTGAATTTTGCTCGTTAATTAAAGTTAAATGAGCTAAATTATTACTAAAAAGTACAAATTTTCACTTAAAATATGTTATTTAACGATATAGTCACTATCAATGCAAATAATTTAAGACTACTTTAAGTTTTCTACTAATTTAAGTTTTTTTGTGATAATAATTTCGAAGAGCAAAATTGTTAAAAATATCTTTCGACAGTTTCGACCCTAGTTTGAGGAAAGCTTTCCTATTGTATTCAAATCCACCGTCTGTATATGTTAGACTTTCATGTTATAAAAAACAAACTATGTGTTTCAAACTTGTATGTGTGGATGATTTTTAAGTATTTACAAGTATTTTATTAGTATTACAAAGATATTTTAATAACTATATATGTTATCTGTGACCTTAATAATAAAACAAGTGCTCTAAACAAGAAATTCTGTCTTTTTTGTCTTCTAATACCCTAAATAAAATAATAATTGATGTTTTTGAAGAGAATCTTCTTTTACATCAGTTGAAAAGTCCATAAAAACTAAGAGTACACGTAGTTTGACGGCTGAGGAAATATCAATCAATCAACCAAATGCAATATAAGTGTCTGCCTCACTGGTAACGGATAAGAAATGTCAAAATATTCTTTGTTTCCCGATTTTCACGTATAATTTTTATGTTTATATTACTGTTAAATAACGGCTTAATTAACATAAATGCATTTTTATACAAACACTATTAAAAGTACGACTTTTAATGGTTGTTTAGCGTATTAAAAATAACAATTTATGACATTGTTATCACTTTTAACACGTTGCCATTGACGACGTGTTAAAAGTGATTCACTTTTAACACGTTACCATTGCCGACGTGTTAAAAGTGTTTCACTTTTAACACTAATATATAATGTTTGCTTAATCTTGATTGTTCTTTATTTTCAACATAGTTTTTACATACAGAGTAATTCGACCATAACGTTGACGATTTCTACAACTTGGATTCCTCCTCAAAGTACGCCAAAAAAACAGTCTCATAATATATACTAGAAACATTTTATACTCGCATCATTTCAAAAAACGTCCGTAGGTGATCTCGTACTGTTGCCTCGACTTCGAAGGTAATAGATAATGAACAGTTCTAGTAGCTGCTCCATCAATTTAAGCTGGAATTAATTTATATTCTTGACTATCCATTTCATTCAAAATATCTGTCAAATTGTGTAAATAACAACAAAACATTGGTTGCTATCAAAGAGTACGTGGTTGCTATATAAATGACAGTTCATCTAATATGTCATAATTTGTATGAATTTTTACCAATTTTGCATTATTATCACTAACAATAGTGTTTGTATAAAAAATAGTGTATGAAATACGTGTTCAAAGTGATTTTATTTTGTTCCAAAGGTTACGCCACTCCGCTGCGCGTCGTGTCCTAAACTTCCTTTGTCACAAAATAAAATGACACTTTTAACACTTATATCATAAATAACTATTATATACTGAGAAAAAGAAGTTTGTTGTAGTTGGCAATCAATATGAATATAAATTAAATGTTTTTCAATTTTTGAAATTTTAGTGTAGCTGGCGCAGCCTGTTGATTATGCTGAAAGTTAAGTTTTCGATTACACGGTTGGCAGCTTTGTTGAATTTTAATTTTACTAACGTTGGCAGAACTCGGCTGATTTACATCCTAAAATGGCCGACGTTTCGACAGCCGTCTATGAATGAATACATTTTTAATTAAATTTTTTTCAATTTGTATTTTTTATAAATATCCAGCAAGTTAAACGTGTATATAATTTATTTGTAGATGTACATAGTGAAGTGACGTGTAAATATGTGCCGTTTGTATAGTAAATTTGTTGTAATAACGATTATTGGTCGTATCGCATAGTCCAGAAGATAAGAATTTGTGTACGCAAATGATGTATTTTTAATGCTTGTCGATAAGTTTTGCATTTCCATGGGTGTTGTACGGAAATTATAGCGACGCATGTAAGTGATTATGACTCTTAGGTATCGAACACACCCTTCACAATTTTGCTATTGCATAAACCTTTGCACAAAGTGCCGTTGTGCATTTCGAAATCGTGTAATTTCACTATTACACAAACCAGCATATTCGAGTTTCGTAACTGAAAACTTATCAATGTACGGATTTTCACTGAAAAACCCACACTTTGCTTTCAAGAGTTTGAAATAGAAAAATATTATTTGCTAGCGATAAATAAAACACCGGAGCCGTATAAATCTGCTAAATTTGTTTGTAAATCTTATCTGACATGCTTGTATAACTAAATTTTATATTTAGCATACGATGTTGTACATTTTGCAAAGAGTTGATGACCCGATTCGTTGCCATCTGTTAGCTTCGAACGTTAAAACGAAAAAAATATTGCCGAAAAACTGCCAATTACTTTTTCATTCCGCTCGGAAGTAATCTATAACTTTGATTAGATACTTTCTATTTGTAACCTCTAAAAGTGCCACCACAATTGTTTCGTTTTATTTACCCTTCGACACGTGGATTTCCTATGACCGGCGGTTCAAGAATTGACTTTTTTGGTCAATAGAACGTGTTCCATTTTTCATATATTTTATGCTTTTATTGATTCGACAGTTCTTATCAATAACATGTGAATTTATTAGACCTATATTTTATACTTTAAAGAGAGATGTTCAGATGTTTTTTCGATATCTGACAGCAAAATTAATTCAAGTTCTGCCCTAATATAAGTTTGAAGAAAAATCTTTCACATCCAGAAGTGTTTTAAAATAAAAATTGTAAAATATTTCGCCCACCGGTCCACTTGTGGCGTCAGAAGTTTTTATTGCTATCAACAATCAACGGAAAATAATTTACTGTGTAGTTTTTCTCGTTTCCGAACCGTTTTTGTAGTCATAGAAATGGACAAATAATTTAGTTTTCTATTTAAATAATATTTACACTCAGTTGATTCATACGTGTTTTGTTGATTCATATTTTGCATTGTTATAAAATTTATTACTGTGCCATTTTATTGATGGCGATATTTACTAATATAATATTTTGTTTGCTTGTTATTGTTGATATTGCTCTCAGTTCAAATTAAATTCTCAAAGTTGAGCTAGAAATTTAAACTGGCCGATAAATTAATCGATCTTTTCGTGCACATTAAATTTTATTCACAACGGAAGATTCTTACGAAATATTTAATTAAGAGTTCTTACGGAGGAAATATCTGCTAGCTTAATTTAAATAAATGTACTTTATATTGCAATATTTATTTTATATTTTTGTTTTAGCCATACGATGGATAAAGTCTACGTAAAAAATGAAATCCACGATTCTCTGAAGCCATCCTCCCCTCTGGAAATTTGCTTTGTTTGCGGCAACCAGGGCCACCCGGAGCACTACTGGTTGCGAATCAAACCATCTTCATCGTCTCCTAAAGAGCCCTATTTTCCATTTTTGGAATCGCATGAGCCTCCTTCCGGTTACGCTCACACAAAGAATGACGTAGCAGTGAGATCATGTTTTTTGTGTTACTCATTGTTGATTCAACAATGGGACTGCTACGAAAGAGCAGCGAGGCCCCATTCGGAAAGACTTTATTGGTTGAAAAGAGTTGATAATGGGCCATATACAGGTGCCGAGATGGGAATGCAAGGAGAGTATGCAGCTCAAGTTTTGGGGTTGAATATGGAAAGGACGGAGCATAGAGATCATAGGACGGAACATAGAGTTGAGCAAAGGGCGGAGCACCGGGTGGAACAGAGAGCTGAAAGACAGAGGGAAGAACGGGTTAGGGCTTCGCCCCGACCCTCAGCACAGGTAAACTTGAAATAATATTTAAAATATTCAATGAATTGCGATAATTCGTATTATGATCGGAACTAATTGTTTTTTGATTATTTTGCATGTCATCGCGTTCGTTTCGCAGCCTTGTCTTATTGTAATTGTGTGCCTAATTTTAAGTACTTTAAACTAGAGTAATGTATGACCCAAACGAGCTACGGGCTAATATTTCCTTCTCGAAGATGGGCGGAGCTTTATATGCTTAGAAAATGGATAAACAGGCTTTAATTTGGTTGCAGGCTCTTGCGGAGTTGAATTATTAGGGAGCGCGCTTACGCAAACCGTAAGTCGAAAAGGAAGTGAAGTTTACAAACAAATCTAAAATTGTTTAATCGACTGTAGCTTGCTCAAGCGTAAAAACTTACAGTTGCATAGGGTTGGGCCTCAAAATTATGGGCCAGAAACTTTAGTTTCTTGAGATTCTGACGTCTGGTAAGAAATCGTGCAATACTAGTGCTGTCTTTTCATGTCGTTGCGTCAGCGGAATGAGTGAGACTTTTCAACAAACTAAAATAAAAACATGGGGCGCATTTGGAATATTTTTTTGGTAAGCTTGTAAACACATTTTTCTTGATTAGTCGCATTTAATAACACAGTCGTTATACAAGCTTTTATGCGCCTCACGTTTTTATTTTAGTCTGTTAAATGCAGCGACAGAAAGTCCGACTGCACGATTTCTTACCAGAAGTCAGAATTTCAAGAAGGTCCAGGATTGTGTCCTATTTTCTATTTTAGGTACAGCTAATGATTTAAAATGAAACCGTTTGACTTAAAAGTTCTTGTACCTATTTTTATTTTCTCAATGCATCTTTGTTGCATGGTCTCCTGTCAATCAAGCTCCTCAATACGTAGCCCTTCTCGAAGAGGTTACTAGTAACCGTTAAAGAGACCCTTGTTACCAAGTTGGAATTATTATTTTGTTGTTAAGAAAGCTATCGGAAGATTTGAATCAATAAATTGTAGGGCAGCAGTTAAACGAAAAAATATTGGAACACTAGGAAAAATCGTCAGATAATCCTTTACTTGACAAATTATTATTATATACACAACCTAAATTCTTTGAACCGCATATAATCGGACAGCATAAGAAAAACAGTAATTCAGCCTAAAAAATAGCAAAATAAATTCTAATCTAAAATACAAATTACCGTGGCTAATGTATCGTTCAGTTTTTTGAACTTAACTTTATAATGTTTGCCAAATAGAATTGAAAAAAACAATAACAAATTCAATAACCTTAATTTAATTTTAAAAAATCAATTAATTTTTTTCAACCGAAGGCAATTTTTCATTTCTCAGGTACCGGACTTTCCTTTTAGGTTATATTATTTTTCGCCGGAAAAAATTGCCAAAATTAGGAACAAATATTTTTTGTTGCTTTTGTAAATTTAAATTAATTATTATACCAATTTTTTTATTATTTACTGTGTCATCGATACAACAATAAAATTCCCACAATAATATTTTCTAGAATTCCAATCATTTTAGTAATTAGCCACTAAGGTGGCATTTCAATCTGTGTATAATTATAAAATTAGAAATTGAATGTATAATAGTTTTTCGCCACGTTTTTAGCGTTTAATAATGAGTTAGCTCAAACGAATAGTTAAATATCATTCTCCTTGAAATATGAAATAAAATTTGCGAGGTAATCAATTTGTTTCATTCAGCAGTAAAAGCAACTGATGTGAAGAGAACTGTGAAAAAAGTTTAATTTTGCTTTCATCTTTTAGTAATTGTTGTTAATTAATATAAAACAGATTTATAAATTGAAAATTTGAATACATTTTAGGAAATAAAAGTCATGACATAATTAATGATTTTCATATAACTATTAAATGATATCGAAAGTTTATGATTCATGTTTTTATATATTTATAGATATCAAGTATTATTAATATATTGTAAACATTGGTATAAACTTCATATAAAAAATTGTACAAAATATTCATGGAAATTTACAACATTTTTTTTAATTTTTCGGCAACATTTGTGGTATCCCACACTGTAAAATACTTTGTTTACAAAGCTCTAGCTAATAAGAAACTCCCGCTTCGCGGTCGTTTCTCAAAGGATTTAATCGCGCTGTAAAATATTATGAATTCGATTATAAATAACTATTTATTTCTATATATTTGACGTGTGAAAAGTCTCTAAATTGGAAGTCCGTTTCGTGTCGCAGCTCAAAAACTATTGATTTTATTGATTTTATAGAAAATAAAAAACATTACGTGATAATTAAAAAAATGGAAGAATCATCTAGATGATGAAAGCGCATTTTTGACAGCTCATGAATGCTTGTTACTTCAGAGATTTCGCAAATGACCATCTCTCACAATTACTGAGCTTGAAATCAAGCAGTTTGGGCAAACTTACGAAACAGCAGCTTCCATTTAGTACTAGTTTCAAGTTGACTATTTGATAGGTACATAATTTATGCATGTACAAACTCAGAAATACCTTTTAATCTTCATTGTTTAGTTATTGACTGACGGGAGGGTCAAGTGCTGTACCTTAAAATGATAATTTGATCTTTATCAAAGCTATATAAAAAAAATACACCAAAAGTAAACAAATTTTCATCCAATAATAATAATTCATTCTAATAAGCTTCAAATTCGCGTCAAACAAGTCATTGAATGAATCCCGGACAGATTTGACAACTGTACATAATAATAGTGACACCGACGGCTAAAGTTGTAACTAAATTTTTATCTACTTTAATAAATTTTAGTTGCCATATCCCTAATGTCATATAGTTCTATGGGCATTGTTTCACTTGAAACAAGTAATTGAATAATTTAATCTTCCACAATCACTGAGCTTGAATTAAAGCAATTTGTGCAAACCTACGAAATAGCAGCTTTCATTTAGTACCAGTTTCAAGTCTGTAAACAGTATAGTTGCTGAGAACTCAGCGTCACGCCAGCCAGACAGCCAAAGTGAATATAATAGCGCTTTTTTTCAAAAAATGCGCAAAAAATTTATTTCACCTAGCGAGGATTGTGGCAATTTTCAGGCAATATTACTTTTGATGCAGTGATGCTGTATATAAGATGTTTTAGAAAACGGAAGAGAGCCAGGCGTGTCAATTATGGCGCCAGTTCATCTGTCACGGCGGCGACTATGAAAGTAAATAATAAAATCGCTTCTGCGATAAATTTTGTACGATTATTGCGGATGTATTCATGTCATTTGTCCGCATTCGCGATGTAGGCACACCCGCTTTTGTTCTAAAACGTGAAAGCTAATTTTTACAACTTGCATTTTTAGTCAGTAGTGCTTTAACTGTAATATTTCAATTACAAAAAAATAAAAATAGATTATTAGATGGGCACAGCTGATTATTTTTAAACCTGATATTTCTGCTGGTAAACATCAGAAATAAGATTATGAAACTGTGCAAATGACCTCAAACAAGATAAATGCTTATTGTTTAGAAAAAATATTTACATCTTCAAGGAAGCATGTTTGAAATTTTCGAAATTTCGTACCAGTTTATTAGAGAAATATCAAATTAAGTTAAATGGTCATAGGTTAAATTGACTACTAGGAGGCCAAAAGGTGATAATTTTTTCTGTTTCGTGTCAGTAATTTAATCCATCCGATACAAGTTCAAAATAAAGGGGTCAAGTAGTATCAATATTATTTAAATATAATTGTAAAAAATGTTAATAAAATCTTATCACACTTTGACAAAATATTAGTCAGTCTTTGCAATTCAAGAATAAATGCTGCGTCAATTTGTTTATTTATTATTTTGGTTTCAATTTTCTGTTTGTTTTAGGCTCCAGTGGAAGAATCAACTCCGGAATCAGCGCTGGATCTTCGCCCTACACGTGAATCCCCTCTTTCATCCCAAATACCAAATTACAATCAAAATTCTAATAGTTCTGGAGGTACAGACATCTTGGATCTTTCCATGCCAGATAAAAACTCTTTAACAGAAGTTTGCTACGTGTGTGGAGACGAATATAAAAGAGGTTCCTTGCAATTTATTGCTGCTAAACAACTTCCAGATGCTGGAGCCCAACATCCTTTCTTCCCAAGTTTGATGTTGCATCCTCGACCGGGAAGAAGTCGACCGATGGATTCACTAGGACGTGTTCAAGCCTGCGTGGCGTGCCAAAATCATCTTTTAAAACAGTGGCAAACTTATTCTTCGCAAGGTGTGCCCCACGGAGAGCGGAATTACGCTCTGAGAAAAAGACAAGCGCCTGCAATAGATACTACAACTTTCATTTGTTATACTTGTGCGTTAGAATATCCTTCAAGTAGTATAAGACTGTTGTATTGCTGTCCTAATCCAGAAAAGGAGGCTTATTTTCCGTTTATACAAAGTTTAAAGCCTCCTCCGGGAGCTAGCCCCATTAGTCCTCAAGGAATGGTGCAAGTTTGTTCAATTTGTTATAAATCTATTCCTCAGAAACAACAAGTTTTCGGTGGTGATGCAAACATACTTAACAATCACGTTTCAATTAATGATATTCAAAATCATAATAGCAGTTCGCGACCGGGTACAGTCAAATCTCCGGCCAATTCAGCCTGCTCGGATATCCGGTTTAAACCTTATGAAATTGGCAAGTCTACCTCAGTGGCAAATAAAAAGAAAGTGCAAGAAATTCGGTCATCTTCAAGAACTTCTTCGCCTGCACCGAATTCGGAGCTTAATGGCCAGGGAACGAACGGACAAAATTATCGATGTTATATTTGTGCGGGTCTGTTTCAACGAACTCATATGGAATGGTTAAGTACGAGTGCGGAAGGAATGAACTCTCATGCTATGCATTTTCCGTGTTTGAGGAATGTGGCAAGGACGTCGGAAAACGCGTGTATGGATTCTCATGGACGTGTGTTGGCTTGCACGAGATGTGTGAATCATCTGGCGCAGCAGTGGGAGAGTATGGAGGCGGAACGAGTCCCACTTGAACGAAGAAGGTAAAATTTAAATTCTTTCCACTACTAGTCAGTAAAATTCTTTTCTATTTACTTAAAAATCACCGCCAAATTTTGCAGATACATTCTTTGTTAACTAGCGCTTCCCACTACGATATTTTCGTGTGATGTTCATGCGTGGCTTATTTAATAAAAATTAAAAACCAATGAGCTGACAAAAGTGACATTCGTCAATAACAATTTTATTATAAATGTGAACTTTGATCAAAGACAGAGTTAAAACTAATTTTACTATAAATTAGACAACAAAAGCTTTTTTTTTAATATTTGATTTACCATACTTACGATTAATAATTTCAAATTTATGAGATTTGAATGTGACAGATTTTGTTGTGATAATCCGCTCCCAATATCGGCTTGATTGAGACTAGAGAACATTTTTTTAGTTTAATTACCTGTAAAATGCATGTTGCAATCATTATTTACTTGATTTTCATATTTAAAATAGTCAAAAATTGGTTATTGTTGGTTATTTGTGATTTGTGCAATTGACATTTACTGTTCTTTATGTAACATTTCATTAAGGACTAAAATCGCGCATTAAAAAGTCATTGAGCATACTCCGTATAGACAGTACAACTGCATTAATAATACGAAACGCGACACTAGCGAACGCTGGTGATGAGTAGGAAAATCAATTGTTGTCCACTATTATAACCATGGATGCGAGCCCGTAAATTAGATTATCAGTGGATATTTTGACATTTACGTTAAAAACGGTTGGGCCACGATTTAAATTTTGTAGTTGGTCGTAATACAAATAAAATTCATTATTATAAGTAAATTTGAGGAGTTTGAGTGTTAAAATTTGTGTATATCAATTTTAATTGATTCAGTAAGTAGAGAGTGGAAGAAAGAAAAGATAATTGATCATTTCGACTATTTAATGAATAAATAACCAGGATTGGAATGATAATAATTGTTGAAATAATACCAATAAAATATTATTTTTAATTTTAGATATGATGTTCCATCTACCCAAGAGACCGGCAGCAGCAACGGAGAGCGCGCTATACCTACACCACCTTCAACAGCTAGCGAAAGAACCCTAGCTTCGAATCCGGGCTGCAGTAGCATCTACTGCTTCCTTTGCGGTCTCCATTCCGACCTCACTCTTGCTAGGGTCCTCTACGGTCGACCACAGGGCCGTAATGCGCCGTTTTTTCCTGCCTTGTTGAAACATATTTCGCCGCCAAATGCTGAACAATTAAGAGAAGATGGCTCAGCGCTCGTCTGTACATTCTGTTATCATAGTGTGTTGAATCAGTGGAGGAGGTACGAATCGCAGGGATCGACTTCCAATCCTCCCACGCCAGCCGATAGGAGGGAATATAATACACATGATTATTGTTGCTACGTGTGTGGCATAATGACCTATAGGAAAAGAGTACGGGCATTGTTAATCAAGGTAACAATAGAATACTAAACATGTCACAGATGATAATCTTCTCTAAGTAGAGTACTTTCTTTGTTTCTTTATTCACAAAATTTGTGGACAATTTTCATTTATGTGTAACAGTTTTATTTTTCTCAACTTTCTATTTTTAAAAGTCATTTCCTTAACTTTATATCTGATTCAACTTTTAAATTAAAACTCACAGAGGTGAGTCAATCACAAAACTTTTTGATGTCAGAACGAATTTTAATTAACTTGCATGAAATCATTATAAAATGCTCAATTGTTGTACATTTTCTATTTCCTTTAGGATTTTCCATTTTTGCGGTTTCACCCTCAACCAGAACGTTCTCTTCTATTAGAAAATGGCGATTTTGCTGTAGTTTGCCTCGATTGTTACGAAACCCTTCGAACACAATCTTTAGAATATGAAAGATGGGGCCTTCCAGTCGACAAACGACAATACAACTGGATAACGCAGCCCCCTCCACCGGAAGACAGCCCTGAAGCCACCGTTGCAAGACTTCCAAGCGGACAGCGCAGTGAAAAAGTGGTAAGAGAAATTTTCTTATAAAACTTAATCTACTTGTGTGTATTATTTAAAATGCATATTTTTAGAGATCTACAATGTGTCCCAAACAGACTAGAATAGCATAGGTATTTTTCTTATTATTAAATTTGGAATGGTTTACGAATTTACTAGGCAAAACAATGATTACGTTTGAAATAATTATAAATTGAAAGGATTCCTGAATGTCTGAACGTCGACTAAAAGCAACTGAGAGTTACAACGTTCAAGTTGAATTGTAGTCGTTTTTAAGTGCATTATTTTAAGTTTTTGGCTTTGTAGATGAAAGTTGGGTCCATAATTATGACCCAAGAACAAAGAAACAGTTGAAAAAGTGGAAGTCTGCAGGCCTAATTCGTTCCAAGATATTTGGCGTACAAAAATCAACAAGAAACGTACCTGCTCATATTTTTTGGGACAAAAAATGGTACTTTCTATGGCTTATTCACAACAAGATGGAACAGTGATTGTAAAATTGTCCAATCTAATCAAAATATGAAAAATTATTAGCTGGAAGGATTCCTGAATGTCTGAACGTCGACTAAAAGCAACTAAGAGTCACAACGTTCAAGTTGAATTGTAGTCGTTTCTAAGTGGATTATTTTAAGTTTTTGGCATTGTAGATGAAATTTGGGTTACATAATTATGACCCAAGAATAAATAAACAGTTGAATCAGTGGAAGTCTGCAGACTTAATTCGTTCCAAGATATTTGGCGTACAAAAATCAACAGGAAAAGTTCTTGCTCATATTTTTTGGGACAAAAAGTGGTACTTTCTATAGCTTATTTATAAAAAGGTGATACAGTGATTGTAAAATTGTCCATTCAAATCAAAATATAAAAAATTTTTAACTGAAAGAATTCCTGACTGTCTGAATGTCGACTAAAAGCAACTGAGGTCACAACGTTCAAGTTGAATTGTACTCGTTTTTAAGTGGATTATTTCAAGTTTTTGGCTTTGTAGATGAAATTTAGGTCCATAATTATGTCCCAAGAATAAATAAACAGTTGAATCAGTGAAAGTCTGCAGACTTAATTCGTTCCAAGATATTTGGCGTACAAAAATCAACAGGAAACGTTCTTCTTCTTCTTGCTCATATTGTTTGGGACAAAAAGTGGTACTTTCTATACATTATTCACAACAAGATGGAACAGTGATTGTAAAATTTTCCACTCTAATCAAAATATGTAAAATTATTAGCTGGAAGGATTCCTGAATGTCTGAACGTCGACTAAAAGCAACAGAGTCACAACGTTTAAGTTGAATTGTAGTCGTTTCTAAGTGGATTATTTTAAGTTTTTGGCATTGTAGATGAAATTTGGGTCCATAATTATGACCCAAGAATAAATAAACAGTTGAATCAGTGGAAGTCTGCAGACTTAATTCGTTCCAAGATATTTGGCGTACAAAAATCAACAGGAAAAGTTCTTGCTTATATTTTTTGGGACAAAAAGTGGTACTTTCTATAGCTTATTTATAACAAGATGGAACAGTGATCGTAAAATTGTCCATTCTAATCAAAATATGGAAAATTATTAGCTGGAAGGATTCCTGAATGTCTGAACGTCGACTAAAAGCAACTGAGAGTCACAACGTTCAAGTTGAATTGTAGTCGTTTTTAAGTGGATTATTTTAAGTTTTTGGCTTTGTAGATGAAAGTTGGGTTCATAATTATGATCCAGGAACAAAGAAACAGTTGAAAAGTGGAAGCCTGCAGGTTTAATTCGGCCCAAGATATTTGGCGTACAAAAATCAACAAGAAAAGTTCTTGCTCATATTGTTTGGGACAAAAAATGATACTTTCTATACATTATTCACAACAAGATGGAACAGTGATTGTAAAATTTTCCACTCTAATCAAAATATGTAAAATTATTAGCTGGAAGGATTCCTGAATGTCTGAACGTCGACTAAAAGCAACAGAGTCACAACGTTTAAGTTGAATTGTAGTCGTTTCTAAGTGGATTATTTTAAGTTTTTGGCATTGTAGATGAAATTTGGGTCCATAATTATGACCCAAGAATAAATAAACAGTTGAATCAGTGGAAGTCTGCAGACTTAATTCGTTCCAAGATATTTGGCGTACAAAAATCAACAGGAAAAGTTCTTGCTTATATTTTTTGGGACAAAAAGTGGTACTTTCTATAGCTTATTTATAACAAGATGGAACAGTGATCGTAAAATTGTCCATTCTAATCAAAATATGGAAAATTATTAGCTGGAAGGATTCCTGAATGTCTGAACGTCGACTAAAAGCAACTGAGAGTCACAACGTTCAAGTTGAATTGTAGTCGTTTCTAAGTGGATTATTTTAAGTTTTTGGCATTGTAGACGAAATTTGGGTTACATAATTATGACCCAAGAATAAATAAACAGTTGAATCAGTGGAAGTCTGCAGACTTAATTCGTTCCAAGATATTTGGCGTACAAAAATCAACAGGAAAAGTTCTTGCTCATATTTTTTGGGACAAAAAGTGGTACTTTCTATAGCTTATTTATAAAAAGGTGGTACAGTGATTGTAAAATTGTCCATTCAAATCAAAATATAAAAAATTTTTAACTGAAAGAATTCCTGACTGTCTGAATGTCGACTAAAAGCAACTGAGGTCACAACGTTCAAGTTGAATTGTACTCGTTTTTAAGTGGATTATTTCAAGTTTTTGGCTTTGTAGATGAAATTTTGGTCCATAATTATGACCCAAGAATAAATAAACAGTTGAATCAGTGAAAGTCTGCAGACTTAATTCGTTCCAAGATATTTGGCGTACAAAAATCAACAGGAAACGTTCTTCTTCTTGCTCATATTGTTTGGGACAAAAAGTGGTACTTTCTATAGCTTATTTACAACAAGATGGAACAGTGATTGTAAAATTGTCCATTCTAATCAAAATATGAAAAATTATTAGCTGGAAGGATTCCTGAATGTCTGAACGTCGACTAAAAGCAACTGAGAGTCACAACGTTCAAGTTGAATTGTAGTCGTTTTTAAGTGGATTATTTTAAGTTTTTGGCTTTGTAGATGAAAGTTGGGTTCATAATTATGATCCAGGAACAAAGAAACAGTTGAAAAGTGGAAGCCTGCAGGTTTAATTCGGCCCAAGATATTTGGCGTACAAAAATCAACAAGAAAAGTTCTTGCTCATATTGTTTGGGACAAAAAATGATACTTTCTATAGCTTATTTACAACAAGATGGAGCAGTGATTGTAAAATTGTCCATTCTAATCAAAATATGAAAAATTATTAGCTGGAAGGATTCCTGAATGTCTGAACGTCGACTAAAAGCAACTGAGAGTCACAACGTTCAAGTTGAATTGTAGTCGGTTTTAAGTGAATTATTTCAAGTTTTTGGCTTTGTGGAAGAAAGTTGGGTCCATAATTATGACTCAAGAACAAAAAAACAGTTGAAAAAGTAGAAGTCTGCAGACTTTATTCGGCCCAAGATGTTTCGCGTACAGAAATCAACCGGAAAAATTCTTGCTTATATTTTTTTGGAACAAAAAAGAGTACTTTTTATGAATTACTTGCTGCAAGGCAAATTGATGCCTGTAGAATGATCCATTCTCATTTATGTATCAGAATATTATGAATTAAATGGATTCCTGAATGTCTGAATGCGAACCAAAAACGACTGGAAGTCAAAAAGTTCAAATTGATTTCTAATCGTTTTTAAGAAGATTATTTCAAGTTTTTGGCTTAAATGTTGACTAAGAATGAAAGTTGGGTCCATATTTATGACCCAAGAATAAAGAAACAGTTGAAAAAGTGGAAGCCTGCAGGCTCAATTCGGCCCAAGATGTTTCGCGTACAGAAATCAACAGGAAAAGTTCTTGCTTATATTTTTTCGGACAAAAAGTGGTACTTTCTATAGCTTATTTACAACAAAGTTGGAACAGTGATTGTAAAATTGTCCATTCTCATCAAAATATAAAAAAATTTATGTCTGAACATCGACTAAAAGCAACTGAGAGATACAAAGTCCAAGTTGAATTATAGCCATTTTCAAGTGGATTATTTCAAGTTTTTGGCTTAAATGTTGATTGTGAATGAAAGTTAGGCTCATAATTATGATCCAGGAACAAAGAAACAGTTCAAAAAGTGGAAGCCTGCAGACTTAATTCGGCCCAAGATGTTTCGCGTACAGAAATCAATCGGAAAAGTTTTTGCTTATATTTTTTTGCGACAAAAAGGAGTAGTTCTCCTAAATTACTTGCTACGAGGTAAATTAATGACTGTAGAATGGTCCAATCTAATTTATGTACGAGAAAATTATTAATTAAATGGATTCTGAATGTCTGAATGCCAGCCAAAGACGACTGAAAATCAAAACGTCCAAGTTGATTTGTAGGCGTTTTTAAGAGACTTCATCGAACTTTTTTTGATTAAATAGGGCTCAACATTATGATCCAGGAATAAAGAAACAGTTGAAAAATTTGAAATCCAAATATTTTCCGTAGAGAAATCAGGAAAAGTTCTTGTTCATATTTTTGGGATAAAATGGGTACTTTTTATAAATTATCAGTAATTGACTTGTAATTGTTTTCAAGAGAATCTATTCAAGTTTTTGGATCGATTTTTGACTATGGATGAAAATTGTGTCCATCATTATGATCCAAGGACGAAGGAACAATTGAAAAGTGGGCACCTGCATGCTTACCGGCCCACAAAAGATATCCATGCTATTCTAATTGGGACACACTGTATATGTGAAAGAAATTTTGGGTAAACCATTGCGTGAACATCCGGTTTGTATTAGGAATAATATGTTGGTTATTGCGTGTCAGAAAGTTTTCGATTAAAGATAAACAAATTTGTTTCGATAGAATTAATGCCGTGTTTGCATAGAAGTGTCCGACAAATGTTGAATAATAGCCTCATTTAAGGAGATGGTGCAATTTTTGTTTTTATAAAGAAAACATTTCATTTTTATTTGAAAAGAATTTAAATCAGGGCTGCTAGGCTCCACCCACTGTTGTAATTACTTCCTGAACAGAGTATAGGTACAAAATTTGAATTTCAATTAATTTTAGATTGATTTTTTGCTGCATAAATTGTTTTCTGATGACAATTTTATCTTTTCAGGTACCTCAGACCTTTGTAGCACGACCTGCCAGGAAGAATTGCTCTCCAAAAACACAGGAAAAGAAATCAAATAAAGCTGAGCCAAGTAAGTATTTTTTTTACAATTTTTAGAATTAATTTTGCCTCTTGTGATAACCAAAAAAAAGGAAAACTCTTAAAAATATTATTTATGCATTTATCGCGGTGTCGTTGCATTTTATTGTAACATTTTCGCTTCTCATGTTTAATTCAAACTGGTTCGAGTTGGACACATATCGTTTGAGCATTTTCCGTATGTATATCGTTTATCGCTGCTTGCAAACTTTGGCCAGGGGAATTTCTAACCGGAACACGTCCAAAACTGCGAAGAAGACGCAAAGTTTGAGGAGCAGTAAACGGAAACAGCATAAAATTGTTATTCCAGGCATCAAATTCTCAAACTCATAATCTTGTCAGCCCGATTCACACTAGGGCGTCTACTAAATAAGCACAATTTAATTGATTTTAAATGGCAGTTTAGGCGTTTCAAATTTAATTTAGTTTGCATCAAAATGCGCCCCGATTGTACGCCGTTAAATTGGGTTGTAAAGCTGCATTTTGGAACTTGCATTAAAAAGAATAAAATGGGCATAAATTTAAAATATTCTTGATGAAAATAAAAGTAGCGTCTCTGGGAATTCGGGCTTGTGGCGCGTCTACCCTTTATACTAAGGTTAGGGGTAAGAGACGCCAAGGGACGCTTTTTCAAGCGTCAGGGGTAGTTATAGGGGGTGCGAGCGCCACATCTCCGTACATGATTTCATTTCACCGCCCTCGCACTTCGACTACCGTAAACCGAAAACCGTCCAGCCAACATTGAAATCGCGCAGAGTGAGCTCGACCGTTGTGGGGATAACATCTGTCAATAAATGGGCTACATTTTATCGTAATATTAAATTGAAAGTGCTCACGCCCAGTGAAAAATATATTGCAAACATAACCTCTAAATTAAAAACAAATTAGTGAAAGTGACATTTAATACGAATAAATAAAATATTTCAAAACAAGAATGCAAAAAATAAAGTTAGCAATAATCAAATTAATAATTATATTTTTCCAATAATTAATTAAAAGTATTGCAATAATGTAGTAATTATTCTCAACAATCAAATTCTTTATTTTTGAAATTTTTGTGCAGTATTGATTGACAAAAAAGCGAGGTTATGTCATTGTTGACACATCTAATAATTTTTAAGTGAATGTACGTAGTGTTGATGACTGGTTGACGATTTGTTTTCGAGTATCGATCGTGATGACTTTTTTGCGCGTGGTTTAAGCAGTGCATTTAAAATTGTGATTGCGTTCGCTCCAGAGCAGTATGGATTTTCGAGCATCAAATTCGTACGCTTATCCGCCGCATTATTATTATCCTTTGGAAGGTAAAACACGCCAAAGTACCATTTATTATAGTATAATTAATTAGCATTAGTCTTGAATGTTTGGCAAGTTTATTAAAATAATAAAAATGACTAATGAATTGCCCATGTCCCAAATTATTCTAGAAGAAAAAAAATACTATTAGAGTTGGAAAGTGAAGAATTTCGTACAGAATTATCATGTATTTTTTAGAGTTTGTTGACGTTTCATAATTAAATTAAGTAGCTTTATTTTATACATTACTGGCAAAAAATTCACCCGAAACATTAAAGAGGATTATTATTAATCCGATTAGCTTCGTTCCACGTAAAGCTTTACAAAAGATTAAATATTGTTTGAGCATATGTACACTAGATGTTGGCAATGGTTTTTATTACTATATTATTTAAATTACGTTATTTCGTTCTGAATTATTCTAAAACTAATATTTAGTCAAGTCGGTAATCATACATCTACTGCTATATTCAAATATCTTCAAAGAAAATATGCAAATCTGATCCAAAAAAATAACTTAATGTATTCTAAAATCAGCATTTTTCTGCCTCGGGATAATACATCTATCTCCCCTTTTGGCGGCTGATTTATTCACGTGCCGTTTTCTTCTCCAAATGACAAAGATAAGCTGAAAAGAGATGAAAGATGCTTAAAGCCAGGGTGTGAGATTGATGTACCAAAAGAAGGCAAAAGATCAATTTAGAATTAAATGCTTTTTAATGAATAGCAAAAGAAGGGAAGCCTTAAAGCGAATAGATGGAAAACTTTAAAGTACAATTCACCAAAATTAAATAACTCATGTTACAAATAAGTAATTATTATTATTTTTCATTCATTCCGCATCGTTTGGATTTACGCATGCGGGATGTCTGCCTGTTTGTATACGTGTAGATAAACATCTGCCGATTGACTTTGCGTGATATATCCGGTACGACGGTTGCTGACTTCCGGTTTACCCACCCTTTGCCTCTTCTTGTGCTCCGGGGTGAAATGTTAGCTTTATACACAGAAAGAGATGGAAGTAGTGGCTAGACTGGGTAAATAAAAATAGAGAAAAAGAAACAAGATAAAGCAGTGTATCCAAAATTCTAGTAAAGGAGGACTCTAATTTTTTTTATTTGTCATTTTTACATACATAAATCTGCTGTATACTGCTGACCTTTTAAAGATTTGCTTTCTGGATGACATCAAAGAATTTGATCAAAACCGTATCGAGCAGCATTTGCTTTGTGGCTGTATTTCATGGTAACACTTTAACTCTATTGTTGACATAGTAAACACTTGCACATGTCAGGCCTTTGACGTACCCCTTTTATATGTTCTGTAATTATGGACATTAGGTTTGCTTGAGCAAATAGTTCATAGCATTCACTAAACAAAAATTATAGCAGAAAAAAATTTAAAAACCTACCGAAGATTTTTTTAAATGGAACACGAGACCACATTTTTATTTTTTACTGTAATATTAAGTCGTAAAACGCGAAAATGGCAGTTAGAAGTTGTTAAAAATAGTGTTTCCTTTAGTAAATTGTTATTAGAAAGCTAAATATAAACAATGATTATTTATTTGTATTTAAGTGTTCACATTTATCAAGTTTATAAAAATATCGCAGTAGTTCAGTTCATCTTATGTTTTTTTGGAATAATAATTGAATATGGTGATCTGTCAAAAAGTATTTTTGCTCTGTAAGCATTGCATATTATTTACGAAATAAATAAATCAATTGTACAGCCTTAATCAAGCGTAATTTATTCCAAAAGAAGCTAAAACTTAACAGAAATCATTAAAACAAACATCTTTTCTTAAAAAAATTTATTTGGAGCCCCAGTTTTTTTGTTTATCGAAAAATCATCATTACTCTCTGATTTTAAGGAATATTTAAAAAAATATAATAACTCAGTTTTTGCTTTTGGTTCTTTAAAACAGCAATCATTTAAAAAAAAGTGAGTTTGCTGCCATTAAACAACAAAAACAAGAAACAAACAAATAAAAAAAATAAAACTATAAAACAACAGGGAGGGACTAAATTTGATTTTCAAAATGGCCACCATTCACAGCAATTCAAGTCCGGCAGCGTGTTTTATTATTTGAAGAAACACTTGCAAGAGCTGCCTGCTTGTCTTTAATATTTTCTGCTGCAGTTAATTTTCTAGCCAAAAATTCTAATTCTGTGTTTTCTGGTGTCTTATATATAGAGGTCTTCATCTGACCCCTGAAAAAAATTAGGAGAGCCGGGGCTTCCGGGCTGGCCTCGCAACAGGGCCTCCTCTTCCAATCCACTTATTCGGATATTCTCTATTTACTTACTTCATCATGTTGAAACCAAAAACTTCGTCTGATGTTTAGTAGTAAGTCATCAAGAAGCTCTGGCAGAACGTTATTTAAGAAAGTAAATAATTTTTACCATTAGAATAACGTACGATTTCTGAGAAACGTCGTTGATGCGCACGAACTAATGTTGCTCATAACACCTCAAGCGATTATTGAGGAAATTCAATACTCCGTCCCTTGTGAAACAAGCTTCGTGTGTAAATAAAATAAACTTCAAAACGCCTGTGCAGATTGCAACATTCAAGTTGGAAGTTTTCAAGCCCCAAAGCTTGCATTTTTAGTCTAGAAAATGAATGGAAACCTTGTTCCTTCAGAACTTGTCAAACCAAACTGTCATGCGATTTACATTTAATCTATTTGCTATTACTCTTGTGCTCGTCGATGGCTCATTTTCAATAATATTAAGAACAGCTTCTTCAAGTGCAAGAGTTCGACGTGATTTATTGGAATTCCCAGCAATTGTTTGTGAAAATTTCCAGCGTCTGACAAACGTCTACATATTCTTCTAAAAATGTAGCAACTTAGTTGCTGTCAATTTGGATATCTTCTCCGATAAATTTTACGAAAGTAAATTATTTTTATACACAATTTATGCAAAATACGCACACAAATAATAAACAGGACAGAAACTTTTAACAACATAAAACTTATGGCCATTGCGGTTATCCGCAATCTGTCACTTTGACAATGACAGCTGTCTTTTTGAAATATGCAATTAATTAATAGTATATTAAGGGTACGTTCCACTAGACGATTGCAACGCTCATGTCGCCTCAATAATCGTTCCACAAGACGATCGCGGTCTTGGCATTCATGATAATTACGTCATAGATGACGTTATTGATGTCGACTATTTCAAGCTCAAAACGCCCACGGTTGAAAGGTGGGTCGGAGCGGTCGTTGCGATTATTTTTGCAGAAATTGCCAAGAAGTTCAAATTAAATGAGAAAATGCCTTACCAAGTTGTACTTTCAATTCTAAATTATGTCAATTGATTCAAGATTTTCCATTTGTCAATATTAAAGATAATTTCATGGTCTCTCATTATCATTATTTATTATTTCAGAGCGATTAATTTTCACAGGCCAATTGGATTTATTCAATTCGTATATACTTTTTGCTACAGGTTAGTTTAATTTTATTTAATGATTTACTTTTCGATCCTAACCACAAATTGTTAGGTTATGTGACATTTAACAGACACTCGCATCGTTCCACTTGAAGCACCAGCCACATTGACCATAAGTTAATGGAACAGCAAAAACCGCGATCGTGAGCGTTGTGGTCATCTAGTGGAACGTATTCTAAGATATAAGTTTCATAAGACATGATTTTAGGTCAACAGTTTTTGATATAAAATGAGCCGCTTGTCAAAAAATAATACATTTTTTATTTTGAAAACAAATGAAGAATATTTAATTTTTTATTTGTCTTTTGGTAACACTGAGTCTTGACAGATAAGTAATTTGTGTAAAGCAGAACTTCTTTCCAAAATTTGTTAATTTGAATTTTGTTACTCTCTAGAAATAAATGAATATAAACGAACAATTCCAGAATTTTCTTCAAAATATATTGTATTTTGACACATCAAAATGACAGTAAGACTATCTAGCAACGTAGCTACCAACCTAATAAAAATCAAGTTTGAGTTCTATAAAGAGGCACTTTACGATACCCAAACGTGTTTCATAAAGAACACTTTATGACACCCAAATAGAAAAAAAAATTCTAGCATGAGTTGAAGATTTCGAAGGAACATTTTGAAAAGGTCTGACTTTTAGTGAGATATGAGGGGAGGGTCAAATGTCGGGGAGTGTGGGTCATTGGCGTACGTGACTCGTAACCAGGGGGCACATACTTCCGCCCATCAACATTTTTCAATTTCTTTGCACCAGATGTTTGCGGAAATATCTATTTCTTTATTTATATAACGTTTATAGCAAACTCACAATTTCTACCGTCGTAAAAGCTTTCATTCATATTATAATATCCGAAATATTTTTTTTTACATTTTTGTCGTTTTTGGTATTTAGGAAATATTTTGAACACCTTCGTATGGCTTGCTAATTTTCTGCGCTCATTAAGTGAGAGTCTTTTACTGAGGGATAAAGTTACAGCTTCACGTGATCACAATAGCCCCCTAGGGCCCTTGACGGCTCCAGGCGACGACCAGGAGGCCGTCGAGGGGCGAAAAACAAAGCAACCACTTACGTGCAACACTTTACACCGACGAACTCCCATGCAATTACAGAGGGAGAAAAAATATAAAAATATATATACAGGGTGTATTTGACGAAAATATATTTTTCTACATTACGTCAAAAATTCATTTAAAATGCCTTGGTCACGTTCGAATCTTCTATCTCTCTCATTGTGTATGAATGCTTTAGTGACCCCTCGGGTCATGTCCTATGACCCGCGTTCTACGGGTCAATTCTCTCCTCTGCATCTCCCTCAAAGGGGAATAGAGAGAGCAGATGGTAACCAGGCAACAGTTTGTGTGTTGACGAGACTGTGATGTTACTCTCTGATTGCTTGATAATTGTATTAACGATAATCAAATTTTATCCCAAATCATTTAAATTTTTAATTGAATGTTGATTGATTTCAAGCAAAATTTAACAACAAATTTATTTTGTCATGTCCATTATTCAAATTTGTGTCAAAAATTAAACTAATATTTTTAATTTCAAGTTAGCTATTTGACAAGTCCCTCATTTGAAAGTGTTTGTAGCTATTGACGGGTAGACTTGCAATTTCCGCGCTCTCGGGTTAGAGGGGTTGAAAATAGAGATGAAAGTGGCGCGAATGCTGTGCTTGTGTTCTCCCTTCCAATTTCACACAGAGCAGTGTGCGGTGACTGAAAAGACAAGGATGGCAAGATACTTCAGTGGCCGCCGTCGAGGTGGCTGCCGCCCCCACAAAGTAATGGCGAGAGGGCACAGGGGCGTATGCAAGAGTGTCGAGATATTTTAAAGGGGATAGCCCCTTTCATACACACAGAATTTAATATTTTTATTAAAAAAGAATTTTAATATGTACGGAAATTGGCTTTTCTACGTATTTTAGTGCAAATATGTAGCGTAATTTGATAAAAATGTTTCATAAATAAAATTATATTTTACAGGTGTACCATCCAGCCCAAAACTTCCTCCAACTACCTCCTCAAAGCATCGCACGACTGCCCACACAGTCCCGGGTCCAGGTCCAGGACCAGGCCCGGTTTCAACGCCACCAGGTAGCCTATCCTCAATTCCTCCAGCTGTTGCGCCCCCTACAGCTCCTAACACCAGTTCTCGTTCATTTGCGGCCGCATTGCGTTCCCTTGCCCAGCAAGCGGGACCTGGTGCTGATCCTACGGAAACGACGCCCACTTCTACAGCTGGAACGATAGCAGGTAGCGGAACAATATCAAGTTCTGCTATGGGAAATAATTCAGGGGCAGAAGAGAAGAAGACATCTTCAGCTGCAGTTACAGCGGAAATGTATTCCAGTGGGGGTAGAATGGGAGAAAGAGAAAGACTTGGAGGGCTTAGTAATCTTGACAGAGAGCGGGAACGGGAAAGAGAAAGGTATCCCGTAGCTGCGCTTGCTGGTGGGGAATTATTAGCGAGGAGTGGGTTTCAGCCTTACAGACCTGATGACAGGTAACGTATTTTTATTGTTGATTCGCTTATTTTATCTAATTTAATTGTAGACTCACACAGCCGCCTGTCGCCTTGGACCCAACATACCCTTATCCGTACCCACCACCCGGTGCTTTAGCCCTTTTGGAGGAACAAATCTATCTTGAAAGGTGCGGGATGCTTCGGGGCCCACCTTTATATCCTCCAGCTGCGGCAGCCGCCGCTCTCGCGGGAGCCTATCTTCCATACATGTTGCCAGCCCCTCATTTGGCATACATGCACGAAAGATTAAAAATTGAGGAAGAACAGCGGGCGAGAGCTGCGGCTGCTGCAGTTGCTGAACAAGAGCGAGAAAGAGAACGGCATGAAAGAGAACGAGAGAGGCAAGAAAGAGAGCGGGAGCAGCGGGAAAAGGAGCAGCGAGAAAGAGAAATGCAAAGGGAGAGAGAACAAAGAGAAAAGGAAAGAAGAGAAAGAGAAAAAGCTGCAGCGGCAGCTCAACATCCTAGAGTAAGTTACATATTTATTTTTAATTCACAGAAAAGAATAACTAATTATTATTTTTGCAGGTATCACCTCACGTTCTATCTCCCCACATGCAGTCTCCAATGATGCTTCCGATGATGCTGCCCAATCCGATGTTACATCCTAGTTCTTTGGCTCGTCAATCACCGTTACAAAGAACACAATACCATCCAGCACATCCTTCAGCAGGTGTTCAAGTCTCTATGCCTCCTAGATCTAGCCCAGGACCCCAATTACATAGGCATTCACCGCATTCGGGGTTTCATCCTGTTGTAAGCCAATATGGGGCGGTTTATGGAATGCATCAATCGCCAGTGTAAGTGAATTTCATTTGTGTATACATATTTCAAAAATACAAAAAACAAATTTGATTCTTTTGTCCGTTTTATTTTTGGACCTTTTCCTTTTGCACTTACAAAATTAATAATCTTTTGAATCAACAAAAATGATATTGATATATTTACTGTTCTTGTTACAGATCGCAGAAACAGTCTCCTATCCCTTCACCGTACTCAGTTAGTTACTCATCCATGCCTCAACCGCCTCCGGTATCTACATCAAATTACCATCCTCAAGCAGCTCCTCTCAATATTTCAACATCTGCTCCAGTTAACAACCCTTCCTCAATTATTAAACCAACACCAATTTCAAATCATCCTCCTGTATCCTCATCTCATGAGCAATCAACTGCTCAAACTCAGTCTACTCAAGTCCAATCCTCTCACTCGCAATCTACGCATGCGCAAGTAACATACTCGCAGGCTGCTCATGCGCAATCAGCCCACGCGCAAGTTTCTCACTCTCAAAACCAGCAAGTTCAACCTTCTCAAGTACAATCTTCTGCACAGTCCATGGAAGAAACGGTAAATCAAAATCAGGCGAGTCACAATCAAGGGAATGTTACTCATCTCCATCAAGGTTTGGAGGCGACGACGGCCTCTGCAGGTGAGGGAGATCGCAGCACCTGACGTCATAGAAAAGATCCCACCCCAACAACGATTTCTTATCAGTTCGGTAATTAAAAATCCCTTGTTCAGTTGTTTGGGTTTAGTTTTACTTTTTAGTTGGGATTTTGGTGTTGGATTTATTGCATGTTTTTTATCAAATTGCTTTTAGATAATTAATAGAAATTTTGTGAAATGAAGCCAAGAGCTTCGCTTAAATAATATGTTCGGCTTTTGTTCCAGCCAGGAAGCCTCCCGTAGCAGTTATTCTGCAACATCAGGTCTACCAACATACACAACACCAAACACAACCTGTTAACAACACTGCCACTGCTGTTGAACAACCTGTAACAACAACCAGTGACGTCAACACTCCTCACCTGTATCATCAACAACAAGAGCAACATTCTGTACCGCCTCCAATATCTTCAAACACTGCACATCAGCATACTGTACATGTTCAGAACATCCAGGCACAAAATATTCAAGTTCAGAATGTGTTAGTGCAGCCTTCAAGCTTAGATCAACCATTGCAGATACAAAACTTGCAAAATTTACAAATGTCGCAGCCTTATGCAAGTTTGCAGATTCAAAATATCGGTACTCAACCAGAAAATTGTCCTCAACTTACTACTACAAATCTAGCAGAGGAAGACATAAAAGTGGTGAAAACTGATCCAGATTTTAAGACTGAACCTTCAAAGATTTTTCCTGTAACTACAAGTTCTGTTTCTACTATTACCACTCCTGTAGTAGCTTCAGCTTTTCAACTTCCTGTTAGCCACGCTTCGAGTTACATCATGACGTACAATGACCAGGTTCCTGTGTTGGTTAATTTAGAACAAAAAACATCAACTAATCCAACTCAGTGGACAGTGCACCCAGTGATTTTTAGTAATAATGTTTGTTGTTTGACTACTACGCCTCAAAATCAACAACAGAGTCAGCAAAATACGACGGTTATGGAAGTTAAACATGCAAGGACTCCTGTTGTAGAACAATTAACACATCATAGTCCACAATTACCGGCACCGTCGCCGAACTATCCAATTCCAGCTCCAGAGATTGCTCCCCAAGCTTCTGTAGCTTCAGCAGTGCCCGCTGGTGTTCTGCCTTCCGCGCCTGCAGTACCCGCTGGTGCTTTGCCATCCGCGTTGTCAGTGCCCTCTATACTCGATTCTGTACCGAAAACTGAATCGCGTATCATACCAAATAGTAATGTTCCTATATTAAATAATAATTATATTCATAGTGCTAACGTTCATTCAGAAATTACTAGTCATTCGGGCGCAAGAACATTCAACCAATCAAATACAGACGCAGTTAAAAGCGAAACAGGTGTATATAGTGAACAATTGAGTAGTAATAATGACTTATTTAATCAAGTAGCCAGTGTAAATGCTGTGACCAGTGAAAAAGAGCGAAAACAAGATACGATTACACCCGCCAAAACGACTAACATAACTTCACTTGTACAGACAACCAAACAACATACAACCTCAAATATTCAAAAAGATAATATAACTAAAGAAACTGTAACATCCACATTACAAACAAAAGATTATGAAAGCTTAATAACCGTTAATCAAATTATAAATCCTAATATAACATCAAATGTAACCAATAGCACAACGGTGCAACCACCAAAAACAACTGGTTCTTTCACTGTTTTAAACGTCCCTATACTAAAACGATCCAAGTCAGAAATTCGGAACTTAGTACGGCCACTTATCAGTAAATTAGATCTAGCAATTGCTAGAAAAATCGAAAGAAAATTCAAAAAACAACAGGAAACCAAAAAATCAGGAAAAGTAATTATTAGGCATGATGATTCAGAATCGAGCGTCTATTCCAGTTCGGATACTGAATCCGAAGACGGAAATCAAAAAACTGATTTGTGGATTACGAAAGGTCCGCCGGATAAAGCTGATTATAAGGAAGAAAAAGTTGATTTCTTGAAAATCTTTGGGTTGACCACTCCGATGGATAAAAATGGTAAATTAAAAATTAATTACTACGAAAGTAAATTGTGGTAACATTTTTTAATTTTTTTAGAAGTTGAGTTGAATAAGCTAGAGAGACGAAAATGGCATCCACCGTGGTCTGCAATGATTCTAGATCAACCAAAGAAATCATCTTGTTTAGATCTTCCGGTTCCAAATTCACACCCTTCTGTTTTAACCCGCACTCCAGATTTCGGATGTAAAGTTAATTTTTTATGCGGACTTGGTTTACGAACAGTGCCTGACAAAAGCAGAGAAGGTAAAGTTTTTATAATTCATTAAAATATAAAAATAATTGATTTTAATTTATAGAGTGGGAAACTACTTGGCAAAAAATAGTTCAAAACCGTCGAAAACGCGATGGCGATTCAGCATTAACAACATATTGCATGCGAGCATACCGAAAACTCCGTACAAATATATTAAATAACAATTGCCGATCGCTTGAAATACCTCGTTTGAACGGTCAATATCCTGTACCTGCATTTCCCGTGGAAAGCCATACTCAAACACAATTTTTCACTTCTGGAAATTTTTTGCGACAAAATGTGCCAGTTATCCAAAAAATAAATCAACCAAAAAAGTTACCAGTAACAACGAATGCGTTAACCAATTCTGGTGTTGTAAATGTGCCTCAAAATGGTTTAAAAAGACACTTGGACGGTTATAATTGTGTGATTGTCAAAAGAATATCGCTGGATGGAACTTCAACTGTTTTAAAGCAAGTTGAAACGAAAAATACTAAATCGGAAAGTAAAGAGAAAATCAAATGGCCTGGATTACAAGAAGTTGTAGAATCGTACCATCGTTATAACAAAGGTAAAAATTTTTAATTTTTTTAATTAATATATTTAAAAATTATTCATTTTCAGAGCGGTCAACAGAGTTAAAACATCTAAAAACTCGATGTTCTTTTCTAAGTGACCTAATTCGTAGTAGGCAAATAGAAGCGGACGTCCTAGAACGAAAATTGAGAGAATTGAGGTCTTTACATATTTTTCATGATCAAGAAAGGCAACAGATCCAAAAATGCGTGGATCAATTGAAAGCAGTGCCCAATATGTTCAGGTAGCATTAAATTTTTATTAGCGCCAATGATATATTTAAAAAAAGGAATTATTGTTGAAATTAGCCATATTGAAACGAAATTGATTGCAATTTTATAATAAAATCTTATTTCGATTAATATGTGCTAGAATCATTTTCAATTAATTTTTGAAATAATTATTTAGGTATTTTTGTTAGTTTAGATATAAAAGGCGCTTAATTTCTACAAAGGTGTAGAAATTTTAAATTGATTTGTTTTTTAATCTTACTGGACGATATAAAAATCAAAATAAATGCGACTCGAATTATTTTTAATTTAATGAAAGCAGTGATCTATCGCTGTGGGTCGTATTGCTTAAGTTATCTATGATTCAAATGATTTTTTATTTACTTTTGCTAAAAAAATGAATGATAAGACGTTCCAGTATTAATTAAATCTAATTTTGTTATAATTATAAAAAATATTAGCTATATTTCGTGTCCATTATGTGTTTGCAGTGGTAGGCAGAGCCTAACTGATTATTGCAATGGTTTTTAAAATTTATTATTGTTTTAATGTAGCTCAGTTTTTGATTATTATTATAGTAATGTTATTTAAGAAATAAGTTTAGTTTTTCTAAAAGAAATGCTTGAAAGTCGCCATGTTTGAACTATAATTTTATGAATCATTGATGAGTTCAGCAGTGCGAGCCTCTTATAAAATGTGATATGTACTCGTCTTATGTGTCGAATGGGTGGAATTTTTGGGAGCAGATGTAATGTAAAAATCGTGGTGGGTGTGTCAAATTTGACGTTTTGTATTTTACAATTTAGGTTATGTATAGGTTTGGGTCTCACACAAAAACCATAAAATTGTGTGTGTCCACCAATAACTGTGATAATGTACAATTTAAAAATTCATAAAATATCCTTGACGTAACAATGTTTCTAGCATGACAACTTATTAAATGTATATCAAATTGATTGATATATTTTCATTTGTTTCTTCTCCCATTCCCATCATTTGTTTTGTTCACATTTTTTGTACATGTCTTTTTATTTCTGCCTTCTTCAAGAGTATATCAATTATGAGAGAATCATGAAAAATAATTTTTATTATCGAATTATTTTCAATGAGTATTGATAGCTCAGTGCAAATAAACTGGCTTTGTAATCCGGAAGTCGTGGGGTCGAATTTGACCTTCGGACAAAAAGTTCAATTACATCGAATTTGTCGCTGAATTGAATAGTAAAATAAAAAATAGGGTATTCTATTTAAAATAAGAAAGTTGAGGCCAATTTCCGGTCAAACCGGATGTGCTACTGGTTTGAAAATATTTTAGTAATGAACATTTCTTTCTTTCACTGCTTAGTATTTCATTTATTGTGCTGTTCCATATGTTTCTCGGTCTTCCCCGATTTCTCTTTTACTTGATTCTTGACATCCATATTCTCTTCTTTGAATATTACTTGAATATATGCAAATTTGAATTTCCAAAGTGCACAAATTTATTTATGATGACAGTTGATACAACTGTTAATCCTAATTCACAATAGGCGTAAGCATAAGACGTACATAAGACATAAGTTGAACATGTGCAATTCTTATGGCCATGTTCACAATGATCTTACGTATTTCTTATCCTTACGTAGTGCAAACCGCTGCATAAGAAAGTTGAAATCATCTCAATTTTACGTATTTCTTACGCATATATTTTCTTAATGCGCATGTCCAATATAGTTTACAGACACAGACAGTAAATGTGTCAAATGAATGAAAATAAACTTGTTTTTGTGGTTAGGAATATTTATAATCTTTGTTTTAATAACAATACTAAAAGAATTTCGTCTTCCAAAAAACATGAGCAGAAACAAGAGTAATGCCCTAAAATAAGAGCTTTAATGTAAAAAACAAAACCAAAAGCAATTAATAGTATATTATTATACGAGCATATAATGAAGGCTATTATTCACGAAGATTAAGTTTATGTCACGAGCGTAGCGAGTGGCATAATTAACCTAAGTGAATCATAGCCTTCATTATATGTGAGTAGAATACTATACTTTGTCCACGACTACTATTGACTTTAAATCCACTTTTTTTTTTTCAAACAAGTTCTTAAATGTTTCTAATTTCTTACCTTCATTGCAAGATATTTCTCATCACATGCTTGAATAAGAAACTTGTAAATTTTTTCGGAAGGAAATGTATTAGCTTTTTTCGGATGAAAGCCCTGAGATCTCCATTTTAAAAGTGACCGCAGTTTTGCATAGTCTTCTATATCGACTCCTTGATTTATATCAAGCGTACTCCTATGCATAGAGCAATGTGTCCATAATGTGGATGATTTATATTTTGCAGCTAATTCCGTGAATATACCAGTAAAACTTACCCTGAGAATGTATTAATTTTCTTGATCGCCCTTCAGTCCATAAAGGTTTTCTCAGGCAACAAATTAAGGGAGGTGACTTTTGCAGCTTCTGTACAAGTCCACAATATCTCTTTCTTACTATCAATTTTCATTTTTTACGTATTCTGGATCGAAATTATGACGTTCTCAAATTGACAAAAATTTATGCTTTGCTTTTCATGTCATATCAATGGCTTACTTGATATAGTTTATTTAATGTCAACTTTTTTGTTCAAGTGCATTAAAAAATAGATTAATAGTTATTTATACAACAAGTGAATTAAACAATTGTTTATTTGCGAGAAGAAAGTTCAAAATCACGAGCGCGTCCAGCGCGAGTGGTTTAATTCTTTGAGCAAATAAAGAGGTTTTATTCACGTGTTTGTATACATAATTTTATTCAATTTTGCATAAATTTCTGGAACATGAAACTGAGGAACAAAATTCAAAAAAATTAAATTGCAGTTGCAAGGGAGCTTCCTTGATATCGCGACGAGTGTTTGTTTTTCAAACATTCGGGAATGTGACTGTCAGTAAACTGTCAGTTTTGTGAATTTTGAATTGAAGCGTTATAATTGTGAAAAGTATTGTCTGAAATGATGGAAGAAAGTGATTAAAACAATGTTCTTGTCCCCGATACCATTTTGAACGAAGCAGTCGCTGCAGTTGGGAAAATTATTCCTCAGAAATCGAAATCTTTTTATGAAAAGGAATTCTAACAGTGATTTAAATTTTTTTAAATCACTAATAATTCATTTTAAATCACTAGTGAATAAAGATTTACTTATGACTGTTGCTATGGATTTAATAATGTAGCTTTAAAACGTCAAAATTGAATAAAGTAATATTTTAACAAGATTTTTATGATTTGTGTAAAGTTAGCTAATCAAAGTGCCTGGTTGTTGCCTAGACGTACTGATAAATGCTTGCTAGATTCATAATATATACCGCGTGCCCTAGGAACTCTACACCAGTGAATAATGATTATTCACTGCTATTATTCACTCTGTAAAAAATGACTATCGTTTTGCTTCAGAAAACTCATTTATAAATTTTATATTATAAAGTAGTCGTGGACAAAATAATTTTTATGCTGTGCTTATGCTATGCTCATTGTGATCACGCATAAGATTTTCATAAGAATTATGTTATGTACTTCTTATGCTACGCCCATTGTGAATTATGGCTTAGTGAAGTGCGTTTTTTGTGCTAATGTAAAATTGGTTTGCATTTCGGCCAATCAGAGGGCTTATATTGTAGTCCCATAAGAGCCTTTGGATTATTTTAAACTGGAATAGTCTATTCGCGAGTAAAATTACCGAAGGCGGCGCTGTTATCAATCAAAATGTCGGATGTAAGTCGTACTGTCATTTTTAGACAGACTTCTTCACATGTTAAAACCGCAGTTTTACTGAAGGTCATATTTTGTTATTATAATATTTAAGGTGGCTTCTCTTGAGAAACTTGTAAGTTTAAGGATTAAATTTCATTGCTACTATTCCAATTTTGTGCATGGACGTTCCAAATTGTATTTATTTGCAGATAAATAATCATGTTCTTGGGAAATAGTTTTTAAATATTTAAATTCACATCATTTACTTTTCTCGAAGGAAATCTCATGTTAAACTCAAAAAATTCAATAAATCGAGAAAGAGTAAGGAAACTTATAGGTTGTAGAAAGGAAAGTGCAAAAGAGATTGAAATGAAACTGATGTAAATAAGAAAGCAGTCTTCAAAAAGACTGATTCTGATCAATACACATATACTAAAATAGTAAATAAAAAGATGAAATAGAAAACATATAACAAAAGCTCATTGTTTACAAATAACAAACGATTAAAATAACATTAGCTCAAATGACGTTTCAAGCGGAGTACGTCTTTGAGTAGTTCTCGTGTTGCCACACCAGATGGCTACGGTTTAATTTTACTCGCGAATAGGTCCATTTTCAACTTCTAAGCAACCAAGACATCAAACGTCATTGGAATTTTACTAATTGTAAATTATTTGTTATATTCAAACAAATAATTGCGAATATATTTCTAAGTCAGATCAGTCAAAAAAATCTGACGTGAACATCACGTGACTTACTTGTACATCATTTGATAAATACACAAATTTATTCAATGAAGTTTTCTGTCGCTCCAGATTATAATTAATATAATTTTAATAACAACAGATTATCATTGCCTACCTTATCATTTCAATTGAACTGATTGTATACGGCAAATTCTGAATGTCTGTTATACATATAAACTGAACTTCCGGCTCAGCCGATTGATACAAAAATAGTAGATAACTATTTTGATGCTACAACAAGTTCAAACACTAAATTTTAATATGCTATGGCTGATCATTCTAGATTTATGCAAAAAATTTAAAAAAAATTTCAAGTAAAGTACACTTCTGGCTTGGCCGATTCATACAAAAATAGCAGATAACTATTCTAATACAACATTGGAACCATAATGCAAGGTGTACAACTAGACCCTATACCAGTCTTAAATACAAAATTTCAACATTATACGTTCAACCAGTTTTGAGATTTGCGAGTTACAAACGAGCATACGTATCGACATCAAGCCGAAAATAGTCAAAATGGATTTAGGGATGCTCAAAACGAATATTTCCATCAAAATCTCGATAGGTGAATTTTGTCGGTTTCACAATACTTTTTTGTATTTAGTACAAGTAAAAAAAATTCTTGTCAATATTTTTCGATCATCGATTAATGTTGTCATTTGTTTTTTTAAATATTTGTTATTTATAAGTCACTTATCAAATTATTTGTTTATTTATTTTATAATTCTTTATTGTCAAAGAAAACAATGATTTAATTATTCTGCTTGTTTGAATTGTTTCAGATTTGAATAAGGTGAGTACAGAACAACATAAAAATAAATAACAAGGTATGTTAGTGTTTGTTAATTATTTATTATACAGTATGACTGATTAATTACAAAATGAGCAACAAATTCGTAAAATCCTTTAGTCTTATTGAACTGCATATACACAATACATCAAGTACGTTACTATTAAACAAAATAATTTAAATTCATCCTATTATTCACAAAAAAATATATTAGCCTATTAGCGAATAATAATTTAAGTTTTTTAACAGTTAAGGTCCCTTGAAACTTAAAATTTTAATTAATTTTACCATCACACTTTAATGGAACTTTCCAAGACACAAAATCAAAAATAAAAACGGTCTAGCAATTTATATATCCTAGTTTTTGAGTAAACGTGACCGCAAGACATATATAGAACCGTGTCAGATAGTTCTTGGTTAGTGAAACTCTATACTCGACGTGTGACCAAAAAATAATTTTAGTCATAATGATTTTTAAAAAAATATTAAACTTTATAGCTAATGATAAAAGCCTCTATTTTGAGTACAATGTAAAAACGCATGGCTTCGCCTTGTTTCATATTCTGTATAAATTATGACAGTAGGATGTCTGGTGCTCAGTGATACATGAGTTTTTTAAATAATGTTAAATTCTTTCTGATCACACCTCGTATTAAATATAAAGCGGATTCAAACTTTTAGATAAGAAATAGATAATTAAGACTCTATCTGGGACTGTATAGTAAAAATTACGTACAAATATGAATATTAGCTCGACAACACGTTATAAAATTAACGCAGTTCATCTGCTTATCTAAAACTTGAATCCTACGGACTATTAGTTCGACAAGCGAAAAACTTGAGAGAGAAGCATCAGATCGATTGTGAATGATCTGTGGACTAAATTTATAAGAACGTTGAATGATTATTGTTGGTGTGTGTGTTGAATTAAGGCGATTGTTTAACAGTCTAAAAAGTTTGCTGCCATGAGGAGCTCTAAAGCAATTTCGGGAGCGATCGGGAACTCGGGAATCTCGGTAGAGCTGTTTGTGTAGCGGACCTTGTATGTGAAGTACATGCACACCTTCTGTAGCACGTGTGACCTAAAAAAAATTACATTTAAATATATTCACACAAAAAACAATTTAAAGAATACTTCATGGACTTGAAATTTCCATTTGACCTGAATTTTCAAGGAATACCTCTCATTTCATTGAAAAAATATTAAAATGACCTAATTATTTATTTTAAAATGAATTTGTCCCAAATAAGTTATTATTTCTAAATTTTCAATGAAAATAGGGAAGAAATATATTTATTTTACGTACGGTATTTCCCTGAAGTTGACTTCGTTAGCTTCGTTTTCCGCGAATTGTCCAGGACCGCTGAGCATAGCCTTAATTGTTCCAGAAGTGAGAGCATGTTCCCGTTTCACAATAAATTCGTGGCCATCTGAAGAAATGAGTTTGACGTACATGGCATCGGGTCCCTCACATCCTCCATAGACCCGTTCTGCCTTCTCTTCACCGATTTCTGACATTTTTTCTTCCCTAAACAAAAACATTTTATTCAATTTCATGAAACTTTCCTTAGTTCAGCACTTTTAAGACGGATAGTAATTACAAAATCACAAGTTTTTTGCCCTGATATTTCGTAACTAATCTAAGATTCATATTAAAAGGATATCAATTATTTTTGGACATACTCCTCAGTGGTTTCCCCTTCAACGCTTTCACCTTCTGGCTTAACTTCTCTATCGCCAGCGTCTCTCACATTTTGTGCTTCGCCCTCTGCAGGCGGCACCTCTTCACCTCTAATTTATATAAATATATCAATACAAAAATTTAAAGGAACATTTTTACGAGAAATACTCAGGTGAAGCCTTTTCTTCAGCCGCAGCTTCTGCTCTTTGTTCGCCTGCTAAAGAATCATCGGGAGTTTCCAAATTTTCAATTTCAACTTCCATTTCCAATATTAGTTATCTAAATATGAAAGGAAAATGGAAAAACTGACATAACAAATGGCAAGACAACAAAAAATTTTGGTGCCGAAAAAACTGTTTGAAACAAAGTTGATGGTTTTAATTGTTGCTTATTGACGCGCAAAACTGCATAAACACAGAAAGATGTGTTATTTTGCCCAGTCATTTTCTCGCGAAAGTTAGGTTAATAAAAGTAATTTTTTTGTTGAGTATTTGCATTCAATATAAGCATGAAAATAATACTTTGCGTTAATTTTCAGGTGATTGCATTATTAATCAAGGTTTATATTGTAATATAATTCACTTAAAACTGTACTTACTTTTATTAAAACATAAATGCACTACAATAATGAAATATGCGCCGAATGAATGACAAGTGACAACTCCTCCTGCAGCTCCTGCAGTTCTGCAGTTATCTTGAAAAAAAGTACGTGTTCTGGCTAGTATATATTTAAACTTGATATTATTTTAAAATATTTAATAAATAATTAAGGATAAATATTATTTTATTTTTTAACGATTTTATTGTGGTGGGGGGTACAAAAACTATTTATTTACTGATTTGTAAAATGACCTGTCAACTTATTACTTGTATAAATAGATAATTTTTATTAGTACTTCTAGTTGACGACATGGACGTTTAAAAACTATCGGACTTTAACGATGGATGAAATTATTTTTCGAAGCTCTCAAAAACTGGAAAACTTGCAGGTATTGTGTACTTTTATTCATCTGTTTTGGGGGTTGATGTTTCATATTTCTGTTAGATCCAATTAAGTTTAGCTACACAACAAAGTAAAGTCTTATTTCAACAGTACTCTGAACGAGGCGCAACACTAGCAAATGAAGTATGGCAGAGTCCGAAAGTAGTTCATTTACAAGATACAATCAAAGAAGTTATCGCCAGATTATTAGAATTTGTCGACAGAAGCTCAGATGCATGTTTAAGACTAGTTGACCCACGTAATTTTGTTCAGCAAGTAATTAGGTTATTACGTAATGAATGTAAGTACTCAGTAACAAAACAAATGACAGATTGACAGTTGCGTTTTGCAGTGACTAGACGGCAATTGTTATGTGGTTGTATAGGATTCATAATTGGTAGTTTTGTGGGATATTCTTTTGCCTGTTCCTTGCAAAGAGCACCCATTTTTGCCACTACAATGAGTGCTGCAGTCTGCACAAGTTATAAAGGTACAGAGGTGAGTGATTTAATTAAATTCACCTTAAATTCTTGTCTGAAGTGATATTTAATTATTAGAGCGCAACTTTAATTGATGACGTTCCCGTTCCTAAAATCGAAGAATCCGACGACGTACTTATCCAAGTTAAAGCTTCTTCCGTTTCTTTAATTGATGTAGCGATATGCCAGGGTTATTCAAGAAGACTACGCAGACTTCTTAGTAAATACAATTATGTAAGGCGTTGTCTATATTTATTAAAACTTGACTGACAAGATTATTTATTATAATTTTAGTCTTCCAAAACTGAATTTCCGGTCATCCTAGGCCGCAGCTGCTCTGGAATAGTTCTTGAAATAGGCCAAAATGTATCTCGATTAGAAATAGGAGATGAAGTATATCTTACAACACCATATTGGACGCAAGGAACTATTTCAGAAACTTATGTAGCAAAAGAATTTAGGGTTGCTCAAAAACCGAAACGAATCGGTTTTGAAGGAGCTGCAGGGCTTCCATACGCTGGTGGTGTGGCATTAAGTGCTGTATTGAGAGCTGGAATCACCAAAGATAATGCTGCAGATAAAAGGTACATTTATTCTGTCCTTCAGCATATTATTAATAATTTAATTTTTACAGGATATTAGTTTGCAGTGCTTGTACACCAGTAGGCTGTGTTTTGGTCCAATATTGTCACCTATTTGGTGCTGAAGTAACAGCCACAACTAACATAAAAGCAGCTCCTGTAGCCCAGGCTCTAGGCGCAAATGACATTATTATTAATCAAAATAATAATAAAAAAATGGAACTTGAGAGCGATCCGCCAAAATTATTAAAAAAAGAACTAGAACTCAGGGATCAGTTTGATATCATTTTTGTTACCGACGAAAAAGATTTACCGAACGAATTATTGCAAAGATTCTGCAAGCCGAATGGAAAAATTATTTCCACTGTTTTAGAATATTTACCGTCCGATAATTTTGGATTTGTGCTTGGTGGAATTTTTTGGAGTTATATCCGAACGAAATGTTTATTGCAAGTAAGATAACATACATAAATTATTTATTATTATTAAAAAAATATTTTGTAGAATATTTTTGGGTACACACGGTCGAATTTCGGCGAGCCTGAAATCGATCACCATCAGTTAGAAATTCTTGCCGATTTAGTGGATAATAATCAACTTCAAAGTGTAGTCGACAAAGTTTTTCATCCGTATGAAATCGAATCAGCCTTAGAACATGTCCAATCTACAAGTTCCATAGGAAGTTCAATTATAACCTTTCGGTAATTAATTTTTATCACTTTATCACTTTTTGTGGTGCTGAATCAACTTTTGTGCCTTAATGTACACAATTTTTAAATATGGTTCATTCGAGAACGTAGAGCTGCTCAATATAGAATCTGGAGACAGACACACTTAAATATTTAAAACATTAATTTATTGATTGTCGGGATGAATTGCGGTTTTAACTGTTTATCTTTGAGTATATAGTTCGTTTCAGCTGTAGTAATAGTTGTAAACTATCATGACAACTGAATTGTAACTGCCATAATTTGTAATTTTTTTAAAAATGACAATAATACGATCTTGGGACAGTAATTGTGTAAAAAACTGTAAATTTTATTGTGTAAGAATATTGTACAAATAATGGAAATAATAACTACAGTTAATGTTAGTAATTAACCAAATAAGAGAAAATGATTTGTCATACAAGTATCAAAAAGAAGTGCGCTCCTAATAAAATACACTTATCTGAAAATTTAGCAATAAAATAACAATATTTAACGTTATTTTTAATTTAATCATGCAATCAATTAATTTACCTACGAAAAGAAAAGAAAAATCTGACGTGAACATCACGTGACTTACTTGTACATCAATGGATATATATATATAATACTATGTGATTTTGTGTTTGATCATATATATCATTGGATATATATAACCAAACACAAAATCTCATCGTTCCACAGTTAATCGTTTTGGATTTACACAAGAAATTCTAAAAATCTGTCAAGTAAAATGCGCTTTCAGCCAAGTCGGTTGCTATGGAAACAGTAGGCCATTATTCTTATACTACAACATTCCTAAATACTGATTTCCAAAATTCTACGACTACCAACAGATCTGAATTTATGCGCAAAATTAAAAAATAAATTCCTACTGAAGTGCACTTCCGGTTCAGCCTATTGTTATGAAAATAGTAGGCAATCATTCAGATGCTACAGCAGACTGAAATACCAAATTTCAATATTCTACATCTGATCGTTTCGAATTTATGCGAAAAATTCCAAAAGACTGTCAAGTAAAGTGCACTTCCGGCTCGGTGGATCTCAATAAAAATAGAATATGAGCATCTGGACGATATAATCGTCCTAAATACTGAATTCTAACAGTCTACGTTCAATCGTTTTGGATTTATGCGGAAAATTCAAAAAATGTATCGATTAAAGTGCACTTCCGGTTTAGTTGATAGCAATCATAAAGCAAGGTGTACAACTAGATATTATAAAAGTGCCTAATACAAAATTTAATATTCTATGACTGATTGTTTAGAATTTATGCGGAAAATTCAAAAAGTCTGTCATATAAAGTGCACTTCCGGCTCAGCCGATTGTTACAAAAATAGAAGATGACCATTAAGGCTATAGCAATTTCAAATGCTGAATTCCAGTATCATACGGCTGATCATTCTGAATTTATGCGGAAAATTAAAAAAAAGTTTCAAGTAAAGTGCACTTCCGGTTTAGCCGATCGCAATCATAATGCAAGATGTACAATAAGATGTTATAGAAGTTCTTTATACGAAATTTCAATATGCTATGGCGGATCATTCTGGATTTATGCAAAAAAAATTAAAAAAGTTTCAAGTAAAGTGCACTTCTGGCTTGGCCGATTCATATAAAAATAGCAGATAACCATTCTGATACAACATCAAATTCAAATACTGAATTTCAACATCCTACGGTTGATCATTCTGGATTTATTAGAAAAATTCGAAAAAAGTTTCAAGTAAAGTGCACTTTCGGTACAGACGATTGGAACCATAATGCGAGGTGCACAACTAGACCCAATACCTGTCTTAAATACAAAATTTCAACATTATACGTTCAACCAGTTTTGAGATTTTCGAGCTACGAACAAGCGTACCGACATCAAGCCAAAAATAGTCAAAATTGTTCATTAGTACAAGTAAGTCAAAAAATGGTTAGTAAAAGTGTAATTTTATTTTTTTATAATCTGCATAAAAAAATTCAATTGGACATTTAGTTGTTTATTTTAATTAAGTCCCTTGGGAATTGTGATCATTATAGGCCCATTTCCACAGACTTTGGTTCATCCTGAATCTAGCTCATTTACTTGAGTAACGATTGTTGAAATAAATCAAAGATTGTGTTACCGGGACTGAATTTAAATTAATATCCCTGAAATGAGGGATTAAATTTGTCTTTTATTACTCTTTGATAATCCTAAAAGACTCTAGCCATGATCTTTTCACCCCAAGAAGCGACGTTGAATCTTTTAGGGTCTTTTGACATGCCATTGCATCGACTTTTAGCTTTAATTTGTTCGTTGTAAATCCATAATAATGAACTTTAATTCCAGGTAATAATTAATCTAAAAATTTCATTGAATATCTTTGCCACATAATTTTTACAATTGTTTCTGATGCAGTGTAAACGTGGAATTCAGTTAGCACTCACTTTTGACATGTTTAAATGGTAGTTAATTATTATGAATATGGTATCGATTAATATATGAAGGACAGACCGTGCAGAGATCGTTTTCGTTGTTTTTTTCCTACGATTAAAGATTTTAAAGATTTTTCTGTGTAGTGGCAAGCTTAATCACAACACCATGTTTTAATTTACAAGCAAATAATTCGATATCGAAAATTTATTGAATACCGGTAAAATTGAAACAGTTCTAATTCATTATTATAATATATTTATTATAAAAATCAGGCATATATAATTTTACAATTAATGAACGTCTCAATCTTCGATTTCTCCGTTATCTAGGTCCTCCCCCTCTTCTGCTCCGCTGTAAACTTGTCCTTCCTCTTCTCCTTCACTGTCGTCGCCTGCGACTTCGGCATTTTCAGCCTCGGCACGTTCCATTTGCCGTGCTAATTCGGCTTCGTCTGTCGCTGTTACAACCTTTGGCTAAAGAAAATAATAATAATAATAATATTATGAAAGTATAAACAAGATAAAATATTTACCGCCATCTGTACTTTAAAGACACCACCCATTTTTGTTATAGTTACTTCGATTTTATCAATCGCATCTTGTAATGCTTTTAAACCGTCTTGTTTTTCGGGTGTTGAGGTTGTCATAACTAAAAAGAAAATTAATACATATAAGTTACAATTATGTATGTCAAATAAATTCCGAATTTTAGCAGGCAGCTGTTGGATGCGCTGTTGCCGAATTGAATACTCATAGTTCACGAAATAATAGTATTAATATAAAACTGTACTTACCATACAGAGGAGGAGCAATAAGATTAATTTTAATAGGCAATTCTTCAGTAGAAAGAGCCAATCCGGCCTTGAGTGCTGCTTTTACAGCATCAATACCTTCGTAGCCATAGCAGGCACATTCAATATCTGCTCGAATTTTGACTGCCTGTGATGTCAATTTTCGTTTAATATTGCTTAACAATACTTCTTTTGTCTTATCATCTAATCCGCATTCTGATAAAATACTAGGGTCCCTAAAACGAAAATTAATTGCTCAAAACGTAAGACAATAACATTATAATGACTTACAATACAGCTTGTTTGAAGAAATCATAAGCACTGGCCTTATTTTTCTTGTATTTCTCTTCAAAATGCCAGGCTGTGCGTTGGTATAAATCTTCTAATTGTTCGTCAGTTTCATATTTTAATAATTCTGCTACGTGTCTCAATATTGAGTTGACTGCTTTCGCTTTTGCGAAACGTTCCGTGCATTTTTCTACATCTTCTGCAGATACACGTCGTTTTGAGAGATCAATATACCCTATTTTAAAAAAAGATGATGAAATTTTCAAAAATTGTTAAAATGGTAAAATCTTACCTTTCTCTTTATCAACTCTTATAACTACCACCGGTTCGGTTTTTCCCACCCTAATAAGCTTATTTATCGAACGTATACGCCTTCTCGACAATTCAGAAAGCAAAATCATGCCTTCAATATTATTATATTCTAAAAGATGCACATAAGCACCCATTTCAGCTATAGATCTAACATTTACCATAACTACATCTTCTACTTCAGGATATTTTTCCTTGTAAAACCTGCACGAAAGAGGCATTTTGACAACTGAAATAAATATGCTTGTTAATTTTATAGGTTAAACTAGAAAAAATGAATTTCAAGTAGATTATTTATGAAAAATAATTTAAATTTGCTTGTAGGCATGGAAAAATGTAATATCTACCTTATTTTGGCTGTTTTTTTCTAAAAAATTTGTAATAAATGGATTGATGCTCCTCGCATGTGGCAAGTCAATTGTGGCCACGTTTATATTCAAAATTGTTTCAGCCAAACTAAAATATTAAACCCAAGTATAAATAACAACAAATTTTAAAATTATTGTAATTTATCTTCATTGCTTGAATATTCATAAATTAAATATATATTGAACAATTTAATAAAAAAATCAAAACTTCAATCATTTTAAACGTATACTGTAAACATGGTGACTTGGTGACAGCTGTCGTCAACTGTTTAACCTTACTTTTGCACGTATTGAGTATTTTGCTTATTCAAATGTTGAAGACTTTATAAAAGCTCCGCTAATTTGGATAATCTGAAATAACAATTATTGAAATAATTTTTGATAGATTTCATTTCAAACATTAAACAATGAAAGAAGACGAAGTTGGAACATCGTCAGGAAAAATTGATTTCAAGAAATTCAAATGGTATTCGAAATCTTCTCCCAAGAAAACTGAAGAACTAATAAAGATACCACCCAAAGAACCAATAAAGAAACCACCCAAAGAACCAATAAAGAAATCACCCAAAGAACCAATAAAGAAATCACCCAAGCCAACAAGAAAATCAACCAAAAAAGCAAATGAATTGACGAGTCCTAGAAAAAAAAGTGGTGACATAAATACTTTTAAAAGACGGAAATATCTATCTCCGTCTGCTAAAATTGAAAGTAAAATACCAAAAGTTGCTGATTTGTTAAAAGCAAGAAAAGAACAGGAAAAATTAGAAAATATTGATAAACTAATCAAAAAAACTTCCTCGCAGTTCTTGAAACAACTGAAAAATGATAATATAGTCATATCAGAAAAACCGCAAGTTAAAGAATTAAGCTGCAAACATTTAACTTTTAAGCAATTAGAAAGACGCTTTAAAAAAGATGTTAATTATTTAGATGATATTTTTAACGGAAAAATTTTTAGTGAACGCCATGAATTGTTCCAAAAACAAGTGCAAGAAGGGGTTAAATCATTAAAAGAAGATCTGAGGCTTAGTGAGAGTGTAGGAGCCTTTAGAAGTGATCAGTTGGTATATATAATATCTCTATTTAGAGAGAGATACGATGATGATAATAAATATAAATATTCAGATTATTATTTTAAAGTTTTGTTACCAGAATACTGCCTTAAAATTTATATGGATTATCATGATTTGAATAAAGAAGAAGCGCTCGAATATTTAGAAAAGGTACCTATTCCTGATCTCTTTGAACAAGGTGCTTGATTTTTTGTGATTTAATAAATTATATAGTTACATTTAAGTTGTTACTTTTGTTTAAAATAATGTTTATTTCTATATTAAGGGGAAATGTGATCGAATTAAATTAACTATCAATTCAAAATTGAGGAGAATTTGTCTGCCTTGTCCTCGAAATAAATAATTTATTTTAAAATATGAACAGTTGGAAATTCCTCATTTCGTAATGGAAAATGATTATTCAAAATCGGAAGCTTGGCAACACTGGAATAAAAGATACAAGGCAATGGGTAAGGTTAGGTCAGCATTTTATATATTTATTTATAATATGTAGCAAGCAATTTCCAATATAGCTGCATTAATAACTAAGCAAGAGCGGTATAATAATATTAGAGCTGTAAAAACAAACTAGGAGAATTAAATTCACTCAGAAAGGCGCGAAATGTAACGGCGTCATCTGACGAGAAATCTTTTGTACCGATAACAACGCTGCCATAAATTTCAACTATGACGTGACTTAATTTTTGGCGGATATTTGAATAATTATTGCAGCATACCGTAAACAACATTTTTATGATTAAGCTAGTAATATAAATTTGTTGGTAAAATATTATTTTGATTCGATTTTATTAATTTTATGACGGCCATAGAATTTTTAGTGTGCTTAATATTATTTTCAAATTCATAAATAACCATGTGAAAGTGAATTATTATTCATGTTGGCAATGATAATTTGTAAAAACTAATTAGAAAACAAATTTGCTTGTTGGCATTTGTTGCTAGTTTCATTGGCAGTTTCTTTGCAGCATTGCCAATATAACGGAATTGGCTGATATTGTATTGTTTTGTCGATGGAAGTTGTAAAAAGTGTTAAATATAACTGTAATTCAGTAAAAATTTAATAATTAACGAGATACTAAGTAATAATCTATTTAAATATTTGTAATATCAATATATCGGCGAAATACAGGTAAAGTTCATTCGACCACCTGAATACCTAACGTTTTTCGTGGCGTGCATCAATGAATATTTGTTTGGGCTACTGCACGCTGCATGAGATTTTATTGGACGTTTCGTAGACGCGGTTAAGAGTCAACATGTCCAGTGACGGAGAAAATGCTAAAAATCCGACGTCTGAGGTATGTTACACTACAATTTAATATAGAAATTTTTTAGTGAAATATTGTAGTTCATTGTTATTAATTAGGATTTTCTGTAGTATATTTAGTTTTTCGTTACTACGTTGCAAAACAACATGTTTGCATAGCAGACTCTCAATATGGCTCCGCTATGTAATGTTGATATTTGAAAACGCGGGAACGTAAAATATAACAAGATACAACGATTTTTATTTTTTTATTTTATGCTATTTTCGTACGATGACTCTGAAAGTAACAAAAATATTTTGGTTTAAGTTATTTTTAAATTGGATTTTTTTTAAATTTAAGGTGTTAAATTTTTTGCCAAACATTTTTAGTTTGGATTGCTTTAAAAAAAAACTGCTTACGTTATTCGTAATTTTAAGAGAAAATATCTTATGTAAACAATACATTAATGCATGCTTTTAATTCCTTAAATGGTATTTTGTACTGCTCAGCCCAAAATATTTAACTAATGTTTCAAATGTTTCAGGTCGACGAAAAACCTAATTTGGACTCGACAGATTCGTCGCAAGATTCATCCCAAGATGCAGTCAAATCCGAAAATGAGGATAACCAAGAAAAGAAATCAGATGCTGATTCAAAACCTACAGAAAAAACACCAGAAGTTGAGAAGAAAGACGAAAAACCTGAAGTACTTGAGAAGGTAAATGACGAGAAAAAAGAGGTTGTGAATAACGAAACAAATGACGACAGCAAAAAAGTGAAAGATGAGAAGAAAAAAGAAGACAAGGAGGAGAAAACTGATGAAGATTCAGAAGGAGGAGATGCTAGTGAGGATGGTGATGGTGAAGATGATGACAAAAAAGAAGTACCATTGTTGGACCAACCGCTAGAGCAATCCGGGCCTAGAGAACGAAAGAAGGTTCAAAGATTCAATGAAGATTTCGTTGCTGATCAAAAAGAGGTATATATTTTCTTTAACTTAAAATAACTAAAAATATAATTATCATTATTTCAGACGACAACCAAGATAGATATTGCCGAAGGCGAGGGCGTTCAACTGGGCGATATACCGCGTATAGACGCATCTATATCACGATTTAAAAACGAAGATCTCAAACTTTTACACCGAGTTTTGTTCAAAATTCCCGGTAAAACAATTCAAATCAAGAAAAACATCCGCAAATTCAGCGGATTTGAATTTAACAAAGATAGCGACTCTTATTCCAAAAAATTGCAATCCATCCAAAAGATGGAAATGAAACAACTCAAAATAATTTGCGAGATGTTGGATTTGGACAAAAAGGGCAACCGCGACGAAATCGGCGAGAGAATTTGCGAATTCTTGATGGAACCGAAAGATTCAGGCAAACCCGCTGGAGGAGGACGTCCTAAACGAACTGCTGCAGTTAGAGCAAACAATCGAGGATACTCTTCTTTGGAAGATGATGACTCTAGTGATGGAGGACGAAAATCCCGCGCCACAAGGGGCAAAGGCCGAAGAGCTAACCTGAAAGACGAAACTTCGAGTGACGATGACGCTGAGTTCAATCCCTCGGATAGTGAAGAGGAAGAGGAAAAACCCAGAGTAACTAAAAGGGGCCGAGGAAGAGGTCCCGGTCGAAGGAAGCTAGAACAGGATTCTGAAGAAGAGGAAGAAGTTTCTGAATTGGAGGAAACTCCCAGTAGCGATGATAGTGAAGAGCCTAAGTCCAAGAAGCGGCGAGGCCCCGTCCCTAAACAGGTAAAAAATTTTAGAAAGGTTTTGAATTTTTGTATTTATCGTAATTATTAGGTGAACAATCGAGCGAAGAAATCATCGCCTAAGAACTCTAAATCACCGGTAAAGAAGAACACACCTTCACCGAATAAAAAGAAAGCAGAACCCGCCAAAAGAGGGCGAAAGCCTGCAAAACATGAAAGCGAAGATGACGAAAAAGAAAGTGAAGAAAATAATGCAGCAAGCAGCAGTGAAGACGAGCCTTTAGTTAAGAAATCTTCGCCGCAGCCTCCTACCGTAAGTTGAATTAATTTATCACCTAATTATATTTTCTTGTTTTAAAATTCATTCTTTCATTGATTTTCTAATGTCAGTGGAATTCGGAAATAACTCAAAATCTATTTTAATTGAACTTTATTAACCCTGCTAGTTATACAGAATTCTAAATTTTATTTTAAAAAAGCTCAAATAACTTAATGTGCTACTTTCAACGCTCAGTTAAAAATTTAAAACCACTTCCAATAGATTTCAAAACTTTAAATTCAGTTTTATAGACAAAAGTTCAGAGTGACATTCTTATTAAGTTGGTGCGTCCCGCCTTTTAACTTTTCAACTATATGGTGGAAAATTCTGAAAAAAATTGAGGTGGAAGAACTTGAATAACACCTCCAATGAAAATTGGTTTGAGCTTGACGACCGTAGAAATAATTTTGTTTTTCGCAATGTCTTTGAAAAATACTTTAGCTGATTTTTTTATATTTGGTTTTGGTGCAATATTTTTTGCTGTATTTTTGCATGATTGCGACCCAATCGGAGGTGGTATTTAATTGAAAATTTTGTCGAAAGAATGAAGGCAATCCAATCGTGGGCATTTAATTAGGAAATATGTACTGTTCTGTGATAAGTTATGCGTTCTCTTGAGAAATTAAACCTTGTATTTTGTTGGAATATTCGTTATTATGACTGCCGCAACCGAATACGTTGAGCTAAGTATTAAAACTAGTTTTATAATAAATGGCAATACAGCTTTCGATCAGCGTTGGTTCATTTCTCTATGGTTTCAGGATATATAAGCTTTCAAACTGTGAAATTTTAAATAATAATTGATAATTAATTTTATTATAATAAATCGTAGCGTTTAGTCCATTATTCTACGATTTATATGAACTTTTCGTTTTCATCCGGGAAAGATGTGGTTCTACGTCAAACTCACAAATCGGCTTAAAAACTGTCCTTTCCCTTGGTTTTATTACAAAAATATTGATTGTTCCAATCGTACAGGATGAAGAAATAAAAACTTACGTGAAAGAGATTCTAGAAGGAGCAAATTTGGAGGAAATTACAATGAAAACAGTATGTAAACAAGTTTACGCCCATTATCCCGACTTCGATCTTGCACATAAAAAAGATTTTATAAAAACTACTGTTAAATCGGTAAGTCAAGTTTGTGTTTAATAGTGTTGAAAAAAACAAGTCAAATTGGCATGAATAGAAAAATATGCTTCAAAATACAGTTAATTAAAAAAATGCAAACTTTTTTCTCTTCTTGGGCCACTTTGACATGTTTTTGTTCTTGAATACTATTTTGTTCCACTTTCCCATTTTATAATGTCGATTTTGTCTATTTACAGTTAATTTCGACGTGAACAGTTGCAATAGAAAGATTTTTTTAGATTTATAAGAAGATATCGAAATGTTATTTTACTAAATGATAAAAAAAAATCGAGGTTCAATCACGAGAGAATTACTCCCAGTACAAAATGACGGCTTTTTTCTTCACTTTAGTCATTTTCGATGATCGTTTTATACTCTTATGCGGTCTTTTATTGTTTGTGTGGGTTTTACATGTACCTATCAGTAAAAACTGCTAGTGGGTATATGGGGTTTTATTCGTCAATATTTTTTATTAACTTTGAAATATTTGATAATCGTTTAATATAATTGAGACTTTCATTTAAATTTGTTTTTAAAAAACATTCAGATTATGATTTTGTATAGATATCATCTTTCAAAAATATTAAAAAAATTGTGTGAATGGCAATTGTTTTGTACAGAAATTCGGTGAGTCATTATTTTCCTACATATTTCCCTTTGTACACTAGTATGTGCTTTGTTGTCGTCATTATAAAATGTTTATGCTAAGCTAGTTATTTTAGATATAAACATGAATTGTAAACCTTAAAATAATAAATTTTTATTATTATCAATTCTATTTTTCAGTAGAATATCACATGAAACTAACTGGCTAGTTAAACTTTGTATTTGAAATCACAAATTATTATACTGAAAATAAACTTTTATTGTAAAACTGAAAAATTGTATTGAAAATTCATCTGACCTACGTCAAATACTCAAATTTTCAAACCGGAAATGACTACAAAATTGGTTGGTTAGGAAACTGCAGTGTCACAAATTTTACGATTCTCCAATTTTGGCTATAAATCAACTGATTTTCAAATGTTTTACCCTGCATGAGAGTAATATAAATGACAGGAAAATATTAATATTAAAGTTTTGAATGTGGAAAGTAGTTTTCCTTGAATTCTCTTCATGTTCCCAGCTTAAAACTCAAGATATTAAAAAATGACATCACAGAGTGGTTGAAACTCCAATTATTTATGAAGCAATCAGACAATTTAATATTAAGGCTTTTGTACGATTCAAATTATAATCATTTCATAAACATTTATGCTGCTAAATGTTATGCCCAACGTATTAATGTATTCGCAATAATAATTGCGAAACTTTCGCATAATGCGAAAGCGATAATACGTTGCAAGTTGCAACCCTAATTATTTTTATGTTTGATCTTTTTGTCCCCCTTTTGTAGTATTTGAATGCATTAAATATCGGTACTTGACAATAAAAATTGTCTATAAGTCAATTTTAAACAGAAATAGTGCAAACGAGGATGGATAGTAGACAATTCGAAGTATGTATTGTTGATATTATTCTAAAATATTAATTTGACTTGTCATAGACAGCTTTCATTTTGTACCAACAGATGGCACTACAATCTCTTCCCATGGCGAATAATAGTATTATTGTTTCAGTTATTTAAATTTTGCTGTCATATTTTTTAGTGCAGTTAATAACGGAATTTTCTAAAAGATTAGAAATTCCTACGTACGAATTTTTTAGTTTTGTCAAGTGTACATTGGGTTCATGTGGTTGGCAACACTGCGAACTCGTCCTCTTGTTCAAGTATCGTGCTGAAGCCAACTTTCTGGTTCAGCGCTGGTCAATTTTTGTGGAAAAAATTGATTATCTCGACCAGAAATAATAATTTTTTATAATGGTAAGTAAATTAAGATCTTATATATTCATTTAGCACAATTTATTCTTATGAAAATTACGTATTTAATATATGAAATATTCATGCAAACACGTGGTTATTTCTAAATGTTTTTCATTGTTTACGTATTTTTACTAAATTGAAATTATTAATATTGTGTCTTGTCATAATTATTCATTAATATAATAATTTTAATTAATTTTTTTCGATGTTTACGTTTTATAACCTATAATTTTTATTGACACTTTTTTAGGCAACTTTAAAGGAAAATCCGGAAAAACCCGGTCAGGAATCAGCCCCAATCCATCGTATCCGTATTACTTTGACTTCTCGCAATGTTCGTTCGTTGGAAAAAGTATGTTCGGATCTTATTGCTGGGGCCAAGAAACAAAAACTTCGCGTCAAGGGGCCTGTCCGTATGCCAACAAAGATTTTACGTATTACAACACGTAAAACTCCTTGTGGTGAAGGGTCCAAAACTTGGGATCGTTTTCAAATGAGGATTCATAAACGAGTAATTGATTTACATTCTCCGTCTGAGATTGTGAAGCAAATTACTTCTATATCCATCGAACCCGGTGTAGAAGTTGAAGTTACTATCGCTGATGCGTAATTTTCACGTTTTGTATTGAAATCAATCAATTTTTTCAAATAAAAAGATTATTACTATTTTAACTTGAGTTTATTTAATATTTTTCCTGTACAGTAGGTACCAAAATATTGCATTTATATTGTAAGATGCAAATTATTTAATGGATGTGTTTTGATTGTTACAAAGATTGAAGATCTCGATGATGTACAGGGGCGTGACAGCGTAGCTATGTATATAAATGACGTAATGTTTAAAATCTTCGCCATCTTGTGTATTCCTACGCGTCAGTTGAAAATGTAGTACGGTTGTTATTCACGAAACTTTAAATGAAATTTTATTGTGCTAATGCAGTTTTTTGCATTAATTGATAATAGATACTCTAAATATTTGATGCAAATAATAGTTTATTGTTATATGTGAGTACGTAAAATGTAGAACAGAGAAACAGTTTTACAGGTTATACGGTAGAGGGGACTCATTCGAAGATTTCAGTTGTTTATGGTAGCCCAACCCAGTTGAGTTGTGTATGTGAAGTGTTTGAGTTATTCGTTTATGTGAATTAATGGATATCATTTGCAATTGATAAGGTGAGAATCTTTAAACAGAACTGTTATTAGCTATAATCCAGCTGTATTGTTTTAACAAATGTCCCTGTGTTAAAAATCATTTGAAACACGTATTACCGACCGACTTTGCAAACCTACTTTACAAGATACAAATAGGAATTATGTTTATAGTAATTCTCTTCTAAATATTTACTTTTTACTATATTTTATAGGATAAAATAAGCTTTCTAAACTTGATACATTTGTTTATAGATTTAAAAGTCCAGTAAACGGTAGTTTATTTGCATCTTCTGTTATTAGCTTGTTTTTGTGGGAAACAACGGGAAAGCTTCATAATTAAAAGGTTTTACTGTGAGATTTATATTAAATTAATCACTAAAATCTGCAATTGTACTCGAAAAATTTATTGGTAAATAGTTGAACATCTACAGGTGATAAATCTATTTATAGGCACTACAGGTAGTTTTTTAGTCGCATTTTTGTGTTTATATATTCATATATTACATGTTTACAATATTTTGCGCTTCAGTGATCAATCCAACTTTCATTTGTTTTATTTACATTTTCCTGACCTATTTATTCACGACAAGTTCACACTAGCAAATTTCTGTTTGAGGTAAATTAATCAATCAATTTTCCTTGCAGAAAATCAAAAAAATTGTTCATAAATTGAATAATAGATATAAATACTTGAAATCCAGATTTCTTGTAAGCTTCGTTATAAAACGTACATTCCTAAAGACGGAGTCACCAATCATATCTCATTATATTAGTTTAAAATTCTATTCAGTATGTCATTTTTCCTAATGACTGCATATTGTATGTTCGATTCAGTCATAATATGATGGTGACGTGATTTTTGTACATTAAACTAAACCTCTTTTTTTTTTTTTTTAATTCATAGAATTCAAAGAAACAAAAAAGAACTATAATTCAAAGATATATAAAAATATCCAGAAATAGCAATTTTTCTGAAGACAAAGTAAATTTAATTTTTCTGTGAATTCACACAAATTGAAAATTTGACAGTTTATCTACATGAATTCATAGAAAAATTAAATTTAAGTAACCTGATTCAAAAGCGGCGCTTCTTTTATTGGCGGTAGCTCTGGAATAAATAACCGATAACTTTGTTCGCGGTAGTTTCTCATTAGCTAGAGAGCTGTAAAATATTTAGCGCACGAGATTTGTATTAAATATTTTGGAAAACATTCAATGAAATATTCCTTAAAAGAATACGTTAATCTTAAGGTTAATGTCTGGGGAAATTGTGTTGAACTCACTTGATGTTGGCAATAGTTTGACAGTGACAGCTGTCAAAGTTATAACGGAAATAATTAATAATCTGTAAAGTAACGTTTTATTACATAAATTTCTTGATTTTATATTTATTTAATTATTTAAATATTAATAGTTTTACAGTTAGGGACACCAAAAAAAATTTACTTACATGAAGTTCGTATTATGTAAAATATCAAATGCCAAAATTTACATTTTATAATTTTAAATGCGAATAATTTGAATATCAAAATTTCTGAATACAATGCTACCTCTAGAAAAATATTCGAAATTTTCAATGTAAGACGTTTGACAATTGAACTGAGCATACCACAGACATCTTGTGAAAAGAACCATGATACTATTGTACCGTCCAATTAAGCACAATTTAAAGGACTGAATTTGACAATAAAATAATTATTGTCGATTGAATTTCAAATAATAAATTCAATGTCTGAGACAAATGCAATCCTAAATATTTTTTAAAGTCAAAATCAGGTCATATAGGTCACGTCAAATTTATTTCTTCCAATTTGTGAGCACTTATCACAAATTATGTGTCCTTGGAAAAAATAGCGCCCATGCCCATTAAAACTTCAAAACGTTATTCATTTGTTCGTGAACTTCACGGGTTGTTCCGTTGATTGTTGGTTGTTTGATGTACACACCTTTTATCAATATACGAAACAAAATGCGATCGGTGTTTATTTTTCAACACCTTTGATAAACAAAACGTATCAAATAAAGTTGAGTCAAATAACGCGTTAGTCAGATTTTTTAATTCGTGAAAATTGGGAAGACTAAACACTCAGTTTTATCCATTCATGCATTTTTTTGTTACTGTATTGAGGGTTAGATTCATAATTATTATTAAAATTTAGTCAAGCTTAGCTGCTTTCTCTTTCTGAATCATTTACTTGGAAAAAATACTTGAAACCTCACCATAATCATATCAAAGTCAAATGATGTCATTTTGCATACAGGCGCCTCTTTTCATTTGTTTAATTATAGATCTGACAATCAGTGAGAACATTTTTTATAATCTCTTCCAATCCAATGATTGCATGTTTTATTTATAATTATTACGGTTAAGTAAAATTTTGGTGTGACATCATATGTAAAGAACTAAGTATGATAATGCAGAATGAATCAATTGTTTAGGAAATGTTAGTTGGACAAACATCAAAAATGTAATTAAAAGAAATTGGAATCTACTATTTTTTACTTCCCAGTTCATTGCCATTTCCAAATAGGACTCCAGAAGTATCCTAATTTATTTTTGTATTTAGTGTTCACAATTGATTCATTGTGATACTGAAAATAATTACACAAAGAGCCAATTGAGCAATTTGTTTTGTAGGATTAGTTCTACCATTATTATTATTATTATTTATATTAAGCACCAAATTTGACCTGCCATTAAAATACAAATTACGTGTTAAATAATTCCTCATTTGACTTTTAATATAATAAATGAAAGTTTGATGAAATTTTTGCCATGTGAAAAAGTGTATTTTTTCTGCAATCATCTGTTTAGTAATTCTTTTGTTTTAATTTTCCAGTTTCTCTGTTTTACATATATTAATTAAATCTGCTTGTTTCCGTATTTTTGTTTCATTTAATTATCATTATTATGATTATTCAGTTGCATTTTTTATTCATATGAGCTTATCTGAAATAAGAAATTAAAAACTGATTTCAGTCGGTGACTAAATATTAGCATATCTTTTTAGATAAAAATTGGTTTGAATAAAAGAAAAATATTATTAAAAAACATTTCAAAGTCAAAATAACTTGTATAAACAATTGACAATCGTTTAAATATCATTTTTGGCATTTTTATTGGAATTATTTCCGCAGGAGCTTTATTTTGATACCATACACGGTATAACAAAATTATTTATTCTGAAAAACAATTGACGAACGTTTGCATGTGATTTCCAAATATATGAGTAATAATAATTCTAATTTCAGTAATTTTATATTTTATGATAAATACTACTGTATAAAAAATAATGTTTTGGTATAACTGGTTGAAAAACCTAGACGGCACTAATATCACAAAGTTGCCAAATTTTTTTAATTCTTACGGGCAAGGCACAAAATAATCTAAAATTTTTAAAGAACTTCAAGTATTCTGACAAAAAAAAATTATATTTAGAAGCATTTTAGGGGATGTCCCCGCATTTTGAGAACTGCTGTACTTCTTGAATAATAAAATTTGTTTTGGGTGACCAGTAGACCGTGTTACGTAGTCCAGTTTTTTTAACAAAGAAACAGAAACCAACCAGAAGAAATTCTTGTAATAGGGCCACAAAAACTTTTAGCATTTCCTTTTTTCCCCCAATTTCATAGTTGGTATTCGTGTTTGAAACGTATAAAAATATAATTTTACCTGCTACTGATAAAATAGTTCGTAGAACGAAATTACTTTTTGCAAAATTGATTTTTAAATCGATATTCTACCAGACGGTTTTTTAACGTTCATGTTTCTTATTGCAAAATTTATTCATTTTTATTGAATGACAACAATTTTATCTCTTTAAATTAATACCGGAAGTACGTGGAGATGCGCTACATAAATTATAAAAGTCTTGTCGTGTTCCAGCTCACACCCTGTATATTAATTTAATAAAGTATCTAACCTAAAAGTTTGTAACGTGTAGGAAGTACTACCCGAATTTATTTCGTACGGACAGACGTGCTAGCAATACAAATTTGTTTCTAGCCAATTGAGTTCGATTTTCTGCCAAATAAATATCATTCTTTGGCACTTCCTGTTGCAGCTCTCCAATCAAATTTATTATTTAAAAAAAAAATTGAAAATCGAACTGTCGTGTTTAGAAGTCATTATTTTAAACGCAAATCTTCAAACAAAAGCATTTTGGTTGCGTAGCAACTGTTTCTAAGTATAATTCAACAAATGAAGTTGCCACTAGATTTATTTGTTTATGTCACATCACTTCCGGTAAAATACAATGAGATAAAATGGCGGAAATTATTTTCTTTTTTATTTAAAAAGTTGTTATGGTGTTTACCTCCGTCAAATTATAAAAAAAGCTTTATGAATGATATAATAGTTATGAATAATTTTCTCAGTGAAGGTGTGACTACATGTAACTCTTATATAGGTTCATAAATGATTGGCCGTAACCATAACCTCAAATGTTTTAAATTTTATATTATATAGTCCATGTCTTTACAAAATCATTTTAAATAGATGAAAATTGAATGTATCATATTTCATGTACAAATTTACATTAATTAGTATTTAATTAATACATGCACACAAATCAATTTAGATGACATATAGAATATCATATCCCCTAAAATAGGGTGCGGTATGACAAGAAGCCGGAAGCCATTTAATTCTGTGCTTTACTTTCCGGTTCTATCATATTGCGTATATTTCAATTTTACAATATTTTCTGGCATTGTATCAAAAAAAATTCAATGGAAATCAGTCCAAATATAGATTCTTTTATATTTCCATTGTAAAAAAAACCTTTGATCTTATAATTATAGATAGCTATATTACTAGTTTTTTGAAGTCAACATGTCATGAATTAAAATTAGAAAAATTACATATTGGGAACTCTAAATTATAGATAAATAAAAGCTATATGCTTATTAAATTATTTGGATTTTATATCGAGTATAGATATTTAAATGTCTATACTTTATTCCAGTGCCGTTCGTTCGTTTCTTTTTGAGGGCTTAGTGACCCACACCCAGGGGTGTCAATGACCTCTGCCCCCACTACTGCCCCACCATCGACGCCCGAGCCACAGGTGTCTAGATTCAAACGCCTTATTACATACTGAACACATTCATAAAGATACATAAGATGATTATGTTTATATTTACACGGTGCTGTCAATTCTCATATGTTTTTTAAAGAAAATAAACCTTACGTCGCAAATTGAAAGGAAGTAGAAATTCCAAGAGAAAATTTTAGCCTAATGGGTTTTTAATTTGCTAAGAATTTAGGTAGGAAAATGGAATGTTTCAACTGTACGTGATTCAAGAACAAAAGAATATATCTCATGATATATTTTGCAGTATTTTCTTTATGAAGTGATGCAGATCAATTTCGCGCCAATTCGGAATTTTGAATCTGAAAATCATCTACCTCAAATGTGCATACGTATTTTTTATTCTAAAAATATGTGTTGTAATGACATTTGTTTTAAAACAACATATTTTGCTTCAGCTCTCTTTTTAGAAGCCGAAGCCTTTTGTTTACATTTTCGGCACGTTTTATTTCTTTCAACGGATAAAGATAGAATATGTGCAGGAAATATATACTACCAATAATTTTTCAAGTAAAATTGGCAAAATGGGTTTAAATAAGTAATATAATTTTACGATCACAGATGGTGGGTCCGGAAATAAATTACTTCCAACTGAAAATTCAAAATAATCTCGACCTTTTAACAATAGCAGTGAACTAATTTGAATTATTTTACTTCAGTAAATTTTCGCATACTGACGTAATGAACTCCAAGAACTGGGTCAAATAGAGGTCAGTGTGTGACCTAATTCAAATTTTAATTCAGTTAAAATATCTTTGAAATTATAAAGATTAAACACAAAGGGATGTAGGGTTGCGTGCTTTGTGATAAAAGGTGGCTTTATTACAGGCGCGCCTAACTACCGCAACCCATTTAGCATTACCGCTTCCACTAAAATAGCCACAGTTACTTTTTAAAACAAGGAAAATTGTGATCTAAAACAATATTTTGTTTGGTTAATTATTGTTTATTTATTTTATATTTAAATGTAGCGGTAAAACATCTGAAGATCATTTTACATGATGTCTAAAAATAGTGACACACTTCATCTCTAAAAGTGAACACACTTCTAACACCAATTTAAAAGTCAAGAGTATGACGTCAGTTGCGGTCTGCTTTCCTAAAAATTATTATTGAATCACCCGCACTTGAAATCAAACATGTTATTTTTATTTGCAGATGTAAACTTTTGCGGTAGCTTTTTCTCACATTTCTTATGCGCTGTTTAGTTTACGTAGCGTAATTCGGTGTAGTGAACAGTGTGATTACAACCGGAAGGAATTTAAAGAAGCTACGAATGTCATGTCTTTTTTAGGATGTAATTTACAGGAAGATTTACCGATTTTTAAATTAAACTAAAACTAATTAACTGTATTGTCTTCCTTGTAAAACATTGAACAATTGATCAAAAATCGAACAATGTAAACTTTGAGAATATGCTTTGTTAGGCCTGTTAAAAATTTGGAGAGATTTCACAATGAGCTATTAAGATTTGCGCAGATAAAGACGAGTTAATTCAATACGTCCTTATTCAAAACAACTTTAATTAATATGTGGGTGACTTAATAATTATCTTGTTTGTAGACACTAGTTTTAAATTACGCCGTCTGAAAATGATTTTATTATGACGAATTTTTGTTGTTGTATGTGAATTTTTCTGAAAAATCATGTTGGCAGTACTGCCTGTCACCAATTAAATTGTTTATTATTGTAAAATCAGTTTTAAGTGAGTTAATTTTAAGAACGAAAAATCATCAGCACTAAAGCCTCACACTAACATTGAAAATTAATCATGGCCCAACGGAGGACAAATAAAAATATAATTACTACAGATACCTTTTAAATATGATTTCTTTAATTCATTTCTTATGAACTGTCAAACTCTCAACTTGTATTTTGTGCTCTTTGCATTGTTAATGATTATTCATAAATGTCAAAATATGGCATTCGAGGTATTTTCTTCTAAATTTTTACTGGTAACTAGGTAATTGAAAATTCCTGTGAATTTTATGAGGAAGGACACGCCCATATATGGAACGTTGTTAATTTAATTCATTAGTGTGAACTACTCATACGTTGCGTAGTCAGACACACGCACAGATAAACGTTACATGTGTACGTTTAAGTACTCTTATTTCATTCATTACATGAATTTTTTTATATAATACTTAAAAAAAAAAATGTAATAGGGATTTCCAGCTAAGCGCTACGCAGTCTGGTGGCAAATTCTAGAAGCTCAATAAGAGATATTCGTTAAATATCAATTACATTCATATATTTCTTCCAACTGAATTTATTAAGAATTTAAGCTTTATTATTTGAATATTTGATTTGAATAATTATGACAACTACATATTGTTCCTAAACAGGAGAGTAAGGTTAAAGTGGAAAATAAATGTATAAGTAGAAAGAAAAATGAATTGATTCCTTCAAAATTGGAAAAAGAATGAGTCCTTTTATGAAAGTATTCCTTCAATTTTGTGTGGCGGTGACTGCAACGCAGAAGTTTGCAAACATAAACCATACAATTTTACATTTAAATCTGGGTTGTCACATAAAATACAGCACAAATAATTATGTGTCCAGCATTAAAAACTTCTCATTCGTAAACTATTCTGGAATTTTCATTTCCTTTAATATATCGGAAATATTCTATCAAGAAGAATCTCAAATCTCTCACCATTCCACTATTATTCATTGAATATAAAAGTGAAGAATCAAATTCAGAACAATAATAATTCTGTATAATTATAATTTCTATTGATGTACAACTTTTAAATACAGCAATTTTTTTGTAAGTCACTTTATTTTCACTTGTACACAATGCAATAACCTCGCGCAATATCTCTTCTCGAGCTTCGAATTTTACTCACAGTGGCGCTGATACTTTAAATCCCTATAACCTCACTTTTTTATTTTTGTGTTAATGTATGAGTTTGTCTGACTGTCCTAAAATTTTATAAATTCTGTTTTATAGATCATAATATTTTTATTACATTACGAAATACTAAGAATGCATTCAAAAAATTTCCTCTTGGGTTCAATTCAATTATTTTATAGTTAGAATTGATAGCGGTACTAAACGTATTTATAGTTCCATTTCCATATAAATCACGTATATTTTGACAGCAACAGATGAATAATCGTTTTTACAATCCCCATTATCGAAAAACATTTGTAGAAAATAATAAATTACTAAAAAGCATGCCGAAATTTGTCTCCAAATTTATCTCATTGAATCATTAATTCATGTCTTGGAGGTCCTTGCCCTTGATGGAGTAACCACCCTCAAACACGCAACCCTAATGTGATTATGTACAGAGTCGGTGCCAGGGGCTGATAATATCATAAGTTTTTTCAAGGGTTATGATCGGTAAACCGCGAGTTCTTTCTATTGATTGACAATGTTGTTGAGTTCAAAAGCTTACAGGGTGTGTGCAAATACATGTAATCTGCAGGGAATGATGTATGAGAGTTTAAAACTGTAATTTGAGAACTAACGTGAAAAAAATTATTGCGAATTATATTTTTGAAGATTAAATAATTGAAAAATATTTGATATTAATTCATTTTACTCAGAGTATATTATCAGAATTTTAATGAAGCTATTCGTCTTTTATGTATCGCCAATATTGCACATAAAAATTCAAATGTATAGTCGTTGTGACCTATTTTACGATGAGACATTACGAAATTCGAAACTTCATTCCTTTCAGTGAATTCAATGATTGACTGATGTTTATTCTATACTCTAAATTAACGTCGACTATTTTAGTAACATCTGAAATGCAAATAATATTTATTTGAATTTTTACGAATTTATTAAACATATTCCCGTTGTTTACATTGGCTACAGTTTTTCGTTCTTCTGTTAAAAAAAAATCGTATGTTATTTTGCTTTCCTCTAATTTTATTCTGCTTTTTGTTTGTGTAGACATTAGGGTACAATGCCCGAAGAAACCAAAATGGGAGTCGAAACAAATGCATCTGAATCTTCACCCGCCAAGAAACAAACAATTGGCAAAATGGCTTTAGCTAAAGTTACCATGTTGGATGGTACCGTTTTGGATGTCCACATTGAGGTAAATAAAAATCTGAACATAAATAAGTTATTGTATAACAGAATATATAACGTTTCCTGGTGATAAGCTTATTAATGATTTTAAGGTGGAAATTATTTGCAAAAAATTGGTTTCAAAATTTCTTCATTACATAAGTTAGCATTCTATGTATGTGTGATTGGAAAATTGCAAATTCATGTTTTGTGTCATGATTGGACTCTTTATTTATCAAATAAATTGTTTGAGTCAGTTTTCTAAAAATTTTGAATGATGAGTGTAATTTTATTGTCCAGAAAATAATTGCTTTTATTTTGTTCTGTTTCCATGTAAAATTTGATTAAATTACGTAGAAAAATATCTTACGACTCCTTGAAAAGATACAAAATATGGAAGTTTAATATTTCATTATAATCTTATCGTAGAAATGAGTGGAGTGCTCGCTGTTAAAGAAGATGTGCGTTTAAAAATGGTTATGATGTTTTTAAATTTCGTTACAATAAATTATTTTGTTTCAGAGAAGGGCAAAAGGACAGGATCTTCTAGATAAAGTATGCGAATCGATCAATCTTATAGAAAAGGACTATTTTGGTTTAATTTACGAGGATAAACATGATCCTCGGAATTGGTTAGACTTGGATAAACGAATCTCGAAATTTTTAAAATGTGAGTTGTACAAAAATTTCAAATATAAATTCATAACTTTATTTTATATTTTCAGTTGAGCCATGGAAACTCAGTTTCGAAGTGAAATTCTACCCGCCAGATCCCGCTCAGCTGCAAGAAGACATCACCCGATATCAATTATGTTTGCAGATTCGAAATGATATTCTTAATAATCGTTTGCCATGTTCTTTCGTCACGCATGCTCTCCTTGGCAGCTACTTGGTGCAAAGCGAACTTGGAGATCACGATGCGGATGTTATGCCGAAAGGATATCTTAGAGAGTTTAAATTTGCGCCGAATCAGACGCCAGAGCTAGAAGATAAGGTACTTTTTCCCTTTTAAAATCAATTATAGTAGTCTAAATTTTCCGTGACTTTTTTATAGGTAGCAGAACTGCATAGAACACATAAAGGCCAAACACCAGCTGAAGCCGAACTCCATTATTTAGAAAATGCGAAGAAACTTGCAATGTATGGCGTCGATCTTCATCCCGCAAAAGATTCAGAAGGAGTTGACATAATGCTTGGTGTTTGTGCGTCAGGCTTACTTGTTTATAGAGATAGGTAAAAATATTATTTGCTATTTATTTTTATTACTTTCAGGTAGTATTTTAATTGGAAATATTTTTATAGGTTACGAATCAATCGCTTCGCTTGGCCGAAAATCCTCAAAATTTCCTACAAACGTCAAAACTTCTACATAAAAATTCGCCCAGGTGAATTCGAGCAATACGAATCCACTATTGGCTTCAAATTGGCCAATCACCGAGCAGCTAAGAAGTTGTGGAAGACTTGCGTCGAGCATCATACGTTCTTTAGATTGATGACACCAGAACCTAACCAAAAAACAGGACTATTCCCAAGATTCGGTAGCAAATTTAGATATAGCGGCAGAACGCATTATGAAACGAAGAAAACGCCGATTGAACGACCTGCCCCCCAGTTTGAGAGGTCTCTTAGTGGAAGGCGATTAGCTTCGAGAAGTATGGACCGTAAGTTGGTATTTGGTTGTTGAAACAGTGGTTCTAGAAATTTCTAGCATCTTAAAATTGGAACATTTGCATAATTAATAAATTAGTAAATGTAGTTTCAGAACCGCTGGTTTAGTGCATGTTCCATTTTATTACGTGAATTTGAGTCACAAATTTATTTCTCTTTTTATAGTAATAATAAATATAAGACAGAAATTCCGCGCTTACGACCGTAATAAAAAATTTAATGACAGAAATAAACAAAATCGATGATATTGCTTTGAAATCCTGCCAATTTTAAATCGATACAATTTTATGTTTTTTATTTTTAAGGCCAGTTTTACCAACGTCAATTGAATTTATCTTTAGGTTATGGCAATAATTGTAACAATGGCTTTCGGATAAAATAACCTCAGAATAAATTCAACTGATGTTGGTGAAATCGGCCATAAATAATTTCGAAAAGCTCAATCTGGTAGAGTATTTAAAATTTGGTATGAATTTCAGCTTTTTCTATTCTTCCATTTGAAACCGTGACATTTTGTTTTTAAGGATTGTTACGATCGCCTTTAACTCATAAAATATATTTATATAACTGAAAGCCTTAAAAATTTATTAACTGCTTCCCGGTTCGTGTTCAAATTTCAATCTCGTATATTTCAATATATTATTCATGTTTAATAATTTTGTTTAAGTCTGGAATAAATGCAGTTTACATTGTGTTTATTTTTATCCATTTTTACAGCTTTGGGTGGCACAAAACCAGACGAAAATTACGATGACTCAAATAAACGTCACACTATGTCTCATCCGCCTGAACATATCCCAGATATGGACAATATGTCTCCTGCAAAAGTCCGTTCTCCAAAGGACAAGAAAGATAAAAAAGAAAAGGTAACGAAAAAAATTTGTTATTGTATCATTTTTGAAATTCGTGTAGATTTTTGATGGATGTGCTGAATTAAATTAATAATTTGGAGTTTAATAAAAAATATCAGAGCTCAATAACGCAAAATTATTTAATATAATATTTTGATTTTACTCAAACTTGCTTAAATTCAATGAAAAAATTGTGAATAACAAGTGTTTTAACTGTGTGAATGTCGCTAATAATTTCTGGTGATCAGCTGGCTCGGAAGGGCAGCACAGGGACCACGAGCGCGAGTTCAGCGAGCTCGGTGGAGGGCGAATACGACGCCAGGCAAGAGCAAGAACCGCCTACGGAGAAGGTGTCCCAAAAAATGATATCTTTTGTTGCTATATTGGCATTGCTTGCACTCGCAGACCGTGTTCTTGTTCGTTGTTGCCGCCTGCATAAATTCTGTTTGTCTGTCTGTCTGTTTCTTTGTGATTGTGTATTGATTGGTGTTCAGGTCGCTTTCAAAGATGATCATTTGCATAAATTTATCATATTTCTGACACATATATTACAAAAATATATTACCCAACATTTAACACACAAAAAATAGAGGAAAATATCAAACCGTGTATTGGAAAATTCTTTATGCAAATGATCAAATAACTTTATAATAATTAAGTAGGTCAGGTGTTTTGATGTGTTGTGAGAAAAACTGAAAAATTATTTTTAATTAGATCAGGGAAAAATTACAGCAAATACACTAGTTTTTATTTTTTCTGATTTTACATTTTTGTATTTTTCTTATCACACAAATACAAATGCAGACTTAGAATTAGGTAGTGGTAATTTAGTTCTTCATAGAATAATAGTGTCATAATTTCTACGAAATCTTATCTACTGTATTATAACATTGTAAGTACTTATTATAGAACATTTGAGCTGATGTATGTAATACGAACTAAAATTGGAACTCCTGTCAAAATAACTGCGGTTGGCATTAATTCTTCAAAATCCTCGGAAATAATTGACACTAATTTTTTTGTTATGCAAAATCGTTGTTATTATTGTTTGGAAAGGTCATGAAAAACCTTCATGTACGTCACTACGCATGTTGAACAATGAAACCAGCGAAAGAAAACTTTGGTTCTAAAAATAACCGACAAATTAGTATTGTTGGTCCTGGGTCATCAGGAATCCAATAAGTTGTTTATAAACGTCTCAATACCGCGAGTATCTTATATTGTTGCGAAAATCATTCAAAGAATGCTTGAGCTTGAAAGAACATCAGTTTAATTAAATAATGTAACTTCATTGTTATAATACGCCTATTGATACTCGTTATGGTAGCTTTCAACTGTTACATATTTTCCATTTTCATAATTTATTCTTTATTTGACTTACAGGTTTGATTCTTTAGTACACTTTTATTTAGCATTGCCTGGAGTGGACACGCTTTCTTTCAAATTATTTTCTTCTTGTCCCAAAAAAGCATTCATTTGTTTATACTTTCATTGTTTATTGTAGAAACCGATTGGTGGCGTAGCTGTTCTTCCTGCTGGAGGATTATTCAACAAGAAAAAAGAAAAGGACGATAAGGATAAAGAAAATCGTGACGCAAATACTCCAGAGGTGAACGGAACTGAGGATGCGAACGAATCGACTCTGAACTCAAGCAATGAAGACTCAAAATCTCCTAAATCAAAAGAAAAGAAAGCCAAGGTAAGTTTTTTACAACAGATTGAGTAAAATTTAAATAAAGTAAGAACTGTAGATGCACGCGTCATTTTATTTTAAATTATCAGCCTTGCACTGATATGAAAAGGTCGCGGTGCTGATGTAGTTTATTATTTATTTACCGGTAATCAAGCAAATAGAAAATGAGCAGTAAAAATCCAACCGTGCAAGTCTTTTTGTTGGTTGTTGCTCATTTTTCGTTTGGCTGATGCCGTTTGCTGTATTATTCGTATTGGCATGAAAAATTTTTGTTTTGCATGGTTTATTTCATCAGAGTCCTGGATTATTTGGATTTGGTTCTAAACGTACTCCAAAAGACAAAAAGGACAAGAAAGAGAAACCGCTAGACACGTCCAATGAATCCGGTGACCTTGAGGAATCGGAAAAACAAAAAGGTGGCCCACCGTTAGGCTCACCACAACTACCTGGTTATACTAGAGAATATGATTATGATGCAGCGGAAGAGGAAGCATCGCCAACTAGAAAAGCAATTCCCGCTGGAGCTTTCTCTTACGAAAATCAGAAATCTCCATCAAATATGCCTGAAAGTCAACAATCACCGAATACTAGAAGAGCGACTGGTTTAGCTTTTAACTATGCTCCAGGGGAAGAACAAAATTTGAAACGAAAAACTGCAGATAAAATACCAACCAGTTTTGATGAACCAATCGCTGTTAAAGATCCTAAGAGAGACACGGCAGCCTTTTTGGCAGGAGAGCAATACTATAACGAAAAACCAGAAGCTCATCCAACTCCTAAAGGTGCAGTTAGCGCTCCTGGATTTGCAGCCGCCATGATACCAGGCAAGACTAGAACAGTTAGAGTTTACGTAGTAACAAGCAAAAAAGACCCTAAAACTAATAAAGTTGATGTTGAAAATGGTACAATTGATACATGCACAGCTCTACAGAATACTGAAAATAATTTAATTGATTCAAAATACGGCCTTATTGATCCAGAGAATGGTTCAATAATTGTGACAGATCCAACTTCTGGACAGAAAGAAATAATGCAAGGACATGTTGAACCTTCAACCAAACAAATTCATGTAACTTCTGGTGCTGTACTAGATCCAAAATCAGGAAAAAGAGATCCCAATTTAGGACAGATTATAACTATCATCACGGATGACAAAAGCAAAACTCCTAAAAAGAAACTGATAAAAATTATTGCAATTATCGGTAAAAAAGATCCTAAAACTAACAGAATTTTAGCCGAAAAAGGTCAACAAGAAACTTCAAACGCAACTGTTGATCCTCTAACAGGGCATATTGAAACAAAATATGGAGTTATTGATCCTAAAAATAAAACAATTACCACTAAAGATCCAAAGTCAGGAAAAACAGATACGAAACCAATTGAAATTGATGAAGTAACTGGTCAAATTTTGGTTAACCAAGGAGTTGTTGATCATAAAACCGGTAAAGTTGATCAATCTTTAGGGCAGATCATTAGTCTGGCTAATAAAGGAAATACTGTGGTTGAAATTACGGCTGTTACAGCTAAACGTAATCCTCAAACTGGCCAAATCGACCCCGCCAATGCTCACAAAGAAGTATCTAATGGTAAAATCAATCCTCATAATGGTGAAATCGCTACAAAATACGGTACAATTTGTTGCAAACGATTGAAAATTTTATCTCGGGATCCTACTACTGGCCAAATTGAAGAAAGACCAATCACATTAGACCAAAACCAAAATGTTATAATTTTAACAGGCGTAATTGATCCAAGAACCGGTAAAAAAGATAACAATTTAAGCCAAATTCTACAAATCGGATCAGAAATTGAACCAGAAATCAAAGTAACCTCAACTGTAGGAAAAGTTGATAACAAGAAAAATACTTTCGACCCGAAAACAACTGCCACTGAAACATCAGCTGGTGTTTACGATCCAGAAAAAGGAAAAGTGTACACTAAATATGGACAATTAGATCCTGTAGTTGAAACTTTGACTTTTACTGATCCAAAAAGTGGAAAGAGTGAAACCAAAAATGGTTCTGTTGAACCTAATACTGGTGAATTACTGTTTAAAGGTGGATTTGTCAACCCGAAAACAAATAAAAATGATCCACACTTCGGAAGAACTATCGTTGTTGATGTACTTGAACCTAAAGTACATCCAGAAGTTGCTAAACAACCTTCATTTGAAGAACAAAAAGCAGTTAGTCAGCAACCAGCTAAATCATCACCAGTTAAAACAGCACCTGCTGTTATTTCACCTGTTGGTAAAACAAGAGTCATCAAAATTATGGTTATTACAGCTAAAAAAGATCCCAAATCTGGTCAGCTAGATGTGGAAAATGGTCATGTTGATAGCTCTGTTGGTATTTTACACCCGGACGGACGTATAGATACAAAATATGGATTAATTGATCCTAAAGCCGGTACTGTATTGATTACGGATCCTGCAACTGGTCAGAAAGAAACAGTAAACGGCCTAATTGATCCGGTTTCTGGACAAATTATTCTAACTTCAGGCCCAATAATCGATCCAAAAACGGGTAAGAAGGATACAAATCAAGGACAAGTTATTGCTATTGTTGGAGCAAAAGAACCAATATCTGATGAAAAACGAGTTGTTCCTAATTTATTACCATCTCATCCTGTTCCGAAAAAACGAATCATCAAAATTCTGGTTATTACATCAAAGAAAGACCCCAAAACTAATAGAATTGAATCTGATAAGGGCCAGGTGGAAAAATTAACAGCAACAATTGATCCAGTGTCTGGAATGATTGATACTAAATACGGCAAGATTGATCCTCAAAACTTGAAAGTTGTCCACACTGATCAAAAAACCGGTAAAAGTTCCGTCAGTCCTATTGAAATTGATCAACTTACAGGTCAATTCATTTTGACTCAAGATGTTATTGATCCTAAAACCGGCAAAACTGATCAGTCATTAGGTCAAGTAATTAATGTAGTTGATCCGAAAGAACCAGTAGTTCAAATAACAACAATTACTGCAAGAAAAGATCCTAAAACAGGAGCAATTGATCTTAATTCGGGTAAATCAGAAACAACTAACGGCAAATTAAACCCGAAAACTGGGGAAATATCAACCAAACAAGGTTTAATAAATTTAAAATTAATGAAGATCACTTTTAAAGACCCTAAAACTGGACAAGTACAAGAAAGGCCAATTCAAGTAGATAAAAATGACAATATTGTTATTAGCGGGGTGATTGATCCTAAAACTGGTGCTGTTGATCCAAATTTGGTACAAGTTGTTCAAATAGGACCAGAAGTCGATCCAGAAGTTCAAATAACAACTTATACTGGTAAATATGATTCCAAAAAGAATACAATCGACTCGAAAAATGCGATCCCTGAAACTACAGTTGGTTTATATGACTCTGATAAAAATAAAATCTATACTAAATACGGTTTATTGGACCCTATAAATCAAACTTTATCTTTTGTTGAACCTAAATCGGGTAAAATTGATGTTTCTCATGGAATAACTGAACCTAACACCGGAGAAATTGTTTATAAAGGTGCTGTAATAAATCACAAAACAGGCAAAAGTGATCCACATATGGGCAGAGCTCTTGCTGTACACATTACAGAACCAATTGTTGATCAAATAGCTGATGCCCAAAAAACTCCCGTCAAGCAACCACCAGTTGTAGAAAAAGTTGAAAGAGTTTCAATCCCTGTCAAACCTCCTGTAATTACTACACCTATTAAACCACCCACAGCTACAACACCTGTTAAACAAGCAACTACCCCTGTTAAACAAACAATTACTACCCCAGTAAAACTTCAACAAACAGCAGAAATTATTCCTCCATCCGCTGCAGCTCAGAAGAATATTCCTAGAAACAGGATTGTTAAGATCATGGTCATAACTGCCAAAAAAGATCCAAAAACCCAAAAAGTTGACATTGAAAATGGCACAATTGAACATATCACCGGTATATATAATCCACAAAATGGTTTAGTCGAGAGTAAACTCGGTATGATTGATCCTAAAAATGGTACAATCATTGCACGTGATCCAACTACGGGTCAAACTGAAATGGTACAAGGTCAAGTTGATCCCTCAACTGGACATATTCATGTTAGTAGCGGACCAGTTGTTGATCCTTCTACTGGAAAACCAGATTCAACTTTAGGACAAGTTGTTTCAGTTGTTGGACTAAAAGCAGCTCAAGAGCCATCCTCAAGCACACCTGTCAAAAAACGTATAATCAAAATCATGGTGGTCACCACAAAAATTGATCCCAAAACAGGAAAAATTGACCCCGAAAAAGGCCAAATTGAATACTCTACTGCTACTTTGAATCCTGTGACTGGCTATATTGAATCAAAATATGGTTTAATTGATCCTAAAAATGGAAAATTGATTGTAAACGATCCAAAAACAGGTAAAGTTGATGCTAAATCAGCTCAAGTTGATGAAACAACTGGTCAAATAATAGTTGGAAGCAATGTAGCAGATCCGAAAACAGGTAAAACTGATCCTCACCTAGGACAAATAATTAGTATTGTCGGACAAAGTGATCCTGTTGTCGAGATAACAACAATCACCGGTAAAAAAGATCCTAAAACTGGAGCTGTTGATCCTAACAACGGACAAATGGAGACAACAAAAGGTAAATTGAACTCAGCCACTGGAGAAGTAACAACTAAATATGGAATTATTAATTTGAAATTGATGAAAATCACAACAACAGATCCAAAAACAGGCAAAGCTGAAACTCGGCCCATTGAAATTGATGAACATGGTAATATTTATCTTTCTTCAGGAGTTGTTGATCCTAAAACTGATACAGTTGATCCGAATTTGGGACAAATTATACAAATAGGATCTGAAGTTGAACCAGAAGTACAAATTGTGTCATTTATTAGCAAAGTAGATGCCAAAAAGAATACTATTGACCCTAAAAATGCAGTTCCCGAGCTTTCTACAGGATTATATAATCCCGAAACACATAAAGTCGATACTAAATTCGGTCAAATTGATCCTGTCTGTGGTACATTAACTTATATCGATCCTAAAACAGGCAAAACTGAAACAAAACAAGGTATTGTTGATCCAGCGACCGGTCAAATAATATTTAAAGGCGGTTTTATTAATCCAAAAACGAATAAACCAGATCCTAATTTCGGAAGGGTTATTTCTGTCACAATTACGGAACCAGAAGTTACTGCTAAAGGTCAAGTTACAGAAAAAGACCCCAAAAACTTCAAAATTGATCCGAAAACTGGACAGATCTGGATGTTTGATCACCAAGATCCTACAACTGGTCAAGCCGTTTATTCCAGTGGTCAAATCGATCCCATTACTGGATATATTATTACAATTTATGGTTATTTGGATCCAAAATCTGGTACTGTCAGTAAACTGTCGAAAGTTGATGCAAATAACACTAAAATTGATCCGGAAACTAATCAAATTTACACTAAAACTAGTGAAGTTGATGAACATGGAACTCCATTATACTCCGTTTCCCAAATTGATCCAACTACAGGAGAAATTTATACTAAATATGGAAAAATAGATCCGAAAACTGGTAAATTAGTAATAATAAGAATATATTTAATCACTCAATCGGACCCAACAGGAAAAGTAAAAGAAATTGATCCTCGTGACTGTCAAATTGACGAAAAAACTGGTAAAATTTTGAATGTTACTACCCAAACTGTTTATATGTACAGCATGGTTGACCCCAAAACGGGTAAAATCATTCAAGTTGATCCTAACGATCCATTAGTTAAAAGCGCTAACACTAAAGTCACACAAGTTTTGACTTTATCTGGTGAAATAGATCCCGTAACAGGCAAAATTCACACAGAATGGGGTCATATTGACCCAAAAACAGGAGAAATCGATGCAAAAACTGCGAGAACTGATCCAGTGACGGGAGAATTGATTCTTAATTATGCTCAGATAGATCCATCACATTTTACTGACTTGAAAGACACCAAAGTTAAGGTTACAACTCATACTTACTCCAAGACTCAGAGTTCTAGCGAAGGCGAGAGCAGCGATGATGATTTAGATCAATATAAATCTGATAATCTTCAAGATGTTGCTCAACTGAAAATACCCAAGAAAGGTAAAATAACCAGTCCAGCTGTTAGCACTCCGGTTATTGTCAAGACAACCACCAAACAAATCGTAACGAAAGACAAAGATGGACTGACACAGAATATTGAAGAAAAAGTTGAGGATGGCAGAACAGGAGAAGTGACCTTTTCTACACAAGTCAATAAGGTAAGTCATTCATTTGTTTTTATTTTGGAATAGTAGGAACTTGTTGTTGATAATTGTTGAGGCTTTGCAATTTGAGCTTCATTTATTTCAAATTTGTGGCAAGTAGATTATGCTGCAATTTTAACAGTCTTTTTATATACAATAAATGTACGAAATAATATTGATTTTAGTTTTCGACTGTTTTATGTTTTGAATTCAAGTCCCTTAGATTAACACCCCGCACGCTAGTGTACCCCGTAGTAACACAATGTTGCATGTATCTCTTTTCTCAAGGCTGAAAACATTGACGACGGTAAGTCACCATTCGTGACAGCCCGAGCTGTAACCACGCGCACGGCAACAACTCATGAGGACCTTGGAACGAACGCAAAGACGCAACAACTTGAAGAAAAGACCGTGGCAACATCGATGACTTCTTCAGCGACTAGACAAGAGCAAAGAGTCGTTACACAGGAAGTCAAAACAACGAGCACACTCATAAGTGGAGATCAGGTATTAACATTTGGTTCAAGACGGAATATACCATAATTCAAAATTCAATTGTTTTTTTGTCATAAAAGAAATAAAATTCTAGTACCCGTCGTTGTAAATACAATTTTTTCTAATTTGCACATGTCAAACATTTTTCTTTTTCAATATAATTTTGCATTTTTATGTCATTTACAACCTATCAATCATTTATTCAATTGTGTTAATACTTAATTTGCATTTGTATCATTGCTTTTTAACTTTATATTTGCACGTTGACCGCTTGTATAGCTTATCCGACGAGACAGCATAAGCTCTACCAGCTCTGGCGATTCTGGCACTCCTATAGATTTGGATGACGACCAAAAAGAACAGTATTATAACGACGTCTTTCTCAAGGTAGGTTGTTGATTTTTGTTGAGACTTAGGTAACTTTTTCTTCAAAGATTTGTAAGTATTTTGAGGATGAATCAATTAATCGAGCTGTTTTGTACATTTATAATGTGAATTTTTATATTTGTCTCTGCACACGTTTAATTTGGGTGGAGTCAGTTACAAAACTAGATAATTCAATTTTAAACGCACTTACATAGTACTGAAATCATTCTTCAAGCACTATATATAATTTACAATACATATATATTAAATTTTATGCCCAGTTTTATTAACATTAAGCCTGCAACCCGATTCCCTTAAAGTTGAAGCTTATCCATAATTTTGTAGTAATCATTTCGTCGAATCATTTTATCCATTTAGGGCCAGTATTTCAATCCTCAGTTTATTTTAAGCTAAACTAACAATCATTACTCTGGAAATTAAGTTATGTTTAAGGTAAATCGAAGATTGGAATACTGGCCATTAATGGATAAAATTAATTACCGAAATGAAAACAGAATTAATTAATAAAATATATCGAAAAGTATGAAAAACTTTTTTGATATTGAGCTATCAAATTTTGAGACTGGTTTTAAAAGACAACAAGAAAATTTTGTGCTAAATTATTTAAGTCAATTTTAAAATCAAATTGGTTGTTAGTAAGATTCAGCAAATTGAGATCTTATTTGTGGCATTTCCAACCAAAATTAAATAAATTTGTTTGCTGTTCATATAACCGGGCATACATTTTTTCTTTTTAAACTTCAAAATAACTTTCTGCATTTATCTGTTTTTCTATTTTAAAAAATATATATTCTTGTTTCCTGTGTATAAAGCTGAAATCACTAATAATGAATATTGCTAATGTTTTGATTGTACTTAGGGTGAACAAGACTCTGGAGGCATTGTTCAAACGGAAAGTGTGGTATACAGTGGTGATACTCCAGCGCATCGTACAGCTACAACACACGTCCCAGTTGTTGCTACAGAAGCAAGAAAAGTACAATTAGAATCAGAAGATGGAAATTATAGTGCAACTGGAGAAATTGTTAGTTCGCAGACTATCAGCAGCAAAACAAGAACTGTTGAAACTATTACTGTAAGTCAATATTAAGACGTTGCTTTTATTTATTGAATTCATTTTCAGAAAAATCGATTTTATATAATTTGATATTTTTTTTTAGTATAAGACAGAACGAGACGGCGTGATTGAAACTCGCGTAGAGCAGAAGATAACCATTCAATCAGATGGCGATCCAATTGATCACGATCGAGCCCTCGCAGAAGCTATCCAGGAAGCAACAGCTATGAATCCAGACATGACGGTGGAAAAAATAGAAATCCAACAACAAACAGCCCAACATCAACAAGAAAAAGAACAACAGAAGCAGTAATCAAACAGCAGGTAAGTTAAAAAATAATTTTTAAATTGCTGAATCGAATACTTCCGGTCAAATAAAATCAAAATTGAATAAAAGTAAGTTACTAAGATGTTTGCTATTTTGGTTTTGGATAAATATTGGATTATTTGTGCTGTCCTCGGTAGTTACTAATTATGGGATTTTGAATGTTAAATGTCTAATTTCTATATGTTTGTTTAGGGAGCCTGCCACAATCAAAAGTAGCACAGTGCATCCCATGTGAAACTTTAAAAACTGCTGTACATTGGAAGGAGAATAAAAAGAATCACAAAATATTATAAAGGATATAAATTTATTGTAATAGTTAGATATACGCTTACGTATAATTGTTGGCCTTCGACTGTGCAGACCAAGCTTTAGTTTTGAGATGACGGAAAATATAATAAATATTTCGTGTATATTAAGATTACAGATATATTCTGTATGATAGGAAATTTCGATAATTGCGATACGCATTTTTCCGCGGGTCCCTCAAAAACTTCTGCATGTATGTACCTGTGACTGTTAGTTGTCACCCGTGCAAAAATGTGATGTTATCGAATATTATTTTAAGTGGGTTAACTAAGCAAATTTGTGTTTTTATTGTCACAAAAAGTAGCTTTGGTGGTGTGGTCACATAATTTTATATATATTTTCATTTAATTGTTTATTTTTGTACTGCAAAAGCTTTTGCTGTCATCAGCTGTCATAATTATCATTTGTTTTGTATATTCGTATCTTATTGGGATATTCTTTCTTTTTTAATCTATTTAAAAGTAAGTTTTTCATGTTTATTATCTCTTTTTGATATATTGTATAGCAAATCGTAGAAGCAGCTTTCTCTATTTCAATTCATCCATATTCAAAAATTGCAGTCTATAGCTCTAGGTTATATGCGGAATTTGTCGATTTAACTTGTACATTAATCAATATTTCATAAATTTTACACTAAAAACAGTATTTTAAATAATACTCGTAAAATATATTTGTTTACTGTTTACGATATTAGTACGGAATGAGTACAGAAACACGAATCTTAGGAATTTAATATAGGCTTTTTAGTGGAAACTGATTTTCCTGTACATTCAAGAGCAAAAATGCAAAAAGTTTAGATCAAGATGCCACAGATTTCTTTTCATAAATGAAATTAATTGAAAATAAATATCGGTTTTTTAAAAAACGTTCAGTCCCTTCGACATTTAATTTAATCTAGTTTTCTATAAAACATTTATATCTTGACTTACAATTTGCGTGATTATTTTCACCAAGTACAGTTGAATTAGTTTTTATATATAAAATCCCATATTGAACTTCTATAATCCACGTTTCTGTCCCTTCTGTATGTATTAAGTTTATTCCTAAAAGTTAGTAAATTAATTCAACTATGTTTGATTGATAGATTTAGACTACCGCCTCATGTCTGAAATATTTTCATATTAAATAATTATATTGAAAGCTAGACTGTTTGTTTTATGAATATGGCTGTGCAACCTTTATATATAATAGAAAAGATGTAGAATATAAAACTATATAATGAAAAAGAGACTACTACGTGGTGTTATCGGAGATAAAGAATCTCTAAGAAAATAATAATGTGTTCAACACAGTTCTTAATTAGATGCATTACATTCCAAATCATTCAGATTGTACACATACTTTTTCTCCAAGCTTGCGTACTAATATTTGTTAGATTATTTTATATGTATAATGAAATATATCAGAAGTATTATTTTATTTCATGTAACGTATAGTTGTGATCGTCTTTTTGTTGGTCAAGAGTGGTCATTTTACTTTATCCATTCAATTGTTGCTAGCTCTCTTTTGTTTTTCTGCAACTGTCAGATAAAATGACGCATAAATTTGACTAATACAAAGGCAGGATTAATTTTATTTTATCAGATTAATATATAAATGGATCACTATTGCAGCTATTTAAAGTATCATTTATTTAACTATAAAATAGTACTTGTTTCGTAAAGATTTATTTGTTCTTGCAAATTTTTATTCAATAAAAATGTTTCAATAAATATATTATAATGTAGATAACTACGAAAATTCGAACTTGACCTACTGAGAAAATTATATTTTACTTATGGCCGGTTCTATAAAAGACCAAGTAAATTTATTCCTAGAATAAATTTAATATAAGAAATTCAAATCAGTTTTGAGTTTCTTTTTTTATTTTCTCTGCCTTTTATAAAACGGGGCATTAATATCATATAATTTTCAAACTGAACCTTCTTCCGTGAATCGTGCTCCAATTCCACTTGTTATTTGAAAATGAAATCATTTTTTAAAGAATGACTGTCACTACTAATTTCAAGATAAATATATAAATTTTTAGAACGCAAAAGAAAGAAAACGATTAAAATAATAATTAAAAATAAGATACATATATTGTAGGATATTAATTTTTACTTGGCAAATTTGCTTGATTTTTATTAATTGGTTTCTAAATAAACAATTGTTTCCTTGTAATAAATTTTGCAGTAAATCAGACTATAATATGAGTATTTGAGGGAAGAAGAGCATATTTCTGATCCATAGAATCCTAAATTTGACAGCAGCATGAGTATTGATGGTGGTAGCGTTGAATAATACGCGAATAACCCAAATTTTTATGCTATGCCCCTGATTATAAAAAATTATTCTGAGCAGTGTAATATAATAAATTATTCACTGTCTTTTATAATATTTGATACTTAGATTTATACCTCGTGCATCAATTACAATTAATGACAGCCAATTATTTTGCATATACCTACATCCATCCTGAATATGTGCTCACATTTCGAGTTTTCTACAATTCTTGGTATACCCAAAAAAATTAGTTTGTTCTAAACAGTATAATGCAATAAATTATTAACTGCTTTAGAATATTCAATTCATAAATTCATAGCTCGTGCGCCAATTACAATTGATGCCTTCACATACGTACATCCATAATGAGTACGTACCCTCAATTTGAGTTTTCTGGAACTCCCGGTATATGCAAAAAAAATAATGTATTGTGAGCGGTTTAAAGAAATACATTATTAATTGTCTTTTAGAGTATTTAATTTTTAAATTTATAGCTCGTGCACCAATTACAATTAATGACTGCCAATTATTTTGCATATACCTACATCCATCCTGGATACGTGTTCACAATTTGAGTGTTTTACAACTCCTGGTATACCCAAAAAAAATTAGTTTGTTCTAAGCGGTGTAATGTAATAAATGATTAACTGCTTTAAAATATTTAATTCATAAATTTATAGCTCGTGCACTAATTACAATTAATGACTGCAAATAATTCTGCATATACGTACATTCATCCTGAGTATGTATCCTCAATTTGAGGTTTCTGGAATTTCCGGTATATGCAAAAAAAATAATGTGTTCTGAGCGGCTTAAAGAAATAAATTATAAATTATCTTTTAGAATTTAGAGTATTTAATTTTTAAATTGGGGCTGCATAAATCTATATTCATTGAACTGTTTTAAAATATTATCAAATAATTTGGATCCTGACTGTCTTTTTTCTATTTCAGATAATAGACAGTCAAAAAATTTTAAATAATCACGTATTATTAAATAATATTTTTGCAAAATTGTAATTTGCATTCAAAATGCATTTTGAATTCACTGTTTTTAATATTTATTGAATATTTTTATTCATTTACATACAAAATACAAATTTATTCACAATTCTTAATGAATTTCAATGCCAGAAATGATTAAATTAAATTTTAATGTTGCACAATCTTGTTTAGTTTGGTTTTGAGCAGGCCTGGCCGTAAACTGTATATGCGCTACGAGGTATCTTTTGATATTGCGTTCTCTCTCGTTAGCATTGCGCGCTATAGACAGCCGAACGTACTTCGTAGATTCAAAATAAACGAAGTTAGATCACGTTGCATACCATTCATTGTTGCTAGTCAAGTCGTACGGTAAAGTTCTAAATCGCGTTGTTCTTCAACAAAATGTTAAAAAATAGTTATTTAAAAGTGCTTAATGGTATATTGGGGTTTGTTTATTGCTTATTAACGTAGAGATCAAAATTTTGTGAATTTAAATATGTAAATTGGGCTGAATTTGTTCCGCATTGCGTGTCCGTTAGGGGCACGTATTTGCGATGTTAGTCTTTGCTTTTATTATGTATTAAATAAATAAAATGTCTTGGTTTTTTTGCAAAGGCCTGTAATGAAAGGTCCAACGTGGGAATCGGTGCACACGTAGGTACCGCTACGAGAGGCACCCCCCCTGATGAACACCACCGCGTGGGGTTGCAATGAGTTCTAGGGCGAACGAGCGATCTAATTAGGGAGTAACGGCATACTCTCGATATGTACCTATCGGAAGTCGGGAAAATATGGTAGCTGGCGGGGGTCCTTGATTAAGTTCAAGAAACGACATTAGCTGAGACCGATACTTAAGGTTACCATATCGCGTAATTAGGCGGTATCGCGGGCCTCGGAATATGCATTGGCCACGTATTCAAACAACGTATTTTTTTTTTGCAAACGACGAGCACACCGGTGCTTGGGTGTCTGAGCGCTCAGGCACTCATTGGGGTAGTAAAGTAGAGTCAATATCAGTAGCATAATATATCTGAGCACTTTTAAATACTCGTCATCTCGCGTAATTAAAAAGCAACAATCACTCGACGCGTAGCTCTTCGAACAAAATAAATCCGTTGAAAAAGCGCGAAACACAAACCAAAACACACAACACAATTGAATGTTGAACGAATGTTGAATGAATGTGACTAATAAAAATTCCCTTTCAGCTTCTTCAATTCATCATTATCACCTCCAACAAATTAACAAAAGGACGTAAGTTGACTAATAAACTTTTTTTTCAGGCTCTAATCTATTTTTCTTTCAGCTATTTATTTCATATTGTTTTTTTTCACAGATTTCTAATTAATTTGTATTTTTTCAGATCATTTGCAGAGGATGAGCCCAGCTGATGAGGTGGACATCGAGGGAATGGACATCGTGGGAGGAGCTGAGGATGAGCCCAGCTGCCAAAATCAACTCTCAATATTTGTTTTGTTGAATGAGATTCACCAAAATTTGTTTTAAGTTTCTGTTTCAGGTCGTCGGCCGTGGATCGTCGTAACATCGTCGCATCATCAGCTAGGTAATATAATATTATTGTGTATTCAGGGTGTATACCAAATCTAGAAAACCTGGAAATGTCAGGGAATTTAGATAAATTGGAAATGTCATACAATCGTCAGGGAATTTCAGTTATTTGTCTGAAAAAAATAAATTATAGGATATTTATGCATTATTAATAAAAATACATAAAATTTTCACTTTATAAGATGAACCACAGTGGTACAGTTAATATAGTGAATGATTTATGTTGTAATTCTGTGAAAATCCATGAGTTTTACAGATCTACAAATCCATAAAATAATTATTAAAGCGCATTCACTTTTGTTAATTAATATAAATTCGTTCGTAAGGTATTAAGTTCATTGCATATATTTTAATATGAATCAAACAAATTTTTCTGTCTGGAATTTTATTAAAAATGATCTGGAAAACCTGGAAGTGTCAGGGAATTTTCATTTAATTTTTTGGTATACACTCTGGTATTATATAACTGTTTCCAAACTACTGTTAGAATAATTTGTCTAATATTCGAATTTATAATTTAAACTTAGAGCTCCGGAACAACAGGAGATAGCAGCCTGCAGCTTCAGCAGTTACCGGATTCCAGAGAAGTTCGGAAACGTCCAAGAGAGTATACTGAGTGTATTTAGTCCGCTGCTTGCAAAGCTCAAGTGAGTTTCAGATTGATGTAGATTTATATTATTTTCAAACATTTCCAAATTATTTAGATTTGATTATAATATTTTATTATCTGTTACAGATGCAGCAGCGAAGAGCCGCTCCTCTTGTCTAGGTTTTGCTGGGGTTTCCCTAGGCACTTAGGGAGAATTCCTGGAGGAAGTTTCGTCTCTTTCCCCTTAGTCATTGCCAGGAGACGAAACAAGGCTAAAAAATTCATCTTGCTCCTGCCACCTGCCGCTTCCAGATTCCAGAGAACTACGAAGAAGATGCTCAAGAAAATTGGTCCACAAGAAACTGCTTCCCGAAGGCGAAATAAGGCTAAAAAATTCCTCTTGTTCCTGTCACTTGCAACTTCCAGATTCCAGAGGACTTCGTAGAAGATGCTCAAGAAAATTGCATCATTTCTGCCTGCTGTTTGCAAAGATCAAGTAAGTATTTTATTTATTTGACTTTATAATATTTTTTTAAATTTCTATTATTATATAAATTCTATTGTAATATTTTTTTGTTTGTTACAGTTGCAACAGCGAAGAAACTACTTCCGGAAGACAAAATAAGGGTTGAATATTCATCTTGTTCCTGTAATTTCTTCAAAAACTTCGAAATAAATCCTTCACCCAACAAATTATTGTTTTATTTATTATAATAAAATATTGCATTTCTTTTTTTCAGTGAAAAATAAAAAAATAAAGTAATAACTAGACTTGTATATTTTAATTTGAGAAATAAATATGAACAAAATAATAATAAATATTATATTATACTGTAATAATTAGTAATATATATAATTAATAATAGCTAAATGTTAAAATATATTCGCCCATTCACAGTTTAGGGTAAAAAAATGATTTAACTAATTTAAAATGAGAATTTTCATCATTATATTATTTCTACCCTTAATTTTAATTTAACAAATAAATATAAACAAAATAATAATGAATAATATTGTAATATAAATGTATAATTGTATTGATTTAGGAGTCTAGTTCCAAGATTTGCCACCAGGTGGCAGCATCTGTCAAGGAAGCATTTCAATTTGATCAAGATTTACTTGAAAAAAATTTCTATAAAGCTTCTAGTTTTCGAGGAGCAATATGCTATTACCCTTAATTTAAGGGATGAAAAAAGTTACATATAGATTTTTAATAGCTTCTTCAAAGCTGCGATAAAGTTATTAACTTGAGTAAGTAAAATAAAAAGCACTATAGGCTTATTGGAAAGGGTTCACTATCCATATTATAGACCATCCTTTTAAAATTAGGAATAAGGCATTAAAAAATTTGTGCTGCACATGTTAACCCCTCAATTGGACCCTGTAGATTTCGATTCTAAAGTCAGATTTAAGATTAGGGTTCTAGTTTTCCTGTAATCCGTACATTAATATTTGTATAATACTCTGATAACATGGCATTCTAATTAGTCCAAAATACGACTCAATTTAAATATTTAAGGGATGAAAAGTATGTTCCCATGTAGATTTTGATTCAAGCAATCCAAATCTGGAAACGGACTCCAAATATCCCCTACCTTTTCCAAGAAATAAATCATTTAAACTTTAAGGGAGGCTTTTCATCCCTTAAAATGTTTCTGAAAGTTGAATCTGCCCCTAATATTGATTGTAGTATGTACTTTCATGTATTATTTATTTTGTTTGATATAATATATATTATATTATTGTTATTAACCTGTATATTGTCATATAAATAAATCTGCTTGTTAAGAATATCTGTTGTCTTATTTAAATTTGTGACCTACCCTTATTTCCAGGTTGTTCAAATTAGTTCCAGAAATGGCCGCTAGGGGGCACTACTATGATGCGATGCTAAGCAAAATTTCGTCGAAATCTGTCAAATAGGTATCCGGGGAACATTAATCGTAGGAGCAAATCCATTTTTTCCCGCCAAAAATTAATTGGCCAAAATTAATTCCAAAAATAACCACCAGGGGGCGCTACTGTAGGCTGAAAAAAGTACGATGCTAAGCAAAATTTCGTCGAAATCTGTCAAATAGGTATCCGGGGAACATGAATCGTAGGAGCAAATCCATTTTTTCCCGCCAAAAATTAATTGGCTAAAATTAATTCCAAAAATGACCACCAGGGGGCGCTACTGTAGGCTTAAAAAAGGGCGATGCTAAGCAAAATTTCGTCGAAATCTGTCAAATAGGTATCCGGGGAACATGAATCGTAGGAGCAAATCCATTTTTTCCCGCCAAAAATTAATTGGCTAAAATTAATTCCAAAAATGACCACCAGGGGGCGCTACTGTAGGCTGAAAAAAGTGCGATGCTAAGCAAAATTTCGTCGAAATCTGTCAAATAGGTATCCGGGGAACATGAATCGTAGGAGCAAATCCATTTTTTCCCGCCAAAAATTAATTGGCTAAAATTAATTCCAAAAATGACCACCAGGGGGCGCTACTGTAGGCTTAAAAAAGGGCGATGCTAAGCAAAATTTCGTCGAAATCTGTCAAATAGGTATCCGGGGAACATGAATCGTAGGAGCAAATCCATTTTTTCCCGCCAAAAATTAATTGGCTAAAATTAATTCCAAAAATGACCACCAGGGGGCGCTACTGTAGGCTGAAAAAAGTGCGATGCTAAGCAAAATTTCGTCGAAATCTGTCAAATAGGTATCCGGGGAACATGAATCGTAGGAGCAAATCCATTTTTTCCCGCCAAAAATTAATTGGCTAAAATTAATTCCAAAAATGACCACCAGGGGGCGCTACTGTAGGCTTAAAAAAGGGCGATGCTAAGCAAAATTTCGTCGAAATCTGTCAAATAGGTATCCGGGGAACATGAATTGTAGGAGCAAATTTAGCCTATTAATTTTTGGCGGGAAAAAAATTAATTAGGTGAATTTCCTCCTACGATTCATGTTCCCCGGATACCTATTTGACAGATTTCGACGAAATTTTGCTTAGCATCGCACTTTTTCAACCTACAGTAGCGCCCCCTGGTGGTGATTTTTGGAACTAATTTCAGCCAATTAATTTTTGGCGGGAAAAAATGGATTTGCTCCTACGATTCATGTTCCCCGGATACCTATTTGACAGATTTCGATGAATTTATGCTTAGCATCGCATTATTTCTGGTCGACGGAGGCGCCCCCTAGTGGCCATTAATGGAACTTCTATCATAATTAAATTATTTTTAAGCTGAAATATAAGACAAGGGGAGGTGGTGCAATAAGTAATAATGCTATATATTATCGTACATATTATTTTATTCATATATAATTACAGATTAATGTTACAGTTTCAATTATTTCATTATAAATAAATATAAATAGGGATTGGATTGCCAAACTGTAACACAAAAGACGAATATATTAGTATTAGTTTCAAAAATGAGCTCCTTCTACTATTCCAGCCCTTAAAAACAACCCTGTAGATAAAAAATATGTACTAAAAAATATTTATTGCTGTATTGATATGAGAAATACAATTTAATTATCCACAGGGCCGAATTGGGGGTAAAAATAATGAGATGATTTCTCATTTTAAATGACTAAGGTCCAGTATTTCAGTCCAAGGTTTATCTTAAACGTAGCTTAATTTCCATAGTAATGATTGTTGGAACAATTGTTACTAAGGTAATTAAACTTCACTTAAGATAAACCAAAGACTGAAATACCGGCCCTTAAACAATTATTCTACCTCAAACTATGAATGGGTGAATATTTTTCAACATTTAGCTTCTATTAATGCATAAATTGATAAAATTATACATTATATTACAGTATTATTCATTATTACAGTACAATATAATATTTAATATTATTTTGTAAGTGAAGTTGTAACTATTGTTCATTTTAAGAGCGTTACTGAAATGACTATTCAATTACCAAAGTGATACTATAGGTCATTTTAAGAGCGTTCTCGAAATGACGTTCACGAGATGGCTATTCAATTACCTAAGTGATAAGTATTTTTCTTGATTTATTTATCAAGGGGAGGATGTAGGTTTATACAGATATAATATTAACTACCAATTGTTATTGGTGTACGAGCTACAGGCTTGAGAATTAAGTATTTCAATAACGAATCATAAACTTATTATTCCTGAGTAAACCAGAGGTTCTAAAACACTCAAATTATATGTATCTATTAAGAGGGATGAGGGTTTTTGCAGAAATAATAAGTATTAATTGTTATTGGTGTACGAGCTACACACATGAGAATTGAATATTTCAATGATTAATTATAAACTTATTATTTCTGAGTAGACCAGAGGTTCTAGAACATTCAAATTGCAGGTCCGTACTTAGTGGAGATGTAGGTTTATACAGAAGTATTATGACCGACCAATAGATTTTGGTACACAAGCTACAGGCTTGGGAATTGAATATTCCATTAATTAGTTACTGAATTGTTTCTAAAAAAACAGAGGTACTAGAACATTCATATGTAGGTACGTACTTAGGAGGATGTAGGATTATGCAGAAATAATATTAAGTACCAATTGTTATTGGTGTACGAGTTACAAGCTTGAGAATTGAATATTTAAATAACTAATTACAAACTTATCATTTCTAAGTGAACTAGAGGTTCTAAAACATTCAAATTATAGGTACGTATTAAGAGGGGATGTAGGTTCATGCAGAAATAATACTAACTACTAATTGTAATTGGTGTACGAGCTACAGACTCTGAAGTTGAATATTTCAATAACTAATTACAAATTTATTATTTCTGAGTAAACCAGAGGTTCTAGAACATTTATATACAGGAACGTACTTAGGGGGATGCAGATTTATGCAGAAATTTAATTAACTACTAATGGCTCTTTGTGTACGAGCTACAGGCTTGAGAATTAAATATTCCAATATTTAGTTACAAATTTATTAGTGAAGAAAAAAACATTTACGGATTGATTTTAAATGAATGTTCTATTGGATATAAGGTCTGTCTAACAAAAAATAATTAAATAACTTAAGTTGCGGCCGTTGACAAGTGAAAAAAATATATAATAATTATATATTTTTTGCACTTTACAAAGACAGCACTTTGCTGTTGAAATGTAGTGTATTTTATTATTTTTTGTCGAATGTACGGATTTTATATTCAATGAAATATATTTATTCATAAACTCATTATTTTTGAGTTAATCAGGGGTTCTAGAAATTTTAAATTGTGGGTACGTACTCTGATACTCAAGTGAAAACTTAAGGGCACTTTTACATTGAAAAAATCTCTTTTGGTCGCTCATTTTTTTAAATATTCCGCGTGCCCTTGAATTAAGTTTTATGAAACTTGCATCTTATACTAATTAAAGCTACCTATTTCCTTGATTGCTGTGTTATATATTAATTTTATTGTTTATGTTGCAAAGTTGCTTAGAAAAATGCTGTAATATATTATACTACTGATTCTAAAATTCATCCCACAAGCAGCCGATTGTGCTAGTTTTAGCAAAAACAAAATTGACTCTAATTCGTGGTCTGTCTAGCCGAGACCCGGATGTTTCCGCCTAATTACACGAGTACGGTTGCCGACTAAGCGTCATCTCGAGAAGTCGGAATCTTCATGGCATCATTGAAGAACAATATCCACACATAACGTGTGAATACTGTTTGTTCAGTGATCCCACCAAGAGCCGGACCGTCGCCGACAAAACGCGCGTTCCGTACGTTTCCCGTAACGACACCGGCATATAGTCTGAAAGTTCCGTCTGTCCCGTCGTTTAGGGAGGGGGTATTCCCAGAGCTATATGGTCGTGTACCGAATAAAAAATCCAACGTTGGCCCAAGTCACGGCACAAGGACATAAAAAATTTAAAAAAAAAGAAACCAAGACAATTATTTAATATCCAAAACAAAAAGCAAAACGGATATTCAAAACGGAAAAATACGCCCGAGAGCAGAGTGCCCAAAAACTATGATGCGCGAATTTAATCCCCAATTTTGTTTCAAAATAATTTTGATCTCTACTTTAACACGATTTTGTACCAACCCCAAATATATTTACAGCACTTTTTCAACTACTTAAAAAACCGAAGTAATAAACGCGAGATAGAAGCACAAGATATAACACAGCAGTTTACATAATGGCCTAAATATACTTATAACATACTAGCAGATAAATTATATGTAAGCATATTCCGTTAAATTTTTGTTTCAAGTATTCGTATTATTTAATTGATAAAAAATATCCTCTTAAAGAAAAACATGGAAAAGTATTGAATTTTCGAATGATTCGGTTCTAATTAGCGGAATGTATTCAGAAAACACTTATGAGGCAGTTTTGTGATACGAAGATTATAGTTGAGGTATGTGCTGAAGGAACTACCACTCCAATTACGAATCTTGTACAGCCACTGCAATCAGATGTAGTTGAATTTATTATCCATCGCTGCCGCAGGTGTCGTAATTCGCCCAAATGTTCTCCGCTACTGCTGAACACCAACTGCTGAATTTTGAACTCGTTCAGAAACTACACAAAATAAAAATTATCAATTTATTTGCATCATTTAAAAATTGTGAAACTATAAATATATATTCACTTAATAATCAATTTATGAATTATAGTTATTATTTGTATGAATTGCCTACTCAACTGTACTCAAAAAAATGTGGAATTAATCTATTTGCAATTTGTATATCAAACAAAAACTTTGCGAAACTACTAATGGTCCATTTAAAAAATGTAATATCCTTCTGGAACACTCAATCCTTCGATTTTCAATCGCAGAAGAAGTAACATCAACTTTTTTGAAAAAACATGAATATTATTCAGACGCTTTTGTTCAATTCGTAGCTTTAGATTTTAAAGGATGTTATTGTATCTATCAGTAATCATGAGATCATGCACTAATTATAATTTGACACCCTCTCTAGCTAATTGATGAATTTTAAAATCATCAACGAGGTCGGAAACAACAATCTTTTTAAAGTAGTTCATACAATAGATTTCAATTTGAATTTTGTCACATAAATTACGTAATACAAACTATTAAATGAGGGAGCTAAATTTGAAGTTTGCGTTGGACACATTGTGAAGACTTAGGTCGTAAATACTGGTGATAAAACCTTTCAAAATATTAAATGTAATTCGAAAAAAGGTGATGCCTTCTGTAATATGGCTTAGTCCTAATTCACAATGGGTGTAAGCATAAGAAGTACATAAGAAATACATAAGACATAAAGTTGAACATGTGCGATTCTTATGGCCGTGTTCACAATGCTCTTACGTATTTCTTATGCTTGCATAGTGCATAACAGCTGCATAAGAAAGTTGAAATCATCTCAACTTTACGTATTTCTTACAAATATATTTTCTTAATGCGCATGTCCAATATAGTTTTACAGACACAGACAGTAAATGTGTCAAATGAATGAAAATAAACTTGTTTTTGTGGTTAGGAATATTTATAATCTTTGTTTTAATAACAATACTAAACGAATTTCGTCTTCCAAAAAAGACATTTAATTGCAAACATGTGCAGAAACAAAAGTAATGCACTAAACTAAGAGCTTTAATATAAGAAACAAAACCAAAAGCAATGAAAAATATTATCAAATATAAAATTTAAAAAAAAAGAGTCTTTAAAACAGCTGTTTTGATAAAATAATCGAATCAAAACAAAAATAAAGCAAAGCGTTGTTTAGGACAAGTGATTTAAATTGTGACAGATACTAAAAACTAAAAGTACCTATATTTTATAACCAACTCAGGCTGCAATATCCCTATAAAATAATTTTTATGCTTTGCTTATGCTATGCTCATTGTGAACACGCATAAGATTTTCATAAGAATTATGTTATGTACTTCTTATGCTACGCCCATTGTGAATTAGGGCTTAGAAATTGAAGATTTAATATTGGCAAATATTTTACCATCAAATTGACGGCTAATAGTCTAGATTTTTCGCCAATTGGAATCTTGTAACATATGCACAAGAAGTTCAGATTAATAATTTATTGATTAATAGATCTGCAATATGCTAAAAATATTTTTTTTCCTGGTGGAGAAGTGTTTATTATTGTCTAAGCCAGTGGCTCTAAAAAAAGAAAAGAAAAAGGAATTCTCTAACCATCTCTGTTTATGATTTATTAATAAATAGATCCTATGAACACTGAAATTTATTCATTTTTCAGAGATAAAACGTTTATTATCTCTTAAACCAGTGGCTCTCAATGTCTGAGAATGTGGTTACTAGTAGATTAAAGTTGGTAGCTTGAGTGACAGAAAAAGGAATTTTCTAACTATATCTTTTAATGATTTATTAATCAATAGGGCTGGTACCACAAGCTCTGTTTTTGGCTATACTAGCAGTGTTATTTTAAGAAGCGTTTTAGGGCAATATAAATATTTCAAGCTATTTCAAAGGAAAATATTCAAATAAATTTTGTAGACATATGTGTTTTCCGTGATTTGTATCTGAAGATTATTTTCTAAAGTATTTGGGAAAATTCTAATTGCGTTAAAACACATCTTGACACAACGCTCTTAGTAGCGCCAAAAACAGAGCTCGTGGTACCAGTCAAAATCTTTAAAATATTAAAAATTTATCTGTTTTCGGAGGAAAAATATCTATTAGTTCCTAAACCAGTAGCTCTAAAAGTCTAAAAATGTAGATATTGGTAAATTAGAGTTGGTAAGTTGCGTGCTCGTCTCAAAGAAATAAAAGCAATTTTTCTTTGTCGTGACGTATCAAGGTCGTGTGAAGTAGTGATAATTTTTATTTATTACTCAAAATAAAATTTAATAATGAAAAATTCCTTTAAAAAACATTGTTTGTTAATTGGACCAACTTTAAATGTGTACAAATTCTCGAAAAGGTGAATAATGTAAGATTATTCATTTAAAAGTTCACTAAAATTGCAAATATAAGGCTTAAGTACGCTTTTGTACTCAATAAAATACCATTATTAATGGCATAATCATAAACATTTATGTACTTATGATCTGATAATTGAAACGATTGCAAATCGAATAGATATTTAAAATAAAAGCAATTGTTTATTTGTAATAAAACTATGGGAAAATGAAAATAAATTACTCACTCTTAAGCTTGAAGGTTTCTCGAAACAGAATGCAAAGGCTGCTACACTCTGCATCCATTTTAATCCAATAGGGGATTGACTCAAATCCATAACCAAGGGTTGTTTCCAGACATCTGTGAATGATTTTTAGGACTCCCAATCAAGTTTCCAACTTGAAAGAATACTGCGAGTTGACATTATGATGCCAATTAGGTTCTGATGACTGAATACTTGTTGAAAAAAACTGCAAATCTGCTTGTAGTTCCACTTTGAATAACTAAATGATAGACTTTCTTGTCAGCTTCTTCTGCAGGCGTTCTTGAAGGAGTTAGCATACAAGGAATACTCTGTAATAGATTTCAGTCCATTACTTACATGAATACACTGTTTATAACCTTAAAATATGGATATTCGCACTAATTTTGTAGCATTAAATGAAATAAACAAGTTTTTATCGTATTTTTCGTTGCTCAGAAACAGTTACGCATTAAAAATATTGATAAAACAAATAGTTAGTGAAATAAAAGAACGCTATGACGTAATATCACGTAATAATTTGAATGAAATAAATTTTTAAATTCCGAAATTGATCAAGATTCATTCGACAATTATTACAATCATAAAACGTAAAATATTTCTCATTCGAAATTATAATCTGGATTTTTTGCATGAATAGTGTACTGATTTGAGTACAAATGCAATTTTTCAACTTTGTGAATATGCTTCAAAAGGATTGAAATATTTACAGGATAAAAATAAATTTTGCACCAATTGAATAAACACACAATTCAAAGCATATAGAATAAAATTCTATCCAAATTTACCTTGTATTTAACTTGGTCACAACGGGTTTCAATATTTTAAACTGAACTGTGTACTGAAGTCTAATTACTAATAGTACCATCACATTATCACTTCAAATTTGATGAACCACACAATCCCGAGCGAATATAAAAACATTTCACTTAAATTCATCCCATATTCAACTTGATTGCAATATATTACACTGTTTATAACTAAACTACAACTAACAAACTTGCTTCCATCATGTACCATAACAAGCAATCGCCATTACGTGTACAACTTACAACAACAATGTCGATAATGATGTGAACTGTAATTCAAAAGCCATCTGTGAGACAAAGTGCCAAGTAATTTGAGTAGTTATGTATTTCTGAGCAAGTTAACAACAGTAAACTGTACTGGATGGTAAATAGTTCACACAAGTGTTGAAAGATGGCGAGCAAAAGTGCAGGGACTTTGCAAAGAAATTCGGGCACTTGCCCTAGCGCAACGCTAGCATGAAGTAATACGTACAACTTGAATAGTCCCGGACGAATTTTAGCAATGTATTTTTATATGGGAAATACAATTCTTCAAGTAGCCAAATTTTAATATACGTGTTTTATATGGAAGAAACAGTGTTTTCCCAATAGCCACAATGATTATTTACATGTATTGACATACAAAACAAGCTTGAATATTGGATGAATAAAAGTGATTGATAATGAATTTCTTGGAAAACAAAACCAGTGGTCTACAACATTCCAAAGTGTTGTCACTTATAGAATAAAGTCAAGATGTTCAAACGACAAAAGCTAAAAATTTGAGGTTGCTCCCATTAAAAATTTATTGATCAATAGATCCTGTGAACACTAAAATTTATTCACTTTTCGAAGACAAAAAGGTCATTATCTCTTGAACCAGTGGTTTTAAAAGCCTAAAAATGTGAACACTGGTAGAATAGAGTTGGTAGCTTGAATAACTGAAAGTATGATTCTCCAACTATCACTGTTAATGATTCATTGATCAATAAAATAAGAAAATCTTGAAATTTATTTGTTTTCGGGAGGAAAAGTGTTTATTATCTCCTAAACCAGTAGTTCTAAAACTTTAAAAATGTGGATACTGGTACAATAAAGTTGGTAGCTTGAGTGACAGAAAAACAGATTTGCTAACTATCTCTGTTAAAACTTTAAAAGTCTAAAAATATGAATACTGGTAGAATAGAGTTCGTAGCTCAAGTGACAAAAGAAAGAGTTCTCTAACTATATCTGTTAATGATTTATTGCTCAATAGATCATGAAAATATTAAAATTAATTTGTTTTCGGGGAAAAAGTATCTATTATCTTCTAAACCAGTGACTCTAAAAGTCTGAAAATATGAATACTGCTAGAATAGAGTTGACAGCTTGAGTGATAGAAAAAGGAATTCTCCAACTATAACTGTTAATGATTTATTCATCAATAGATCTTCAAAATACTAAAATTTATTAGTTTCTTGGAAGAAAAGTATTCATTGTCTTCTAAGCCAGAGGTTCTAAAAATTTAAGAATATGGATACTGGTAGAATAGATTTGGTAGTCTGAGTGACAGAAAAATGGATTCCTCAACTATCATCGTTAATGATTTATTGACCAACAGATCTGCAAAATACTAGAATTTATTTGTTTTCCGGAGGAAAATTGTTTGTTATTTCCTAAACCAGTAATTCTAAATGTCTGATAATGTGGATAGGATAGTTTGTACTTTGAGTGACAAAACGAGAAACTCTGTAACTACTTCTGTTAATAATTTATTGATTTATGTCCCATTCACAGTCCGAAATTCGGCGAAATTCGTCGAAATTCGTAAAGCTTGGTATATGGGAAAGCCACAGTAGCGTTCACAGCGCTGAAATTTGGTGCATACAAATTTCACTTTGACCAAACCTTGCAAGCTCCAAACTTTTCTTGTAATTTAGGTTGCGTTCTACAAAAATTATGAAGAAGAATATGTGTTTTGAATGAACTCTTATTCCATTTGACGTTTGATTATTTGTGTACGGTTTTTGTTTGTGGTTAATTTTTATCTTTTTGAAATAAGTTATCTTGATTGGAGGCAGTACTTGAAGATTTCTAATTTTTAGTGGTTTCCACACGATAATTCTTAAAATTTATATTTCTCCTATCATAAAGAAGGATAACAAGAAATTAAATGTAATAATTCTTCCTCAGTTATCATATTTATAATATTAATTTGAATATAAACAAAATACACAAACAATATAATGGCTGATTCAAGCTTCAAAACTACTTCGAAATTAAGCCTATAGCTGTCGCTAGTTACTAATTTCGGTGTCTTAAATTTCAGGCTGTGAACGGACAAATTTCAACAGTTAAAATTTCGTATTTGGAATTTCACCAAATTTCGCGCTGTGAATGGGGCATAATAGATCTGCAAAGTGCTGAAATTTATTTTCCTGGTGGAGAAGTGTTTATTATTGTCCAAGCCAGTGGCTCTAAAAATCTGAGAATGTGGATACTGGTAGAATAGAGTTGGTAGCTTGAATGAAAGAAAAAGGAATTCTCTAACCATCTCTGTTTATGATTTATTAATAAATAGATCCTATGAACACTGGAATTTATTCATTTTTCGGAAACAAATTATCTCTTAAGCCAGTGGTTCTCAAAGTCTGAAAATGTGGAAACTAGTAGATTAAAGTTGGTAGCTTGAGTGACAAAAAAATGAATTCTCTAACTGTATCTGTTAATGATTTATTGATCATTAGATCTTGAAAATACTGAAAATTTATATGTTTTCGAAGGAAAAATATGTATTATTTTCTAAACCATTGGCTCTAAAAGTCTGAAATGTGGATATTGGTAAATTAGAGTTGGTAACTTGTGTGCTCGTCTCCAAGAAATTACAGGAAATTTTATTTGTCGTGACGTATCAAGTTCGTGTGAAGTAGTAATAATTTTTTATTTATTACTCAAAATAGAATTTAATACGTCCAAATAAAAAATTCCTTTAAAGAACATATTTTTGTTAATTGGATCAACTATAAATGTGTACAAATTCTCGAAAAGGTGAATAATGTAAGATTATTCATTTTAAAGTTCACTAACACATTTATGTATGCTTTTGTATTCAATAAAATACCATTATTATTGGTATAATCATAAAAATTTATGTACTTATGATCTGATAATTGAAACGATTGCAAATCAAATAGATATTTGAAATAAAAGCAATTGTTTATTTGTAATGAAACTATGGAAAAATGAAAATTAATTACTCACTCTTAAGCTTGAAAGTTGGAAGGTTTCTCGAAACAGAATGCAAAGGCTGCCTATCCATCCATTTTAATCCAATTGGAAATTGACTCAAATCCATAATCAAGGGCAGTTTCCAGACATCTATGGATGACTTTTAGGACTCCCAATCAAGTTTACAATTCGAAAGAATACTGCGAGTCGACATTATGATGCCAATTAGGTTCTGATGACTGAATACTTGTTGAAAAAAACTGCAAATCTGCTTGTAGTTCCACTTTGAGTAACTAAATGATGGGCGTTCTTGTCAGCTTCTTCTGGGGCCTTTCTTGAAGGAATTGGCATACGAAGAATACTGTAATAGATTTCAGTCCATTATTTACATGAACACACTGTTTATAATCTTAAAATATGAATATTCAAACTAATTTTGTATTATTAAATGAAATAAACACTACTTACTGAATGAAGATAGATCTATTTCGTCAGGCAATTCCGTTATATCTACATCAAAACGATTCTGGACCTCGTTTACGATCTTCACATCGCCTTTTTCAATGACTAAGCTAAGTATCGGAATCTTCTGGCATATCGTAATTAAATACGATAATGATATCCATCGCCAAGAAAAGTTTCAAAACAACTGTAAATTCATAAATATATAAAATTACTGTAACCAAAATGACTAGAAATATGAAACAAACTGAAGTTTCAAGTCTGCATTTGCGTAATAATAGAAAGACGTACTTACTTATGGAACTCCAACTCGAATAACTATTGCGTGTCAGTGATGCTAATTAGATTCTGATGATTGGATATTTGCTGGAAAAGCTGCATTTCCGCATGTAGTTTCAATTCAAATAACTGAATAGTGAATCTTCAATAGGCCATGGGACTCCATTTGATGGAATCATCATACAAAGATTGCTGCAAAATAAATTCATTCAATCACTTATTTTAAGTTAAAATATGAATATTCACACTAAATTTGTATTGTTAAATGAAATATACACGTTTTCTCCACGTTCTCTGATGCTTAAAAATAACTACGTACTATAAACGCAAAGAAACATCGATTTACTTACATCTTATGTAATTCCAAATTAAGTTTCCAACTACTGCGAGTAAACATTATACCAATTAGACTCTGATGAAATTTAGTCCATTTGAACAATCTGTTCAAGTTAAAATATGAATATTTGCAATAATTTTGTACTGTTGAATGAAATAGCCACATTGTGCAACATTTTTTGTTGACTGGAAACAGCAAATAACATAAGAAAACAACGCTAGTCTTTAAATCCATGTCCATAAGGTTGAAAATCGCTTGAAAAAAAGTCATTGAATACTACCTCTGCATAGACTGGCAAGTAACAATGAAAAGTTGGGCAAGTCGAAACTAGCGACATTGTTGGTAGATATTCAAAGCAATATTTGTCCACTTTACGCACTTTGATTGCCTGTCCGTACTGTCATATATGTCGATGGGTACAGTCGGTAATGTAATGTTCTACTTTTTATTTTGAATTCAATTTGACAAATTAATTTGAACTATTAATTTAATTTTAATACTAAACCAGTGGTTTATTATTATATATTATATTAGCGACGACCATGTTATTGACAATTAAGAAAAGCGCGAAATTTCAAACTAGAGGAATTATATTAGCGCGCTATATTTCAAAGTTGTGAAATTATTCTAATATAAATTCAATAAATAAATCCAATACATACATGACAATTATGATTTATATTAATTATCTGCCAGTTGCACCCAGAAGAACTGTGAAAATGATTTTGCAGATATGTCAAGATAAAATTGCTCCTAATTTCTTGGAGACAAGCACACAAGAACGATTTTTGCGGGCTGAAATAATTATCACTGTGATACTGAACAAAATAACGAAGAACACTGGAAATTACATTTAATTGTGATTTCAGAACATAACAAAAATAAAAGGTTACAGGATAACCTCAATTTCTGCAAGATGCTTACAAGACTTCATATTCAAACAACCAGAAAATTTTGGAAAGAAGCAAGGTAAAATACATGTATATATGTAATCTAAATTAAATTCAAACCTCTCTTTCAGGAATTTTGGTAAATATAATATTGTAATGCCAGGAAAAGTTTCGGACGTTAGATCAATTCCAAATGCTATTTCAAAACCAAATTATTTCAATGATGGAACACCTTTAGATTGTCCAGATAGACCAGAAATAAAAAATGAATCACAAATACAGAATATGCGAGACAGTTGCTTATTAGCAAGTAAAATACTGCATACCGTTGGTAAACAATTAAAGGTGAATAATATTACTTAAAAAATTTGCTAATGCATTTAAAATAGCTTATTTATTCCAGATTGAATTTATACTTTAGTAAGTAATGGATATTTGATTTTATTGTCACCAGGTGGGACAGACTACTGACGAAATAGACAAAATTGTACACGAGTTGTGTATAAATAATAATGCTTATCCTTCACCCTTAAAATATCGTGGATTTCCAAAATCTGTCTGTACTTCTGTCAATAATGTGGTTTGCCATGGAATTCCTGATGAAAGATGCTTACAAGATGGTGATATAATAAATATAGATATCACAGTAAGAACTTATAATCAGTTAATTGATTTCGTGATAATATTTGCAATTCCTTTTTAGGTGTATTTTAATGGTTATCACGGAGATTGCTCCAAAACTTTCCTAATTGGAAATGTTGATAAACAGGGCAAAGAATTAGTGAAAGCAACAGAAATGTGTTTGATGGAAGCTATTGATTTATGCAAGCCAGGAGTCAAATTCTTATCAATTGGAAATCATATTGAATATCGAGCAAATAGATTGGGATATAACGTCGTGCCTTCTCTAGTTGGTCATGGAATAGGATCATATTTTCACGGCCCTCCTGATATTTATCATTGCAGTAAGTTCAAATCATATTCGAAATCTTAATGTTCCAGTGGCTAACAAAAAATATTTTTCAGTTAATAACTATCCCGGATTTATGAAACAGGGTATGACGTTTACAATTGAACCTGCTCTAACACAAGGAACTGAAGAAATCATAATTTTAGATGACGGGTGGACCGCTATTACAGCAGATAATGCAAGATCTGCACAATGTGAACATACTGTACTTATAACAGAAAAAGGAGTTGAGATTTTAACACTCCCTCCTTGAAATTTGTAAATCAACCTTTTGTAAATATGTTTTAATAAATTATTATGAAGTGTATTAATAAATTAATATATTTCAAACTTACTTCGTTAAATCCTCAAAGGCTCATTGCTCCTTTTCTCTCATAATCGCATTAAATTGTTTCTAGTTCTAGTTGATGCATTGTCGTAAAATTCTAATTATCACCCGAAAGTGATAAAACTATAGCTCATTTTTCATTTATAAGAACGTAAGAGTTCTTATGGGACTACGATTCAAGCCTTTTGATTTGCCAAAATGCGAACACGATTCATTCTTATTAATTACAAGATTTAAAACAAGTGAATTCAAGAAATAAAAGCAATAAACATATTCACATATTACCTGAGAACATACAAATTTGAATCTTTGATCTATTTTCTATTTATGTATACTATACATTTTGATTTCACTTGAAAAAGGCAGCACTTTGCTGTTGAAACGTTGTGTTTCTTATTATTTTATACAGAGCTCCCAATAAAAAATATTTATTAAATCTATTATGAACGACTGACAGATAGCCAAGTACGATTTTTGAGATAATGTGAAATTGGTTCGTATTTTGGCCAATCAGAAGGCCCAAATTGTAGTCCTATTAAGAGTCCTTGGAACGTTATTAACTGAAATGAAATGTAGGCTAAAATTTTGTCATAATGGTGAAAAAACAACTTCAAATGTACCTTATGTGTTTGACTCTTCTGGATCAGGATGAAAAACTGGTCAGGTAACTATTTTTGAATCCATCACAGTGACGAATTTAACAGCAGGGACTAGGTTTGAGTCTAGAGCGGCAAATTTAATTTTTTAGCTGTCTTGCAGAAGTCTACAATTATCTTTCTCGACTTTTCCCTCTCTTCTTTCATAGTATATTCCGCAAATTTTTATATTCTATGATAAAACACCCAGGAACTGACGATTGTAAAGGTGAGCGGCAAAAATTTAACAGCTTATACTTGGAAACTATGTAAATCCGTCAAAATGATAGATAGATTCTGCTCCCCAAAAAAGGCAGGAAATTGTCAGACATTACTAGCGCATTTTTGATCCCATAAAATAGTGCTAATGCCGTGGCACGCTAGCCAAAGACGATTATCTTCTTACCGATAATGCATCAGCTCATGTATCTCAATTTGTGATTGAAAGAGCAAGACAATTTAGCTGAGATATTGCAGCATTCATCCTTTTATATCTTGTTCCCAGGAATAAAAATAATTAGTACTTCCCTATCCAAATGATAGTTTTTCCGAAGCCTTTCTTCGGGACAGGCTTTCTGAAAGATTGGAAGAATGACAAATTTATGTCCACAAGTAAAAATATCGGCCGCATTTCTATTTCTTTCGAGTGGATAGGGACCATCTTGCTTTAATTAATTTGAATTATCAGACGCACAGAATTGATTGTTGAATTTCCACGGTCATCAAATAATGAAATATTTAAAATTCCATTGTTAAAGACATCTGAAGATGCAATATTTGTTTGTTAAAAATCTTTATTTCTGCTATAAACAGAAATTGAAACTGTAGTTGCAGTAAATCAAAGAGCCTTTTGGTGAACATCTTCCAAATTTCAACTTGCTATCGTAGATTTTCACTCTGGAATTCTTGGGAAAGCTCAAAACGCAGACGGATTTAGGGGAAGCTTCAGGGGCCTCCACAATACAAATTGTTGAATCCGGCCCTGACTAGACGGATATACCAGCGTTTGTAGAAAAGATTCACCATCTCAATACTTCCTATTCCATTAAAGTCCTAGAAATTGGAATTGGCCGATTTGATGACACAGGAAAAGACAGAGGTTTTCGGCGATATTTACAGACCTCTGTAAAAATGTAGGTCAAGACACGTAATAAGAAATAAAGTTCATTTCCTGGAGTATAATAAATGAACCATTTGAAATATATTTGTTTATAATGTAAATTCGAGCTCAGTTGTACTTTTTAGCAGTCTAATCTGTTTATAATTCACAATCACAGCACCACTAATTTATTATTGATACAGGATAAATAAATATTTGAAATAACACATTTTTTTAAAACTGTCACTTGGAGCACTTTCCTTGAATCTTCTTAGAAAAAGTAGAAAAATCTTGTTTTTTTTTTTAAGAATCTTGTTTTACAAACGATATTTACAAGAGTTGCACATGTTATCTATAAATGGGGCTTCTGATGTTTCTATACAATATCCTACATTATATAGCATTCCGATCCACAGCTGATAGATCAGTTTTATTTAAAAGTACGCAATTTAGTACAAAAATATGTACAAGTTATAAGATTCGAGTGGATCAGATTAGGGCGTAGGGCATCGTGAAGCAGTTTATCCCAAAGTGGAATGTGCAAATGTACAATAAAAAATTCACTGGTAAACTGATTCACAGTGCAGCTGCCTTTTACTCTTCGATTTCGATTGTTCAGTAAGAACTTAAAACTAGCTCCAGTATGTACAAAGCGGACTTCAATTTAATGCTGACATATCTCTAACCATCGTTGGCGACGGCATTTTGCTACCATATTTTTTGACGTTTTCGTTTTTATTATAAAAATATAATAAATTCATAGAATTTCGAGAAATATCAATTTTGACTTTCGCCTGAGTTAGTTTTTGCAGTATTGCCACGATGTAAACACACAATCAGTCATGAGACACAAGTCACTGGCACATTTTGCGTTTTGTTCAATTCCCGGAGTAGATGAATAATATTTAAAATGAATCCCCTTTAAACATATTACATAAATAATGATATGTCAACATTTTAAAACGAAATTGTATATAAATATTAAAAAATAACAAACTAGACAAATTTGTAGGCCGCTGATAACAAATAGATAACAATTTTTATGTCATTTGTAAAAAAATAAAGAAAAGAAAGAGAAATAAGAAATAATAATTTATGATGACGAACAATTTAAGATTTCAATTATATACAAAACAATTAACGCACATACAAAACTGTAACTTAGAGAATCCTTTGTACTTTTGACCGTATTTGAATGTACAGCGCGCGCGAACGATTGTCATTTCGTACAAGTGAACCAGAATAGTCGTGAAGTTTACACACACGCATTACACTGTAATTATTAGGTTTCTATTGCTTGTTTCTTCTTTAGAATAGACGAATATTGCACAAGTTAAAATCAGACAGAAAATAAAAATAATAAATATATAAACACGGATTCACTTGCACCAAACAAGAACCTATAATAAAAAATAAAAAGTTCTCTGAATAAAAATATACAGATACTTTAAAATCACCACTGTACAACAAAAAATAAACGTTCTTAACATCTAACGGTTTTGTTCTTAGATTAAATTAAAACGCACGAAACAAAGAGTTTACAATCACGACGTTGACGTTGTTGTTTGTGTGGCAGAAACTGGGGCGGTGGATTCGGGGGTAGTGCTATCGAGACGCTCGACTTTGTAGCGATTGTAAGGTGTGTAGGGAGTGCGTTTGAGGTCGTTGTTACTAAGCACTCGGGTTCGATTCGCCACCATGCCTTCACAGCGTCCCATCAACCAATCTGTGCATGCCTTATGCTGAGTATCTGTTATGTGAGATCCGCACCACGCTTTATGCCACGTGCGAAACTTGCTGTTCAGTCGTTTCGTCACTTCTGGATGGCACTGAAAAATATTCACAACAAAATTAGAAAACCTAACGATAATAAACGAACAATATAAATATTATTTATACTTCTGAAGTCAATTCACGTTAAGAATGAATAATGACTTCAGTCGTTCGATTGATTGTCAATTCAATCACGTTGTCAAATATTTGATGACATGTTTAAAACTTAATGTTTTGACATTTCAATGCAAATAATCGATATTTTTTGTATTATTCTATGGTATATACAACTTCAAATTGTTATTTGATAATTCCACTCCAATATAAGCTTTGTATGTAATCCGTACATAAACAAACTTTATAGACTCGCCTTCCTTATTAGACTCGCTCGCGCTGCTCGCTCGTCCATAACCAACGGCTCGTCCAATAAAGTTCTATATTATATACTAATTACATAAATAGCTATTATCATTTTGACAGCGGATAAAAAGGAAGGTAACTTTTTGCAAGTGATAAAACGTTATTTACCTTTCTCCTAGCAACCAAATCAAAACACTCACTATATTTATGTCATTTGCATAATTTGTCTATGCTTAAACTGCAAAAAAAAAACAGAATTTGGAATATTTCCGAAGAAAATATAAAAGAAAATATTAAGTAAAGTGTGTCTATATATACAAAAAACAATAAATCATGTATCTGGAGGTAATTCATCGTATTTTGTAAAAATCAGAATTATGTATTAGAAAGAGGTGCAACGGTATGTCAAATCTCAAATATTTTGCTGATTGGACTTGAAGTATGCGAAGAATTGATGAAGAAAATTATAAAGAATACGTAGTGGAATATGTCAAATGAAACGATGTATGATAATTGTACTCTCAATAATTGCACATTTAAATAAACTTTTTCATAAATAAAATGTCGTTAAATTATCTCGCCGAATTACACTCTAGCATTTAATTTTTCTTGGGATAAATTTCAGTTTGTCAACTCAACCTTGTAACCTGACAGCAATTTGACTCGAAAACTGTTCAAAAAATAAAATCACTCCACCTACGGTGTCGTGATTTTATTAGAACAGTTTTCTTGTCAAAATACTAGGTAACAAGGTTTCGTTAAAACAGAAATTTATCCAGCAAAATAAAAAGCTCTTGTGTAATTACTGTTGAATGTTACTAAGTAAATTATTAATTTATTTCATGAAACGTCATTCAAAATTTTATCTAGTCCTTGCAGAATAATTTTCTGGGTTGAACTAGTGATTGTGCAGCCTACAATACTACAAACAATTTATATATTATAAAAATGAGCTAATCAAATTTCCAATAGTGTTTGTATTTTCATGCAATTGAATAATATTTTATGTTCAAGTTATGTGGAAATGAACAAAAAGTCGAAATTATTTTCCAATATAAATTAATTGTAATAGAAGAGAATTTATTGAATTACCGATGTGCCCTTCAAAATTATATTTAAAATTAATTTTCTTGTTTAGATACAGTAAATTTTGCATTTAAATCAGCTTAAAACTAGAGGTTTGGCAGGTCTAAATATTAGAACGGCTTTGAACCAGAACTCAAGTTAAATATGTTCAATAAATTGATGGAGGATCCAGGGAAATGATTTAGATTTTTTTTGTAAAGAGGCCGCTTTGTGTGATCTAATAACTCAAATTGTCACCATTGGATCACTCAATTTACAAAAAAAATTCTAAATTCTATGAAAAGAGAAAATGTCAAGCAAAGAATGATGCGAAATTAGAACGGATTTAAATCGACAAATTTTTACTATGAATACTGAATTAGTGTTTGGTAGCATATCAACAAAAAATCAGTATCAATATCTTTGGATACAGCCCTGACTTTGACTAGAATTTGCAAAAGAAAAACAGAACCGAATAAAAAATTATTATGAAGAAGTAATTACAAATTATTCAAAAGAGGACTTGTACAGATATTTCAAAATGCAACGCTCTTCAACTTTTTGTTCAACTGTTACTAATGAACATAGCACCATATTATCAATTTTCCTGATAGATAAATTACTTATGATTGACAGATGACTGCTGTTGGCTGCAAAATAGTTACGAGTAAAATACGGACGAAAGTATTCTATCTATTTGATGAAAAATGAATTGCCTTCATTTTATACAAATTCAAACATCTGGGATTTGATTTTAATTCGTAAAATCAGATTTTTGACACATGTACCACCTAGCGGACAGTTGAAGAAGTGATTCAATGTCGTCATCATTGAAAATAGTCTTCCAGAAGAGACAGGATCAAGTCAAGCAATTTCATATTTCCTTAATTTATTAACACCTTGTACATTTGATCTAAAAATTTTATATCGGAATTCATTTTCTCAACGTGAAGTATTTTCCACAAAAATTGACGACAGGTAACCGCGCAAATATCAATCAATCTATCAATGTGTACCAGTCTTAGGTAAAAAGCGTGATTGATATTTCTTTCTATTTTATAAAAATTGTACATATAATGCAAATATCAACAGAAAATTATGTAAATTATTTCAATTATATTTGTAAACAAAAAGATATTTTGTCAACAACTAATTCCGAAAGTTGTAATTGATATGTTTTTGTAAAAATTAACATGAAGATGAATAAATTTTATCTACCTGTACGGCTCTGGTTAAGGCGGATCGTTTATAGAGGTAGTTCTCCTTGTTGACGACGAAGAGCATCTTGGACGTGGTGGAATTGAGCTTGCATTGCGTGTGATCGTCGGCCACGAGCCCCGCGTGATTGGGGGCGCTGTTGACGCGTTGCGGGACGCCTTTCTCTTGCAGCTTCCTCTCCAACTGTTCGATGGGATCTGGCATAGGCTCTGCTTCCACTGCTGTCGATGACGTGCCTGACTTGTCTTCTACATTGATCCCGCTGCTGTTAGCTTTCGCACTGCTGTTTGTCCGCGAACAGGACGCCCCATGGTCGCCGAACATGCGCAGGTTTCTGGAAAGGAATACTGCCTTACCTCCAGTACACGATCTCACATCCTGAAAATAATAATAACAAAAATAAATCACACCCACACAAAACAAAAAGGAACCCTTTTGATACTTCCACAATTAAAATACGACCCTATAATTTTAAAAAATATTTAAGGGAACAGCTTACGGTTTTTGTTGTAAACTTGGATTAGAGTTGGCAAGCAGATAATGCTATTACAATTGATGTTTTGTAGAGTTTAAAGGCTTAATTTTGATTAAAAATTATACCGAATAATAATTTATTACTGATTGTTTACCATCTATAATTGTACGTAACTAGGCTAAAAATTAATGAAAATATTTACCAAGTTGTGTAGCAAGTATCGAAATTTGCTACAAATTAATTAAAAAACGTGGAAGCATCAAGATAAAATTAAAAACAAGTAAAACATGAATATGAATAATGGAACTCAAAAATAAAATTACACATAATTAAAAGAAAAATAATAAAAAAGATAATTTTTGGATGTTAGATTTGGCGAAGTTTAAAAATAAATACACTTTCTTCAAATAAAAGGACAAAGTGCATTTATTTCTAAAAATAAGTTTTGATTTAGTTTGTCGATGTGAATCGATTTTTACCCCGTCTTTATCATCATCAGAATTATCTCCATGGACGGCGTTAGGTTTTCGATCAAGCACAGTTGTTGATCCATCAGCGTAGCGCTCCACGTACGTAGACCATTTCTCCGCATCGGCGACCGTTTCTGCGCCGCCCTCTTCGTTTTCAGTATCTAGTAGCTCAATCGTCATACGGCAATCCTTTTTGTACTGCACAAACCACAACCATCACTAAAGAATTGTATTGTGAAATAGAACCAATAAATGGTTATAAATATGATTCTGTTACAAATTCATGAAAATTTTCAGTGAAGTCGAGCTGAAAATTCACTTTGATTTGTGTTGTTATTGCACTAAATATTTCCACAACAAAATTAAATAATATGCTGCAGTTTAGATCATAGTGCAAAATAATTACATAAAAATCATTTGGTAGCTTACAATATAAATCTTGAAGCAATTTTCCTCTCTGAGTGATTGTTCCGCCTTCTTTTGATATGCCAACTCAGCATGCAGCCTTCGATGTGCAGTAGCACAAGGTCCTCCAGCTGCACCCTTCCGCAGTTCACGTTGGTAAAGTTCGAGACAAGAAACAGCTCCCCGTTCTGTGACGCAATGTTGCAGTTGTCGTACAGCATACGATACAACTTTGTCTAATGTGAAGGCAATATATGCGTGGATGCCAAACATTTCACGGAGGGTGTCTTCAAATGAATTTGAATCCATGTTGCCGTCTAACACGTTTTTGATCATTTCTAAGAAAGCTGGATAGTAATCTTCGATTTCATATTCGTCTGAAAAAATGCAAACATATTACAATTATGATTTACAATCAATCAAATTCTCAAATACTTTCTTGGGGGGAAAAAATGTGAAAATAATCGACTAAAATAAAACCATTATCTTCAACTATTTAGTTGAAAATGTATTTGGTAGCTATTTTAATTTGGCATTTTGAAATGTCATTTCATTGAAAAAACATTATTAGTACGACAATTAAATTAAATGAGATAGACGTGAAAATTTTTAGAGAAAATACAGACTATAATTCAATTATTGTTAAAAGAAGAAGGTTAGTAAATATAAATAATCTAATTAATTTTAAATATAAGGATGAGTGGTCATAAAGGAAAAAATTGTAGCGGTAACAAAACTAGTTTTAAGTATTTAATATATTGCCTACCGAATTAGTTAATAATATATCTAAGTATATATTTTGAATACTACTCAGTCTGCGTAGCTCATCATAATCGGAATAAATAATCGAGAAAAATGAATATTGTCAACAATGGCTATTTTTGAAATTATTATCGTTGAAAAGAGCAATCACATTTTGTAACAGAGCTGCATATCATCAGGTCGCTCGCGCAAATGATACGCGATAAAGCATAACTTGTTTAGAAACCGTAAAAAAAATATTGTGTGCATTATAAGCGCAAAGTATTTCAATTTACAAATGACTATTCCAAGATTTTCTGTATGACAATGCCCGGTTTTATAAAAAGCAGAGTAAATAAAATTTGCTCTAATCAATAGCAGTCGATTATTGAACAGCAATTATTCTGTTGTCATAAGAAAACTCAAATTGATTAGAATTAATTAAATAGAATTTACTCCAAAAGCAAATTTACTTATGGCCGGTTTTATAAAAGACCATGTAAATTTACTCTCAAAATAAATTTATTCTTCCAAACAAATTCTAATCGTTTTGAATTTCTTTATGACAACAGAATCATTGCTGTCAAAAAATCAACTGTCATTTAACAGAGTAAATTTTATTTACTCTGGAAGTAAATTACTCTGCCCTTTATAAAACCGGGCATTAGTCTTTCATAAAACCGACCACATATTAAATGATTACATTTAAGAATTATTTCTAAACATAAAAAAATTGAAGAAAACTTTCATAGAAACCGTGAAAAAATTACTATTTTACAATTGATTTATTTTATTACATTAGAATTCAATTGCAAGTGAATACGATTTGCATGTTTATCAACAAAAAAAACAGAAATTAGAATGCAAATCTTGTACTAAACTGCACTATAAAATAAAAGTGAATAAAAAGCAGCGCAAAGAAATGATAGATTAAAAATCTACGCTGGCCGAACAGTACTTTCTCCATGAATTTTATGGCCAGTTTCATGGCTGTTTCATGAATTTAGAGTGTCGTATCAATTAATTGCATATCTCAAAGTGACAGCTGTCATTTTCAAATGATTATTTTATTTTACAATGGCCATAAGTTGTTTTAGTTTATCCCAAACTTAGCATAATCTGGTTAAATTGCAAAAAAAAAATTATTAATTTTAGATTTTTACTGAATTGTTCTCTCCAAGAGCTTTAAATTGATATCAAACTAGATATCATTAAAATAATTTGAAGAAAAACAATTGACAATCGTTCAAATACCTTTTTTCACACTTTTACTAGAATTATTGCCGCAGGAGATTTAATTTGAGATAAAAAAACGACAGAACCAAATTACTTATTTAATGCCCGGTTTTATAAATAAAATTTACTCTGTTAGATGACAGTCGATTATTTGACAGCAATGATTTTGTTGTCATAGGGAAGCTCAAACTGACAAGAATTTGTTAATGACCGGTTTTATAAAAGACCAAGTAAATTTACTCCTAAAATAAATTTATTATGGCCGGTTTTATAAAAGACCAAGTAAATTTACTCCTAGAGTAAATTTATTTTATTTAACAAATTCTAATCAGTTTGAGCTTCCTTATGACAACAGAATAATTGCTGTCAAATAATCGACTGTCATCTAACAGAGTAAATTTTATTTATTCTGGAAGTAAAATACTCTGCCCTAAACCGGGCATTTATTCAACAAATTTGAAGTTTGAGCTTCCTTATAACAACGAAATCATTGCTGTCAAATAATCTACTGTCATCTAATAGAGTAAATTTTAATAAATAGACTTTTTTGGTTTTAATTCTGTATATTTAATTTTATTTTTGACGTTTCGACTTTCTAACCGAAAATCTTCATCAGAAAAAATGATACAAAAATAAACAAGGCAAGAAGGTATCTTATTTTATTTACTCTGGAAGTAGAATACTCTGCCCTTTATAAAACCGGGCATAAATAGAATAAATTTATTTTAAGAGTAAATTTACTTGGTCTTTTATAAAACAGGCCATAAAAAAAAATAATTGACGGACGTTTGAATGTGATGTTCAAATTTGAGTAATAATAATTCTAATTTCGCATTATGATTTTCATTACTTTATTTCTTTGCATGTCTCAGAAAATATAACAAATTTTAATAATAACAAATGAACCGCTAATAATTTTGGAAATGTTTCAGATAAATGTTGCTCTAAATTATTCAAGAATTAATTCCAGTTATTTTATAATTTATGATAAATACTACCACTTATAAAATCACAAGAAACTAAAAACTTTAATAAAATGTTGGTACCACTGGTTGAAAAAAGCCCATTTACGAACTTAAAACTAACATTTTGATAAAAAGCTAAAATATGAAATTTCCAGACAGACAGGACTATTTTTTTTAAATTATATTTTTAGGATTTAGTAGGGTCTAAATCGTGAAGATTCATCAAAATTCACGATCACAATACTTCCCTTATTATACAGGTGATTACTTAATATTGCGACAACTTCAAGGATGGGTTCCTAGGATGAAAATAAGTAATATGGTTCTATTTTACGATGTATTGATTGGCGTTCAAAAACATCCAGAGTGATTTGGATTGTTTCGCAGGATCTGATAGTACGATTTTATACGTCCTCGAAGCGAAATAAACAAAAAAGCAACAAAAAATGACAGTTAAATTAAAGAACTTTGTAATGTCTGCTCATGGAAAAAAATTGTATGGAAATGAACATTCCTGGACCTATGTTCACAGAAATATTTTTTTCTTGTTTTCATTCAAGAGATCTGTCCTTAAAGTTTGTCGCAGTATTAAAGAATCACTCTGTATTAGATCAGAGAAGTAAAAACTAACCATGTATTAATTAAAATGCCCACATCACATAATAATAGTGTTTTTAATTACATGTAAATTAAATGGAACAATTTCGTAATTTGATAAACAAATATCAAATTGATAATAGTTATTTAAATTGCAAAAAAATATGAAAGAAATAGCAAAAACATTTAACTACACCTAGAGACCTATTATTTAGCCTGTAGCATGATTAGGCACTTTCTAAATAAATTTGTTAAGCTTTTTTTGTTTGTAACCTCATTCGAATTATCTTCTCAGTGATTATTTACGAATACAACTTCATAAAAAATAATGTAGCTCCACTTATTTACTAAATTTTTCAAAAAAATAAGAAAACTCTTGTGACTTACTCTTGGGTTTAAGGCGTAACGCGACTGCCGTGCTCTCTTTTCTCGACGACCTTTGCTTCGCTTCTTCTTCTGCTAGCACCAAAGCTCTTTCGTACATCTTCGTCAACCGATCGCACAAAATTGCATGAAGTCTTAAGAACACATACCAGTTATTATTCACCATAAACAAACTATAAGCTTCTTCAGGATCATTGCTTAGCGCATGTGAAGGTACTTTCACATCTTCTTCTTTCACCAAATCGAGATTTACACTTGAGGAAGCTTTTTCTTCAATTTCTCCGCCTCCGGCAGGAGATTTCCCGCCGCTGCTGTCCACATTTCCCACTAAAACAAACAAATTGAGAATTAACATTACATTATTTAATAAACTGTCTTCCTCAGAGGTATTAGGACTAATTTGCAAATTTATTGTGAAATATGTACCTGGTGCTCTTGAAGGCGATTTTCCAGCCGTGGAAGGACTACTCCCAGCCGATTTAACTTTAGACTCAGCTGGACTCGACGCACAATTTGTACTTTCCGTATCTGCATCATCTTTTTCGTCTTCATCCTCCCGTTCATCATCGCTGAGTTGTTGACGAGGATGGAAGAATAAATCAGGCACGTATTGTCTCAAAATGTGTTTGATTCTTTGTTTTTCATTTTTCTGTATGCCAGTTTGACGCTTGACGTGGTGGATTAATAAATTGGCGGCATCGTCAAGAATAGTTTTATCCTTATAATGAAGAGTTAAGTGTGGGCCTGTTACTGGTTCGCCACCATCTTCGTTTTGCTCGTGGCGTTCATCGAAAAGAGTCTCAATTTCGTTGAAGAGGCTCTTGGAACGCAACGCTTTCACGTCATTTTGTTTGAAGTTAATACCTTGGTGGTCTAAGGATTTTAGGTAGTATTTTTCGTTTTGTTCGCGCCAAATTTTGTTGAAACCCTACAAAAAAAATTACCAAAAAAATTAGTACAAATATTATTTAAAATCGAATATTCTTACTTTTTGGGCTTCCCGCCATTCTTCTTCTTTGGCTTTGAGCCTTCTAAGGACGACTTGTACACCAACGGCAGGACTCCGCTTTAAACCTTCAATAATATCCTGCGCCTTGTCGCCGTAAATACGTTTCAAGGCGCGCTGATGAATTACGGGAGATGAACCACCGAGACAGTCATCCAAACGAAAACGACTCATTTCTTCTTGGCTCATCCGGTTCAGTTTTTTCTGCACCCCTTCCAAAACGCGAATCGTAGAGGCGTTAGTTTCAATTACCACATCGAGCTAAAATGTTTGAAAATAAAAATGATTACTCAATGAAATAAAAATTAACAATAATGAAATTTCTCACCTCAAACCTCTCGTCTTCGCATCTATAAATATACTCTTCATACTGCGTCTTTCTTGAGGTTACGAATGTGGAATCTTCTGACCACGTCGGAAAAGACACCCACTGGTCATTCAGCACTTCCTTGCACAGTTGCGTTCTTCCAGAACACTTCCTCCCTTCCTGGTTCTTCGGCAGTGCACAATAACTAGCACCTAATCTCTTACATGTTGTTAAATCAATCTCCATTGCGTTATCTCCTTGTGGCCTTTCCTGCCGCGCGACGTTATTAGGAATTGTTTCAATACTTGGATCACTATGTCCCATAAATTCTTTAAACCACTTAAAAAGTTCGGGGAATTTACCTAAAAATGGAGTAACAAGCTGCACTAACTCACTTTTAGAAATCACTTCTGAATTGAACAAAGTTAAACATCGCAGAAAATTATCATAGACTTCCTGGCTCCGCAAAGCTTTCCGAACTTTGTCAAAAAACGCGTAATCGTTCAAAGTTCCGTATTTTCCCGCTTCGGCGAGTGTAACATCTCTACAAGAGACAGGTTTATGCTTTTTCGCTGGCGGGACTTCTCCTCGATGAAGATTTTGTAAATTTTGGTTGAGGGGATACGTTGGTGATCGTTTAATTTGTCCGGAAGTATGTCCAGGTTTTTGTCCAGATGTCAGACTGTGATGATGATGCCTTTCTCGTTCTCTTTCACGAATTTCGCGCTCTCTTTCTAATGAAAGAACGTCACGGTGTTCTCGATCGCGGTCTCGATGCTCGCGGTCACGTTCTCGTTCTCGATCACGGTCCCGTTCGCGGTCACGAATCGAACTGGCGTTGTTGTATGGTTTCATCACAGGTTTTTTTACGATTGATGAGTGGTCATTTGAAAGTGATTTTCCGCTGAGGGCGGCTTGATGGCTAGTTGCGTCTGGAAGAAACTGCCCGAACTCAGCTAGGAGATCTTCTTGATTTTCAAAGAGTTTGGCAACCTGGCTATAAACCTGAGAAAAAAATTACATTTATCAAAAAGCCTATTTTAAAAGCAGTTTCTTAAATTATTCTCTTACCTCTGCTTCAGTAAGATGTTTTCCGCCAACAAGCGCGCCCGAATGAGGTATAGCACCCGAAGGATGATGTCCTTCTTTGAGAACTTTCTGCTCTTTTTGATAAGTATGCAAAATCTCCAAGAAACGTTTGTACTTATCCGGTTGGCCCTGAAAACGATTCTTGATCTTATTGACGTAGTTAATGGCATGGTTGAACTCAACGGGCTGGTTTTGGTTTTGGGGTGCATGATGAACCACACCAGTTTCCACATGAGACAAGGCTTGACTTACGGCTTGTTGAGCCGCCGCTGCCTGTAAATAAAATTTTCCCTGTAAGCCAGTACAGGAGTTAATAAGATTTATTACTATTTCAATATTTATACTAGATTAAATGATTCAATCTTCTAGAAAATTGGTTAAAAAACTACAAATAAACATTAAATAATTAGATTTATTTATTCTTTCTTAATTAATGAATGCATGAACAGCGACAAAATCTAATAAATAAACCTATGAAGATTCAAATTAAATTTTATTTGTAGATCAATTATTTTTTAAGCAACTGTTAGAAGATTGAAGAATTTAATCAAAATATTACGCACTTCCCACAAATTAAATGAATATTTTAATTATTAAAATATATAAAAAATTCGTTAAAAAAGCCATTAAAGTTTTCGTTCCTCATTCTTGGTTATTTTTAATAAGGAGATGTGTACGTTGACGTCTAAAACATGACAGTTGCTCTTATTAACACTTTGTATTGTTTAACTCGATGAATAATTTTGCGAAGTAATGATTCTATTTAAATAGAGAATATTCAAATGTGGGAACAGCATAGTATTTAATACAAATAGAATTTTGCACTTACCTGTGACATGGCAGCAGTATGATGATGTTGATTATTATGCTGCACAAGATTGTTTGCTTGTGGATACGGCTGCGTTGCAAGATGTGGAGGAAGGGACGCTGGAGATGGAATCGGAGGTGGTCCGGTAACACTGCCACCTCCACCACCCCCTGCAGCACCACCAGGGGGACCTGCCCCTGCCATGGAAGCTGCATTGGAGTGGATAATTGTCCCTGCATTACAAAAAGGAAAAAAAAATATTAAATATTACACCAATCAAATAAACAGTGACATTTATGCTTCCAGCTGCTCTTGTATTTTCAGATGTTAATGTATTTTAACTTACCAGAACCTTGAAGAATCTGCAGCACCGCAGGTTTGGAAGGCGGCGCAGTCGTAGAAGAGCTCACGGAGAGCTGAGTGCTAGGCGGATTCGGAGAGGGCATGGATACAGATACTTGGTAAGCGTAGCCCTGGTCATTTGCCTGCACTTCAATTTTATAGCCACTCGGAAGAAAAGTATTGAAGCCCACGATAAGTTCTGGATGGCCTTTAAAGAGGTTTGAAACACGGCCAATAACACCGGGAGTATCAATACTAAAAAAATAGAACCACTTTAGTTTTAGCATTTATTTCACAATAATTTGCGAAATAACGTAACATATACAAAAATATTAATATTTGTTTTGAGTGCAAGCTTCAAATCGATTCCAACGGAAATTGTTTTATTACATCAGAAACAATTTTTTATTTTTCAAATTTTAAGCTGAAAACGCCCGTCCGGAATGATAAATATTTTTAAATATAACTCAAAACGTTTTGTAGTTGCAAAATAAATTTTCAGGTTATGGATATATCTTTTAATTAACTAATTATATTAATGGTAGCTTCCATCAAGGGAAATGAAATTGACATTAAAAATTAAAACGATTATCCTAATTTATATAAGCGTACGCCATTTAAAGTTTAATCAAATTAATTACAGAAAAATACAATTTTAGAAACTGGTAGACCACAAAATTGTTTCCACCAGTTTTCATACAGATATCAAATCGATTTTCGTATATTTATGAACAAGGCAATTATTTAGAATTAGCAATATTTTTCTCTTACCTCTGGCTCTTAAACTCCTTCATAATATCAAGAAAGTCATTATAGACTTGAGGCTGATTCCCAAACTTAAATTTGACTTGATCAAGGTAGGAAAGTGCGTCCTCGACTTTGAGCCTCTGACAACTTGAGGGTGATTGCTGCTGTCCAGGGCCAGATGGAGGTACCGCTTGACCTTGCGGCGGCACCTGAGGCCCTGATTGACTAACAGCAACCCCAGGTTGTGAGCTTGCCGGAGGACTGCTAGCATGCTTGCCACCACGCAGCGCATTGGAATGTTGCTGCATGGCCTGGGGCTTGCCGGCGTGGGGTGCGTGCGGCGCCGTGGCCGAAGGCATGCTGTGGCTGTACGACACCGGCGCAGAGCTGTACAGGCTTGACTGCATACCACCGCTGCCTTCAGCGAGTTTTACACTACCCACGGACGTATACGCGATCGTTGAAGCTGCAAGAAAAAAAAAACACTTAATGAACGTTCCCCATCAAGCTAAGGCTTCCACAAAAAAATTCAAACTGACAGTTGTATCAGTGGCGGATTTACCAGCAGATTTTTTAGCCGTCTTACAAAAATAAGAGAAATTTCTGTCAGAAAGTTTTCTGATGTCTTGCAGAAAGTCTACAAGACATCTTTTCCCTTTTTCCTCTATTGTGCAATTTCAGCCAAATTGACTGACAATTGTAAATGTGTAAATCCGCCACTGAGTTCTATATAAGTTTTCTTTCGAAATTTTCCTAAATGTGAAATAGAAATTTTTAGTTAGAGATCATATTTTCTCTGTAATTGAGTTGGTTTCAAATTAAAAAAAAATGACAAAAAGATAGGTTAGAAACTTTAGATTACAGGATTTTCAAATAACAATCAAAATTAGAACCGTACTCTCATTATTACTTGTTTTGACATTTAAACCAACTCTTTAATCTTCCTGGATGGATAATTATTATAATGAAGCAATATTTATATCTTATACGAAACTTTCAACAATATATCGGCATTAAAATAAATTATAACTTAAAATTCTTATAGACAATATAATATATTTATCATTATTACCATTTTTTAAAAATAATTCTACAATACAAATAAAATAAAACTAACTTAATAAAGAACGAAATAGTTAAAAAACTGGGTAATTTTTCTTGCCTTTAAAATCAAATATTGGGTCTCCCTTTTCTCTTGTTTACATAAATTTAATGATCTCTGTAAAAGTATTTATGGTTCTCTTTACACAAATTATCAAAATTTAATGGAATGGGAATAAAAAATAATTATAGTTTTTCCAAGCATCACAGTAATCTTTTTACTTTGACAGCTGACAATTGCTGGGTAAGTTACGTCATTTGTCAATTGATTGAATAATTATTCTCTTCCAACGTACTCAAAAATTAATAAAAATATATATTTTACACATTTTTCAATTTGAAAAGTACTATTTATTCCACCTCTTGCTTGCAACACAAGTCAGGAGCGATATTTTAACACAGTGTCTGTTTTGAGGTTATGTTCAAACAATTGTCTTTATACAATGAATTATTCATGTAACAAGCATTTAAAACTTACCTGTATTATGCTGCGATGAAGACAAAATTTGACGATGAACAGAACCAACTGAAGCAGACAAAGATCTGCCAGTGTACGATGAACTGCTAGACAAATTAGGCTGTGGATGACCACCAACGTCTTTCACTGCTGTCTCATCCACGCGCACACGTTTCATTTCAAATCACATCTGCACGGCTGCAACAATACGTCTTAAATCAACCTATGTATAAAGTTTTGTTAGATCGTATAAGTTAAATGACATTTTTATTCCAATGATAACCTAACATTTATTTGTCAAACATTTTCTGTTTTGATCACATGACTGACATAATTTTTTTGATTGGTCGTAAATAAAAAAATTTAAATAGAAAAGCGACCAATCAAATATTAAAGCAATAATCTGTTTCCTAGGTGACACAATCTTTTGTGATTGAATATTGAAAAAATAGTTACGCTAAAAATAGTGCCATTCACTCTCTGCAAAATACACAAATATTTGAAGAAAAAAGGTGTAAAAAGTTATAAATATAAGGTTATCTCTTCATGACAACAAAAATATGGCTGTGTCAACAATTAACCATTACGCAATATCAAGATTGTAAAGAAGAGAGAGGGGGCGTTGTTGATTGGTTGGATTGCGCGCGCACAATTGTACCATTGAACAATGGGCCGGTCGACAACGAATAAAGAAGTATGCAAGAAAATATTTGGACATTACAAAAACTGGTATATTTAAGAAATAGCTTTATATAAAACCACTTTAAACATATATCTTCTTTAAACATATAACCTAATACTGAAAACAGATTATGTTGAGAACAAGCAATGAAACAATTGAATAACAACAAATGAAAATAATCTTTTTGAAAAGTTTGGTCCAAAGAGTACAAATGAAATGAAGCGTGACTAAAAAATGATAACTGGCGATAGTCACTGATTTTATTTCAAGAACAAGTGGGTCACACTAAATAATTGCCAATAATTACCACAATGCTGTGTGCAGCGAAACTGTCCACCGATGACAGGAATATAAAACTCAATTTATGCAATATATTGCTCGTTTGCTCATTTAATGCACAATTTGTTTTGGTAAACTGCTGCAATTGATCTAAAAAAGTACTTAAAACTGCGAAAAGAGCACAAGTCATTTTTGTTTGTCATCTAAAATTAACTTGAACCACAAATTTTAAACAGTTTTAGGAGACTTAATCACGAGTATTTTAAGAGAAATTTAATTACAGCGGTAGCACACATTCGAAGCCATTTTCTGCGGAGTACTGATATGAAACGCAATATTTTTACTTGTTTACTAACTGGCAACGACGTATGAGACGGACAATTGCGGTGTTGCGACTTCGCCGCGGCTTTCACCGCACAGTTGTGCGCAGAGGCCAAATGTGACAACGCAGGTATAGCCCGACAAAGAAATATTGGTCCGCGGTAAAATGTGATTGCTCCGCCCATATAAACACGAATCATCTGTTGGAAAATTGACAAACTGATTTGAATTCAAGCAAATTTCACTTTATTTCACGGTAAAAGTTGACATGAATTCGAAGAACTGACAGTATGAATTAATTTAAAAGAATAACGTTATTCGCGCCATCAACAACATCCATCAGCTGTTTTCTTTTATGTTTCTTATACAAATTTATACATTTTTTCAGAACTCAATTCGAACTCTGGAAATAATATAGAATTCTTATTTCTTGTATGGATTCGAATTTGTATACTAGCGGGGCGCTAGTAAACCACACCTCCGAGTACCAAATTTCTTTGTCGGCCTTTAGTAATGGACGCTCCCGCGATTCTGCGAACGAAGCTCGCTATTGGTGCGTTTATAAATCGATAGACGATGTGTGTGTGAAACAAACGAAACTCAACCTTACACACATCTAGACTCCGCATACTGCACTACAGACCCCGAACACAAGCAAAAATGACATCTATGTTCACCAAGCATTCGGGTGTTGTACATATGAAACCATCATCCGTAAACAACATACGAATGTTGTATTACCATTTCGTAATTATTTCGATATTCTGCGTAAGCTACTGCAAGCTGAAAACTTTTTTTTTCTTAACAACACACGAAAATCCGTCAAAATGATTAATAAATTAAAACTTCTACAAAAATTGTACAAATTTATACACAAAAAACTGGTCAACATTTCTACTTCAAAATTAATTAATATGGCAGAAATTTTAAGAAAAGATTCAAATATAAAAATATTACGCCTTCAATATAAACCCAGTTGCCAGATTTACAGACAAACTCAATCTTTTACAACATGCTTCGCGCAGTTGCCATGTCACGTAACTGCAACGTCGAGAGATAAAACAAACACTAAATTTGGTATTAGGCAGATAAAATTATAAATAAACATCAAATAAATGTTTACTACACAAAATATTGTACCTCCTGCAGAGATGTACGCTTGAGCTAAATTTGGATGATACAAAAAAAGATTTTGTGTATCTTGCTATTTCCAGATGAAAAACTACATATTTTATCAAAATTATAAGCAATTCTTCACTGGCATTCAATGTATCAAGGAAGAAATGATGTTTTAATCGAAATTTCCGTAACAAAACGTACATGATGAAACCGATTCATTGAAAATATGTTACATACCTTCTAAAAGCCTCTTTTTTAAAAACTTTCAGCAATAAATACTTGTCAGACACTACACTAACAATGTCCAATCGATTATCACAAGATAATTGAAAGTAATTTGATGAATTTTTTGTTTTCACACTTTGAATCATTCTGCAACAGACCGTCTACTTTGGTGACCGACTGGCGACTGGCTGTTGAAGAATCTGTGTAGCTTGTTTGGTAGAGTCCATAGTGACAGTCCATCCGTCAAACATTTCAAAGTTTTCTGCATATCTTTTATTTTATTTTTGTATGCCCGATATTCAATACTACACAATTTGCATATCATTATAAAGCTAATGACGTGATTATGATAATAAAGAACGTCACATAATTTAAGATATTTTCAATTAAATTTTGCGCTACCGGCCTCACCCGTTTTCACCACACTATGAACTCGTCGAAATGTTCAGCCTTTCATTTTAGTTTATCTTGTCACCAAGAGAGGCGCTCACACATATTTGAATATTGGCGCTTTACAAAACGAATCGACAAAATATCAAATTAACATTAAAAAAATAAAATATTGTTGATTTATTGAATAATATGTAATATTATACAATAATTTCCAATTATTGATTATTGTATATGACAAAATAATAAAACTAATGAATTATACAAAAATCTTTTTGTCATCAAATTTGTTTATAGTTTTTTCGATAAAAATTCAGTATTTTTAATTAAAAGAAAACAAAATTTGTTATGTATTCAAAAATAAAATTTATGGATTTTCCGGGGAAATTCTGATTGGTCACTGAATATCACATCAACCAATAAGAATACAACAGGTAGACTTAGGTTAGAATTAAAAGTCAAACGTGTACAAAAACTAGAAAAGACAGTGTAACAATTCACTCAAACCAGTCGTAATTTTGTAATTTTATACTTAATTATAAGTGCCAGAACCAATTTTTGCCAAAATGAAGTTTGTGATCAGTATTTTTATACTTTTAATTGGAACTTTATGGGTTAATGCTGAATTGGATTCCAAACATTTAAAATGTTTAGGTAATTTTTTATTAATTATTTCATTTTGATATATCATGTATTGTTTAGTTTGTCAGGCTACCATGGTCGAAATGGAAGACGCAATTTCAAAAATAGATCCCAAGAAAATGATTGAAGTTAGTGGTTATAGATTAGATCCATCAGGCAATACAAAAGTGAAGACCGTTCCCCAAATTAAATCAGAAATATATTTATCTGAAGTATTAGATGATATCTGTGATAAATTGGACGATTATGTTCGAGCAACTTGGAAGAATAATGGACAGTTAACCCTGATGCGTTTGATGACTGCTGATGGAAAAATGAACCCTGATATGAGCAGAGTTGATATTATTCAAGATGGGGATTTGAACAAGAGCCTCAAATATTATGTAAGTTCCGATTGACTTGAACATTCAAATATGCTGGAAAAGTAAAACGTGGGGCTAATCTTTTTAGACTTCCACGTTTCCATTTTTAAGCTGGTAGCTGGTACCAAAATTATTTTTCTCTTTTTAGTGCATTTGAAAAACGACAAAATTTGCTTGTATTTCATTAATAAATATAAAATTGTGTTTACAGTGCGAGGGAATCGTAGATGACAACGAAGAAGCAATTATTAAACATTTTAAAAACAGCTCTGATAATATCGACATAAGAGTTTGCTCTGAAGAAGCCCAATTATGTTCCCATACTCTTCCAGATTCTGATGATGATTACGACCCATTTGAAGACGAATTATAATTTTGTTACTATTTATATTGTTACTTATTGATGTGATATGACCTTCCGAAATACAATTATTTTTTTGTATTTTAAATGAATTTATTTTATTTTAAATTTTCAGTTAATAACTTCCAGAAAGAAACATTATTATTATCAACATGCTATAAAGTACTTTGTCGCACACAAAATAATCAAATAATTACTTGAACTGGAGGTCAAGCGTAAATTTATGAGAAACGAGTGCCTCTTATTATTTTTATCGAACATTTTTATTATGCGTTGAAGTAATATTTTACAACGCGATAGCTTTATAAAGCGGGAGTTTCTTATAAGCTACAGCGCTGTAAATATTTAGCACATTGGATTTGTACTAAAATTTTGGTAGACAATGTATATCACATTTTACACAAATTTAACATTCAAACTCCTCGAATTTACTTATAATAATAAAATTTATTTGCATTTCGACCAACCACAACATGTAAATCGTGGCTTCAAGCGTTTTTAATGTAAATAAACTTATAAAACTGTATAAAATTAATTTTTTTAACGTTAACTGTCAAACTATCCACTGTAGATCTAATTAACGGACTCACATTCGTAGTTAGTAATAGAGTACAATAATTGATTTCACTACTCATCACAGTGGCACTAGTGTCGCGAGTTCGCATTATTAATTGCAGTTGCACTGTCTATGCGGGGTATACTCAATGACTTTATGATGCGCGATTTTAGTCCTTATTGAAATGTTACATAAAGAACAATAAATGTCAATACATACAAGCGACAAATAACCAACAATAATCATATTTTTCAATAGTTTAAATGTAAAAATCAAGTAAATAATAATTGTAAAATGCAATTCACAGGCAGTTAAATCAACAAAATGTTCTCTACTCTCAATTCAGCCGATATTGGGAGGGGAATGTCACATTCAAATCTCATATATTTGAAATTAATAATCGTAGAATGATAAATCAAATATTAAAAAGCTTATGTTGTCTAATTTATTGTAGAATCAGTTTTAATTCTGTCTTGATCAAAATTCACATATGATAAAAATTTTAAAACCCCTTAAAATGTCGTAAGTAAATTTGGCGGTGATGGGTGAAAGTATATAGATTTATATAAGTTTCAGGCAGACACACACTTGCTTTTATATATAAAGAGAAATAAAATCAAACATCAAGTAATTTTAATACCAGCTAATACAATTCCCCCAGATTTTGATCTTAAAATCAACATATTCTTCATCCATGAAACAATCAAATTAATGTCATTCTTATTTACAAATTGTAAATTAAAGTCAGAAATCAGTAAAACAAGAATTAATATATTGTCCAAATGAGATTTTATTATTATTACAGATATTTATTTGATCCATAGCTTATTTTTTCAAAAATGCCGCTACTTGAAATGTCAAATTAGTTGTTTATCTATTTTTATTGATATGAAATACAGAATAAAGTGTATAATATCGAAGAAAAAAGTAGTTTTCTATTATAAAACGATAAGATAGATGATATTGCCTTTAAAATTGATAAATCTGAAGTATTTTCACATTAAATAACATTAAGGTTATGATTATGGAATAAAAGGGTTATATTTTAAGCTTTTTATAAAATAATATAATAATGTTTGAGACTGATAGTTCACATTACAAGACAATATCTATTCTTGGTCACTGTTGCGATGGACTGGCCGTGGTGCACTTAGCAAAGCATTTACCATCTGACTCTTTAGTAGCTGTTAAAAAGTTTAATATGGATAGAATTAAAGAAGAAGCCGTACTTATACAGGTATTGAGTCTTGCACTATTATTTGATTTGATTTTATGGCTGATTTTATTTTAGCAAGAAATTATTTTAACACGACAACTGCAACATCCCAATATTATCACATATCTTGCTGCTTTTGTTAGCGGGCCTGAAGTATGCGTGGTTAGCCCGCTTATGGCATATGGAAGCTGCACAAATTTGATACGAAATAATTTTGCTGAAGGTATTCAAGCTTTTTTACAAGTAACTATGTATTAACTGCTCCGAATATTTTAGGTTTACCTGAAGTGGTAATAGCTTTAATTTTGCGAGATGTGTTAGATGGTTTAGATTATATTCATAAAAAAGGCTTTATTCATAGAGCAATTCGCGCTAGTCATATTCTAGTGTCAGCCAATGGACGTGCCTCCCTTTCTGGTCTTCGCTATGCTTGTCAAATTATACAAAACGGAAAGTGGCAGAAGAAAATTCATTCCTTTCCTTCTAGCACTGCCCGAAACCTCAACTGGCTTAGTCCTGAATTATTAGAACAGGTAACATTGCCCTTAATCTTATTTTGTAATGTTTACTATCACTACAAATCTATTTTGTTTTGAGCAATATTGTAAAAAATTCTATTTGTTGTAGAATTTACAAGGATACAATGAGAAATCAGATATTTATAGTGTAGGAATCACGACTTGTGAATTAGCAAATGGTGTAGTACCTTTTGAAGGTACTTCTAAGACTTTAATGCTTACCGAGAAGGTAAAAGGTGCACCACCCTGTTTATTAGATTGTACAACTTTCCCACTTGACCAAATCGAAAATGACCACATTAACAATGGTAAGATTCCAATAACTCAAAATGAGAATTATTATCCATAGCTTAGCGCAAATATGCTGGCTTTGTAGTCAGAAAGTCGTGGGGTCGAATTGTGCATAGTGTCAAAAAATTTAAAAAAAAATATATCAATTTCTTGAACTTACTTTTGTGGCAGTAAACTACGGCGATGGTGACGGAGGTTCCGCTGGTACGTCACATCTCCCTCTGAAGCACCAGGTGTACACGGAGCGAGCGTTTAGTGATGCCTTCCACCAGTTTACGGAATTATGCCTTCTGCGCAGTCCTAGTGATAGACCTACTGCTTCCCAGTTGCTTACACATTCGTTTTTTAAACATTGCCGCCGTGCTCATTCCGTACCAGATCTTTTGCATCCGATTATGCCCATGAGTGATAGGATCGCGGATAATCCAGGTGAGAAAAAAATGAAAAATGTGTTAATGATTCTAAATTTTCAAATAGTAATTTTGCTACGGCCACCTCTAAATTTGGTAGTTCCGTAAAATAAGCGCTATTAGCATCTCAACTCAAAAATCAAAATAGAGCCCCAGAAAAAACCAATACCGGCAAATGAATTTTTCTTACCATCACCACAATAAACATGCAAAATAGAGCATTTTTCACTAATATCTATTTTTCCAGATGATATGGCAACATTTGAAGCAGCACAAAAGTTTTCGGAGTTGGATTTGTTGACTTGTGAATGGGACTTTACTTAATTAGCACATACTTGTATCAATAGTTATCAAAATAATGTATTTTGTAGTTTACAATAAAGTGTTTATATATTTTGTTGTAATATCTTTTACTAATTCACTAACTGGGAACTATTAAATATTTTTAATTATCACGAAAGGATAAGAAGACCATAGTAGGAAAATACTTGCTGTATAATAAAATGTGATATGGTAAATGGATAACAATATCTTTTGACTAGTCAACTAAATATAAATAAACTATGAAAATAATCTGAATTTAACAAATATAAAATATCTTTAAAAGAAACTATTGTGAATTGTGACAAATTTGTCAGTCTTACATAAATTGGCTTCAAATAGTTACCAAATTATAAGCTTATACGTTGCCACTCCAATTAAACAAATATAAACATTTAGGGCAGGTTTGACCAACGTCAGTTAAAATTTTGTGGTTATTTTATACGAAAATTATTGTTGATACAATTGTTGCCATAGTTATTAACTCAAAATTTAACTGACAAACACTTATAAAAGAAAATCACTTAAAACATTGTCAAAATGTTTAAAATACTGTGATGCAAAAATTACTTATATAATAATACCACTCATATAATATACTGGGTGAAACAGAAATCACGCATCATAATAATATTGTTTTGTTGCAGTTGTAATGCGTAATTTTGCTTCTTCCGGTTGTCAAAATATCGCACAAACTTATAACGTGGCAATTTAACTCATAAATAAAATAAAACAATGTTTCGGGCGATCATAACAAAAAAGGTGTTTTTATGGCCCCTTTCGCGGGCACACAACTCCCAAATTTTACTTTTTGGAACTGATCTGTCAAAAAATACTTCATAAATGAGAACCGACAAATGAATACGCATTTTTTACAAATGTCAACTTGATAGAAGACAATAAAATAAAACAATTTCAACAGAAAATAAGATTTACAATTGCAATGTTTAAAAATAAATGGATGAAATTTTGTGATTCTGAATTCTTTCGTCATGATCGCCTAAAAAATTTTACAATTGATACACAAATTACTATTTGGTTCTTGATTAAAATGTGTTCAGTACAACCATTTGACATAAAATTAATCACAGACATCACTACATAAGTACAGTACACAATTAATATAAATTTTATAAACTCTCTACCGCAGATCGGTAAATTGCACTTACAGGTATAAAAATATGAATAGTTATGTTACCTTTTTGGGTAGAAGATATGTAACATTTTAGTAATTTAATCCTTAGGAAGTTGACATTCAGTGCAGCCTGATATCACATCGGCTTTATATTTTTCTACTTGGATTGTGACGTGGGAAATACCATATTTTAATTTGACTAAACGCGTTGCGTATGTTAATACTTCTTCTTTATCACAAAATTTATCTGCAAAATAAAATCATTAAATAATTACGTAACACGAACATAATCTAGGGCTTTACTGGAAGTTATCTTAAAATATATAAACTGTTTCATAAATAAAAATTTCAACAGATTTCAATTTTTATATATAGGCTGATACCACTGTTTTAAATTTTAAGGACTGTTTTAAAGCAATAAAAATATTCCAAATTATTCAAATGGAAATATTTTAAGCAAATTCTCTTTCTCTTTCACTTAATATTTGAAGGTTCTCCTTCAAAGTATTTTGAAGGATTATTATTGCCTTGAAATACTTCTTAGAATAACGCTTTTAAAATTTAAAACAGAATAAGTCTGAAATATTGAAACTATTGTTTCATTAATATTAAGAAATAAAATAGTCCAAAATAGGTTTAAAACAAAAGAATAAACAATGTTCATAAATTTATGAGCACGACTTTGATGAAACACGTGTTAATGTTTCCGAAACAATGAATTATTATTTTTGTACGAGTATACGCCAATTTATCTGGAAGTTAATTATAGTAAAAATTATGCCAACAAAAGTTTTTATAGTAAATAGCCTCCAAATAAATTCAACTACCGATAGGAAAATTGACTGTATGAAAAGTGAAGGACGAATTAATGATTTATTATTTTTTGCTTTATCATTAGATTTTTTAATGCAACCAATTACTAAATAAATATTTTTTGAAATTGTTTAATTTATTAATAAAAAAAAAATTTTTTCTAACGTTGTTCTTACCGACAGCTAAATGTACAGCTAGTGCATTTTTGTTTAAAGTTAAAGACCATATATGCAGCCCATGAACATGCCGAACTCCATCAATTGTAGATAGGGCCCCCGCTACACTGTTGTAATCTACGCCACTGGGAAAACCTTCCATTAAAACGTTCAAAGTATCTCGAAGCACATTTTTTGTCGTTAAAATCACAATAATTGAGAAGATAAACGTGCAGATGGGATCTGCTATCTTTGCATCAGGCTAGACAAATTTAAAAGATTATTTTATTTAAAGTATTAGATATTTAGTAACTTACATAGAATTTAATAATTGCAGCGGCACATAAGACACCAATACTTTGAATTAAATCACCTAGAACGTGAATAACTGCTGCTCGAACGTTGATATTGTTGTGGGAATGCCCATGCCCATGAAAAACGTTAATTGCGTGGCTATGCCCATGGCTTTTTGCTTGAGGTACAGAACATCCTCCGTGCAATATTAAACCCATTCTACAACAATTAAATGCACACAAATATAGCTTTAATATAAAATTGAAAGTGAACTTACACAATATTGATGAAGACGCCGATAGCAGCAACAATCATCATTTTATTGGCATCAATTTCATATTTATCGTGTAAAACTCGATTTAAGGCAAGATAAATAAATATTCCTGTGAGTAGCCACACTACGACAATACTAAAAAGAGCACCTAAAACTTCTGCACGGTGGAAACCAAAAGACATTCGCTTTGTTCGAGTTTTAGCACCAATCCAAATTGAAAATAAAGACACTAGAAAGCCGATAAAATCGGACATAAGATGTGCAGCGTCAGTCATTACGGATAAACTGTTGGCGAGGTAGCCACCAACAATTTCTGTGATCTAAAAATTTTTTTAGTTGTTAAATAAAATAATTAACAAAAAGCCAAAAATCAGTCAAACATTTTGTCTTTAACAAACTTTTCAGGTTAATTTTATTGAATATCTTTTTAAAGGTACACGCTTCTGGAAGTCGCCGTAATCTTTCTACTTTTGGAAGCATTCCGAATAGCTGCTTCGCCGCATTTTTCCCTTGTGGGTCTTAAAATTGTAGGGGAGTAAATTTTGAAATCATTACTCCCTCCTTAAAATTCTAAGGGTCCAAACGAGCCGGACTTTAGAATTTAACTTTAAAAATTGTGTCGCGCCAGAAACAACTTCCAATAACAACGGGCTTAGACGAACAGGGCATTAAAATGTCCTTTTATACTGGCCATAAAATCGGGGCCAGATAACAAGATAAAATATAAATTATTTCCTAAAAATATTCCAGAATAAAACGGAATGGACAGAATTCTAATAAAATTAAGAAAAGATTTAAAAACATTAAAATTTGGCTGAATTTGGCTTTCCTTCTTTTTAATAATTACCATAAAAAACAAACACATTCCAGAAGCAGCTAAAAGTTTTTTTAGAGCTTTATTGTCTGGTTTAAATGCTGTGTTTGAATGGCAGTGAAATTCATCAATTCCATCAAAATCGTTAAAACGTTCCTATCATAAAAATACATCAATAGATTAATTGATAGTTGTCCTTCAATAAAAAACTTAAGCGATAAGTAAGATAAACAAATTTTGGACTGAAAAACCCAAATTTATCTTAAAAAAAATCCAAATTCAACATAACCACAGTTCCGGACAATATAATTTTTTTAAAACTTACATTTAGTAGAAGAGGTGCATCAATACTATCAGTTGAATTAATAGACAATCTACTTTCGGTATTCTGTGCAAGATTTACAAATTGATGCCTTTCTGGTCTCCAATTAGTGTCAACGTTGAAAAGTGGAACAGGCGCCGGAATATTAATTTTATGAGTATGTTTCTTCCCGCATCCACAATTTTTGCAATCCCCATTCATTAAAATAGAATTTTCGTCGTCTAACAATAAATTTTTGTCATTATTTACTTCGCGATGATGATCGCACATAAATGGTTCCATAATCTTTATTTAATTATTAATATTTTGTCATGAGCTAATAATTGATTGTTGAACATGTAGAAAATACATAACTGTTTATTTGAAAAAGGTTTATTATTATTTTATACTGGAAAACTCGTTTGACACTTGAATTTAGAAGGTTCACTCACAAATTGTTTGACGTGTTTTTGACATGTCGAGCTTCTTCTTTTTTGAAAATAAAGCTTGGTTTCCACCTACAAATCACTTATTTGCGCGAATGCTGAAAAATCTAAAACAAAAAACTAAATTTTAGTTTTAAATAATTGGCATTAAAAAAATATTGAATAATAAATATATATTTCTATTTATGAATTTTAAAACCCAAAACAAATATATCAGCACATAACTTATAAGACACTATCTGAAATTTATAAAATACTTATTTATAACAGAAATAATACACATATACTACAATTATTATTTTTTAGCTCATATTTACATCACTAGCAAGAATTTTCTTGTTTCTCAATCCAGACATTCAAAATTTATTACAAATTAAATTTGTAAATCTAATTTTTGTATATCAGTCTTAAAATTATTCACATTGATATTTGTCTAGATTTTATTTCTACTGTTATTTGAAACTATTTTCTTATCCTGTTATAAATATTTTACAACAATCAGCAAACAACAACATCATTGATGTTAAAAAGTTTGATATTTTCTGAACTCCAATGTAAAACTGAACCATGACAGACTAAAGACCAAACATATGGAATAAAAAATTCTTCAGGTTGATCTTCTTCCACGTATTTGAACTTCAAATCGGGAAATTTCTACCCAAAATATAAAAACAATTTTTTATCTTTAGTATAGATTTATATTATTTCTTACTTACTCTTAATTTGTCTTTAGGCCAATCTTTAGCACCATTTTGTATAGTTTTCAACACTTCTTGTACATCTAGATCATGTGTTTGATTTATACGATCTAAAAGATCTGAATAATGCTTGATGATCAAATCAATGTTATGAATAATATCTTGAAAAGCGGTGTTTCCTCTAAATGGTTCGAAAATATGTTTCTTGTATAACAGAGTATACACTAAATTTGGATTGTATACCAATTGATTTGATAAACATGAATTAAAAATTTCTAAAACCATACGAAGCACTTCTTCTAATACTGACAAATCTTGTTCCTAGAAATATGAAAATATTTTAGAATACCCAACAAAGTGAGCTTGTTTTGCTAACCATATTTTCGCTGTTTTCCTGTTCAGTTCCATTGACATTAACAACAGATGTTTCAGTAGAACTTTGTAAATGTAAATGTTGTTCTAATCTACTATATTTTTTGGCTAAGGTTTCGAATAAGGACACCAATCTTTGGCTGACGTATGGATGTAATGATCTAAACTGGCCGGACATGTTCGCTAAAGCAGCCAAACAATTTGTATGAAGATATTTATCTCGCATTTTTAACATGTTGTACTGTATTGTACGTATTACTACTAAAATAAGTAAACCGCCCAAAGTTATTTCTGATATTGTACGTTCTGTGTACCAGAGTATTCCTTTTAATTTCTGAAAATGTAATGAAAATAAAAAATTAGCTTCGTTCTTCAATAAAATACATACCGTTTCATGAATGGTTTTGTTAAAGATGTCATCTTCACTCAAAATCAATAAAATAATTAAAGACATGTAAATATGGTGAGAATTGCTGTTGGGAGCATTGTACAATGTTTTTAGGATCGGTATTACCTAAAAAAATTAACTAATATGTATTATTGTTATTTCCAGCTGAAAAATCATTACCAGTTGTTCAAGATCTGTCCTCGTCATGACATAATTTCTGAATGATTGATTTCGATGTAACAATAAATACAAAAGTAATGTTGCTGTATCTTTGCTAACATATTTACAAAGAGCTGTATATAAACTTGAATAATCACTTTTAAACATTGTTGTTGCTTTTGTTGGTGGTATTGGGACATTATCTAAACAAAAACGCATGAAATTTAGGAAATACTTATTACATTTTGTCGATTTGTCTTACCTTGTGAATTGGCACAAGAAAATAGACTCTGTCGGTAGGGATTGACTTGAGTTGTACAATGATTGGTCAAAACGAGAATCAACAACAAAGCTTGGTTGGCTAAAGGAGCCTCTATTTTCGAATTCCCAGATGTTTCCTCTGTATCTTCACCAGATTTCTTATTGAATGTTATTATCGACCATAATTCAGCTGTTAAAGCAATATTATTATAATTAAAAATCTCAGTCAAACAAAAATTATAGGTCGCTATTTTCACTTCTGTTCAAAAGCTTCTTAAACAAAAAAAACTGAATATATAAAGACAGCGCTATAGCGAATTTAATGCTCTTTGATTTTGGCAGAAGTGAAACTTTATGTATGATGCACTGTTTAGATGTTACAAGACAAAAACTAAATGGGGCCAAAATTTCGCGGTTTTGAGGCCCGCAAATGACAAATAAACCATTTCTAGCTTTTCACGAATTACTGGAAACCAAAAATCTAATTTGACTGGACTATTGGCCGAATACAAGTCAGTTTTTTGAGCAACAACATTTGCCAGTTGTATCAATTGTCATTCGTTTATAAATCATCATAAATAAATTTGTACAGTTTTTGCATTTCGACCAATCAGATGGCTTGAACTGTTCTTAACATGAATAGGATTTACAATCCAAACAGTCTCATAAATAATAAAGTATAATAATAATATCACAAGATTTTAAATGGAGAGCGAAATTTAGAAGTAGAAATTATTGGGCAGCTCTTCCTAAAATCATGTGACAATATCAAATGTTATTCTTTATTTCTTATAAGATTCCAATGGCACAACCGCACTGAAAGATTTTTATTAAAAATGACCTTATTGTGAATGAACTTAATTAGTAAATAAAATCAGTTTGTTTTAGTTTGGGTAAAAGATTTTACCTGCAATTCCTAAAACAATGCTGTTACCGCCTGTATTTCCATACAATCCAGGAGGAGCCTTTTTTTGATCAATAAAATGTTGTAATAAAGTCTTGATAAGTAATGGTGCGTGGATAGCATACCGCCCTTGCATGATAAGACGATAAATTGTTGAATTATCAGCTCTTTGTTGTGAGTATAAAGTTACACTCAGTAAAATTAATAAACAATTGATTGCCTCCAAATGTACTGAATATGTAAAATCCCTACAATATTTACAAATTAACTTACTATTCCATTTAAATTAACTGAAAATACCTTAGAGGAATATCAACTACAAGTTCGATCAATGCATCCAAAAATGATTCTAATTTTCCAACGCTATCATGTTTACTTTTAGCTCCACCGATGGCAGGAGTAGCCTCAAAATGACTTATTAGCTGCTCTTCAGAAACTGTTTCAACTAAATACTTGGTTATACATCGAATTATAAACAATGTATTGTAGGTTTGCCATGCAAACATACTACTGAAAAACAATAATATTTGACATAAATAAATAATTAATTACAAGCTCACTTACTTTTCAGTGTTTGCAGACACAAGTAATTCGGAAGCCCTAATTAAAAACACTAGTATCAACGCTCCAACATTTCCAGACGTTAAATTATTGGAAAGTATTTGTTGGCATAGAGGTTCTATTCTAGAATCTAATGATAACTGGTCATGTCTGCAAAATATAGCAATAAAAATTGAATATTCAATCAAATAAATTATATTTACGTAGTAACTGGTGGCGATATGTTAAAAGCAAGAAATCTATTCCAAAAAGGATCATTTGGAGAAATATGCTCTTTGGAAACGAATCTTACAAGATATTCATTGGTGGAAAGGTCGGCATTTCTGCTTACAGCAGTCCCCATTGCAAATAATCTGAAATAATCGCATTGACGTCTCCTTTCAGGTTAGTATATATTAATAAATTAATTATAAAAGTAACTTACCACAAAAATATTTGTACGTTTGTAAGACACAGATTATAGTTTACATTTTAAAGCTAATCATTTGGAAATATTGTTAAAAATAAAATATTACAGCCCACATAAACACACACGTCACTTGACAGCACGCACCGGCTGCATTGTGGGTAATTTAGATATGACAGTTATAACACAGTAGCGTAACAAATATTAATTTGAGGAGGGGGCCAAATTAAAGTAACTTTTTATTTAAATGTATTTACATTTTATTAATTGTCCTATAATAGTACAACTGAAACAATAAGAAAGTATGAATAGCGGGTATTAAAAAAAGGTGTCCAGTCAAATAATTTTCGACACAAGCGTGCCATACTTTTAACAACTGTTACTTATTCAATAACAATTAAATATTTATTAATGAACCAGAGAACAAAAGTTCAATAAAAACATACAATCGTTCTCTGATTATTTACAGATAAATGATCTGAAATCATTATAAAATTATAAAATAAATTACAAAACTCTTAGCTACATAACTGTACAATATCTGAGCAATTTTTACACAATTGTTGATTAAGCAAATTGTTTATTAAGAGATCTACCCTGCCAACCACGAACATAAGACCTATGCATCTGAAAATAATCACACCACATTTTTTAATTCTGTTTATATCTCCCTAATGTTTGCTTGTTTTTGAGATAAACAGTAAACACTGAAAAAAGCATCAATAGCATTTTTTTGTTTTTTTCCTTTTTAATTGATATTATCTTCTCCCATCTATTATAGACAAAATACAATTCTTTTTCAATTTTACATGTTTTATAGATAAATGTGCTGGTTACGTTCCATAAACAAATTAATAACATGAAATAAACATTCATAATTTAAATAAATTCCTATTGAATCATTAAAAAACAAAACTTAAATGGCTAAAAACTGGAAGTATTGATTTTTTGTTCAATTTAGATCATAGAGCCAGTCACATTCAATTTTTTTATATAATTATTGTTGTAATATGTTTCATAATTTAAATTATTATAATAAAATCAATAATTTGAAATTATAAAAACTTATGAACAATATATAAAATTTTAGGTGAAAACGTAAAATTAATTTAAATATAATACCTATTATATAACTACATTTTAAATATATACTTTATTTTTATATTTGAAATAAATTTTGCTATATCTTTTATATAAATTTTCCAAGAGTGCTTTTTAAACGTGTCGATAAATTCACCGTAAACATTTAATAATAATGAAGTTGTCAACACAAGTTCCAATACACCGCAGGAAATAGCGATTTCAGTTCATCGGAACATCACTTTCAACTTTTTTCCTTGCATAATCCTTAAACAACGTGTGAGCAGTTTCTAATTTGAAATTTTAGGTTATGTTAGGAAAGCTTCATGATTATGTTGTTATAGTCATAATAAAAAAGGTTAAACAATAAAAATATAACCTTGATGATGGTTAATGATAAAATGACACAAGACACAAGCGTGATCAGTCGAAGTATATACAGCAACGCGCGAAACCAATGAATAACGATGATGATGATGGTGGTGATGATGATGATGATGATGAAGACGATCATGATTTACGATGAGCCACAAGAAACCTTCCCAACATTTACGATAATGCCCAATCAGTTGGCGCAATCTAGATATCAAGCAATCTTTAGGACGTAATCTGAACATACGATCACGTTGCACTCAAAAAAAAAAATAATTATATACATAATATAACAATATTCACACGTTATTGCGTTGGTAAGAAAACATTGTACTTTTGTACAAAGCTATTCGACACAAAAATCAACGTAACCTGAGCCTGCGAACTGATAGGAATTAACGTTAAAAATGGCGCAGTCGATAGTCATTTTTTTTAGTCAATTATTCCAATATCAATTCAGAGTACAACTTAAAATCGTATGTGAGGTGAATGATTTTATACATAATTCTGATGATTGACTGCTTTTTAAAGGGATTTAACTAGGACGTTTTGGATGCACCTTTGCTGTGATACTTAGATTCGGCCAATCTGACTTGCGCGGCTTCTCCTTCACCAAACTGCGCCACCTGCAAAGCACCAAACACCAGATATATCGCCAAACAAAAAAAGAAAACACAAACGAGAACACCACAGATTCGAACCATCAAAAAGCCTTTTATTCAAAATTTTTAAAATCAGTACAATATATTTATTTTAGTTCGAATCTCTGATTAACAAAAAAAGTCGATCTGTACACGTTTCAAACCACTTACAGAATGAAAACATAACCTAACTATAAACCATTATTGTTAGGTTATGTTAATCAAGCAACATTAAACAATACTACATTAATATAAAAATACTTTGTGATTTTTTGTTAGTATTTTTGTGAAGAAATGTTAAAACACTCAAGCATTGGCAAAAATAAGTGCTATCAAGAAACAAATGAAGCATGCAAGTACTTTCAAGAATTATAGAAAATAGAACATAACCTAATATTCAGTAATAACAAGTAATAATTTTATTAATTTATGACACCGTTATATTCTACGTACAAAATTTCATTTAAAATATTACTTTAACGTAATAATAGTTATCTCTATTCTAATCTACTAAATAAAGATTATATGAGTATAAATATACTGCTAAGAGCTTGTGTTTTTCATAATGAATATTTTTGGTTAAATATTTTTTATCACATTGTTGTCGAAAATGGACTGATTTTATTATACACAATAAATGGGTGTGACTTTTACTATAATTAAGCAAGAAAATAAATCTTTATAAACATTCTTTAGAGGAGTTGAATTACATTCACCAGCAACCAACAGACTTCTAAGAGCTAACATAACAATTCACTACAAGAATAAGGCCTAGTGCTACATAAAATCAAAATGACTGACCACCAAACACACTTTCATTATTCTCCAATCGTACAAATTTCAACTCAATTATATATTTTTCAGTGTATTAAAATTATAGACTTAAAAAAGGATAATTCTGTAATTTTCTACAATACTACAGAACCGTAAATGTTGACAAATTCCTATAATTTCTCAGTTATTTATAGGAATAAATTTAAATTGGCGCGTCTACCTTCACCAAGCGTTTTCCGCCATCTTGAAAATATTTTCAAATCATTTCTTAAAAGTTAAACACTTCAAAATGTAGAGGACAAAATATTCTATCGTTTATGCCAGTTCAGAACGGTCCAAGGGCTTTTATGGGACTACAATTTAAGCCTTCTGATTGGATTACGAATTTCATCACCATATGTCAGCCACTTTATTTTTAATTCCCTTGAAATACTAATAAACTTAGAAAGCTCGGTTAAGAATTAAGTTTCCGGTAGGTTATTTATTATTTCTCCCATTATTCTCATGTTTGAGTCATGTCAGATTTTTTGTCAACTTCTGTTTAGTCCGTTTTACCCAAATTTGATTTTCGAAATGTACAAATTTATTTGTCAGATAGTCAAACACAATTTTTGTGCCAATTAGAAAGCTTAGTAGTCCCATAAGAGCCTTTGAACCGTTATTATTTACAGCCCATTTCATAGTATTGCCAACTTCACATAAGTCACGTTTGAATAATCAATAGGGATAACATGTTTCAAATTTGCATTTGATGTGAGGGAATTGTGTTCGCATTTCGGTCAATCAGAGCTGGAACTACAACGACTTGATATTGACATTGACTTGATTTCTACTGTCAATTTGCCATGCAAATTGGACATGTGTCCAGCTAATATTTATCATAGATCTTATTTTAATAGAATAATAACCTGACCTAGTCTCTATCATGTCCCTATTACAAATATTAATTGGAAACATGTCCAATTTGTGTGGCACATTGACAGTAAAAATCAAGTCAATGTCAATGTCAAGTCGTTGTGGTTTCACCACAGGTTTGAATCCTAGACTTCACTCTTGAAACAACAGTACGCACTCTCTCTGATGTAATACATTCCAATAAAAAAATAATACAACGGCCATATATGTAATTACATATATGCAAACGGCAAACAGAACGACAACGTGAAATGAGTAGCATATGATGTGTATGAAGTTGGCTATATTTTTTTATGAAAATAGAGGAAAGAGGATCCGCCAAGAATGACATATACATATCCCATATGTTTGTACATTATTTGTTTTGAAGCCGGCAGGACAGAAAGAGAGGTACAAGGATAGAGATATGTTCGACCTACTCCAAATATTTGTCACAAGATGTCACTATGACCATCTGTCAGTGAGTTGCGGGCTATCATGTGACTTTTTGCTCCAACCAATCCCAGTTTGGGTAGTAAACGTCAAAGTGACATTTCGTAAGAATTGTTTACTCATCATTTGTTCGCTTGATTTTTGTGCTACTGGTATTTATTAGTGTTTTTGACGTTTTTTTGTGTGTATATTATGACTTTTGGACTATTTTTTCTATTGTTACTTGTATTGTGTTAGTTTTAGCTCTAAATTTTTACTTTTAAAGGTTATGTAAAGACAAGCCTCGTTGTTTGTGTAGGTTCTGTTACTGCTGTATTATTTTTATTATTTTCATGTGTATTGTGTTAGTTCTAGCTTCAACAGCTCGTTTCTCGAAATAATTTAAGTTAGTTTACAGTTTTGAATTAATTAGTTTCATCATAATTTTAATATTTTGTCCATCAAAACTTATGGCATATTCCTTTTGTCTGTTTCATATTACCAGGCAAACTTTCGAAATAAAAGGACATCATTCTTTTAGAAAATATCCAGCTGATAGTCACTGAAACTATGAGTCAAGCGTTTAACAACAAACTTAAAGTAAACAAATAACTGTCACTTTGACGTATGTTACCCAGACTGGGATTGGCTGTAGCAAAAAAGTCACGTGACCGCCCCCTTGCCGTTGAAATCACTATAAACAATAAATATTGAGGTTAAAAGTATGCATCATCATTCAGTTAGATAGTAAGTATAATTATAACATATAAAATATTAAATTATAAATTATATGAAGTAGATTTACTGATTTCACAATTTTTAGAGCATTATTTTTCTTATAATAGTCCGAAGTTGTGCAGCGTATTGCTGTAAGTGCCAATATGTGAAAGATGGATCAGTATCTTTGCACGTGTATGCATATAAATTTGAATAATTTAATAACGAGTTAATATTAAATCAATATACTCGTGAAAAACGTATTTAATAAAATGTTTACGCAGCTGACATCTAGTGAGACAATACTGAAGTAGGTCAAACATAGCTCTATCCTTGTACCTCTCTTTCTGTCCTGCCAGCTTCAAAACAAGCAGCTACTTGCTTTGTCGAGAGTATATGTTGTCCTTGGCTATTTTTATGAGTGATGGGTGCGTTCTGTCGTTTTATGAGTGGTCACTCATGGCTCCTATTTGATTTAGATTTATGATCGAGCGACACAACTGGGCGCTTATGTACATAAATAAGTTTTGATTTTGACTGCGATTCTGACAAAAAATCCAAGTATTTCTGGTTTCAAAAGTAGTTTTCGAGAAATTGAAAATGCCGGGAACGCTAATATGCAGGCGCGCCAATTTTGATTTTGACTCGTTCGGTAACCAAACATCAACGACAGTAAATGAGAAATTTAGTGGCAAAATTTATATTTTTTTGCAATAAAATGTCAGCCATATTGTTTTATGTACGGTGAACATTTTTTTTTATTCTGGTGGAGGTGGTGGCGGTGTGTTTGGCGGCGGTCCATCAGGCAAAGGAGGCGGACCTTCTGCAATAGCAGGTGGTGGTACGTGGTACATATCTGGTGGAGGGTACATCTGGTACTGGTAATATTGGTACATATTTGGATCAGGTGCAGCGGCATGTGGAGCAGGGTACATGGTGTAACCAGGAGGTGGATGCAAATAATTGGGCATGAAGAATTGGTTTTGTTGGGGGTACATAGGCTGATGGCGCATATTGAACCTTGGAGGTCCAGGAGGTGGATAACTTACCTTGTTATAAGAGCTTCGCCCGTTCTGGCGCGAAGATTCACGCCCACCAGTGGAATTGTAGTTTGATTTGGATATTTTTGCCGGCGGCACACCTGAAGATGATTTATCGCGTTCACGTTTCCTGCTGCTGCTACTACTTGAATTACTTGTGCCGCTATCAACGACTGAACTGTAGTGGATTTGGTCTTTGCTGATCTTGATTTTGAGAGCAGAGGGAGCTTGTGCCGGTGGCGGAGGTTCTATCACATCACTCTTTAGCCTATCTTTCGAAATTTTTACTTTTAATCCGGTCCCTATACTTGGTGCATCTGAAATAGGTTGTAATTTATCTTTACTAATTGTTATTTTCAGTGGCATTTCAACTTCAGGAGGCGTTTCTGTTTTGTCTGGTTTGGATTTGTGTCGTTCTTTGTCTTTATCTTTATGTTTTTTCTTCTTTTCGTCCCTGCTTTTGTCTTTATCTTTGTGTTTATGTTTGTCTTTCTTTTTCTTCTTTTCTGATTTGTGGTGATGCGGTGATTTATGTTTGTCAGATGCGGTGGAAATATCAGGGTTTGAAGGTGAATTTGCGGCAACAACTGGATTAGAAGCATTGGGTTCTTCTAAATGATGATTTATCGTTGGAGCTGCTTCTTTTAGTAAAGTACTGATAGCGGCAGGATCAGTCTCAATTCCATTTACAATTGGATGTGACTGAGTTTGCGCAAGCGAAGGTGTTGTTACGGAAGCAGGTGATTCTAATGAAGTATTAAAAGGTTTAATAATGTCTGGAGGTTTCAAGTCTTTGGGTATAACTGGTTCCAAATCCATCATTTTATCGTGGATTGGTTGAATAATATCTGGTACTTTCGGCAGTTTAATTCCCATTTTACTATCTCTAATAATATTTTCAAAACCTGGCGTTTGATCCAACTTCTTAACAACAGGCCGCAACTCTGGTTCAGAGCCAGAGGAAGACGTTCGCGGTCTCCTGAGTGACGTCGGCGTCAAAGTAGACGTTTTCTCCCGAGAAGGCGGCGGTTGTGGGGGCGGTGAAGTAAAAGGTGAGAGTTGCGGCGGTACCCATGCTTTTTTAGTATCTTTATCGCGGGTTTCTCTAGGCGGCGTCTTCTCCGGCGAGAAAAGCGACGCGGATTTCTTAGGCGGCACTGAAGGCGGTAGCGACGGCGACGTTTCAGACGCACTGCCGTTAGCTTTTGGAACCGAAGCCACCGGAGGAGGAACCGCGGGTGTCGCGGGGACGGATTTAACGTCGGAGAAAGGCGATTTATGTCTTTGAGAGGTAGAATTAATTTGTTTATTTAGATAGTTTTTGTCCTGAGCACTAGGGGGCACACTAATTGGAGCGGTTACTTTTTGGGGTACACTAACACTGTTTGACAAGGTCACTGGAGGTGCCGTAACAGATGGTAAAGCTTGTGATTTCGCTTGTTCTCGGTGTCGATCTCTATGACGATTTGGATCGTGCTTAAGCGGTATTTTACCATCTGGTACCACTGTCTTTTGTCGAGCTTGATCTCTTGAGGGATCAATTGGATGCTCAGACTTGTGCTGCTGCTGTGCAAGGTATCTCTCTCTTTCTCGCTCCCGATCTCTTTCACCTCGGCCGTTTGCCATTCCAGGTGCATGGTGAATTTTATTGGGGGGTTGTACCGCGTTTGCAGTACTGGAAGTAGTAGTTTGGGGTGGTGGTCGATGGTGAGGCATTTTAGGGAGTCCTGCGGCTGCTGCAGCCTTGGCCGCAGCTTTTTCGCGCTCCAGTCTCTCTCTCTCCTTCTTTTCACGATAGTCGCGGTCTCGAGCCGCAACAGTTGGGTCATGAGGTCGTGCAGGTCTCTCTCCGGGTCCTGGTTTCGATTCATGGTGAGGTCGTGGATGAAAGGTGGGTTCTTTATCAAAGTTATGCAACTTTCGAGAGTCAGGATCCTGAGGAAATAAAATATTAGTCATGTAATTTACAATAATTCTCGAAAAACTTACAAATGGTGAACTTGAGGAGGTGGCAGCTTGAAACTGCTCCAAGTTTGTATGATTTTGGCTAATCGTTGTAATTTTACGTTTTAATCTTGATGGACATTTGTCAAAAATTTTCAAGAATTCTGTCGTTAATTGTTCTAATAAATCTGAGGTTACACTTTTATCTACGTAATAAAACCAGTCTTTGCCTTCTATTGATTTAGGAATCTGAAAAAAATTATTGATAAAACTTCAAACTTTCTGCTAATTTTGTGACTTAAATTAATAACGTAATATAAATTTTATATCTACCTGCCAGTTTGACCATTTGCACGCCAAATGTATACAAAAACAAGCAACTACAGTCGGCTTATATTGAAGACACATAGTTGTCAGATGCAAACTGAAATTTCACACAAATATCTCTCATTAAGAAATACATGTCCTCTACTTAAAAATAAAAATCAACAGCTCTCCCTACTAAATACATCTTTAACTTTTAATATTTTAACTGTCTAAAAAAGGCTTCCATAATTTCAGTTGTACATAGACTCGATAACAATGGGCCAACTTACTTGGTGTTTGGGATTACAGGCACGCAATTCTAATCAGTTTATAACCAGATTAGAACTACTTTAGCCACCATCTGAATTCTAAATATTTTTTTGTCTAAAATTGCTTCAAAAATATTTTCTGGCGAGATTTAGCTTAAATCTTTATAAAGAAGCAATTTTACAAGAAAAATTAGAATCATTGGTGGCCACAAAATTTTCATCCCGAAATCCAAGTAATATTTTAGCTCATTATTGCCCAATCTTTGTACAACTGAAATCAACCAATTGTAATCAAGTTTTTTATGAATTTCGCCAATAAGTAATTATTTTCAGACTAAGAGGCAGCAACATTTTTTCACAACTGGAACTTTCTGAAATATTTTCTTCCTAGCCGAACAAAAAATAATCATAAAGACATGAAAATATTGTACAGCTAATTGAAATAAATAATAATATTTGTGGTGAAACCGGCCTTTAATGTTTTATCTTAAAGCTGTACAGCAATTTGTCTCTTAAGAACTTTAAAAATTGGTTGCTGGTCTCTCCAATGCCGAGCTGCCAGACTAACTATTCTTTGTTCAGTTACAAGAGACATATCACAAAAAAGTTTGGCGTAAATAGTTTTTAAAAAATGTAGCTGACTTTCGGTCTATTTGTTGTGATAATTTGGTCAAAAATCAAAGATGTGTGTGATTTTTGTACAAAAACTAATTATTTTTACTGACCTATTAGAAGCCATAAAGTACGATGTCTGGGCAAGGTCTTTGGAGGCTGAAATACAACGATTGACTGTAAGCGACGACTTAGTCTCTGACACAAGATTTGTGTGACATGCAAGCGAACGAACAATATCTAAGAGATGTTTTGAATTAATTTGTCATAACAAAATGTTAGAGCTTGATTTAGAAAACTGAGTTGATGGCTGTTGTTTTTACCTCTAACTAAGTGACAGCATCTCACAACGTGAGTGTGTGGATGATCGATCGCCACGTCAAAGCCGAGCGTCTGCAACAGAACGTTCTCGTTGAACACGAGGTCCTGTGACTGTGCTGCGTATTGCTCTGACTTGGCGTCGAATGCCGTAGGTTGGTCCCGATGCAAGCAGTGGTTTGCTATTCGGATTACATGTTCCAATTTACGGGGTTGCTCTTCAACCTAAAAAGTTCACTCATAAATAAGTTACTTATAAATACTCAGAAAAATTAGATGGAACATTCAGATTTTTGCCACTGCAATTTTCGTAATCGATTTTCATTAATGAATAATTTGAAAATGTATTGACAAATTGATCTTCAAAATTTCTTAATATTGTTTTTTGGAATTCGGAAAAATTAATTACCTGAGTTACGCAGATTCCATTTAAAATAAAATCGAATTAAGTATTTTTTGCTCATTTAAAAAATTTCCTTTAGTTTTTGTTATAATTATTTATGCGTTGTTCCTCCCTATTTTAGAATTAAACACAAAAAGGCTATTTTATAGCTCTTAATTAATTCTAGAATGTATTCCACCTCTTGAAAAAACACTACGAGAAAATTTAAATAAGTGGAAATTATTTTTGGAAAAGGCACTTTTTCAAGAGGTGAAATTATGGGCTTTAGATTTATTACCTTCGCAGCCAAGAAAAAGGAAGCAGCTGCAACCGTATTCCAAGGAAAATGTGTAAACGAATGGAACATGTAGAATCGATGCATGTATACTATCGCTGTGTTAATACAAAGTTGTGATCTGTTCAAGAGTTAAGAAAAACAACAAAACAAGTCGACCAACATTCATTCAAAGGAAAATGTAGTCAAAAAAAATTATACTAGTCTAAAAGATTCAATTTTTCATCTTTAACAACTAAAAAAGCTTATCAATCAACCAAGTCGTGTGTTCATCAAATTATAAATGCTTCCAACAATAACTAAAGCCCAAATTTACCATCTTTGATAATCTGGAGATTAATAAGGGCAATAATTGCAAACAAATTTGATGTAAAGACATGCCCATAAAAAATAATAAACAATCCTATTTAAAATGCTAATAATTGTGCATCTGGTAGATAAAATAAAAAAATTTTGAAACAAAATATAAATTATTGTATTATTCAACAAGAAATACAAAAGTAAAATATTTTTAAAATTATTATTTATTTTACAACTAAATACTCTGTAATACAAAATACAAATTGATATTTCACAATTAATGTTTTACATTTTCTAATACATAAAAGGAAGAAATAATAAAAACTGAATTCTGAATTTTCATAAACTACTTTAATTGAAAAATCAATACAATATCTATAAATTGAAGAGAAATCTGGAGTTTGTATAAATTTTAAAGCTCAAAAATAATTGCATTTCAAAGTCGATGAAAGCTAAACTTTTAAAACTAACTTTCCTCGGTAATGTTCCTATAAAAAGTCATTTTCATGCAAAAATTATGCTTCCTAGAATAAAAGCTACATAAAAATATGGTTTTGTAAAAATTCTAATTGTGATAAATTAGCTGTTCATTTCCCAGAAAGAAATCAGGCGATTTAGCAATGTTTAAATGGGGTAATGAACCTAAAAGGTTAATAAAACTACGGTTAGTTTTCCCGCGAGTGAAGTTTAAAGAACCTTGAGCCAAAATATGTTTATAATCTTCGTTTAATGACCTTGATGGTATAAATTTCCGCGAAAATGACGTACGTCGATAAAAGTAAAAACATTGCGCAGTATTATGGGCGACAACTTTAAACTTAGGTTCAAATGTTAAACTTAACGATTGTTAAGAAGTGCAACTAGCTAAATGCTTAGTCACAGGTTGAATCTTTTAGAAATGTATTAATTGATATATGGAAATAAGGAATGGCGTGAAAGTGGCATGCCGTCATACATACAACACCTCACGCGTTCTCTCCAAATCAAGGATACACTTGAAGCTTCTGGCCCATATCCTGTATAAAATTTGCGGCTTGCTGTCTGTAGGACAATTCTTTGTCCGCGTCGAAACCACATTTTCTACTTGGGGTATTTTGTAATTGCTCTTTTGTAAAATACCATTTCTCATCGGCAGCCATTTACGATCAGCACAAGAAAAAACGCAGATGTCGCCACGCGCTAGCGAAACAATTCCGTACATTTGATCAGTTTATTACTTAATATTTTACACTCGAAAACACCATAGCACTAGCATTTCAATATTTATTTCAGGTTCTCTATAATAAATAAATAAATTACAACCGTTGATTATCACAATTTAAGTTTCTTCTCTCGTTATAAATTACTCATCATGTGTCGTCATGCGTTCAGGTTTTTCCAACGTTGATACAATCGTCACAAATACTCGCGTTTAAAGGTACTTTGAGTGGTCACAATACTTATAAAATTATTCAGGTATTTAGTTTAAAGTATATTTTCACGATTGCGCGTATTATTTTAATGTGCGAGGTAGTTTATCAACAGAAATTGTAATACATACACAAATTAGTCCATTGATGTTATTCGCAACACGATGATGGCTGACGCACCACCTCAATCAAAACTACACTACAAATTATACTTATTTTATTATATATTTTTTTATTGCACCAAAATTATTATTTTAATTAAAATGTCACTGTTTCAAGTTTCATAATATTTAACATACAAGTTACCGTAGAAATATGAACTGTTATGAGTTGTTTTACCAAGCGTAATTTCCGCTCTTGTTAGTAAACAAACATGGCGGACGAGCCCGCGTCTTTTAAAAAATCAGAAATGACAAGCCTTGATTTTTTGTATTTATACCAAATCTCGATATTTTAGATTATATGCATATTAATAATTTTATATTCCAACAGGTATGATATGATTCGTCAACAAAAACATACGTCTGAAGCAGCAGCCAAAAAAGCTGCAGCAGCTTTGCGAGCACAGCTGCATCAAGAGCTTGAAAATAAGAAATTATGTGCTTATCAGCCACACGAATGCAGTCAACTCACATTAGACGGATACAATTATTGTTTAAGGCATATTATGGAGGATAAATCAGCCCCGTTTAGACAATGTAGTTATGTTTACAACAATAACGGCAAACGATGTCACCTTCCAGCTCCTAAAGGAGACAAAAAGGAACATGTGTATGTTGAATTACCTTTACTTGTTCATTATTTATTAAAATATGGTATAATTTAAAGGTATTGCTCTGATCACGCTTTTAAATGCCATTTAACTCGAGTGAGAGCTGCTGCTCGCCACCAGCCAACGAACTCAGTAGAATTTATGTTAGATTCTTTATCACATCATGTTGCACCCACTGTCATTAAATCTTCATCAACAACAGACGATTTAGATGATGAAAAGACAGAACAAGTCGAAAATTTAAAACAAACTAAAAGTCTGGATCCTTTTGGTAAGATACAGAGTTAATTTGTAGGTTTATGTGCTACAAATTGTTTATTTTCAGTTGATGTAGATGCAAGTACAATTAACGCTTCTAGGAGTAGAGTTTTGGATTATGGTAGCGAATCAGACAGTGATGTCGAACCAGCTAATTTCACAAATGTTTGGCACGATGCTCATGCTGATAGCTCAGAAGATGAGAGCATTGATTCAGAGCAAGAAGACTTTTTGAAGTAAGATATATCCAAATAAATATGTTTTATTGGGTATAAGTTCTGTAATTTATTAGAAACACAACGTTTCAACAGCAAAGTGCTGCCTTTTTCAAGTGAAAAATCCCCTAAAATAAATATCATATAATAAATACGGTAGCATAAAAACCAAATTTTATACTTTAGGAGCTTGTATTTTCTAAAATAATCGTTAAATAATGAATCAAATGCTAATATAGAAGGTTTATATACTACAATTTATCATATAGCCAGTTTCGGCCTTTGATTTTGAATACGGGAGCATAAAACCAAAAAAACTAGGCGAAATTTCATACTTTGGAAGTTTATTTCCTAAAATAATAATAAGCAAACTCTAATAATTTTTTTGAGTGCGGATGGCCGAGCGTGTTTGTTCACCTATACATGCTGTGACGTCACTCGACCAAGAGGTCGCAGGTTCGAATCCACTCACCGACAATGTGTGATTTGTCGTAAAAATAAAAAATGCAGCTATTTGCATCAACACACTCGGGTGCTACAGGTTGCCAACCTATACACCTTAAAATATGTAGCAATGGCAGGAAATTCTGATCGGCAGTACGGCTGTGTTATACCGCGGCTCGGTGATACCGATTAGAAAGGCCCAGGCCCTTACAAAGGCTGTTGCGCCAGTGATGATGATGATGATGAATAATTTTTTTTTAATGAAATAACTGATGAATTATTCAAATTTCGTCCACTAATAAATTTTTTAAACTAATTTCAGGCATGCAGGTATTTATACTGCCGAAGAAGTCACTTTAGTAACCAGAGATAAATTAATTCGATTGCAATCTTTGTATATTGATCAATTCAATCACCTGCAGCACATTTTAAAAGAAAGAAGACGAAAATATTTACAAGCTTTAAAACGAGAAAAAGAATCTTTATGTAAGTATAAACTTATAGATAGAAAAAATGATCGAGAATGCTGGGTAAAAAACAATTTACAGTTTAGAAAGTACATCTTAAAAGAACTCAAACTGTCTACAATCGTATAAAATGTGACAGTTTTTTTGTAAAATGTAAATGTAAAAAATAGGCTTTAATGGAAAACTGCAATAAAAGTTTTATTGCACACTTTTAATGTACGATTTTGGTGAGTATTTTAAACATCTGGGAGATATTTTAGAATTCATCTACAACACCAAAATCACTTTTGGACATTCTAAATTTGATATTTTAATTCAATTTTCCAAGAACATTTATGGCAACTTCAATGAAAACAGTTGAATTTATAATAACGTTTCCTTAGTTACCAATAGTGGCCGTCAAAGTGACATTTACAAAAGAATAGTATATTCTACAACAAGTATTGGAATGCCCCTAATTCCACACGAGCGAAAGGTTTGTAATTCGAGCCAAAGGCGAGTGTGGAATTCACCATTCCAATACATGTTGTAGACTATATTTTTTTTAAGAAGGTTTTGGAAACTCACCAATATTTCATGAGAAACTTTGAAAATTATGAAATGTCAAACGCAAAACCAGAAAAGAATATATGAATTGTAAACTAACAGCTTCTGATTCGTCATAATGATTCTACACGGTAACAGAATATTATTCTTACACGACGTATGGAATGTCATCTATTCCTACATAATTTTTAGTTATGGAATATGCAAATTCCAAAACAGTGTTGAAGAAAAAGTATAATTGACTGTTTTACGAAGATAAAACATTGCAAGACACACGTTTAAAAAGTCTAATGCACTCACGGACTTTTTGAACCAAGCCACTCGTGCACTAAACAATGATTTTTTACACTTGTATCTAAATATCTATTAAACTGTAGAAAATAAATCAATAAATCCATTCCGCATTAAAAATTACGCTTGCATTTGAGCCATCTAAAAAATATACAACGAATCAAAAATGGCTTAATTATATATCAACCCTTAATCTTTTTTTTATTAAATCCTTTATCAATTAAATGTAATATAATTTAATTAATTCATTATTATTTTGGATTGCAGCAAATATTCATGATCAAGTAAAAGACACACCAAAAGAAAAACGATTATATAGCAAACTGAAAGCATTAAATCATTATCACAAAAAACATGGAGTTGATGCGATTATGAACAAAAAATTTATTGAATTGCGCGCCAAAGTAAGTTTCAATAATTTTCATTGAAAGCTATTACTTGATTGTTTTTTTTTTATATAATTTTGTTATTTTATTCAGATGTCGCCCCAGAATGGAACCTTGGTAAGACCCCCAAAATATGATAAATGTATTTATGCAGAAGGTGGAGTCAAATGCGGAGAGCGACCTCTTCCAGTGACAAAATATTGCAAAAAGCACATTTTGTACAATCAAGCACAGGTTTTATTCAAGCGATGCTCCAGAGTTCATGCAAATATTGAGTGCCAGGAGCCAGTCATGGCAATTTTTGGGGAACCAGTATGTAAATACCACATGGACTATCCAACGATTAGAAATTACGGAGAAACGAGGGTGAGAAGATTAATATATAACGATTGTGATACAATTATCAATTTGTAATTTGTTTTTTTAAGACATTGGACGAATCAGATTTAGAGGACTCCTCCGATATTCACGACCACATGGCTTCTAGTTCTTGCGAATCTAGAGCGCCGGCTACAATAACTTCGGCTCAATTCATAAACTTTTCCAATCAATTCCCATCTACTTCAACCTCCATCGAACCAATATTGCAGCCCTCCGAGAACCTGGCAGACGTTTTTAACGTGCAAGTTGATGTAGAGAACACCAAAGATATTTTAGACCCAACTTCGGAGAAGTACATGAAGGATGTTACAGACGAAATTGATGTGACGTCCGTAGAAGAAAATATGAATTTAGTATTTTCTGGACCAGAGGAATCAGATAGTTCAATGAATGCACAACAAAATAAAACAGAAGTAGAAATGGAGGAGTTAGAAAACGAAAACACAGAAATGTCGATGATTGATCCGGATGATGATATGGCTGGAATTATGATGGAGTTGCAGAAAGATTCCAGATTGCAGGATACCTGAAAAGTTATAAGCAAATACATTAAAATAAGAAGTTAAAACATTATTTTTTATGTACTCAATTATATTATTCGTATCTTTTTAATAAATAATCCCAATTCCATGCACTTGTATATTTGAATTTGTCCCGAATTGAATACCAAAGCACATATTAAATATTAATTCCTATTGGTCAATTCGAATGAATCTATTCGATGGAAAGATTTCAGAAAAAAAATTGATTCTGTTGTGATATGTTTTTAAACACACTGAAAAATGTTTTAAGTATGTTTTATTTATATTAAATGAAAATATAATTCAGTATGAAAAAAAGGTGTACATTTTTTCAACAGTTTCAGAGATTAATTTATACATTACAGCGGCGAATTTTCAAAATTATTAATAATTAGAAAGATCAGTCTTTAATCTACATTCAAATCAAATTCTACGGTTCATATAACTGTCAAATACAATACTTCAAATATATGTTACAGTAATTAGCTGCCTTTATTTTTATTAAATTTTAAATCAAATTTACTAACTCAAAAATTCGCCTTTATTATTTTAGTACCGTTTGAAACCACACAACACAATTCTAGTACAAGTCATTACGAAAGTAAATTATAACAAACCGTAGCTGCGGGAGTAAAAAGTGCATAATAGTGTCAATTATTTGCCACATATTTTTATATACTCTGCAATAAAACAGAATCATGCTACTTCCATCTGTCCTTTAAAGGAAGTGAAGACTTCACTTGTCTGAAGGTGAAGTTTATCTTTACCAAGGCATGTAAGTTATTCAGAAATTATTTTATAATGAATAATTTTCGCAACATGCCCGGCGTTTCACATCTAGGACTTCTGGATTCTAATAACAAAATTATAAACATTTGTGATAAACTTTTATGTATAAATGCTTTCAATACTCAATACAATATTTAATATATGAACTAAAAATGCTTGCTTAGGTCAAGATATGTATAATAGAAAAATACTGTTTTATACTTTTGTGCATTCCGCAAATAAAACCTCGAATAAAATACGAAAATACATTCCGTATCAAAATTTTTATCGTCCATCAATTATTTATTGTAAATGCTTACCTTATTTGAGTATTAAAAAACTGCCGAGTATTTTTGCTATAAATACTTGTAACTATGGTAAAAAATAGCACAAAATCTCTTTCCTTATAATGTATACCTCAACATCTAACGTCTCTTTCAGCTAAGTAGTCACACCGTAGGGCAAGAAATTATAATAGTGCCCACATAAATTAATCTATAAACAAGTTTATTCATTTGGCTTCCCGTTTCTTTTAAAAAAGTCTTACTTTTTCATATGTTACTTGTACATAAAATGAAAAACTTGACTTAAAATCATTACGAAAAATGGAAGCACCATATTGAAAACATGGCAAATAGATCAATTAAAAATTATTAAAAATGGGAAGCCAAGCCAATCGATTATTTGTCTCTATAAACTATTTTTCGTTATATACAGGCGACCGCGAACTTACAAACTTGTGCGAAATTTTGTCTCGCACTATGAGATATGAGAGCACTTTACTTATTTGGTACCTGACAGCGATCTAGTAACATTTCAATCATCAAACAGTCGTTTCAAGTCGTGTTCATACATTGCAATGACAAGCATTATACCAAGGCCAGATAATAGGCCAAAAAATTGTAATATACACTGCAAAAATGATCCGCCTTCCTTTGAGTGACTTGTGGTCAGCTCCGGAATCTAAAAAATATAAACACAGTAAAACAATAATATATTATATGATTAATTACTCACCATATCAACGAGCGCTATGTAAAGAAACATCCCAGCAGCACAAGCAAAAATCCAACCACTAGCATCATCCGAATTCCCCAAAACGACTCCAATCACCATTCCAAACATGCAGAGCACACTACTCAACATGTTATAAAAAATGGCCTGTCTAGCCGTCATGCCCGCTTTCAACAATACTGCAAAGTCGCCGATTTCATGGGGCAATTCATGACAAAAGACTGCAACGGCGGTGCTAAATCCTCCAGCGAGACTACCAGCAAACGCAGCGCCGATTGCCATACCATCAGTGAAGTTATGGAGTCCGTCACCCATTATAACCATCCAAGCCACGGAGGAGAGGTTCTTAGGGGCTGAGTGAACGTGGCCGTGGGTGTGGGAGTGGCCGTGATGCTTGTTTTCGTGAGTGCGGAGTATTACAGTATAGGACTCTGATTCGGAGAGCTGTAAAAATATTATTGAAGTTAAATCTTTTCAGGTCCCTGAATTCAAATTCTATAGCTCATTTCTGTTAAGAACGGTTGATTTAAGTCGAAATTTCACACACATTAACTGCATTATTCTAAACAAGCTTGCTAGGCTAGAAATAAATCAATTAATGATGCAACTGACAGATGTAAAGTTGGTTCGCGTTTTGGCCAATCAGAAGGCTTAAATCGTAGTCCCATAAGAGCTCTTCGACCGCTCTTAACTGAAATAAACTATAGTGAAGGGCTCACGCTTACAAAATTTGAAGATAAACATAACTGAATAACAAACAGTGGTGTTGTAGTAGTGACAGCTAGTCGGTTTTTTCTATCCAAGTAAAAATTGAATATATTCAATCAATTGATCGTATTTGAAATATAATTTTTGTATGTACATATAAATTCTAAGATCCTAGTGTTTACGAATATAGTGTTTCATATTTATCTACTGTAAGTACTCTATTTCAACAACAAGTATTTCAATTTTATTTAACAATTTACAATCAGCATTTGAAGGCCGCACTGCACGTGCGGCCTTCAAATTAATTAATTCAACTCTAAACGCCAAATTTTACACAAATCACCTACCATCTGTGTATGACCGATAGTCTATACATCCGTAATAATGACTGATGCTGAGTCTGATCTAACAAATAAACAACTATTCACCTTATTAAATAAGAAAATTGATAATTGTTTTGAGGCTGTGAGAGATGAAATCTCCCAAAACTCAGCCAGGTTGGAAAAAATTATAAACAAAGCAAACGAGGAAATAACAATTCTAAAATCTTAAAATGAAGAACTGAGAAATAAAATTAGGGTTTTTGAAAGAAATTTTAAAATCAATAACATCATTATATCTGGTATCGGTGAATCTAAGGATGAAAAGTTAGAGGATTTAACAATCAAGTTATTTAAAGATAAACTTGAACTTGATATTGATCATAATATTGTAGATTATGTGCCTCGTATTGGTAGATATCAGAACAATAAAACTAGACCAATACAAATGAAATTCTCAAACCATAAGGCCAAAAGAGATGTTATGACAAATGCAAGAAAATTGAAGGGAACAAAAATTTATATCGGAGATGATCTAACGAAAGAAGAGTTGGAAATCAAGAAGATTTTAGATGGCCATAAAAAAGATGCACTCGCAAAAGGGCATTCGGTTAGACAGTTCAGGCTCGGACTCAAAATAAATAATGAATACTATACATGGAAGGAGCTTCAAAATACAGAACAAATTATTCCTGATGACAACGAAGATACTATTGTTGAACCAATTGCAATAGCAGATGCTAGAAAACAATTGTTAATACTCGCTGATGAAGTTAAACAACTCACACCAGTGAGACATAACTCTACTTCTGCTCTTCCAGATCATAAAGGAGGAGATCGATACAATTTTCGGAAAATCGTCGACTCAAAATTCAACAAAAAAAAATAGTCTCATAATTTATTATCATAATATCCAAGGCTTGCTGAACAAAAAACTTGAGCTAGAGATTTATCTGCATGAATTACAACCAAAGCCACAAATAGTATGCATTACTGAGCACTGGCTAACATCGGATGAAATTACATTTTTCCAGTTGCCCAATTACAGAATTATATCGTCTTTTTCCAGAACTAACTATAGCCGCGGTGGAACATGCATTTTTGTTGAAAACTCAGTGAAAGCCTCAAATATCGACATCTTCAACTATTTAATTGTGGAAAAACATTTTGAATTTTCCCTTATTAACCTCAATGGCTATAACAATAATATAAACATTTTATCGCTGTATAGAACACCTGATTCGGACTTTGACATTTTTCTATATAATTTGGAAATATTGCTCTCTAATATTTGTCGCAATGACAACAAAATTATAATTGGTGTTGACTTAAACATTAATATCCTAGTCCACAGTAACAATAAAATTCAGTTAGTCGCACTACTTAATTCTTTCAATCTCAAACTTCAGGTGAATGAACCAACCAGAATAACTGCAGTTTCGACTACTTGTATCGACAATATCATTTCAAACATAGAAGGACAACATAAAGTTGTTAATCCAGGATTCTCGGATCATGAAGCTATCATTTCTGAATACTCCAACTTATCTATTGTTAACAAAAAATATTCATATCGATACATAAGACAATTTAATGATAATAACATAAATTCATTCAATCGTTTGCTTGAAAATGAGTCATGGACATCAATGGATGAATCAATGGTAGTGGATGATTTAGTGTCAGAATTTTACAAATCATTTAATTGTCAGTTTGAGAAAGCATTTCCTCTAAAAAAAGTGAAAACAAAATACAATACTCATTCCCAGTGGATCACAGCGGGAATTCGAAAATCATGTAAGAATAAGCGAAAGCTACGTCAACAATTGAAACAAAATAATTCAGAACAACTCCATTCACATTATAAGAAATATTGTACGATTTTAACCAATGTAATTAGAGCAGCAAAGAAAGACAGCATAGCAAAAACAATTGCCAATTCAAAAAACAGATCCAAAACTGTCTGGAACATCGTTAAAAAGGAGACCAAAGACTCTGTGACTTGTGTGACTGATGCAGAAGATCATCAGAAACTATCGGATGATTTTAATAAACATTTTCTTTCGATGGGAAACAATAGTCCACAATGTAACTATGATTTCATCGAATCATCTTGCAATAAATCAATTTTCTTATGGCCAACAACAGAACTAGAAATTGAAGACAACATCAAACTTTTGAAAACAACATTTTCCACTGGATTTGACAATATTCCTTCAGTATTACTCAAACGGTGTTTCTACAATATTACTAAGCCATTGTGTTTGATTTTCAACAAATCATTTACTACTGGATGCTTCCCTTCTCAATTTAAAAAATCAATCATAACTCCCGTGTTCAAAAAAGGTGATAAAAAGTTAGTGGAAAATTACAGACCCATATCGCTGTTATCAGCTTTCGCAAAAATATTAGAGAAACTTATTTATGTCAGGCTCCTGAGTCATCTTCAAAAGAATAATATACTATCTAAAAGTCAGCATGGCTTTATGAAAAATAAATCAACAATTAGTGCAATAAACGATCTTGTGCAAATAGTTCTTAGTGATCTCGATAATGGTGATTGTGTTTTCGGTTTATCTAGTGATTTGTCCAAAGCTTTTGATAATGTAAATCACAATGTGCTATTGCAGAAACTAGAACATTATGGCATACGTGGTGTCTCCCTACTACTTTTCGAGTCCTATCTAAGTGATAGAACACAGGCAGTTAAAGTGTCATCAACGGTGAACAATACAATTACAGACAAATTTTCTACTTGGGGTAATCCAACATCAGGAGTTCCACAAGGCTCTGTACTGGGTCCTTTGCTTTTCCTTATCTATATTAATGATCTCCCTGAATGCATAAATTGTAAAAATATTATTATGTACGCAGATGATGCCTATTTTGTTATTAGTTGTCCCAAAGTTGATCTAGCCCAAGTGCATTATTCAGTCAATAACACACTAGAAGACATTGAAAAATGGTGTTCAAATAACCATCTAATAATTAACTTGCAAAAAACTAATGTTATGCAATTTTACTTGAACGTTTGTAGTAAAGTTAATATTGATATTCAAAACGAGCAAGTGAACTTATGTACATCCACTAATTGTCTTGGGATGATTCTAGATCACGATCTGAAGGGTGATAGCCATATTGACTAATTGTCAATTAGATTAAATAAAGCTTGTTATTGTTTAAGAGTTCTAGCTAAAAAACTAGATACTAAATCTTTATTAGTGGTATATTACAGCTATTTCTTATCAATAATGAATTATGGTATTATTGTGTGTGGTTCATCATCTAGAATTAATCAAATTTTTATCATTCAGAAAAGGGCACTTAGAATTATATGCAAAACTGGATTCAGTAGTTCTTGTCGTGGTAGATTTAAGGAATTAGGATTATTGACACTTCCTTGTTCATACCTATACGAAATACTCAAGTATATGTTTAATAATTTAGATAAGTTTGATTCTGTATGTTCAATATATAGCACTAGACAATCCAATATGTTGCAGATACCACGTCATAAAACAACAATGTTTGAGAAAAGTGCTAGTTATGTAAGTATCAAAGTATACAATTCCCTGCCGCAATACATAAAATGTCTTATGACAAAAAAAGCATTAAAAACTGTTAAAGAAATATTAATTTCAAAAGAATATTATACCATTCAAGATTTTTTCTTCGATTGTAGTAACAATAATTTTACACTATAATTATGAACATTGTCACTTCTATTCTCTGTCAGTTCTGTTGTAATACTTATGTACTAAAAGCGGAGTGGAAGATCAGCCTTGCTGAACTCCTGCTTTTTGATCTCAATTTTGGATCAATAAAGATTATTATTATTATTATAGATTATTATAATACCGCTTTTTGCACTTACTTGGTTGTTCAAAGCTTTGTGGATGTCAAATTGATCCCTGGGCACAATTGCGGGCAGTTCCGCCAACATTTTGCTGCTTTCTGAGCATTTGAGCGCGTTGTTAGTATGGCTGTGACAAGGACACTGATTCTGGTTTGCTTCCTGGTGATGCTGATGATTATGATTTCCACCCATACCTTCGGTATCACTATCTCCTAACTCTTGTAGGATCGTGCTTGTTGTATTGTTGTGATCAGAGACTGTATGAGTGATAGTAGGTTGATGATTTTGTGGATGGTTGTGATGATCATCTAAAAAATAAATGAACAATTAATAGATGCATAAAAATTTTGATTTATGTACCTTGTGTTTCAGTAGCAATAACTCCATAACAATAAGGATACGAGCTGTATTTATGTTTACATCCGACAGATGTAGTACTGGCTGTGTCTTGTTCACGCATGACCCGAACTCGAGCTGGGACCTGAAATTTTTTTGCTATTTGTGTGATTTTTTGATTTTTAAAATGTCTTGTACCTTATTTTTTCTTAGCTGCCGTTGTTTTCTCCATTCCGCACCTAGAGTAAGACATTTTTCCATAAAGAAAAAGAATATAACACCAATCATTGCAACGAATCCTTTCCACATATTTAACTCGTGTTGATGTAAACCTGCGTCCTCGGATTGTGAAGCATCGTGATCGTGGAAATCATTTTCGTGAGAATGATTCATCATAGCCTGAAAATTTCAATTAAAATCACTTTCAATTCATTAAATAAGTTGTAATAAACGTACATGCGGTAAAAGATGCAACAGAGCGTCTCCAGCGAGTGTACCAACTGCTAGAGCCACCAAAAATTGAATCAAATGCTGATAAAAGTGTTGCTGCATTATAGGAATAACCAGCACTCCAAGTAATCCACAAGCACTAATTATTATTATTGAAAGAGTTGAATATAACCACACTACAACAAACAATTTAAATGAAAATATTATTTTCTTATCAAGTTTTGAGCATTCTCCAAACCTGAACCCATGTTGCTGTTATTTTTCTCCTTAATTGTTGATTGTGCTTCTAATTCATGTTGCAAGGGGGCTGCAGATCCCGAAGCAACTTTGATACATCCTTGACGTTCTGCTGAACTGGGAGCCACCAATTGGTACAATAAAACGGGGCAAAGCTTCCGCAAACCTGATCCATCAATGCTAATATTTTCTTCCGTCAAATTTGTTGTATTGATCGGTGTTTGTGATACGGATTTTATGAGATCTCGATGATCCATACACTAAAAACAAAAATATTTTATTTCGGCTTGAAATTCCATGCATTAACTTACAGCTATACTTTCTCTCAATTTATATTCACAAAGAAACAGTTAATGTTGTAATAATTTAGTTGTTTAGAAATTATATTTGGATTTGCGTGATTTGATTAAATTATTTCAATTCATTTTGATTCCAGTAAATATCAATGACTTTTATCCAATTTATTCCTTAATCTCGATTTATTTTGATAACAAAACCTCTAAAAATATCGTAGAAAACCTGCAGGCTAATTGGACAGATAAAAATTTATAGTTCAACAGGATTTAATTGAAAAATCATTAAGAGTCTTGAAATATATTGAATTTTCTTGATAAGAATTACTGAAGAACATGTTTTTCCAATAAATATCTGAAATAATATTTGTTCACCTCTCCATTTCCGATGCAATAATTTCATTTAAAGATAGCTAATTTTTTCGGCCTTGTTAATTCTTGATAATTCTATTTACATTTCGAGCAGTAACCTTCTGAATTTTCTTTTTCTATTTACTGAAAACATGACGATTTCTCCCATTTTACAAAATATAATTCACAAACGTCAGTTAAATTTATTCTGGAACCATTGCATTGTTGATAATTTAACTGAGCGCAGAAAAGACTTAATAAATTGATATTTTGGCCATGAAACCGTTGATTGTGAAGCAAAATAGAAATTATTCAAATTGTTTTTTCTTTGTAACCTTTCCAGTTGATTTATTATTCTTGAGTTATTTTTATCTTTTATTGATTTTAATCCAGAACAACAATTGGACGAAATTAGATAAAGTTAATAACATGGAGAGTTACAATGAAAAACCTATCAATCTTGTTGAATTGAAATATTAATCTTTTGGCACAATTTATCTACTACAATAATAAATTAGACTTGAGCGTTCAAATTGCTTAGGTACGTTCAAATTTTTGAATCCTGAATTTGAAAGAGGATAAATAAAAATTGTAATTTGTTTTGTCTTTAATCCTCTGTTTGAATATTACTAAAGATTATTTTAAATGGATATTAAATTATATGCCAAATTTATTAATTTATGTACCAATTATTGACCATTAAATTTGTTTCAACTGACTACCACAATTTACGAGCCAATTCCCAATATTTTCATGTGCTAAAATTTATATTTGTTTCATCATTTCTTGAAAATAATTTTCACTTTGACATCCGTCAACTTCTAAAACGATAAACGTAAAAGTAAGAAAATTTTGATTATTGAAGCACATTGAAACAAATTTTTGTATTGTTTTAATCTTGAGGCAATGAGAAATCGATTGATAAGAATTTTGGCAGCACTTGCAAAGTTGATGAACCAAAATATAGACTTGATTTTAACGCATGACTCAATGCTCTAAAAGTCTAAAACAACGTTATCTCACCGGATATTTTATATTAATATTAGGGTTGTGTCTACTTTATGTACTGTCGTACAAAAAATATATTTAATTCTTTTTTTGTATGAAAAGAATTGACAATAAATAAAAAACTGATGATTATGACTGTAAATATATTTGACGATTATTAGTTATTCCCATACAGTTAGATTCATTTTGTAACTGGGTGAATCAGCGCGGTTTCGAACATTTTTCGAAATTATTTATTATACAAAAATTTGCGGACAGACGTTAGAGATGGTCTCTATTACTTCATTTACTTATATATAAAAGAGGGAATATTGTAATTATGATTTTTTGACAGTTCAAGATTTGGACGATTTACGCTCTACTAAATCAAAAATACATCATTTTAAAAAAGTGGGCCTGTCTGCCTAAAAGCACGATAACTTGAGAACGCGTACCAATTTTAGACTGAAATTTCATATTTAAGCTTTTATCAAAAATTTGGATTCAAGTTCGTGAATGTTTTTTATATAAAATAACTGAAATTGATCGTTGAATAATTTGGAATAACATTTACCTGAAACATTTCTCAAAATTATTAGCGGTTCATTTGTTATTAATAAAATTCGTTATATTTTTCTGAAACATGCGATTCATAATGTAAAATTATTATTTTATTTTGAGATTATATGTTAATGAGGCTATTATAAATAAACGTGCAATTGTGATACGTGAGCCACGTTTATAAAATCTATACATTTTTTCAGAATTAAATAATATATAGACTTTTTGATGAATCAATTTCACATTAGCACAAAAATCGTATTAGGTTATCTGTCAGTTGCATTTTTTGTTAGTCGTCCATCAATTATCATAATTAATTTTGTGCAGTTCAAAGATTGTTTTGAATCCTGTATTTAATATGAGTGAATCGTGTTCGTATTTCGGCCAATCAGAAAGCCTAAATCGTAGTCCTATAAGAGCCATTGGACAATTCTTAACTGAAATGAACTATAATTATCGTTATCGCTCAATTTTTATGCGTAAGCCAACCACAAGTAGGAAATCGTGCCTAAGTCTTTGATTTTTGGTACAATTTTATTTTTTAATAATTAAATCATTTGCGTCTGCGTACTTTTTCTTCAAGAGATTTCTAAAAAAAAAATCGGATGACTGTACAGTACGGAATTAGTTCAATAATTCATATTAAAAAAGTTGTATGAAATATATAAAATCTAGATATGAAATAAAATAAAATAAATACAATTATCTGATAAAAAATTCTTGCCTTCCGCTCTACTTTTTTTTAATCATCTTGATGTATTTAAATCATGTGGAATTCACAAATTAACCAAACATGGGCTAGTTTATTTTTATTTCTACTAATATAATAAATCAACTAATGAATAAAGCGGAATAACTTTGCAATTATGATTAGATTTACTTACAGTGATGTTTGTGTCGTTGTTCCCTCCATTAACAGCACCTTTGACCGTAGTTGGTAAATTATTCGTACTATTATTAATTTTTGACCATAACAATTGATCCAATTGTAAAGTTTTGATTAAGCGTTCAAAGCCTTGTTGATTGATCGTCTGTCCATTCCCAAAATCATTGAAGATTTTCTCAATAAACACCGTCTCGTCAAAATTTTTCTTGTGTGTGTCTCTTTTTCTCCTGGTTTTGCTCTTTTTATGGTTAAAACTTAAATTATCTGCACTATTTAGGAGATTGTCAGTAGGAGAATACCGATCCGTAATTTTATCAAACACTGTTTTTTTCACTGGAAGTGTACTGGGATCGGTCACTACACTGATTTGTCCATCATCGGAGGGTTTTTCGTTTATGGAAAATTGTACATGTGAAGAGCAAGGAGTGTGTGTAGCGCATAATAAGCAGAATACACACACTGTTACGAAATGTTTCCCCATTTTCGTTAAAGGGCTCCCTGAAAAATTAAACTTTCTTTTATATCACAATAATCGTTTTGAATAAATATTTCAGCATTTTACATCACAATTGATAAAAAATGCTTGCCCTAACATCAACAGTTAATATTTAATATGAAATATTAGCTAAAAAGCTATCTAACTTGCAAAATAAAAAAATATTTTCGGTTTCAAATTTCTTCTTCGAAGTTGACTTATCTATTTCAAACAGTAAATAAATAAAAATTTCTTATCATTATAAATTCAACATCGCGTCCATGAATCATAATTCATAAAAAATGATATGAACTTCATATGTTATCTATTTTAAGAACTTCCAATAGGTACATGACATACAATTAAACTAACTGGAATTGAAATTTAGTTTAAAAAAATTAGTTCCATCATTTATTTTCAAATCGGGGCGTAATATTTGGGTCAAAACATTAACAATAAAATAAAAAAGTTTTATATTGTTATTCACTTTGTTGGAAAGAAATTTATCTGAAATAATTACATACTACAAGCAACAAACATACAAATTTGTCATATAAAACTATCATTAACATTTGATAAGAACTCTGTTATTATTTTTAATTAGCAAGAGAAATAGAAATGGTGTTTTGAACTTGAAGTATTTAATACATTCTTTTATTTAATTTCATAATGAGCACCTGTTTGATCAAAATTTTAATGTATAATTTTTTTTTTGCAAGATTTATAATGAAATTCCAGAAAATAACCGGCATTGTACTTTAAACTGTCAGAATATGAAAATATTATTGAACTACTAAATAAAAACAAACCCAAACATTTCATTCCCGCATTTTCATATACCTACGTATCAAATTACAAATTCCATACAAACTTAAAACAAAAACAAATTATGATAAATCAAACAGCACATAAATAGAATATTTATGATATTATTGTACACGCTTTGATTTAATAATTAACTGACATCAACAAGAATTTCCATCAAATTATCCCAAAATAACCTAGCCGATATTATTAAGTCATCCATAATTCTCTATATTATATTAATAAAAAAACAATCTTTTACCTTTAAATAAAATTATAAAAATTATAGCATTTCGATTTTACATTCGATAGGATTGCTTCTTTCTTCTGTAAATTAATAACACATACACAACAACAATTATCGTTAAAGACAATTTTACACTGATGCACCAACATCAACGTTGGAAAAGAAAATGTCCAAAAACTCTACCCACTCAGTTTAAGTACCACCATTGCAGAAATAATTGAAAACAGTTATAACATTTTTAATATGCAAAATATTCCTTAAAAAAAATATAGTAATAACATTTATACTATTATCCATAAAAATGTATTATAAAATGAAGAAAATAATATTGGTTTTGTTAAATATGATATGCAAAATAGATATCTAACATAAAAGTGTATTGGTAGCCCTGATTTTCTTCCGCTGCACTAGAATGCCATTTTAACTAAACATAATTTTAATTTGTAGGTTATTTACGTGTCGTATTGTATTATATACAGTAAGTAATTCGATTTAATAAATTAAAACATACATAACTTAAGTTGCTTTTTATTTTGGGCTTCTTATTGTTTGTGATTTCGTTCTATTTTACAAGTTTTTATTTTAATTTTAATGTGCGCAAAACGATAGATATAACAAAATATTGTATTTGTTTATCACAATGCAGGTACAGCAAGGCAATGCACTAATGCATGAAATTAACATCAAAATTTGTAACAAATCTATATTTGTATATACTAATTGTTTCAGAGAATGTCTGGAGTAGGACGTGGTCGTGGTTGGTTGAATATAAACAAAAATGTCAACACAAAGCCAGGATTGCAAAGTCCTGTGGAAAACTTAACTAACTATGACTTTAATCCAACAATAAACACACCGAAACCTATTGGAAAATACGCGAATATTATATCTAAGATTTCTTTATACTGCGAACAGGATGACGGCATTTTGAAGAATCAGAAACTGAAGCTTATTATTGAAGAATTTACAAAAGATTGCGTCGATGCAGATGAAATCGAGTAAGGAAAAACGTAGTAAACAAAATAGGTATAAGCTAATTTATTTGTTAATTTTCAGGGAAGCATTTGGTGCTATTTATGAGCATTGTTTAGATGATGAAGAATTCGCGGCAAAAGCAATTGCAATGGCATCGGCTCCATCTTTCAAAACATTCATTGTTCATGGGGTCAGAATCCGCAATTTGTTCATTGGACAATTTCAAACAGATTTTGAAGGTATTTACAACAAAAATTGCATTTATTCACTTATTGATTTTCGTTTGTTTTAGCAAGTAAACATATTCAGATGAATAATCCTAAAGGATTTAGAGTTATTGTGAAAATGCTAGGCGATTTTTACCAAAAAGCTCGATTAGCTGATGGCAGACCTTTCAAGTTTTTATCGTCACCAATGCTGAAATATTTAAACATGCTACTCGAATCTGCCACTGAAGTTGATCTTCAACTGTTTACCACATTGGTAAGTCTTTGTACTTCATGAGTGCGTTCATAGAACTATGCATATGAATTCATTACGTCACAAATGAATGCCGCAAGAATTTACAATGGAATAAATTGTGTCGGTAAAAAATATTTAATTATTTTACAGCTCCACATGAACGGAAACAGCATCCGTGATAAGTTGCCCTCCAAACTGATGGATCTATTAGTTCAAGCTCGCAATGTATTGGCATATAATGATAAATTATCTGCAGTTTCAAAGTTGTGGCTCATGATGGCAATTGATATTTCCAATAATAGATTTAACTTCATGCCGAATGATTTGCATTTGTTTTACATGAATCATCTGGGAGAAGACGCAATTAAAGAGATGAGAAAAATAACAAATGAATTGAGCATTCAAACAAATTACCATAACTCGACTTTAGACAGCATTCAGAGCAACGTTAACGTTTTGCAGGAAGTTAGCGCTGTTGAAGGCTGGGATTCTCCTTCATCTACCACTTATGATTCTGAAAAGTCTTCTTCGGCCGTGTCCAACAATACAATACACGTAAAAAACCCTACAAAAATTTTTAAAGCTGAATCTGGGCTTAATAATATTGGCACTTGGGAACAGATCAAAAATGAGAAAACTCCAAGACCTATTTTGGGCGCTGGTGTTAGGATGAAACATGAAAAGCCAGATGAAAATTGGAGGGAAAAGAAAAATGATGAGTGGAAAGAAAATTCTGGGTGGGATAATAAAAAGAAAGATTCTAGTGGATGGGGAAACAGTGCTGCTAATATACCCAAGAAAAATGTTTCCAAAGGGTGGGAACACGATGACAGATTTGAAAATGAATATAATTAAGCTATGTAACTTTACTTTAAGCAGTTTTAATAAGTGATCTCTTTGAGGATATTCAAAGTTTCTCTATTTCTCGATAGTTTTAGCTACATGTAGATATTTTTTATTACGTAAGAATTATGTATTTTAAGATACTGACAGTTTTAGATTATGTTAAAGTGATTTTAGACCCATTTTATCGGTGATTGTCATTTTAATTGTACAAATCACATTTTACTTACTAATTTGTATATTGGTGCATATTGGCGATTTTGTATATTTTATTAATTGTATGTATCATGTATTTATTTACAGTGAACAAATGAAATTATGTATTATGATTGATAATAAATTGAACTTATTAACAAGGATTAAATTTTGATCTATTATTTCTTTTCAAATATATACTTTTGTCTAAAATGAACAGAGCTCTGTCAAAAATGATTGTAGCTAATTTCAGCTAATTCTGAATAGGCCTGTACTAACTTCAGGCCGTTTTTAAAATCTAAATTTCTTAATTATGACTTTCGGTTAACAATTTTAGTGACTCGGCAAGCCTCGTCACCAAATACTTGACCTCATGTTATAATGGCATAAATTACATATCGTTTAAAAAATATTTGAGTATAAAAAAGGCCAAAAAAAAATGTGACAACAGTTGTTACTACGTATATCAACCAATAACGAAAAAGTCAATTTGTCCTGTCAACTAATTTCAAAAGATTTGCCATATTATATGGAATTTTTTGGCTTAACAACTCTAGGTGTTTCTGATCCAATTAAATTTTATATGAGGCCAGATTATAAAGAGCCTGAAAAACCACCGAATATGATGGATAAAGTCCAAAAAGGTATTTAAATCCGCAAGTTATTCAAAATATTTTAATTTTTTAATTTTAGGCAATTATGCTGGACCTTTTAATGAGGTAGTTCGAGATTTAGATGTATACAGTGGTGTATTTGATGGATATTCTTACAAAAGTCACTATAGACTAAAAACTAGTAAAGATAAAGGATTCTATAAATCTATAGGTAAATATTCAAGAATAAAAATAATTCATTTTTAATAATAATAATTCAAAGGGCCCAAAGATATATACAGAGATCCCATTACTCAAAATATGGATTATGGTTGGAATTTGAATGATCCAAAGTTGAAAGACCAAACTTGGTTTAGAAATGATTCAAATTGGCCTAAACCTTCTTCAGATACTTCGAGGTATAATAAAAATTATATATTTTATATAATTATATAAGTTATAAATTTGTTTCAGATTTTTTGATATTGCATTACGCTACGACAAAACTTTTAAAATGTAATAAGATTTATTTTTTTATTATTTTATACATATTTTTTAATTTATAAATAAATAATGTCACAAATATGAAATATATTAATTTTTGCGTTGATTCATAGTGAACGGATGAAACTGAAGTTGGCTACGAATTTGACCGAAACATGACGTGAAAATCACGTAACTTACTTGTACATCAGGATATACATATAATACGATGCGATTTTGTGTTTCATCGTATATATCATTGGATATGTATAATCAAACACAAAATCTCATCGTTCCACAGTTAATCGTTTTGGATTTACCCAAGAGATTCTAAGAATCTGTCAAGTAAAATGCGCTTTCAGCCAAGTCGGTTGCTATGGAAACAGTAGGCCGTTATTCTTATACTACAACATTCCTAAATACTGATTTCCAAAATTCTACGACTACCAACAGATCTGAATTTATGCGCAAAATTAGAAAATAAATTCCTACTGAAGTGCACTTCCGGTTCAGTCTATTGTTATGAAAATAGTAGGCAATCGTTCAGATGCTACAGCAGAAAATTTCAATATTCTACACCTGATCGTTTCGAATTTATGCGAAAAATTCCGAAAGACTGTCAAGTAAAGTGCACTTCCGGCCCGGTGGATCTCAATAAAAATAGGATATGAGCATCTAGACGCTATAATCGTCCTAAATACTGAATTCTAACAATCTACGTTCAATCGTTTTGGATTTATGCGGAAAATTCAAAAAATGTTTCGAATAAAGTGCTCTTCCGGCTTAGTCGATAACAATCATAATGCAGGGTGTACAACTAGATATTATAAAAGTGCCTAATACAAAATTTAAATATTCTACGTCTGATTGATTAGAATTTATGCGAAAAATTCAAAAAGTCTGTCATATAAAGCGCACTTCCGGTTCAGCCGATTGTTACAAAAATAGAAGATGGCCATTAAGATGCTACAGCAATTTCAAATGCTAAATTCCAGTATCCTATGGCTGATCATTCTGAAATTATGCGGAAAATTAAAAAAAAGTCTTAAGTGAAGTGCACTTCCGGCTTAGCCGATCTCAATCATAATGCAAGATATACAATAAGATATTATAGAAGTTCTTTATACAAAATTTCAATATGCTATGGCTAATCATTGTAGATTTATGCAAAAAATTCAAAAAAAGTTTTAAGTAAAGTGCATTTCTGGCTTGGCCGATTCTTACAAAAATAGCAGATAACCATTCTGATACAACATCAAGTTCAAATAATGAATTTCAACATCCTACGGTTGATCAATCTGGATTTATCAGAAAAATTTGAAAAAAGTTTCAAGTAAAATGCACTTCCGGTACAGACGATTGGAACCATAATGCGAGGTGCACAACTAGACCCTATATCAGTCTTAAATACAAAATTCCAACATTATACGTTCAACCAGTTTTGAGACTTGCGAGTTACGCTCGTACGAACATACGTACTGAAATCAAGCCAAAAATAGTCAAAATGGATTCAGGGATGCTCAAAACGGATATTTCCATTAAAATCTCGATAGGTGAATTTTGTCGGTTTCACAATGCTTCCTTGTACTTAGTACAAGTAAATAAAAATAATGATAAGTAGGGAAACGTAGCCTAAACCGAGTTGACTAGTATTTTAGAAGTAGATTATGTATTGGTTTTTGATTTGTCAGATTCGTAGCAAACTTCAGTTTTGTTTGTTAACTACTACTAGTTAATATTTACACGAGTTTTCAAATCATCATTTGTTTTTGAAGTTTAATTTATCCTCATCTAGATATCTATAAATGTCCTGATAAATGTGGAGGTTGTCATTATCTAAATCGTTTAAAAATGGAATTTTTTGGATTAACTTCTTTTGGGGTGTCAGACCCAGTCAAATTTTTAATAAAACATGGTTTCAAAGAACCAGATGAACCACCAGATATTGTAGAAATTTTGCAAAAAGGTAACAAACATTAAAAAATTCATTCCACTATTTTAAATAAAAATGGTTCTTTTTTGTACTGTTTTTCCAAATCTGAAAATAGGCAGAAATGTTTATAAATTTTATACTTTTTAGGGGACTATAAAAGGCCTTTTGCTGAGCTTGTTCGTGATTTAGATATAAATAGCGGAATATTTGATGGATATTCTTACAAATCATTTCATAGATTGAGGTACACAAGAGATAGAGGGTTTTACAAACCTATAGGTAAGTATTTACATATTTTTTATGGTATAAAATAATTTTTATTTCTCAATAAGGTCCCAGGGATATGTACCGGGATCCAATAACGGGTTCCATAGATTATGGGTGGTTTTTAGAAGACCCCTATTTACAGGACAAAACGTGGTACAAAAATGATAGTTTTTGGCCTAAACAGTGGTCCGATAATACAAGGTACTCATTATTTTCCTTTAAGAATAAATTGTTAATTATAAATTTATTCCAGATTCCTGGAAGCTGCAAAGAGAAGAATTAAAAATTTTATAATGTAATATGCATGTAACAAATATACTAATTGACTCATTTTTTATTTAATTTTTGCTCCTCTTTGAAAACTTTTTGCCACGGCACTGCTTTCCCGTCATTTTGACATTTCATTTTGCTAATGTTTACATACGAAAGTTAGTGCATTTATGAACAGTGACGTAAAGCAGGAAAATAGAAACTTATTTTATCACAAAATATCAGTTTGCGGCATAGTTTCATTCAGATAAGTCTTAAATTATTGTCTTAGGTTATATTAGATAATGCTGTCCAAAAAGAGCACAGAAATTGTTACAGGCTTGAAAAAAGTCAATCACATTAATAGATTATTTTCTGTCAGCCATACGAACAACTATGAACACAGGTAAGTCGTAATTTATTTAATCTTTATCCACCTACTAAGCATATAAACTTGATTTTTGCTAGGAGTTTTTTAGATATGTTCCGCCGGTATTTTCTAGAAAAAATATTCTTCTCTGATTATTTTAAAAAGAGTTAATTGTAATAAGAAATTAAAATTTGGAGTTTTCTCCGCATTTAAGGGCCAATTAACAATGCAATAATTAATAGAGATAAAAATAGTAGAGTAGCGGTATTGATAACAACACAACTTTTGTAAAGGCGCTTCTTTTAAAAAAACTCGAATTAGCGTTTCTGAATTTAGGGTTTATCAAAATTATTTATTCAAAATTACATATCTTTTCAGTTGCAAATTACTTATCGTTGGCGGTGGTTCAGGAGGATGCACAATGGCGGCAAAGTTTGCGAAAGATTTCAAGCAAAATGAAATTATAGTATTAGACGCAGCAGATAAACATTATTATCAACCAATGTTCACCATGATAGGTGGTGGAATAAAGGACTTAAAAGATTCTTACAAACCCATGAAAGAAGTTATTCCAAAATCAGTAAAACTTATGGACGAAAATGTTGTTGAATTCGAGCCAAATCAAAACGCTGTTTCAACCAGCAAAGGAAATAAAATTAAATATGATTATTTGATAGTTGCGATGGGCCTACAATTAAATTATAATGCGGTAAAATGATGTTCTCAATTCTGGAAATGATATTTTTGCTATCAACATTATAGATTCCAGGTTTAGAGGATGCTTTAAAAATACCGGGAGGCGTATGTTCCAACTATTCGCCCAAATACGTCCAGAGAACGTTTGAAAATTTACAAAATTTCAAGGAAGGTAATTTAATTTTTACGTTTCCAAATACACCTGTTAAATGTCCTGGCGCGCCTCAGAAGATAATGTACATCGCCGAGCATTATTTACGAAAAGTAAGAAGCTAAATAAAACACGAAAAATAGTGTGAACTTCTAGTTGTTTGTTTCAGACAGGAAGGAGATCAAAAGCTAAAATATATTACAACTCATCTCTCGGAGTTATTTTCGGCGTAAAAAAATACGCTGACGCACTCTGGAAAATTGTTGAAAAACGTAACCTCAACGTAAATTTACGCACAAATTTAATTGCAATTCATCCAGAAAAAAAAGAAGCAGTATTCCAAAATCTTGACGATCCGAGCAAAAAAATGTCAATGGAATATGCGTTCTTACATGTGACGCCTCCAATGAGCGCTCCTGATATTTTAAAAAATAATAAAGATATAACAAACGAAGCTGGATTCTTGGAAGTTAATAAAGATACCTTACAACATACTAAATTTTCAAATATATTTGGAATTGGCGACTGTACTAGCTCACCCAATTCAAAAACTGCTGCTTCGGTTGGTAAGCAATTATTATTAATAAAAACATAAATTGTTGTTTTTATTGTTTCGTGTATGTATTATCTTTTCAGCTGCGCAAAGTGGAGTGGTCTACAAAAATTTAAAATCAGTTATGGTTGGTCAGGAGCCAACAAAAATTTATAATGGCTACGCATCATGCCCGCTAGTAACAGGCTACAGTACTTGTATTCTTGCTGAATTTGACTATAATCTAACCCCGATGGAAACTTTTCCAATGAGCCAAGACAAAGAAATGTACATTATGTATTTAATGAAAAAAGATATAATGCCGCCTCTGTATTGGCAGTTCATGTTAAACGGTCGCTGGAACGGTCCTGGCTTTGTGCGAAAAATCATGCATCCATTTAATTAAATAGTAATTGTAAAATTGATCCCAAAAAGGATAATATAATTTTTAATATTAAGTTTTTAATTCTATAAGCCAATTTGACAAAAAAACGTGATAATCATTACTTAAATTTAGTATATTTTAAAAATATATGAAGGTGCTTTTAAAAACGTATTGTAAAAAATATTTTATCACTGTTATTATTAAAATTATCTAAAACATATTTCATATTTGTATGGTTTTCAAGAAACATTACAAAATATATTTTATTGAAACTACTGTTTTATTATTTATTTAAGATTGCTAACTGAATCTTGGCAAACCGCTCTCCGTATCAAGTACTTATTTGATGAAATCTAATCAATTTATAGATCTAATTATTACATTTATCAGTAAAACTTCATTGGTGATTAATTTAACAAGAATTGTCGGTGTATATTTCCATATTTGCACAAAATGTTGTGTCGACGTCAAAGAGATAATAGTATAGAACGAAATGAAAAGCAAGTTTCTGATGAAATTGATAAACAAATATATGAATGGAATAAAGAAGAAAAAACAATTGTTAAACTATTATTACTTGGTACGGGGGAAGCAGGAAAAACAACAATTATCAAGCAAATGAAAATATTGCATATTAATGGATTTTCAGAAAGGTATAATTTAATAAAATAAAAACTTTTGTTGCACCTTTTACAAAATTATAATTTTCAGTGAAAAACGGGAAAAAATTCCTGATATACAACAAAATATTCATGAATCTATTTATGATTTAGTTCGCCACATGCCCATTTTAGCTCCTCCTATTGCATTTACAAACGAAAAAAGTGAACAGTCTGCTGAATTTATTCTACAATTAGGAGAAAATAAACCTGAACAACCAACAGATGTAAGTATTCAATTATAATTCGTTTTAGAATAGCAGACAATTGAAGAAATGATTTAATGTCGTTATCGTTGAAGACAGTCTTCTAGAAGCAATCAAATAATAACAGTAGAACAAAATTTAAATACTATTATTAATAATGATATACATATAATATTCAAGTCCATATAAATGTAACTAAGTCATGACATCATTGGCGTAGAGCCTGCAAATGTAATCTTGATCCAAATTTAATTTTCAAAAATTCTTTACTCATGTAACATCTAAGTGTCAAGATGAAAAAATCGGTACATACTTCTCCGAAAATATTCATGGTCGTATGACATGAATCTTCTCGATGCGTCTCTTCCAAGAAGAATTGGAGGATCTCAACCTCCAAGGAATAAAATTTCAAGCCAATATCTTAAATATTATGGAGGAATACAGAAAATTAAAGAATCAGAGTAGGCCTCCCATTAACCGATCCCGAATTTTATAATCTTTGATTAGTTTTTTGCTAGAATTTCACAATGTAATTTGAATGAAAGACGTTTTAAAAGCAGTGACAAGCGGACAAAAGATAAAAGTTTGTAATTCTGTGTTAAAAATAATAGAATAGTAATGTTTTAAACATCAAAGACTGGATTTTTTAAAGTATCTCAATAGGATTTTTAATTATAACCAAATTTTAAGTCGATTGAATAAACGCTGCGACTTCTGTCGTTTACACACAAACTAACAAACCGATTTCACTGTAAAATCATCTTAGATGACATTAAAACAATACATTCATCATTTTGTAAGAAAAACTACAAACTCTAATTTAAGCATTTCTGTGCATACCTTGAATGATTAAAATATGTCTTACAATTACTTAATAATTGATAAATTAATATTTTTAGGAATATTATGATCATGTACAACAATTATGGAGTGATTTAGGAACTAAAGAATGTTATAAAAGATCTAATGAGTTCCATTTAATCGACTGTGCCAAATAGTGAGTACTGAAAATAAACAACTATTGAATGCACTAAATGTGACCACGTTTTCACATCTAGTATTCTGTATATTTTCAATTATCTGGATACTTGTCTAGCTTAATTGTTTTTCTGATGAAACAATAAAAATATATATAATATACAGAATTTACACAAAAAAAAAAACTTTCAAAAACTATTGAATTTATTCTTTTTAAGGCCAGTTCTACCAACGTCAAATTAATTTATCTGGAGGTTATTTTAACTCTGGAACTGCACACGGGGGTCTCAGAAACCCCATGCTCCAATTTTTATCTTGTGCACAAGCACAAAGTCGATATAGTACGATGTGACTACATCGTAAATTTAGTTTAGTAATATCTTCAGCATGTGCTATATGTATTTTCATGGTAGCTGAAATAAGTGGGTCATAATTTATGAATTTGTTTGTGTTTGGGTCTCTGAGACCCCAGTGTAACTGTTTATGTTAGATTTTTTGGTATAGCTGAAAGCTCTTTATTATTATCCATTTTGACATTTCACAAGAAAATGACTACTTCGGAATTCAAAGACCCTTCTGCGTTGATAAATGATGAACTTGAACGCGAAACTCATGAAAGATCTCATATTTTATGCATTAAACAAGAAAAATTTGGAAAATGTGCACTTTTAATGCATATTGTCTTGAAAATTAATCAAAACAACATCCATTTCTAAGAGAAACTACGTTTTCGTTTGAGACTTTGCGCTAGATTTATTAGCATAGCTGAAAGCTCACTATTATTCGCCATTTTGACATTTCAGCAGGAAATGACTCCTTCGGAATTCAAAGATCTTTCTGCATTGATAAATGATAAAGTTGAACGTGAATTCATGAAAGGTCTAGAATTTTATGCATTGAATAAGAAAAATTCGAAAAATTTGTACTTTTTTATGCATTGTCTTTTTTCTCAATAAATTGTGCTCTTAAAGAACTCAATGTTCTCTTACTACTTTCATGATTATCCTGAAAAGATTACGTACCATGAAAATTAGTCAAAACAACATTCTATTCTCAGAAAAATTACGTTTTCGTTTGGGGTTTCACCCCAGTGTGACACTTATGCAACAACAAATGAAGTGTGCATTGCCAGGGTTAAGTTAGTAACTATGGCAACAATTATATGAACAATGGTCTTAGGATAAAATAATCTCAGAATGAATTTAACTGACGTGATGAAATGGCCCTTAATATGTTAAAATAACAAGTAAATGAAATTGTATGAATATTAAATAGAATTCAGAGGATACAAGGTTCTCAAAAAAAACTTTAAAAAGTCTTATTCACACTGTTCTATATTTTCGTTGTAGGAAAAACGCTGACCGGTTTCAATTATTTACATAATCATCTTCAAAGCCGGTGGAGACTACAATAAAACGTTTACGTAATGATTGTGTAAATAATCGAAACCGGTCAGCGTTCTTTTTTTTACAAAGAAAATATAGAACAGTGTGGACAAGACTTTTATAAGTTTATTTGAAAACTTTAAATCCTCTGAATTTTTTCCACACTTAGGCGTTTCATTCAAACAGATATTTTTAGAAATACGGTCCTTTTTCATTTGATAGAAGAAAAATGTGCTAGAATTACTGATGATGAGCCTTTAATGATTCATTGCTCGTACGGCGTCACTATTTTCCCGAATTCTCTATTTTCAAAACCCGGCACATGATAAATCATATAGTTCATCTCAGTTAAGAATGGACTACAATTGAAGCCTTCTGATTGGGCGAAATACGAACACGATTCACTCACAGTAAATGCAGGATATAAAACAAGCTGTTTGGAAAGGAATTCAAGAAATAAAAGCTACAAATATATTCGCATATTACCTGAATAAATACAAACTGCACAAAATCTATTTATTTATTGATGAACGACTCACTAATGATCAGAAGACTTAAATCGTAACTGAAATGAACTATAGAATTCAACACAAAATCATAAATGGCGAGGCTATGTTTCTAAAATATTAAAACAAATAATTATTAGTTTTTTAGATAAACTACATGAAATTCGAGAGCCGGATTATTCTCCAAACGAACAGGACATATTATACTGTCGGAAAAAGACAACAGTGATTACAAAAGTAGAATTTTCTGTCAAAGTCCCCAAGAAATATGGCGGAGGTTCACAAAAATTTTGGATGTTTGATGTCGGTGGGCAACGTGGATACCGCAGAAAATGGATTCATGTAATTATAATATATTAATTTTAGTTAATTAATTACTTAGTTTTATATTTTAAGGTTTTCGCAGGAATAAATGCAGTTTTATTCCTAATCGCAACAAATGATTTTGACCAAAAATTACGTGAAGACAGCGAAACTAATCGACTACAAGAATCGATCGATTTATTTGAAAATGTTTGGAGTAACAAGTAAGAATAAATTTAGTAGCAAACGTCCACTCACATTTAACAATGTTTAGGTTTCTAATGCAGTCCGGTTTTATTATTTTCTTGAACAAGCAAGATCTCCTCAAGGAAAAAATCAATAATGGCAAGAAAATCAGCAAATATTTTCCAGATTTTGATGATTATCGTATTACAGAAAAAGATGGCAATCCGTTTGATGAATTTGACCGTACTAGATGTTTTATTCGTCATAAATTGATGGTAGCTATTTAAATATTAAGACAGAAAAGATTTAAATGCAATATTTTCTAGGAAATTACTAAAAAACGACGAACTATCACTAGAATGTTAGCAGGGAGGTCGATCCTTGAAGAAAATGTTGTAAACAGAGAATGTTTTTATCATTTTACTACGGCTACTGATACTAATAATATCAAGAAGGTTTTCGATGATGTTCATACTATGATATTAACTTCTAATTTAACTAGCGCTGGTATATTTTAATTTTCAATATTCAAAAATAATTTTCTGCCTATTGTTATAGTTACGTTAATTTTTTTAAATATCAAAGCAGTTTAGTTGTTTTATGGCTCCAGTTTCATGTACTACATTTTTTTATTAAATAAATCATTGAATTTATAAAACAATAATACTTAAAACATACTTTAAAATAAAGTTGCTTACATTATATTAGGTATAATAGTTTCATTTTAACAAGGACCACTTTAGCTGTTCCTTGGCGGACTGTAAGACCTAGAAATGGACGGCAGATCGAATGAATTTCAATTAACCATCACCAAAAGAGACCGTGAATAGCGGTTGTTACCTGTGCTACTGTTTGTTCGCCTAACGGAAGGTCATCTGTTCTTAAAGCTACTCTGCCCACCACTGAAGTTGAATCCGCATCGAGAATTATCCTTTGGGAAACACATTTTCACTTGATATTTTCTAGCAGTTTAATTTGAATTTATCACTCACCCTCCATCACATATTTCATCCATAGCAAGCATAACAATATCCAAAGATTCGAGTACCGCCCGTTTTTCAACATTTTTCCTCAGAATCTGACTAACAGAATCATATAAACAATTCAGTACACTCATTAATATTAACTGCAACAAGAAAAAATAATAATTACTTTGAAATTCCAGTATCTTATTTCCTATACCTCATTTTCGTGTGAGCTTCCCATAACATAAAAGAAAAGGTCAACATTACTACGATAAACACAAGTAAGACCATCCAGCATTATAATTTCGGCATTAGCACGATGTGTTTTATTAAAAAGATTTTTCTCAAAAGTACGCTGTTCTTTCGCTGTAGGAAAAACATTCTTATCATAATATTTCGCTAAAATCCTATTTCCATCGTTATCAAGGATTGCAATTCCTTTCACTGTATATAAAGTTGGTTCCTGAAATTTAAACTGAAAAATGTTTTCGAACATGACATGAAATGAATTAATTTTCTAAGGTTAAAAGAGATATATTGATGAAATATTAATAATATTATATAAAACAATTCTGAAAAGCAGTAAAAAGTAATAAAATAACTGTATTTAGTTAATATCTTACTAATAAAGCGCCGTCCATGGCCAAAATCTGACAGATACGTGGACAATCAACGATAATGAAGTTCACTACCCACAACTACCAACCAGAAAAAGATTCGTATCGCTCAAAATAAGCTGTGCTGCCATCTCTTAACCAAAAACTAACTTCTCAAGTTTCAAACGGTTGTCAACATTGTTAGGCAATGTTGCCAACTGTACTTATTCTAAACTGAAAATACGAATATTTAAAATGATTTCTGGAGCTAAAAGATCTACTAGACAACATGAAGCAGAGTTTGACAATTTTACGAGTTTTAAATATTATATGTAATAAACAGATCAATATTCTCACCTTTTAAAAAGCACTTCTCCAAAATACTTTGTGCAAGTATTGTAAAACCGACAAAATTCATTTTTCGAGATTTTGATGGAAATATCCATTTTGAGCATCCCAGAATCTATTTCAACTATTTTCGGTTTGACGTCGGTACGTATGTATGTATGTAACTCACAAATCTCAAAAACTGTCGAACGTATATTGTTGAAATTTTGTATTTAAGACTGGTCTAAGGTCTAGTTGTGCACCTCGCATTACAGTTGCTAGCGTCTGTACTGGAAGTGCACTTTACTTGAAACTTTTTTTGAATTTTCTGTATAAATCCAGAATGATTAGCCGTAGGATATTAAAATTCAGTATTTGGAATTGCTGAAGCATCTAAATGATTATCTTGTATTTTTGTACAAATCGGCTGAACCGGAAGTGCACTTTACTTGAAGCATTTTTTTCAATTTTTCGCATAAATCCAAAATGGTTAGCAGTAGGATATTGAAATTCAGTATTTGAAACCGCTGTAGCATCTTGATGATTATATTCTATTTTTGTACCAATCGACTGAGCCGAAAGTGCACTTTATATAACAATCTTTTTGATTTTTTCGCATAAATTCAACACAATTAGCTGTAGAATATTGAAATTTCGTATTAGGCACTTCTATAACTTTTAGTTGTACACCTCCCATTATGATTGCCATCGGCTGAAGCGGAAGTGCACTTTACTTGAAACATTTTTCGCATAAATAAAAAATGGTTAGTTGTAGGATATTGAAATTCAGTATTTGGAATTGCTGTAGCACCTAAATGGTCATCTTGTATTTTTGTACAAATCGGCTGAACCGAAAGTGCACTTTATTCAACATTTTTTTTGAATTTTTCGCATAAATTCAAAACAATTAGTCGTAGAATATTGAAATTTCATATTAAGCACTTCTATAACATCTAGTTGTACTCCTCGCATTATGATTGGGATCGGCTGAACCGAAAGTGCACTTTACTTGAACTTTTTTTGAATTTTACGCATAAATCCAAAATGGTTAGGCGTAGGACATTGAAATTCAGTATTTGGAATTGCTGTAGCACCTAAATGGTTATCTTTTATTTTTGAACCAATCGGCCGAGTCGAAAGTGCACTTTATTAAACAATCTTTTAGAATTTTTCGCATAAATTCAAAACAATTAGCCGTAGAATATTGAAATTTCGTATTAAGCACTTCTAGAACATCTAGTTGTACAGCTCGCATTATGATTGCGATCGGCTGAACCGAAAGTGCACTTTACTTGAAACTTTCTTTGAATTTCCCGCATAAATCTAAGATGTTTAGCCGTAGGATATTAAAATTCAATATTTGAAACTGCTGTAGCATCTTGGTGGTTATCTTCTATTTTTGTACCAATCGGCTGAGCCGGAAGTGCACTTTATATAACAGAATTTTCGAATTTTCGGCATTAATTTAATACAATAAGCCGTAGAATATTGAAATTTCGTATTAAGCACTTCTATAACATCTAGTTATACACCTCACATTATGATTGCGATCGGTTGAACCAAATGTGCACTTTACTTGAAACTTTTTTTGAATTTCTCGCATAAATCAGAAATGGTTAGCTGTAGGATATTGAAATTCAGTATTTGGAATTGCGGGAGCATCTAAATGGTTGTCTTGTTTTTTTGTACAAATCGGCTGAGGCGGAAATGCACTTTATTTAACAGAATTTTTGAATTTTTGGCATAAATTCTAAATTATCAGTCGTAAAATATTCAAATTTCGTATTAAATACTTCCATAACATCTAGTTGTACAACTCGCATTATGATTGCAATCGTCTGAACCGGAAGTGCACTTTAAGCATTTTTAGATTTTTTGCATAGATCCGGAACGATCAATATTTAATATTTGAAGCAGTTGTAGTATTCAAATATTTCCATAGCAATCTACTGAGCCGGATGTAAACTTTATTCGACAATCTTTTTTAATTTATTACATCAATTCGAAACTATTGGTCGTAGAGTGATAAAATCCCAAATCTTGAAGACCTTTGATTCAGTTTTTCTTTGTGTTTATCAACTATCATTGAACTAGTATAGTATGTCATTGATCCTTATTTAGTTTTACATTCAATTTATATAAATCTCTCTGCAGAACTACAACTTTTCTTTTTGGGATGATGTTTTATTGTAAATGTATGTACATGTAATAAGCATGAAACGAATCTAGAATATGCGCACTTAAATGATGAGGCGGGGGACTGCTTTTGTGATTTTAAAGTGATCACATCGTGAGCTCCTGCAAATTAAACATCAATTAGCAACTAATAATCAAAACTAATTGTACTTCAAGTAAAATAAAGATTGTATCAGTCTGCCAAGGAATATCATCAATAGTTGTTTCAGACAAAAAATGCGAAACCTCGACCTTTCTATCATCACTTTTAAATATACAAATACGAAATAGATACGATTTAAATGATTTCTTAATTTAGTTGTATAAATCTCAGGATAATATATTAAAAATTATTAATTCTTACCATAATGGCATTAACAATGTCATTTTGATTATTCTTAAGCGCCCTAACGGCTTTAGCTCGAGATACATTGGCTTGGGTCATAACCAGATCTACATCTTTGTCTTCAACACCGGTATCATCTACTTCTTCTTCCTCGGATTCCTCTGCAATTGGTGCAACCACCTAACACAAAAAAATTACAATTCAGTAACAAAATTGCCGTTATTCAATGCGTTTATCGTTCAATAACTTTTAATTAATTGCATCAGATGCAAGTGTGGTTCCAGCATTAAAAAAATATGTTGCTAGGGTGAATCAGTCACAGAAAATTTCTTTTCAGCAACTAATAACAAATCCTAGTTGTTGATTTTGCACTTATTTGTCCTCCAGTTCACTAAAGATTTAATAGAGAACCAGCAGATCGAAAGTGCTTTATAATTTATTATATTTATCACATAATTACATCCTTTCACCTACCACCGACAAATTTTGCAGAAATATGTTTTGTTCCCACTAAAAACAATTTTTCAAAGAATCAAAGACAGTTGAAACTGATTTTACAATAAATTAGACAGCATAAATTTTCTAATAATGTTTGATTTACCATTTTACGATTACTAATTTCAAATATAAGATTTGAATGTGACAGATTTTGTTGTGACATTCCGCTCCCAATATCGGCCGAATTAACAATAGAAAACATTTTGTAAATTTAATTGCCTGTGAAATGCATCGTACAATTACTATTTACTTGATTTTTATATTTAAAATATTGAAAAGTATGATTATTTGTCACTAGAATCAATTGACATTTATTGTTCTTTATGTAATATTTCAATAAGGACTAAAATCGCGAATCAAAAAGACATTGAGTATACCCCGCATAGACAGTACAACTGCAATTAATAATGCAAACACGCGACACTAGCGACAGCTGATGGCGGGTAGTAAAATCAATTGTTGAACACTACTATTGACCATGAATGCGAGTCCGTAAAATAGATAATCTGTGGAGGTACTTTGACAGTTAATTTAATTAACGAAAAAATTGTTGGAAATTCAATTGTATACTGTTTTATAAGTTTATTTACGTTAAATACGGTTGGAGTTACGACTTAAATCTTAAAGTTGGTCGTAATGCAAATCAATTTTAATATTATAAGTATATTCAAGGAATTTGAATGCCAAAATTTGTGTATATGAATTTTAATTGATTCAATAAGTAGACTTACAGTTGTGTGGTTTCCAGCAGCGCCTTCGCCAGCAGGACTGACTTCCTTGAATTTCTCAGCAGCAGCAACTTGAGCTTGCTGTGATAAATCTTCGATTTTGGCCTCACCAAATACAATATAAGTATCGCTCACTGGATTTTTGTAAACATCTGGTTTGTTTATAACGAATAAAATGTTTTTGGATTTACGAATTGTCACTCTATTCACTCCTTGGACCTAAAATACTATCGAGTTTTAAATAAGTCGAAACTGTAGGAAAATTCCTTTAGTTGTAATAAAAATTCAGTCTGCCAAGTTTTACATCAATAATAATTACAGAAAATGTTTTGCGAAACCTTTGACGAATCATCATAATATAATTTCTTCAATTTATTAAATAATGTTTTTACTTACGGGTTTGAGTCCAAGTTTAGACATAATCTTTCTAGCCTTTTTTTCGCCCCTGGACTGCTTGGCTTTGCTGACCATATCAATGGGCAGTCCAGCAGCTGCTGCTCCTGGAAAGCTGGAAGCTGCTCCAGTTCCAGCATCTTCCAATTCTGGGATTGTGTCGTCAGAATCACTATCTGTCGCTGAACCACTGTCTGGACGTGCTTCTGTCATTGAGACTGTCGCCTTTTCAACTTCTGTTAGCTCCGGCATTGTTTCTTTGTTCTATAATATTTCAACACTAACTAAAAACACGTTTGTCATGTTGGACTTCCATGCAGACGATAACTTTATGAATGTCAAGGACTTACTTAAAAAACGCTTCCAAGCAATGTTTTTTGAATACATTAATTTGTTAAAATATAAATATCACATTTCAATCAAATATCACATTAAAATTAATTAAATGTATTTAAATAACAAGCTGTATCCCGGCTTTTACCAACTGCGACATCCATCACTCAAATTTATATGACATTAACCAATTTTAACCAAAAATATTATTCAAATAAAATTCAACTGCTATGGTTATAAGTAAATATTACTACTAAATGGTCTTTAAAACACGGATGATTCAAATATTATGAAATTACCTGAAATTCAACACTCAGCAAAACTACAACGATTTTCGGCTAGAAGTGGAAACGAGAAGGTTGGATTGTAAGTGACTGTTTTACCAACTGTCAACAAAATTTAAAATTAAAATTGGCGCCAAATGTTGATACTTGTTGCGTGGTTTACTCTTCACAAATATTTTTGAATTGGACGAAATTAAAGAAATCCTCCAAAAACATGAGTTTTTTTACACATTAGCAAAATTGGTTTTATTCAAATACAAAACTTTCCTAATCAGATTTTTTATTCATTTGTTCTTTATAAAATATAGAATAATCTGTATCACAAAATTTGATTAAAATTGCTTTTATAGATTAAATAGGGCATTGTCCTTGGTGCTGGAGACACCATTCAGGCTGCATAGCACTTGCTTGGACACCCCTTTCGACTAATCTGTCCCTATGGATCAATATTCTGTTCTCAGCAGCTTGCCAACCTTCTTTTGGTTCTGCCCAAAGTGTTTCAGCCATTGCTGCGGCTCTAGGCCACAAACGACTGTCAACTGTTGTATCACCAACCTAAACCACAATAATTAGTAGACGAAGTTACAAAAAATTGAGGATATACCTGTTCGCTCCACAAGGCTGCTTCGTTTCCTAAAATCTGGTTAGTTCTTTCCGGTCCAACAATTTTAGTAGGAGAATTATCATAAACTTTTTGCCAACCGATGTAAGGGGAGCACCAATTATTGCCGCCTGTAACCCAGCCTTCAAAACCGCAATCTAAATAAAGGGCATCGTAGTTGCTCAGGATTAAACGATAATTTTTTTTAAGTAACTTATTGATAACAGGATCAACTCCAGTTGTCCAAATCTACAAATAAAATAATAAAAAATAGCTTGTAGTATAAGTAAAATTTAATATTATACCTGTATAATGTAGTCATCTTTTGGTAAATATTTTTCAACGTATTCATCTTTAGTTAAAGTACTGGTCCACATGATAAGAGGAACTTTTTTGCCCAATTTCTGTAAAAAAAAAAGAAAAAACTCAATTATTGATTTTAGTGGAAACAAATTAATAAAAAACATCAATACATTTTAATCCTAATTTGAATATACTTTTCTGAACACAGAAATGAAGTTTTCCAAATTTTTCTTTAATAAATTTAGCTTAAAAACATCCTGACACTAATTTTGTTCAAGTTTTAAATTTTTTTAGTAGCTGCTTAAGAAATTATTCAATAATTTTTCCTGAGGGAACACTTGTAATTTCATTCAGCTATTTAATATTTCAGTTTTAGAGTTAATAACTGCTGAACGGGTACGAATTTAAAATTGTTTATTTGCTTACACATTCCTTGAGTCTTCTGGTAGATTTTCATCAAGTTTCAATTTTTTTGGACTATTGATTTAGAAATTATTCAATATTTTGTCTTGAAGGAACAGTTAAATTCGATCAGCTATTGAATTTTTCCAAGAATAGGAGGATTCAAGATTCTAAATTAATCAAAATTACGAAATAATAGTTGTCTGCTGTTAATTGCTAACAATAAATCACGATTGTTAAGTAAAATACTATTCATTTGCTGAAAGAACTTATTTAGAAGTGAAATAGTTGTAGGAACAAGCTGATTATGCTCCGAAATGTGCTAGAAACTCGATATTAATTTCTCATTGCGTAACGATGATTTCTTACAACTTATTACTCAAGTTAAGTAAAGATTTGGTATGAAATGCAATTTGGCGCTGAAAATAACTGTTCTAGAACTCAAAACAGACAATTTATGGTTTCTAGAAGGATTTAGAACCTCAAATTTCACCAAAATGTTGTTTTTTGCAAATTATATCAAGTATAAAATATACTTTACTTGTAAAATATCCAAGTATTGTGAAACTGATAGAATTTTCATTTTTGAGCATCCCTGAATCCATTTTGACTATTTTCGGCTTGCGCTCGTAACTCGCAAATCTCAAAACCCGTCAAACGTATAATGTTAAAATTTTGTATTTGATTGGTTTAAGGTCTAGCTGTGCAACTCGCATTATGGTTGCAATAGTTTGTACCGGAAAACTTTTTTTGAATTTTCCGCATTAATCAAAAATGATCAGCCGCAGTAAACTGAAATTCAGTATTTGCGATTGCTGTAGCATCTAAATAGTTATCTTGTATTTTTGTACCAATCGGCTGAACCGGAAGTGCACTTTATATAACAGTCTTTTAGAATTTTCCGCATAAATTCAAAACAATCAGTCGTAGAATATTGAAATTTTGTATTAAGCACTTATACAATATCTAGTTGTACACCTTGCATTATGATTGTAATCGTCTGTACCGGAAGTGCATTTTACTCGAAACATTTTTTGAATTTTTTGCACAAATCCAAAACGATTGAACATAGAATGTTGGAATTCAGTATTTAGGACGATTGTATCATTTAAATGCTCATATCCTATTTTCATTGAGATCAAATGAGCCGGAAGTGCACTTTGCTGGACAGTCTCTTAGAATTTTTCGCATAAATTCAAAACAATCAGTCATAGAATATTAAAATTTTGTATTAAGCACTTCTACAATATCTTATTGTACACCTTGCATTATGATTGCAATCGTCTGTACCGGAAGTGCATTTTACTCGAAACATTTTTTGAATTTTTCGCATAAATCTAAAACGATTGAACATAGAATGTTGTTATTCAGTATTTAGGAAGATTGTACCATTTAGATGCTCATATTCTATTTTCATTGAGATCGACAGAGCCGGAAGTGCACTTTACTTGACAGTATTTTAGAATTTTCCGCATAAAATCAAAACAATTAGTCGTAGAATATTAAAATTTTGTATTAAGCACTTCTACAATATCTAATTGTACACCTCGCATTATGATTGCAATCGTCTGTACCGGAAGTCCATTTTACTCGGAACATTTTTTGAATTTTTCGTATAAATCCAGAACGATTGAACGTAGAATGTTGTAATTCAGTACTTAAGACGATTGTACCATTTAGATGCTCATATCCTATTTTCATTGAGATCGACTGAGCCGGAAGCACACTTTACTGAACAGTCTTTCAGAATTTTTCGCATAAATTCAAAACAAACAGTCGTACAATATTGAAATTTTGGATTAAGCACTTCTACAATATCTAGTTGTACACCTCGCATTATGATTGCAATCGTCTGTACCGGAAGTCCATTTTACTCGGAACATTTTTTGAATATTTCGCATAAATCCAAAACGATTGAACGTAGAATGTTAGAACTCAGTATTTAGAACGATTGTACTATTTAGACGCTCATATCCTATTTTCATTGAGATCGACAGAGCCGGAAGTGCACTTTACTTGATAGTATTTTAGAATTTTCCGCATAAATTCAAACCAATCAGTCGTAGAATATTGAGATTTCGTATTAAGCACTTATACAATATCTAGTTATACACCTCGCATTATGATTGCAATCGTCGGTTCCGGAAGTGCATTTTACTCGAAACATTTTTTTAATTTTTCGCATAAATCCAAAACGATTAAACGTAGAATGTTGGAGTTCAGTATTTAGGACGATTGTACTATTTAGACGCTCATATCCTATTTTCATTGAGATCGACTAAGCTGGAAGTGCACTTTACTTGACAGTCTTTTAGAATTTTTCGCATAAATTCAAAACAATCAATCGTAGAATATTGAAATTTTGTATTAAGCACTTCTACAATATCTAGTTGTACATCTCGTATTATGATTGTAATCGTCTGTACCGGAAGTGCATTTTACTCGAAACATTTTTTGAATTTTTCGCATAAACCCCAAACGATTAAACGTAGAATGTTATAATTCAGTATTTAGGATGATTGTACCATTTAGATGCTCATATCTTATTTTCATTGAGATCGACAGAGCCGGAAGTGCACTTTACTTGACAGTATTTTAGAATTTTCCGCATAAAATCAAAACAATTAGTCGTAGAATATTAAAATTTTGTATTAAGCACTTCTACAATATCTAATTGTACACCTTGCATTATGATTGCAATCGTCTGTACCGGAAGTCCATTTTACTCGGAACATTTTTTGAATTTTTTGCACAAATCCAAAACGATTAAACATAGAATGTTGGAATTCAGTATTAAGGACGATTGTATCATTTAAATGCTCATATCCTATTTTCATTGAGATCAAATGAGCCGGAAGTGCACTTTACTTGACAGTATTTTAGAATTTTCAGCATAAATTCAAAACAATCAGTCGTAGAATATTGAAATTTTGTATTAAGCACTTCTACAATATCTAGTTGTACATCTCGCATTATGATTGTAATCGTCTGTACCGGAAATGCATTTTACTCGAAACATTTTTTGAATTTTTTGCATAAATCCAAAACGATTGAACGTAGAATGTTGTAATTCAGTATTTAGGACGATTGTACCATTTAGATGCTCATATCCTATTTTCATTGAGATCGACAAATCCAGAAGTGCACTTTACTTGACAGTCTTTTCGAATTTTCCGCATAAATTCAAAACAATCAATCGTAGAATATTGAAATTTTGTATTAAGCACTTCTACAATATCTAGTTGTACATCTCGTATTATGATTGTAATCGTCTGTACCGGAAGTGCATTTTACTCGAAACATTTTTTGAATTTTTCGCATAAATCTAAAACGATTGAACATAGAATGTTGTTATTCAGTATTTAGGAAGATTGTACCATTTAGATGCTCATATTCTATTTTCATTGAGATCGACAGAGCCGGAAGTGCACTTTACTTGACAGTATTTTAGAATTTTCCGCATAAAATCAAAACAATTAGTCGTAGAATATTAAAGTTTTGTATTAAGCACTTCTACAATTTCTAATTGTACACCTTGCATTATGATTGCAATCGTCTGTACCGGAAGTCCATTTTACTCGGAACATTTTTTGAATTTTTCGTATAAATCCAGAACGATTGAATGTAGAATGTTGTAATTCAGTACTTGAGACGATTGTACCATTTAGATGCTCATATCCTATTTTCATTGAGATCGACTGAGCCGGAAGTGCACTTTACTCAACAGTCTTTTAGAATTTTTCGCATAAATTCGAAACAATCGGCCGTAGAATATTGAAATTCAGTATTTCAGTCTGCTGTAACATTTGGATGATTGTCTAGTATTCTCATAACAACCGACTGAACCGGAAGTGCACTTTACTTGAAACTTTCTTTGAATTTTCCGCATAAATCAAGAATGATTAGCCGCAGTACATTGAAATTCAGTATTTGAGATTTCTGTAGCATCTAAATAGTTATCTTGTATTTTTGTACCAATCGGCTGACCCGGAAGTGCACTTTATATAACAGACTTCTTGAATTTTCCGCATAAATTCAAAACAATTAGTCGTAAAATATTGATATTTTGTATTAAGCACTTCTGTAATATCTAGTTGCGCATGTTGCATTATGATTGCAATCGTCTGTACCGGAAATGCACTTTACTCGAAATATTTTTTGAATTTTTCGCATAAACCCACAACGATTGAACGTAGATTGTTAGAATTCAGTATTTAGGACGATTGTACCATTTAGATGTTCATATTCAATTTTCATTGAGATCGACTGAGCCGGAAGTGCACTTTACTTGACAGTCTTTTAGAATTTTCCGCATAAATTCAAAACAATCAGTCGTAGAGTGTTGAAATTTTGTATTGAGCACTTCTACAATATCTAATTGTACACCTCGCATTATGATTGCAATCGTCTGTACCGGAAGTACATTTTACTCGGAACATTTTTTGAAATTTTCGCATAAATTCAAAACGATTGAACGTAGAATGTTGTAATTCAGTATTTAGGACGATTGTACCATTTAGATGCTCATATCCTATTTTCATTGAGATCAACTGAGCCAGAAGTGCACTTTACTTGACAGTCTTTTGGAATTTTTCGCATAAATTCAAAACAATCAGTCTTAGAATATTGAAATTTTGTATTAAGCACTTCTACAATATCTAGTTGTACACCTCGCATTATGATTGTAGTCGTCTGTACCGGAAGTGCATTTTACTCGAAACATTTTTAGAATTTTTCGCATAAACCCAAAACGATTGAACGTAGAATATTAGAATTCAGTATTTAGGACGATTGTACCATTTAGATGTTCATATTCTATTTTTATTGAGATCGACTGAGCCGGAAGTACACTTTACTTGACAGTATTTTAGAATTTTCCGCATAAATTCAAAACAATCAGTCGTAGTATATTGAAATTTTGTATTAAGCACTTATACAATATCTAGTTGTACATCTCGTATTATGATTGTAATCGTCTGTACCGGAAATGCACTTTACTCGAAACATTTTTTGAATTTTTAACATAAATCCAAAAAAATTGAACGTAGAATGTTGAAATTCAGTATTTGGGATTATTGTATCATCTAAATGTTCATATTTTATTTTCATTAAGATCGACTGAGCCGGAAGTACACTTTACTTGACAGTCTTTTAGAATTTTTCGCATAAATTCGAAACAATCAGCCGTAGAGTATTGAAATTCACTATTTCAGTCTGCTGTAGCATTTGAATGATTGCCTACTATTCTCATAACAACCGACTGAACCGGAAGTGCACTTTAGTTGAATTTTTTTCAAATTTCTAAATTCGGAATGATGACCTACTGTTTACATAAAGCCGTGGAACGATGAGATTTTGTGTATGATTATCGTATTATTATATGCAAAAAATATATCCAATGATGTACAAGTGAATCTCGTGATGTCCACGTCAGATTTTGTACTATCTCCACTTCTCATAGGATTAAAATTAGTGTGTAAACATACTTTTTCAAGTTTAGATTTAGCTTGACTTTGGAAAACATCCCATAATTTCATAAAATCTTCTTCAGATCGCCCCCAACTTTTTTCGTTCATCCAATTTACGATATTATCAGTAGAGTTCCAACAGGAGAGCGAAACCTAAATAAAAACAATAAATTATGCATATTTTCTGTCCAAAATCAACTTTTGAATATAAGTAAATATTTCTTACCTCGTCTCCACCCATGTGGAACATATCTGGCTGGAAAAGCTCAACCATATCTCCATATATTCCTTCCAAAACGTCGTACAGTTTTGGCTTAGTGGGATCAAGTTGGCCACAGGGTGGTTCCACGCAATATTTTGACCAGGGTTGAGCATTAAAGCAAGCAACAAAATCAGTATCTTGCCAGCCTTCACCAACGTGAGCAGGAGCGTCAAATTCAGGAAGAACGCGAACTCCTCGTACTCGTGCAAACTCAATAATCTTAAAAATATTTAAATAAATCTATCAGCTTATTAATAAATAATATTCTTACGTTTTTGATGGCTTCCGCAGTGTAAATCTTTGATGGACTGTATGCTCCAAGTTTTGTCAGTTGAGGATTTGATTTTGAAACAAAAGGAAAACTATGGGAATCGGTAATATGCCAGTGGAAACTGTTCAGTTTACTACTGGCCATTCCTTCAATTGTTCTTTTTATAGAGTCTACTGAGAAGTAATTTCTAGCTGTGTCCAAAAGAATTCCTCTGTAAGGATATTTAGGTTTATCCGTTATTTCAACGTTTCCTGCTATCTAAAAATAATTTTTTATTGAATATTTATTGTTACTGTAAATAATGATCTATTAATTCTATGAAAAAAGTTTTTACTTGTATTTCTTTGCGAATATCATCATAAATTACGACTTGCGATAATGTTTCAAGTCCATGACGTGCCCCAAAGAAATTATCTGCTTTAATAACTGCGGTAATACGACCGTCCGAGGTCTCAGATATATTGAGGAAATAGCTTTCGTTTGTATCCAGCGTTAAACCTAAATAAATAAATAAGCAAGTAAAAATTAAAATTAAATCATTATAAAATACTTACTAACGACGTCTGGCTTATCAACTTCAACAGAAACTACTAAACTTTTTCCTCCAGACAGATTTTCCCCCTCTGGAATCATTTTTAAAATATTCTCTTTGAATCTCTGAAAAATATATAATTATTTTCGCGCAGTAATAAAATATAACAGTCTTACAGCTCCTGCTTTACGGATTAGATCATCAGATGGCGTTTCTCTAGTTTTAGGAAGTACATCGATGCTGTTTATGTTAATATGTACTAATTCATTTCCTAGATTCACTTTACCCGTAGGTTGAGGCCATAAAGATCCAGAAGAGCCGCAGAATAAACGGCAGGCAGATAGACTTATTGCTGCACCATCTTTTGGGGCTCTAATTTTGAGACATTGGCTTTCGGCACATTCCCAGCTCCACATGGGACCATCTTCCCTAGAAGATAAAATAATTAATAATGATATAGAAATTGTTTGCTGATTTAATCAACTCCGTTTTGACTATTTTCGGCTTGATGGCGCAAATCTCGAAACCCGTCAAACGTATGATGTTGAAATTTTGTATTTAAGACTAGTCTAGAATCTAGTTGTGCACCTCGCATTATGGTTGGCTAAAGTCTACACCGGAAGTGCACTTTACTTGAAACTTTTTTTGAATTTTTCGCATAAATCCAGAATGATTAGCCGTAGGGTACTGAAATCTAGTATTTGAAATAGTTGTAGCATCTTAATAGTTATCTTCTATTGAACATCCCTGAATCCATTTTAAATATTTTCGACTTGATGTCGGTACGTGTGTGCGTTCGTTCTTAACTGGCAAATCTCAAAACTGGTTGAACGTATAATGTTGAAATTTTGTATTTAAGACTGGTATAGGGTCTAGTTGTGCACCTCGCATTATAGTTCCAATCGTCTGTACCGGAAGTGCACTTTACTTGAAACTTTTTTCGAATTTTTCTGATAAATCCAGAATGACCAACCGTAGAATGTTTAAATTCAGTATTTGAACTTGATGTTGTATCAGAATGGTTATCTGCTATTTTTGTAAGAATCGGCCAGGCCAGAAGTGCACTTTACTTGAAACTTTTTTTAAATTTTTTGCATAAATATAGAATGATCCGCCATAGCATATTGAATTTCGTATAAAGAACTTCTATAACATCTTGATTGCGATCGGCAAAACCGGAAGTGCACTTTACTTGAAACTTCTTTTTTATTTTCCGCATAAATTCAGAATGATCAGCCATAGGATACTGGAATTCAGCATTTGAAATTGCTGCAGCATCTTAATGGTCATCTTGTATTTTTGTAACAATCGGCTGAGCCGGAAGTGCACTTTATATGACAGACTTTTCGAATTTTTTGCATCAATTAAAAACATTCAGTCGTAGAATATTGAAATTTCGTATTAAGAACTTCCATAACATCTAGTTGTACACTTCGCATTATGATTACGATCGACTGAACCAAAAGTGCACTTTACTTGAAACATTTTTTGATTTTTTCGTATAAATCCAAAATGGTTAGCCGAAGGATGTTGAAATTCAATATTTGAAACTGCTCTAGCATCTAAATATTTATCTTTTACTTTTGTACAAATCGGCTGAACCGGAGGTGCACTTTATATAACAATCTTTTTGAATTTTTCGCATAAATTCAAAACAATTAGCCGTAGAATATTGAAATTTTGTATTAAGCACTTCTATAACATCTAGTTGTACACCTCGCATTATGAATACGATCGGCTGAACTGAAAGTGCACTTTACTTGAAACTTTTTTTTAAATTTTCCGCATAAATCTAGAATAATTAGCCGTAAGATACTGAAATTCAGTATTTAAAATAGCTGTATCGTCTTAATGGTTATATATTATTTTTGTACCAATCGGCTGAGCCGGAAGTGCACTTTATATGAGAGATTTTTCGAATTTTCGGCATAAATTCAAAGCAATCAGTCGTAGAATATTAGAATTACGTATTAAGCACTTCTATAACATCTAATTGTATATCTCGTAATATGATTGCAATCCTCTGTACCGGAAGTGCACTTTACTTGAAACTTTTTTTTAATTTTCAGCATAAATCTAGAATGATTGGCCGTAGGATACTAAAATTCAGTATTTAAAATAGCTGTAGCATCTTAATGGCTATATCTTATTTTTGTACCAATCGGCTAAGCCGGTAGTGTACTTTACATAACAGATTTTTCGAATTTTTGGCATAAATTCAAAACAATTAGCCGTAGAATATATAAATTTCATATTAAGCATTTATTTAACATTTAATTGTACACCCCGCATTATGATTGCGATCGACCGAATCGGAAATGCACTTTATTTGAAACTTTTTTTGATTTTTTCGCATAAATCCAAAATGGTTAGCCATATGATATTGAAATTCAGTATTTGAAATTGCTGTAGCATCTTAATGGTTATCTTTTATTTTTGTACCAATCGGCTGAGCCGGAAGTGCACTTTATATAACAGATTTTTCGAATTTTCGGCATAAATTCAAAGCAATCAGTCGTAGAATATTAAAATTACGTATTACCCACTTCTATAACATCTAATTGCACATCTCGTAATATGATTGCAATCGTCTGTACCGGAAGTGCACTTTACTCGAATCATTTTTTGAATTTTCCGCATAAATCCAAAACCTTTAAACGTAGAATGTTAGAATTTAATATTTAAGACGGTAATAACGTCTAGATGCTCATATCCTATTTTCATTGAGATCGACTGGACCGGAAGTGCACTTTACTTGACAGTATTTTGGAGTTTTTCGCATAAATTCGAAACGATCAGCTGTAGAGTATTGATATTTAATATTTCAGTTTGCTATAGCATCTGAATGATTGCCTACTTATCTTATAGCAATCGACTGAACTGGAAGTGCACATCAGCTGAATTTTTTTAAAATTTTGTGCATAAATTCAGAACTGCTGGCCGTAGAATCTTGGAAATTAGTATTTAGGGATGTAGTAGCATAAGAATGATGACCTACTATTTTTAAAGCAATTGACTAGGCCGAAAGCGCACTTTACTTGACAGATTTTTAGAATTTTTTGGTTAAATCCAAAACGTCTAGCCGTGAAACAATCTTCAGATACAAATTACAGAAAATACACATGTCTGCAAAATTTTTAGAATAGTTTCTATTATAATTGCCTTAAAATTCTTCTTAGAACAACAATGTTAGTACAGCCAAAAACGGAGCATTGTTAATAAAAATATATTTACCCGTTTATAGGAGCAGTGATCCACGTAAACAATATAATTAGTAGAAATGTAGCAGTGGACAGCATGATTGTAATGCTAAAATAGATAAATTCAGTTTATTAATATATTCATTTGTTAAAAAATGCATTATCAAAGTTTATCTTATCTTTAGATTAAAACAGTTATTATTCATCAAAAATCAATAACTCAATAATCTAACAAAATAATTAACTTTTGAACATAAAATAAAGTGAATTTTTAAAAACAACTTTTAAATTTAATATAACAATAATAGAGAATGTACTTTCGCAGACGAATTTAGTTTCATATGAAAACAAGTTAAACCAGTTCTACAATTTATGGTGCTATATTTCGGAATTTTTTATCAATTTAGTAACCGTTTCTAATATTGACAAAATATAGATATTCATAGTTACAAATAATCTGCTATAAATTCGTTATCAGTTATTAGTGCAATAAAATATACGAAAACATAAAAAATACATGTTTCCTCAACTAAAAAAAAAAATATACACCGCAAATTTTCAATTCCAAAAATAACAACTACACCAAATACGAAAGTTACAGATACATATTAATAAATCATATTCTCATCTTTATTTTTGACAGTTAAGAACAGTCCAAGGACTCTTATGGGACTACGATTACTGGCCGAAATGCGAAAACGATTCACTCATAATAAATAATAATTGATAAATGACAAACAAATGATGCAACTGACAGATGATCAATCAGAAGGCTTAAATCGTAGTTTCATAGGAGCCTTGGACCGTTCTTAACTGAAATGAACTATAAAATATAATTAAAACAATGTTTCCTTAAAACAGAATTTAGCTTTTAATCACTGAAAGTGATCTAAATTTGTGTCTCCAATAAAATTACAATTACAAACAAAGAACTCACAATGCAACACTTATACCATCAAGATAACGTTTACCCAGATATTTTCGCAAATATGGCATTAGATACAAAAGTAAAATTAACTATACTACCACTATCACCTCTCAAAAGCTTGATTGGTATCAATATCAGACAATTTATCAATATTCTTATCTAGCGTCCTAAATAAAAATTAAATTACCTGTTCACGATGCAGAAAAACAATGATTGAAAAGCAGTTATTATAAGAGAAACCTCAGTTGGGTGGGGAGCAGCCAGAAGCTAATGTGCTATGCATGTTAATTTGTATTTCACTTCTTTTGAATATTTGACGATTGTCTGTTACCTTGAAGGGGAACCTGCAAAATAAATTTTTTGTATTTCCCGCTTTTAAAATTTTATTTTATGAACATTTTCCAGAGTTAAATTATTAATCATATCAATCATAAGTAAGAACAACATTCTACTTTCTGGAAATTCCAAAATTCCAATCTTTTGACCTTCAAATTATCTGTCTTGAGAAAAAATTTCAAATTATCTCCTACCAGGAATACAAACATAAATAATACTGAATATTAACAAGCTTATACCCTGACCAACCCTGACTATTTGGACAAAACGTCATAGATAAGCTTCAGTATTATCTTTTCCAATTTTCTGGCATTAGTAGTTTAGTAGATAAGGGAATGCAGTTTAGTACATGAGGAAAATATGTGCATAATCGTGAAAACCAAAGCAGTGTATTGATTGGAAAATACGTTAAATTAAATTTAAAAGGTATGTGAAAGATTAATGTTGTTTTAGTGATGTGAACCTTAATTGTTATTAAAATTCAGTAAATTGAGCTAAACTTAAAATTTGAATGATGCTAACCTACAATTATCAAACTGATTTTCTTATCTTTTAGGTTTTATAGAGCAATTAAAGATGATTGGTATTATTTATTTCATTTATCTCTTTTTGATCATACAAATACAAGCTCAGGTATTTTTATATTTTATAACAACACGTGCAAAATAAAATATTTTAATATCATTTCAGAGTACAGATGATTATTATATAGGAGCTGTTACTGAATATGATGCCCGTTATGATGATTCTAAAACTGCTGGCAAAAATATTCAACAAAATATTGACCAATATGTGAATTATATTAAAGACGCCAAGTCCCGAGTATGAATTTCTACCTAATTAAATTAACAAAATAATTATAATTATTTTTTAGAATACTGATATCATTGTGTTCCCTGAATTTGGTTTAACTACAACTTTTCAACTCAAAAATATTCAATTATTCACTACAGTTATTCCAAAACCTGAAGACAAAATCTGCCCTTGCGATTTGAAGAATATTTATTCTATGGTAGATCTTGAAAAATGTCTTGAATTATATAGATAATTTCCAATATTTCACAGGTTTTAGAGCGCTTATCATGCGCTGCCAGGGAAAATAAGATGTATCTCGTTGTGAATTTACCTGAGAGGGAACAATTGCCTCCGTCGAAGAATGGAGTTTTATATTTCAGTTCCACTATTGTTTTTGACAAAAACGGCGCTATAATTGCCAGGAAAGTATTATTATTTATTCGGAAGTATCAATAGTTGTTGGTAATTGAGGTTATGTCAAAAAAGTACTTACAGTTTTTATGCAGAAATGGAAATTTATGTCAACAAATTATTTTGCATTGAAGAAACAACATATTCTCCACTTTTTGTTCATAAATTTATTGCAAACTTTTACATTTGAGACAATAAATTCAAATATAGTTATATATACGCACCCTTTTCGTGTGCATGAGCTGCGCGACAAAATTCAAATCAGGCACAAATATTTTTGAATTATTTATCTTATTGTTTACACATTATACTCAAATTAGAGATTATTGTTTAAAATCAATTCCTGTTTTTGAAAATACAGTGGAACACTGATAATTTTACAGCAATGAAAGTGTGCGTTCTTAAAACTATAAAATGTGTATGTCAAACATTCAAATCTATTTCAGGAAATTGTAGTTATTAAAAATGAAAAAAATATCTGTACTGATTCAACTGACCAAGACCATTTATATTACAAACTATTTATGGCCACTTATATTTTAAGCTTCACTCAAATAAAAAACGTTGAATCGGAATGACAGCAATATACTGATTGAATATATTGCAATCAAACCAGACATTCATTTGATCTACCAAATATAGTTCATTTCAGTTAAAAACGGTCCAAGGACTCTTACGGGACTACGATTTAAGTTTTTTGGTTGGCCGAAATGCGAACACATCAAATTAAATGCAGGATTCATGACAAGCTTGCTGAAAATGAATTCAAGAAATAAATGCAACAAATATATTACTAATTCAAATCTTCGAACGATTTTTGTGCTGATGTGAAATCGTATTTTGGCCCATTAGAGTCCATGGACTGTTCTCAAATGAAATTAACTATAAGTCTATTCTCTTTTTGTGTTTTAAGTGAAAGTAATTAATATTTTGAATTGATTTACAGGTATCGCAAATATAATATGAACGGGCAATTTTTCAATACCACCGAAAAGCCTGATTTAACATATTTTGAAACTGATTTTAATGTTACTTTCGGCATTTTCACAACTTTTGACATACTTTTCTCGCAACCAGCTTTAGAATTATTAAGAGAACATAAAAAAATAACGGATATTGTTTATACTACAGCTTGGGAATCAGAACTTCCTTTTCTTACAGGTATTTATGATAATAATAAATATAATAAAAATAATTTTCATATATTGGCTTTTTCACTTGAAAAAGCAGCACTTTGCTGTTGAGATGTTGTTTCTTTTACAGAATTTATACCCAATAGAACATTTAATTAAAAAATAGTAAACCAGGGCCTTAATATTGCGAGAAAATTTAATAATAATTTATTTTTGTTAAAGGAGTTCAAATACAAGCAGGCTGGGCAAGAGCAAACGGAGTAAATCTTTTAGCTGCAAGTTACAGTGATCCGCAAAAATATTATGGCGGAAGTGGGATATATCAAAGCAACGGTAATATTTCATACCACATTCAAGAACGCAAAGATACTACTACAATTACTACTAAAATCAAAAAGATTAGGCAAAGAAATAATCTTGAATTTATGAATAACATCACAGCGGTAAGAATATTTTAAATTGAATATTATATAACCATGTTTACACTAGCTTAAGTCTACTAAAGATCCGCCATTTTGTGCTGCCTTCAACGGTAATTTTAGTTGCTAAATTATTTATTTTTTATAGAACGTATCAAAAATTGAAACAGCGAGTTCAAAGCTATCTCCTCCAACCTTACAAGAAGATATGAGCAAATACACTACAGGATTAATAACAGAAAATGTGGAAAACCGTGAAATATGTCACGAAAATTTTTGTTGTACCTTCAAAATAATATCTTCACCTCAAGAAAAATTGGATTACTATTACAGGTAATTTATTTTTAAACTGTTTCAGTACTTGATTTAATTTTATTGCATTTTAGGACAGTAGTTTATGACGGACCTAGAAATTTCTCAAAATCAGTTCACAATGTACAAATTTGTGGTATTGCCGCCTGTACAAATGAAAGTATTACTTCTTGTGGCAGGTTGAATCCATCTCCCACTAATTCGAAACTTTTTAATGAAATTGCCATCAAAAGTAGCTCTTTTATCGATAAAGGAAATAGTGTAATTTTTCCCACGAATGTGCTTTACAATTTAGATATTTTAAATCCTTCGAATTACATTTTTAACTCTAAACAAAATAATGATTATCGTCAAATTGAGATAAAGACTACTACAGCTGTTAAAGATATACTAGGTTTTGGAATATATTCTTTGACTCAAGATTCACAAAGTAGTAAAGACAAGAAAGGTTTGTCTGGAGGTACTATTGCTGTTATTGTTATACTGGTGACAGTAGTAATCACCACTATTTCATTTTTCGTTTGGAGGCGATTTAGAACAGCTAAATATAACCATCCCGTATCAACCTAATTATTTAAATAGAATATTATTTGACTGATTAAGATCTGAATTTGGTTGATTATAAAAAATATAACAATTATTAATTACTAAACTTAATTTTTTGATTGAAAAATGGATACGTGCACCTTAAAAAAAATACTTTAAAATGTGTTCTATTAATACTAGTCTCCAGACAAAAAATAAGCCAAATTATCTACCAAGAAATCACTACCTTTTATCGAAATATCTTATTTATAACTTAATTGAGAGATTCAAGACTCGAATATTTTTTAAATACCATGGTCCGTATCTCACCTCTTGTTGAAGCATTATTTAATCAAACATTGGAATATAGTAGCGCTGTAGTGAGAATATTGAATCAAGAAAAACAGTGCAGTAAATTTTGGGAAGAAGCGCTTCTTTGCGAGATGAGAATACGGACCCATATTATTAAGATTTATATTTATAACATTATAATAACCGATTATGCACTGTGATTGTCCAATATTGTGGATAATATATAATTTTAATTTTGATAATTGCATGCAGTATTGGTACTTGAATGAATGACTTCTAAATTCAAGAAGAGAAATGCGTTGGAAATTAAATAAATTTAAATTCATTATGTGGATTTGGATTTATATACATTTTTCTGATTTGTTATTTAAAAGTATAGATTATAAGAACCAAAATTACAAATATATTTTAATATTCAATAATAAAAGATCTGTCAGTATGCATATTTTGATGTCTATACGTATTATAAAATAAATAAAAATGTACTGAAATATTTTTTGCTTTATTTCGTCATGATTTAATGATACTCTCAAGTTCCGGCTACTGTTTTTAATAAATAATCTATACAAGTAAGTATTGCTATTTGAACCATGCGCAATCATAAATAACCGTTTTCAGAATTTTTGTTTCTCTCAAAACGGCTCAACAGATATCAATGAAAATTTCAGGGATGAAAACAGGAATTTTAACTTAATTTTTCACGTTTGTTTCATTTCGATATCTTGCAGGGTTCGGAAGATATAAATATAAATGTTTGTATGCTTCGTGCCTGCGCATGTCATAGATTTGCAGTGTCAGCGTAACTGTGGAAATGATTAAAAGTATGCGCATTCGTAAATCCAATTGCTTTCTTTAATGATTATAATTTGTCGAAATAATTATTAGTATTAAAAATAGAATTAGAACGACAATATTATTTGACGGCCGCTAGATTTTGTTTTTGTTTTGTTTTTTATTCATAGACTACTATGCATTAATTTAAAAAAAAAACATTTATTTGATTTTCATTCGCATTTTTAGTATTGTGAAACCGACAAAATTCACCTACCGAGATTTTGATGGAAATATCCGTTTTGAGCATCCCTAAATCTATTTTGACTATTTTCGGCTTGATGTCGATACGTGCGTGCGTTCGTAACTCGCAAATCTCAAAACTGGTTGAACGTATAATGTTGAAATTTTGTATTTGAGACTGGTATAGGGTCTAGTTGTGCACCTCGCATTATAGTTCGAATCGTCTGTATTGGAAGTGCACTTTACTTGAAACTTTTTTCGAATTTTTCTAATAAATCCAGTATTATGAACCGTAGGATGTTGAAATTCAGTATTTGAACTTGATGTTGTATTAGAATGGTTATATGCTATTTTTGTAAGAATCGGCCAGGCCAGAAGTGCATTTTAATTAAAACTTTTTTTGAATTTTTTGCATAAATCTAAAATGATTAGTCATAGCATATTGAAATTTCGTATTAAGCACTTCTAAAACATCTTATTGTATATCTTGCATTATGATTTCGATCGGCTAAGCCGGAAGTGCACTTTACTTGAGACTTTTTTTTAATTTTCCGCATAAATTCAGAATGATCAGGCATAGGATACTGGAATTTAGCATTTGAAATTGCTGTAGCATCTTAATGGTCATCTTCTATTTTTGTTACAATCGGCTGAGCCGAAAGTGCACTTTATATGACAGACTTTTTGAATTTTCCGTATAAATTCTAAACAATCAGTCATAGAATATTGAAATTTTGTATTAGGCACTTTTATAATATCTAATTGTACACCTTGCATTATGATTGCTATCGACTAAGCCGGAAGAGCACTTTATTCGAAACATTTTTTGAATTTTCCGCATAAATCCAAAACGATTGAACGTAGATTGTTAGAATTCAGTATTTAGGACGATTATACCGTCTAGATCCTCATATCCTATTTTTAATGAGATCCACCGAGCCGGAAGTGCACTTTACTTGACAGTCTTTTGGAATTTTTCGCATAAATTCGAAACGATCAGGTGTAGAATATTGAAATTTTGGTATTTCAGTCTGCTGTAGCATCTGAATGATTGCCTACAATTTTCATAACAATAATAATAGCCGGAAGTGCACTTCAGTTGGAAATTATTTTTCAATTTTGCGTATAAATTCAGAACTGTGAGCCGTAGAATCTTGGAAATCAGTATTTAGGAATGTTGTAGCATGAGAATGATGACCACGGTCTTATAAACAGGTCTTGACACTAGCATCCAGTACCATTGTTGCGTAGTGACTCTTATTGAAGCTAAATTTAGTTATTATTTGCTCCGAGAGAGGCTGCTACGATCGAGCAGAGTATGCAAAAAGTTGATCTAGGAAGCAGTGATCATCAGATGAAAAAATATTGAAAAATTATCTGTCACTTTTTTGAATATTGTCAGTTTAGGATTTTGCTTGTAAATAACTGTGAATTAGTTATATAGTTATAAAGAATTAATTGAAAAATTGAAAGTTGTAATCCCAAGTAATAAGAAGTTAATAAATATACCAAATACATCTGTGAACGACATTTCAAAACCGATGATACCAAAATTATCGCCAATTTGATCAAGATGGAACGTTAATTATTGACGTGAGTAATGCTATCTTATTATATCTTCATTAAATCGTTTAGTAAATGAATCATAAATACACATACATATATATCGTGACTTATTTCAATGTCTAATACAATTTTTTTTAATAGATTTTTTTGAAACATTCGCGACTGAAAAATGATGCTTTTCCATCGAATTTTGTTCCTGATCAATTAACGTTGGATATGTCTTATGACAATATTACGATGATTCCTGATGAAGAAATTGTATAGATTTCGATCATAGACCCTCAGATCGTTTCTAGTGATGATATTCCATACAATTCTGTAGTTTGCAATGCGCAGGTCATTTCTGACAATGACATTCATAATGATGGCAGTGGTTTTGTTCCGTTAGGTCCTAATAACGAAATCCAGCACATATCTGGCGCTAATATTACACTGTTGAATGAGAAAAATGATATATCTAGCTAGAGATTAAGGATGAGACAATACACTCATCAAGAAAATTTAAAATCAAAGAAAATACATACCTACTGTAAAGAAAAAATTGTCAAAACTATCCAATTAATAAATGTTAATAATTAAAACTATCTGAGATAGTACAATGTATATTCAGTAAAATTAAGAAATTTCATCATGTCCGATTTGACGTGAAATGCTTCATATATATAAAATACTATTTTATTGTTAGAAAAATGCCTAATATTACTGTTATTTCAGTGATGAGCAATGACAAATTTTTGTCTTGAGATTAATTTGTAATGAATTGTAGTTAATAATTTTAAATTTACTTATAATAATAATTTGATAAAAATTTAAGAAAATATTCATTTATTACAAATTCAAATTTCCATTTTTGTGTAATAATTCCAATACAAGGTAAGAATAAAGCTTAATTATAAAATATAAAATGACCTATTGTTATTTTACTGTCAGTATTTTGAGTATTATTGAATATTGAACAATATTTGTAAATAAATCTGGTGGTATTAAATTAAATATTCAACTATTTAATTAATTCATTGCTATGCCATTCATTGAGATGATCAGTAAATCCATTCGTTACTTGTATGTATGCTAAATTAACCTCGCCAATGCCACCACATAAATTCATTTTTTCAAATGTAGTTAATATACATAATAACTCAAGCATTTTGTATCTCCAGAAAATATGCATACATTCCAAATCTTCGGTATAGCTTTGAAACGCTCAACTAAGGGAATATTGTTAATATCATTGTTAGTAGAGTGCCCATTCGGAGATTGTTATTCTTCAATGTTAGATATATATTTTTTTTTTATTCAATGTGTAATATTAGCGTCAGATATGTACTGCATTTCGTTATTAGGACCTAACAGAACAAAATCACTGCCATCATTATGAATGTCATTGTCAGAAATGACCTGCGCATTGCAAATTACAGAATTGTATGGAATATCATCACTAGAAACGATCTGAGGGTCTATGATCGAAATCTATACAATTTCTTCATCAGGAATCATCGTAATATTGTCATAAGACATATCCAACGTTAATTGATCAGGAACAAAATTCGATGGAAAAGCATCATTTTTCAGTCGCGAATGTTTCAAAAAAATCTATTAAAAAAAATTGTATTAGACATTGAAATAAGTCACGATATATATGTATGTGTACTTATGATTCATTTACTATACGATTTAATGAAGATATAATAAGATAGCATTACTCACGTCAATAATTAACGTTCCATCTTGATCAAATTGGCGATAATTTTGGTATCATCGGTTTTGAAATGTCGTTCACAGATGTATTTGGTATATTTATTAACTTCTCATTACTTGGAATTACAGCTTGCAATTTTTCAATTAATTCTTTATAACTATATAACTAATTCACAGTTATTTACAAGCAAAATCCTAAACTGACAATATTCAAAAAAGTGACAGATAATTTTTCAATATTTTTTCATCTGATGATCACTGCTTCCTAGATCAACTTTTTGCATACTCTGCTCGATCGTAGCAGCCTCTCTCGGAGCAAATAATAACTAAATTTAGCTTCAATAAGAGTCACTACGCAACAATGGTACTGGATGCTAGTGTCAAGACCTGTTTATAAGACCGTGATGATGACTTACTGTTTCCATAGCAACCGACTAGGCTAGAAGCGCATTTTACTTGACAGATTTTTAGAATTTTTTGGATAAATCAAAAACAATTAGCCGTGGAGTGATGAGATTTTCTGTTATATATATATATAACATCAGATTTTTTTTGCCGGTAAATAACTATACAAACTTTGATAATAATGTAAAGATAAAACTTATAAATTCATGGATTAATCTATTTATTGAAAATGTTGTAAATTATGGGCTGTAAAATGATAAATAACTGCAGATTAAATTTTTTGTATTTTTCATGTTTATTTTGATAAAATTCAGATAACAGAAAATTGATTACTTTGACTACAAATTATTTGTTTGATTTCACTCAGTAGAAAACTGAATTATTATAGTTAAATAAGTCGACGTAGCAGCAATAATCTAAATAAAAAAATTGGATTATTGTTGAATTATCAAAATATTGATTTAATTCACCATAAAAAGAAGTGTGTAATCAATGGAAAATAAATCCCAAGCTGTGAAAATTAGTTTCTGATGACTCAAACGTAATATATGTACAGATAACTGAAAATTAGAACACTTATGAATATTGTTTTATTTAAATAAATGTTTACAGACCCATCGTCGAAAATTTTCGGTACACCACTTTTTAAATCGAATTCGATTCATTATCTTCACAGTTCTGTTGGCCTAAAATTATTATTAAAAATTTGAAAAATATTTTAAACAATTTGGAAAACTGATATTCACCTCATTGCTGACTGTCGAAAAATTGTGAATCATCATTATAGTCATAAAAAAATAAAATAAGCCACTAATTAAGACATTAGCAGTAGTTAATACGAAAAAATTCGACTTGAACTGCTCAAAAAATGAGTAAGAATAATGTACAATAATAAAAAAATAAAATAAAATTAGTAAAACCAAACTTTCATGGTAGAATTCATTAATTTTAATTGATATTTTCACGAGGCGACCGTGTACTCGAACAATATTCTGTAGAAAATTGTACGTTTGATCCAGATTTTTATTATAATCAATAAAATATATGTTAAAAATATTATCTTCTATTATATGTTGCAATATGTTGTTAAAAAAAATATATTTGATTCTCAAAGTATATAGGAGCATGAACATATATATTTGAACGCAGATATTATAAGCGAATAGTGGCACATTTGCAAAAAATAATATTTCGAAATGATAGTGAATTAAAAAAATAATTATGATAGAAATAATTGCAGATTTTATTAGTTTCATATTATAAGCCTTTAAATCATCATAATTTATTGTCAACCCCAATTGTTTGATGAAAATATCAATAGTGTTCAAATTTTTTAATATTTCAATTAATTTTGTACTTTTCAAATGTATAATAATAAAATTAGCGGCCGCTAAACAGAATAATGAAGCATTATGCGTTAAGACTTCATTTATTTCTGATGCATCATTGTTCAAATAATTGATAATTATGTAAACCAAAATAATAAAAATAGAAATTTGCAAAATACTGAGAAATACATCTCTTTTACTGATAACAGGCTCTTTATTTTGCGAAAAACTTTTAATACTATAAGGAGAACAACCAAAAACTTTACAAAATAAATAAACTGGCCAGCAAGCTGAATAAAAGTCAGTATTATTAGACATTTTTTTTTATTTAAGTGTACATTATACGCGGCAGTCTTGAGAAAGGAAATATTTTAGGAAAATGGAACATTTTCTGTAAATATTAGTCTTATTTAATCAATAATAATATAATAATGGAAATAACTTATTTAAAATAAATAAACGAATTTGTATAAGGAAGACTTAAGATAATTAAAATCGATAAAATTTATATTAATAATCTTTGACAGCTTGAATTCTAAATTTATTATTTTCGGGTGATTAATTGCATTTTTATGCCCCATATTTTACATTATTGTTCAAACATACATTTGAAAACACTTGAATTTATGATTGCTATTTTACTTTCGAATGACTTCTATAGTTTTGCAAAATATAACCGTCCTAAAAGTTTGAAAATTCGTATCTATACTCGAATATTTTTAAAGCGATATACACATGATAACTTTCGAGAAATTTCCAACATTTAAACCTTTTTTTTCTTCACTGTTGTTAAATTGTTGAATGATTTGAAAAAGCTAATATATCATTGGATATTTATAATCAAACACAAAATCTCATCGTTCCACAGTTAATCGTTTTGGATTTACCCAAGAAATTCTAAAAATCTAAAAATTCTCCGACTACCAACAGATCTGAATTTATGCGCAAAATTAAAAAATAAATTCCTACTGAGGTGCACTTCCGGTTCAGTCTATTGTTATGAAAATAGTAGGCAATCATTCAGATGCTACAGCAGACTGAAATACCAAATTTCAATATTCTACACCCGATCGTTTCGAATTTATGCGAAAAATTCCAAAAGACTGTCAAGTAAAGTGCACTTCCGGCTCGATGGATCTCAATAAAAACAGGATATGAGCATATAGACGGTATAATCGTCCTAAATACTGAATTCTAACAATCTACGTTCAGTCGTTTTGGATTAATGCGGAAAATTTAAAAAATGTTTCTAATAAAGTGCTCTTTCGGCTTAGTCGATAGCAACCATAATGCAGAGTGTACAATTAGATGTTATAAAAGTGCCTAATACAAAATTTAAATATTCTACGACGGATTGTTTAGAATTTATGCGGAAAATTCAAAAAGTCTGTCATATGAAGTGCACTTCCGGCTCAGCCGATTGTAACAAAAATAGAAGATGACCATTTAGATGCTACAGCAATTTCAAATACTAAATTCTAGTATCCTATGGCTGATCATTCTGAATTTATGCGCAAAATTAAAAAAGGTTTCAAGTGAAGTGCACTTCCGGCTTAACCGATCGCAATCATAATGCAAGATGTACAATAAGATGTTATAGAAGTTCTTTATATGAAATTTCAATATGCTATGGCGGATCATTCTATATTTATGCAAAAAATTCAAAAAAAGTTTCAAGTAAAGTGCACTTCTGACCTGGCCGATTCTTACAAAAATAGCAGATAACCATTCTGATACAGCATCAAGTTCAAATACTGAATTTCAACATCCTACGTTTGATCATTCTGGATTTATTAGAAAAACTCGAAAAAAGTTTCAAGTAAAGTGCACTTCCGGTACAGACGATTGGAACCATAATGTGAGGTGCAGAACTAGACCCTATATCAGTCTTAAATACAAAATTTCAACATTATACGTTCAACCAGTTTTGAGGTTTGCGAACGAACGAACGAACATACGTACCGACATCAAGCCGAAAATAGTCAAAATGGATTCAGGGATGCTCAAAACGGATATTTCCATCAAAATCTCGATAGGTGAAATTTGTCGGTTTCACAATACTTGTACTTTGTACAAGTAAGTATAATGTAAAACTTTGAAAACTTGTACCGGGTGCAAAAAAAAAACGTGGTCTCAACTCACGGCTCAGGAAATCAAATTCATTCATTTTTCTTTCGATTGCGCAGAAAATCGAGTGTCTGCGACTATTTGGCGCAAAGTTATAAATTAAACAAAAAAAAATATGCATTTTTGATCATAACTTTGATGATCTTGCAAGAAAATTATTGAATTTACGAATTATTGAGAAGAAAACTTCAAAAGTTCATCAATTTCCGTGCAAAATTAGCCGAATTGTGACCAAAAAAGCGCTAAATGTATTTTTGTTTGTTTAGTTCATAGATTTGTGCCACATCGTCGCAAACACTCGATTTTTTGTGCAATTTAAAGGAAAATAAATGAACTTGTTTTTCTGAATCGCGACTTAGGTCCATGATTTTTTTTTGCAGCCGGTACAAGTTGTCAAAATTTGACACTTTTTGACATCAAGAATATTTTTTACTTACTTGTACAACAAAATACAAGGAAGTATTGTGAAACCGACAAAATTCACATATCAAAATTTTGATGGATACATTTGTTTTGAACATACTTGAATTCATTTTGACTATTTTTGGCTTGATGTCAGTACGTATGTATGTGCGTAACTCGCAAATCTTAAAACCCTCCAAACGTATAATGCTGAAATTTTGTATTTAAGATTGGTATAGGGTCTTGATGTGCACTTCGCATTATGGTTGCAATCGTCTGTACCGGAAGTGCACTTTACTTGAAACTTTTTTGGAATTTTCCGCATAAATCAAGAATGATTAGCCGTAGAATACTGAAATTCAGTCTTTGAGATTAGTGTGGCATCTAAATAGTTGTATTTTATTTTAGTACCAAACGGCTGAACCGGAAGTGCACTTTATATAACAGAATTTTCGAATATTCCGCATAAATTCAAAACAATCAGTCATAGAATATTGAAATTTTGTATTAAGCACTTCTACAATATCTAGTTGTACACCTCGCATTATGATTGCAATCGTCTGTACCGGAAGTGCACTTTACTCGTAACATTTTTTGAATTTTTCGCATAAACCCAAAAAGATTGAACGTAGAATGTAGGAATTCAGTATTTGGGACGATTGTTTCATCTAAATGCTCATATCCCATTTTCATTGAGATCGACTGAGCCGGAAGTGCACTTTACTTGACAGTCTTTTCGAATTTTTCGCATTAATTCAAAACAATTAGCCGTAGAATACTGAAATTTTATATTAGGCACTTCTATAACATCTAATTGTACATCTCGCATTATGATTGCGATCGGCTGAACCGAAAGTGCACTTTACTTGAAACTTTTTTCGAATTTTCCGCATAATTCCATAATGATTAGCCGTAGAATACTGAAATTCAGTATTTGAAATTGCTGTAGCATCCAAAAGATGATCTTCTATTTTCGTATCAATCGGCTTAGCCGAAAATGCACTTTATACAACAGATTTTTCGAATTTTCCTCATAAATTCAAAACAATCAGTCATAGAATATTTAAATTTCGTATTAAGCACTTCTATAATATCTAGTTGTACACCTTGTATTATGATTGCGATCGGCTAAGCCGGAAGTTCAGTCTACTCGAAACATTTCTTGAATTTTCCGCAAAAATTCAGAACGATTGAACGTAAAATATTAAAATTCAGTATTCAAGACAATAGTACCGTCTAGATGTTCATATCCTATTTTCATTGAGATCGACTGAACCGGAAGTGCACTTTACTTGATAGTCTTTTGGAATTTTGCGCATAAATTCAGAACGACCGGCTGTAGAGTATTGAAATTTGGTATTTCAGTCTGCTGTAGCATCTGAATTGCCTACTATTTTCATAACAATAGACTGAACCGGAAGTGCACTTTTTAATTGTGCGCATAAATTCAGAGCTGTTAGCCGTAGAATATTAGAAATCAGTAATTAGGAATGTTGTAGCCGACTGGGCCGAAGGCACACTCTACTTGATAGATTTTTAGAATCTTTTGGATAAGTCCAAAACGATTAGCCGTGATTATATATATCCAATGATGTACAAGTAAGTCACGTGATGTTCACGTCAGATTTTTTTCTCAGAGGTGTGGTAGGGAGTGCGGTGAACTTGGTGTTGGATTAACTTACATACCCTGGAAGAGAAAACTTCAAGTTTTCCTAAACTTAAAGATTCATCTATTTTCGACAAAAATCAATCGGTATTTTTAGTGCATTTTTAAGTGGTGCGTTTAAAAAATCGTTTCTATTAATTTAATTGCAGTGAAATCTAAACAGACAAACAAAATTGAAATGTCTGTCTGTGATTTCAAAATAAATGCAAAAATTTAAGTGAGAACTGATATTTGGCTGTTTTTAGAGTTTTGATGTCTGAAAGTTTGTCTCGAATTTGCTCCGAAACGGCTCAACAAATCTCAATGGAAATTTCAAGGACTTAAATAGGAATTTTAACTTAAATTTTCGTGTATGTTCCATTTCGATATCTTGCAAGGTTCAGAAGATATGAATATAAATATTTGTAAGGACCGTTCTTAATTAACTATAGTTTAATAATGCTTCTGTATCCATTAATGGATGATTAATCAATAAAATCAGTCTTAAATTGAATAAAATAAAATAAATATGGATCAATTTCCTAATATTGACCTAAATTGAACTAAAATGACAATAAAATGCCATTATTAGTTGAACTTTGTGTTAAAATAACGATGAATAAATAAAAATTTATGCATGTCCGTGAATTTGTTGTATTTCTCGCATTGTCGGCAAATGTCCAATTTGTTCACTGTTTTGATCTACTATTTGTTTAGTTTGCGGATGGGTTCTCATGTGTGTTATTAAGACATGTTTTTGAATGAAAGCTCTTTGACAAACAGGACAAACGTGAGGTTTATGGCCACTATGAATCCGTTCGTGGACTCTAAGATTGCTGCTTCTGTTGAATGCTTTGCCGCAGATACCGCAAATATGGGATCGTTCACCAGTGTGGATCTGCATGTGCTGAGAGAGATCTCGGCGATCTAACACAGAAATTATTTGAAAAATCTGAACTTTTTTATTATTGTACGATCGTATGACAGTTTTTACAAAATTTATTTACCTTTGAAGTTGCGACCACAAATAGCGCAAATATATGGTCTATGATTAGGCGGAATGGAATGAATTCTTCTCATATGGACTCTTAAGGATATTAATCGGGCATATTTATTGCCGCATATATTACAAAGGTGATGTTTTTCAGATGAATGTGTTATTAAATGTGATTTCAATTCGTTGGATTGAATAAACGATCTGGAAAATTAATAAAAATTACTTATGAATAAAGAGAGTAAGTAATTTACAAATATTTACTTGCTGCATGTATTACATTTATACGGCTTGATCCCATTATGAATTCTCTGATGACGAACTAAATTTTCTGGAAGCGTGAACTGTTTTCCACAGGTTTGGCATAAATGGGCCCCTTTTCTGCTATGAATGTTTATGTGATTTGTTAATTGTTTTATTGTTGAAAAGTCCTTACTGCAAAGATGGCACTTGAGGCCTCTTAAATGCTTTTGTTCATGCTTTTTTAGTCTTATTTTGTATCTGAACTTCAAATCGCAGAATTTGCACGATAGTTCTGTCTCATTTTCATCATCTAATGTTGAATTCTCAGAATCAGATGAATTTTTCAACACATTCTCTGATTCATCTGCCGAGCTTTCTATTTCATTTGTAGTTTCTTCTTTGTCTACAAATGTTCATTTGATATATTTTATTATAACGCTACTATCAATATTTAATACCTTTTTTGCGAGATTTTCTACATCGTTTACGCTTTTTCACATTGATGTCTGGCACATCTCGTCCCAAAGATACTTTAGAATAATTAGAATTCAAAGACACATTATTTTTGTCGTTATCTACACTTGGGGAGCTTGAAGTATCGCTGCATACATCTAGTTCATTATCATACCTAAACATACAAAAATTAAACATCTAAATGAATGAAATAATAGAAATTATACCTATTTGCTTCAATATAAACGATGTGTTCCTTAATCAACTTTTCACGAAGCAAATTATCTGATTGTTCGCAAAGTAATCTAAACTCATAAGCCTTGTTAGCTTGAATATAACATTCAGTACATATTGTTGCTGGTAATCCGTCTCCTTGCTCTACCTAAAAAAATATGATTTAGTAAATAAAACTACTTTTATTGTAGCTTCTTACTTGTATTGTTGAACATGTCATCAAAACATTCACAATGTCAAATATATCTTTCATATTTCCTTTTTCTGAAAGGCATGTTCTACAAATTGTTTGAAATTGTTCCTCTTTTACATTCATTGTACAAATATTCAAAATAGCTCAATATTTTTTGTTATTGGTAAGGTTAGGTTACATTGTCACTTTGACATTTCTCTTGGATAAATCTGTTTCATAACTTTGACTAAGAATAAATAAAAAACCAAATCGTAAACTTCCATACTGTAATAATACTTTTTAAAATCTATAAAATAAGTATCCAAAATTTGAATTATTTTTATAAGTTAATAAAATATCTAGAGTTGGGAACACTGCGATATAACCACCATCTTGTTGTATGTACATGTGATTTTGAATAATAATTAAGTTTGATTTATTGAATAAATTATTAAATAATAAGTGTCAGTTTCATCAGAGGATGTAATATATTATACAGGGTGCTTTATATTCGCCATGTGAACTGATTCCATCGCTAGTCTAGTGGTTGAAACTAAAATATTTTTGTGACAAGTCAATTTCAAATGGAAATAGCATAAACGGGAAAAAAATATTTCTAATTGATGGTAAACAATTCGAAATGAATATTATTATTATTATTATTATTATTTGAGTAATTCCAAAATATAAAACAGTTTTCTTTTTCTATCACCAGAGTGCTGCAATCACTTTCCATGGTGCCGTGCCTGGCGCCATGCATGGCGTGTTGGGATCCCCATCCACGAACTATCAAATCGCCATATTTTCAAACTGTATTGCATTGAATACTCCCTGCATTGAATGTTCAGAAACTTGATTGTTTGAAGTATTATCAGCTTGTTTACACAACAAGCAGCTTAATGGATTTACAGTAAATATATAACATATTTTCTTTGGGGTAATTGAAATTTTAAAGTGTGCTCTGCATTTGGTTGCACATTAGAAGCGGAATAAAAAAGATTGTTGAACAGAAAGTACTGGAAGAAACACGGAAAATAGCGTTTTGTGTGTGAGTATTACGAGAGTATTTATTACCACCTAACCTATATTTTATTTTTGATATTTTTGTGCTAAATCAGTTATTTAATGCTTATAATATATTGAATTTGCTGGTAACTGCGCTCAAGGTGCACCTAATCACGTATTTTTTAAAGTTTTTACTCCAAGAATTTAATTATATACTTTGTTAAATTGTATTAAAAATATATAAAATCAACGACAAAAATCAATAATTAATAAAAAATAATCAATTTCGTCTCAATTTGTGCATTTAATTATAAATTTTATGTTTATTATTACTAAACTTATTATTTATTTGGTTGGTATTCGTGCCAAAATACTCTGGTGGCGTTGTTACCCTGTTATTACCGACTGAGCGCTTGTGTTCCCTATGTTTTATTTCGATATATCGCGCTAAATCAGTTGATCAGTGGTAAAAATGTGTTGATTTCGTGAGATTAATTAATTATCTATCGATTTATACTAAAACAAGTTATCGGGGTTCAGTTTTTAATAGTTTAAAGTCACATCAAAGTTGATGATCTTCGTCGCCTATTGTTTTAAACATCAACAACCACTGGTCGCCATCTTTTTCACGATTAGTATGAGTTATAAATTGATGTTATTTGATATTAGAATGTGTTAATTGTTGTAGCTTAGTGATGAAAAGTGTTAAAATCGATAGAATAATCGATTATCTATCAATTGGTACCAAAAAAGGATACGGGGCTCGGTTTTTAATAGTTTAAAAGTTATAACAAAATGTTGGTAAGTTATTTTCTGTTTCGCCTTAATATACAAATCGGTTTTTGGAGTTTATTAAATAAGAATAGGTTTCTGAAGCAGATAAATTGGCGAATAATAATAATGCAAGCAATATTTGATAGTTTTTTCAATAAAATAACAAAATTCATAAAGTATTTAGAGAAATATTTCAGTGTATATTTTGACGCTATTTCTGAATTCAACTTTGCTCATGCTTCTAGGGATGGGAATTGAAGAAAATTTATCGATAAACATCGTATTCATGAGCAGTATCGATATTTATCGAGACAAAATATCTATATATCAATATTTTTGCCCAAAACCAGTAATTGTCTCAAAATTAATCGATTAATTCATAAAAAATATTGATATTTTGGTATATCAATTTTATAGGTTTCACAAATATAATACAGAAAATGTGTCGATTGTAAATCTTTGTTTCCGCGTTATTGAAATATTTTTTTCAGGTGAAATACTTTCCCTCATTGGAGAATGACATGAATTTGAGCTCAAAGAGCGAGATGATAATTGCTTAAAGCAGGACTGTCCAAACCAGACACGATCCCGGACCAATACAAATTACTAAATATATTGGAAGGCCGCAGAAACAAATACGCACACAAATACACAGCTCTAGAATTCCCCTGATTTTCAAAAGGCTATAACTTGGAGAAAAATGGACGCACAAATATAAGTTGCTTTGAACAGAACTAGAGGTCAGTGACCAAGGATCTATAGATCAACACGTAAGTCGATTTTTTGTCTTTTCAAAATTAATTTTCCGTATTTATGGAATTTGTAAATCAAAACATTGATAAAAACATTTTTTTTTTTTGAATTTTCGAGGTTTAATGAAAGTTATTAAATTGTTTTGGGTTTATAACCCCAATTAGTAAACAATTTTAGAATATGTAAGAAATGTAAACGAATATTTGGATAAATGATGCCAAATAGCCAATTATTTTTTGATGACTATTATATTAGTCAAAAATCAGTAAATTTAAGTAATTTTTCCAATTTCGGTTGGCTTTGTCTTTTGGTTGAAATCTGTGGCAACAATTGTTCCAGCAATTGTTATTGCTGATCAATAAAATTAAGTGAAGTGAAAAAAATAGTCAGGTCATGAGAGTAGTCTGAAAAGTTGTCGGCTAAAAGCATAGGTGTCGCTAGTATGATCATAATGCAATTATATTGATTAATTAAAAACCTTCAGATGGCGCAAAGCTTCAGACTTGTGTGTTCAGTAGTTTTATTGTAGCAGTGACGGTAGGTAAACGATTTTGTCTGTATTATGAAATGAATAAAATTGAAGTTCGTGCTGTGATTAAGTTTTTGAAAGGCTTAAGCCCGACAAGAATAAAAAGTGTACTAGATTCTACATTAAAAGAATTTGCTCATTCATTTTCGGCGGTTAAAAAGTTGGCGGCTGAATTTATACGTGGCCGTACGTTGGTCCACGCAGTTTATTATTGGAATATCAGAATATTTTTGCCAAGCATTCAAGTGATTAATTGAATTGATTGAGAATTTTCACAACTTGTTATATGGCCGAAAATTTGTCGCTGCAGTCGCTGATAGAATTCTAGAATCTTGAAGGATATCTGCAGGTATATGATCTTGAGATCTATCATAGAAGAATATTCCTTGTCCTGTCGGTGCAATGACAATTGTAATAATTGTCATAAGCAAGAAGAACGTGAACGATCCGTCACCGGAATAGAATAATTTAGGCAAGATGGATTCGTGTTATCAATGCATAAAGTGCAACAGGCTCAACTGGATGATCCTATTCTGAAATCGATCATGGAGTGGCTGAAAACCGGGCAGAAGCTTGGTTTCCAGGAAACATCAGCTATGGATCCGATCTCCAAAGCCTGTTTGGCATGATGTTAACAACGGTGAACATTTTGGCCTTAAGAAGACACTGAGTTGGCTGTCCAAAAGACTGAATGCTGTGATTCAAGCGACAGCGCGCTAAGATGCAGCAGTACAACGTAGAGTCTTTGTCTGAGAAGATTACCGTGGCCATATTCGGATGTTTGCGTATTATTGAACGGGAAAACAAGTACTTGGTTGTTGTTATGAATTATTTCACCAAGTACGAAATCAAGAGGCTGAAACAGTTGCCCTAATTGAGAACGTGATTTCAAGATTCGGGGTGCCATTGGAGTTACATTCCGATCAAGACAGAAGTTTTCAAAACTACGTGATGAAAATTTTGGTCATTAGCAAGAACTACATCCACAGTGTGATGGCATTTTAGAACGTTTTAACAAAACAATTCTGGATTATCAAAATTTGTCAACGAACACTAGCGTACAGGTCGACAGTCAATCACCTAATGCACTCCAGCCAAGCTCATGATCGGTCGAAAGCTGCGCTTCCACCTGAAGACAACGAGCAACATTTGCCGGAATGGGTCAGCCATCTTCAGGACAACTTGTGGAGCGTCCATTAGCTGCCAGCGACAGAATAAAGGCCCAATATGATCTGCGAGCTAACAGTCCTCGGTTCCAGCAAGGCGGATTGGTGTAGTTCTACAACCTCAGCAGAAGAAGAGGAAAATATCCAAATTGCAGAGACTGGGAAAGACCATACGAAGTTATAGAATGCTTGAACGACATTGTATTACGGAAGGCAAACGAGAAACCGAAGTTTTCACATGGTGAATTGTGACCATACCAAGAACGAGTTCCTGAGTCGCCGAGGTTGACGAACCATGAGGAGAGAGCAGTGTCACAAAATATGAAATATCTTAAGTTTTTAGTTTACACTAATGTTCATTTAAATTATTTATTTGATAATTTATTGTAATTACGATCCAAGTTAGCATTTGCGAACAATGCTTAGCTCATTGTTGCAAAATATTATTGTTACAATTAATCCGCTGGCTGATTGACGGCATTCTGATTGGTTAAAATATTTAACATTGTTGAAAAAGGGTATATAAGTTCACATGGACTGGTGAAAAGGGTAATAAATTAATCAATAAAAGTGATTGCTACCAATTTTGTTATTGTGCGACAAATTTTTAAGTAAATAAGTGTATTATCATTATAAAATCACAATAAAGTTGGTGTCAAAAGTAGGAATCTGGGCAATTGAGTGAAATTTATTTTGGATCCGGACGGCAAAAAGAATTTGATTGCAGTGTGTAAGTGTTGGAAAATTGTGTTGGAACTGTTGTAGATACCCACGACAAGAAGTACTACCACCAGTTAGATGCAGGAACAGCTGAAAATGTTTATGGAATTGGTAAAAACGACGACATCTGAACAGCAAATGACCATAGCTAAACAGAAAGCATCGGAAGCCATGGAAAAGAAGAACGAATCTGCGGAAGGTACGAAATCAATGGAAAGAAGAATGATTGAATCCACAAATGTGAAAATGGCAGTAGCTAAAGAAATGCAAGCAGGGAAAGAATATCCAGCCAAGCAGAAGAACTTATTGGAGCAGAATGAAACTATGACAGGAATATTTCGAGAGATAGATGAAGAATTTACTGAAGGAAAGAATCAAATCGGACAGTTAGATAATGATATGGAAGCGAAAATAGACTCAATTGTCACCGAAAAACTACAGAGCCTTCATTTGAACGGAAATGGTGCAGTTATGCAAATGAAAAGTGTTCTAATGTCTATCCAAGAACAATTGGATTATGGGAAGCTGACATTGCTGACGTCTGAATTGAATCTGCACTTTGGGGAGAAACACATGAAAAAACTGCTACATGGACAGCTACGAAACCGTACACAGCTATAAAAAAAGATCTGGCAACGTTTACTATGCTGCGCAGAGTCTGGCCAGAAAAGCCTTCGCAAATTGTCGTGGTTTAACACAAGAATATGTTATACTAAGACAATTTATGGTTGGCATCGATGACGATGAGATTGGACAAGTCGTGAGATTAGTGAATCCGAAGACGGTGAGAGAAGCACTTGCAAAAGCCTTGGAAATTGAGGCGGTCACGAAGGCGTCAAGACTAGTGAAGAGAGTGCGATGGCTGAAACGTGATAATGAAGTAAAAAGGACCACGATTTATTCAGAGACTCGCCAACGAGAGCAGTCTTCGCAATTTGCACCAACGTCACCTAGAGAGAAGAAGAATGAGATGTTGGCAGTGCAGCAAGGACGGCCATCTTCGAGCAGATTGTCGTGCCAAGCGAACTGATGATTGTGGCACGAGCACCTCGTCGAAAAACTAAATTTAGCCTCTCTTCGAAAGCAGAAGTTGGCTGGATATCACATCGAAAGCCCCAAGGTCATCGACTTTCAGTTCTAAAAAGAGAAACCAGTCCAGCAATAGAAGGGTTCGCGGAAAATGTACCATGTAATATGCTGCTAGATACCGGGATGAAAGTCTCCATTGTGCATCCAGAAGTTTCTGCAAGAATAAGACAAATTCCAGGAGAACGCACTCAGAATCAGCGGAAAGTATACTAGTACTTAGCGCAGAGGAGCTTAAATTCTCAAGCAGCAATCTGAAGAAGAAACATCTTTCATTACCGAAATCGTGCATGTCTGGATATCGAGTTCCTGCGATACTTTGAATTTACTAAATTAAAAAGAACTTATTATTTATAAACAGAACTCAAAAAGTATCCTGTAGAATGAAGGCTGGTAACTGCACGGAAGGTGCACCTAATCTCGGCCTTTTTTGAATTTTTATTCCAAGAATTTAATTATATACTTTGTTAAATTGTATTAAAAATATATAAAATCGACGACTAAAATCAATAATTAACAAAAAATAATCAATTTCGTCTCAATTTGTGCATTTAATTATAAATTTTATATTTATTATTGCTGAACTTATTATTTATTTGGTTGGTATTCGTGTCCTAATACTTTGGTGGCGTTGTTGACATAATATATTAATTCATTTGTTCCCCCTGTTATTATCGACAGAGCGCTTGTGTTTGCTATGTTCTATTTCCGATTTATCGCGTTAAATCAGCTGATCAGTGTTAAAAATGTATTGATTTAGTGAGATTAATCAATTATCTACCGATTCATACCAAAACAAGTAATCGGGGTTCAGTTTTTAATAGTTAAAAGTTACATCAAAGTTTAGTGCATGAACTCCTGTTTGGTTTGTTACATGAATAAATTTTTGGAGTTTATTCGACAAAAACATGTATTTGAAGCTTACAAAATGGCGAATATTATTTATTCAAACAATATTTTGAATAGTTTTATGGGTAAGTCATTCTAATATAATATTAATTGTAATATTAGATGATATTACTCGTTCGGGTATCATCGAGAGCTTTCGGATGATTGTTGTCGCCTATTGTTATAAATAAACAACCACTAGACGCCATCTTTTTCACTGTTGATATGGCTTACAAATTGATGTTATTTGATATTAGAATGTGTTAATTGTAATAGTTTAGTGATGAAAAGTGTTAAAATCCATAGAATAATCAATTATCTATCGATTGGTACTAAAAAAGTGTACGGGGCTCGGCTTTTAATAGTTTAAAAGTTATAACAAAATTTTGGTGGGTCAAGCTCTGTTTCGCCTAATTTACAAATTGGTTTTTGGAGTTTATTAGATAAGAATAGGTATCAGAAGCAAATATAATGCCGAAAAATAACAATGTAAGTAATATTTGATAGTTTTTTCAATAAAATAATAAAATTCAGAATGTATTTGGAGAAAAGGAAAATACTTTTCAGAACTCATTTTTTAATAAATATGTTTTATTTGGTAAAAATTTCTGTATAAATTATGAAACACAACGTCTCAACAGCAATGTGCTGCCCTTTTCAAGTGTATAAATGTTTAATAAATAAATAATCAAAAATTGTCAAGACAACAAAAATACAAAAGGTGACTAGAGAAATATAAAATATTAACTCTTAGGATTGTAGAACTCTGCCTATGGTTTAGCTTATAATTCAATGTCCACAAGTCTTTAGGAGAACATACAGAAAATGTGTCGATTGTAAATATTTGTTTCCGCATTATCTCTGGATCCAAATTAAAATAATTTCTTTTCAGGTGAAATACTTTCCCTCAGTGGAGAATGACATGGATTTGAGCTCAAAGAGCGAGATGATAATTGCTTAAAGCAGGACTGTCCAAACCAGGTACGATCCCAGGACAATACAAATTACTAAATACATTGAAGGCCGCAGAAACAAATACGCACACAAATACGCAGTTCGAGAATTCCCCTGATTTTCAGAAGGCTGTAACTTGGAGAAAAATGGTCGTAGAGAGAATATAGAACGTCGTGGGCCGCACAAATATAAGTTGCGGGTTGTGCTTTTAACAGATCTAGAGGTCAGTAACTAAGGATCTATAGATTAACATGTAAGTCGATTTTTTGTCTTTTCAAAATTAATATTCTGATTTTATGGAATTTGAAAATCAAAACATTAATAAAAACAATTTTTTGGAATTTTCGACGCTTGATGAAAGTATTAATGAGTTAAAATTTAACTGGAGATAAGTCATCGAATTTAATTATTTATTTTGTTTTTTCTATAAGCCATAAATTAACAAGCAATTTCTGTTAGAACATACTATCAATTTTGCAATTCTTGAATAAAAATATAATTTTAGTAGCTGCATGAGAAACAATTGGCTATTTTGTTGTTCTTTATTCAAATATTCCTTTTAAAACAATAAATTGAATCTATATACAATACAGATTAATTATTTTCAAATTCCATGAAAAAATTCATTTGAATCGTAAAACTTAGGTCCTATGTATTCAGTTGTTATTGATTCAAATAAATACTCAAAACTAATGTCTGAAACATACGGAATTTGAGTTTTTACAGGGACTATTATCAAAAAATAGTTCCATAATAAGTCGACAAATACAATAAAAAGATTTAAAAGTTATGTAGCAATAAAATAACAATGGCGTTCGACTTAAGGTCTGCTATCATCTAATTTTTTTTCTTGAATACGACGATAGTCCAAAAAGTTGTCGGCTAAAAGTATAGATGGCGCTAGTATGACCATAATGCTATTTTATTTAATAGGTAAAAACCTTTAGATGGTGAAAAATTTCAGACTTGTGTTGTATGTTCAGTAGTTTTGTTGTAGCAGTGGCGGTAGGTAAACGATTTTTTTTCTGTATTATGAAATGAATACAATTAAAGTTCGTGCTGTGATTCAAAAATAAAAAAGTGTGCTAGGTTCTATATTAAATGAATTTGTTCATTTATTGATGGTTGAAAAGTGGGCGGCTGAATTTAAACATGGTCGTTGGTCCACGATGATAAACGCACGCAATTATTATTGAAATATTAGAATATCTTTGCCAAGCATTCAAGTGATTTCGGGTACATCTGGTTCAGCACAAAATTGATGTTGGAGAAGAACAGCAGATAAAACAGCCCCCAAGGTGAATACTTTGATCCCGGATTGACAAAATTCACAACTGGTAATTGACATGCAGAAGAGAAGCGATAGAATGAAGGCCCGATATGATCTGCAAGCTGACAGTCCTCGGTTCCAGCAAGGCGAATTGATGTGGTTCTACAACCCCAGCTGAAGAAGAGGAAAATATTCAAATTGCAGAGACTGGAAAAGACCATTCGAACTTATAAAATTCCGGATACGAAAGGCATAGACGGGGAACCGAAAGTTGTTTATGGTAAATTGTGGTCATACCAAGAACAAGTTCCTGAGTTGATGAACCATCAGAGGAGAGCAGTGTCACAAATATGAAATATCTTAAGTTCACATTGATGTTTATTTAAGTTTGTTATTTATTTATTATCTATTGTAATTACGATCCAAGTTAGCATTTACGAACAATGCTAGCTCATTGTTGCAAAATATCATATTACAATTGATCCGCTGGCTGATTGACGGCGTTCTGATTGGTTGAAATATTTAACATTGTTGGAAAAGGGTATATAAATCCACATGAACTGGTGAAGAGGGGAATAAATTAATCAATAAAAGTGATTGCTACCAATTTTGTTATTGTGCGACGGATTTTAAAGTAAATAAGTGTATTATCATTATAAAATCACAAAAAAATTGGTGTCAAAAGGAGGATTCTGGGCAATTGAGAGAAAGTTATTTTGGATCCGGACGGCAAAAAGAATTTGATTGCAGTGTTTGAAGTGCTGGCAAATTGTGTTGGAACTGTTATAGATACTCACGACAAGAAGTATTACAACCAGTGAGATGCAGGAACAGCTGAAAATGTTTATGGAACTAGTAAAAACCACGACAGCTGAACAGAAAGTGGCCATAGCGCAGCGGAACAGAAAAAAGCTACGGAAGCCATGGAGAAGAAGAACGAATCTGCGGAAGGTATGAAATCAATGGGAAGGAGAATGATTGAATCCACAGAAGATGTGAAAATGGCAGTAGCTGAAAAAATGCAAGCAGTGAAAGAATATCCTGCCAAGCAGAAGAAAGTGACAGGAGCCACAGAAGGTATTTCTGCATAGTTGAAGAAGATATTGGAGCAGAATGAAAATATAAAATGAAAAATCTAACAGATAGATAAAGAGCATTAAATCAAGCAAGTTGAACATAATAATTATGGAAGCGAAATTAGAGTCAGTTGTCACCGAATAACTACAGAGCCTTAGTCTGAATGGTGATGGTGCAGCCCTACGAATGGAAAGTGTTCCGATGTCTATTCAAGAACGCTTGGATTATGGGAAGCTGACATCTGAATTGAAGCTGCATTCCGGGGATGAGAAAACTGCTACACAGACAGCTACGGAACCGTACACAGCTGTAGAAGATCTGACAACGTTTACGTATGCTGCGCAAAGTCTGGCCAGAAAAGCTTTCACAAATTGTCGTGGTTTAACACAAGAATATGTTACAGTAAGACAATTTATGGATGACATCGTCGACGATGAGATTGGACGAGTCGTAAGATTAGCGAATCCGAAGACGGTGAGAGAAGCGCTTACAAAAGCCTTGGAGATTGAGGCGGTCACGAAGGCGTCAAGATTGGTGAAGAGAATGAGATGGATGAAACGTGATATTAAAGTAAAAGAGGTCCATGACTCACACAGGGAGTCGCCAACGAGAGCAGTCTTCGCGATTTGCACTAACGTCACCTAGAGAGAAGAAGAATGAGATGTTGGCAGTGCGGCAAGGACGGCCATCTTCGAACAGATTGTCATGCCAAGCGTACTGTTAATTGTGGCACGAGCATCTCGTGGGAAAACCAAATTTAGTCTCCCTTCTAGAAAAGGTGCTGGCTGGATCTCACATCGAGAGCCTCAAAATCATCGATCTTCAGGTCTAAAAATAGAAATTAGTCCAGCTGTAGGAGGTTCGCGGAGAATGTACCATGTAATATGCTGTAGATACCGGGATTAAAGTCACCATTGTGCATTTAGAAGTTTCTGCAAAGATGAGACAAATTCCAGGAGAACGCGCCCAGAATCAGCGGATTTTATTGAAGACATCCAATGTGAAAAGTATACTAGTACTCAGCGCAGAGGAGCTTGAATTCACAAGTGGCATTTTGAAGAAAAAACATCATTGCCGCAATCGTGCATGTCTGGTTATCGAGTTTCTGCGATACTTAGAATGTACTAAATTAAAAAGGATTTATTATCTATAATCAGAACTTGAAAAGTGTCCTGTAGAATAAAGGCTGGTAACTGCACGGAAGGTGCACCTAATCACGGATTTTTTAAAGTTTTTATTCCAAGAATTTAATTATATACTTTGTTAAATTGTATTAAAAATATATAAAATCAACGACAAAAATCAATAATTAACAAAAAATAATAAATTTCGTCTAAATTTGTGCATTTAATTATAAATTTTATATTTATTATTGCTAAACTTATTATTTATTTGGTTGGTATTCGTGTCCTAATACTTTGGTGGCGTTGTTGACATAAAATATTAATTCATTTGTTCCCTTGTTATTATCGACAGAGCGCTTGTGTTTGCTATGTTTTATTTCCGATTTATCGCGTTAAATCAGTTGATCAGTGGTAAAAATGTGTTGATTTCGTGAGATTGATCAATTATCTACCGATTCATACTAAAACAAGTAATCGGGGTTTAGTTTTTAATAGTTAAAAGTAACATGAAAGTTTGGTGCATGAACTCCTGTTTGGTTTGTAAGATGAATAAATTTTTGGAGTTCATTCGATGAAAACATGTATGAGAAGCTTACAAAATGACGAATAATATTAATTCAAACATTATTTTTGATAGTTTTATGGGTAAGTTATTTTAATATAATTTAAAATTGTAATATTAAATTATAATACGTATTCGGGAATTATCGAGAATTTTCGGAGGATGTTCGTCGCCTATTGTTATAAATAAACAACCACTAGACGCCATCTTTTTCACTGTTGATATGAGTTACAAATAGATGTTATTTGATATTAGAATGTGTTAATTGTAGTAGTTTAGTGATGAAAAGTATTGAAATCGATAGAATAATCAATTATCTATCGATTGGTGCTAAAAAAGGTATACGGGGCTCGGTTTTTAATAGTTTAAAAGTTATAACAAAATTTTGGTGAGTCAAGTTCTGTTTCGCCTTGATATACAAATTGGTTTTTGGAGTTTATGAGATAAGAATAGGTATCAGAAGCAAATATAATGCCAAATAATAACAATGTAAGTAATATTTGATAGTTTTTTTCAATAAAATAATAAAATTCAGAATGTATTTGGAGAAATATTTCAGTGTGTGTTTTTACACTATTTCGGGATCTAGCTTTATTCATATGTATCTGGGGATGGGCAAATGGAGAAAATATATCGATAAACATCGTATTCCTGAGAAGTATCGATATTTATCGAGAAACAATTCCGGTATTTTGCCCAAAATCAGTAATTATCACATCGCAAGTATACACACATAAACACAAAAAAAAATGTAGGAAGTAGGCGAATTTATTTTATTGTTGCACAAATATGGTACAGAAAATGTGTCGAATGTAAATATTTGTTTCCGCGTTTATTTCTGGATTCAGACTTCCTGAAAATTTAAATATTCTCTTTTCAGGTGGCATACTCAACCTCAGTGGAGAATGATAATTGAAGGTCGAGGAACTAGATGATAATTACTCATAGGATCTAAAGGTCAGTGACCAGGGCAGTCCCAGTGAAGGATTGAAGTCAAAATTAGGTAGTACATGAATTATTGGAAATCAAAAAATGAGATGTATTCAAGAATCTAGATATCAATCACTTATTGATGAAAACAAGTAAGTTGATTTTTTGTCTTTCCAAAATAAATATTCTAAAATTTCAAAATGTAAAAAATATTAAAAACAATTTTATGGAATCTTCGAGGTTTGATGTAAGCTATTTAATTATTTAAAGAGTTTCGGAGCGGGTAGAATATAAGAAATATAAATAAAAAAATAAATATTTGGATAGCCAAAGGGCAAATTACTTTTTTATTAAGGATATATTAGTCTAAAAATCAGTAAATTTAAGCCATTTTTTCAATTATCGGTTGGCTTTTTTTATTGTTGATATCTGTAGTAACAATTGTTTCAGCAGTTGTTATCGTGTTTATTTAAAGTTTTATATTGTTACAAATATAAAATATCTGTGTTTACATCAATGTTTATGTAAACTTATTATTTATTTGACAATTTATTTGAATTACAAAGTGATTTCTTGTGATTTTGTCATTGTGCGACGAATTCTGAAGTAAATAAGTGTACTGTGAACTATATTATCATAAAATCACAATAAAATTTGTGACAAATTGGTGTTAGGAGTGGGATCCTTGAAAATTGCGTAAAAGTAATTTTGGATTCGGAAGGCAAAAACAGGAATTTGATTACAGTGCTGTGAAGTGCTGGAAAATTGTGCTGGAACTGTTCTAGATACCCACAACAAGAAATATGGCCTCCTGAAAATGCTGAAAAACTACATACTTTTAATCCCAGAACCAGCGGCTTTTACTGAAGACAGGCAATGGAAAAGGATGCCAGTATTCAGCGTAGAGGAGCTAGAACTCACAATTTGCAATCTGAAGAAGAAACATCAAGTATTAATTGCCGCAATCGTGGATGACTTTGAGTGTTGAGTTCCTGCGAGATCTTGGTTGTCTTGAATTTAAACGGTGATGTCCTACGAATTGGTTATGGAAAAGAAGTATTTTTTCACTGTCGACAAATGGAAATAGAAGTGGCGGATGTTGTTGCTCATGATAATTCCCTAGTACTTTCTCGTTCGGAAGAGCTGGTCCCAATTGAAGTAGACAACATTCTAGAAAGTTTTTTGAACCTAACAGGACACTGAGCTGGTGTAAAATCTCCAATTACTTAAAATTCTAAATTTTTCGGATTGTCCACTTCGAATTAAAAATGGAACATCGTTAGGCTGAAGAGGCTTTAATATTGATTTGAAAAATTGAAGATACAGTCTCCAAGAAGAATCCATTTTCAAGATAACTATGTTACACAGCTCAAAATTTATTCAACAGAAGCAGCGCTTACTTGACAGAACAAAAAAAGAAATTACGCGATTTGTTATTGGAATATCAATATCTTTTCCAAGGATTCAAGTAATTTTGGACGTACACACAAGATGCACAGCGGACCAAACAGCCACCAAGGCGTATATCTTTGTCCCGGATTGACGAAGTCCATTAACTGGTAATTGGCATACAGAAGAGAGGCGTCATTGAACCATCAACAAGTCCCTGGGTCGCTCCGATAGTTCCACTCGTTTTTGTGCGGATTACCGAAAATTGAACGAATCACCCTCGATGCGACGAAGAAATGACTCGACTGAGTGACAAATTTAGAACAAATTTTGGAACAATTGCTTGATGGTAACAGCGGTGAACGTTTCTATTGGATTGGCTATCGAGAAGACGTATTGCAAGACTTGTGAACGCTGTAACTCAATAAAGAGGCCCACCATTTGATAGCGCGCTGAGATGCAGCAGTACAACGAAGAGGATCCATTTGAGATGCTTGACGTGGACATACTTGGACCTTTGCTTATTACTGAACGGAGAAACTATTACTTAGTTGTTGTCGTGGATTATTTCATCAAGTGGAATTAATGCCATTAAGAAATCAAGCAACTGAAGCAGTTGCGGAAGCCCTTATTAAGAACATGATTTCAAGATTCACAGTGCCATTGGAGTAACATTCCGATCAAGGCAGAAGTTTTTAAATGAAGATTTTGGGCATCAGCAAGAACTACAGCCACAGTGTCATGGCATGTTAGAACGTTTTAACAAAACAATTCTGGATTATCAAAATTCGTCAACGAACACCGAGGTGATTGGGATAAGAAGATTCACTATGTCTACTAGCGTACAGATCGACAGTCAATCACCTAATACACTCCAGTCAAGCTCATGATCGGTCGAAAGCTGCGGCTCCATCTTAAGACAACAAGCTACATTTGCTGGAATGGGTCAGCCATCTTCAGGACAACTTGTGGAGCGTCCATTAGCTGCCAGCGACAGAATGAAGGCCCGAAATGATCTGCGAGCTAACAGTCGTCGCTTCCAGCAAGCCGAATTGGTGTGAATCTTCAGCCCCAGCATAAGAAAAGGAAAAAATCCAAATTGCAGCGACTGGAAAAGACCATACGAAGATATAAAATGCTTGAACGACATTGTATTCCGGAAACGGAAGGCAGAAACAGAAAACTAAAGATTTTGCATGGTAAATTGTGGCCATACCAAGAACGAGTTCTTGAGTCACCGAGGTTGACGAACCATAAGGGGAGAACAGTGTCATAAATATGAAATATCTCAAGTTTTTAGTTTACACTGATGTTCATTTAAGTTATTTATTAGATAATTTATTGTAGTTACGATCTAAGTTAGCATTTGCGAGCAATACCAGCTCATTGTTGCAAAATATAATTGTTACCATTGATCCGCTGGCTGATTGACGGCGTTCTGATTGTTTAAACTTTAAAATATTCAACATTGTTGGAAAAGGGTATATTAGTCCGTATGGACTGGTGAAAAAGGTAATAATTAATCAATAAAAGTGATTGCTACCAATGTTGTTATTGTGTGACGAATTTTAAACTAAATAAGTGTATTATCATTATAAAATCACAATTAAATTTGTAATAAATTGTTGTCAAAAGTGGGATTCTTGGAAATTGAGTGAAAGTTATTTTGAATCCGGACGGCAAAAATAATTTGATTGCAGTGTTTGAAGTGCTAGAATATTGTGTTGGAACTGTTCTAGATACCCACGACAAGAAATATTATCACCAGTTAGATGAGAAAACAGCTGAAAATGTTTATGGAACTAGTAAAAATGCTGACAGCTGAATAGATTGTGGCCATAGCTAAACAGAAAGCATCGGAAGCCATGAAGAAGAAGAACGATTCTGCGGAAAGTATGAAATCAATGGAAAGGAGAATGATTGAATCCACAGAAGATGTGAAAGTGGCAGAACAAATGCAAGCAGTGAAAGAATATCCAGCCAAGCAGAATAAAGTGACAGGAGCCGCAGAAGGTATTTCTGCAGAGTTGAAGAAGATATTGGAGCAGAATGAAAATATGAAATGAAAAATCTGGGAGATAGATAAAGAGCATTAAATCAAGCAAGTTGAACATGTTATGGAAGCGAAAATAGAGTCAGTTGTCATCGAATAACTACAGAGCCTCAGTCTGAATGGTGATGGCGCAGCCCTACGAATGAAAAGTGTTCCGATGTCTGTCCAAGAACGCTTGGATTATGGGAAGCTGACGTCTGAATTGAAGCTGCGTTTCGGAGAAGAACGCATGAAAAAACTGTACACGGACAGCTACGGAACCGTACACAGCTGTAGAGAAGATCTGGCAACGTTTACGTATGCTTCGCAGAGCTATGGATCGCATCGTGAGATTAGCGAATCCGAAGGCAGTGGGAGAAGCGCTTACAAAAGCCTTGGAAATTGAGGCGGTCACGAAGGCGTCAAAATTGGTGAAGAGAATGAGATGGCTGAAACGTGATAACGAGGTAAAAAGGACCACGACTTACACAGGGACTCGCCAACGAGAGCAGTCTTCGCAATTTGCACCAACGACACCTAGAGAGAAGAAGAATGAGATGTTGGAAGTGCGCCAAGAACGGCCATCTTCGAGCAGATTGTCGTGCCAAGCGTACTGTTGATTGTGGCACGAGCATCTCGTCGAAAAACTAAATTTAGGCTCTCTTCGAAAGCAGAAGTTGGCTGGATCTTACATCGAAAGCCCCAAGGTCATCGACTTTCAGGTCTAAGAAGAGAAACTAGTCCAGCTGTAGAAGGGTTCGCGGAGAATGTAACATGTAATATGCTGCTAGATACCGGGAAAAAAAATCATCATTGTGCATCCAGAAGTTTCTGCAAAAATAAGACAAATTCCAAGAGAAAGCGTCCAGAATCAGCGGATTTTATTAAAGACAGCCAATTAGGAAAGTATACTAGTGGTCAGCGCAGAGCTCAAAAAAAATCCTGTAGAATGAAGGCTGGTAACTGCACGGAAGGTGCACCTAATCACGGCCTTTTTTGAATTTTTATCCCAAGAATTTAATTATATACCTTGTTGAATTGTATTAAAAATGTATAAAATCAACGACTAAAATCAATAATTAACAAAAAATAATCAATTTTGTCTCAATTTGTGCATTTAATTATAAATTTTATATTTATTATTGCTAAACTTATTATTTATTTGGTTGGTATTCGTGTCCTAATACTTTGGTGGCGTTGTTGACATAATATATTAATTCATTTGTTCCTCTGTTATTATCGACAGAGCAGTTGTGTTTGCTATGTTTTATTTCCGATTTATCGCGTTAAATCAGTTGATCAGTGATAAAAATGTGTTGATTTCGTGAGATTAATCAATTATCTACCAATTCATACCAAAACAAGTGATCGGGGTTCAGTTTTTAATAGTTAAAAGTTATATCAAAGTTTGGTAAATGAACTTCCACTTGGTTTGTTACATAAATAAATTTTTGTATTTTATTCGATGAAATCATGTATGAGAAGCTTACAAAATGCCGAATAATAATTATTCAAACAATATTTGTGATAGTTTTATGGGTAAGTTATTTTAATATAATTTAAAATTATAATATTAGATTATAATATTTATTCGGGAATTGTCGAGAATCTTCGGATGATATTCGTCGCCTATTGTTATAAATAAACAACCACTAGACGCCATCTTTTTCACTGTTGAAATGAGTTATAAGTTCATGTTATTTGATATTAGAATGTGTTAATTGTAGTAGTTTAGTAATAAAAAGTGTTAAAATCGATAGAATAATCAATTATCTATCGATTGGTACTAAAAAAGTGTACGGGGCTCAGTTTTTAATAGTTTAAAAGTTATAACAAAATTTTGGTGAGTCAAGTTCTGTTTCGTCTTAATATACAAATTGGTTTTTGGAATTTATTAAATAAGAATAGGTATCAGAAGCAAATATAATGTCAAATAATAACAATGTAAGTAATATTTGATAGTTTTTCAATAAAATAATAAAATTCAGAATGTATTTGGAGAAATATTTCAGTGTATGTTTTTACACTATTTCGGAATCTAGCTTTATTCATATGCATCTTGGGATGGGCAAATAAAATAAATATATCGATAAGTATCGTATTCCCGAGCAGTATCGATATTTATCGAGAAACAATTTCGATATTTTTTCCCAAAACTAGTAATTATCACATCGCATTATTAAAGTAAAATTCGGAAAATTGAAATCCCCCCCTCATTACATAATATACACACAAAACACGAAAAAAATGTAGGAAGTAGGCGAATTAATTTTATTGTTGCACAAATATCGTACAGAAAATGTGTAGAATGTAAATATTTGTTTCCGCGTTATTTCTGAATACAGATTTCCTCAAAATTAAAATAACTTATTTTCAGGTGGAATAATCGACCTCAGTGGAGAATAATAATTGAAGGTCAAGGAACCAGATGATAATTACCCAAAGGACCTAAAGGTCAGTGACCAGGGCAGTTCCAGTGAAGGATTGAAAAGTCAAAATTAGGTAGTATATGAATTATTGGAGATAAAAAATGAGATGTATTCAAGGATCTAGATATCAATGACCTACTGATGAAAACACGTAAGTTGATTTTTCAAATCTAAACATTAAATCTTCGAGGTTTGATGAAAGTTATTTAATTATTTCACGAGTTTCGGAGCGGGTTGTACTTAGAACCAATCCTTCAGAATATAAAAAAATATAAACAAATAATGGGATAAATGATGCCAAATGGCAAATTAATTTTTTATTAAGGGTATATTAGTATGTTTAAGCAATTTTTTTAATTCTCGATTGGCTTTCTTTATGCGTTGATATCTGTGATTGTTCCAGCAATTGTTATCGTGTTTATTTAAGATTTCATATTGTTACAAATATGAAATATCTTTGTTTACACTAATTTTTGTGTAAATTTGTTATTTATTTGATAATTTATTTTAATTACGGTCCAAGTTAGCATTCGCAAACAATCTAAAAAATGTTTAATTGTCAGACATTTAAATGCTAGCTTATTGTTGCAAAATATCAGTGTTACTATTGGTTCACTGGCTGATTGACGGCATTCTGGTCAGTTAGAATATTGGACATTGTTGGAAAACGGTTTATAAGTTTGTGTAATCATTCAATAAAAGTGATAGCTTGTGATTTTATTATTGTGCGGTGAATTTGAAGGTTAATAAGTGTACTGTCATTATAAAATCATAATAAAATTTTGGATTTGGACAGCTAAAGGGGGAATTTGGTTGTAGTACTGTGAAATGTTGGAAAATTGTGTTGGAACTGTTTCAAATTCTGACGACAAAAAGCATGACCAGCAGTGAGATGCAAGAACAGCTGATAATGCTGGAAAACTACATACTTTTAAACAGAAGATGTGAAAGTGGCAGTAGCTTAAGAAATGCAAGCAGTGAAAGAATATCCAGCTAAGCAGAAGAAAGTGACAGAAGCCACAGAAGGTATTTCTGCTGAGTTGAAGAAAATATTGGAGCAGAATGAAACTATAGATAGATAGATGAATAATTTACTGGAGGGAAGAATCAAATCGAGCAGTTAGAGAATAATATCGAAGCGAAAATAGACTTAATTGTCACCGAAAAACTACAGAGCCTTCATCTGAACGGAAACGGTGCAGTTCTACAAATGAAAAATGTTTCGATGTTTATCCAAGAACACTCAGATTATGAGAAGTTGACGTCTGAATTGAAGCTCCGCTACGGGGAGGTGCACATAAAAAAACTGCTACATGGACAGCTACGGAACTGTACACAACTGTAGAAGAAGATCGGACAACGTTTGCGAATGCTGTGCAGAGTCTGGCCAGGAAAGCTTTCGTTCATTATCCTGGATCAACACAAGAACATGTGGCAGTAAGACAATTTATTGATGGCATCGGTGACGACGATGGTGAGAGAAGCGCTAACAAAAGCACTGAAAATCTAGGCAGCCACGAAGGCGTCAAGATTGGCCAAGAGAGTGGAATGTGATAATGAGGTGAGTCGCCAACGGAAGCAATCTTTGCGATTTGCACCAACGACACCTAGAGAGAAGTAGAATGAGATGTTGGAAGTGCGACGAGAACAGCCATCTTCGACCGGATTGTCGTGCCAAGCGTACTGTTGATTGTGGCACGAGCACCTTGTCGAAAAACTAAATTTAGCCTCTCTTCGAAAGCAGAAGTTGGCAGGATATCACATCGAAAGCCCCAAGGTCATCGACTTTCAGGTCTAAAAAGAGAAACCAGTCCAGCAATAGAAAGGTTCTTGGAGAATGTACCATGTAATATGCTGCTAAATATCGGGACAAAAGTCACCATTGTGCATCAAGAAGTTTCTGCAAGAATAAGACAAATTCCAGGAGAACGCACTAAGAATCAGCGGATTTTATTAAAGACAGTCGATGAGGAAAGTATACTAGTACTCAGCGCAGAGGAGCTTGGATTCTCGAGCAGAAATCTGAAGAAGAAACATCATTCATTGCCGCAATCGTGCATGTCTGGATATCGAGTTCCTGCGATACTTTGAATATACTAAATTAAAAAGGACTTATTATTTATAAACAACTCAAAAAGTGTACTGTAGAATGAAGGCTGGTAACTGCACGGAAGGTGCCTTTTTTGAATTTTTATTCCAAGAATTTAATTATATACTTTGTTAAATTGTATTAAAAATGTATAAAATCGACGACAAAAATCAATAATCAACAAAAAATAATCAATTTCGTCTCAATTTGTGCATTTAATTATAAATTTTATATTTATTATTACTAGACTTATTATTTATTTGGTTGGTATTCGTGTTCTAATACTTTGGTGGCGTTGTTGACATATCATAATATATTTATTTGCTCCCCTGTTATTATCGATGGAGCGCTTGTGTTCGTTATGTTTTATTTTCGATTTATCACGTTAAACCAGTTGATCAGTGATAAAGATGTGTTGATTTCGTGAGATTAATCAATTATCTATCGATTCATACCAAAACAAATAATCGAGGTTCAGTTTGTAATAGTTAAAAGCTATATCAAAATTTGGTAAATGAACTCCTGTTTGGTTTGTTACATGTATAAATTTTTGGAGTTCAGTCGATGAAAACATGTATGAGAAAACCACAATAAAATTTGTGACAAATTGGTGTAAGAAGTAGGATCCTTGAAAATTGAGTAAAAGTAATTTTGAATCCGGCGGGCAAAAAGAGGAATTTGGTTACAGTGCTGGAAAATTGTGCTGGAACTGTTCTAGATACCCACGACAAAAAGTATGGCTACCAGTGAGATACAGGAGCAGCTGAAAATGCTGAAAAACTACATACTTTTAATCCCAGAACCAGCGGCTTTTACTAAAAAATGAAGACAGGCAATGGAAAAGGATGCCAGTACTCAGCGTAGAGGAGCTTGAACTCAAAATTTGCAATCTGAAAAAGAAATATCAAGTATTATTGCCGCAATCGTGGATGACTGCATTTTGGGTGTTGAGTTCCTGTGAGATCTTGGTTGTCTCAAATTTAAACGGTGATGTCCTGCGAATTGGTAATGGAAAAGAAGTATTTTTTCACTGTCGACAAATAGAAATAGAAGTGGTGGATATCATCCCCGAACTGAGAAGCTTCCTGGGTTTGGTTAGTTATTATCGTTGTTTTGTCAAGAATTCTCATTGATCGTCAAGCCGCTGTTCGCTTGAACGGAAAACAATCTAAATTTTGTGGTTACCGGACATCCACCTGAAGACAACGAGCAACATTTGCCGGAATGCTATCTTCAGGACAACTTGTGAAGCGTCCATTAGCTGCCAGCGACAGAATGAAGGCCCGATATGATCTGCGAGCTAACAGTCCCTGGTTCCAGCATGGCGAATTGGTGTAGTTCAACAACCCCAGCAAAAGAAGAGGAAAATATCCAAACTGCAGAGACTAGGAAAGACCATACGAAGTTATAAAATGCTTGAACGATATTGTATTCCGGAAGGCAAACGGGAAACCGAAGGTTTTACATGGTGAATTGTGGTCATACCAAGAACGAGTTCCTGAGTCGCCGAGGTTGACGAACCATAAGAGGAAAACAATGGCACAAATATGAAATTTCTTAAGTTTTTTGTTTACACTTATGTTCATTTAAGTTATTCATTTGATAATTTATTGTAATTACGATACAAGTTAGCATTTGCGAACAATGCTAGCTCATTGTTGCAGAATATTATTGTTACAATTCATCCGCTGGCTGATTGACGGCGTTCTGATTGGTTAAAATATTCAACGTTGTTGGAAAAGGGTATATAAGTTCACATAGATTAGTGAAAAGGGGAATAATCAATCAATAGAAGTGATTACTAGCGATTTTGTCATTGTGCGACGGATTTTAAAGTAAATAAGTGTATTATCATTATAAAACCACAATTAAATTTGTGATAATTAGTGTCAAAAGTGAGATTCTTGGAAATTGAGTAAAAGTTACTTTGGATCCGGACAGCAAAAAGAGGAATTTGTTGCAGTGTTTGAAGTGCTAGAAAATTGTGTTGGATCTGTTGTAGATACTCACGAAAAGAAGTATGGCCACCAGTGAGATGCAGGAACAGCTGGAAATGTTTATGGAACTAGTAAAAACCACGACAGCTGAACAGAAAGTGGCCATAATGCAACGGAACAGAAAAAAGCTACGAAAGCCATGGAGAAGAACGAATCTGCGGAAGGTATGAAATCAATGGAAAGGAGAATGATAGAATCCACAGAAGATGTGGAAGTGGCAGTAACTGAAGAAATGCAAGCAGTGAAAGAATATCCGCCCAAGCAGAGGAAAGTGACAGAAGCCACAGGTATTTCTGCAGAGTTGAAGAAGATATTGGAGCAGAATGAAACTATGACAGGAATAATCCAAGAGATAGATGAAGAATTTACTGGAGGAAAAAATCAAATCGAGCAGTTAGAGAATGATATGGAAGCGAAAATATACTCAATTGTCACCGAAAAACTACATAGCCTTAATCTGATCGGAAAAGGCGCAGCTCTTCAAATGAAGAGTGTTTCGATGTCTATTCAAGAACGCTTGGATTATGGGAAGCTGACATCTGAATTGAAGCTGCATTAGAAAACTGCTACACGGACAGCTACGGAACCGTAGCCACCTGTTGAAGATCTTACAACGTTTACGTATGCTGTGCATAGTCTGGCCAGAAAAGCTCATGCAAATTGTCGTGGTTGAACACAAGAATATGTTACAGTAAGACAATTTATGGATGGCATCGTGAGATTAGCGAATCCGAAAACAATGAGAGAAGCGCTTACAAAAGCCTTGAAAATTGAGGCGGTCACGAAGGCGTCAAGATTTATGAAGAGAGTGAGATGATGAAACATGATATTGAGGTAAAAAGGACCACGACTTACACAGGGACTCGCCAACGAGAGCAGTCTTCGCAATTTGCACCAACGACACCTACAGAGAAGAAGTATGAGATGTTGAAAGTGCGGCAAGGACGGCCATCTTCGAGCCGATTGTCGTGCCAAGCGTACTGTTGATTGTGGCACGAGCACCTCGTCGAAAAACTAAATTTAGGCTCTCCTCGAAAGCAGAAGTTGGCTGGATCTCACATCGAAAGCCCCAAGGTCATCGACTTTCAGGTCTAAAAAGAGGAACTAGTCCAGCTGTAGATGGGTTCGCGGAGAATGTAACATGTAATATGCTGCTAGATACCGGGATAAAAGTCACCATTGTGCATCCAGAAGTTTCTGCAAAAATAAGACAAATTCCAAGAGAAAGCGTCCAGAATTAGCGGATTTTATCAAAGACAGCCAATTAGGAAAGTATACTAGTAGTCAGCGCAGAACTCAAAAAAAGTCCTGTAGAATGAAGGCTGGTAACTGCACGGAAGGTGCACCTAATCACGGCCTTTTTTGAATTCTTATCTCAAGAATTTAATTATATACCTTGTTAAATTGTATTAAAAATGTATAAAATCAACGACTAAAATTTACAAAAAATAATCAATTTTGTCTCAATTTGTGCATTTAATTATAAATTTTATATTTATTATTGCTAAACTTATTATTTATTCGGTTGGTATTCGTGTCCTAATACTTTGGTGGCGTTGTTGACATAACATATTAATTCATTTGTTCCCCTGTTATTATCGACAGAGCGCTTGTGTTTGCTATGTTTTATTTCCGATTTATCGCGTTAAATCAGTTGATCAGTGATAAAAATGTGTTGATTTCGTGAGATTAATCAATTATCTACCGATTCATACCAAAACAAGTGATCGGGGTTCAGTTTTTAATAGTTAAAAGTTATATCAAAGTTTGGTAAATGAACTTCCACTTGGTTTGTTACATAAATAAATTTTTGTATTTTATTCGATGAAAACATGTATGAGAAGCTTACAAAATGCCGAATAATATTAATTCAAACAATATTTGTGATAGTTTTAAGGGTAAGTTATTTTTATATAATTTAAAATTATAATATTAGATTATAATATTTATTCGGGAATTGTCGAGAATTTTCGGATGATATTCGTCGCCTATTGTTATAAATAAACAACCACTAGACGCCATCTTTTTCACTGTTGATATGAGTTATAAGTTCATGTTATTTGATATTAGAATGTGTTAATTGTAGTAGTTTAGTGATAAAAAGTGTTAAAATCGATAGAATAATCAATTATCTATCGATTGGTACTAAAAAAGTGTACGGGGCTCGGTTTTTAATAGTTTAAAAGTTATAACAAAATTTTGGTGAGTCAAGTTCTGTTTCGTCTTAATATACAAATTGGTTTTTGGAGTTTATTAAATAAGAATAGGTATCAGAAGCAAATATAATGCCAAATAATAACAATATAAGTAATATTTGATAGTTTTTCAATAAAATAATAAAATTCAGAATGTATTTGGAGAAATATTTCTGTGTATGTTTTTACACTATTTCGGGATCTAGTTTTATTCATATGCATCTTGGGAGGGCAAATGAAGAAAATATATATATCGAGAAACAATTTCGATATTTTTGCCTAAAACCAGTAATTATCACATCGCATTATTAAAGTAAAATTCGGAAAATTGAAATCCCACCCTCATTACATAATATACACACAAAAACACGAAAAAAATGTAGGAAATAGGCGAATTAATTTTATTGTTTCACAAATACGGTACAGAAAATGTGTCGAATGTAAATATTTGTTTCCGCGTTATTTCTGGATTCAGACTTCCTGATAATTAAAATAATTTCTTTTCAGGTAGAATAATCGACCTCAGTGGAGAATGATAATTGAAGGTCAAGGAACCAGATGATAATTACTCAAAGGACTTAAAGGTCAGTGACCAGGGCAGTTCCAGTGAAGGATTGAAAAGTCAAAATTAGGCAGTATATGAATTATTGGAGATAAAAATTGAGATGTATTCAAGGATCTAGATATCAATGACCTACTGATGAAAACACGTAAGTTGATTTTTCAAATCTAAACATTAAATTTTCGAGGTTTGATGAAAGTTATTTAATTATTTCATGAGTTTCGGTGCGGGTTGCACTTGGAATCAATCCTTTAGAATATAAAAAAATATAAACAATATTTGGATAAATGATGCCAAATGGCAAATAAATTTTTTATTAAGGGTATATTAGCAAGTTTAAGCAATTTTTTTAATTCTCGATTGGCTTTCTTTATTGGTTGATATCTGTGATTGTTCCATTAATTGTTATCGTGTTTATTTAAGGTTTCATATTGTTACAAATATGAAATATCTTTGTTTACACTAATTTTTGTGTAAATTTGTTATTTATTTGATAATTTATTCTAATTACGGTCCAAGTTAGCATTCGCAAACAATCTAAAAAATGTTTAATTGTCAGACATTTAAATGCTAGCTTATTGTTGCAAAATATCAGTGTTACTATTGGTTCACTGGCTGATTGACGGCATTCTGGTCAGTTAGAATATTGGACATTGTTGGAAAACGGTTTATAAGTTTGTGTAATCATTCAATAAAAGTGATAGCTTGTGATTTTATTATTGTGCGGTGAATTTGAAGGTTAATAAGTGTACTGTCATTATAAAATCACAATAAAATTTGTGACAAATTGGTGTAAGAAGTAGGATCCAGGAAAATTGAATAAAAGTAATTTTGGATTAGGGCAGCTAAAGGGGGAATTTGGTTGTAGTACTGTGAAATGCTGGAAAATTGTGTTGGAACTGTTTCAAATTCTGACGACAAGAAGCATGGCCAGCAGTGAGATGCAAGAACAGCTGAAAAGGCTGAAAAACTACATACTTTTAATCCGAATAGTGATGGCGCACGCCTACAAATGGGAAGTGCCCCGTTGTTCATGTCGAGAGAAATTACTACTAATTACAATAAAAGTGATTGCTACCAATTTTGCTATTGTGCGACGAATTTTGAAGTAAATAAGTGTATTATCATTATAAAAACACAATAAAATTTGTGATAATTAGTGTCAAAGTGGGATTCTTGGGAATTAAGTAAAAGTTATTTTGGATCCGCACGGCAAAAGTGGAATTTGATTGCAGTGTTTGAAGTGCTGGAAAATTGTGTTGAAACTGTTGTAGATACCCACGACAAGAAGTATTACCACCAGTTAGATGCAGGAATAGCTGAAAATGTTTATGGAAAAACGACGACAGCTGAACACAAAGTGGCCATAGCTAGACAGAAAACATCGAAAGTCATGGAGAAGAAGAAATCTGCAGAAGGAATGAAATCAATGGAAAGGAGAATGATTGAATCCACAGAAGATGTGAAAGTGGCAGTAACTGAAGAAATGCAAGCAGTGAAAGAATATTCAGCCAAGCAGAAGAAAGTGACAAGAGCCACAGAAGGTATTTCTGCAGATTTGAAGAAGATATTGGAGCAGAATGAAAATATAAAATGAAAAATCTGGAAGATAGATAAAGAGCATTAAATCAAGCAAGTTGAACATGTTATGGAAGCGAAAATAGAGTCAGTTGACATCGAATAACTACAGAGCCTCAGTCTGAATGGTGATGGAGCAGCCCTACGAATGAAAAGTGTTCCGATGTCTGTCCAAGAACGCTTGGATTATGGGAAGCTGACGTCTGAATTGAAGCTGCGTTTCGGAGAAGAACACATGAAAAACTGTACACGGACAGCTACGAAACCGTACACAGCTGTAGAAGAAGATCTGGCAACGTTTACGTATGCTTCGCAGAGTTATGGATGGTATCGTGATATTAGCGAATCCGAAGGGCTTACAAAAGCCTTGGAAATTGAGGCGGTCACGAAGGTGTCCAAATTGGTGAAGAGAATGAGATGGCTGAAACGTGATAATGAAGTAAAAACAACCACGACTTACACAGGGATTCGCCAACGAGAGCAGTCTCCGCGTTGCACCAACGACACCTAGAGAGAAGAATAATGAGATGTTGGAAGTGCGACAAGAACGGCCATCTTCGACCAGATTGTCGTGCCAAGCGTACTGTTGTTTGTGGCACGAGCACCTCGTCGAAAAACTAAATTGAGCCTCTCTTTGAAAGCAGAAGTTGGCTGGATCTCACATCGAAAGCCCCAAGGTCATCGACTTTCAGGTCTAAAAAGAGAAACTAGTCCAGCTATAGAAGAATTCGTGGAGAATGTACCATGTAAAATGATGCTAGTTACCAGCACGAAAGTCATTATTGTCCATCCAGAAATTTTTGCAAAATAACACAAATTCCGAGAAAACGTGCTCAAAACAAGCGGATTTTATTGAAGACAGCCAATTAGGAAAGTATTCTAGTGCTCAGCGCAGAACTCAAAAAGTGTCCTGTAGGATGAAGGCTGGTAACTGTACGGAAGGTGCACCTAATCACGGCTTTTTTGAATTTTTATTCCAAGAATTTAATTATTTATATACTTTGTTAAATTGTATTAAAAATATATGAAACCAATGACTAAAATCAACAATCAACGAAAAATAATTATTTTCGTCTCAATTTGTGCATTTAACTATAAATTTTAGTCATATTAATATATTTTAAAATTGTAATATTAGATTATAATATTTATTCAGGAATTGTCGAGAATTTTCGGATGATATTCGTCGCCTATTGTTATAAATAAACAACCACTAGACGCCATCCTTTTCACTGTTGATATGAGTTATAAGTTCATGTTACATACACATTATATTCCCTAACAACCCCTGTGAATTGTTGTAATTATTTAGTAAATCAAATTGCATATCCTCCCTCCAATTACCCCCTTTTTATTATATCGGGAAGTGTTCTTTCTGGGGGTAGCTCTTCAGAAAGCAATTCCCGATGAAAATAAATTCATACCACCCCTTTGTAAATTATTGCGCGACTGAAAACTTCCCTACACATACACATTATATTCCCCTACAACCCCTGTAAATTGTTGTAATTATTTATTAAATCAAATTGCATATCCTCCCTCCAATTATCCCCTTTTTATGATATCGGGAAGTGTTCTTTCTGGAGGTAGCCGCTTCAGAAAGCAATTCCCGATGAAAATAAATTAATACCACCCCTTTGTAAATTATTGCGCGACTAAAAACTCCCCTACACATACACATTATATTCCCCAACAACCCCTGTAAATTGTTGTAATTATTTATTAAATCAAATTGCATATCCACCCTCCAATTACCCCCTTTTATGATATCGGGAAGTGTTCTTTCTGGAGGTAGCCGCTTCAGAAAGCAATTCCCGATGAAAATAAATTTATACCATCCCTTTGTAAATTATTGCGCGACTAAATACTCCTCTACACATACACATTATATTCCCCAACAACCCCTGTAAATTGTTGTAATTATTCATTATATCAAATTGCATATCTTCCCTCCAATTACCCCCTTTTTATGATATCAGGAAGTGTTCTTTCTGGAGGTAGCCGCTTCAGAAAGCAATTCCCGATGAAAATAAATTCATACCACCCCTTTGTAAATTATTGCGCGACTAAAAACTCCCCTACACATACACATTATATTCCCCAACAACCCCTGTAAACTGTTGTAATTATTTATTAAATCAAATTGCATATCCTCCCTCCAATTACCCCCTTTTTATGATATCGGGAAGTGTTCTTTCTGGAGGTAGCCTCTTCAGAAAGCAATTCCCGATGAAAATAAATTTATACCACCCCTTTGTAAATTATTGCGCGACTAAATACTCCTCTACACATACACATTATATTCCCCAACAACCCCTGTAAATTGTTGTAATTATTTATTAAATCAAATTGCATATCCTCCCTCCAATTACCCCCTTTTTATTATATCGGGAAGTGTTCTTTCTGGAGGTAGCCTCTTCAGAAAGCAATTCCCGATGAAAATAAATTAATACCACCCCTTTGTAAATTATTGCGCGACTAAAAACTCCCCTACACATACACATTATATTCCCCAACAACCCCTGTAAATTGTTGTAATTATTTATTAAATCAAATTGCATATCCACCCTCCAATTACCCCCTTTTATGATATCGGGAAGTGTTCTTTCTGGAGGTAGCCGCTTCAGAAAGCAATTCCCGATGAAAATAAATTCATACCACCCCTTTGTAAATTATTGCGCGACTAAAAACTCCCCTACACATACACATTATATTCCCCAACAACCCCTGTAAATTGTTGTAATTATTTATTAAATCAAATTGCATATCCACCCTCCAATTACCCCCTTTTATGATATCGGGAAGTGTTCTTTCTGGAGGTAGCCGCTTCAGAAAGCAATTCCCGATGAAAATAAATTTATCCCATCCCTTTGTAAATTATTGCGCGACTAAATACTCCTCTACACATACACATTATATTCCCCAACAACCCCTGTAAATTGTTGTAATTATTTATTATATCAAATTGCATATCCTCCCTCCAATTACCCCCTTTTTATTATATCGGGAAGTGTTCTTTCTGGAGGTAGCCTCTTCAGAAAGCAATTCCCGATGAAAATAAATCTATACCACCCCTTTGTAAATTATTGCGCGACTAAATACTCCTCTACACATACACATTATATTCCCCAACAACCCCTGTAAATTGTTGTAATTATTTATTATATCAAATTGCATATCCTCCCTCCAATTACCCCCTTTTTATTATATCGGGAAGTGTTCTTTCTGGAGGTAGCCTCTTCAGAAAGCAATTCCCGATGAAAATAAATTTATACCACCCCTTTGTAAATTATTGCGCGACTAAATACTCCTCTACACATACACATTATATTCCCCAACAACCCCTGTAAATTGTTGTAATTATTTAGTAAATCAAATTGTATATCCTCCCTCCGATCACTTTTCTTAAATTAACCGCGACCCCGCAGGGGGTGCATAGCTAACTTATGCATCTTGGTGAGTAGCGTCATCACGGACCTGAGCTATTTATCCCCCACTTTGCATCTCCTCCCTACATTTATTTTGTTTTAATTATACCGGGAAGTTTTCTTTCTGGGGGTAGCGTTTTTCGCTCTTCAGAAAGCAATTCCCAATGAAAATAAATTCATACCACCCCTTTGTAAATTATTGTGCGACTGAAAACTACTCTACACATACACATTATATTCCCCAACAACCCCTGTAAATTGTTGTAATTATTTATTAAATCAAATTGCATATCCTCCCTCCAATAACCCCTTTTTTATTATATCGGGAAGTGTTCTTTCTGGAGGTAGCCTCTTCAGAAAGCAATTCCCGATGAAAATAAATTTATACCACCCCTTTGTAAATTATTGCGCGACTAAATACTCCTCTACACATACACATTATATTCCCCAACAACCCCTGTAAATTGTTGTAATTATTTATTATATCAAATTGCATATCCTCCCTCCAATTACCCCCTTTTTATTATATCGGGAAGTGTTCTTTCTGGAGGTAGCCTCTTCAGAAAGCAATTCCCGATGAAAATAAATTTATACCACCCCTTTGTAAATTATTGCGCGACTAAATACTCCTCTACACATACACATTATATTCCCCAACAACCCCTGTAAATTGTTGTAATTATTTATTAAATCAAATTGCATATCCTCCCTCCAATTACCCCCTTTTTATTATATCGGGAAGTGTTCTTTCTGGAGGTAGCCTCTTCAGAAAGCAATTCCCGATGAAAATAAATTTATACCACCCCTTTGTAAATTATTGCGCGACTAAATACTCCTCTACACATACACATTATATTCCCCAACAACCCCTGTAAATTGTTGTAATTATTTAGTAAATCAAATTGTATATCCTCCCTCCGATCACTTTTCTTAAATTAACCGCGACCCCGCAGGGGGTGCATAGCTAACTTATGCATCTTGGTGAGTAGCGTCATCACGGACCTGAGCTATTTATCCCCCACTTTGCATCTCCTCCCTACATTTATTTTGTTTTAATTATACCGGGAAGTTTTCTTTCTGGGGGTAGCGTTTTTCGCTCTTCAGAAAGCAATTCCCAATGAAAATAAATTCATACCACCCCTTTGTAAATTATTGTGCGACTGAAAACTACTCTACACATACACATTATATTCCCCAACAACCCCTGTAAATTGTTGTAATTATTTATTAAATCAAATTGCATATCCTCCCTCCAATAACCCCTTTTTTATTATATCGGGAAGTGTTCTTTCTGGAGGTAGCCTCTTCAGAAAGCAATTCCCGATGAAAATAAATTTATACCACCCCTTTGTAAATTATTGCGCGACTAAATACTCCTCTACACATACACATTATATTCCCCAACAACCCCTGTAAATTGTTGTAATTATTTATTATATCAAATTGCATATCCTCCCTCCAATTACCCCCTTTTTATTATATCGGGAAGTGTTCTTTCTGGAGGTAGCCTCTTCAGAAAGCAATTCCCGATTAAAATAAATTTATACCACCCCTTTGTAAATTATTGCGCGACTAAATACTCCTCTACACATACACATTATATTCCCCAACAACCCCTGTAAATTGTTGTAATTATTTATTATATCAAATTGCATATCCTCCCTCCAATTACCCCCTTTTTATTATATCGGGAAGTGTTCTTTCTGGAGGTAGCCTCTTCAGAAAGCAATTCCCGATGAAAATAAATTTATACCACCCCTTTGTAAATTATTGCGCGACTAAATACTCCTCTACACATACACATTATATTCCCCAACAACCCCTGTAAATTGTTGTAATTATTTATTATATCAAATTGCATATCCTCCCTCCAATTACCCCCTTTTTATTATATCGGGAAGTGTTCTTTCTGGAGGTAGCCTCTTCAGAAAGCAATTCCCGATGAAAATAAATTTATACCACCCCTTTGTAAATTATTGCGCGACTAAATACTCCTCTACACATACACATTATATTCCCCAACAACCCCTGTAAATTGTTGTAATTATTTATTATATCAAATTGCATATCCTCCCTCCAATTACCCCCTTTTTATTATATCGGGAAGTGTTCTTTCTGGAGGTAGCCTCTTCAGAAAGCAATTCCCGATGAAAATAAATTTATACCACCCCTTTGTAAATTATTGCGCGACTAAATACTCCTCTACACATACACATTATATTCCCCAACAACCCCTGTAAATTGTTGTAATTATTTATTATATCAAATTGCATATCCTCCCTCCAATTACCCCCTTTTTATTATATCGGGAAGTGTTCTTTCTGGAGGTAGCCTCTTCAGAAAGCAATTCCCGATGAAAATAAATTTATACCACCCCTTTGTAAATTATTGCGCGACTAAATACTCCTCTACACATACACATTATATTCCCCAACAACCCTTGTAAATTGTTGTAATTATTTATTATATCAAATTGCATATCCTCCCTCCAATTACCCCCTTTTTATTATATCGGGAAGTGTTCTTTCTGGAGGTAGCCTCTTCAGAAAGCAATTCCCGATGAAAATAAATTTATACCACCCCTTTGTAAATTATTGCGCGACTAAATACTCCTCTACACATACACATTATATTCCCCAACAACCCCTGTAAATTGTTGTAATTATTTATTATATCAAATTGCATATCCTCCCTCCAATTACCCCCTTTTTATTATATCGGGAAGTGTTCTTTCTGGAGGTAGCCTCTTCAGAAAGCAATTCCCGATGAAAATAAATTTATACCACCCCTTTGTAAATTATTGCGCGACTAAATACTCCTCTACACATACACATTATATTCCCCAACAACCCCTGTAAATTGTTGTAATTATTTATTATATCAAATTGCATATCCTCCCTCCAATTACCCCCTTTTTATGATATCGGGAAGTGTTCTTTCTGGAGGTAGCCTCTTCAGAAAGCAATTCCCGATGAAAATAAATTTATACCACCCCTTTGTAAATTATTGCGCGACTAAATACTCCTCTACACATACACATTATATTCCCCAACAACCCCTGTAAATTGTTGTAATTATTTATTATATCAAATTGCATATCCTCCCTCCAATTACCCCCTTTTTATGATATCGGGAAGTGTTCTTTCTGGAGGTAGCCTCTTCAGAAAGCAATTCCCGATGAAAATAAATTTATACCACCCCTTTGTAAATTATTGCGCGACTAAATACTCCTCTACACATACACATTATATTCCCCAACAACCCCTGTAAATTGTTGTAATTATTTATTATATCAAATTGCATATCCTCCCTCCAATTACCCCCTTTTTATTATATCGGGAAGTGTTCTTTCTGGAGGTAGCCTCTTCAGAAAGCAATTCCCGATGAAAATAAATTTATACCACCCCTTTGTAAATTATTGCGCGACTAAATACTCCTCTACACATACACATTATATTCCCCAACAACCCTTGTAAATTGTTGTAATTATTTATTATATCAAATTGCATATCCTCCCTCCAATTACCCCCTTTTTATTATATCGGGAAGTGTTCTTTCTGGAGGTAGCCTCTTCAGAAAGCAATTCCCGATGAAAATAAATTTATACCACCCCTTTGTAAATTATTGCGCGACTAAATACTCCTCTACACATACACATTATATTCCCCAACAACCCCTGTAAATTGTTGTAATTATTTATTATATCAAATTGCATATCCTCCCTCCAATTACCCCCTTTTTATGATATCGGGAAGTGTTCTTTCTGGAGGTAGCCTCTTCAGAAAGCAATTCCCGATGAAAATAAATTTATACCACCCCTTTGTAAATTATTGCGCGACTAAATACTCCTCTACACATACACATTATATTCCCCAACAACCCCTGTAAATTGTTGTAATTATTTATTATATCAAATTGCATATCCTCCCTCCAATTACCCCCTTTTTATTATATCGGGAAGTGTTCTTTCTGGAGGTAGCCTCTTCAGAAAGCAATTCCCGATGAAAATAAATTTATACCACCCCTTTGTAAATTATTGCGCGACTAAATACTCCTCTACACATACACATTATATTCCCCAACAACCCCTGTAAATTGTTGTAATTATTTAGTAAATCAAATTGTATATCCTCCCTCCGATCACTTTTCTTAAATAAACCGCGACCCCGCAGGGGGTGCATAGCTAACTTATGCATCTTGGTGAGTAGCGTCACCACGGACCTGAGCTATTTATCCCCCACTTTGCATCTCCTCCCTACATTTATTTTGTTTTAATTATACCGGGAAGTTTTCTTTCTGGGGGTAGCGTTTTTCGCTCTTCAGAAAGCAATTCCCAATGAAAATAAATTCATACCACCCCTTTGTAAATTATTGTGCGACTAAAAACTACTCTACACATACACATTATATTCCCCAACAACCCCTGTAAATTGTTGTAATTATTTATTAAATCAAATTGCATATCCTCCCTCCAATTACCCCCTTTTTATTATATCGGGAAGTGTTCTTTCTGGAGGTAGCCTCTTCAGAAAGCAATTCCCGATGAAAATAAATTTATACCACCCCTTTGTAAATTATTGCGCGACTAAATACTCCTCTACACATACACATTATATTCCCCAACAACCCCTGTAAATTGTTGTAATTATTTATTATATCAAATTGCATATCCTCCCTCCAATTACCCCCTTTTTATTATATCGGGAAGTGTTCTTTCTGGAGGTAGCCTCTTCAGAAAGCAATTCCCGATGAAAATAAATTTATACCACCCCTTTGTAAATTATTGCGCGACTAAATACTCCTCTACACATACACATTATATTCCCCAACAACCCCTGTAAATTGTTGTAATTATTTATTATATCAAATTGCATATCCTCCCTCCAATTACCCCCTTTTTATTATATCGGGAAGTGTTCTTTCTGGAGGTAGCCTCTTCAGAAAGCAATTCCCGATGAAAATAAATTTATACCACCCCTTTGTAAATTATTGCGCGACTAAATACTCCTCTACACATACACATTATATTCCCCAACAACCCCTGTAAATTGTTGTAATTATTTATTATATCAAATTGCATATCCTCCCTCCAATTACCCCCTTTTTATGATATCGGGAAGTGTTCTTTCTGGAGGTAGCCTCTTCAGAAAGCAATTCCCGATGAAAATAAATTTATACCACCCCTTTGTAAATTATTGCGCGACTAAATACTCCTCTACACATACACATTATATTCCCCAACAACCCCTGTAAATTGTTGTAATTATTTATTATATCAAATTGCATATCCTCCCTCCAATTACCCCCTTTTTATGATATCGGGAAGTGTTCTTTCTGGAGGTAGCCTCTTCAGAAAGCAATTCCCGATGAAAATAAATTTATACCACCCCTTTGTAAATTATTGCGCGACTAAATACTCCTCTACACATACACATTATATTCCCCAACAACCCTTGTAAATTGTTGTAATTATTTATTATATCAAATTGCATATCCTCCCTCCAATTACCCCCTTTTTATTATATCGGGAAGTGTTCTTTCTGGAGGTAGCCTCTTCAGAAAGCAATTCCCGATGAAAATAAATTTATACCACCCCTTTGTAAATTATTGCGCGACTAAATACTCCTCTACACATACACATTATATTCCCCAACAACCCCTGTAAATTGTTGTAATTATTTATTATATCAAATTGCATATCCTCCCTCCAATTACCCCCTTTTTATGATATCGGGAAGTGTTCTTTCTGGAGGTAGCCTCTTCAGAAAGCAATTCCCGATGAAAATAAATTTATACCACCCCTTTGTAAATTATTGCGCGACTAAATACTCCTCTACACATACACATTATATTCCCCAACAACCCCTGTAAATTGTTGTAATTATTTATTATATCAAATTGCATATCCTCCCTCCAATTACCCCCTTTTTATTATATCGGGAAGTGTTCTTTCTGGAGGTAGCCTCTTCAGAAAGCAATTCCCGATGAAAATAAATTTATACCACCCCTTTGTAAATTATTGCGCGACTAAATACTCCTCTACACATACACATTATATTCCCCAACAACCCCTGTAAATTGTTGTAATTATTTAGTAAATCAAATTGTATATCCTCCCTCCGATCACTTTTCTTAAATAAACCGCGACCCCGCAGGGGGTACATAGCTAACTTATGCATCTTGGTGAGTAGCGTCACCACGGACCTGAGCTATTTATCCCCCACTTTGCATCTCCTCCCTACATTTATTTTGTTTTAATTATACCGGGAAGTTTTCTTTCTGGGGGTAGCGTTTTTCGCTCTTCAGAAAGCAATTCCCAATGAAAATAAATTCATACCACCCCTTTGTAAATTATTGTGCGACTAAAAACTACTCTACACATACACATTATATTCCCCAACAACCCCTGTAAATTGTTGTAATTATTTATTAAATCAAATTGCATATCCTCCCTCCAATTACCCCCTTTTTATTATATCGGGAAGTGTTCTTTCTGGAGGTAGCCTCTTCAGAAAGCAATTCCCGATGAAAATAAATTTATACCACCCCTTTGTAAATTATTGCGCGACTAAATACTCCTCTACACATACACATTATATTCCCCAACAACCCCTGTAAATTGTTGTAATTATTTATTATATCAAATTGCATATCCTCCCTCCAATTACCCCCTTTTTATTATATCGGGAAGTGTTCTTTCTGGAGGTAGCCTCTTCAGAAAGCAATTCCCGATGAAAATAAATTTATACCACCCCTTTGTAAATTATTGCGCGACTAAATACTCCTCTACACATACACATTATATTCCCCAACAACCCTTGTAAATTGTTGTAATTATTTATTATATCAAATTGCATATCCTCCCTCCAATTACCCCCTTTTTATTATATCGGGAAGTGTTCTTTCTGGAGGTAGCCTCTTCAGAAAGCAATTCCCGATGAAAATAAATTTATACCACCCCTTTGTAAATTATTGCGCGACTAAATACTCCTCTACACATACACATTATATTCCCCAACAACCCCTGTAAATTGTTGTAATTATTTAGTAAATCAAATTGTATATCCTCCCTCCGATCACTTTTCTTAAATAAACCGCGACCCCGCAGGGGGTGCATAGCTAACTTATGCATCTTGGTGAGTAGCGTCACCACGGACCTGAGCTATTTATCCCCCACTTTGCATCTCCTCCCTACATTTATTTTGTTTTAATTATACCGGGAAGTTTTCTTTCTGGGGGTAGCGTTTTTCGCTCTTCAGAAAGCAATTCCCAATGAAAATAAATTCATACCACCCCTTTGTAAATTATTGTGCGACTAAAAACTACTCTACACATACACATTATATTCCCCAACAACCCCTGTAAATTGTTGTAATTATTTATTAAATCAAATTGCATATCCTCCCTCCAATTACCCCCTTTTTATTATATCGGGAAGTGTTCTTTCTGGAGGTAGCCTCTTCAGAAAGCAATTCCCGATGAAAATAAATTTATACCACCCCTTTGTAAATTATTGCGCGACTAAATACTCCTCTACACATACACATTATATTCCCCAACAACCCCTGTAAATTGTTGTAATTATTTAGTAAATCAAATTGTATATCCTCCCTCCGATCACTTTTCTTAAATTAACCGCGACCCCGCAGGGGGTGCATAGCTAACTTATGCATCTTGGTGAGTAGCGTCATCACGGACCTGAGCTATTTATCCCCCACTTTGCATCTCCTCCCTACATTTATTTTGTTTTAATTATACCGGGAAGTTTTCTTTCTGGGGGTAGCGTTTTTCGCTCTTCAGAAAGCAATTCCCAATGAAAATAAATTCATACCACCCCTTTGTAAATTATTGTGCGACTAAAAACTACTCCACACATACACATTATATTCCCCAACAACCCCTGTAAATTGTTGTAATTATTTATTAAATCAAATTGCATATCCTCCCTCCAATTACCCCCTTTTTATTATATCGGGAAGTGTTCTTTCTGGAGGTAGCCTCTTCAGAAAGCAATTCCCGATGAAAATAAATTTATACCACCCCTTTGTAAATTATTGCGCGACTAAATACTCCTCTACACATACACATTATATTCCCCAACAACCCCTGTAAATTGTTGTAATTATTTAGTAAATCAAATTGTATATCCTCCCTCCGATCACTTTTCTTAAATAAACCGCGACCCCGCAGGGGGTGCATAGCTAACTTATGCATCTTGGTGAGTAGCGTCACCACGGACCTGAGCTATTTATCCCCCACTTTGCATCTCCTCCCTACATTTATTTTGTTTTAATTATACCGGGAAGTTTTCTTTCTGGGGGTAGCGTTTTTCGCTCTTCAGAAAGCAATTCCCAATGAAAATAAATTCATACCACCCCTTTGTAAATTATTGTGCGACTAAAAACTACTCTACACATACACATTATATTCCCCAACAACCCCTGTAAATTGTTGTAATTATTTATTAAATCAAATTGCATATCCTCCCTCCAATTACCCCCTTTTTATTATATCGGGAAGTGTTCTTTCTGGAGGTAGCCTCTTCAGAAAGCAATTCCCGATGAAAATAAATTTATACCACCCCTTTGTAAATTATTGCGCGACTAAATACTCCTCTACACATACACATTATATTCCCCAACAACCCCTGTAAATTGTTGTAATTATTTAGTAAATCAAATTGTATATCCTCCCTCCGATCACTTTTCTTAAATTAACCGCGACCCCGCAGGGGGTGCATAGCTAACTTATGCATCTTGGTGAGTAGCGTCATCACGGACCTGAGCTATTTATCCCCCACTTTGCATCTCCTCCCTACATTTATTTTGTTTTAATTATACCGGGAAGTTTTCTTTCTGGGGGTAGCGTTTTTCGCTCTTCAGAAAGCAATTCCCAATGAAAATAAATTCATACCACCCCTTTGTAAATTATTGTGCGACTAAAAACTACTCTACACATACACATTATATTCCCCAACAACCCCTGTAAATTGTTGTAATTATTTATTAAATCAAATTGCATATCCTCCCTCCAATTACCCCCTTTTTATTATATCGGGAAGTGTTCTTTCTGGAGGTAGCCTCTTCAGAAAGCAATTCCCGATGAAAATAAATTTATACCACCCCTTTGTAAATTATTGCGCGACTAAATACTCCTCTACACATACACATTATATTCCCCAACAACCCCTGTAAATTGTTGTAATTATTTAGTAAATCAAATTGTATATCCTCCCTCCGATCACTTTTCTTAAATTAACCGCGACCCCGCAGGGGGTGCATAGCTAACTTATGCATCTTGGTGAGTAGCGTCACCACGGACCTGAGCTATTTATCCCCCACTTTGCATCTCCTCCCTACATTTATTTTGTTTTAATTATACCGGGAAGTTTTCTTTCTGGGGGTAGCGTTTTTCGCTCTTCAGAAAGCAATTCCCAATGAAAATAAATTCATACCACCCCTTTGTAAATTATTGTGCGACTAAAAACTACTCTACACATACACATTATATTCCCCAACAACCCCTGTAAATTGTTGTAATTATTTATTAAATCAAATTGCATATCCTCCCTCCAATTACCCCCTTTTTATTATATCGGGAAGTGTTCTTTCTGGAGGTAGCCTCTTCAGAAAGCAATTCCCGATGAAAATAAATTTATACCACCCCTTTGTAAATTATTGCGCGACTAAATACTCCTCTACACATACACATTATATTCCCCAACAACCCCTGTAAATTGTTGTAATTATTTATTATATCAAATTGCATATCCTCCCTCCAATTACCCCCTTTTTATTATATCGGGAAGTGTTCTTTCTGGAGGTAGCCTCTTCAGAAAGCAATTCCCGATGAAAATAAATTTATACCACCCCTTTGTAAATTATTGCGCGACTAAATACTCCTCTACACATACACATTATATTCCCCAACAACCCCTGTAAATTGTTGTAATTATTTATTAAATCAAATTGCATATCCTCCCTCCAATTACCCCCTTTTTATTATATCGGGAAGTGTTCTTTCTGGAGGTAGCCTCTTCAGAAAGCAATTCCCGATGAAAATAAATTTATACCACCCCTTTGTAAATTATTGCGCGACTAAATACTCCTCTACACATACACATTATATTCCCCAACAACCCCTGTAAATTGTTGTAATTATTTAGTAAATCAAATTGTATATCCTCCCTCCGATCACTTTTCTTAAATAAACCGCGACCCCGCAGGGGGTGCATAGCTAACTTATGCATCTTGGTGAGTAGCGTCACCACGGACCTGAGCTATTTATCCCCCACTTTGCATCTCCTCCCTACATTTATTTTGTTTTAATTATACCGGGAAGTTTTCTTTCTGGGGGTAGCGTTTTTCGCTCTTCAGAAAGCAATTCCCAATGAAAATAAATTCATACCACCCCTTTGTAAATTATTGTGCGACTAAAAACTACTCTACACATACACATTATATTCCCCAACAACCCCTGTAAATTGTTGTAATTATTTATTAAATCAAATTGCATATCCTCCCTCCAATTACCCCCTTTTTATTATATCGGGAAGTGTTCTTTCTGGAGGTAGCCTCTTCAGAAAGCAATTCCCGATGAAAATAAATTTATACCACCCCTTTGTAAATTATTGCGCGACTAAATACTCCTCTACACATACACATTATATTCCCCAACAACCCCTGTAAATTGTTGTAATTATTTAGTAAATCAAATTGTATATCCTCCCTCCGATCACTTTTCTTAAATAAACCGCGACCCCGCAGGGGGTGCATAGCTAACTTATGCATCTTGGTGAGTAGCGTCACCACGGACCTGAGCTATTTATCCCCCACTTTGCATCTCCTCCCTACATTTATTTTGTTTTAATTATACCGGGAAGTTTTCTTTCTGGGGGTAGCGTTTTTCGCTCTTCAGAAAGCAATTCCCAATGAAAATAAATTCATACCACCCCTTTGTAAATTATTGTGCGACTAAAAACTACTCTACACATACACATTATATTCCCCAACAACCCCTGTAAATTGTTGTAATTATTTATTAAATCAAATTGCATATCCTCCCTCCAATTACCCCCTTTTTATTATATCGGGAAGTGTTCTTTCTGGAGGTAGCCTCTTCAGAAAGCAATTCCCGATGAAAATAAATTTATACCACCCCTTTGTAAATTATTGCGCGACTAAATACTCCTCTACACATACACATTATATTCCCCAACAACCCCTGTAAATTGTTGTAATTATTTAGTAAATCAAATTGTATATCCTCCCTCCGATCACTTTTCTTAAATTAACCGCGACCCCGCAGGGGGTGCATAGCTAACTTATGCATCTTGGTGAGTAGCGTCACCACGGACCTGAGCTATTTATCCCCCACTTTGCATCTCCTCCCTACATTTATTTTGTTTTAATTATACCGGGAAGTTTTCTTTCTGGGGGTAGCGTTTTTCGCTCTTCAGAAAGCAATTCCCAATGAAAATAAATTCATACCACCCCTTTGTAAATTATTGTGCGACTAAAAACTACTCTACACATACACATTATATTCCCCAACAACCCCTGTAAATTGTTGTAATTATTTATTAAATCAAATTGCATATCCTCCCTCCAATTACCCCCTTTTTATTATATCGGGAAGTGTTCTTTCTGGAGGTAGCCTCTTCAGAAAGCAATTCCCGATGAAAATAAATTTATACCACCCCTTTGTAAATTATTGCGCGACTAAATACTCCTCTACACATACACATTATATTCCCCAACAACCCCTGTAAATTGTTGTAATTATTTATTATATCAAATTGCATATCCTCCCTCCAATTACCCCCTTTTTATGATATCGGGAAGTGTTCTTTCTGGAGGTAGCCTCTTCAGAAAGCAATTCCCGATGAAAATAAATTTATACCACCCCTTTGTAAATTATTGCGCGACTAAATACTCCTCTACACATACACATTATATTCCCCAACAACCCCTGTAAATTGTTGTAATTATTTATTATATCAAATTGCATATCCTCCCTCCAATTACCCCCTTTTTATTATATCGGGAAGTGTTCTTTCTGGAGGTAGCCTCTTCAGAAAGCAATTCCCGATGAAAATAAATTTATACCACCCCTTTGTAAATTATTGCGCGACTAAATACTCCTCTACACATACACATTATATTCCCCAACAACCCCTGTAAATTGTTGTAATTATTTAGTAAATCAAATTGTATATCCTCCCTCCGATCACTTTTCTTAAATAAACCGCGACCCCGCAGGGGGTGCATAGCTAACTTATGCATCTTGGTGAGTAGCGTCACCACGGACCTGAGCTATTTATCCCCCACTTTGCATCTCCTCCCTACATTTATTTTGTTTTAATTATACCGGGAAGTTTTCTTTCTGGGGGTAGCGTTTTTCGCTCTTCAGAAAGCAATTCCCAATGAAAATAAATTCATACCACCCCTTTGTAAATTATTGTGCGACTAAAAACTACTCTACACATACACATTATATTCCCCAACAACCCCTGTAAATTGTTGTAATTATTTATTAAATCAAATTGCATATCCTCCCTCCAATTACCCCCTTTTTATTATATCGGGAAGTGTTCTTTCTGGAGGTAGCCTCTTCAGAAAGCAATTCCCGATGAAAATAAATTTATACCACCCCTTTGTAAATTATTGCGCGACTAAATACTCCTCTACACATACACATTATATTCCCCAACAACCCCTGTAAATTGTTGTAATTATTTATTATATCAAATTGCATATCCTCCCTCCAATTACCCCCTTTTTATTATATCGGGAAGTGTTCTTTCTGGAGGTAGCCTCTTCAGAAAGCAATTCCCGATGAAAATAAATTTATACCACCCCTTTGTAAATTATTGCGCGACTAAATACTCCTCTACACATACACATTATATTCCCCAACAACCCCTGTAAATTGTTGTAATTATTTATTATATCAAATTGCATATCCTCCCTCCAATTACCCCCTTTTTATTATATCGGGAAGTGTTCTTTCTGGAGGTAGCCTCTTCAGAAAGCAATTCCCGATGAAAATAAATTTATACCACCCCTTTGTAAATTATTGCGCGACTAAATACTCCTCTACACATACACATTATATTCCCCAACAACCCCTGTAAATTGTTGTAATTATTTAGTAAATCAAATTGTATATCCTCCCTCCGATCACTTTTCTTAAATAAACCGCGACCCCGCAGGGGGTACATAGCTAACTTATGCATCTTGGTGAGTAGCGTCACCACGGACCTGAGCTATTTATCCCCCACTTTGCATCTCCTCCCTACATTTATTTTGTTTTAATTATACCGGGAAGTTTTCTTTCTGGGGGTAGCGTTTTTCGCTCTTCAGAAAGCAATTCCCAATGAAAATAAATTCATACCACCCCTTTGTAAATTATTGTGCGACTAAAAACTACTCTACACATACACATTATATTCCCCAACAACCCCTGTAAATTGTTGTAATTATTTATTAAATCAAATTGCATATCCTCCCTCCAATTACCCCCTTTTTATTATATCGGGAAGTGTTCTTTCTGGAGGTAGCCTCTTCAGAAAGCAATTCCCGATGAAAATAAATTTATACCACCCCTTTGTAAATTATTGCGCGACTAAATACTCCTCTACACATACACATTATATTCCCCAACAACCCCTGTAAATTGTTGTAATTATTTATTATATCAAATTGCATATCCTCCCTCCAATTACCCCCTTTTTATTATATCGGGAAGTGTTCTTTCTGGAGGTAGCCTCTTCAGAAAGCAATTCCCGATGAAAATAAATTTATACCACCCCTTTGTAAATTATTGCGCGACTAAATACTCCTCTACACATACACATTATATTCCCCAACAACCCCTGTAAATTGTTGTAATTATTTATTATATCAAATTGCATATCCTCCCTCCAATTACCCCCTTTTTATTATATCGGGAAGTGTTCTTTCTGGAGGTAGCCTCTTCAGAAAGCAATTCCCGATGAAAATAAATTTATACCACCCCTTTGTAAATTATTGCGCGACTAAATACTCCTCTACACATACACATTATATTCCCCAACAACCTCTGTAAATTGTTGTAATTATTTAGTAAATCAAATTGTATATCCTCCCTCCGATCACTTTTCTTAAATAAACCGCGACCCCGCAGGGGGTGCATAGCTAACTTATGCATCTTGGTGAGTAGCGTCACCACGGACCTGAGCTATTTATCCCCCACTTTGCATCTCCTCCCTACATTTATTTTGTTTTAATTATACCGGGAAGTTTTCTTTCTGGGGGTAGCGTTTTTCGCTCTTCAGAAAGCAATTCCCAATGAAAATAAATTCATACCACCCCTTTGTAAATTATTGTGCGACTAAAAACTACTCTACACATACACATTATATTCCCCAACAACCCCTGTAAATTGTTGTAATTATTTATTAAATCAAATTGCATATCCTCCCTCCAATTACCCCCTTTTTATTATATCGGGAAGTGTTCTTTCTGGAGGTAGCCTCTTCAGAAAGCAATTCCCGATGAAAATAAATTTATACCACCCCTTTGTAAATTATTGCGCGACTAAATACTCCTCTACACATACACATTATATTCCCCAACAACCCCTGTAAATTGTTGTAATTATTTAGTAAATCAAATTGTATATCCTCCCTCCGATCACTTTTCTTAAATTAACCGCGACCCCGCAGGGGGTGCATAGCTAACTTATGCATCTTGGTGAGTAGCGTCATCACGGACCTGAGCTATTTATCCCCCACTTTGCATCTCCTCCCTACATTTATTTTGTTTTAATTATACCGGGAAGTTTTCTTTCTGGGGGTAGCGTTTTTCGCTCTTCAGAAAGCAATTCCCAATGAAAATAAATTCATACCACCCCTTTGTAAATTATTGTGCGACTAAAAACTACTCCACACATACACATTATATTCCCCAACAACCCCTGTAAATTGTTGTAATTATTTATTAAATCAAATTACATATCCTCCCTCCAATTACCCCCTTTTTATTATATCGGGAAGTGTTCTTTCTGGAGGTAGCCTCTTCAGAAAGCAATTCCCGATGAAAATAAATTTATACCACCCCTTTGTAAATTATTGCGCGACTAAATACTCCTCTACACATACACATTATATTCCCCAACAACCCCTGTAAATTGTTGTAATTATTTAGTAAATCAAATTGTATATCCTCCCTCCGATCACTTTTCTTAAATAAACCGCGACCCCGCAGGGGGTGCATAGCTAACTTATGCATCTTGGTGAGTAGCGTCACCACGGACCTGAGCTATTTATCCCCCACTTTGCATCTCCTCCCTACATTTATTTTGTTTTAATTATACCGGGAAGTTTTCTTTCTGGGGGTAGCGTTTTTCGCTCTTCAGAAAGCAATTCCCAATGAAAATAAATTCATACCACCCCTTTGTAAATTATTGTGCGACTAAAAACTACTCTACACATACACATTATATTCCCCAACAACCCCTGTAAATTGTTGTAATTATTTATTAAATCAAATTGCATATCCTCCCTCCAATTACCCCCTTTTTATTATATCGGGAAGTGTTCTTTCTGGAGGTAGCCTCTTCAGAAAGCAATTCCCGATGAAAATAAATTTATACCACCCCTTTGTAAATTATTGCGCGACTAAATACTCCTCTACACATACACATTATATTCCCCAACAACCCCTGTAAATTGTTGTAATTATTTAGTAAATCAAATTGTATATCCTCCCTCCGATCACTTTTCTTAAATTAACCGCGACCCCGCAGGGGGTGCATAGCTAACTTATGCATCTTGGTGAGTAGCGTCATCACGGACCTGAGCTATTTATCCCCCACTTTGCATCTCCTCCCTACATTTATTTTGTTTTAATTATACCGGGAAGTTTTCTTTCTGGGGGTAGCGTTTTTCGCTCTTCAGAAAGCAATTCCCAATGAAAATAAATTCATACCACCCCTTTGTAAATTATTGTGCGACTAAAAACTACTCTACACATACACATTATATTCCCCAACAACCCCTGTAAATTGTTGTAATTATTTATTAAATCAAATTGCATATCCTCCCTCCAATTACCCCCTTTTTATTATATCGGGAAGTGTTCTTTCTGGAGGTAGCCTCTTCAGAAAGCAATTCCCGATGAAAATAAATTTATACCACCCCTTTGTAAATTATTGCGCGACTAAATACTCCTCTACACATACACATTATATTCCCCAACAACCCCTGTAAATTGTTGTAATTATTTAGTAAATCAAATTGTATATCCTCCCTCCGATCACTTTTCTTAAATTAACCGCGACCCCGCAGGGGGTGCATAGCTAACTTATGCATCTTGGTGAGTAGCGTCACCACGGACCTGAGCTATTTATCCCCCACTTTGCATCTCCTCCCTACATTTATTTTGTTTTAATTATACCGGGAAGTTTTCTTTCTGGGGGTAGCGTTTTTCGCTCTTCAGAAAGCAATTCCCAATGAAAATAAATTCATACCACCCCTTTGTAAATTATTGTGCGACTAAAAACTACTCTACACATACACATTATATTCCCCAACAACCCCTGTAAATTGTTGTAATTATTTATTAAATCAAATTGCATATCCTCCCTCCAATTACCCCCTTTTTATTATATCGGGAAGTGTTCTTTCTGGAGGTAGCCTCTTCAGAAAGCAATTCCCGATGAAAATAAATTTATACCACCCCTTTGTAAATTATTGCGCGACTAAATACTCCTCTACACATACACATTATATTCCCCAACAACCCCTGTAAATTGTTGTAATTATTTATTATATCAAATTGCATATCCTCCCTCCAATTACCCCCTTTTTATGATATCGGGAAGTGTTCTTTCTGGAGGTAGCCTCTTCAGAAAGCAATTCCCGATGAAAATAAATTTATACCACCCCTTTGTAAATTATTGCGCGACTAAATACTCCTCTACACATACACATTATATTCCCCAACAACCCCTGTAAATTGTTGTAATTATTTATTATATCAAATTGCATATCCTCCCTCCAATTACCCCCTTTTTATTATATCGGGAAGTGTTCTTTCTGGAGGTAGCCTCTTCAGAAAGCAATTCCCGATGAAAATAAATTTATACCACCCCTTTGTAAATTATTGCGCGACTAAATACTCCTCTACACATACACATTATATTCCCCAACAACCCCTGTAAATTGTTGTAATTATTTAGTAAATCAAATTGTATATCCTCCCTCCGATCACTTTTCTTAAATAAACCGCGACCCCGCAGGGGGTGCATAGCTAACTTATGCATCTTGGTGAGTAGCGTCACCACGGACCTGAGCTATTTATCCCCCACTTTGCATCTCCTCCCTACATTTATTTTGTTTTAATTATACCGGGAAGTTTTCTTTCTGGGGGTAGCGTTTTTCGCTCTTCAGAAAGCAATTCCCAATGAAAATAAATTCATACCACCCCTTTGTAAATTATTGTGCGACTAAAAACTACTCTACACATACACATTATATTCCCCAACAACCCCTGTAAATTGTTGTAATTATTTATTAAATCAAATTGCATATCCTCCCTCCAATTACCCCCTTTTTATTATATCGGGAAGTGTTCTTTCTGGAGGTAGCCTCTTCAGAAAGCAATTCCCGATGAAAATAAATTTATACCACCCCTTTGTAAATTATTGCGCGACTAAATACTCCTCTACACATACACATTATATTCCCCAACAACCCCTGTAAATTGTTGTAATTATTTAGTAAATCAAATTGTATATCCTCCCTCCGATCACTTTTCTTAAATAAACCGCGACCCCGCAGGGGGTGCATAGCTAACTTATGCATCTTGGTGAGTAGCGTCACCACGGACCTGAGCTATTTATCCCCCACTTTGCATCTCCTCCCTACATTTATTTTGTTTTAATTATACCGGGAAGTTTTCTTTCTGGGGGTAGCGTTTTTCGCTCTTCAGAAAGCAATTCCCAATGAAAATAAATTCATACCACCCCTTTGTAAATTATTGTGCGACTAAAAACTACTCTACACATACACATTATATTCCCCAACAACCCCTGTAAATTGTTGTAATTATTTATTAAATCAAATTGCATATCCTCCCTCCAATTACCCCCTTTTTATTATATCGGGAAGTGTTCTTTCTGGAGGTAGCCTCTTCAGAAAGCAATTCCCGATGAAAATAAATTTATACCACCCCTTTGTAAATTATTGCGCGACTAAATACTCCTCTACACATACACATTATATTCCCCAACAACCCCTGTAAATTGTTGTAATTATTTAGTAAATCAAATTGTATATCCTCCCTCCGATCACTTTTCTTAAATTAACCGCGACCCCGCAGGGGGTGCATAGCTAACTTATGCATCTTGGTGAGTAGCGTCACCACGGACCTGAGCTATTTATCCCCCACTTTGCATCTCCTCCCTACATTTATTTTGTTTTAATTATACCGGGAAGTTTTCTTTCTGGGGGTAGCGTTTTTCGCTCTTCAGAAAGCAATTCCCAATGAAAATAAATTCATACCACCCCTTTGTAAATTATTGTGCGACTAAAAACTACTCTACACATACACATTATATTCCCCAACAACCCCTGTAAATTGTTGTAATTATTTATTAAATCAAATTGCATATCCTCCCTCCAATTACCCCCTTTTTATTATATCGGGAAGTGTTCTTTCTGGAGGTAGCCTCTTCAGAAAGCAATTCCCGATGAAAATAAATTTATACCACCCCTTTGTAAATTATTGCGCGACTAAATACTCCTCTACACATACACATTATATTCCCCAACAACCCCTGTAAATTGTTGTAATTATTTATTATATCAAATTGCATATCCTCCCTCCAATTACCCCCTTTTTATTATATCGGGAAGTGTTCTTTCTGGAGGTAGCCTCTTCAGAAAGCAATTCCCGATGAAAATAAATTTATACCACCCCTTTGTAAATTATTGCGCGACTAAATACTCCTCTACACATACACATTATATTCCCCAACAACCCCTGTAAATTGTTGTAATTATTTATTAAATCAAATTGCATATCCTCCCTCCAATTACCCCCTTTTTATTATATCGGGAAGTGTTCTTTCTGGAGGTAGCCTCTTCAGAAAGCAATTCCCGATGAAAATAAATTTATACCACCCCTTTGTAAATTATTGCGCGACTAAATACTCCTCTACACATACACATTATATTCCCCAACAACCCCTGTAAATTGTTGTAATTATTTATTATATCAAATTGCATATCCTCCCTCCAATTACCCCCTTTTTATTATATCGGGAAGTGTTCTTTCTGGAGGTAGCCTCTTCAGAAAGCAATTCCCGATGAAAATAAATTTATACCACCCCTTTGTAAATTATTGCGCGACTAAATACTCCTCTACACATACACATTATATTCCCCAACAACCCCTGTAAATTGTTGTAATTATTTAGTAAATCAAATTGTATATCCTCCCTCCGATCACTTTTCTTAAATAAACCGCGACCCCGCAGGGGGTGCATAGCTAACTTATGCATCTTGGTGAGTAGCGTCACCACGGACCTGAGCTATTTATCCCCCACTTTGCATCTCCTCCCTACATTTATTTTGTTTTAATTATACCGGGAAGTTTTCTTTCTGGGGGTAGCGTTTTTCGCTCTTCAGAAAGCAATTCCCAATGAAAATAAATTCATACCACCCCTTTGTAAATTATTGTGCGACTAAAAACTACTCTACACATACACATTATATTCCCCAACAACCCCTGTAAATTGTTGTAATTATTTATTAAATCAAATTGCATATCCTCCCTCCAATTACCCCCTTTTTATTATATCGGGAAGTGTTCTTTCTGGAGGTAGCCTCTTCAGAAAGCAATTCCCGATGAAAATAAATTTATACCACCCCTTTGTAAATTATTGCGCGACTAAATACTCCTCTACACATACACATTATATTCCCCAACAACCCCTGTAAATTGTTGTAATTATTTATTATATCAAATTGCATATCCTCCCTCCAATTACCCCCTTTTTATTATATCGGGAAGTGTTCTTTCTGGAGGTAGCCTCTTCAGAAAGCAATTCCCGATGAAAATAAATTTATACCACCCCTTTGTAAATTATTGCGCGACTAAATACTCCTCTACACATACACATTATATTCCCCAACAACCCCTGTAAATTGTTGTAATTATTTATTAAATCAAATTGCATATCCTCCCTCCAATTACCCCCTTTTTATTATATCGGGAAGTGTTCTTTCTGGAGGTAGCCTCTTCAGAAAGCAATTCCCGATGAAAATAAATTTATACCACCCCTTTGTAAATTATTGCGCGACTAAATACTCCTCTACACATACACATTATATTCCCCAACAACCCCTGTAAATTGTTGTAATTATTTATTATATCAAATTGCATATCCTCCCTCCAATTACCCCCTTTTTATTATATCGGGAAGTGTTCTTTCTGGAGGTAGCCTCTTCAGAAAGCAATTCCCGATGAAAATAAATTTATACCACCCCTTTGTAAATTATTGCGCGACTAAATACTCCTCTACACATACACATTATATTCCCCAACAACCCCTGTAAATTGTTGTAATTATTTAGTAAATCAAATTGTATATCCTCCCTCCGATCACTTTTCTTAAATAAACCGCGACCCCGCAGGGGGTGCATAGCTAACTTATGCATCTTGGTGAGTAGCGTCACCACGGACCTGAGCTATTTATCCCCCACTTTGCATCTCCTCCCTACATTTATTTTGTTTTAATTATACCGGGAAGTTTTCTTTCTGGGGGTAGCGTTTTTCGCTCTTCAGAAAGCAATTCCCAATGAAAATAAATTCATACCACCCCTTTGTAAATTATTGTGCGACTAAAAACTACTCTACACATACACATTATATTCCCCAACAACCCCTGTAAATTGTTGTAATTATTTATTAAATCAAATTGCATATCCTCCCTCCAATTACCCCCTTTTTATTATATCGGGAAGTGTTCTTTCTGGAGGTAGCCTCTTCAGAAAGCAATTCCCGATGAAAATAAATTTATACCACCCCTTTGTAAATTATTGCGCGACTAAATACTCCTCTACACATACACATTATATTCCCCAACAACCCCTGTAAATTGTTGTAATTATTTAGTAAATCAAATTGTATATCCTCCCTCCGATCACTTTTCTTAAATTAACCGCGACCCCGCAGGGGGTGCATAGCTAACTTATGCATCTTGGTGAGTAGCGTCATCACGGACCTGAGCTATTTATCCCCCACTTTGCATCTCCTCCCTACATTTATTTTGTTTTAATTATACCGGGAAGTTTTCTTTCTGGGGGTAGCGTTTTTCGCTCTTCAGAAAGCAATTCCCAATGAAAATAAATTCATACCACCCCTTTGTAAATTATTGTGCGACTAAAAACTACTCTACACATACACATTATATTCCCCAACAACCCCTGTAAATTGTTGTAATTATTTATTAAATCAAATTGCATATCCTCCCTCCAATTACCCCCTTTTTATTATATCGGGAAGTGTTCTTTCTGGAGGTAGCCTCTTCAGAAAGCAATTCCCGATGAAAATAAATTTATACCACCCCTTTGTAAATTATTGCGCGACTAAATACTCCTCTACACATACACATTATATTCCCCAACAACCCCTGTAAATTGTTGTAATTATTTATTATATCAAATTGCATATCCTCCCTCCAATTACCCCCTTTTTATTATATCGGGAAGTGTTCTTTCTGGAGGTAGCCTCTTCAGAAAGCAATTCCCGATGAAAATAAATTTATACCACCCCTTTGTAAATTATTGCGCGACTAAATACTCCTCTACACATACACATTATATTCCCCAACAACCCCTGTAAATTGTTGTAATTATTTAGTAAATCAAATTGTATATCCTCCCTCCGATCACTTTTCTTAAATAAACCGCGACCCCGCAGGGGGTGCATAGCTAACTTATGCATCTTGGTGAGTAGCGTCACCACGGACCTGAGCTATTTATCCCCCACTTTGCATCTCCTCCCTACATTTATTTTGTTTTAATTATACCGGGAAGTTTTCTTTCTGGGGGTAGCGTTTTTCGCTCTTCAGAAAGCAATTCCCAATGAAAATAAATTCATACCACCCCTTTGTAAATTATTGTGCGACTAAAAACTACTCTACACATACACATTATATTCCCCAACAACCCCTGTAAATTGTTGTAATTATTTATTAAATCAAATTGCATATCCTCCCTCCAATTACCCCCTTTTTATTATATCGGGAAGTGTTCTTTCTGGAGGTAGCCTCTTCAGAAAGCAATTCCCGATGAAAATAAATTTATACCACCCCTTTGTAAATTATTGCGCGACTAAATACTCCTCTACACATACACATTATATTCCCCAACAACCCCTGTAAATTGTTGTAATTATTTATTATATCAAATTGCATATCCTCCCTCCAATTACCCCCTTTTTATTATATCGGGAAGTGTTCTTTCTGGAGGTAGCCTCTTCAGAAAGCAATTCCCGATGAAAATAAATTTATACCACCCCTTTGTAAATTATTGCGCGACTAAATACTCCTCTACACATACACATTATATTCCCCAACAACCCCTGTAAATTGTTGTAATTATTTATTATATCAAATTGCATATCCTCCCTCCAATTACCCCCTTTTTATTATATCGGGAAGTGTTCTTTCTGGAGGTAGCCTCTTCAGAAAGCAATTCCCGATGAAAATAAATTTATACCACCCCTTTGTAAATTATTGCGCGACTAAATACTCCTCTACACATACACATTATATTCCCCAACAACCCCTGTAAATTGTTGTAATTATTTAGTAAATCAAATTGTATATCCTCCCTCCGATCACTTTTCTTAAATAAACCGCGACCCCGCAGGGGGTGCATAGCTAACTTATGCATCTTGGTGAGTAGCGTCACCACGGACCTGAGCTATTTATCCCCCACTTTGCATCTCCTCCCTACATTTATTTTGTTTTAATTATACCGGGAAGTTTTCTTTCTGGGGGTAGCGTTTTTCGCTCTTCAGAAAGCAATTCCCAATGAAAATAAATTCATACCACCCCTTTGTAAATTATTGTGCGACTAAAAACTACTCTACACATACACATTATATTCCCCAACAACCCCTGTAAATTGTTGTAATTATTTATTAAATCAAATTGCATATCCTCCCTCCAATTACCCCCTTTTTATTATATCGGGAAGTGTTCTTTCTGGAGGTAGCCTCTTCAGAAAGCAATTCCCGATGAAAATAAATTTATACCACCCCTTTGTAAATTATTGCGCGACTAAATACTCCTCTACACATACACATTATATTCCCCAACAACCCCTGTAAATTGTTGTAATTATTTATTATATCAAATTGCATATCCTCCCTCCAATTACCCCCTTTTTATTATATCGGGAAGTGTTCTTTCTGGAGGTAGCCTCTTCAGAAAGCAATTCCCGATGAAAATAAATTTATACCACCCCTTTGTAAATTATTGCGCGACTAAATACTCCTCTACACATACACATTATATTCCCCAACAACCCCTGTAAATTGTTGTAATTATTTATTATATCAAATTGCATATCCTCCCTCCAATTACCCCCTTTTTATTATATCGGGAAGTGTTCTTTCTGGAGGTAGCCTCTTCAGAAAGCAATTCCCGATGAAAATAAATTTATACCACCCCTTTGTAAATTATTGCGCGACTAAATACTCCTCTACACATACACATTATATTCCCCAACAACCCCTGTAAATTGTTGTAATTATTTAGTAAATCAAATTGTATATCCTCCCTCCGATCACTTTTCTTAAATAAACCGCGACCCCGCAGGGGGTGCATAGCTAACTTATGCATCTTGGTGAGTAGCGTCACCACGGACCTGAGCTATTTATCCCCCACTTTGCATCTCCTCCCTACATTTATTTTGTTTTAATTATACCGGGAAGTTTTCTTTCTGGGGGTAGCGTTTTTCGCTCTTCAGAAAGCAATTCCCAATGAAAATAAATTCATACCACCCCTTTGTAAATTATTGTGCGACTAAAAACTACTCTACACATACACATTATATTCCCCAACAACCCCTGTAAATTGTTGTAATTATTTATTAAATCAAATTGCATATCCTCCCTCCAATAACCCCTTTTTTATTATATCGGGAAGTGTTCTTTCTGGAGGTAGCCTCTTCAGAAAGCAATTCCCGATGAAAATAAATTTATACCACCCCTTTGTAAATTATTGCGCGACTAAATACTCCTCTACACATACACATTATATTCCCCAACAACCCCTGTAAATTGTTGTAATTATTTATTAAATCAAATTGCATATCCTCCCTCCAATTACCCCCTTTTTATGATATCGGGAGGTGTTCTTTCTGGAGGTAGCCTCTTCAGAAAGCAATTCCCGATGAAAATAAATTTATACCACCCCTTTGTAAATTATTGCGCGACTAAATACTCCTCTACACATACACATTATATTCCTCAACAACCCCTGTAAATTGTTGTAATTATTTATTATATCAAATTGCATATCCTCCCTCCAATTACCCCCTTTTTATTATATCGGGAAGTGTTCTTTCTGGAGGTAGCCTCTTCAGAAAGCAATTCCCGATGAAAATAAATTTATACCACCCCTTTGTAAATTATTGCGCGACTATATACTCCTCTACACATACACATTATATTCCCCAACAACCCCTGTAAATTGTTGTAATTATTTATTAAATCAAATTGCATATCCTCCCTCCAATTACCCCCTTTTTATGATATCGGGAAGTGTTCTTTCTGGAGGTAGCCTCTTCAGAAAGCAATTCCCGATGAAAATAAATTTATACCACCCCTTTGTAAATTATTGCACGACTAAATACTCCTCTACACATACACATTATATTCCTCAACAACCCCTGTAAATTGTTGTAATTATTTATTATATCAAATTGCATATCCTCCCTCCAATTACCCCCTTTTTATTATATCGGGAAGTGTTCTTTCTCGAGGTAGCCTCTTCAGAAAGCAATTCCCGATGAAAATAAATTTATACCACCCCTTTGTAAATTATTGCGCGACTAAATACTCCTCTACACATACACATTATATTCCCCAACAACCCCTGTAAATTGTTGTAATTATTTAGTAAATCAAATTGTATATCCTCCCTCCGATCACTTTTCTTAAATTAACCGCGACCCCGCAGGGGGTGCATAGCTAACTTATGCATCTTGGTGAGTAGCGTCATCACGGACCTGAGCTATTTATCCCCCACTTTGCATCTCCTCCCTACATTTATTTTGTTTTAATTATACCGGGAAGTTTTCTTTCTGGGGGTAGCGTTTTTCGCTCTTCAGAAAGCAATTCCCAATGAAAATAAATTCATACCACCCCTTTGTAAATTATTGTGCGACTAAAAACTACTCTACACATACACATTATATTCCCCAACAACCCCTGTAAATTGTTGTAATTATTTATTAAATCAAATTGCATATCCTCCCTCCAATAACCCCTTTTTTATTATATCGGGAAGTGTTCTTTCTGGAGGTAGCCTCTTCAGAAAGCAATTCCCGATGAAAATAAATTTATACCACCCCTTTGTAAATTATTGCGCGACTAAATACTCCTCTACACATACACATTATATTCCCCAACAACCCCTGTAAATTGTTGTAATTATTTATTATATCAAATTGCATATCCTCCCTCCAATTACCCCCTTTTTATTATATCGGGAAGTGTTCTTTCTGGAGGTAGCCTCTTCAGAAAGCAATTCCCGATTAAAATAAATTTATACCACCCCTTTGTAAATTATTGCGCGACTAAATACTCCTCTACACATACACATTATATTCCCCAACAACCCCTGTAAATTGTTGTAATTATTTATTAAATCAAATTGCATATCCTCCCTCCAATTACCCCCTTTTTATGATATCGGGAAGTGTTCTTTCTGGAGGTAGCCTCTTCAGAAAGCAATTCCCGATGAAAATAAATTTATACAACCTCTTTGTAAATTATTGCGCGACTAAATACTCCTCTACACATACACATTATATTCCTCAACAACCCCTGTAAATTGTTGTAATTATTTATTATATCAAATTGCATATCCTCCCTCCAATTACCCCCTTTTTATTATATCGGGAAGTGTTCTTTCTGGAGGTAGCCTCTTCAGAAAGCAATTCCCGATGAAAATAAATTTATACCACCCCTTTGTAAATTATTGCGCGACTAAATACTCCTCTACACATACACATTATATTCCCCAACAACCCCTGTAAATTGTTGTAATTATTTATTAAATCAAATTGCATATCCTCCCTCCAATTACCCCCTTTTTATGATATCGGGAAGTGTTCTTTCTGGAGGTAGCCTCTTCAGAAAGCAATTCCCGATGAAAATAAATTTATACCACCCCTTTGTAAATTATTGCGCGACTAAATACTCCTCTACACATACACATTATATTCCCCAACAACCCCTGTAAATTGTTGTAATTATTTATTATATCAAATTGCATATCCTCCCTCCAATTACCCCCTTTTTATTATATCGGGAAGTGTTCTTTCTGGAGGTAGCCTCTTCAGAAAGCAATTCCCGATGAAAATAAATTTATACCACCCCTTTGTAAATTATTGCGCGACTAAATACTCCTCTACACATACACATTATATTCCCCAACAACCCCTGTAAATTGTTGTAATTATTTATTAAATCAAATTGCATATCCTCCCTCCAATTACCCCCTTTTTATGATATCGGGAAGTGTTCTTTCTGGAGGTAGCCTCTTCAGAAAGCAATTCCCGATGAAAATAAATTTATACAACCCCTTTGTAAATTATTGCGCGACTAAATACTCCTCTACACATACACATTATATTCCTCAACAACCCCTGTAAATTGTTGTAATTATTTATTATATCAAATTGCATATCCTCCCTCCAATTACCCCCTTTTTATTATATCGGGAAGTGTTCTTTCTGGAGGTAGCCTCTTCAGAAAGCAATTCCCGATGAAAATAAATTTATACCACCCCTTTGTAAATTATTGCGCGACTAAATACTCCTCTACACATACACATTATATTCCCCAACAACCCCTGTAAATTGTTGTAATTATTTATTAAATCAAATTGCATATCCTCCCTCCAATTACCCCCTTTTTATGATATCGGGAAGTGTTCTTTCTGGAGGTAGCCTCTTCAGAAAGCAATTCCCGATGAAAATAAATTTATACCACCCCTTTGTAAATTATTGCGCGACTAAATACTCCTCTACACATACACATTATATTCCCCAACAACCCCTGTAAATTGTTGTAATTATTTATTATATCAAATTGCATATCCTCCCTCCAATTACCCCCTTTTTATTATATCGGGAAGTGTTCTTTCTGGAGGTAGCCTCTTCAGAAAGCAATTCCCGATGAAAATAAATTTATACCACCCCTTTGTAAATTATTGCGCGACTAAATACTCCTCTACACATACACATTATATTCCCCAACAACCCCTGTAAATTGTTGTAATTATTTATTAAATCAAATTGCATATCCTCCCTCCAATTACCCCCTTTTTATGATATCGGGAAGTGTTCTTTCTGGAGGTAGCCTCTTCAGAAAGCAATTCCCGATGAAAATAAATTTATACAACCCCTTTGTAAATTATTGCGCGACTAAATACTCCTCTACACATACACATTATATTCCTCAACAACCCCTGTAAATTGTTGTAATTATTTATTATATCAAATTGCATATCCTCCCTCCAATTACCCCCTTTTTATTATATCGGGAAGTGTTCTTTCTGGAGGTAGCCTCTTCAGAAAGCAATTCCCGATGAAAATAAATTTATACCACCCCTTTGTAAATTATTGCGCGACTAAATACTCCTCTACACATACACATTATATTCCCCAACAACCCCTGTAAATTGTTGTAATCATTTATTATATCAAATTGCATATCCTCCCTCCAATTACCCCCTTTTTATTATATCGGGAAGTGTTCTTTCTGGAGGTAGCCTCTTCAGAAAGCAATTCCCGATGAAAATAAATTTATACCACCCCTTTGTAAATTATTGCGCGACTAAATACTCCTCTACACATACACATTATATTCCCCAACAACCCCTGTAAATTGTTGTAATTATTTATTATATCAAATTGCATATCCTCCCTCCAATTACCCCCTTTTTATTATATCGGGAAGTGTTCTTTCTGGAGGTAGCCTCTTCAGAAAGCAATTCCCGATGAAAATAAATTTATACCACCCCTTTGTAAATTATTGCGCGACTAAATACTCCTCTACACATACACATTATATTCCCCAACAACCCCTGTAAATTGTTGTAATTATTTATTAAATCAAATTGCATATCCTCCCTCCAATTACCCCCTTTTTATGATATCGGGAAGTGTTCTTTCTGGAGGTAGCCTCTTCAGAAAGCAATTCCCGATGAAAATAAATTCATACCACCCCTTTGTAAATTATTGCGCGACTAAATACTCCTCTACACATACACATTATATTCCCCAACAACCCCTGTAAATTGTTGTAATTATTTATTAAATCAAATTGCATATCCTCCCTCCAATTACCCCCTTTTTATGATATCGGGAAGTGTTCTTTCTGGAGGTAGCCTCTTCAGAAAGCAATTCCCGATGAAAATAAATTTATACCACCCCTTTGTAAATTATTGCGCGACTAAATACTCCTCTACACATACACATTATATTCCTCAACAACCCCTGTAAATTGTTGTAATTATTTATTATATCAAATTGCATATCCTCCCTCCAATTACCCCCTTTTTATTATATCGGGAAGTGTTCTTTCTGGAGGTAGCCTCTTCAGAAAGCAATTCCCGATGAAAATAAATTTATACCACCCCTTTGTAAATTATTGCGCGACTAAATACTCCTCTACACATACACATTATATTCCCCAACAACCCCTGTAAATTGTTGTAATTATTTATTATATCAAATTGCATATCCTCCCTCCAATTACCCCCTTTTTATTATATCGGGAAGTGTTCTTTCTGGAGGTAGCCTCTTCAGAAAGCAATTCCCGATGAAAATAAATTTATACCACCCCTTTGTAAATTATTGCGCGACTAAATACTCCTCTACACATACACATTATATTCCTCAACAACCCCTGTAAATTGTTGTAATTATTTATTATATCAAATTGCATATCCTCCCTCCAATTACCTCCTTTTTATTCTATCGGGAAGTGTTCTTTCTCGAGGTAGCCTCTTCAGAAAGCAATTCCCGATGAAAATAAATTTATACCACCCCTTTGTAAATTATTGCGCGACTAAATACTCCTCTACACATACACATTATATTCCCCAACAACCCCTGTAAATTGTTGTAATTATTTAGTAAATCAAATTGCATATCCTCCCTCCAATTACCCCCTTTTTATTATATCGGGAAGTGTTCTTTCTGGAGGTAGCCTCTTCAGAAAGCAATTCCCGATGAAAATAAATTTATACCACCCCTTTGTAAATTATTGCGCGACTAAATACTCCTCTACACATACACATTATATTCCCCAACAACCCCTGTAAATTGTTGTAATTATTTATTAAATCAAATTGCATATCCTCCCTCCAATTACCCCCTTTTTATGATATCGGGAAGTGTTCTTTCTGGAGGTAGCCTCTTCAGAAAGCAATTCCCGATGAAAATAAATTTATACCACCCCTTTGTAAATTATTGCGCGACTAAATACTCCTCTACACATACACATTATATTCCTCAACAACCCCTGTAAATTGTTGTAATTATTTATTATATCAAATTGCATATCCTCCCTCCAATTACCCCCTTTTTATTATATCGGGAAGTGTTCTTTCTGGAGGTAGCCTCTTCAGAAAGCAATTCCCGATGAAAATAAATTTATACCACCCCTCTGTAAATTATTGCGCGACTAAATACTCCTCTACACATACACATTATATTCCTCAACAACCCCTGTAAATTGTTGTAATTATTTATTATATCAAATTGCATATCCTCCCTCCAATTACCTCCTTTTTATTCTATCGGGAAGTGTTCTTTCTCGAGGTAGCCTCTTCAGAAAGCAATTCCCGATGAAAATAAATTTATACCACCCCTTTGTAAATTATTGCGCGACTAAATACTCCTCTACACATACACATTATATTCCCCAACAACCCCTGTAAATTGTTGTAATTATTTAGTAAATCAAATTGTATATCCTCCCTCCGATCACTTTTCTTAAATTAACCGCGACCCCGCAGGGGGTGCATAGCTAACTTATGCATCTTGGTGAGTAGCGTCACCACGGACCTGAGCTATTTATCCCCCACTTTGCATCTCCTCCCTACATTTATTTTGTTTTAATTATACCGGGAAGTTTTCTTTCTGGGGGTAGCGTTTTTCGCTCTTCAGGAAGCAATTCCCAATGAAAATAAATTCATACCACCCCTTTGTAAATTATTGTGCGACTAAAAACTACTCTACACATACACATTATATTCCCCAACAACCCCTGTAAATTGTTGTAATTATTTATTAAATCAAATTGCATATCCTCCCTCCAATAACCCCTTTTTTATTATATCGGGAAGTGTTCTTTCTGGAGGTAGCCTCTTCAGAAAGCAATTCCCGATGAAAATAAATTTATACCACCCCTTTGTAAATTATTGCGCGACTAAATACTCCTCTACACATACACATTATATTCCCCAACAACCCCTGTAAATTGTTGTAATTATTTATTATATCAAATTGCATATCCTCCCTCCAATTACCCCCTTTTTATTATATCGGGAAGTGTTCTTTCTGGAGGTAGCCTCTTCAGAAAGCAATTCCCGATGAAAATAAATTTATACCACCCCTTTGTAAATTATTGCGCGACTAAATACTCCTCTACACATACACATTATATTCCCCAACAACCCCTGTAAATTGTTGTAATTATTTATTAAATCAAATTGCATATCCTCCCTCCAATTACCCCCTTTTTATGATATCGGGAAGTGTTCTTTCTGGAGGTAGCCTCTTCAGAAAGCAATTCCCGATGAAAATAAATTTATACAACCCCTTTGTAAATTATTGCGCGACTAAATACTCCTCTACACATACACATTATATTCCTCAACAACCCCTGTAAATTGTTGTAATTATTTATTATATCAAATTGCATATCCTCCCTCCAATTACCCCCTTTTTATTATATCGGGAAGTGTTCTTTCTGGAGGTAGCCTCTTCAGAAAGCAATTCCCGATGAAAATAAATTTATACCACCCCTTTGTAAATTATTGCGCGACTAAATACTCCTCTACACATACACATTATATTCCCCAACAACCCCTGTAAATTGTTGTAATTATTTATTATATCAAATTGCATATCCTCCCTCCAATTACCCCCTTTTTATTATATCGGGAAGTGTTCTTTCTGGAGGTAGCCTCTTCAGAAAGCAATTCCCGATGAAAATAAATTCATACCACCCCTTTGTAAATTATTGCGCGACTAAATACTCCTCTACACATACACATTATATTCCCCAACAACCCCTGTAAATTGTTGTAATTATTTATTAAATCAAATTGCATATCCTCCCTCCAATTACCCCCTTTTTATGATATCGGGAAGTGTTCTTTCTGGAGGTAGCCTCTTCAGAAAGCAATTCCCGATGAAAATAAATTTATACAACCCCTTTGTAAATTATTGCGCGACTAAATACTCCTCTACACATACACATTATATTCCTCAACAACCCCTGTAAATTGTTGTAATTATTTATTATATCAAATTGCATATCCTCCCTCCAATTACCCCCTTTTTATTATATCGGGAAGTGTTCTTTCTGGAGGTAGCCTCTTCAGAAAGCAATTCCCGATGAAAATAAATTTATACCACCCCTTTGTAAATTATTGCGCGACTAAATACTCCTCTACACATACACATTATATTCCCCAACAACCCCTGTAAATTGTTGTAATTATTTATTAAATCAAATTGCATATCCTCCCTCCAATTACCCCCTTTTTATGATATCGGGAAGTGTTCTTTCTGGAGGTAGCCTCTTCAGAAAGCAATTCCCGATGAAAATAAATTCATACCACCCCTTTGTAAATTATTGCGCGACTAAATACTCCTCTACACATACACATTATATTCCCCAACAACCCCTGTAAATTGTTGTAATTATTTATTAAATCAAATTGCATATCCTCCCTCCAATTACCCCCTTTTTATGATATCGGGAAGTGTTCTTTCTGGAGGTAGCCTCTTCAGAAAGCAATTCCCGATGAAAATAAATTTATACCACCCCTTTGTAAATTATTGCGCGACTAAATACTCCTCTACACATACACATTATATTCCTCAACAACCCCTGTAAATTGTTGTAATTATTTATTATATCAAATTGCATATCCTCCCTCCAATTACCCCCTTTTTATTATATCGGGAAGTGTTCTTTCTGGAGGTAGCCTCTTCAGAAAGCAATTCCCGATGAAAATAAATTTATACCACCCCTTTGTAAATTATTGCGCGACTAAATACTCCTCTACACATACACATTATATTCCCCAACAACCCCTGTAAATTGTTGTAATTATTTATTATATCAAATTGCATATCCTCCCTCCAATTACCCCCTTTTTATTATATCGGGAAGTGTTCTTTCTGGAGGTAGCCTCTTCAGAAAGCAATTCCCGATGAAAATAAATTTATACCACCCCTTTGTAAATTATTGCGCGACTAAATACTCCTCTACACATACACATTATATTCCTCAACAACCCCTGTAAATTGTTGTAATTATTTATTATATCAAATTGCATATCCTCCCTCCAATTACCTCCTTTTTATTCTATCGGGAAGTGTTCTTTCTCGAGGTAGCCTCTTCAGAAAGCAATTCCCGATGAAAATAAATTTATACCACCCCTTTGTAAATTATTGCGCGACTAAATACTCCTCTACACATACACATTATATTCCCCAACAACCCCTGTAAATTGTTGTAATTATTTAGTAAATCAAATTGCATATCCTCCCTCCAATTACCCCCTTTTTATTATATCGGGAAGTGTTCTTTCTGGAGGTAGCCTCTTCAGAAAGCAATTCCCGATGAAAATAAATTTATACCACCCCTTTGTAAATTATTGCGCGACTAAATACTCCTCTACACATACACATTATATTCCCCAACAACCCCTGTAAATTGTTGTAATTATTTATTAAATCAAATTGCATATCCTCCCTCCAATTACCCCCTTTTTATGATATCGGGAAGTGTTCTTTCTGGAGGTAGCCTCTTCAGAAAGCAATTCCCGATGAAAATAAATTTATACCACCCCTTTGTAAATTATTGCGCGACTAAATACTCCTCTACACATACACATTATATTCCTCAACAACCCCTGTAAATTGTTGTAATTATTTATTATATCAAATTGCATATCCTCCCTCCAATTACCCCCTTTTTATTATATCGGGAAGTGTTCTTTCTGGAGGTAGCCTCTTCAGAAAGCAATTCCCGATGAAAATAAATTTATACCACCCCTCTGTAAATTATTGCGCGACTAAATACTCCTCTACACATACACATTATATTCCTCAACAACCCCTGTAAATTGTTGTAATTATTTATTATATCAAATTGCATATCCTCCCTCCAATTACCTCCTTTTTATTCTATCGGGAAGTGTTCTTTCTCGAGGTAGCCTCTTCAGAAAGCAATTCCCGATGAAAATAAATTTATACCACCCCTTTGTAAATTATTGCGCGACTAAATACTCCTCTACACATACACATTATATTCCCCAACAACCCCTGTAAATTGTTGTAATTATTTAGTAAATCAAATTGTATATCCTCCCTCCGATCACTTTTCTTAAATTAACCGCGACCCCGCAGGGGGTGCATAGCTAACTTATGCATCTTGGTGAGTAGCGTCACCACGGACCTGAGCTATTTATCCCCCACTTTGCATCTCCTCCCTACATTTATTTTGTTTTAATTATACCGGGAAGTTTTCTTTCTGGGGGTAGCGTTTTTCGCTCTTCAGGAAGCAATTCCCAATGAAAATAAATTCATACCACCCCTTTGTAAATTATTGTGCGACTAAAAACTACTCTACACATACACATTATATTCCCCAACAACCCCTGTAAATTGTTGTAATTATTTATTAAATCAAATTGCATATCCTCCCTCCAATAACCCCTTTTTTATTATATCGGGAAGTGTTCTTTCTGGAGGTAGCCTCTTCAGAAAGCAATTCCCGATGAAAATAAATTTATACCACCCCTTTGTAAATTATTGCGCGACTAAATACTCCTCTACACATACACATTATATTCCCCAACAACCCCTGTAAATTGTTGTAATTATTTATTATATCAAATTGCATATCCTCCCTCCAATTACCCCCTTTTTATTATATCGGGAAGTGTTCTTTCTGGAGGTAGCCTCTTCAGAAAGCAATTCCCGATGAAAATAAATTTATACCACCCCTTTGTAAATTATTGCGCGACTAAATACTCCTCTACACATACACATTATATTCCCCAACAACCCCTGTAAATTGTTGTAATTATTTATTAAATCAAATTGCATATCCTCCCTCCAATTACCCCCTTTTTATGATATCGGGAAGTGTTCTTTCTGGAGGTAGCCTCTTCAGAAAGCAATTCCCGATGAAAATAAATTTATACAACCCCTTTGTAAATTATTGCGCGACTAAATACTCCTCTACACATACACATTATATTCCTCAACAACCCCTGTAAATTGTTGTAATTATTTATTATATCAAATTGCATATCCTCCCTCCAATTACCCCCTTTTTATTATATCGGGAAGTGTTCTTTCTGGAGGTAGCCTCTTCAGAAAGCAATTCCCGATGAAAATAAATTTATACCACCCCTTTGTAAATTATTGCGCGACTAAATACTCCTCTACACATACACATTATATTCCCCAACAACCCCTGTAAATTGTTGTAATTATTTATTATATCAAATTGCATATCCTCCCTCCAATTACCCCCTTTTTATTATATCGGGAAGTGTTCTTTCTGGAGGTAGCCTCTTCAGAAAGCAATTCCCGATGAAAATAAATTCATACCACCCCTTTGTAAATTATTGCGCGACTAAATACTCCTCTACACATACACATTATATTCCCCAACAACCCCTGTAAATTGTTGTAATTATTTATTAAATCAAATTGCATATCCTCCCTCCAATTACCCCCTTTTTATGATATCGGGAAGTGTTCTTTCTGGAGGTAGCCTCTTCAGAAAGCAATTCCCGATGAAAATAAATTTATACAACCCCTTTGTAAATTATTGCGCGACTAAATACTCCTCTACACATACACATTATATTCCCCAACAACCCCTGTAAATTGTTGTAATTATTTATTATATCAAATTGCATATCCTCCCTCCAATTACCCCCTTTTTATTATATCGGGAAGTGTTCTTTCTGGAGGTAGCCTCTTCAGAAAGCAATTCCCGATGAAAATAAATTTATACCACCCCTTTGTAAATTATTGCGCGACTAAATACTCCTCTACACATACACATTATATTCCCCAACAACCCCTGTAAATTGTTGTAATTATTTATTAAATCAAATTGCATATCCTCCCTCCAATTACCCCCTTTTTATGATATCGGGAAGTGTTCTTTCTGGAGGTAGCCTCTTCAGAAAGCAATTCCCGATGAAAATAAATTTATACAACCCCTTTGTAAATTATTGCGCGACTAAATACTCCTCTACACATACACATTATATTCCTCAACAACCCCTGTAAATTGTTGTAATTATTTATTATATCAAATTGCATATCCTCCCTCCAATTACCCCCTTTTTATTATATCGGGAAGTGTTCTTTCTGGAGGTAGCCTCTTCAGAAAGCAATTCCCGATGAAAATAAATTTATACCACCCCTTTGTAAATTATTGCGCGACTAAATACTCCTCTACACATACACATTATATTCCCCAACAACCCCTGTAAATTGTTGTAATTATTTATTATATCAAATTGCATATCCTCCCTCCAATTACCCCCTTTTTATTATATCGGGAAGTGTTCTTTCTGGAGGTAGCCTCTTCAGAAAGCAATTCCCGATGAAAATAAATTCATACCACCCCTTTGTAAATTATTGCGCGACTAAATACTCCTCTACACATACACATTATATTCCCCAACAACCCCTGTAAATTGTTGTAATTATTTATTAAATCAAATTGCATATCCTCCCTCCAATTACCCCCTTTTTATGATATCGGGAAGTGTTCTTTCTGGAGGTAGCCTCTTCAGAAAGCAATTCCCGATGAAAATAAATTTATACAACCCCTTTGTAAATTATTGCGCGACTAAATACTCCTCTACACATACACATTATATTCCTCAACAACCCCTGTAAATTGTTGTAATTATTTATTATATCAAATTGCATATCCTCCCTCCAATTACCCCCTTTTTATGATATCGGGAAGTGTTCTTTCTGGAGGTAGCCTCTTCAGAAAGCAATTCCCGATGAAAATAAATTTATACCACCCCTTTGTAAATTATTGCGCGACTAAATACTCCTCTACACATACACATTATATTCCCCAACAACCCCTGTAAATTGTTGTAATTATTTATTATATCAAATTGCATATCCTCCCTCCAATTACCCCCTTTTTATTATATCGGGAAGTGTTCTTTCTGGAGGTAGCCTCTTCAGAAAGCAATTCCCGATGAAAATAAATTTATACCACCCCTTTGTAAATTATTGCGCGACTAAATACTCCTCTACACATACACATTATATTCCCCAACAACCCCTGTAAATTGTTGTAATTATTTATTATATCAAATTGCATATCCTCCCTCCAATTACCCCCTTTTTATTATATCGGGAAGTGTTCTTTCTGGAGGTAGCCTCTTCAGAAAGCAATTCCCGATGAAAATAAATTTATACCACCCCTTTGTAAATTATTGCGCGACTAAATACTCCTCTACACATACACATTATATTCCCCAACAACCCCTGTAAATTGTTGTAATTATTTATTATATCAAATTGCATATCCTCCCTCCAATTACCCCCTTTTTATTATATCGGGAAGTGTTCTTTCTGGAGGTAGCCTCTTCAGAAAGCAATTCCCGATGAAAATAAATTTATACCACCCCTTTGTAAATTATTGCGCGACTAAATACTCCTCTACACATACACATTATATTCCCCAACAACCCCTGTAAATTGTTGTAATTATTTATTATATCAAATTGCATATCCTCCCTCCAATTACCCCCTTTTTATTATATCGGGAAGTGTTCTTTCTGGAGGTAGCCTCTTCAGAAAGCAATTCCCGATGAAAATAAATTTATACCACCCCTTTGTAAATTATTGCGCGACTAAATACTCCTCTACACATACACATTATATTCCCCAACAACCCCTGTAAATTGTTGTAATTATTTATTATATCAAATTGCATATCCTCCCTCCAATTACCCCCTTTTTATGATATCGGGAAGTGTTCTTTCTGGAGGTAGCCTCTTCAGAAAGCAATTCCCGATGAAAATAAATTTATACCACCCCTTTGTAAATTATTGCGCGACTAAATACTCCTCTACACATACACATTATATTCCCCAACAACCCCTGTAAATTGTTGTAATTATTTATTATATCAAATTGCATATCCTCCCTCCAATTACCCCCTTTTTATTATATCGGGAAGTGTTCTTTCTGGAGGTAGCCTCTTCAGAAAGCAATTCCCGATGAAAATAAATTTATACCACCCCTTTGTAAATTATTGCGCGACTAAATACTCCTCTACACATACACATTATATTCCCCAACAACCCCTGTAAATTGTTGTAATTATTTATTATATCAAATTGCATATCCTCCCTCCAATTACCCCCTTTTTATTATATCGGGAAGTGTTCTTTCTGGAGGTAGCCTCTTCAGAAAGCAATTCCCGATGAAAATAAATTTATACCACCCCTTTGTAAATTATTGCGCGACTAAATACTCCTCTACACATACACATTATATTCCCCAACAACCCCTGTAAATTGTTGTAATTATTTATTATATCAAATTGCATATCCTCCCTCCAATTACCCCCTTTTTATTATATCGGGAAGTGTTCTTTCTGGAGGTAGCCTCTTCAGAAAGCAATTCCCGATGAAAATAAATTTATACCACCCCTTTGTAAATTATTGCGCGACTAAATACTCCTCTACACATACACATTATATTCCCCAACAACCCCTGTAAATTGTTGTAATTATTTATTATATCAAATTGCATATCCTCCCTCCAATTACCCCCTTTTTATTATATCGGGAAGTGTTCTTTCTGGAGGTAGCCTCTTCAGAAAGCAATTCCCGATGAAAATAAATTTATACCACCCCTTTGTAAATTATTGCGCGACTAAATACTCCTCTACACATACACATTATATTCCCCAACAACCCCTGTAAATTGTTGTAATTATTTATTATATCAAATTGCATATCCTCCCTCCAATTACCCCCTTTTTATGATATCGGGAAGTGTTCTTTCTGGAGGTAGCCTCTTCAGAAAGCAATTCCCGATGAAAATAAATTTATACCACCCCTTTGTAAATTATTGCGCGACTAAATACTCCTCTACACATACACATTATATTCCCCAACAACCCCTGTAAATTGTTGTAATTATTTATTATATCAAATTGCATATCCTCCCTCCAATTACCCCCTTTTTATTATATCGGGAAGTGTTCTTTCTGGAGGTAGCCTCTTCAGAAAGCAATTCCCGATGAAAATAAATTTATACCACCCCTTTGTAAATTATTGCGCGACTAAATACTCCTCTACACATACACATTATATTCCCCAACAACCCCTGTAAATTGTTGTAATTATTTATTATATCAAATTGCATATCCTCCCTCCAATTACCCCCTTTTTATTATATCGGGAAGTGTTCTTTCTGGAGGTAGCCTCTTCAGAAAGCAATTCCCGATGAAAATAAATTTATACCACCCCTTTGTAAATTATTGCGCGACTAAATACTCCTCTACACATACACATTATATTCCCCAACAACCCCTGTAAATTGTTGTAATTATTTATTATATCAAATTGCATATCCTCCCTCCAATTACCCCCTTTTTATTATATCGGGAAGTGTTCTTTCTGGAGGTAGCCTCTTCAGAAAGCAATTCCCGATGAAAATAAATTTATACCACCCCTTTGTAAATTATTGCGCGACTAAATACTCCTCTACACATACACATTATATTCCCCAACAACCCCTGTAAATTGTTGTAATTATTTATTATATCAAATTGCATATCCTCCCTCCAATTACCCCCTTTTTATTATATCGGGAAGTGTTCTTTCTGGAGGTAGCCTCTTCAGAAAGCAATTCCCGATGAAAATAAATTTATACCACCCCTTTGTAAATTATTGCGCGACTAAATACTCCTCTACACATACACATTATATTCCCCAACAACCCCTGTAAATTGTTGTAATTATTTATTAAATCAAATTGCATATCCTCCCTCCAATTACCCCCTTTTTATGATATCGGGAAGTGTTCTTTCTGGAGGTAGCCTCTTCAGAAAGCAATTCCCGATGAAAATAAATTTATACAACCCCTTTGTAAATTATTGCGCGACTAAATACTCCTCTACACATACACATTATATTCCTCAACAACCCCTGTAAATTGTTGTAATTATTTATTATATCAAATTGCATATCCTCCCTCCAATTACCCCCTTTTTATTATATCGGGAAGTGTTCTTTCTGGAGGTAGCCTCTTCAGAAAGCAATTCCCGATGAAAATAAATTTATACCACCCCTTTGTAAATTATTGCGCGACTAAATACTCCTCTACACATACACATTATATTCCCCAACAACCCCTGTAAATTGTTGTAATTATTTATTATATCAAATTGCATATCCTCCCTCCAATTACCCCCTTTTTATTATATCGGGAAGTGTTCTTTCTGGAGGTAGCCTCTTCAGAAAGCAATTCCCGATGAAAATAAATTCATACCACCCCTTTGTAAATTATTGCGCGACTAAATACTCCTCTACACATACACATTATATTCCCCAACAACCCCTGTAAATTGTTGTAATTATTTATTAAATCAAATTGCATATCCTCCCTCCAATTACCCCCTTTTTATGATATCGGGAAGTGTTCTTTCTGGAGGTAGCCTCTTCAGAAAGCAATTCCCGATGAAAATAAATTTATACAACCCCTTTGTAAATTATTGCGCGACTAAATACTCCTCTACACATACACATTATATTCCCCAACAACCCCTGTAAATTGTTGTAATTATTTATTATATCAAATTGCATATCCTCCCTCCAATTACCCCCTTTTTATTATATCGGGAAGTGTTCTTTCTGGAGGTAGCCTCTTCAGAAAGCAATTCCCGATGAAAATAAATTTATACCACCCCTTTGTAAATTATTGCGCGACTAAATACTCCTCTACACATACACATTATATTCCCCAACAACCCCTGTAAATTGTTGTAATTATTTATTAAATCAAATTGCATATCCTCCCTCCAATTACCCCCTTTTTATGATATCGGGAAGTGTTCTTTCTGGAGGTAGCCTCTTCAGAAAGCAATTCCCGATGAAAATAAATTTATACAACCCCTTTGTAAATTATTGCGCGACTAAATACTCCTCTACACATACACATTATATTCCTCAACAACCCCTGTAAATTGTTGTAATTATTTATTATATCAAATTGCATATCCTCCCTCCAATTACCCCCTTTTTATTATATCGGGAAGTGTTCTTTCTGGAGGTAGCCTCTTCAGAAAGCAATTCCCGATGAAAATAAATTTATACCACCCCTTTGTAAATTATTGCGCGACTAAATACTCCTCTACACATACACATTATATTCCCCAACAACCCCTGTAAATTGTTGTAATTATTTATTATATCAAATTGCATATCCTCCCTCCAATTACCCCCTTTTTATTATATCGGGAAGTGTTCTTTCTGGAGGTAGCCTCTTCAGAAAGCAATTCCCGATGAAAATAAATTCATACCACCCCTTTGTAAATTATTGCGCGACTAAATACTCCTCTACACATACACATTATATTCCCCAACAACCCCTGTAAATTGTTGTAATTATTTATTAAATCAAATTGCATATCCTCCCTCCAATTACCCCCTTTTTATGATATCGGGAAGTGTTCTTTCTGGAGGTAGCCTCTTCAGAAAGCAATTCCCGATGAAAATAAATTCATACCACCCCTTTGTAAATTATTGCGCGACTAAATACTCCTCTACACATACACATTATATTCCTCAACAACCCCTGTAAATTGTTGTAATTATTTATTATATCAAATTGCATATCCTCCCTCCAATTACCCCCTTTTTATGATATCGGGAAGTGTTCTTTCTGGAGGTAGCCTCTTCAGAAAGCAATTCCCGATGAAAATAAATTTATACCACCCCTTTGTAAATTATTGCGCGACTAAATACTCCTCTACACATACACATTATATTCCCCAACAACCCCTGTAAATTGTTGTAATTATTTATTATATCAAATTGCATATCCTCCCTCCAATTACCCCCTTTTTATTATATCGGGAAGTGTTCTTTCTGGAGGTAGCCTCTTCAGAAAGCAATTCCCGATGAAAATAAATTTATACCACCCCTTTGTAAATTATTGCGCGACTAAATACTCCTCTACACATACACATTATATTCCCCAACAACCCCTGTAAATTGTTGTAATTATTTATTATATCAAATTGCATATCCTCCCTCCAATTACCCCCTTTTTATTATATCGGGAAGTGTTCTTTCTGGAGGTAGCCTCTTCAGAAAGCAATTCCCGATGAAAATAAATTTATACCACCCCTTTGTAAATTATTGCGCGACTAAATACTCCTCTACACATACACATTATATTCCCCAACAACCCCTGTAAATTGTTGTAATTATTTATTATATCAAATTGCATATCCTCCCTCCAATTACCCCCTTTTTATTATATCGGGAAGTGTTCTTTCTGGAGGTAGCCTCTTCAGAAAGCAATTCCCGATGAAAATAAATTTATACCACCCCTTTGTAAATTATTGCGCGACTAAATACTCCTCTACACATACACATTATATTCCCCAACAACCCCTGTAAATTGTTGTAATTATTTATTATATCAAATTGCATATCCTCCCTCCAATTACCCCCTTTTTATTATATCGGGAAGTGTTCTTTCTGGAGGTAGCCTCTTCAGAAAGCAATTCCCGATGAAAATAAATTTATACCACCCCTTTGTAAATTATTGCGCGACTAAATACTCCTCTACACATACACATTATATTCCCCAACAACCCCTGTAAATTGTTGTAATTATTTATTATATCAAATTGCATATCCTCCCTCCAATTACCCCCTTTTTATGATATCGGGAAGTGTTCTTTCTGGAGGTAGCCTCTTCAGAAAGCAATTCCCGATGAAAATAAATTTATACCACCCCTTTGTAAATTATTGCGCGACTAAATACTCCTCTACACATACACATTATATTCCCCAACAACCCCTGTAAATTGTTGTAATTATTTATTATATCAAATTGCATATCCTCCCTCCAATTACCCCCTTTTTATTATATCGGGAAGTGTTCTTTCTGGAGGTAGCCTCTTCAGAAAGCAATTCCCGATGAAAATAAATTTATACCACCCCTTTGTAAATTATTGCGCGACTAAATACTCCTCTACACATACACATTATATTCCCCAACAACCCCTGTAAATTGTTGTAATTATTTATTATATCAAATTGCATATCCTCCCTCCAATTACCCCCTTTTTATTATATCGGGAAGTGTTCTTTCTGGAGGTAGCCTCTTCAGAAAGCAATTCCCGATGAAAATAAATTTATACCACCCCTTTGTAAATTATTGCGCGACTAAATACTCCTCTACACATACACATTATATTCCCCAACAACCCCTGTAAATTGTTGTAATTATTTATTATATCAAATTGCATATCCTCCCTCCAATTACCCCCTTTTTATTATATCGGGAAGTGTTCTTTCTGGAGGTAGCCTCTTCAGAAAGCAATTCCCGATGAAAATAAATTTATACCACCCCTTTGTAAATTATTGCGCGACTAAATACTCCTCTACACATACACATTATATTCCCCAACAACCCCTGTAAATTGTTGTAATTATTTATTATATCAAATTGCATATCCTCCCTCCAATTACCCCCTTTTTATTATATCGGGAAGTGTTCTTTCTGGAGGTAGCCTCTTCAGAAAGCAATTCCCGATGAAAATAAATTTATACCACCCCTTTGTAAATTATTGCGCGACTAAATACTCCTCTACACATACACATTATATTCCCCAACAACCCCTGTAAATTGTTGTAATTATTTATTATATCAAATTGCATATCCTCCCTCCAATTACCCCCTTTTTATTATATCGGGAAGTGTTCTTTCTGGAGGTAGCCTCTTCAGAAAGCAATTCCCGATGAAAATAAATTTATACCACCCCTTTGTAAATTATTGCGCGACTAAATACTCCTCTACACATACACATTATATTCCCCAACAACCCCTGTAAATTGTTGTAATTATTTATTATATCAAATTGCATATCCTCCCTCCAATTACCCCCTTTTTATGATATCGGGAAGTGTTCTTTCTGGAGGTAGCCTCTTCAGAAAGCAATTCCCGATGAAAATAAATTTATACCACCCCTTTGTAAATTATTGCGCGACTAAATACTCCTCTACACATACACATTATATTCCCCAACAACCCCTGTAAATTGTTGTAATTATTTATTATATCAAATTGCATATCCTCCCTCCAATTACCCCCTTTTTATTATATCGGGAAGTGTTCTTTCTGGAGGTAGCCTCTTCAGAAAGCAATTCCCGATGAAAATAAATTTATACCACCCCTTTGTAAATTATTGCGCGACTAAATACTCCTCTACACATACACATTATATTCCCCAACAACCCCTGTAGATTGTTGTAATTATTTATTAAATCAAATTGCATATCCTCCCTCCAATTACCCCCTTTTTATGATATCGGGAAGTGTTCTTTCTGGAGGTAGCCTCTTCAGAAAGCAATTCCCGATGAAAATAAATTTATACCACCCCTTTGTAAATTATTGCGCGACTAAATACTCCTCTACACATACACATTATATTCCTCAACAACCCCTGTAAATTGTTGTAATTATTTATTATATCAAATTGCATATCCTCCCTCCAATTACCCCCTTTTTATTATATCGGGAAGTGTTCTTTCTGGAGGTAGCCTCTTCAGAAAGCAATTCCCGATGAAAATAAATTTATACCACCCCTTTGTAAATTATTGCGCGACTAAATACTCCTCTACACATACACATTATATTCCCCAACAACCCCTGTAAATTGTTGTAATTATTTAGTAAATCAAATTGTATATCCTCCCTCCGATCACTTTTCTTAAATTAACCGCGACCCCGCATGGGGTGCATAGCTAACTTATGCATCTTGGTGAGTAGCGTCATCACGGACCTGAGCTATTTATCCCCCACTTTGCATCTCCTCCCTACATTTATTTTGTTTTAATTATACCGGGAAGTTTTCTTTCTGGGGGTAGCGTTTTTCGCTCTTCAGAAAGCAATTCCCAATGAAAATAAATTCATACCACCCCTTTGTAAATTATTGTGCGACTAAAAACTACTCTACACATACACATTATATTCCCCAACAACCCCTGTAAATTGTTGTAATTATTTATTAAATCAAATTGCATATCCTCCCTCCAATAACCCCTTTTTTATTATATCGGGAAGTGTTCTTTCTGGAGGTAGCCTCTTCAGAAAGCAATTCCCGATGAAAATAAATTTATACCACCCCTTTGTAAATTATTGCGCGACTAAATACTCCTCTACACATACACATTATATTCCCCAACAACCCCTGTAAATTGTTGTAATTATTTATTAAATCAAATTGCATATCCTCCCTCCAATAACCCCTTTTTTATTATATCGGGAAGTGTTCTTTCTGGAGGTAGCCTCTTCAGAAAGCAATTCCCGATGAAAATAAATTTATACCACCCCTTTGTAAATTATTGCGCGACTAAATACTCCTCTACACATACACATTATATTCCCCAACAACCCCTGTAAATTGTTGTAATTATTTATTATATCAAATTGCATATCCTCCCTCCAATTACCCCCTTTTTATTATATCGGGAAGTGTTCTTTCTGGAGGTAGCCTCTTCAGAAAGCAATTCCCGATGAAAATAAATTTATACCACCCCTTTGTAAATTATTGCGCGACTAAATACTCCTCTACACATACACATTATATTCCCCAACAACCCCTGTAAATTGTTGTAATTATTTATTAAATCAAATTGCATATCCTCCCTCCAATTACCCCCTTTTTATGATATCGGGAAGTGTTCTTTCTGGAGGTAGCCTCTTCAGAAAGCAATTCCCGATGAAAATAAATTTATACCACCCCTTTGTAAATTATTGCGCGACTAAATACTCCTCTACACATACACATTATATTCCCCAACAACCCCTGTAAATTGTTGTAATTATTTAGTAAATCAAATTGTATATCCTCCCTCCGATCACTTTTCTTAAATTAACCGCGACCCCGCAGGGAGTGCATAGCTAACTTATGCATCTTGGTGAGTAGCGTCACCACGGACCTGAGCTATTTATCCCCCACTTTGCATCTCCTCCCTACATTTATTTTGTTTTAATTATACCGGGAAGTTTTTTTTCTGGGGGTAGCGTTTTTCGCTCTTCAGAAAGCAATTCCCAATGAAAATAAATTCATACCACCCCTTTGTAAATTATTGCGCGACTAAATACTCCTCTACACATACACATTATATTCCCCAACAACCCCTGTAAATTGTTGTAATTATTTAGTAAATCAAATTGTATATCCTCCCTCCGATCACTTTTCTTAAATTAACCGCGACCCCGCAGGGGGTGCATAGCTAACTTATGCATCTTGGTGAGTAGCGTCACCACGGACCTGAGCTATTTATCCCCCACTTTGCATCTCCTCCCTACATTTATTTTGTTTTAATTATACCGGGAAGTTTTCTTTCTGGGGGTAGCGTTTTTCGCTCTTCAGAAAGCAATTCCCAATGAAAATAAATTCATACCACCCCTTTGTAAATTATTGTGCGACTAAAAACTACTCTACACATACACATTATATTCCCCAACAACCCCTGTAAATTGTTGTAATTATTTATTAAATCAAATTGCATATCCTCCCTCCAATAAACCCTTTTTTATTATATCGGGAAGTGTTCTTTCTGGAGGTAGCCTCTTCAGAAAGCAATTCCCGATGAAAATAAATTTATACCACCCCTTTGTAAATTATTGCGCGACTAAATACTCCTCTACACATACACATTATATTCCTCAACAACCCCTGTAAATTGTTGTAATTATTTATTATATCAAATTGCATATCCTCCCTCCAATTACCCCCTTTTTATTATATCGGGAAGTGTTCTTTCTGGAGGTAGCCTCTTCAGAAAGCAATTCCCGATGAAAATAAATTTATACCACCCCTTTGTAAATTATTGCGCGACTAAATACTCCTCTACACATACACATTATATTCCTCAACAACCCCTGTAAATTGTTGTAATTATTTATTATATCAAATTGCATATCCTCCCTCCAATTACCCCCTTTTTATTATATCGGGAAGTGTTCTTTCTGGAGGTAGCCTCTTCAGAAAGCAATTCCCGATGAAAATAAATTTATACCACCCCTTTGTAAATTATTGCGCGACTAAATACTCCTCTACACATACACATTATATTCCCCAACAACCCCTGTAAATTGTTGTAATTATTTATTATATCAAATTGCATATCCTCCCTCCAATTACCCCCTTTTTATTATATCGGGAAGTGTTCTTTCTGGAGGTAGCCTCTTCAGAAAGCAATTCCCGATGAAAATAAATTTATACCACCCCTTTGTAAATTATTGCGCGACTAAATACTCCTCTACACATACACATTATATTCCCCAACAACCCTTGTGAATTGTTGTAATTATTTATGATATCAAATTGCATATCCTCCCTCCAATTACCCCCTTTTTATTATATCGGGAAGTGTTCTTTCTGGAGGTAGCCTCTTCAGAAAGCAATTCCCGATGAAAATAAATTTATACCACCCCTTTGTAAATTATTGCGCGACTAAATACTCCTCTACACATACACATTATATTCCCCAACAACCCCTGTAAATTGTTGTAATTATTTATTATATCAAATTGCATATCCTCCCTCCAATTACCCCCTTTTTATTATATCGGGAAGTGTTCTTTCTGGAGGTAGCCTCTTCAGAAAGCAATTCCCGATGAAAATAAATTTATACCACCCCTTTGTAAATTATTGCGCGACTAAATACTCCTCTACACATACACATTATATTCCCCAACAACCCTTGTAAATTGTTGTAATTATTTATTATATCAAATTGCATATCCTCCCTCCAATTACCTCCTTTTTATTATATCGGGAAGTGTTCTTTCTGGAGGTAGCCTCTTCAGAAAGCAATTCCCGATGAAAATAAATTTATACCACCCCTTTGTAAATTATTGCGCGACTAAATACTCCTCTACACATACACATTATATTCCCCAACAACCCCTGTAAATTGTTGTAATTATTTATTAAATCAAATTGCATATCCTCCCTCCAATTACCCCCTTTTTATGATATCGGGAAGTGTTCTTTCTGGAGGTAGCCTCTTCAGAAAGCAATTCCCGATGAAAATAAATTTATACCACCCCTTTGTAAATTATTGCGCGACTAAATACTCCTCTACACATACACATTATATTCCCCAACAACCCCTGTAAATTGTTGTAATTATTTATTATATCAAATTGCATATCCTCCCTCCAATTACCCCCTTTTTATTATATCGGGAAGTGTTCTTTCTGGAGGTAGCCTCTTCAGAAAGCAATTCCCGATGAAAATAAATTTATACCACCCCTTTGTAAATTATTGCGCGACTAAATACTCCTCTACACATACACATTATATTCCCCAACAACCCCTGTAAATTGTTGTAATTATTTATTATATCAAATTGCATATCCTCCCTCCAATTACCCCCTTTTTATTATATCGGGAAGTGTTCTTTCTGGAGGTAGCCTCTTCAGAAAGCAATTCCCGATGAAAATAAATTTATACCACCCCTTTGTAAATTATTGCGCGACTAAATACTCCTCTACACATACACATTATATTCCCCAACAACCCCTGTAAATTGTTGTAATTATTTGGTAAATCAAATTGTATATCCTCCCTCCGATCACTTTTCTTAAATTAACCGCGACCCCGCAGGGGGTGCATAGCTAACTTATGCATCTTGGTGAGTAGCGTCACCACGGACCTGAGCTATTTATCCCCCACTTTGCATCTCCTCCCTACATTTATTTTGTTTTAATTATACCGGGAAGTTTTCTTTCTGGGGGTAGCGTTTTTCGCTCTTCAGAAAGCAATTCCCAATGAAAATAAATTCATACCACCCCTTTGTAAATTATTGTGCGACTGAAAACTACTCTACACATACACATTATATTCCCCAACAACCCCTGTAAATTGTTGTAATTATTTATTAAATCAAATTGCATATCCTCCCTCCAATAACCCCTTTTTTATTATATCGGGAAGTGTTCTTTCTGGAGGTAGCCTCTTCAGAAAGCAATTCCCGATGAAAATAAATTTATACCACCCCTTTGTAAATTATTGCGCGACTAAATACTCCTCTACACATACACATTATATTCCCCAACAACCCCTGTAAATTGTTGTAATTATTTATTATATCAAATTGCATATCCTCCCTCCAATTACCCCCTTTTTATTATATCGGGAAGTGTTCTTTCTGGAGGTAGCCTCTTCAGAAAGCAATTCCCGATGAAAATAAATTTATACCACCCCTTTGTAAATTATTGCGCGACTAAATACTCCTCTACACATACACATTATATTCCCCAACAACCCCTGTAAATTGTTGTAATTATTTATTATATCAAATTGCATATCCTCCCTCCAATTACCCCCTTTTTATTATATCGGGAAGTGTTCTTTCTGGAGGTAGCCTCTTCAGAAAGCAATTCCCGATGAAAATAAATTTATACCACCCCTTTGTAAATTATTGCGCGACTAAATACTCCTCTACACATACACATTATATTCCCCAACAACCCCTGTAAATTGTTGTAATTATTTATTAAATCAAATTGCATATCCTCCCTCCAATTACCCCCTTTTTATTATATCGAGAAGTGTTCTTTCTGGAGGTAGCCTCTTCAGAAAGCAATTCCCGATGAAAATAAATTTATACCACCCCTTTGTAAATTATTGCGCGACTAAATACTCCTCTACACATACACATTATATTCCCCAACAACCCCTGTAAATTGTTGTAATTATTTGGTAAATCAAATTGTATATCCTCCCTCCGATCACTTTTCTTAAATTAACCGCGACCCCGCAGGGGGTGCATAGCTAACTTATGCATCTTGGTGAGTAGCGTCACCACGGACCTGAGCTATTTATCCCCCACTTTGCATCTCCTCCCTACATTTATTTTGTTTTAATTATACCGGGAAGTTTTCTTTCTGGGGGTAGCGTTTTTCGCTCTTCAGAAAGCAATTCCCAATGAAAATAAATTCATACCACCCCTTTGTAAATTATTGTGCGACTGAAAACTACTCTACACATACACATTATATTCCCCAACAACCCCTGTAAATTGTTGTAATTATTTATTAAATCAAATTGCATATCCTCCCTCCAATAACCCCTTTTTTATTATATCGGGAAGTGTTCTTTCTGGAGGTAGCCTCTTCAGAAAGCAATTCCCGATGAAAATAAATTTATACCACCCCTTTGTAAATTATTGCGCGACTAAATACTCCTCTACACATACACATCATATTCCCCAACAACCCCTGTAAATTGTTGTAATTATTTATTATATCAAATTGCATATCCTCCCTCCAATTACCCCCTTTTTATTATATCGGGAAGTGTTCTTTCTGGAGGTAGCCTCTTCAGAAAGCAATTCCCGATGAAAATAAATTTATACCACCCCTTTGTAAATTATTGCGCGACTAAATACTCCTCTACACATACACATTATATTCCCCAACAACCCCTGTAAATTGTTGTAATTATTTATTATATCAAATTGCATATCCTCCCTCCAATTACCCCCTTTTTATTATATCGGGAAGTGTTCTTTCTGGAGGTAGCCTCTTCAGAAAGCAATTCCCGATGAAAATAAATTTATACCACCCCTTTGTAAATTATTGCGCGACTAAATACTCCTCTACACATACACATTATATTCCCCAACAACCCCTGTAAATTGTTGTAATTATTTATTATATCAAATTGCATATCCTCCCTCCAATTACCCCCTTTTTATTATATCGGGAAGTGTTCTTTCTGGAGGTAGCCTCTTCAGAAAGCAATTCCCGATGAAAATAAATTTATACCACCCCTTTGTAAATTATTGCGCGACTAAATACTCCTCTACACATACACATTATATTCCCCAACAACCCCTGTAAATTGTTGTAATTATTTATTATATCAAATTGCATATCCTCCCTCCAATTACCCCCTTTTTATTATATCGGGAAGTGTTCTTTCTGGAGGTAGCCTCTTCAGAAAGCAATTCCCGATGAAAATAAATTTATACCACCCCTTTGTAAATTATTGCGCGACTAAATACTCCTCTACACATACACATTATATTCCCCAACAACCCCTGTAAATTGTTGTAATTATTTATTATATCAAATTGCATATCCTCCCTCCAATTACCCCCTTTTTATGATATCGGGAAGTGTTCTTTCTGGAGGTAGCCTCTTCAGAAAGCAATTCCCGATGAAAATAAATTTATACCACCCCTTTGTAAATTATTGCGCGACTAAATACTCCTCTACACATACACATTATATTCCCCAACAACCCCTGTAAATTGTTGTAATTATTTATTATATCAAATTGCATATCCTCCCTCCAATTACCCCCTTTTTATTATATCGGGAAGTGTTCTTTCTGGAGGTAGCCTCTTCAGAAAGCAATTCCCGATGAAAATAAATTTATACCACCCCTTTGTAAATTATTGCGCGACTAAATACTCCTCTACACATACACATTATATTCCCCAACAACCCCTGTAAATTGTTGTAATTATTTAGTAAATCAAATTGTATATCCTCCCTCCGATCACTTTTCTTAAATAAACCGCGACCCCGCAGGGGGTGCATAGCTAACTTATGCATCTTGGTGAGTAGCGTCACCACGGACCTGAGCTATTTATCCCCCACTTTGCATCTCCTCCCTACATTTATTTTGTTTTAATTATACCGGGAAGTTTTCTTTCTGGGGGTAGCGTTTTTCGCTCTTCAGAAAGCAATTCCCAATGAAAATAAATTCATACCACCCCTTTGTAAATTATTGTGCGACTAAAAACTACTCTACACATACACATTATATTCCCCAACAACCCCTGTAAATTGTTGTAATTATTTATTAAATCAAATTGCATATCCTCCCTCCAATTACCCCCTTTTTATTATATCGGGAAGTGTTCTTTCTGGAGGTAGCCTCTTCAGAAAGCAATTCCCGATGAAAATAAATTTATACCACCCCTTTGTAAATTATTGCGCGACTAAATACTCCTCTACACATACACATTATATTCCCCAACAACCCCTGTAAATTGTTGTAATTATTTATTATATCAAATTGCATATCCTCCCTCCAATTACCCCCTTTTTATTATATCGGGAAGTGTTCTTTCTGGAGGTAGCCCCTTCAGAAAGCAATTCCCGATGAAAATAAATTTATACCACCCCTTTGTAAATTATTGCGCGACTAAATACTCCTCTACACATACACATTATATTCCCCAACAACCCCTGTAAATTGTTGTAATTATTTATTATATCAAATTGCATATCCTCCCTCCAATTACCCCCTTTTTATTATATCGGGAAGTGTTCTTTCTGGAGGTAGCCTCTTCAGAAAGCAATTCCCGATGAAAATAAATTTATACCACCCCTTTGTAAATTATTGCGCGACTAAATACTCCTCTACACATACACATTATATTCCCCAACAACCCCTGTAAATTGTTGTAATTATTTATTATATCAAATTGCATATCCTCCCTCCAATTACCCCCTTTTTATTATATCGGGAAGTGTTCTTTCTGGAGGTAGCCTCTTCAGAAAGCAATTCCCGATGAAAATAAATTTATACCACCCCTTTGTAAATTATTGCGCGACTAAATACTCCTCTACACATACACATTATATTCCCCAACAACCCCTGTAAATTGTTGTAATTATTTAGTAAATCAAATTGTATATCCTCCCTCCGATCACTTTTCTTAAATAAACCGCGACCCCGCAGGGGGTGCATAGCTAACTTATGCATCTTGGTGAGTAGCGTCACCACGGACCTGAGCTATTTATCCCCCACTTTGCATCTCCTCCCTACATTTATTTTGTTTTAATTATACCGGGAAGTTTTCTTTCTGGGGGTAGCGTTTTTCGCTCTTCAGAAAGCAATTCCCAATGAAAATAAATTCATACCACCCCTTTGTAAATTATTGTGCGACTAAAAACTACTCTACACATACACATTATATTCCCCAACAACCCCTGTAAATTGTTGTAATTATTTATTAAATCAAATTGCATATCCTCCCTCCAATTACCCCCTTTTTATTATATCGGGAAGTGTTCTTTCTGGAGGTAGCCTCTTCAGAAAGCAATTCCCGATGAAAATAAATTTATACCACCCCTTTGTAAATTATTGCGCGACTAAATACTCCTCTACACATACACATTATATTCCCCAACAACCCCTGTAAATTGTTGTAATTATTTATTATATCAAATTGCATATCCTCCCTCCAATTACCCCCTTTTTATTATATCGGGAAGTGTTCTTTCTGGAGGTAGCCTCTTCAGAAAGCAATTCCCGATGAAAATAAATTTATACCACCCCTTTGTAAATTATTGCGCGACTAAATACTCCTCTACACATACACATTATATTCCCCAACAACCCCTGTAAATTGTTGTAATTATTTAGTAAATCAAATTGTATATCCTCCCTCCGATCACTTTTCTTAAATTAACCGCGACCCCGCAGGGGGTGCATAGCTAACTTATGCATCTTGGTGAGTAGCGTCACCACGGACCTGAGCTATTTATCCCCCACTTTGCATCTCCTCCCTACATTTATTTTGTTTTAATTATACCGGGAAGTTTTCTTTCTGGGGGTAGCGTTTTTCGCTCTTCAGAAAGCAATTCCCAATGAAAATAAATTCATACCATCCCTTTGTAAATTATTGTGCGACTAAAAACTACTCTACACATACACATTATATTCCCCAACAACCCCTGTAAATTGTTGTAATTATTTATTAAATCAAATTGCATATCCTCCCTCCAATTACCCCCTTTTTATTATATCGGGAAGTGTTCTTTCTGGAGGTAGCCTCTTCAGAAAGCAATTCCCGATGAAAATAAATTTATACCACCCCTTTGTAAATTATTGCGCGACTAAATACTCCTCTACACATACACATTATATTCCCCAACAACCCCTGTAAATTGTTGTAATTATTTAGTAAATCAAATTGTATATCCTCCCTCCGATCACTTTTCTTAAATAAACCGCGACCCCGCAGGGGGTGCATAGCTAACTTATGCATCTTGGTGAGTAGCGTCACCACGGACCTGAGCTATTTATCCCCCACTTTGCATCTCCTCCCTACATTTATTTTGTTTTAATTATACCGGGAAGTTTTCTTTCTGGGGGTAGCGTTTTTCGCTCTTCAGAAAGCAATTCCCAATGAAAATAAATTCATACCACCCCTTTGTAAATTATTGTGCGACTAAAAACTACTCTACACATACACATTATATTCCCCAACAACCCCTGTAAATTGTTGTAATTATTTATTAAATCAAATTGCATATCCTCCCTCCAATTACCCCCTTTTTATTATATCGGGAAGTGTTCTTTCTGGAGGTAGCCTCTTCAGAAAGCAATTCCCGATGAAAATAAATTTATACCACCCCTTTGTAAATTATTGCGCGACTAAATACTCCTCTACACATACACATTATATTCCCCAACAACCCCTGTAAATTGTTGTAATTATTTATTATATCAAATTGCATATCCTCCCTCCAATTACCCCCTTTTTATTATATCGGGAAGTGTTCTTTCTGGAGGTAGCCTCTTCAGAAAGCAATTCCCGATGAAAATAAATTTATACCACCCCTTTGTAAATTATTGCGCGACTAAATACTCCTCTACACATACACATTATATTCCCCAACAACCCCTGTAAATTGTTGTAATTATTTAGTAAATCAAATTGTATATCCTCCCTCCGATCACTTTTCTTAAATTAACCGCGACCCCGCAGGGGGTGCATAGCTAACTTATGCATCTTGGTGAGTAGCGTCACCACGGACCTGAGCTATTTATCCCCCACTTTGCATCTCCTCCCTACATTTATTTTGTTTTAATTATACCGGGAAGTTTTCTTTCTGGGGGTAGCGTTTTTCGCTCTTCAGAAAGCAATTCCCAATGAAAATAAATTCATACCACCCCTTTGTAAATTATTGTGCGACTAAAAACTACTCTACACATACACATTATATTCCCCAACAACCCCTGTAAATTGTTGTAATTATTTATTAAATCAAATTGCATATCCTCCCTCCAATTACCCCCTTTTTATTATATCGGGAAGTGTTCTTTCTGGAGGTAGCCTCTTCAGAAAGCAATTCCCGATGAAAATAAATTTATACCACCCCTTTGTAAATTATTGCGCGACTAAATACTCCTCTACACATACACATTATATTCCCCAACAACCCCTGTAAATTGTTGTAATTATTTATTATATCAAATTGCATATCCTCCCTCCAATTACCCCCTTTTTATTATATCGGGAAGTGTTCTTTCTGGAGGTAGCCTCTTCAGAAAGCAATTCCCGATGAAAATAAATTTATACCACCCCTTTGTAAATTATTGCGCGACTAAATACTCCTCTACACATACACATTATATTCCCCAACAACCCTTGTAAATTGTTGTAATTATTTATTATATCAAATTGCATATCCTCCCTCCAATTACCCCCTTTTTATTATATCGGGAAGTGTTCTTTCTGGAGGTAGCCTCTTCAGAAAGCAATTCCCGATGAAAATAAATTTATACCACCCCTTTGTAAATTATTGCGCGACTAAATACTCCTCTACACATACACATTATATTCCCCAACAACCCCTGTAAATTGTTGTAATTATTTATTATATCAAATTGCATATCCTCCCTCCAATTACCCCCTTTTTATTATATCGGGAAGTGTTCTTTCTGGAGGTAGCCTCTTCAGAAAGCAATTCCCGATGAAAATAAATTTATACCACCCCTTTGTAAATTATTGCGCGACTAAATACTCCTCTACACATACACATTATATTCCCCAACAACCCCTGTAAATTGTTGTAATTATTTATTATATCAAATTGCATATCCTCCCTCCAATTACCCCCTTTTTATTATATCGGGAAGTGTTCTTTCTGGAGGTAGCCTCTTCAGAAAGCAATTCCCGATGAAAATAAATTTATACCACCCCTTTGTAAATTATTGCGCGACTAAATACTCCTCTACACATACACATTATATTCCCCAACAACCCTTGTAAATTGTTGTAATTATTTATTATATCAAATTGCATATCCTCCCTCCAATTACCCCCTTTTTATTATATCGGGAAGTGTTCTTTCTGGAGGTAGCCTCTTCAGAAAGCAATTCCCGATGAAAATAAATTTATACCACCCCTTTGTAAATTATTGCGCGACTAAATACTCCTCTACACATACACATTATATTCCCCAACAACCCCTGTAAATTGTTGTAATTATTTATTATATCAAATTGCATATCCTCCCTCCAATTACCCCCTTTTTATTATATCGGGAAGTGTTCTTTCTGGAGGTAGCCTCTTCAGAAAGCAATTCCCGATGAAAATAAATTTATACCACCCCTTTGTAAATTATTGCGCGACTAAATACTCCTCTACACATACACATTATATTCCCCAACAACCCCTGTAAATTGTTGTAATTATTTATTATATCAAATTGCATATCCTCCCTCCAATTACCCCCTTTTTATTATATCGGGAAGTGTTCTTTCTGGAGGTAGCCTCTTCAGAAAGCAATTCCCGATGAAAATAAATTTATACCACCCCTTTGTAAATTATTGCGCGACTAAATACTCCTCTACACATACACATTATATTCCCCAACAACCCCTGTAAATTGTTGTAATTATTTATTATATCAAATTGCATATCCTCCCTCCAATTACCCCCTTTTTATTATATCGGGAAGTGTTCTTTCTGGAGGTAGCCTCTTCAGAAAGCAATTCCCGATGAAAATAAATTTATACCACCCCTTTGTAAATTATTGCGCGACTAAATACTCCTCTACACATACACATTATATTCCCCAACAACCCCTGTAAATTGTTGTAATTATTTATTATATCAAATTGCATATCCTCCCTCCAATTACCCCCTTTTTATTATATCGGGAAGTGTTCTTTCTGGAGGTAGCCTCTTCAGAAAGCAATTCCCGATGAAAATAAATTTATACCACCCCTTTGTAAATTATTGCGCGACTAAATACTCCTCTACACATACACATTATATTCCCCAACAACCCCTGTAAATTGTTGTAATTATTTATTATATCAAATTGCATATCCTCCCTCCAATTACCCCCTTTTTATTATATCGGGAAGTGTTCTTTCTGGAGGTAGCCTCTTCAGAAAGCAATTCCCGATGAAAATAAATTTATACCACCCCTTTGTAAATTATTGCGCGACTAAATACTCCTCTACACATACACATTATATTCCCCAACAACCCCTGTAAATTGTTGTAATTATTTATTATATCAAATTGCATATCCTCCCTCCAATTACCCCCTTTTTATTATATCGGGAAGTGTTCTTTCTGGAGGTAGCCTCTTCAGAAAGCAATTCCCGATGAAAATAAATTTATACCACCCCTTTGTAAATTATTGCGCGACTAAATACTCCTCTACACATACACATTATATTCCCCAACAACCCCTGTAAATTGTTGTAATTATTTATTATATCAAATTGCATATCCTCCCTCCAATTACCCCCTTTTTATTATATCGGGAAGTGTTCTTTCTGGAGGTAGCCTCTTCAGAAAGCAATTCCCGATGAAAATAAATTTATACCACCCCTTTGTAAATTATTGCGCGACTAAATACTCCTCTACACATACACATTATATTCCCCAACAACCCCTGTAAATTGTTGTAATTATTTATTATATCAAATTGCATATCCTCCCTCCAATTACCCCCTTTTTATTATATCGGGAAGTGTTCTTTCTGGAGGTAGCCTCTTCAGAAAGCAATTCCCGATGAAAATAAATTTATACCACCCCTTTGTAAATTATTGCGCGACTAAATACTCCTCTACACATACACATTATATTCCCCAACAACCCCTGTAAATTGTTGTAATTATTTATTATATCAAATTGCATATCCTCCCTCCAATTACCCCCTTTTTATTATATCGGGAAGTGTTCTTTCTGGAGGTAGCCTCTTCAGAAAGCAATTCCCGATGAAAATAAATTTATACCACCCCTTTGTAAATTATTGCGCGACTAAATACTCCTCTACACATACACATTATATTCCCCAACAACCCCTGTAAATTGTTGTAATTATTTATTATATCAAATTGCATATCCTCCCTCCAATTACCCCCTTTTTATTATATCGGGAAGTGTTCTTTCTGGAGGTAGCCTCTTCAGAAAGCAATTCCCGATGAAAATAAATTTATACCACCCCTTTGTAAATTATTGCGCGACTAAATACTCCTCTACACATACACATTATATTCCCCAACAACCCCTGTAAATTGTTGTAATTATTTATTATATCAAATTGCATATCCTCCCTCCAATTACCCCCTTTTTATTATATCGGGAAGTGTTCTTTCTGGAGGTAGCCTCTTCAGAAAGCAATTCCCGATGAAAATAAATTTATACCACCCCTTTGTAAATTATTGCGCGACTAAATACTCCTCTACACATACACATTATATTCCCCAACAACCCCTGTAAATTGTTGTAATTATTTATTATATCAAATTGCATATCCTCCCTCCAATTACCCCCTTTTTATTATATCGGGAAGTGTTCTTTCTGGAGGTAGCCTCTTCAGAAAGCAATTCCCGATGAAAATAAATTTATACCACCCCTTTGTAAATTATTGCGCGACTAAATACTCCTCTACACATACACATTATATTCCCCAACAACCCCTGTAAATTGTTGTAATTATTTAGTAAATCAAATTGTATATCCTCCCTCCGATCACTTTTCTTAAATAAACCGCGACCCCGCAGGGGGTGCATAGCTAACTTATGCATCTTGGTGAGTAGCGTCACCACGGACCTGAGCTATTTATCCCCCACTTTGCATCTCCTCCCTACATTTATTTTGTTTTAATTATACCGGGAAGTTTTCTTTCTGGGGGTAGCGTTTTTCGCTCTTCAGAAAGCAATTCCCAATGAAAATAAATTCATACCACCCCTTTGTAAATTATTGTGCGACTAAAAACTACTCTACACATACACATTATATTCCCCAACAACCCCTGTAAATTGTTGTAATTATTTATTAAATCAAATTGCATATCCTCCCTCCAATTACCCCCTTTTTATTATATCGGGAAGTGTTCTTTCTGGAGGTAGCCTCTTCAGAAAGCAATTCCCGATGAAAATAAATTTATACCACCCCTTTGTAAATTATTGCGCGACTAAATACTCCTCTACACATACACATTATACTCCCCAACAACCCCTGTAAATTGTTGTAATTATTTATTATATCAAATTGCATATCCTCCCTCCAATTACCCCCTTTTTATTATATCGGGAAGTGTTCTTTCTGGAGGTAGCCTCTTCAGAAAGCAATTCCCGATGAAAATAAATTTATACCACCCCTTTGTAAATTATTGCGCGACTAAATACTCCTCTACACATACACATTATATTCCCCAACAACCCCTGTAAATTGTTGTAATTATTTAGTAAATCAAATTGTATATCCTCCCTCCGATCACTTTTCTTAAATTAACCGCGACCCCGCAGGGGGTGCATAGCTAACTTATGCATCTTGGTGAGTAGCGTCACCACGGACCTGAGCTATTTATCCCCCACTTTGCATCTCCTCCCTACATTTATTTTGTTTTAATTATACCGGGAAGTTTTCTTTCTGGGGGTAGCGTTTTTCGCTCTTCAGAAAGCAATTCCCAATGAAAATAAATTCATACCATCCCTTTGTAAATTATTGTGCGACTAAAAACTACTCTACACATACACATTATATTCCCCAACAACCCCTGTAAATTGTTGTAATTATTTATTAAATCAAATTGCATATCCTCCCTCCAATTACCCCCTTTTTATTATATCGGGAAGTGTTCTTTCTGGAGGTAGCCTCTTCAGAAAGCAATTCCCGATGAAAATAAATTTATACCACCCCTTTGTAAATTATTGCGCGACTAAATACTCCTCTACACATACACATTATATTCCCCAACAACCCCTGTAAATTGTTGTAATTATTTAGTAAATCAAATTGTATATCCTCCCTCCGATCACTTTTCTTAAATAAACCGCGACCCCGCAGGGGGTGCATAGCTAACTTATGCATCTTGGTGAGTAGCGTCACCACGGACCTGAGCTATTTATCCCCCACTTTGCATCTCCTCCCTACATTTATTTTGTTTTAATTATACCGGGAAGTTTTCTTTCTGGGGGTAGCGTTTTTCGCTCTTCAGAAAGCAATTCCCAATGAAAATAAATTCATACCACCCCTTTGTAAATTATTGTGCGACTAAAAACTACTCTACACATACACATTATATTCCCCAACAACCCCTGTAAATTGTTGTAATTATTTATTAAATCAAATTGCATATCCTCCCTCCAATTACCCCCTTTTTATTATATCGGGAAGTGTTCTTTCTGGAGGTAGCCTCTTCAGAAAGCAATTCCCGATGAAAATAAATTTATACCACCCCTTTGTAAATTATTGCGCGACTAAATACTCCTCTACACATACACATTATACTCCCCAACAACCCCTGTAAATTGTTGTAATTATTTATTATATCAAATTGCATATCCTCCCTCCAATTACCCCCTTTTTATTATATCGGGAAGTGTTCTTTCTGGAGGTAGCCTCTTCAGAAAGCAATTCCCGATGAAAATAAATTTATACCACCCCTTTGTAAATTATTGCGCGACTAAATACTCCTCTACACATACACATTATATTCCCCAACAACCCCTGTAAATTGTTGTAATTATTTAGTAAATCAAATTGTATATCCTCCCTCCGATCACTTTTCTTAAATTAACCGCGACCCCGCAGGGGGTGCATAGCTAACTTATGCATCTTGGTGAGTAGCGTCACCACGGACCTGAGCTATTTATCCCCCACTTTGCATCTCCTCCCTACATTTATTTTGTTTTAATTATACCGGGAAGTTTTCTTTCTGGGGGTAGCGTTTTTCGCTCTTCAGAAAGCAATTCCCAATGAAAATAAATTCATACCATCCCTTTGTAAATTATTGTGCGACTAAAAACTACTCTACACATACACATTATATTCCCCAACAACCCCTGTAAATTGTTGTAATTATTTATTAAATCAAATTGCATATCCTCCCTCCAATTACCCCCTTTTTATTATATCGGGAAGTGTTCTTTCTGGAGGTAGCCTCTTCAGAAAGCAATTCCCGATGAAAATAAATTTATACCACCCCTTTGTAAATTATTGCGCGACTAAATACTCCTCTACACATACACATTATATTCCCCAACAACCCCTGTAAATTGTTGTAATTATTTAGTAAATCAAATTGTATATCCTCCCTCCGATCACTTTTCTTAAATAAACCGCGACCCCGCAGGGGGTGCATAGCTAACTTATGCATCTTGGTGAGTAGCGTCACCACGGACCTGAGCTATTTATCCCCCACTTTGCATCTCCTCCCTACATTTATTTTGTTTTAATTATACCGGGAAGTTTTCTTTCTGGGGGTAGCGTTTTTCGCTCTTCAGAAAGCAATTCCCAATGAAAATAAATTCATACCACCCCTTTGTAAATTATTGTGCGACTAAAAACTACTCTACACATACACATTATATTCCCCAACAACCCCTGTAAATTGTTGTAATTATTTATTAAATCAAATTGCATATCCTCCCTCCAATTACCCCCTTTTTATTATATCGGGAAGTGTTCTTTCTGGAGGTAGCCTCTTCAGAAAGCAATTCCCGATGAAAATAAATTTATACCACCCCTTTGTAAATTATTGCGCGACTAAATACTCCTCTACACATACACATTATACTCCCCAACAACCCCTGTAAATTGTTGTAATTATTTATTATATCAAATTGCATATCCTCCCTCCAATTACCCCCTTTTTATTATATCGGGAAGTGTTCTTTCTGGAGGTAGCCTCTTCAGAAAGCAATTCCCGATGAAAATAAATTTATACCACCCCTTTGTAAATTATTGCGCGACTAAATACTCCTCTACACATACACATTATATTCCCCAACAACCCCTGTAAATTGTTGTAATTATTTAGTAAATCAAATTGTATATCCTCCCTCCGATCACTTTTCTTAAATTAACCGCGACCCCGCAGGGGGTGCATAGCTAACTTATGCATCTTGGTGAGTAGCGTCACCACGGACCTGAGCTATTTATCCCCCACTTTGCATCTCCTCCCTACATTTATTTTGTTTTAATTATACCGGGAAGTTTTCTTTCTGGGGGTAGCGTTTTTCGCTCTTCAGAAAGCAATTCCCAATGAAAATAAATTCATACCATCCCTTTGTAAATTATTGTGCGACTAAAAACTACTCTACACATACACATTATATTCCCCAACAACCCCTGTAAATTGTTGTAATTATTTATTAAATCAAATTGCATATCCTCCCTCCAATTACCCCCTTTTTATTATATCGGGAAGTGTTCTTTCTGGAGGTAGCCTCTTCAGAAAGCAATTCCCGATGAAAATAAATTTATACCACCCCTTTGTAAATTATTGCGCGACTAAATACTCCTCTACACATACACATTATATTCCCCAACAACCCCTGTAAATTGTTGTAATTATTTAGTAAATCAAATTGTATATCCTCCCTCCGATCACTTTTCTTAAATAAACCGCGACCCCGCAGGGGGTGCATAGCTAACTTATGCATCTTGGTGAGTAGCGTCACCACGGACCTGAGCTATTTATCCCCCACTTTGCATCTCCTCCCTACATTTATTTTGTTTTAATTATACCGGGAAGTTTTCTTTCTGGGGGTAGCGTTTTTCGCTCTTCAGAAAGCAATTCCCAATGAAAATAAATTCATACCACCCCTTTGTAAATTATTGTGCGACTAAAAACTACTCTACACATACACATTATATTCCCCAACAACCCCTGTAAATTGTTGTAATTATTTATTAAATCAAATTGCATATCCTCCCTCCAATTACCCCCTTTTTATTATATCGGGAAGTGTTCTTTCTGGAGGTAGCCTCTTCAGAAAGCAATTCCCGATGAAAATAAATTTATACCACCCCTTTGTAAATTATTGCGCGACTAAATACTCCTCTACACATACACATTATATTCCCCAACAACCCCTGTAAATTGTTGTAATTATTTATTATATCAAATTGCATATCCTCCCTCCAATTACCCCCTTTTTATTATATCGGGAAGTGTTCTTTCTGGAGGTAGCCTCTTCAGAAAGCAATTCCCGATGAAAATAAATTTATACCACCCCTTTGTAAATTATTGCGCGACTAAATACTCCTCTACACATACACATTATATTCCCCAACAACCCCTGTAAATTGTTGTAATTATTTATTATATCAAATTGCATATCCTCCCTCCAATTACCCCCTTTTTATTATATCGGGAAGTGTTCTTTCTGGAGGTAGCCTCTTCAGAAAGCAATTCCCGATGAAAATAAATTTATACCACCCCTTTGTAAATTATTGCGCGACTAAATACTCCTCTACACATACACATTATATTCCCCAACAACCCCTGTAAATTGTTGTAATTATTTATTATATCAAATTGCATATCCTCCCTCCAATTACCCCCTTTTTATTATATCGGGAAGTGTTCTTTCTGGAGGTAGCCTCTTCAGAAAGCAATTCCCGATGAAAATAAATTTATACCACCCCTTTGTAAATTATTGCGCGACTAAATACTCCTCTACACATACACATTATATTCCCCAACAACCCCTGTAAATTGTTGTAATTATTTATTATATCAAATTGCATATCCTCCCTCCAATTACCCCCTTTTTATTATATCGGGAAGTGTTCTTTCTGGAGGTAGCCTCTTCAGAAAGCAATTCCCGATGAAAATAAATTTATACCACCCCTTTGTAAATTATTGCGCGACTAAATACTCCTCTACACATACACATTATATTCCCCAACAACCCCTGTAAATTGTTGTAATTATTTATTATATCAAATTGCATATCCTCCCTCCAATTACCCCCTTTTTATTATATCGGGAAGTGTTCTTTCTGGAGGTAGCCTCTTCAGAAAGCAATTCCCGATGAAAATAAATTTATACCACCCCTTTGTAAATTATTGCGCGACTAAATACTCCTCTACACATACACATTATATTCCCCAACAACCCCTGTAAATTGTTGTAATTATTTATTATATCAAATTGCATATCCTCCCTCCAATTACCCCCTTTTTATTATATCGGGAAGTGTTCTTTCTGGAGGTAGCCTCTTCAGAAAGCAATTCCCGATGAAAATAAATTTATACCACCCCTTTGTAAATTATTGCGCGACTAAATACTCCTCTACACATACACATTATATTCCCCAACAACCCCTGTAAATTGTTGTAATTATTTATTATATCAAATTGCATATCCTCCCTCCAATTACCCCCTTTTTATTATATCGGGAAGTGTTCTTTCTGGAGGTAGCCTCTTCAGAAAGCAATTCCCGATGAAAATAAATTTATACCACCCCTTTGTAAATTATTGCGCGACTAAATACTCCTCTACACATACACATTATATTCCCCAACAACCCCTGTAAATTGTTGTAATTATTTATTATATCAAATTGCATATCCTCCCTCCAATTACCCCCTTTTTATTATATCGGGAAGTGTTCTTTCTGGAGGTAGCCTCTTCAGAAAGCAATTCCCGATGAAAATAAATTTATACCACCCCTTTGTAAATTATTGCGCGACTAAATACTCCTCTACACATACACATTATATTCCCCAACAACCCCTGTAAATTGTTGTAATTATTTATTATATCAAATTGCATATCCTCCCTCCAATTACCCCCTTTTTATTATATCGGGAAGTGTTCTTTCTGGAGGTAGCCTCTTCAGAAAGCAATTCCCGATGAAAATAAATTTATACCACCCCTTTGTAAATTATTGCGCGACTAAATACTCCTCTACACATACACATTATATTCCCCAACAACCCCTGTAAATTGTTGTAATTATTTATTATATCAAATTGCATATCCTCCCTCCAATTACCCCCTTTTTATTATATCGGGAAGTGTTCTTTCTGGAGGTAGCCTCTTCAGAAAGCAATTCCCGATGAAAATAAATTTATACCACCCCTTTGTAAATTATTGCGCGACTAAATACTCCTCTACACATACACATTATATTCCCCAACAACCCCTGTAAATTGTTGTAATTATTTATTATATCAAATTGCATATCCTCCCTCCAATTACCCCCTTTTTATTATATCGGGAAGTGTTCTTTCTGGAGGTAGCCTCTTCAGAAAGCAATTCCCGATGAAAATAAATTTATACCACCCCTTTGTAAATTATTGCGCGACTAAATACTCCTCTACACATACACATTATATTCCCCAACAACCCCTGTAAATTGTTGTAATTATTTATTATATCAAATTGCATATCCTCCCTCCAATTACCCCCTTTTTATTATATCGGGAAGTGTTCTTTCTGGAGGTAGCCTCTTCAGAAAGCAATTCCCGATGAAAATAAATTTATACCACCCCTTTGTAAATTATTGCGCGACTAAATACTCCTCTACACATACACATTATATTCCCCAACAACCCCTGTAAATTGTTGTAATTATTTATTATATCAAATTGCATATCCTCCCTCCAATTACCCCCTTTTTATTATATCGGGAAGTGTTCTTTCTGGAGGTAGCCTCTTCAGAAAGCAATTCCCGATGAAAATAAATTTATACCACCCCTTTGTAAATTATTGCGCGACTAAATACTCCTCTACACATACACATTATATTCCCCAACAACCCCTGTAAATTGTTGTAATTATTTATTATATCAAATTGCATATCCTCCCTCCAATTACCCCCTTTTTATTATATCGGGAAGTGTTCTTTCTGGAGGTAGCCTCTTCAGAAAGCAATTCCCGATGAAAATAAATTTATACCACCCCTTTGTAAATTATTGCGCGACTAAATACTCCTCTACACATACACATTATATTCCCCAACAACCCCTGTAAATTGTTGTAATTATTTATTATATCAAATTGCATATCCTCCCTCCAATTACCCCCTTTTTATTATATCGGGAAGTGTTCTTTCTGGAGGTAGCCTCTTCAGAAAGCAATTCCCGATGAAAATAAATTTATACCACCCCTTTGTAAATTATTGCGCGACTAAATACTCCTCTACACATACACATTATATTCCCCAACAACCCCTGTAAATTGTTGTAATTATTTATTATATCAAATTGCATATCCTCCCTCCAATTACCCCCTTTTTATTATATCGGGAAGTGTTCTTTCTGGAGGTAGCCTCTTCAGAAAGCAATTCCCGATGAAAATAAATTTATACCACCCCTTTGTAAATTATTGCGCGACTAAATACTCCTCTACACATACACATTATATTCCCCAACAACCCCTGTAAATTGTTGTAATTATTTATTATATCAAATTGCATATCCTCCCTCCAATTACCCCCTTTTTATTATATCGGGAAGTGTTCTTTCTGGAGGTAGCCTCTTCAGAAAGCAATTCCCGATGAAAATAAATTTATACCACCCCTTTGTAAATTATTGCGCGACTAAATACTCCTCTACACATACACATTATATTCCCCAACAACCCCTGTAAATTGTTGTAATTATTTATTATATCAAATTGCATATCCTCCCTCCAATTACCCCCTTTTTATTATATCGGGAAGTGTTCTTTCTGGAGGTAGCCTCTTCAGAAAGCAATTCCCGATGAAAATAAATTTATACCACCCCTTTGTAAATTATTGCGCGACTAAATACTCCTCTACACATACACATTATATTCCCCAACAACCCCTGTAAATTGTTGTAATTATTTAGTAAATCAAATTGTATATCCTCCCTCCGATCACTTTTCTTAAATAAACCGCGACCCCGCAGGGGGTGCATAGCTAACTTATGCATCTTGGTGAGTAGCGTCACCACGGACCTGAGCTATTTATCCCCCACTTTGCATCTCCTCCCTACATTTATTTTGTTTTAATTATACCGGGAAGTTTTCTTTCTGGGGGTAGCGTTTTTCGCTCTTCAGAAAGCAATTCCCAATGAAAATAAATTCATACCACCCCTTTGTAAATTATTGTGCGACTAAAAACTACTCTACACATACACATTATATTCCCCAACAACCCCTGTAAATTGTTGTAATTATTTATTAAATCAAATTGCATATCCTCCCTCCAATTACCCCCTTTTTATTATATCGGGAAGTGTTCTTTCTGGAGGTAGCCTCTTCAGAAAGCAATTCCCGATGAAAATAAATTTATACCACCCCTTTGTAAATTATTGCGCGACTAAATACTCCTCTACACATACACATTATACTCCCCAACAACCCCTGTAAATTGTTGTAATTATTTATTATATCAAATTGCATATCCTCCCTCCAATTACCCCCTTTTTATTATATCGGGAAGTGTTCTTTCTGGAGGTAGCCTCTTCAGAAAGCAATTCCCGATGAAAATAAATTTATACCACCCCTTTGTAAATTATTGCGCGACTAAATACTCCTCTACACATACACATTATATTCCCCAACAACCCCTGTAAATTGTTGTAATTATTTAGTAAATCAAATTGTATATCCTCCCTCCGATCACTTTTCTTAAATTAACCGCGACCCCGCAGGGGGTGCATAGCTAACTTATGCATCTTGGTGAGTAGCGTCACCACGGACCTGAGCTATTTATCCCCCACTTTGCATCTCCTCCCTACATTTATTTTGTTTTAATTATACCGGGAAGTTTTCTTTCTGGGGGTAGCGTTTTTCGCTCTTCAGAAAGCAATTCCCAATGAAAATAAATTCATACCATCCCTTTGTAAATTATTGTGCGACTAAAAACTACTCTACACATACACATTATATTCCCCAACAACCCCTGTAAATTGTTGTAATTATTTATTAAATCAAATTGCATATCCTCCCTCCAATTACCCCCTTTTTATTATATCGGGAAGTGTTCTTTCTGGAGGTAGCCTCTTCAGAAAGCAATTCCCGATGAAAATAAATTTATACCACCCCTTTGTAAATTATTGCGCGACTAAATACTCCTCTACACATACACATTATATTCCCCAACAACCCCTGTAAATTGTTGTAATTATTTAGTAAATCAAATTGTATATCCTCCCTCCGATCACTTTTCTTAAATAAACCGCGACCCCGCAGGGGGTGCATAGCTAACTTATGCATCTTGGTGAGTAGCGTCACCACGGACCTGAGCTATTTATCCCCCACTTTGCATCTCCTCCCTACATTTATTTTGTTTTAATTATACCGGGAAGTTTTCTTTCTGGGGGTAGCGTTTTTCGCTCTTCAGAAAGCAATTCCCAATGAAAATAAATTCATACCACCCCTTTGTAAATTATTGTGCGACTAAAAACTACTCTACACATACACATTATATTCCCCAACAACCCCTGTAAATTGTTGTAATTATTTATTAAATCAAATTGCATATCCTCCCTCCAATTACCCCCTTTTTATTATATCGGGAAGTGTTCTTTCTGGAGGTAGCCTCTTCAGAAAGCAATTCCCGATGAAAATAAATTTATACCACCCCTTTGTAAATTATTGCGCGACTAAATACTCCTCTACACATACACATTATATTCCCCAACAACCCCTGTAAATTGTTGTAATTATTTATTATATCAAATTGCATATCCTCCCTCCAATTACCCCCTTTTTATTATATCGGGAAGTGTTCTTTCTGGAGGTAGCCTCTTCAGAAAGCAATTCCCGATGAAAATAAATTTATACCACCCCTTTGTAAATTATTGCGCGACTAAATACTCCTCTACACATACACATTATATTCCCCAACAACCCCTGTAAATTGTTGTAATTATTTAGTAAATCAAATTGTATATCCTCCCTCCGATCACTTTTCTTAAATTAACCGCGACCCCGCAGGGGGTGCATAGCTAACTTATGCATCTTGGTGAGTAGCGTCACCACGGACCTGAGCTATTTATCCCCCACTTTGCATCTCCTCCCTACATTTATTTTGTTTTAATTATACCGGGAAGTTTTCTTTCTGGGGGTAGCGTTTTTCGCTCTTCAGAAAGCAATTCCCAATGAAAATAAATTCATACCACCCCTTTGTAAATTATTGTGCGACTAAAAACTACTCTACACATACACATTATATTCCCCAACAACCCCTGTAAATTGTTGTAATTATTTATTAAATCAAATTGCATATCCTCCCTCCAATTACCCCCTTTTTATTATATCGGGAAGTGTTCTTTCTGGAGGTAGCCTCTTCAGAAAGCAATTCCCGATGAAAATAAATTTATACCACCCCTTTGTAAATTATTGCGCGACTAAATACTCCTCTACACATACACATTATATTCCCCAACAACCCCTGTAAATTGTTGTAATTATTTATTATATCAAATTGCATATCCTCCCTCCAATTACCCCCTTTTTATTATATCGGGAAGTGTTCTTTCTGGAGGTAGCCTCTTCAGAAAGCAATTCCCGATGAAAATAAATTTATACCACCCCTTTGTAAATTATTGCGCGACTAAATACTCCTCTACACATACACATTATATTCCCCAACAACCCTTGTAAATTGTTGTAATTATTTATTATATCAAATTGCATATCCTCCCTCCAATTACCCCCTTTTTATTATATCGGGAAGTGTTCTTTCTGGAGGTAGCCTCTTCAGAAAGCAATTCCCGATGAAAATAAATTTATACCACCCCTTTGTAAATTATTGCGCGACTAAATACTCCTCTACACATACACATTATATTCCCCAACAACCCCTGTAAATTGTTGTAATTATTTATTATATCAAATTGCATATCCTCCCTCCAATTACCCCCTTTTTATTATATCGGGAAGTGTTCTTTCTGGAGGTAGCCTCTTCAGAAAGCAATTCCCGATGAAAATAAATTTATACCACCCCTTTGTAAATTATTGCGCGACTAAATACTCCTCTACACATACACATTATATTCCCCAACAACCCCTGTAAATTGTTGTAATTATTTATTATATCAAATTGCATATCCTCCCTCCAATTACCCCCTTTTTATTATATCGGGAAGTGTTCTTTCTGGAGGTAGCCTCTTCAGAAAGCAATTCCCGATGAAAATAAATTTATACCACCCCTTTGTAAATTATTGCGCGACTAAATACTCCTCTACACATACACATTATATTCCCCAACAACCCCTGTAAATTGTTGTAATTATTTATTATATCAAATTGCATATCCTCCCTCCAATTACCCCCTTTTTATTATATCGGGAAGTGTTCTTTCTGGAGGTAGCCTCTTCAGAAAGCAATTCCCGATGAAAATAAATTTATACCACCCCTTTGTAAATTATTGCGCGACTAAATACTCCTCTACACATACACATTATATTCCCCAACAACCCTTGTAAATTGTTGTAATTATTTATTATATCAAATTGCATATCCTCCCTCCAATTACCCCCTTTTTATTATATCGGGAAGTGTTCTTTCTGGAGGTAGCCTCTTCAGAAAGCAATTCCCGATGAAAATAAATTTATACCACCCCTTTGTAAATTATTGCGCGACTAAATACTCCTCTACACATACACATTATATTCCCCAACAACCCCTGTAAATTGTTGTAATTATTTATTATATCAAATTGCATATCCTCCCTCCAATTACCCCCTTTTTATTATATCGGGAAGTGTTCTTTCTGGAGGTAGCCTCTTCAGAAAGCAATTCCCGATGAAAATAAATTTATACCACCCCTTTGTAAATTATTGCGCGACTAAATACTCCTCTACACATACACATTATATTCCCCAACAACCCCTGTAAATTGTTGTAATTATTTATTATATCAAATTGCATATCCTCCCTCCAATTACCCCCTTTTTATTATATCGGGAAGTGTTCTTTCTGGAGGTAGCCTCTTCAGAAAGCAATTCCCGATGAAAATAAATTTATACCACCCCTTTGTAAATTATTGCGCGACTAAATACTCCTCTACACATACACATTATATTCCCCAACAACCCCTGTAAATTGTTGTAATTATTTATTATATCAAATTGCATATCCTCCCTCCAATTACCCCCTTTTTATTATATCGGGAAGTGTTCTTTCTGGAGGTAGCCTCTTCAGAAAGCAATTCCCGATGAAAATAAATTTATACCACCCCTTTGTAAATTATTGCGCGACTAAATACTCCTCTACACATACACATTATATTCCCCAACAACCCCTGTAAATTGTTGTAATTATTTATTATATCAAATTGCATATCCTCCCTCCAATTACCCCCTTTTTATTATATCGGGAAGTGTTCTTTCTGGAGGTAGCCTCTTCAGAAAGCAATTCCCGATGAAAATAAATTTATACCACCCCTTTGTAAATTATTGCGCGACTAAATACTCCTCTACACATACACATTATATTCCCCAACAACCCTTGTAAATTGTTGTAATTATTTATTATATCAAATTGCATATCCTCCCTCCAATTACCCCCTTTTTATTATATCGGGAAGTGTTCTTTCTGGAGGTAGCCTCTTCAGAAAGCAATTCCCGATGAAAATAAATTTATACCACCCCTTTGTAAATTATTGCGCGACTAAATACTCCTCTACACATACACATTATATTCCCCAACAACCCCTGTAAATTGTTGTAATTATTTATTATATCAAATTGCATATCCTCCCTCCAATTACCCCCTTTTTATTATATCGGGAAGTGTTCTTTCTGGAGGTAGCCTCTTCAGAAAGCAATTCCCGATGAAAATAAATTTATACCACCCCTTTGTAAATTATTGCGCGACTAAATACTCCTCTACACATACACATTATATTCCCCAACAACCCCTGTAAATTGTTGTAATTATTTATTATATCAAATTGCATATCCTCCCTCCAATTACCCCCTTTTTATTATATCGGGAAGTGTTCTTTCTGGAGGTAGCCTCTTCAGAAAGCAATTCCCGATGAAAATAAATTTATACCACCCCTTTGTAAATTATTGCGCGACTAAATACTCCTCTACACATACACATTATATTCCCCAACAACCCCTGTAAATTGTTGTAATTATTTATTATATCAAATTGCATATCCTCCCTCCAATTACCCCCTTTTTATTATATCGGGAAGTGTTCTTTCTGGAGGTAGCCTCTTCAGAAAGCAATTCCCGATGAAAATAAATTTATACCACCCCTTTGTAAATTATTGCGCGACTAAATACTCCTCTACACATACACATTATATTCCCCAACAACCCCTGTAAATTGTTGTAATTATTTATTATATCAAATTGCATATCCTCCCTCCAATTACCCCCTTTTTATTATATCGGGAAGTGTTCTTTCTGGAGGTAGCCTCTTCAGAAAGCAATTCCCGATGAAAATAAATTTATACCACCCCTTTGTAAATTATTGCGCGACTAAATACTCCTCTACACATACACATTATATTCCCCAACAACCCCTGTAAATTGTTGTAATTATTTATTATATCAAATTGCATATCCTCCCTCCAATTACCCCCTTTTTATTATATCGGGAAGTGTTCTTTCTGGAGGTAGCCTCTTCAGAAAGCAATTCCCGATGAAAATAAATTTATACCACCCCTTTGTAAATTATTGCGCGACTAAATACTCCTCTACACATACACATTATATTCCCCAACAACCCTTGTAAATTGTTGTAATTATTTATTATATCAAATTGCATATCCTCCCTCCAATTACCCCCTTTTTATTATATCGGGAAGTGTTCTTTCTGGAGGTAGCCTCTTCAGAAAGCAATTCCCGATGAAAATAAATTTATACCACCCCTTTGTAAATTATTGCGCGACTAAATACTCCTCTACACATACACATTATATTCCCCAACAACCCCTGTAAATTGTTGTAATTATTTATTATATCAAATTGCATATCCTCCCTCCAATTACCCCCTTTTTATTATATCGGGAAGTGTTCTTTCTGGAGGTAGCCTCTTCAGAAAGCAATTCCCGATGAAAATAAATTTATACCACCCCTTTGTAAATTATTGCGCGACTAAATACTCCTCTACACATACACATTATATTCCCCAACAACCCCTGTAAATTGTTGTAATTATTTATTATATCAAATTGCATATCCTCCCTCCAATTACCCCCTTTTTATTATATCGGGAAGTGTTCTTTCTGGAGGTAGCCTCTTCAGAAAGCAATTCCCGATGAAAATAAATTTATACCACCCCTTTGTAAATTATTGCGCGACTAAATACTCCTCTACACATACACATTATATTCCCCAACAACCCCTGTAAATTGTTGTAATTATTTATTATATCAAATTGCATATCCTCCCTCCAATTACCCCCTTTTTATTATATCGGGAAGTGTTCTTTCTGGAGGTAGCCTCTTCAGAAAGCAATTCCCGATGAAAATAAATTTATACCACCCCTTTGTAAATTATTGCGCGACTAAATACTCCTCTACACATACACATTATATTCCCCAACAACCCCTGTAAATTGTTGTAATTATTTATTATATCAAATTGCATATCCTCCCTCCAATTACCCCCTTTTTATTATATCGGGAAGTGTTCTTTCTGGAGGTAGCCTCTTCAGAAAGCAATTCCCGATGAAAATAAATTTATACCACCCCTTTGTAAATTATTGCGCGACTAAATACTCCTCTACACATACACATTATATTCCCCAACAACCCCTGTAAATTGTTGTAATTATTTATTATATCAAATTGCATATCCTCCCTCCAATTACCCCCTTTTTATTATATCGGGAAGTGTTCTTTCTGGAGGTAGCCTCTTCAGAAAGCAATTCCCGATGAAAATAAATTTATACCACCCCTTTGTAAATTATTGCGCGACTAAATACTCCTCTACACATACACATTATATTCCCCAACAACCCCTGTAAATTGTTGTAATTATTTATTATATCAAATTGCATATCCTCCCTCCAATTACCCCCTTTTTATTATATCGGGAAGTGTTCTTTCTGGAGGTAGCCTCTTCAGAAAGCAATTCCCGATGAAAATAAATTTATACCACCCCTTTGTAAATTATTGCGCGACTAAATACTCCTCTACACATACACATTATATTCCCCAACAACCCCTGTAAATTGTTGTAATTATTTATTATATCAAATTGCATATCCTCCCTCCAATTACCCCCTTTTTATTATATCGGGAAGTGTTCTTTCTGGAGGTAGCCTCTTCAGAAAGCAATTCCCGATGAAAATAAATTTATACCACCCCTTTGTAAATTATTGCGCGACTAAATACTCCTCTACACATACACATTATATTCCCCAACAACCCCTGTAAATTGTTGTAATTATTTATTATATCAAATTGCATATCCTCCCTCCAATTACCCCCTTTTTATTATATCGGGAAGTGTTCTTTCTGGAGGTAGCCTCTTCAGAAAGCAATTCCCGATGAAAATAAATTTATACCACCCCTTTGTAAATTATTGCGCGACTAAATACTCCTCTACACATACACATTATATTCCCCAACAACCCCTGTAAATTGTTGTAATTATTTATTATATCAAATTGCATATCCTCCCTCCAATTACCCCCTTTTTATTATATCGGGAAGTGTTCTTTCTGGAGGTAGCCTCTTCAGAAAGCAATTCCCGATGAAAATAAATTTATACCACCCCTTTGTAAATTATTGCGCGACTAAATACTCCTCTACACATACACATTATATTCCCCAACAACCCCTGTAAATTGTTGTAATTATTTATTATATCAAATTGCATATCCTCCCTCCAATTACCACCCTTTTTATTATATCGGGAAGTGTTCTTTCTGGAGGTAGCCTCTTCAGAAAGCAATTCCCGATGAAAATAAATTTATACCACCCCTTTGTAAATTATTGCGCGACTAAATACTCCTCTACACATACACATTATATTCCCCAACAACCCCTGTAAATTGTTGTAATTATTTATTATATCAAATTGCATATCCTCCCTCCAATTACCCCCTTTTTATTATATCGGGAAGTGTTCTTTCTGGAGGTAGCCTCTTCAGAAAGCAATTCCCGATGAAAATAAATTTATACCACCCCTTTGTAAATTATTGCGCGACTAAATACTCCTCTACACATACACATTATATTCCCCAACAACCCCTGTAAATTGTTGTAATTATTTATTATATCAAATTGCATATCCTCCCTCCAATTACCCCCTTTTTATTATATCGGGAAGTGTTCTTTCTGGAGGTAGCCTCTTCAGAAAGCAATTCCCGATGAAAATAAATTTATACCACCCCTTTGTAAATTATTGCGCGACTAAATACTCCTCTACACATACACATTATATTCCCCAACAACCCCTGTAAATTGTTGTAATTATTTATTATATCAAATTGCATATCCTCCCTCCAATTACCCCCTTTTTATTATATCGGGAAGTGTTCTTTCTGGAGGTAGCCTCTTCAGAAAGCAATTCCCGATGAAAATAAATTTATACCACCCCTTTGTAAATTATTGCGCGACTAAATACTCCTCTACACATACACATTATATTCCCCAACAACCCCTGTAAATTGTTGTAATTATTTATTATATCAAATTGCATATCCTCCCTCCAATTACCCCCTTTTTATTATATCGGGAAGTGTTCTTTCTGGAGGTAGCCTCTTCAGAAAGCAATTCCCGATGAAAATAAATTTATACCACCCCTTTGTAAATTATTGCGCGACTAAATACTCCTCTACACATACACATTATATTCCCCAACAACCCCTGTAAATTGTTGTAATTATTTATTATATCAAATTGCATATCCTCCCTCCAATTACCCCCTTTTTATTATATCGGGAAGTGTTCTTTCTGGAGGTAGCCTCTTCAGAAAGCAATTCCCGATGAAAATAAATTTATACCACCCCTTTGTAAATTATTGCGCGACTAAATACTCCTCTACACATACACATTATATTCCCCAACAACCCCTGTAAATTGTTGTAATTATTTATTATATCAAATTGCATATCCTCCCTCCAATTACCCCCTTTTTATTATATCGGGAAGTGTTCTTTCTGGAGGTAGCCTCTTCAGAAAGCAATTCCCGATGAAAATAAATTTATACCACCCCTTTGTAAATTATTGCGCGACTAAATACTCCTCTACACATACACATTATATTCCCCAACAACCCCTGTAAATTGTTGTAATTATTTATTATATCAAATTGCATATCCTCCCTCCAATTACCCCCCTTTTTATTATATCGGGAAGTGTTCTTTCTGGAGGTAGCCTCTTCAGAAAGCAATTCCCGATGAAAATAAATTTATACCACCCCTTTGTAAATTATTGCGCGACTAAATACTCCTCTACACATACACATTATATTCCCCAACAACCCCTGTAAATTGTTGTAATTATTTATTATATCAAATTGCATATCCTCCCTCCAATTACCCCCTTTTTATTATATCGGGAAGTGTTCTTTCTGGAGGTAGCCTCTTCAGAAAGCAATTCCCGATGAAAATAAATTTATACCACCCCTTTGTAAATTATTGCGCGACTAAATACTCCTCTACACATACACATTATATTCCCCAACAACCCCTGTAAATTGTTGTAATTATTTATTATATCAAATTGCATATCCTCCCTCCAATTACCCCCTTTTTATTATATCGGGAAGTGTTCTTTCTGGAGGTAGCCTCTTCAGAAAGCAATTCCCGATGAAAATAAATTTATACCACCCCTTTGTAAATTATTGCGCGACTAAATACTCCTCTACACATACACATTATATTCCCCAACAACCCCTGTAAATTGTTGTAATTATTTATTATATCAAATTGCATATCCTCCCTCCAATTACCCCCTTTTTATTATATCGGGAAGTGTTCTTTCTGGAGGTAGCCTCTTCAGAAAGCAATTCCCGATGAAAATAAATTTATACCACCCCTTTGTAAATTATTGCGCGACTAAATACTCCTCTACACATACACATTATATTCCCCAACAACCCCTGTAAATTGTTGTAATTATTTATTATATCAAATTGCATATCCTCCCTCCAATTACCCCCTTTTTATTATATCGGGAAGTGTTCTTTCTGGAGGTAGCCTCTTCAGAAAGCAATTCCCGATGAAAATAAATTTATACCACCCCTTTGTAAATTATTGCGCGACTAAATACTCCTCTACACATACACATTATATTCCCCAACAACCCCTGTAAATTGTTGTAATTATTTATTATATCAAATTGCATATCCTCCCTCCAATTACCCCCTTTTTATTATATCGGGAAGTGTTCTTTCTGGAGGTAGCCTCTTCAGAAAGCAATTCCCGATGAAAATAAATTTATACCACCCCTTTGTAAATTATTGCGCGACTAAATACTCCTCTACACATACACATTATATTCCCCAACAACCCCTGTAAATTGTTGTAATTATTTATTATATCAAATTGCATATCCTCCCTCCAATTACCCCCTTTTTATTATATCGGGAAGTGTTCTTTCTGGAGGTAGCCTCTTCAGAAAGCAATTCCCGATGAAAATAAATTTATACCACCCCTTTGTAAATTATTGCGCGACTAAATACTCCTCTACACATACACATTATATTCCCCAACAACCCCTGTAAATTGTTGTAATTATTTATTATATCAAATTGCATATCCTCCCTCCAATTACCCCCTTTTTATTATATCGGGAAGTGTTCTTTCTGGAGGTAGCCTCTTCAGAAAGCAATTCCCGATGAAAATAAATTTATACCACCCCTTTGTAAATTATTGCGCGACTAAATACTCCTCTACACATACACATTATATTCCCCAACAACCCCTGTAAATTGTTGTAATTATTTATTATATCAAATTGCATATCCTCCCTCCAATTACCCCCTTTTTATTATATCGGGAAGTGTTCTTTCTGGAGGTAGCCTCTTCAGAAAGCAATTCCCGATGAAAATAAATTTATACCACCCCTTTGTAAATTATTGCGCGACTAAATACTCCTCTACACATACACATTATATTCCCCAACAACCCTTGTAAATTGTTGTAATTATTTATTATATCAAATTGCATATCCTCCCTCCAATTACCCCCTTTTTATTATATCGGGAAGTGTTCTTTCTGGAGGTAGCCTCTTCAGAAAGCAATTCCCGATGAAAATAAATTTATACCACCCCTTTGTAAATTATTGCGCGACTAAATACTCCTCTACACATACACATTATATTCCCCAACAACCCTTGTAAATTGTTGTAATTATTTATTATATCAAATTGCATATCCTCCCTCCAATTACCCCCTTTTTATTATATCGGGAAGTGTTCTTTCTGGAGGTAGCCTCTTCAGAAAGCAATTCCCGATGAAAATAAATTTATACCACCCCTTTGTAAATTATTTGCGCGACTAAATACTCCTCTACACATACACATTATATTCCCCAACAACCCCTGTAAATTGTTGTAATTATTTATTATATCAAATTGCATATCCTCCCTCCAATTACCCCCTTTTTATTATATCGGGAAGTGTTCTTTCTGGAGGTAGCCTCTTCAGAAAGCAATTCCCGATGAAAATAAATTTATACCACCCCTTTGTAAATTATTGCGCGACTAAATACTCCTCTACACATACACATTATATTCCCCAACAACCCCTGTAAATTGTTGTAATTATTTATTATATCAAATTGCATATCCTCCCTCCAATTACCCCCTTTTTATTATATCGGGAAGTGTTCTTTCTGGAGGTAGCCTCTTCAGAAAGCAATTCCCGATGAAAATAAATTTATACCACCCCTTTGTAAATTATTGCGCGACTAAATACTCCTCTACACATACACATTATATTCCCCAACAACCCCTGTAAATTTGTTGTAATTATTTATTATATCAAATTGCATATCCTCCCTCCAATTACCCCCTTTTTATTATATCGGGAAGTGTTCTTTCTGGAGGTAGCCTCTTCAGAAAGCAATTCCCGATGAAAATAAATTTATACCACCCCTTTGTAAATTATTGCGCGACTAAATACTCCTCTACACATACACATTATATTCCCCAACAACCCCTGTAAATTGTTGTAATTATTTATTATATCAAATTGCATATCCTCCCTCCAATTACCCCCTTTTTATTATATCGGGAAGTGTTCTTTCTGGAGGTAGCCTCTTCAGAAAGCAATTCCCGATGAAAATAAATTTATACCACCCCTTTGTAAATTATTGCGCGACTAAATACTCCTCTACACATACACATTATATTCCCCAACAACCCCTGTAAATTGTTGTAATTATTTATTATATCAAATTGCATATCCTCCCTCCAATTACCCCCTTTTTATTATATCGGGAAGTGTTCTTTCTGGAGGTAGCCTCTTCAGAAAGCAATTCCCGATGAAAATAAATTTATACCACCCCTTTGTAAATTATTGCGCGACTAAATACTCCTCTACACATACACATTATATTCCCCAACAACCCCTGTAAATTGTTGTAATTATTTATTATATCAAATTGCATATCCTCCCTCCAATTACCCCCTTTTTATTATATCGGGAAGTGTTCTTTCTGGAGGTAGCCTCTTCAGAAAGCAATTCCCGATGAAAATAAAATTATACCACCCCTTTGTAAATTATTGCGCGACTAAATACTCCTCTACACATACACATTATATTCCCCAACAACCCCTGTAAATTGTTGTAATTATTTATTATATCAAATTGCATATCCTCCCTCCAATTACCCCCTTTTTATTATATCGGGAAGTGTTCTTTCTGGAGGTAGCCTCTTCAGAAAGCAATTCCCGATGAAAATAAATTTATACCACCCCTTTGTAAATTATTGCGCGACTAAATACTCCTCTACACATACACATTATATTCCCCAACAACCCCTGTAAATTGTTGTAATTATTTTATTATATCAAATTGCATATCCTCCCTCCAATTACCCCCTTTTTATTATATCGGGAAGTGTTCTTTCTGGAGGTAGCCTCTTCAGAAAGCAATTCCCGATGAAAATAAATTTATACCACCCCTTTGTAAATTATTGCGCGACTAAATACTCCTCTACACATACACATTATATTCCCCAACAACCCCTGTAAATTGTTGTAATTATTTATTATATCAAATTGCATATCCTCCCCTCCAATTACCCCCTTTTTATTATATCGGGAAGTGTTCTTTCTGGAGGTAGCCTCTTCAGAAAGCAATTCCCGATGAAAATAAATTTATACCACCCCTTTGTAAATTATTGCGCGACTAAATACTCCTCTACACATACACATTATATTCCCCAACAACCCCTTGTAAATTGTTGTAATTATTTATTATATCAAATTGCATATCCTCCCTCCAATTACCCCCTTTTTATTATATCGGGAAGTGTTCTTTCTGGAGGTAGCCTCTTCAGAAAGCAATTCCCGATGAAAATAAATTTATACCACCCCTTTGTAAATTATTGCGCGACTAAATACTCCTCTACACATACACATTATATTCCCCAACAACCCTTGTAAATTGTTGTAATTATTTATTATATCAAATTGCATATCCTCCCTCCAATTACCCCCTTTTTATTATATCGGGAAGTGTTCTTTCTGGAGGTAGCCTCTTCAGAAAGCAATTCCCGATGAAAATAAATTTATACCACCCCTTTGTAAATTATTGCGCGACTAAATACTCCTCTACACATACACATTATATTCCCCAACAACCCCTGTAAATTGTTGTAATTATTTATTATATCAAATTGCATATCCTCCCTCCAATTACCCCTTTTTATTATATCGGGAAGTGTTCTTTCTGGAGGTAGCCTCTTCAGAAAGCAATTCCCGATGAAAATAAATTTATACCACCCCTTTGTAAATTATTGCGCGACTAAATACTCCTCTACACATACACATTATATTCCCCAACAACCCTTGTAAATTGTTGTAATTATTTATTATATCAAATTGCATATCCTCCCTCCAATTACCCCCTTTTTATTATATCGGGAAGTGTTCTTTCTGGAGGTAGCCTCTTCAGAAAGCAATTCCCGATGAAAATAAATTTATACCACCCCTTTGTAAATTATTGCGCGACTAAATACTCCTCTACACATACACATTATATTCCCCAACAACCCTTGTAAATTGTTGTAATGTTGTAATTATTTATTATATCAAATTGCATATCCTCCCTCCAATTACCCCCTTTTTATTATATCGGGAAGTGTTCTTTCTGGAGGTAGCCTCTTCAGAAAGCAATTCCCGATGAAAATAAATTTATACCACCCCTTTGTAAATTATTGCGCGACTAAATACTCCTCTACACATACACATTATATTCCCCAACAACCCCTGTAAATTGTTGTAATTATTTATTATATCAAATTGCATATCCTCCCTCCAATTACCCCCTTTTTATTATATCGGGAAGTGTTCTTTCTGGAGGTAGCCTCTTCAGAAAGCAATTCCCGATGAAAATAAATTTATACCACCCCTTTGTAAATTATTGCGCGACTAAATACTCCTCTACACATACACATTATATTCCCCAACAACCCCTGTAAATTGTTGTAATTATTTATTATATCAAATTGCATATCCTCCCTCCAATTACCCCCTTTTTATTATATCGGGAAGTGTTCTTTCTGGAGGTAGCCTCTTCAGAAAGCAATTCCCGATGAAAATAAATTTATACCACCCCTTTGTAAATTATTGCGCGACTAAATACTCCTCTACACATACACATTATATTCCCCAACAACCCCTGTAAATTGTTGTAATTATTTATTATATCAAATTGCATATCCTCCCTCCAATTACCCCCTTTTTATTATATCGGGAAGTGTTCTTTCTGGAGGTAGCCTCTTCAGAAAGCAATTCCCGATGAAAATAAATTTATACCACCCCTTTGTAAATTATTGCGCGACTAAATACTCCTCTACACATACACATTATATTCCCCAACAACCCCTGTAAATTGTTGTAATTATTTATTATATCAAATTGCATATCCTCCCTCCAATTACCCCCTTTTTATTATATCGGGAAGTGTTCTTTCTGGAGGTAGCCTCTTCAGAAAGCAATTCCCGATGAAAATAAATTTATACCACCCCTTTGTAAATTATTGCGCGACTAAATACTCCTCTACACATACACATTATATTCCCCAACAACCCCTGTAAATTGTTGTAATTATTTATTATATCAAATTGCATATCCTCCCTCCAATTACCCCCTTTTTATTATATCGGGAAGTGTTCTTTCTGGAGGTAGCCTCTTCAGAAAGCAATTCCCGATGAAAATAAATTTATACCACCCCTTTGTAAATTATTGCGCGACTAAATACTCCTCTACACATACACATTATATTCCCCAACAACCCCTGTAAATTGTTGTAATTATTTATTATATCAAATTGCATATCCTCCCTCCAATTACCCCCTTTTTATTATATCGGGAAGTGTTCTTTCTGGAGGTAGCCTCTTCAGAAAGCAATTCCCGATGAAAATAAATTTATACCACCCCTTTGTAAATTATTGCGCGACTAAATACTCCTCTACACATACACATTATATTCCCCAACAACCCCTGTAAATTGTTGTAATTATTTATTATATCAAATTGCATATCCTCCCTCCAATTACCCCCTTTTTATTATATCGGGAAGTGTTCTTTCTGGAGGTAGCCTCTTCAGAAAGCAATTCCCGATGAAAATAAATTTATACCACCCCTTTGTAAATTATTGCGCGACTAAATACTCCTCTACACATACACATTATATTCCCCAACAACCCCTGTAAATTGTTGTAATTATTTATTATATCAAATTGCATATCCTCCCTCCAATTACCCCCTTTTTATTATATCGGGAAGTGTTCTTTCTGGAGGTAGCCTCTTCAGAAAGCAATTCCCGATGAAAATAAATTTATACCACCCCTTTGTAAATTATTGCGCGACTAAATACTCCTCTACACATACACATTATATTCCCCAACAACCCCTGTAAATTGTTGTAATTATTTATTATATCAAATTGCATATCCTCCCTCCAATTACCCCCTTTTTATTATATCGGGAAGTGTTCTTTCTGGAGGTAGCCTCTTCAGAAAGCAATTCCCGATGAAAATAAATTTATACCACCCCTTTGTAAATTATTGCGCGACTAAATACTCCTCTACACATACACATTATATTCCCCAACAACCCCTGTAAATTGTTGTAATTATTTATTATATCAAATTGCATATCCTCCCTCCAATTACCCCCTTTTTATTATATCGGGAAGTGTTCTTTCTGGAGGTAGCCTCTTCAGAAAGCAATTCCCGATGAAAATAAATTTATACCACCCCTTTGTAAATTATTGCGCGACTAAATACTCCTCTACACATACACATTATATTCCCCAACAACCCTTGTAAATTGTTGTAATTATTTATTATATCAAATTGCATATCCTCCCTCCAATTACCCCCTTTTTATTATATCGGGAAGTGTTCTTTCTGGAGGTAGCCTCTTCAGAAAGCAATTCCCGATGAAAATAAATTTATACCACCCCTTTGTAAATTATTGCGCGACTAAATACTCCTCTACACATACACATTATATTCCCCAACAACCCCTGTAAATTGTTGTAATTATTTATTATATCAAATTGCATATCCTCCCTCCAATTACCCCCTTTTTATTATATCGGGAAGTGTTCTTTCTGGAGGTAGCCTCTTCAGAAAGCAATTCCCGATGAAAATAAATTTATACCACCCCTTTGTAAATTATTGCGCGACTAAATACTCCTCTACACATACACATTATATTCCCCAACAACCCCTGTAAATTGTTGTAATTATTTATTATATCAAATTGCATATCCTCCCTCCAATTACCCCCTTTTTATTATATCGGGAAGTGTTCTTTCTGGAGGTAGCCTCTTCAGAAAGCAATTCCCGATGAAAATAAATTTATACCACCCCTTTGTAAATTATTGCGCGACTAAATACTCCTCTACACATACACATTATATTCCCCAACAACCCCTGTAAATTGTTGTAATTATTTATTATATCAAATTGCATATCCTCCCTCCAATTACCCCCTTTTTATTATATCGGGAAGTGTTCTTTCTGGAGGTAGCCTCTTCAGAAAGCAATTCCCGATGAAAATAAATTTATACCACCCCTTTGTAAATTATTGCGCGACTAAATACTCCTCTACACATACACATTATATTCCCCAACAACCCCTGTAAATTGTTGTAATTATTTATTATATCAAATTGCATATCCTCCCTCCAATTACCCCCTTTTTATTATATCGGGAAGTGTTCTTTCTGGAGGTAGCCTCTTCAGAAAGCAATTCCCGATGAAAATAAATTTATACCACCCCTTTGTAAATTATTGCGCGACTAAATACTCCTCTACACATACACATTATATTCCCCAACAACCCCTGTAAATTGTTGTAATTATTTATTATATCAAATTGCATATCCTCCCTCCAATTACCCCCTTTTTATTATATCGGGAAGTGTTCTTTCTGGAGGTAGCCTCTTCAGAAAGCAATTCCCGATGAAAATAAATTTATACCACCCCTTTGTAAATTATTGCGCGACTAAATACTCCTCTACACATACACATTATATTCCCCAACAACCCTTGTAAATTGTTGTAATTATTTATTATATCAAATTGCATATCCTCCCTCCAATTACCCCCTTTTTATTATATCGGGAAGTGTTCTTTCTGGAGGTAGCCTCTTCAGAAAGCAATTCCCGATGAAAATAAATTTATACCACCCCTTTGTAAATTATTGCGCGACTAAATACTCCTCTACACATACACATTATATTCCCCAACAACCCCTGTAAATTGTTGTAATTATTTATTATATCAAATTGCATATCCTCCCTCCAATTACCCCCTTTTTATTATATCGGGAAGTGTTCTTTCTGGAGGTAGCCTCTTCAGAAAGCAATTCCCGATGAAAATAAATTTATACCACCCCTTTGTAAATTATTGCGCGACTAAATACTCCTCTACACATACACATTATATTCCCCAACAACCCCTGTAAATTGTTGTAATTATTTATTATATCAAATTGCATATCCTCCCTCCAATTACCCCCTTTTTATTATATCGGGAAGTGTTCTTTCTGGAGGTAGCCTCTTCAGAAAGCAATTCCCGATGAAAATAAATTTATACCACCCCTTTGTAAATTATTGCGCGACTAAATACTCCTCTACACATACACATTATATTCCCCAACAACCCCTGTAAATTGTTGTAATTATTTATTATATCAAATTGCATATCCTCCCTCCAATTACCCCCTTTTTATTATATCGGGAAGTGTTCTTTCTGGAGGTAGCCTCTTCAGAAAGCAATTCCCGATGAAAATAAATTTATACCACCCCTTTGTAAATTATTGCGCGACTAAATACTCCTCTACACATACACATTATATTCCCCAACAACCCCTGTAAATTGTTGTAATTATTTATTATATCAAATTGCATATCCTCCCTCCAATTACCCCCTTTTTATTATATCGGGAAGTGTTCTTTCTGGAGGTAGCCTCTTCAGAAAGCAATTCCCGATGAAAATAAATTTATACCACCCCTTTGTAAATTATTGCGCGACTAAATACTCCTCTACACATACACATTATATTCCCCAACAACCCCTGTAAATTGTTGTAATTATTTATTATATCAAATTGCATATCCTCCCTCCAATTACCCCCTTTTTATTATATCGGGAAGTGTTCTTTCTGGAGGTAGCCTCTTCAGAAAGCAATTCCCGATGAAAATAAATTTATACCACCCCTTTGTAAATTATTGCGCGACTAAATACTCCTCTACACATACACATTATATTCCCCAACAACCCCTGTAAATTGTTGTAATTATTTATTATATCAAATTGCATATCCTCCCTCCAATTACCCCCTTTTTATTATATCGGGAAGTGTTCTTTCTGGAGGTAGCCTCTTCAGAAAGCAATTCCCGATGAAAATAAATTTATACCACCCCTTTGTAAATTATTGCGCGACTAAATACTCCTCTACACATACACATTATATTCCCCAACAACCCCTGTAAATTGTTGTAATTATTTATTATATCAAATTGCATATCCTCCCTCCAATTACCCCCTTTTTATTATATCGGGAAGTGTTCTTTCTGGAGGTAGCCTCTTCAGAAAGCAATTCCCGATGAAAATAAATTTATACCACCCCTTTGTAAATTATTGCGCGACTAAATACTCCTCTACACATACACATTATATTCCCCAACAACCCCTGTAAATTGTTGTAATTATTTATTATATCAAATTGCATATCCTCCCTCCAATTACCCCCTTTTTATTATATCGGGAAGTGTTCTTTCTGGAGGTAGCCTCTTCAGAAAGCAATTCCCGATGAAAATAAATTTATACCACCCCTTTGTAAATTATTGCGCGACTAAATACTCCTCTACACATACACATTATATTCCCCAACAACCCCTGTAAATTGTTGTAATTATTTATTATATCAAATTGCATATCCTCCCTCCAATTACCCCCTTTTTATTATATCGGGAAGTGTTCTTTCTGGAGGTAGCCTCTTCAGAAAGCAATTCCCGATGAAAATAAATTTATACCACCCCTTTGTAAATTATTGCGCGACTAAATACTCCTCTACACATACACATTATATTCCCCAACAACCCCTGTAAATTGTTGTAATTATTTATTATATCAAATTGCATATCCTCCCTCCAATTACCCCCTTTTTATTATATCGGGAAGTGTTCTTTCTGGAGGTAGCCTCTTCAGAAAGCAATTCCCGATGAAAATAAATTTATACCACCCCTTTGTAAATTATTGCGCGACTAAATACTCCTCTACACATACACATTATATTCCCCAACAACCCCTGTAAATTGTTGTAATTATTTATTATATCAAATTGCATATCCTCCCTCCAATTACCCCCTTTTTATTATATCGGGAAGTGTTCTTTCTGGAGGTAGCCTCTTCAGAAAGCAATTCCCGATGAAAATAAATTTATACCACCCCTTTGTAAATTATTGCGCGACTAAATACTCCTCTACACATACACATTATATTCCCCAACAACCCCTGTAAATTGTTGTAATTATTTATTATATCAAATTGCATATCCTCCCTCCAATTACCCCCTTTTTATTATATCGGGAAGTGTTCTTTCTGGAGGTAGCCTCTTCAGAAAGCAATTCCCGATGAAAATAAATTTATACCACCCCTTTGTAAATTATTGCGCGACTAAATACTCCTCTACACATACACATTATATTCCCCAACAACCCCTGTAAATTGTTGTAATTATTTATTATATCAAATTGCATATCCTCCCTCCAATTACCCCCTTTTTATTATATCGGGAAGTGTTCTTTCTGGAGGTAGCCTCTTCAGAAAGCAATTCCCGATGAAAATAAATTTATACCACCCCTTTGTAAATTATTGCGCGACTAAATACTCCTCTACACATACACATTATATTCCCCAACAACCCCTGTAAATTGTTGTAATTATTTATTATATCAAATTGCATATCCTCCCTCCAATTACCCCCTTTTTATTATATCGGGAAGTGTTCTTTCTGGAGGTAGCCTCTTCAGAAAGCAATTCCCGATGAAAATAAATTTATACCACCCCTTTGTAAATTATTGCGCGACTAAATACTCCTCTACACATACACATTATATTCCCCAACAACCCCTGTAAATTGTTGTAATTATTTATTATATCAAATTGCATATCCTCCCTCCAATTACCCCCTTTTTATTATATCGGGAAGTGTTCTTTCTGGAGGTAGCCTCTTCAGAAAGCAATTCCCGATGAAAATAAATTTATACCACCCCTTTGTAAATTATTGCGCGACTAAATACTCCTCTACACATACACATTATATTCCCCAACAACCCTTGTAAATTGTTGTAATTATTTATTATATCAAATTGCATATCCTCCCTCCAATTACCCCCTTTTTATTATATCGGGAAGTGTTCTTTCTGGAGGTAGCCTCTTCAGAAAGCAATTCCCGATGAAAATAAATTTATACCACCCCTTTGTAAATTATTGCGCGACTAAATACTCCTCTACACATACACATTATATTCCCCAACAACCCCTGTAAATTGTTGTAATTATTTATTATATCAAATTGCATATCCTCCCTCCAATTACCCCCTTTTTATTATATCGGGAAGTGTTCTTTCTGGAGGTAGCCTCTTCAGAAAGCAATTCCCGATGAAAATAAATTTATACCACCCCTTTGTAAATTATTGCGCGACTAAATACTCCTCTACACATACACATTATATTCCCCAACAACCCCTGTAAATTGTTGTAATTATTTATTATATCAAATTGCATATCCTCCCTCCAATTACCCCCTTTTTATTATATCGGGAAGTGTTCTTTCTGGAGGTAGCCTCTTCAGAAAGCAATTCCCGATGAAAATAAATTTATACCACCCCTTTGTAAATTATTGCGCGACTAAATACTCCTCTACACATACACATTATATTCCCCAACAACCCCTGTAAATTGTTGTAATTATTTATTATATCAAATTGCATATCCTCCCTCCAATTACCCCCTTTTTATTATATCGGGAAGTGTTCTTTCTGGAGGTAGCCTCTTCAGAAAGCAATTCCCGATGAAAATAAATTTATACCACCCCTTTGTAAATTATTGCGCGACTAAATACTCCTCTACACATACACATTATATTCCCCAACAACCCTTGTGAATTGTTGTAATTATTTATTATATCAAATTGCATATCCTCCCTCCAATTACCCCCTTTTTATTATATCGGGAAGTGTTCTTTCTGGAGGTAGCCTCTTCAGAAAGCAATTCCCGATGAAAATAAATTTATACCACCCCTTTGTAAATTATTGCGCGACTAAATACTCCTCTACACATACACATTATATTCCCCAACAACCCCTGTAAATTGTTGTAATTATTTATTATATCAAATTGCATATCCTCCCTCCAATTACCCCCTTTTTATTATATCGGGAAGTGTTCTTTCTGGAGGTAGCCTCTTCAGAAAGCAATTCCCGATGAAAATAAATTTATACCACCCCTTTGTAAATTATTGCGCGACTAAATACTCCTCTACACATACACATTATATTCCCCAACAACCCTTGTAAATTGTTGTAATTATTTATTATATCAAATTGCATATCCTCCCTCCAATTACCCCCTTTTTATTATATCGGGAAGTGTTCTTTCTGGAGGTAGCCTCTTCAGAAAGCAATTCCCGATGAAAATAAATTTATACCACCCCTTTGTAAATTATTGCGCGACTAAATACTCCTCTACACATACACATTATATTCCCCAACAACCCCTGTAAATTGTTGTAATTATTTATTATATCAAATTGCATATCCTCCCTCCAATTACCCCCTTTTTATTATATCGGGAAGTGTTCTTTCTGGAGGTAGCCTCTTCAGAAAGCAATTCCCGATGAAAATAAATTTATACCACCCCTTTGTAAATTATTGCGCGACTAAATACTCCTCTACACATACACATTATATTCCCCAACAACCCTTGTAAATTGTTGTAATTATTTATTATATCAAATTGCATATCCTCCCTCCAATTACCCCCTTTTTATTATATCGGGAAGTGTTCTTTCTGGAGGTAGCCTCTTCAGAAAGCAATTCCCGATGAAAATAAATTTATACCACCCCTTTGTAAATTATTGCGCGACTAAATACTCCTCTACACATACACATTATATTCCCCAACAACCCCTGTAAATTGTTGTAATTATTTATTATATCAAATTGCATATCCTCCCTCCAATTACCCCCTTTTTATTATATCGGGAAGTGTTCTTTCTGGAGGTAGCCTCTTCAGAAAGCAATTCCCGATGAAAATAAATTTATACCACCCCTTTGTAAATTATTGCGCGACTAAATACTCCTCTACACATACACATTATATTCCCCAACAACCCTTGTAAATTGTTGTAATTATTTATTATATCAAATTGCATATCCTCCCTCCAATTACCCCCTTTTTATTATATCGGGAAGTGTTCTTTCTGGAGGTAGCCTCTTCAGAAAGCAATTCCCGATGAAAATAAATTTATACCACCCCTTTGTAAATTATTGCGCGACTAAATACTCCTCTACACATACACATTATATTCCCCAACAACCCTTGTAAATTGTTGTAATTATTTATTATATCAAATTGCATATCCTCCCTCCAATTACCCCCTTTTTATTATATCGGGAAGTGTTCTTTCTGGAGGTAGCCTCTTCAGAAAGCAATTCCCGATGAAAATAAATTTATACCACCCCTTTGTAAATTATTGCGCGACTAAATACTCCTCTACACATACACATTATATTCCCCAACAACCCCTGTAAATTGTTGTAATTATTTATTATATCAAATTGCATATCCTCCCTCCAATTACCCCCTTTTTATTATATCGGGAAGTGTTCTTTCTGGAGGTAGCCTCTTCAGAAAGCAATTCCCGATGAAAATAAATTTATACCACCCCTTTGTAAATTATTGCGCGACTAAATACTCCTCTACACATACACATTATATTCCCCAACAACCCTTGTAAATTGTTGTAATTATTTATTATATCAAATTGCATATCCTCCCTCCAATTACCCCCTTTTTATTATATCGGGAAGTGTTCTTTCTGGAGGTAGCCTCTTCAGAAAGCAATTCCCGATGAAAATAAATTTATACCACCCCTTTGTAAATTATTGCGCGACTAAATACTCCTCTACACATACACATTATATTCCCCAACAACCCCTGTAAATTGTTGTAATTATTTATTATATCAAATTGCATATCCTCCCTCCAATTACCCCCTTTTTATTATATCGGGAAGTGTTCTTTCTGGAGGTAGCCTCTTCAGAAAGCAATTCCCGATGAAAATAAATTTATACCACCCCTTTGTAAATTATTGCGCGACTAAATACTCCTCTACACATACACATTATATTCCCCAACAACCCCTGTAAATTGTTGTAATTATTTATTATATCAAATTGCATATCCTCCCTCCAATTACCCCCTTTTTATTATATCGGGAAGTGTTCTTTCTGGAGGTAGCCTCTTCAGAAAGCAATTCCCGATGAAAATAAATTTATACCACCCCTTTGTAAATTATTGCGCGACTAAATACTCCTCTACACATACACATTATATTCCCCAACAACCCTTGTAAATTGTTGTAATTATTTATTATATCAAATTGCATATCCTCCCTCCAATTACCCCCTTTTTATTATATCGGGAAGTGTTCTTTCTGGAGGTAGCCTCTTCAGAAAGCAATTCCCGATGAAAATAAATTTATACCACCCCTTTGTAAATTATTGCGCGACTAAATACTCCTCTACACATACACATTATATTCCCCAACAACCCCTGTAAATTGTTGTAATTATTTATTATATCAAATTGCATATCCTCCCTCCAATTACCCCCTTTTTATTATATCGGGAAGTGTTCTTTCTGGAGGTAGCCTCTTCAGAAAGCAATTCCCGATGAAAATAAATTTATACCACCCCTTTGTAAATTATTGCGCGACTAAATACTCCTCTACACATACACATTATATTCCCCAACAACCCTTGTAAATTGTTGTAATTATTTATTATATCAAATTGCATATCCTCCCTCCAATTACCCCCTTTTTATTATATCGGGAAGTGTTCTTTCTGGAGGTAGCCTCTTCAGAAAGCAATTCCCGATGAAAATAAATTTATACCACCCCTTTGTAAATTATTGCGCGACTAAATACTCCTCTACACATACACATTATATTCCCCAACAACCCCTGTAAATTGTTGTAATTATTTATTATATCAAATTGCATATCCTCCCTCCAATTACCCCCTTTTTATTATATCGGGAAGTGTTCTTTCTGGAGGTAGCCTCTTCAGAAAGCAATTCCCGATGAAAATAAATTTATACCACCCCTTTGTAAATTATTGCGCGACTAAATACTCCTCTACACATACACATTATATTCCCCAACAACCCCTGTAAATTGTTGTAATTATTTATTATATCAAATTGCATATCCTCCCTCCAATTACCCCCTTTTTATTATATCGGGAAGTGTTCTTTCTGGAGGTAGCCTCTTCAGAAAGCAATTCCCGATGAAAATAAATTTATACCACCCCTTTGTAAATTATTGCGCGACTAAATACTCCTCTACACATACACATTATATTCCCCAACAACCCTTGTAAATTGTTGTAATTATTTATTATATCAAATTGCATATCCTCCCTCCAATTACCCCCTTTTTATTATATCGGGAAGTGTTCTTTCTGGAGGTAGCCTCTTCAGAAAGCAATTCCCGATGAAAATAAATTTATACCACCCCTTTGTAAATTATTGCGCGACTAAATACTCCTCTACACATACACATTATATTCCCCAACAACCCCTGTAAATTGTTGTAATTATTTATTATATCAAATTGCATATCCTCCCTCCAATTACCCCCTTTTTATTATATCGGGAAGTGTTCTTTCTGGAGGTAGCCTCTTCAGAAAGCAATTCCCGATGAAAATAAATTTATACCACCCCTTTGTAAATTATTGCGCGACTAAATACTCCTCTACACATACACATTATATTCCCCAACAACCCTTGTAAATTGTTGTAATTATTTATTATATCAAATTGCATATCCTCCCTCCAATTACCCCCTTTTTATTATATCGGGAAGTGTTCTTTCTGGAGGTAGCCTCTTCAGAAAGCAATTCCCGATGAAAATAAATTTATACCACCCCTTTGTAAATTATTGCGCGACTAAATACTCCTCTACACATACACATTATATTCCCCAACAACCCCTGTAAATTGTTGTAATTATTTATTATATCAAATTGCATATCCTCCCTCCAATTACCCCCTTTTTATTATATCGGGAAGTGTTCTTTCTGGAGGTAGCCTCTTCAGAAAGCAATTCCCGATGAAAATAAATTTATACCACCCCTTTGTAAATTATTGCGCGACTAAATACTCCTCTACACATACACATTATATTCCCCAACAACCCTTGTAAATTGTTGTAATTATTTATTATATCAAATTGCATATCCTCCCTCCAATTACCCCCTTTTTATTATATCGGGAAGTGTTCTTTCTGGAGGTAGCCTCTTCAGAAAGCAATTCCCGATGAAAATAAATTTATACCACCCCTTTGTAAATTATTGCGCGACTAAATACTCCTCTACACATACACATTATATTCCCCAACAACCCCTGTAAATTGTTGTAATTATTTATTATATCAAATTGCATATCCTCCCTCCAATTACCCCCTTTTTATTATATCGGGAAGTGTTCTTTCTGGAGGTAGCCTCTTCAGAAAGCAATTCCCGATGAAAATAAATTTATACCACCCCTTTGTAAATTATTGCGCGACTAAATACTCCTCTACACATACACATTATATTCCCCAACAACCCCTGTAAATTGTTGTAATTATTTAGTAAATCAAATTGTATATCCTCCCTCCGATCACTTTTCTTAAATAAACCGCGACCCCGCAGGGGGTGCATAGCTAACTTATGCATCTTGGTGAGTAGCGTCACCACGGACCTGAGCTATTTATCCCCCACTTTGCATCTCCTCCCTACATTTATTTTGTTTTAATTATACCGGGAAGTTTTCTTTCTGGGGGTAGCGTTTTTCGCTCTTCAGAAAGCAATTCCCAATGAAAATAAATTCATACCACCCCTTTGTAAATTATTGTGCGACTAAAAACTACTCTACACATACACATTATATTCCCCAACAACCCCTGTAAATTGTTGTAATTATTTATTAAATCAAATTGCATATCCTCCCTCCAATTACCCCCTTTTTATTATATCGGGAAGTGTTCTTTCTGGAGGTAGCCTCTTCAGAAAGCAATTCCCGATGAAAATAAATTTATACCACCCCTTTGTAAATTATTGCGCGACTAAATACTCCTCTACACATACACATTATATTCCCCAACAACCCCTGTAAATTGTTGTAATTATTTGGTAAATCAAATTGTATATCCTCCCTCCGATCACTTTTCTTAAATTAACCGCGACCCCGCAGGGGGTGCATAGCTAACTTATGCATCTTGGTGAGTAGCGTCACCACGGACCTGAGCTATTTATCCCCCACTTTGCATCTCCTCCCTACATTTATTTTGTTTTAATTATACCGGGAAGTTTTCTTTCTGGGGGGTAGCGTTTTTCGCTCTTCAGAAAGCAATTCCCAATGAAAATAAATTCATACCACCCCTTTGTAAATTATTGTGCGACTGAAAACTACTCTACACATACACATTATATTCCCCAACAACCCCTGTAAATTGTTGTAATTATTTATTAAATCAAATTGCATATCCTCCCTCCAATAACCCCTTTTTTATTATATCGGGAAGTGTTCTTTCTGGAGGTAGCCTCTTCAGAAAGCAATTCCCGATGAAAATAAATTTATACCACCCCTTTGTAAATTATTGCGCGACTAAATACTCCTCTACACATACACATTATATTCCCCAACAACCCCTGTAAATTGTTGTAATTATTTATTATATCAAATTGCATATCCTCCCTCCAATTACCCCCTTTTTATTATATCGGGAAGTGTTCTTTCTGGAGGTAGCCTCTTCAGAAAGCAATTCCCGATGAAAATAAATTTATACCACCCCTTTGTAAATTATTGCGCGACTAAATACTCCTCTACACATACACATTATATTCCCCAACAACCCCTGTAAATTGTTGTAATTATTTATTATATCAAATTGCATATCCTCCCTCCAATTACCCCCTTTTTATTATATCGGGAAGTGTTCTTTCTGGAGGTAGCCTCTTCAGAAAGCAATTCCCGATGAAAATAAATTTATACCACCCCTTTGTAAATTATTGCGCGACTAAATACTCCTCTACACATACACATTATATTCCCCAACAACCCTTGTAAATTGTTGTAATTATTTATTATATCAAATTGCATATCCTCCCTCCAATTACCCCCTTTTTATTATATCGGGAAGTGTTCTTTCTGGAGGTAGCCTCTTCAGAAAGCAATTCCCGATGAAAATAAATTTATACCACCCCTTTGTAAATTATTGCGCGACTAAATACTCCTCTACACATACACATTATATTCCCCAACAACCCCTGTAAATTGTTGTAATTATTTAGTAAATCAAATTGCATATCCTCCCTCCAATAACCCCTTTTTTATTATATCGGGAAGTGTTCTTTCTGGAGGTAGCCTCTTCAGAAAGCAATTCCCGATGAAAATAAATTTATACCACCCCTTTGTAAATTATTGCGCGACTAAATACTCCTCTACACATACACATTATATTCCCCAACAACCCCTGTAAATTGTTGTAATTATTTATTATATCAAATTGCATATCCTCCCTCCAATTACCCCCTTTTTATTATATCGGGAAGTGTTCTTTCTGGAGGTAGCCTCTTCAGAAAGCAATTCCCGATGAAAATAAATTTATACCACCCCTTTGTAAATTATTGCGCGACTAAATACTCCTCTACACATACACATTATATTCCCCAACAACCCCTGTAAATTGTTGTAATTATTTATTATATCAAATTGCATATCCTCCCTCCAATTACCCCCTTTTTATTATATCGGGAAGTGTTCTTTCTGGAGGTAGCCTCTTCAGAAAGCAATTCCCGATGAAAATAAATTTATACCACCCCTTTGTAAATTATTGCGCGACTAAATACTCCTCTACACATACACATTATATTCCCCAACAACCCCTGTAAATTGTTGTAATTATTTATTATATCAAATTGCATATCCTCCCTCCAATTACCCCCTTTTTATTATATCGGGAAGTGTTCTTTCTGGAGGTAGCCTCTTCAGAAAGCAATTCCCGATGAAAATAAATTTATACCACCCCTTTGTAAATTATTGCGCGACTAAATACTCCTCTACACATACACATTATATTCCCCAACAACCCCTGTAAATTGTTGTAATTATTTATTATATCAAATTGCATATCCTCCCTCCAATTACCCCCTTTTTATTATATCGGGAAGTGTTCTTTCTGGAGGTAGCCTCTTCAGAAAGCAATTCCCGATGAAAATAAATTTATACCACCCCTTTGTAAATTATTGCGCGACTAAATACTCCTCTACACATACACATTATATTCCCCAACAACCCCTGTAAATTGTTGTAATTATTTATTATATCAAATTGCATATCCTCCCTCCAATTACCCCCTTTTTATTATATCGGGAAGTGTTCTTTCTGGAGGTAGCCTCTTCAGAAAGCAATTCCCGATAAAAATAAATTTATACCACCCCTTTGTAAATTATTGCGCGACTAAATACTCCTCTACACATACACATTATATTCCCCAACAACCCCTGTAAATTGTTGTAATTATTTATTATATCAAATTGCATATCCTCCCTCCAATTACCCCCTTTTTATTATATCGGGAAGTGTTCTTTCTGGAGGTAGCCTCTTCAGAAAGCAATTCCCGATGAAAATAAATTTATACCACCCCTTTGTAAATTATTGCGCGACTAAATACTCCTCTACACATACACATTATATTCCCCAACAACCCCTGTAAATTGTTGTAATTATTTATTATATCAAATTGCATATCCTCCCTCCAATTACCCCCTTTTTATTATATCGGGAAGTGTTCTTTCTGGAGGTAGCCTCTTCAGAAAGCAATTCCCGATGAAAATAAATTTATACCACCCCTTTGTAAATTATTGCGCGACTAAATACTCCTCTACACATACACATTATATTCCCCAACAACCCCTGTAAATTGTTGTAATTATTTATTATATCAAATTGCATATCCTCCCTCCAATTACCCCCTTTTTATTATATCGGGAAGTGTTCTTTCTGGAGGTAGCCTCTTCAGAAAGCAATTCCCGATAAAAATAAATTTATACCACCCCTTTGTAAATTATTGCGCGACTAAATACTCCTCTACACATACACATTATATTCCCCAACAACCCCTGTAAATTGTTGTAATTATTTATTATATCAAATTGCATATCCTCCCTCCAATTACCCCCTTTTTATTATATCGGGAAGTGTTCTTTCTGGAGGTAGCCTCTTCAGAAAGCAATTCCCGATAAAAATAAATTTATACCACCCCTTTGTAAATTATTGCGCGACTAAATACTCCTCTACACATACACATTATATTCCCCAACAACCCCTGTAAATTGTTGTAATTATTTATTATATCAAATTGCATATCCTCCCTCCAATTACCCCCTTTTTATTATATCGGGAAGTGTTCTTTCTGGAGGTAGCCTCTTCAGAAAGCAATTCCCGATGAAAATAAATTTATACCACCCCTTTGTAAATTATTGCGCGACTAAATACTCCTCTACACATACACATTATATTCCCCAACAACCCCTGTAAATTGTTGTAATTATTTATTATATCAAATTGCATATCCTCCCTCCAATTACCCCCTTTTTATTATATCGGGAAGTGTTCTTTCTGGAGGTAGCCTCTTCAGAAAGCAATTCCCGATGAAAATAAATTTATACCACCCCTTTGTAAATTATTGCGCGACTAAATACTCCTCTACACATACACATTATATTCCCCAACAACCCCTGTAAATTGTTGTAATTATTTATTATATCAAATTGCATATCCTCCCTCCAATTACCCCCTTTTTATTATATCGGGAAGTGTTCTTTCTGGAGGTAGCCTCTTCAGAAAGCAATTCCCGATAAAAATAAATTTATACCACCCCTTTGTAAATTATTGCGCGACTAAATACTCCTCTACACATACACATTATATTCCCCAACAACCCCTGTAAATTGTTGTAATTATTTATTATATCAAATTGCATATCCTCCCTCCAATTACCCCCTTTTTATTATATCGGGAAGTGTTCTTTCTGGAGGTAGCCTCTTCAGAAAGCAATTCCCGATGAAAATAAATTTATACCACCCCTTTGTAAATTATTGCGCGACTAAATACTCCTCTACACATACACATTATATTCCCCAACAACCCCTGTAAATTGTTGTAATTATTTATTATATCAAATTGCATATCCTCCCTCCAATTACCCCCTTTTTATTATATCGGGAAGTGTTCTTTCTGGAGGTAGCCTCTTCAGAAAGCAATTCCCGATGAAAATAAATTTATACCACCCCTTTGTAAATTATTGCGCGACTAAATACTCCTCTACACATACACATTATATTCCCCAACAACCCTTGTAAATTGTTGTAATTATTTATTATATCAAATTGCATATCCTCCCTCCAATTACCCCCTTTTTATTATATCGGGAAGTGTTCTTTCTGGAGGTAGTCTCTTCAGAAAGCAATTCCCGATGAAAATAAATTTATACCACCCCTTTGTAAATTATTGCGCGACTAAATACTCCTCTACACATACACATTATATTCCCCAACAACCCCTGTAAATTGTTGTAATTATTTATTATATCAAATTGCATATCCTCCCTCCAATTACCCCCTTTTTATGATATCGGGAAGTGTTCTTTCTGGAGGTAGCCTCTTCAGAAAGCAATTCCCGATGAAAATAAATTTATACCACCCCTTTGTAAATTATTGCGCGACTAAATACTCCTCTACACATACACATTATATTCCCCAACAACCCCTGTAAATTGTTGTAATTATTTATTATATCAAATTGCATATCCTCCCTCCAATTACCCCCTTTTTATTATATCGGGAAGTGTTCTTTCTGGAGGTAGCCTCTTCAGAAAGCAATTCCCGATGAAAATAAATTTATACCACCCCTTTGTAAATTATTGCGCGACTAAATACTCCTCTACACATACACATTATATTCCCCAACAACCCTTGTAAATTGTTGTAATTATTTATTATATCAAATTGCATATCCTCCCTCCAATTACCCCCTTTTTATTATATCGGGAAGTGTTCTTTCTGGAGGTAGCCTCTTCAGAAAGCAATTCCCGATGAAAATAAATTTATACCACCCCTTTGTAAATTATTGCGCGACTAAATACTCCTCTACACATACACATTATATTCCCCAACAACCCCTGTAAATTGTTGTAATTATTTATTATATCAAATTGCATATCCTCCCTCCAATTACCCCCTTTTTATGATATCGGGAAGTGTTCTTTCTGGAGGTAGCCTCTTCAGAAAGCAATTCCCGATGAAAATAAATTTATACCACCCCTTTGTAAATTATTGCGCGACTAAATACTCCTCTACACATACACATTATATTCCCCAACAACCCCTGTAAATTGTTGTAATTATTTATTATATCAAATTGCATATCCTCCCTCCAATTACCCCCTTTTTATGATATCGGGAAGTGTTCTTTCTGGAGGTAGCCTCTTCAGAAAGCAATTCCCGATGAAAATAAATTTATACCACCCCTTTGTAAATTATTGCGCGACTAAATACTCCTCTACACATACACATTATATTCCCAAACAACCCCTGTAAATTGTTGTAATTATTTATTATATCAAATTGCATATCCTCCCTCCAATTACCCCCTTTTTATTATATCGGGAAGTGTTCTTTCTGGAGGTAGCCTCTTCAGAAAGCAATTCCCGATGAAAATAAATTTATACCACCCCTTTGTAAATTATTGCGCGACTAAATACTCCTCTACACATACACATTATATTCCCCAACAACCCCTGTAAATTGTTGTAATTATTTATTATATCAAATTGCATATCCTCCCTCCAATTACCCCCTTTTTATGATATCGGGAAGTGTTCTTTCTGGAGGTAGCCTCTTCAGAAAGCAATTCCCGATGAAAATAAATTTATACCACCCCTTTGTAAATTATTGCGCGACTAAATACTCCTCTACACATACACATTATATTCCCCAACAACCCCTGTAAATTGTTGTAATTATTTAGTAAATCAAATTGTATATCCTCCCTCCGATCACTTTTCTTAAATAAACCGCGACCCCGCAGGGGGTGCATAGCTAACTTATGCATCTTGGTGAGTAGCGTCACCACGGACCTGAGCTATTTATCCCCCACTTTGCATCTCCTCCCTACATTTATTTTGTTTTAATTATACCGGGAAGTTTTCTTTCTGGGGGTAGCGTTTTTCGCTCTTCAGAAAGCAATTCCCAATGAAAATAAATTCATACCACCCCTTTGTAAATTATTGTGCGACTAAAAACTACTCTACACATACACATTATATTCCCCAACAACCCCTGTAAATTGTTGTAATTATTTATTAAATCAAATTGCATATCCTCCCTCCAATTACCCCCTTTTTATTATATCGGGAAGTGTTCTTTCTGGAGGTAGCCTCTTCAGAAAGCAATTCCCGATGAAAATAAATTTATACCACCCCTTTGTAAATTATTGCGCGACTAAATACTCCTCTACACATACACATTATATTCCCCAACAACCCCTGTAAATTGTTGTAATTATTTAGTAAATCAAATTGTATATCCTCCCTCCGATCACTTTTCTTAAATAAACCGCGACCCCGCAGGGGGTGCATAGCTAACTTATGCATCTTGGTGAGTAGCGTCACCACGGACCTGAGCTATTTATCCCCCACTTTGCATCTCCTCCCTACATTTATTTTGTTTTAATTATACCGGGAAGTTTTCTTTCTGGGGGTAGCGTTTTTCGCTCTTCAGAAAGCAATTCCCAATGAAAATAAATTCATACCACCCCTTTGTAAATTATTGTGCGACTAAAAACTACTCTACACATACACATTATATTCCCCAACAACCCCTGTAAATTGTTGTAATTATTTATTAAATCAAATTGCATATCCTCCCTCCAATTACCCCCTTTTTATTATATCGGGAAGTGTTCTTTCTGGAGGTAGCCTCTTCAGAAAGCAATTCCCGATGAAAATAAATTTATACCACCCCTTTGTAAATTATTGCGCGACTAAATACTCCTCTTCACATACACATTATATTCCCCAACAACCCCTGTAAATTGTTGTAATTATTTATTATATCAAATTGCATATCCTCCCTCCAATTACCCCCTTTTTATTATATCGGGAAGTGTTCTTTCTGGAGGTAGCCTCTTCAGAAAGCAATTCCCGATGAAAATAAATTTATACCACCCCTTTGTAAATTATTGCGCGACTAAATACTCCTCTACACATACACATTATATTCCCCAACAACCCCTGTAAATTGTTGTAATTATTTAGTAAATCAAATTGTATATCCTCCCTCCGATCACTTTTCTTAAATTAACCGCGACCCCGCAGGGGGTGCATAGCTAACTTATGCATCTTGGTGAGTAGCGTCACCACGGACCTGAGCTATTTATCCCCCACTTTGCATCTCCTCCCTACATTTATTTTGTTTTAATTATACCGGGAAGTTTTCTTTCTGGGGGTAGCGTTTTTCGCTCTTCAGAAAGCAATTCCCAATGAAAATAAATTCATACCACCCCTTTGTAAATTATTGTGCGACTAAAAACTACTCTACACATACACATTATATTCCCCAACAACCCCTGTAAATTGTTGTAATTATTTATTAAATCAAATTGCATATCCTCCCTCCAATTACCCCCTTTTTATTATATCGGGAAGTGTTCTTTCTGGAGGTAGCCTCTTCAGAAAGCAATTCCCGATGAAAATAAATTTATACCACCCCTTTGTAAATTATTGCGCGACTAAATACTCCTCTACACATACACATTATATTCCCCAACAACCCCTGTAAATTGTTGTAATTATTTAGTAAATCAAATTGTATATCCTCCCTCCGATCACTTTTCTTAAATAAACCGCGACCCCGCAGGGGGTACATAGCTAACTTATGCATCTTGGTGAGTAGCGTCACCACGGACCTGAGCTATTTATCCCCCACTTTGCATCTCCTCCCTACATTTATTTTGTTTTAATTATACCGGGAAGTTTTCTTTCTGGGGGTAGCGTTTTTCGCTCTTCAGAAAGCAATTCCCAATGAAAATAAATTCATACCACCCCTTTGTAAATTATTGTGCGACTAAAAACTACTCTACACATACACATTATATTCCCCAACAACCCCTGTAAATTGTTGTAATTATTTATTAAATCAAATTGCATATCCTCCCTCCAATTACCCCCTTTTTATTATATCGGGAAGTGTTCTTTCTGGAGGTAGCCTCTTCAGAAAGCAATTCCCGATGAAAATAAATTTATACCACCCCTTTGTAAATTATTGCGCGACTAAATACTCCTCTACACATACACATTATATTCCCCAACAACCCCTGTAAATTGTTGTAATTATTTATTATATCAAATTGCATATCCTCCCTCCAATTACCCCCTTTTTATTATATCGGGAAGTGTTCTTTCTGGAGGTAGCCTCTTCAGAAAGCAATTCCCGATGAAAATAAATTTATACCACCCCTTTGTAAATTATTGCGCGACTAAATACTCCTCTACACATACACATTATATTCCCCAACAACCCCTGTAAATTGTTGTAATTATTTATTATATCAAATTGCATATCCTCCCTCCAATTACCCCCTTTTTATTATATCGGGAAGTGTTCTTTCTGGAGGTAGCCTCTTCAGAAAGCAATTCCCGATGAAAATAAATTTATACCACCCCTTTGTAAATTATTGCGCGACTAAATACTCCTCTACACATACACATTATATTCCCCAACAACCCCTGTAAATTGTTGTAATTATTTAGTAAATCAAATTGTATATCCTCCCTCCGATCACTTTTCTTAAATAAACCGCGACCCCGCAGGGGGTGCATAGCTAACTTATGCATCTTGGTGAGTAGCGTCACCACGGACCTGAGCTATTTATCCCCCACTTTGCATCTCCTCCCTACATTTATTTTGTTTTAATTATACCGGGAAGTTTTCTTTCTGGGGGTAGCGTTTTTCGCTCTTCAGAAAGCAATTCCCAATGAAAATAAATTCATACCACCCCTTTGTAAATTATTGTGCGACTAAAAACTACTCTACACATACACATTATATTCCCCAACAACCCCTGTAAATTGTTGTAATTATTTATTAAATCAAATTGCATATCCTCCCTCCAATTACCCCCTTTTTATTATATCGGGAAGTGTTCTTTCTGGAGGTAGCCTCTTCAGAAAGCAATTCCCGATGAAAATAAATTTATACCACCCCTTTGTAAATTATTGCGCGACTAAATACTCCTCTTCACATACACATTATATTCCCCAACAACCCCTGTAAATTGTTGTAATTATTTATTATATCAAATTGCATATCCTCCCTCCAATTACCCCCTTTTTATTATATCGGGAAGTGTTCTTTCTGGAGGTAGCCTCTTCAGAAAGCAATTCCCGATGAAAATAAATTTATACCACCCCTTTGTAAATTATTGCGCGACTAAATACTCCTCTACACATACACATTATATTCCCCAACAACCCCTGTAAATTGTTGTAATTATTTAGTAAATCAAATTGTATATCCTCCCTCCGATCACTTTTCTTAAATTAACCGCGACCCCGCAGGGGGTGCATAGCTAACTTATGCATCTTGGTGAGTAGCGTCACCACGGACCTGAGCTATTTATCCCCCACTTTGCATCTCCTCCCTACATTTATTTTGTTTTAATTATACCGGGAAGTTTTCTTTCTGGGGGTAGCGTTTTTCGCTCTTCAGAAAGCAATTCCCAATGAAAATAAATTCATACCACCCCTTTGTAAATTATTGTGCGACTAAAAACTACTCTACACATACACATTATATTCCCCAACAACCCCTGTAAATTGTTGTAATTATTTATTAAATCAAATTGCATATCCTCCCTCCAATTACCCCCTTTTTATTATATCGGGAAGTGTTCTTTCTGGAGGTAGCCTCTTCAGAAAGCAATTCCCGATGAAAATAAATTTATACCACCCCTTTGTAAATTATTGCGCGACTAAATACTCCTCTACACATACACATTATATTCCCCAACAACCCCTGTAAATTGTTGTAATTATTTATTATATCAAATTGCATATCCTCCCTCCAATTACCCCCTTTTTATTATATCGGGAAGTGTTCTTTCTGGAGGTAGCCTCTTCAGAAAGCAATTCCCGATGAAAATAAATTTATACCACCCCTTTGTAAATTATTGCGCGACTAAATACTCCTCTACACATACACATTATATTCCCCAACAACCCTTGTAAATTGTTGTAATTATTTATTATATCAAATTGCATATCCTCCCTCCAATTACCCCCTTTTTATTATATCGGGAAGTGTTCTTTCTGGAGGTAGCCTCTTCAGAAAGCAATTCCCGATGAAAATAAATTTATACCACCCCTTTGTAAATTATTGCGCGACTAAATACTCCTCTACACATACACATTATATTCCCCAACAACCCCTGTAAATTGTTGTAATTATTTAGTAAATCAAATTGTATATCCTCCCTCCGATCACTTTTCTTAAATTAACCGCGACCCCGCAGGGGGTGCATAGCTAACTTATGCATCTTGGTGAGTAGCGTCACCACGGACCTGAGCTATTTATCCCCCACTTTGCATCTCCTCCCTACATTTATTTTGTTTTAATTATACCGGGAAGTTTTCTTTCTGGGGGTAGCGTTTTTCGCTCTTCAGAAAGCAATTCCCAATGAAAATAAATTCATACCACCCCTTTGTAAATTATTGTGCGACTAAAAACTACTCTACACATACACATTATATTCCCCAACAACCCCTGTAAATTGTTGTAATTATTTATTAAATCAAATTGCATATCCTCCCTCCAATTACCCCCTTTTTATTATATCGGGAAGTGTTCTTTCTGGAGGTAGCCTCTTCAGAAAGCAATTCCCGATGAAAATAAATTTATACCACCCCTTTGTAAATTATTGCGCGACTAAATACTCCTCTACACATACACATTATATTCCCCAACAACCCCTGTAAATTGTTGTAATTATTTATTATATCAAATTGCATATCCTCCCTCCAATTACCCCCTTTTTATTATATCGGGAAGTGTTCTTTCTGGAGGTAGCCTCTTCAGAAAGCAATTCCCGATGAAAATAAATTTATACCACCCCTTTGTAAATTATTGCGCGACTAAATACTCCTCTACACATACACATTATATTCCCCAACAACCCTTGTAAATTGTTGTAATTATTTATTATATCAAATTGCATATCCTCCCTCCAATTACCCCCTTTTTATTATATCGGGAAGTGTTCTTTCTGGAGGTAGCCTCTTCAGAAAGCAATTCCCGATGAAAATAAATTTATACCACCCCTTTGTAAATTATTGCGCGACTAAATACTCCTCTACACATACACATTATATTCCCCAACAACCCCTGTAAATTGTTGTAATTATTTATTATATCAAATTGCATATCCTCCCTCCAATTACCCCCTTTTTATTATATCGGGAAGTGTTCTTTCTGGAGGTAGCCTCTTCAGAAAGCAATTCCCGATGAAAATAAATTTATACCACCCCTTTGTAAATTATTGCGCGACTAAATACTCCTCTACACATACACATTATATTCCCCAACAACCCCTGTAAATTGTTGTAATTATTTAGTAAATCAAATTGTATATCCTCCCTCCGATCACTTTTCTTAAATTAACCGCGACCCCGCAGGGGGTGCATAGCTAACTTATGCATCTTGGTGAGTAGCGTCACCACGGACCTGAGCTATTTATCCCCCACTTTGCATCTCCTCCCTACATTTATTTTGTTTTAATTATACCGGGAAGTTTTCTTTCTGGGGGTAGCGTTTTTCGCTCTTCAGAAAGCAATTCCCAATGAAAATAAATTCATACCACCCCTTTGTAAATTATTGTGCGACTAAAAACTACTCTACACATACACATTATATTCCCCAACAACCCCTGTAAATTGTTGTAATTATTTATTAAATCAAATTGCATATCCTCCCTCCAATTACCCCCTTTTTATTATATCGGGAAGTGTTCTTTCTGGAGGTAGCCTCTTCAGAAAGCAATTCCCGATGAAAATAAATTTATACCACCCCTTTGTAAATTATTGCGCGACTAAATACTCCTCTACACATACACATTATATTCCCCAACAACCCCTGTAAATTGTTGTAATTATTTATTATATCAAATTGCATATCCTCCCTCCAATTACCCCCTTTTTATTATATCGGGAAGTGTTCTTTCTGGAGGTAGCCTCTTCAGAAAGCAATTCCCGATGAAAATAAATTTATACCACCTCTTTGTAAATTATTGCGCGACTAAATACTCCTCTACACATACACATTATATTCCCCAACAACCCTTGTAAATTGTTGTAATTATTTATTATATCAAATTGCATATCCTCCCTCCAATTACCCCCTTTTTATTATATCGGGAAGTGTTCTTTCTGGAGGTAGCCTCTTCAGAAAGCAATTCCCGATGAAAATAAATTTATACCACCCCTTTGTAAATTATTGCGCGACTAAATACTCCTCTACACATACACATTATATTCCCCAACAACCCCTGTAAATTGTTGTAATTATTTATTATATCAAATTGCATATCCTCCCTCCAATTACCCCCTTTTTATTATATCGGGAAGTGTTCTTTCTGGAGGTAGCCTCTTCAGAAAGCAATTCCCGATGAAAATAAATTTATACCACCCCTTTGTAAATTATTGCGCGACTAAATACTCCTCTACACATACACATTATATTCCCTAACAACCCCTGTAAATTGTTGTAATTATTTATTATATCAAATTGCATATCCTCCCTCCAATTACCCCCTTTTTATTATATCGGGAAGTGTTCTTTCTGGAGGTAGCCTCTTCAGAAAGCAATTCCCGATGAAAATAAATTTATACCACCCCTTTGTAAATTATTGCGCGACTAAATACTCCTCTACACATACACATTATATTCCCCAACAACCCCTGTAAATTGTTGTAATTATTTATTATATCAAATTGCATATCCTCCCTCCAATTACCCCCTTTTTATTATATCGGGAAGTGTTCTTTCTGGAGGTAGCCTCTTCAGAAAGCAATTCCCGATGAAAATATATTTATACCACCCCTTTGTAAATTATTGCGCGACTAAATACTCCTCTACACATACACATTATATTCCCCAACAACCCCTGTAAATTGTAGTAATTATTTATTATATCAAATTGCATATCCTCCCTCCAATTACCCCCTTTTTATTATATCGGGAAGTGTTCTTTCTGGAGGTAGCCTCTTCAGAAAGCAATTCCCGATGAAAATAAATTTATACCACCCCTTTGTAAATTATTGCGCGACTAAATACTCCTCTACACATACACATTATATTCCCCAACAACCCCTGTAAATTGTTGTAATTATTTATTATATCAAATTGCATATCCTCCCTCCAATTACCCCCTTTTTATTATATCGGGAAGTGTTCTTTCTGGAGGTAGCCTCTTCAGAAAGCAATTCCCGATGAAAATAAATTTATACCACCCCTTTGTAAATTATTGCGCGACTAAATACTCCTCTACATATACACATTATATTCCCTAACAACCCCTGTAAATTGTTGTAATTATTTATTATATCAAATTGCATATCCTCCCTCCAATTACCCCCTTTTTATTATATCGGGAAGTGTTCTTTCTGGAGGTAGCCTCTTCAGAAAGCAATTCCCGATGAAAATAAATTTATACCACCCCTTTGTAAATTATTGCGCGACTAAATACTCCTCTACACATACACATTATATTCCCCAACAACCCCTGTAAATTGTTGTAATTATTTATTATATCAAATTGCATATCCTCCCTCCAATTACCCCCTTTTTATTATATCGGGAAGTGTTCTTTCTGGAGGTAGCCTCTTCAGAAAGCAATTCCCGATGAAAATAAATTTATACCACCCCTTTGTAAATTATTGCGCGACTAAATACTCCTCTACATATACACATTATATTCCCTAACAACCCCTGTAAATTGTTGTAATTATTTATTATATCAAATTGCATATCCTCCCTCCAATTACCCCCTTTTTATTATATCGGGAAGTGTTCTTTCTGGAGGTAGCCTCTTCAGAAAGCAATTCCCGATGAAAATAAATTTATACCACCCCTTTGTAAATTATTGCGCGACTAAATACTCCTCTACACATACACATTATATTCCCCAACAACCCCTGTAAATTGTTGTAATTATTTATTATATCAAATTGCATATCCTCCCTCCAATTACCCCCTTTTTATTATATCGGGAAGTGTTCTTTCTGGAGGTAGCCTCTTCAGAAAGCAATTCCCGATGAAAATAAATTTATACCACCCCTTTGTAAATTATTTGCGCGACTAAATACTCCTCTACACATACACATTATATTCCCCAACAACCCCTGTAAATTGTTGTAATTATTTATTATATCAAATTGCATATCCTCCCTCCAATTACCCCCTTTTTATTATATCGGGAAGTGTTCTTTCTGGAGGTAGCCTCTTCAGAAAGCAATTCCCGATGAAAATATATTTATACCACCCCTTTGTAAATTATTGCGCGACTAAATACTCCTCTACACATACACATTATATTCCCCAACAACCCCTGTAAATTGTAGTAATTATTTATTATATCAAATTGCATATCCTCCCTCCAATTACCCCCTTTTTATTATATCGGGAAGTGTTCTTTCTGGAGGTAGCCTCTTCAGAAAGCAATTCTCGATGAAAATAAATTTATACCACCCCTTTGTAAATTATTGCGCGACTAAATACTCCTCTACACATACACATTATATTCCCTAACAACCCCTGTAAATTGTTGTAATTATTTATTATATCAAATTGCATATCCTCCCTCCAATTACCCCCTTTTTATTATATCGGGAAGTGTTCTTTCTGGAGGTAGCCTCTTCAGAAAGCAATTCCCGATGAAAATAAATTTATACCACCCCTTTGTAAATTATTGCGCGACTAAATACTCCTCTACATATACACATTATATTCCCTAACAACCCCTGTAAATTGTTGTAATTATTTATTATATCAAATTGCATATCCTCCCTCCAATTACCCCCTTTTTATTATATCGGGAAGTGTTCTTTCTGGAGGTAGCCTCTTCAGAAAGCAATTCCCGATGAAAATAAATTTATACCACCCCTTTGTAAATTATTGCGCGACTAAATACTCCTCTACATATACACATTATATTCCCTAACAACCCCTGTAAATTGTTGTAATTATTTATTATATCAAATTGCATATCCTCCCTCCAATTACCCCCTTTTTATTATATCGGGAAGTGTTCTTTCTGGAGGTAGCCTCTTCAGAAAGCAATTCCCGATGAAAATAAATTTATACCACCCCTTTGTAAATTATTGCGCGACTAAATACTCCTCTACACATACACATTATATTCCCCAACAACCCCTGTAAATTGTTGTAATTATTTATTATATCAAATTGCATATCCTCCCTCCAATTACCCCCTTTTTATTATATCGGGAAGTGTTCTTTCTGGAGGTAGCCTCTTCAGAAAGCAATTCCCGATGAAAATAAATTTATACCACCCCTTTGTAAATTATTTGCGCGACTAAATACTCCTCTACACATACACATTATATTCCCCAACAACCCCTGTAAATTGTTGTAATTATTTATTATATCAAATTGCATATCCTCCCTCCAATTACCCCCTTTTTATTATATCGGGAAGTGTTCTTTCTGGAGGTAGCCTCTTCAGAAAGCAATTCCCGATGAAAATAAATTTATACCACCCCTTTGTAAATTATTGCGCGACTAAATACTCCTCTACATATACACATTATATTCCCTAACAACCCCTGTAAATTGTTGTAATTATTTATTATATCAAATTGCATATCCTCCCTCCAATTACCCCCTTTTTATTATATCGGGAAGTGTTCTTTCTGGAGGTAGCCTCTTCAGAAAGCAATTCCCGATGAAAATAAATTTATACCACCCCTTTGTAAATTATTGCGCGACTAAATACTCCTCTACACATACACATTATATTCCCCAACAACCCCTGTAAATTGTTGTAATTATTTATTATATCAAATTGCATATCCTCCCTCCAATTACCCCCTTTTTATTATATCGGGAAGTGTTCTTTCTGGAGGTAGCCTCTTCAGAAAGCAATTCCCGATGAAAATAAATTTATACCACCCCTTTGTAAATTATTTGCGCGACTAAATACTCCTCTACACATACACATTATATTCCCCAACAACCCCTGTAAATTGTTGTAATTATTTATTATATCAAATTGCATATCCTCCCTCCAATTACCCCCTTTTTATTATATCGGGAAGTGTTCTTTCTGGAGGTAGCCTCTTCAGAAAGCAATTCCCGATGAAAATAAATTTATACCACCCCTTTGTAAATTATTGCGCGACTAAATACTCCTCTACATATACACATTATATTCCCTAACAACCCCTGTAAATTGTTGTAATTATTTATTATATCAAATTGCATATCCTCCCTCCAATTACCCCCTTTTTATTATATCGGGAAGTGTTCTTTCTGGAGGTAGCCTCTTCAGAAAGCAATTCCCGATGAAAATAAATTTATACCACCCCTTTGTAAATTATTGCGCGACTAAATACTCCTCTACATATACACATTATATTCCCTAACAACCCCTGTAAATTGTTGTAATTATTTATTATATCAAATTGCATATCCTCCCTCCAATTACCCCCTTTTTATTATATCGGGAAGTGTTCTTTCTGGAGGTAGCCTCTTCAGAAAGCAATTCCCGATGAAAATAAATTTATACCACCCCTTTGTAAATTATTGCGCGACTAAATACTCCTCTACACATACACATTATATTCCCCAACAACCCCTGTAAATTGTTGTAATTATTTATTATATCAAATTGCATATCCTCCCTCCAATTACCCCCTTTTTATTATATCGGGAAGTGTTCTTTCTGGAGGTAGCCTCTTCAGAAAGCAATTCCCGATGAAAATAAATTTATACCACCCCTTTGTAAATTATTGCGCGACTAAATACTCCTCTACATATACACATTATATTCCCTAACAACCCCTGTAAATTGTTGTAATTATTTATTATATCAAATTGCATATCCTCCCTCCAATTACCCCCTTTTTATTATATCGGGAAGTGTTCTTTCTGGAGGTAGCCTCTTCAGAAAGCAATTCCCGATGAAAATAAATTTATACCACCCCTTTGTAAATTATTGCGCGACTAAATACTCCTCTACACATACACATTATATTCCCCAACAACCCCTGTAAATTGTTGTAATTATTTATTATATCAAATTGCATATCCTCCCTCCAATTACCCCCTTTTTATTATATCGGGAAGTGTTCTTTCTGGAGGTAGCCTCTTCAGAAAGCAATTCCCGATGAAAATAAATTTATACCACCCCTTTGTAAATTATTTGCGCGACTAAATACTCCTCTACACATACACATTATATTCCCCAACAACCCCTGTAAATTGTTGTAATTATTTATTATATCAAATTGCATATCCTCCCTCCAATTACCCCCTTTTTATTATATCGGGAAGTGTTCTTTCTGGAGGTAGCCTCTTCAGAAAGCAATTCCCGATGAAAATATATTTATACCACCCCTTTGTAAATTATTGCGCGACTAAATACTCCTCTACACATACACATTATATTCCCCAACAACCCCTGTAAATTGTAGTAATTATTTATTATATCAAATTGCATATCCTCCCTCCAATTACCCCCTTTTTATTATATCGGGAAGTGTTCTTTCTGGAGGTAGCCTCTTCAGAAAGCAATTCTCGATGAAAATAAATTTATACCACCCCTTTGTAAATTATTGCGCGACTAAATACTCCTCTACACATACACATTATATTCCCTAACAACCCCTGTAAATTGTTGTAATTATTTATTATATCAAATTGCATATCCTCCCTCCAATTACCCCCTTTTTATTATATCGGGAAGTGTTCTTTCTGGAGGTAGCCTCTTCAGAAAGCAATTCCCGATGAAAATAAATTTATACCACCCCTTTGTAAATTATTGCGCGACTAAATACTCCTCTACACATACACATTATATTCCCCAACAACCCCTGTAAATTGTTGTAATTATTTATTATATCAAATTGCATATCCTCCCTCCAATTACCCCCTTTTTATTATATCGGGAAGTGTTCTTTCTGGAGGTAGCCTCTTCAGAAAGCAATTCCCGATGAAAATAAATTTATACCACCCCTTTGTAAATTATTGCGCGACTAAATACTCCTCTACACATACACATTATATTCCCCAACAACCCCTGTAAATTGTTGTAATTATTTATTATATCAAATTGCATATCCTCCCTCCAATTACCCCCTTTTTATTATATCGGGAAGTGTTCTTTCTGGAGGTAGCCTCTTCAGAAAGCAATTCCCGATGAAAATATATTTATACCACCCCTTTGTAAATTATTGCGCGACTAAATACTCCTCTACACATACACATTATATTCCCCAACAACCCCTGTAAATTGTTGTAATTATTTATTATATCAAATTGCATATCCTCCCTCCAATTACCCCCTTTTTATTATATCGGGAAGTGTTCTTTCTGGAGGTAGCCTCTTCAGAAAGCAATTCCCGATGAAAATAAATTTATACCACCCCTTTGTAAATTATTGCGCGACTAAATACTCCTCTACACATACACATTATATTCCCCAACAACCCCTGTAAATTGTTGTAATTATTTATTATATCAAATTGCATATCCTCCCTCCAATTACCCCCTTTTTATTATATCGGGAAGTGTTCTTTCTGGAGGTAGCCTCTTCAGAAAGCAATTCCCGATGAAAATAAATTTATACCACCCCTTTGTAAATTATTGCGCGACTAAATACTCCTCTACACATACACATTATATTCCCCAACAACCCCTGTAAATTGTTGTAATTATTTATTATATCAAATTGCATATCCTCCCTCCAATTACCCCCTTTTTATTATATCGGGAAGTGTTCTTTCTGGAGGTAGCCTCTTCAGAAAGCAATTCCCGATGAAAATAAATTTATACCACCCCTTTGTAAATTATTGCGCGACTAAATACTCCTCTACACATACACATTATATTCCCCAACAACCCCTGTAAATTGTTGTAATTATTTATTATATCAAATTGCATATCCTCCCTCCAATTACCCCCTTTTTATTATATCGGGAAGTGTTCTTTCTGGAGGTAGCCTCTTCAGAAAGCAATTCCCGATGAAAATAAATTTATACCACCCCTTTGTAAATTATTGCGCGACTAAATACTCCTCTACACATACACATTATATTCCCTAACAACCCCTGTAAATTGTTGTAATTATTTATTATATCAAATTGCATATCCTCCCTCCAATTACCCCCTTTTTATTATATCGGGAAGTGTTCTTTCTGGAGGTAGCCTCTTCAGAAAGCAATTCCCGATGAAAATAAATTTATACCACCCCTTTGTAAATTATTGCGCGACTAGATACTCCTCTACACATACACATTATATTCCCCAACAACCCCTGTAAATTGTTGTAATTATTTATTATATCAAATTGCATATCCTCCCTCCAATTACCCCCTTTTTATTATATCGGGAAGTGTTCTTTCTGGAGGTAGCCTCTTCAGAAAGCAATTCCCGATGAAAATAAATTTATACCACCCCTTTGTAAATTATTGCGCGACTAAATACTCCTCTACACATACACATTATATTCCCTAACAACCCCTGTAAATTGTTGTAATTATTTATTATATCAAATTGCATATCCTCCCTCCAATTACCCCCTTTTTATTATATCGGGAAGTGTTCTTTCTGGAGGTAGCCTCTTCAGAAAGCAATTCCCGATGAAAATATATTTATACCACCCCTTTGTAAATTATTGCGCGACTAAATACTCCTCTACACATACACATTATATTCCCCAACAACCCCTGTAAATTGTTGTAATTATTTATTATATCAAATTGCATATCCTCCCTCCAATTACCCCCTTTTTATTATATCGGGAAGTGTTCTTTCTGGAGGTAGCCTCTTCAGAAAGCAATTCCCGATGAAAATAAATTTATACCACCCCTTTGTAAATTATTGCGCGACTAAATACTCCTCTACACATACACATTATATTCCCCAACAACCCCTGTAAATTGTTGTAATTATTTATTATATCAAATTGCATATCCTCCCTCCAATTACCCCCTTTTTATTATATCGGGAAGTGTTCTTTCTGGAGGTAGCCTCTTCAGAAAGCAATTCCCGATGAAAATATATTTATACCACCCCTTTGTAAATTATTGCGCGACTAAATACTCCTCTACACATACACATTATATTCCCCAACAACCCCTGTAAATTGTTGTAATTATTTATTATATCAAATTGCATATCCTCCCTCCAATTACCCCCTTTTTATTATATCGGGAAGTGTTCTTTCTGGAGGTAGCCTCTTCAGAAAGCAATTCCCGATGAAAATAAATTTATACCACCCCTTTGTAAATTATTGCGCGACTAAATACTCCTCTACACATACACATTATATTCCCCAACAACCCCTGTAAATTGTTGTAATTATTTATTATATCAAATTGCATATCCTCCCTCCAATTACCCCCTTTTTATTATATCGGGAAGTGTTCTTTCTGGAGGTAGCCTCTTCAGAAAGCAATTCCCGATGAAAATAAATTTATACCACCCCTTTGTAAATTATTTGCGCGACTAAATACTCCTCTACACATACACATTATATTCCCCAACAACCCCTGTAAATTGTTGTAATTATTTATTATATCAAATTGCATATCCTCCCTCCAATTACCCCCTTTTTATTATATCGGGAAGTGTTCTTTCTGGAGGTAGCCTCTTCAGAAAGCAATTCCCGATGAAAATATATTTATACCACCCCTTTGTAAATTATTGCGCGACTAAATACTCCTCTACACATACACATTATATTCCCCAACAACCCCTGTAAATTGTAGTAATTATTTATTATATCAAATTGCATATCCTCCCTCCAATTACCCCCTTTTTATTATATCGGGAAGTGTTCTTTCTGGAGGTAGCCTCTTCAGAAAGCAATTCCCGATGAAAATAAATTTATACCACCCCTTTGTAAATTATTGCGCGACTAAATACTCCTCTACACATACACATTATATTCCCTAACAACCCCTGTAAATTGTTGTAATTATTTATTATATCAAATTGCATATCCTCCCTCCAATTACCCCCTTTTTATTATATCGGGAAGTGTTCTTTCTGGAGGTAGCCTCTTCAGAAAGCAATTCCCGATGAAAATAAATTTATACCACCCCTTTGTAAATTATTGCGCGACTAAATACTCCTCTACACATACACATTATATTCCCCAACAACCCCTGTAAATTGTTGTAATTATTTATTATATCAAATTGCATATCCTCCCTCCAATTACCCCCTTTTTATTATATCGGGAAGTGTTCTTTCTGGAGGTAGCCTCTTCAGAAAGCAATTCCCGATGAAAATAAATTTATACCACCCCTTTGTAAATTATTGCGCGACTAAATACTCCTCTACACATACACATTATATTCCCCAACAACCCCTGTAAATTGTTGTAATTATTTATTATATCAAATTGCATATCCTCCCTCCAATTACCCCCTTTTTATTATATCGGGAAGTGTTCTTTCTGGAGGTAGCCTCTTCAGAAAGCAATTCCCGATGAAAATATATTTATACCACCCCTTTGTAAATTATTGCGCGACTAAATACTCCTCTACACATACACATTATATTCCCCAACAACCCCTGTAAATTGTTGTAATTATTTATTATATCAAATTGCATATCCTCCCTCCAATTACCCCCTTTTTATTATATCGGGAAGTGTTCTTTCTGGAGGTAGCCTCTTCAGAAAGCAATTCCCGATGAAAATAAATTTATACCACCCCTTTGTAAATTATTGCGCGACTAAATACTCCTCTACACATACACATTATATTCCCCAACAACCCCTGTAAATTGTTGTAATTATTTATTATATCAAATTGCATATCCTCCCTCCAATTACCCCCTTTTTATTATATCGGGAAGTGTTCTTTCTGGAGGTAGCCTCTTCAGAAAGCAATTCCCGATGAAAATAAATTTATACCACCCCTTTGTAAATTATTGCGCGACTAAATACTCCTCTACACATACACATTATATTCCCCAACAACCCCTGTAAATTGTTGTAATTATTTATTATATCAAATTGCATATCCTCCCTCCAATTACCCCCTTTTTATTATATCGGGAAGTGTTCTTTCTGGAGGTAGCCTCTTCAGAAAGCAATTCCCGATGAAAATAAATTTATACCACCCCTTTGTAAATTATTGCGCGACTAAATACTCCTCTACACATACACATTATATTCCCCAACAACCCCTGTAAATTGTTGTAATTATTTATTATATCAAATTGCATATCCTCCCTCCAATTACCCCCTTTTTATTATATCGGGAAGTGTTCTTTCTGGAGGTAGCCTCTTCAGAAAGCAATTCCCGATGAAAATAAATTTATACCACCCCTTTGTAAATTATTGCGCGACTAAATACTCCTCTACACATACACATTATATTCCCTAACAACCCCTGTAAATTGTTGTAATTATTTATTATATCAAATTGCATATCCTCCCTCCAATTACCCCCTTTTTATTATATCGGGAAGTGTTCTTTCTGGAGGTAGCCTCTTCAGAAAGCAATTCCCGATGAAAATAAATTTATACCACCCCTTTGTAAATTATTGCGCGACTAGATACTCCTCTACACATACACATTATATTCCCCAACAACCCCTGTAAATTGTTGTAATTATTTATTATATCAAATTGCATATCCTCCCTCCAATTACCCCCTTTTTATTATATCGGGAAGTGTTCTTTCTGGAGGTAGCCTCTTCAGAAAGCAATTCCCGATGAAAATAAATTTATACCACCCCTTTGTAAATTATTGCGCGACTAAATACTCCTCTACACATACACATTATATTCCCCAACAACCCCTGTAAATTGTTGTAATTATTTATTATATCAAATTGCATATCCTCCCTCCAATTACCCCCTTTTTATTATATCGGGAAGTGTTCTTTCTGGAGGTAGCCTCTTCAGAAAGCAATTCCCGATGAAAATATATTTATACCACCCCTTTGTAAATTATTGCGCGACTAAATACTCCTCTACACATACACATTATATTCCCCAACAACCCCTGTAAATTGTTGTAATTATTTATTATATCAAATTGCATATCCTCCCTCCAATTACCCCCTTTTTATTATATCGGGAAGTGTTCTTTCTGGAGGTAGCCTCTTCAGAAAGCAATTCCCGATGAAAATATATTTATACCACCCCTTTGTAAATTATTGCGCGACTAAATACTCCTCTACACATACACATTATATTCCCCAACAACCCCTGTAAATTGTTGTAATTATTTATTATATCAAATTGCATATCCTCCCTCCAATTACCCCCTTTTTATTATATCGGGAAGTGTTCTTTCTGGAGGTAGCCTCTTCAGAAAGCAATTCCCGATGAAAATAAATTTATACCACCCCTTTGTAAATTATTGCGCGACTAAATACTCCTCTACACATACACATTATATTCCCCAACAACCCCTGTAAATTGTTGTAATTATTTATTATATCAAATTGCATATCCTCCCTCCAATTACCCCCTTTTTATTATATCGGGAAGTGTTCTTTCTGGAGGTAGCCTCTTCAGAAAGCAATTCCCGATGAAAATATATTTATACCACCCCTTTGTAAATTATTGCGCGACTAAATACTCCTCTACACATACACATTATATTCCCCAACAACCCCTGTAAATTGTTGTAATTATTTATTAAATCAAATTGCATATCCTCCCTCCAATAACCCCTTTTTTATTATATCGGGAAGTGTTCTTTCTGGAGGTAGCCTCTTCAGAAAGCAATTCCCGATGAAAATAAATTTATACCACCCCTTTGTAAATTATTGCGCGACTAAATACTCCTCTACACATACACATTATATTCCCCAACAACCCCTGTAAATTGTTGTAATTATTTATTATATCAAATTGCATATCCTCCCTCCAATTACCCCCTTTTTATTATATCGGGAAGTGTTCTTTCTGGAGGTAGCCTCTTCAGAAAGCAATTCCCGATGAAAATAAATTTATACCACCCCTTTGTAAATTATTGCGCGACTAAATACTCCTCTACACATACACATTATATTCCCTAACAACCCCTGTAAATTGTTGTAATTATTTATTATATCAAATTGCATATCCTCCCTCCAATTACCCCCTTTTTATTATATCGGGAAGTGTTCTTTCTGGAGGTAGCCTCTTCAGAAAGCAATTCCCGATGAAAATAAATTTATACCACCCCTTTGTAAATTATTGCGCGACTAGATACTCCTCTACACATACACATTATATTCCCCAACAACCCCTGTAAATTGTTGTAATTATTTATTATATCAAATTGCATATCCTCCCTCCAATTACCCCCTTTTTATTATATCGGGAAGTGTTCTTTCTGGAGGTAGCCTCTTCAGAAAGCAATTCCCGATGAAAATAAATTTATACCACCCCTTTGTAAATTATTGCGCGACTAAATACTCCTCTACACATACACATTATATTCCCCAACAACCCCTGTAAATTGTTGTAATTATTTATTATATCAAATTGCATATCCTCCCTCCAATTACCCCCTTTTTATTATATCGGGAAGTGTTCTTTCTGGAGGTAGCCTCTTCAGAAAGCAATTCCCGATGAAAATAAATTTATACCACCCCTTTGTAAATTATTGCGCGACTAAATACTCCTCTACACATACACATTATATTCCCCAACAACCCCTGTAAATTGTTGTAATTATTTATTATATCAAATTGCATATCCTCCCTCCAATTACCCCCTTTTTATTATATCGGGAAGTGTTCTTTCTGGAGGTAGCCTCTTCAGAAAGCAATTCCCGATGAAAATAAATTTATACCACCCCTTTGTAAATTATTGCGCGACTAAATACTCCTCTACACATACACATTATATTCCCCAACAACCCCTGTAAATTGTTGTAATTATTTATTATATCAAATTGCATATCCTCCCTCCAATTACCCCCTTTTTATTATATCGGGAAGTGTTCTTTCTGGAGGTAGCCTCTTCAGAAAGCAATTCCCGATGAAAATAAATTTATACCACCCCTTTGTAAATTATTGCGCGACTAAATACTCCTCTACACATACACATTATATTCCCCAACAACCCCTGTAAATTGTTGTAATTATTTATTATATCAAATTGCATATCCTCCCTCCAATTACCCCCTTTTTATTATATCGGGAAGTGTTCTTTCTGGAGGTAGCCTCTTCAGAAAGCAATTCCCGATGAAAATAAATTTATACCACCCCTTTGTAAATTATTGCGCGACTAAATACTCCTCTACACATACACATTGTATTCCCCAACAACCCCTGTAAATTGTTGTAATTATTTATTATATCAAATTGCATATCCTCCCTCCAATTACCCCCTTTTTATTATATCGGGAAGTGTTCTTTCTGGAGGTAGCCTCTTCAGAAAGCAATTCCCGATGAAAATAAATTTATACCACCCCTTTGTAAATTATTGCGCGACTAAATACTCCTCTACACATACACATTATATTCCCCAACAACCCCTGTAAATTGTTGTAATTATTTATTATATCAAATTGCATATCCTCCCTCCAATTACCCCCTTTTTATTATATCGGGAAGTGTTCTTTCTGGAGGTAGCCTCTTCAGAAAGCAATTCCCGATGAAAATAAATTTATACCACCCCTTTGTAAATTATTGCGCGACTAAATACTCCTCTACACATACACATTATATTCCCCAACAACCCCTGTAAATTGTTGTAATTATTTATTATATCAAATTGCATATCCTCCCTCCAATTACCCCCTTTTTATTATATCGGGAAGTGTTCTTTCTGGAGGTAGCCTCTTCAGAAAGCAATTCCCGATGAAAATAAATTTATACCACCCCTTTGTAAATTATTGCGCGACTAAATACTCCTCTACACATACACATTATATTCCCCAACAACCCCTGTAAATTGTTGTAATTATTTATTATATCAAATTGCATATCCTCCCTCCAATTACCCCCTTTTTATTATATCGGGAAGTGTTCTTTCTGGAGGTAGCCTCTTCAGAAAGCAATTCCCGATGAAAATAAATTTATACCACCCCTTTGTAAATTATTGCGCGACTAAATACTCCTCTACACATACACATTATATTCCCCAACAACCCCTGTAAATTGTTGTAATTATTTATTATATCAAATTGCATATCCTCCCTCCAATTACCCCCTTTTTATTATATCGGGAAGTGTTCTTTCTGGAGGTAGCCTCTTCAGAAAGCAATTCCCGATGAAAATAAATTTATACCACCCCTTTGTAAATTATTGCGCGACTAAATACTCCTCTACACATACACATTATATTCCCCAACAACCCCTGTAAATTGTTGTAATTATTTATTATATCAAATTGCATATCCTCCCTCCAATTACCCCCTTTTTATTATATCGGGAAGTGTTCTTTCTGGAGGTAGCCTCTTCAGAAAGCAATTCCCGATGAAAATATATTTATACCACCCCTTTGTAAATTATTGCGCGACTAAATACTCCTCTACACATACACATTATATTCCCCAACAACCCCTGTAAATTGTTGTAATTATTTATTATATCAAATTGCATATCCTCCCTCCAATTACCCCCTTTTTATTATATCGGGAAGTGTTCTTTCTGGAGGTAGCCTCTTCAGAAAGCAATTCCCGATGAAAATAAATTTATACCACCCCTTTGTAAATTATTGCGCGACTAAATACTCCTCTACACATACACATTATATTCCCCAACAACCCCTGTAAATTGTTGTAATTATTTATTATATCAAATTGCATATCCTCCCTCCAATTACCCCCTTTTTATTATATCGGGAAGTGTTCTTTCTGGAGGTAGCCTCTTCAGAAAGCAATTCCCGATGAAAATATATTTATACCACCCCTTTGTAAATTATTGCGCGACTAAATACTCCTCTACACATACACATTATATTCCCCAACAACCCCTGTAAATTGTTGTAATTATTTATTATATCAAATTGCATATCCTCCCTCCAATTACCCCCTTTTTATTATATCGGGAAGTGTTCTTTCTGGAGGTAGCCTCTTCAGAAAGCAATTCCCGATGAAAATAAATTTATACCACCCCTTTGTAAATTATTGCGCGACTAAATACTCCTCTACACATACACATTATATTCCCCAACAACCCCTGTAAATTGTTGTAATTATTTATTATATCAAATTGCATATCCTCCCTCCAATTACCCCCTTTTTATTATATCGGGAAGTGTTCTTTCTGGAGGTAGCCTCTTCAGAAAGCAATTCCCGATGAAAATAAATTTATACCACCCCTTTGTAAATTATTGCGCGACTAAATACTCCTCTACACATACACATTATATTCCCTAACAACCCCTGTAAATTGTTGTAATTATTTATTATATCAAATTGCATATCCTCCCTCCAATTACCCCCTTTTTATTATATCGGGAAGTGTTCTTTCTGGAGGTAGCCTCTTCAGAAAGCAATTCCCGATGAAAATAAATTTATACCACCCCTTTGTAAATTATTGCGCGACTAAATACTCCTCTACACATACACATTATATTCCCTAACAACCCCTGTAAATTGTTGTAATTATTTATTATATCAAATTGCATATCCTCCCTCCAATTACCCCCTTTTTATTATATCGGGAAGTGTTCTTTCTGGAGGTAGCCTCTTCAGAAAGCAATTCCCGATGAAAATAAATTTATACCACCCCTTTGTAAATTATTGCGCGACTAGATACTCCTCTACACATACACATTATATTCCCCAACAACCCCTGTAAATTGTTGTAATTATTTATTATATCAAATTGCATATCCTCCCTCCAATTACCCCCTTTTTATTATATCGGGAAGTGTTCTTTCTGGAGGTAGCCTCTTCAGAAAGCAATTCCCGATGAAAATAAATTTATACCACCCCTTTGTAAATTATTGCGCGACTAAATACTCCTCTACACATACACATTATATTCCCCAACAACCCCTGTAAATTGTTGTAATTATTTATTATATCAAATTGCATATCCTCCCTCCAATTACCCCCTTTTTATTATATCGGGAAGTGTTCTTTCTGGAGGTAGCCTCTTCAGAAAGCAATTCCCGATGAAAATAAATTTATACCACCCCTTTGTAAATTATTGCGCGACTAAATACTCCTCTACACATACACATTATATTCCCCAACAACCCCTGTAAATTGTTGTAATTATTTATTATATCAAATTGCATATCCTCCCTCCAATTACCCCCTTTTTATTATATCGGGAAGTGTTCTTTCTGGAGGTAGCCTCTTCAGAAAGCAATTCCCGATGAAAATAAATTTATACCACCCCTTTGTAAATTATTGCGCGACTAAATACTCCTCTACACATACACATTATATTCCCCAACAACCCCTGTAAATTGTTGTAATTATTTATTATATCAAATTGCATATCCTCCCTCCAATTACCCCCTTTTTATTATATCGGGAAGTGTTCTTTCTGGAGGTAGCCTCTTCAGAAAGCAATTCCCGATGAAAATAAATTTATACCACCCCTTTGTAAATTATTGCGCGACTAAATACTCCTCTACACATACACATTATATTCCCCAACAACCCCTGTAAATTGTTGTAATTATTTATTATATCAAATTGCATATCCTCCCTCCAATTACCCCCTTTTTATTATATCGGGAAGTGTTCTTTCTGGAGGTAGCCTCTTCAGAAAGCAATTCCCGATGAAAATAAATTTATACCACCCCTTTGTAAATTATTGCGCGACTAAATACTCCTCTACACATACACATTGTATTCCCCAACAACCCCTGTAAATTGTTGTAATTATTTATTATATCAAATTGCATATCCTCCCTCCAATTACCCCCTTTTTATTATATCGGGAAGTGTTCTTTCTGGAGGTAGCCTCTTCAGAAAGCAATTCCCGATGAAAATAAATTTATACCACCCCTTTGTAAATTATTGCGCGACTAAATACTCCTCTACACATACACATTATATTCCCCAACAACCCCTGTAAATTGTTGTAATTATTTATTATATCAAATTGCATATCCTCCCTCCAATTACCCCCTTTTTATTATATCGGGAAGTGTTCTTTCTGGAGGTAGCCTCTTCAGAAAGCAATTCCCGATGAAAATAAATTTATACCACCCCTTTGTAAATTATTGCGCGACTAAATACTCCTCTACACATACACATTATATTCCCCAACAACCCCTGTAAATTGTTGTAATTATTTATTATATCAAATTGCATATCCTCCCTCCAATTACCCCCTTTTTATTATATCGGGAAGTGTTCTTTCTGGAGGTAGCCTCTTCAGAAAGCAATTCCCGATGAAAATAAATTTATACCACCCCTTTGTAAATTATTGCGCGACTAAATACTCCTCTACACATACACATTATATTCCCCAACAACCCCTGTAAATTGTTGTAATTATTTATTATATCAAATTGCATATCCTCCCTCCAATTACCCCCTTTTTATTATATCGGGAAGTGTTCTTTCTGGAGGTAGCCTCTTCAGAAAGCAATTCCCGATGAAAATAAATTTATACCACCCCTTTGTAAATTATTGCGCGACTAAATACTCCTCTACACATACACATTATATTCCCCAACAACCCCTGTAAATTGTTGTAATTATTTATTATATCAAATTGCATATCCTCCCTCCAATTACCCCCTTTTTATTATATCGGGAAGTGTTCTTTCTGGAGGTAGCCTCTTCAGAAAGCAATTCCCGATGAAAATAAATTTATACCACCCCTTTGTAAATTATTGCGCGACTAAATACTCCTCTACACATACACATAATATTCCCCAACAACCCCTGTAAATTGTTGTAATTATTTATTATATCAAATTGCATATCCTCCCTCCAATTACCCCCTTTTTATTATATCGGGAAGTGTTCTTTCTGGAGGTAGCCTCTTCAGAAAGCAATTCCCGATGAAAATAAATTTATACCACCCCTTTGTAAATTATTGCGCGACTAAATACTCCTCTACACATACACATTATATTCCCCAACAACCCCTGTAAATTGTTGTAATTATTTATTATATCAAATTGCATATCCTCCCTCCAATTACCCCCTTTTTATTATATCGGGAAGTGTTCTTTCTGGAGGTAGCCTCTTCAGAAAGCAATTCCCGATGAAAATAAATTTATACCACCCCTTTATAAATTATTGCGCGACTAAATACTCCTCTACACATACACATTATATTCCCCAACAACCCCTGTAAATTGTTGTAATTATTTATTATATCAAATTGCATATCCTCCCTCCAATTACCCCCTTTTTATTATATCGGGAAGTGTTCTTTCTGGAGGTAGCCTCTTCAGAAAGCAATTCCCGATGAAAATAAATTTATACCACCCCTTTGTAAATTATTGCGCGACTAAATACTCCTCTACACATACACATTATATTCCCCAACAACCCCTGTAAATTGTTGTAATTATTTATTATATCAAATTGCATATCCTCCCTCCAATTACCCCCTTTTTATTATATCGGGAAGTGTTCTTTCTGGAGGTAGCCTCTTCAGAAAGCAATTCCCGATGAAAATAAATTTATACCACCCCTTTGTAAATTATTGCGCGACTAAATACTCCTCTACACATACACATTATATTCCCCAACAACCCCTGTAAATTGTTGTAATTATTTATTATATCAAATTGCATATCCTCCCTCCAATTACCCCCTTTTTATTATATCGGGAAGTGTTCTTTCTGGAGGTAGCCTCTTCAGAAAGCAATTCCCGATGAAAATAAATTTATACCACCCCTTTATAAATTATTGCGCGACTAAATACTCCTCTACACATACACATTATATTCCCCAACAACCCCTGTAAATTGTTGTAATTATTTATTATATCAAATTGCATATCCTCCCTCCAATTACCCCCTTTTTATTATATCGGGAAGTGTTCTTTCTGGAGGTAGCCTCTTCAGAAAGCAATTCCCGATGAAAATAAATTTATACCACCCCTTTGTGAATTATTGCGCGACTAAATACTCCTCTACACATACACATTATATTTCCCAACAACCCCTGTAAATTGTTGTAATTATTTAGTAAATCAAATTGCATATCCTCCCTCCAATTACCCCCTTTTTATTATATCGGGAAGTGTTCTTTCTGGAGGTAGCCTCTTCAGAAAGCAATTCCCGATGAAAATAAATTTATACCACCCCTTTGTAAATTATTGCGCGACTAAATACTCCTCTACACATACACATTATATTCCCCAACAACCCCTGTAAATTGTTGTAATTATTTATTATATCAAATTGCATATCCTCCCTCCAATTACCCCCTTTTTATTATATCGGGAAGTGTTCTTTCTGGAGGTAGCCTCTTCAGAAAGCAATTCCCGATGAAAATAAATTTATACCACCCCTTTGTAAATTATTGCGCGACTAAATACTCCTCTACACATACACATTATATTCCCTAACAACCCCTGTAAATTGTTGTAATTATTTATTATATCAAATTGCATATCCTCCCTCCAATTACCCCCTTTTTATTATATCGGGAAGTGTTCTTTCTGGAGGTAGCCTCATCAGAAAGCAATTCCCGATGAAAATAAATTTATACCACCCCTTTGTAAATTATTGCGCGACTAAATACTCCTCTACACATACACATTATATTCCCCAACAACCCCTGTAAATTGTTGTAATTATTTATTATATCAAATTGCATATCCTCCCTCCAATTACCCCCTTTTTATTATATCGGGAAGTGTTCTTTCTGGAGGTAGCCTCTTCAGAAAGCAATTCCCGATGAAAATAAATTTATACCACCCCTTTGTAAATTATTGCGCGACTAAATACTCCTCTACACATACACATTATATTCCCCAACAACCCCTGTAAATTGTTGTAATTATTTATTATATCAAATTGCATATCCTCCCTCCAATTACCCCCTTTTTATTATATCGGGAAGTGTTCTTTCTGGAGGTAGCCTCTTCAGAAAGCAATTCCCGATGAAAATAAATTTATACCACCCCTTTGTAAATTATTGCGCGACTAAATACTCCTCTACACATACACATTATATTCCCCAACAACCCCTGTAAATTGTTGTAATTATTTATTATATCAAATTGCATATCCTCCCTCCAATTACCCCCTTTTTATTATATCGGGAAGTGTTCTTTCTGGAGGTAGCCTCTTCAGAAAGCAATTCCCGATGAAAATAAATTTATACCACCCCTTTGTAAATTATTGCGCGACTAAATACTCCTCTACACATACACATTATATTCCCCAACAACCCCTGTAAATTGTTGTAATTATTTATTATATCAAATTGCATATCCTCCCTCCAATTACCCCCTTTTTATTATATCGGGAAGTGTTCTTTCTGGAGGTAGCCTCTTCAGAAAGCAATTCCCGATGAAAATAAATTTATACCACCCCTTTGTAAATTATTGCGCGACTAAATACTCCTCTACACATACACATTATATTCCCCAACAACCCCTGTAAATTGTTGTAATTATTTATTATATCAAATTGCATATCCTCCCTCCAATTACCCCCTTTTTATTATATCGGGAAGTGTTCTTTCTGGAGGTAGCCTCTTCAGAAAGCAATTCCCGATGAAAATAAATTTATACCACCCCTTTGTAAATTATTGCGCGACTAAATACTCCTCTACACATACACATTATATTCCCTAACAACCCCTGTAAATTGTTGTAATTATTTATTATATCAAATTGCATATCCTCCCTCCAATTACCCCCTTTTTATTATATCGGGAAGTGTTCTTTCTGGAGGTAGCCTCTTCAGAAAGCAATTCCCGATGAAAATAAATTTATACCACCCCTTTGTAAATTATTGCGCGACTAAATACTCCTCTACACATACACATTATATTCCCCAACAACCCCTGTAAATTGTTGTAATTATTTATTATATCAAATTGCATATCCTCCCTCCAATTACCCCCTTTTTATTATATCGGGAAGTGTTCTTTCTGGAGGTAGCCTCTTCAGAAAGCAATTCCCGATGAAAATAAATTTATACCACCCCTTTGTAAATTATTGCGCGACTAAATACTCCTCTACACATACACATTATATTCCCCAACAACCCCTGTAAATTGTTGTAATTATTTATTATATCAAATTGCATATCCTCCCTCCAATTACCCCCTTTTTATTATATCGGGAAGTGTTCTTTCTGGAGGTAGCCTCTTCAGAAAGCAATTCCCGATGAAAATAAATTTATACCACCCCTTTGTAAATTATTGCGCGACTAAATACTCCTCTACACATACACATTATATTCCCCAACAACCCCTGTAAATTGTTGTAATTATTTATTATATCAAATTGCATATCCTCCCTCCAATTACCCCCTTTTTATTATATCGGGAAGTGTTCTTTCTGGAGGTAGCCTCTTCAGAAAGCAATTCCCGATGAAAATAAATTTATACCACCCCTTTGTAAATTATTGCGCGACTAAATACTCCTCTACACATACACATTATATTCCCCAACAACCCCTGTAAATTGTTGTAATTATTTATTATATCAAATTGCATATCCTCCCTCCAATTACCCCCTTTTTATTATATCGGGAAGTGTTCTTTCTGGAGGTAGCCTCTTCAGAAAGCAATTCCCGATGAAAATAAATTTATACCACCCCTTTGTAAATTATTGCGCGACTAAATACTCCTCTACACATACACATTATATTCCCCAACAACCCCTGTAAATTGTTGTAATTATTTATTATATCAAATTGCATATCCTCCCTCCAATTACCCCCTTTTTATTATATCGGGAAGTGTTCTTTCTGGAGGTAGCCTCTTCAGAAAGCAATTCCCGATGAAAATAAATTTATACCACCCCTTTGTAAATTATTGCGCGACTAAATACTCCTCTACACATACACATTATATTCCCCAACAACCCCTGTAAATTGTTGTAATTATTTATTATATCAAATTGCATATCCTCCCTCCAATTACCCCCTTTTTATTATATCGGGAAGTGTTCTTTCTGGAGGTAGCCTCTTCAGAAAGCAATTCCCGATGAAAATAAATTTATACCACCCCTTTGTAAATTATTGCGCGACTAAATACTCCTCTACACATACACATTATATTCCCCAACAACCCCTGTAAATTGTTGTAATTATTTATTATATCAAATTGCATATCCTCCCTCCAATTACCCCCTTTTTATTATATCGGGAAGTGTTCTTTCTGGAGGTAGCCTCTTCAGAAAGCAATTCCCGATGAAAATAAATTTATACCACCCCTTTGTAAATTATTGCGCGACTAAATACTCCTCTACACATACACATTATATTCCCCAACAACCCCTGTAAATTGTTGTAATTATTTATTATATCAAATTGCATATCCTCCCTCCAATTACCCCCTTTTTATTATATCGGGAAGTGTTCTTTCTGGAGGTAGCCTCTTCAGAAAGCAATTCCCGATGAAAATAAATTTATACCACCCCTTTGTAAATTATTGCGCGACTAAATACTCCTCTACACATACACATTATATTCCCCAACAACCCCTGTAAATTGTTGTAATTATTTATTATATCAAATTGCATATCCTCCCTCCAATTACCCCCTTTTTATTATATCGGGAAGTGTTCTTTCTGGAGGTAGCCTCTTCAGAAAGCAATTCCCGATGAAAATAAATTTATACCACCCCTTTGTAAATTATTGCGCGACTAAATACTCCTCTACACATACACATTATATTCCCCAACAACCCCTGTAAATTGTTGTAATTATTTATTATATCAAATTGCATATCCTCCCTCCAATTACCCCCCTTTTTATTATATCGGGAAGTGTTCTTTCTGGAGGTAGCCTCTTCAGAAAGCAATTCCCGATGAAAATAAATTTATACCACCCCTTTGTAAATTATTGCGCGACTAAATACTCCTCTACACATACACATTATATTCCCCAACAACCCCTGTAAATTGTTGTAATTATTTATTATATCAAATTGCATATCCTCCCTCCAATTACCCCCTTTTTATTATATCGGGAAGTGTTCTTTCTGGAGGTAGCCTCTTCAGAAAGCAATTCCCGATGAAAATAAATTTATACCACCCCTTTGTAAATTATTGCGCGACTAAATACTCCTCTACACATACACATTATATTCCCCAACAACCCCTGTAAATTGTTGTAATTATTTATTATATCAAATTGCATATCCTCCCTCCAATTACCCCCTTTTTATTATATCGGGAAGTGTTCTTTCTGGAGGTAGCCTCTTCAGAAAGCAATTCCCGATGAAAATAAATTTATACCACCCCTTTGTAAATTATTGCGCGACTAAATACTCCTCTACACATACACATTATATTCCCCAACAACCCCTGTAAATTGTTGTAATTATTTATTATATCAAATTGCATATCCTCCCTCCAATTACCCCCTTTTTATTATATCGGGAAGTGTTCTTTCTGGAGGTAGCCTCTTCAGAAAGCAATTCCCGATGAAAATAAATTTATACCACCCCTTTGTAAATTATTGCGCGACTAAATACTCCTCTACACATACACATTATATTCCCCAACAACCCCTGTAAATTGTTGTAATTATTTATTATATCAAATTGCATATCCTCCCTCCAATTACCCCCTTTTTATTATATCGGGAAGTGTTCTTTCTGGAGGTAGCCTCTTCAGAAAGCAATTCCCGATGAAAATAAATTTATACCACCCCTTTGTAAATTATTGCGCGACTAAATACTCCTCTACACATACACATTATATTCCCCAACAACCCCTGTAAATTGTTGTAATTATTTATTATATCAAATTGCATATCCTCCCTCCAATTACCCCCTTTTTATTATATCGGGAAGTGTTCTTTCTGGAGGTAGCCTCTTCAGAAAGCAATTCCCGATGAAAATAAATTTATACCACCCCTTTGTAAATTATTGCGCGACTAAATACTCCTCTACACATACACATTATATTCCCCAACAACCCCTGTAAATTGTTGTAATTATTTATTATATCAAATTGCATATCCTCCCTCCAATTACCCCCTTTTTATTATATCGGGAAGTGTTCTTTCTGGAGGTAGCCTCTTCAGAAAGCAATTCCCGATGAAAATAAATTTATACCACCCCTTTGTAAATTATTGCGCGACTAAATACTCCTCTACACATACACATTATATTCCCCAACAACCCCTGTAAATTGTTGTAATTATTTATTATATCAAATTGCATATCCTCCCTCCAATTACCCCCTTTTTATTATATCGGGAAGTGTTCTTTCTGGAGGTAGCCTCTTCAGAAAGCAATTCCCGATGAAAATAAATTTATACCACCCCTTTGTAAATTATTGCGCGACTAAATACTCCTCTACACATACACATTATATTCCCCAACAACCCCTGTAAATTGTTGTAATTATTTATTATATCAAATTGCATATCCTCCCTCCAATTACCCCCTTTTTATTATATCGGGAAGTGTTCTTTCTGGAGGTAGCCTCTTCAGAAAGCAATTCCCGATGAAAATAAATTTATACCACCCCTTTGTAAATTATTGCGCGACTAAATACTCCTCTACACATACACATTATATTCCCCAACAACCCCTGTAAATTGTTGTAATTATTTATTATATCAAATTGCATATCCTCCCTCCAATTACCCCCTTTTTATTATATCGGGAAGTGTTCTTTCTGGAGGTAGCCTCTTCAGAAAGCAATTCCCGATGAAAATAAATTTATACCACCCCTTTGTAAATTATTGCGCGACTAAATACTCCTCTACACATACACATTATATTCCCCAACAACCCCTGTAAATTGTTGTAATTATTTATTATATCAAATTGCATATCCTCCCTCCAATTACCCCCTTTTTATTATATCGGGAAGTGTTCTTTCTGGAGGTAGCCTCTTCAGAAAGCAATTCCCGATGAAAATAAATTTATACCACCCCTTTGTAAATTATTGCGCGACTAAATACTCCTCTACACATACACATTATATTCCCCAACAACCCCTGTAAATTGTTGTAATTATTTATTATATCAAATTGCATATCCTCCCTCCAATTACCCCCTTTTTATTATATCGGGAAGTGTTCTTTCTGGAGGTAGCCTCTTCAGAAAGCAATTCCCGATGAAAATAAATTTATACCACCCCTTTGTAAATTATTGCGCGACTAAATACTCCTCTACACATACACATTATATTCCCCAACAACCCCTGTAAATTGTTGTAATTATTTATTATATCAAATTGCATATCCTCCCTCCAATTACCCCCTTTTTATTATATCGGGAAGTGTTCTTTCTGGAGGTAGCCTCTTCAGAAAGCAATTCCCGATGAAAATAAATTTATACCACCCCTTTGTAAATTATTGCGCGACTAAATACTCCTCTACACATACACATTATATTCCCCAACAACCCCTGTAAATTGTTGTAATTATTTATTATATCAAATTGCATATCCTCCCTCCAATTACCCCCTTTTTATTATATCGGGAAGTGTTCTTTCTGGAGGTAGCCTCTTCAGAAAGCAATTCCCGATGAAAATAAATTTATACCACCCCTTTGTAAATTATTGCGCGACTAAATACTCCTCTACACATACACATTATATTCCCTAACAACCCCTGTAAATTGTTGTAATTATTTATTATATCAAATTGCATATCCTCCCTCCAATTACCCCCTTTTTATTATATCGGGAAGTGTTCTTTCTGGAGGTAGCCTCTTCAGAAAGCAATTCCCGATGAAAATAAATTTATACCACCCCTTTGTAAATTATTGCGCGACTAAATACTCCTCTACACATACACATTATATTCCCCAACAACCCCTGTAAATTGTTGTAATTATTTATTATATCAAATTGCATATCCTCCCTCCAATTACCCCCTTTTTATTATATCGGGAAGTGTTCTTTCTGGAGGTAGCCTCTTCAGAAAGCAATTCCCGATGAAAATATATTTATACCACCCCTTTGTAAATTATTGCGCGACTAAATACTCCTCTACACATACACATTATATTCCCCAACAACCCCTGTAAATTGTTGTAATTATTTATTATATCAAATTGCATATCCTCCCTCCAATTACCCCCTTTTTATTATATCGGGAAGTGTTCTTTCTGGAGGTAGCCTCTTCAGAAAGCAATTCCCGATGAAAATAAATTTATACCACCCCTTTGTAAATTATTGCGCGACTAAATACTCCTCTACACATACACATTATATTCCCCAACAACCCCTGTAAATTGTTGTAATTATTTATTATATCAAATTGCATATCCTCCCTCCAATTACCCCCTTTTTATTATATCGGGAAGTGTTCTTTCTGGAGGTAGCCTCTTCAGAAAGCAATTCCCGATGAAAATATATTTATACCACCCCTTTGTAAATTATTGCGCGACTAAATACTCCTCTACACATACACATTATATTCCCCAACAACCCCTGTAAATTGTTGTAATTATTTATTATATCAAATTGCATATCCTCCCTCCAATTACCCCCTTTTTATTATATCGGGAAGTGTTCTTTCTGGAGGTAGCCTCTTCAGAAAGCAATTCCCGATGAAAATAAATTTATACCACCCCTTTGTAAATTATTGCGCGACTAAATACTCCTCTACACATACACATTATATTCCCCAACAACCCCTGTAAATTGTTGTAATTATTTATTATATCAAATTGCATATCCTCCCTCCAATTACCCCCTTTTTATTATATCGGGAAGTGTTCTTTCTGGAGGTAGCCTCTTCAGAAAGCAATTCCCGATGAAAATAAATTTATACCACCCCTTTGTAAATTATTGCGCGACTAAATACTCCTCTACACATACACATTATATTCCCCAACAACCCCTGTAAATTGTTGTAATTATTTATTATATCAAATTGCATATCCTCCCTCCAATTACCCCCTTTTTATTATATCGGGAAGTGTTCTTTCTGGAGGTAGCCTCTTCAGAAAGCAATTCCCGATGAAAATAAATTTATACCACCCCTTTGTAAATTATTGCGCGACTAAATACTCCTCTACACATACACATTATATTCCCTAACAACCCCTGTAAATTGTTGTAATTATTTATTATATCAAATTGCATATCCTCCCTCCAATTACCCCCTTTTTATTATATCGGGAAGTGTTCTTTCTGGAGGTAGCCTCTTCAGAAAGCAATTCCCGATGAAAATAAATTTATACCACCCCTTTGTAAATTATTGCGCGACTAAATACTCCTCTACACATACACATTATATTCCCCAACAACCCCTGTAAATTGTTGTAATTATTTATTATATCAAATTGCATATCCTCCCTCCAATTACCCCCTTTTTATTATATCGGGAAGTGTTCTTTCTGGAGGTAGCCTCTTCAGAAAGCAATTCCCGATGAAAATAAATTTATACCACCCCTTTGTAAATTATTGCGCGACTAAATACTCCTCTACACATACACATTATATTCCCTAACAACCCCTGTAAATTGTTGTAATTATTTATTATATCAAATTGCATATCCTCCCTCCAATTACCCCCTTTTTATTATATCGGGAAGTGTTCTTTCTGGAGGTAGCCTCTTCAGAAAGCAATTCCCGATGAAAATAAATTTATACCACCCCTTTGTAAATTATTGCGCGACTAAATACTCCTCTACACATACACATTATATTCCCCAACAACCCCTGTAAATTGTTGTAATTATTTATTATATCAAATTGCATATCCTCCCTCCAATTACCCCCTTTTTATTATATCGGGAAGTGTTCTTTCTGGAGGTAGCCTCTTCAGAAAGCAATTCCCGATGAAAATATATTTATACCACCCCTTTGTAAATTATTGCGCGACTAAATACTCCTCTACACATACACATTATATTCCCCAACAACCCCTGTAAATTGTTGTAATTATTTATTATATCAAATTGCATATCCTCCCTCCAATTACCCCCTTTTTATTATATCGGGAAGTGTTCTTTCTGGAGGTAGCCTCTTCAGAAAGCAATTCCCGATGAAAATAAATTTATACCACCCCTTTGTAAATTATTGCGCGACTAAATACTCCTCTACACATACACATTATATTCCCCAACAACCCCTGTAAATTGTTGTAATTATTTATTATATCAAATTGCATATCCTCCCTCCAATTACCCCCTTTTTATTATATCGGGAAGTGTTCTTTCTGGAGGTAGCCTCTTCAGAAAGCAATTCCCGATGAAAATATATTTATACCACCCCTTTGTAAATTATTGCGCGACTAAATACTCCTCTACACATACACATTATATTCCCCAACAACCCCTGTAAATTGTTGTAATTATTTATTATATCAAATTGCATATCCTCCCTCCAATTACCCCCTTTTTATTATATCGGGAAGTGTTCTTTCTGGAGGTAGCCTCTTCAGAAAGCAATTCCCGATGAAAATAAATTTATACCACCCCTTTGTAAATTATTGCGCGACTAAATACTCCTCTACACATACACATTATATTCCCCAACAACCCCTGTAAATTGTTGTAATTATTTATTATATCAAATTGCATATCCTCCCTCCAATTACCCCCTTTTTATTATATCGGGAAGTGTTCTTTCTGGAGGTAGCCTCTTCAGAAAGCAATTCCCGATGAAAATAAATTTATACCACCCCTTTGTAAATTATTGCGCGACTAAATACTCCTCTACACATACACATTATATTCCCCAACAACCCCTGTAAATTGTTGTAATTATTTATTATATCAAATTGCATATCCTCCCTCCAATTACCCCCTTTTTATTATATCGGGAAGTGTTCTTTCTGGAGGTAGCCTCTTCAGAAAGCAATTCCCGATGAAAATAAATTTATACCACCCCTTTGTAAATTATTGCGCGACTAAATACTCCTCTACACATACACATTATATTCCCTAACAACCCCTGTAAATTGTTGTAATTATTTATTATATCAAATTGCATATCCTCCCTCCAATTACCCCCTTTTTATTATATCGGGAAGTGTTCTTTCTGGAGGTAGCCTCTTCAGAAAGCAATTCCCGATGAAAATAAATTTATACCACCCCTTTGTAAATTATTGCGCGACTAAATACTCCTCTACACATACACATTATATTCCCCAACAACCCCTGTAAATTGTTGTAATTATTTATTATATCAAATTGCATATCCTCCCTCCAATTACCCCCTTTTTATTATATCGGGAAGTGTTCTTTCTGGAGGTAGCCTCTTCAGAAAGCAATTCCCGATGAAAATATATTTATACCACCCCTTTGTAAATTATTGCGCGACTAAATACTCCTCTACACATACACATTATATTCCCCAACAACCCCTGTAAATTGTTGTAATTATTTATTATATCAAATTGCATATCCTCCCTCCAATTACCCCCTTTTTATTATATCGGGAAGTGTTCTTTCTGGAGGTAGCCTCTTCAGAAAGCAATTCCCGATGAAAATAAATTTATACCACCCCTTTGTAAATTATTGCGCGACTAAATACTCCTCTACACATACACATTATATTCCCCAACAACCCCTGTAAATTGTTGTAATTATTTATTATATCAAATTGCATATCCTCCCTCCAATTACCCCCTTTTTATTATATCGGGAAGTGTTCTTTCTGGAGGTAGCCTCTTCAGAAAGCAATTCCCGATGAAAATAAATTTATACCACCCCTTTGTAAATTATTGCGCGACTAAATACTCCTCTACACATACACATTATATTCCCCAACAACCCCTGTAAATTGTTGTAATTATTTATTATATCAAATTGCATATCCTCCCTCCAATTACCCCCTTTTTATTATATCGGGAAGTGTTCTTTCTGGAGGTAGCCTCTTCAGAAAGCAATTCCCGATGAAAATAAATTTATACCACCCCTTTGTAAATTATTGCGCGACTAAATACTCCTCTACACATACACATTATATTCCCCAACAACCCCTGTAAATTGTTGTAATTATTTATTATATCAAATTGCATATCCTCCCTCCAATTACCCCCTTTTTATTATATCGGGAAGTGTTCTTTCTGGAGGTAGCCTCTTCAGAAAGCAATTCCCGATGAAAATAAATTTATACCACCCCTTTGTAAATTATTGCGCGACTAAATACTCCTCTACACATACACATTATATTCCCCAACAACCCCTGTAAATTGTTGTAATTATTTATTATATCAAATTGCATATCCTCCCTCCAATTACCCCCTTTTTATTATATCGGGAAGTGTTCTTTCTGGAGGTAGCCTCTTCAGAAAGCAATTCCCGATGAAAATAAATTTATACCACCCCTTTGTAAATTATTGCGCGACTAAATACTCCTCTACACATACACATTATATTCCCCAACAACCCCTGTAAATTGTTGTAATTATTTATTATATCAAATTGCATATCCTCCCTCCAATTACCCCCTTTTTATTATATCGGGAAGTGTTCTTTCTGGAGGTAGCCTCTTCAGAAAGCAATTCCCGATGAAAATAAATTTATACCACCCCTTTGTAAATTATTGCGCGACTAAATACTCCTCTACACATACACATTATATTCCCCAACAACCCCTGTAAATTGTTGTAATTATTTATTATATCAAATTGCATATCCTCCCTCCAATTACCCCCTTTTTATTATATCGGGAAGTGTTCTTTCTGGAGGTAGCCTCTTCAGAAAGCAATTCCCGATGAAAATAAATTTATACCACCCCTTTGTAAATTATTGCGCGACTAAATACTCCTCTACACATACACATTATATTCCCTAACAACCCCTGTAAATTGTTGTAATTATTTATTATATCAAATTGCATATCCTCCCTCCAATTACCCCCTTTTTATTATATCGGGAAGTGTTCTTTCTGGAGGTAGCCTCTTCAGAAAGCAATTCCCGATGAAAATAAATTTATACCACCCCTTTGTAAATTATTGCGCGACTAAATACTCCTCTACACATACACATTATATTCCCCAACAACCCCTGTAAATTGTTGTAATTATTTATTATATCAAATTGCATATCCTCCCTCCAATTACCCCCTTTTTATTATATCGGGAAGTGTTCTTTCTGGAGGTAGCCTCTTCAGAAAGCAATTCCCGATGAAAATAAATTTATACCACCCCTTTGTAAATTATTGCGCGACTAAATACTCCTCTACACATACACATTATATTCCCCAACAACCCCTGTAAATTGTTGTAATTATTTATTATATCAAATTGCATATCCTCCCTCCAATTACCCCCTTTTTATTATATCGGGAAGTGTTCTTTCTGGAGGTAGCCTCTTCAGAAAGCAATTCCCGATGAAAATAAATTTATACCACCCCTTTGTAAATTATTGCGCGACTAAATACTCCTCTACACATACACATTATATTCCCCAACAACCCCTGTAAATTGTTGTAATTATTTATTATATCAAATTGCATATCCTCCCTCCAATTACCCCCTTTTTATTATATCGGGAAGTGTTCTTTCTGGAGGTAGCCTCTTCAGAAAGCAATTCCCGATGAAAATAAATTTATACCACCCCTTTGTAAATTATTGCGCGACTAAATACTCCTCTACACATACACATTATATTCCCCAACAACCCCTGTAAATTGTTGTAATTATTTATTATATCAAATTGCATATCCTCCCTCCAATTACCCCCTTTTTATTATATCGGGAAGTGTTCTTTCTGGAGGTAGCCTCTTCAGAAAGCAATTCCCGATGAAAATAAATTTATACCACCCCTTTGTAAATTATTGCGCGACTAAATACTCCTCTACACATACACATTATATTCCCCAACAACCCCTGTAAATTGTTGTAATTATTTATTATATCAAATTGCATATCCTCCCTCCAATTACCCCCTTTTTATTATATCGGGAAGTGTTCTTTCTGGAGGTAGCCTCTTCAGAAAGCAATTCCCGATGAAAATAAATTTATACCACCCCTTTGTAAATTATTGCGCGACTAAATACTCCTCTACACATACACATTATATTCCCTAACAACCCCTGTAAATTGTTGTAATTATTTATTATATCAAATTGCATATCCTCCCTCCAATTACCCCCTTTTTATTATATCGGGAAGTGTTCTTTCTGGAGGTAGCCTCTTCAGAAAGCAATTCCCGATGAAAATAAATTTATACCACCCCTTTGTAAATTATTGCGCGACTAAATACTCCTCTACACATACACATTATATTCCCTAACAACCCCTGTAAATTGTTGTAATTATTTATTATATCAAATTGCATATCCTCCCTCCAATTACCCCCTTTTTATTATATCGGGAAGTGTTCTTTCTGGAGGTAGCCTCTTCAGAAAGCAATTCCCGATGAAAATAAATTTATACCACCTCTTTGTAAATTATTGCGCGACTAAATACTCCTCTACACATACACATTATATTCCCCAACAACCCCTGTAAATTGTTGTAATTATTTATTATATCAAATTGCATATCCTCCCTCCAATTACCCCCTTTTTATTATATCGGGAAGTGTTCTTTCTGGAGGTAGCCTCTTCAGAAAGCAATTCCCGATGAAAATAAATTTATACCACCCCTTTGTAAATTATTGCGCGACTAAATACTCCTCTACACATACACATTATATTCCCCAACAACCCCTGTAAATTGTTGTAATTATTTATTATATCAAATTGCATATCCTCCCTCCAATTACCCCCTTTTTATTATATCGGGAAGTGTTCTTTCTGGAGGTAGCCTCTTCAGAAAGCAATTCCCGATGAAAATAAATTTATACCACCCCTTTGTAAATTATTGCGCGACTAAATACTCCTCTACACATACACATTATATTCCCCAACAACCCCTGTAAATTGTTGTAATTATTTATTATATCAAATTGCATATCCTCCCTCCAATTACCCCCTTTTTATTATATCGGGAAGTGTTCTTTCTGGAGGTAGCCTCTTCAGAAAGCAATTCCCGATGAAAATAAATTTATACCACCCCTTTGTAAATTATTGCGCGACTAAATACTCCTCTACACATACACATTATATTCCCTAACAACCCCTGTAAATTGTTGTAATTATTTATTATATCAAATTGCATATCCTCCCTCCAATTACCCCCTTTTTATTATATCGGGAAGTGTTCTTTCTGGAGGTAGCCTCTTCAGAAAGCAATTCCCGATGAAAATAAATTTATACCACCCCTTTGTAAATTATTGCGCGACTAAATACTCCTCTACACATACACATTATATTCCCCAACAACCCCTGTAAATTGTTGTAATTATTTATTATATCAAATTGCATATCCTCCCTCCAATTACCCCCTTTTTATTATATCGGGAAGTGTTCTTTCTGGAGGTAGCCTCTTCAGAAAGCAATTCCCGATGAAAATATATTTATACCACCCCTTTGTAAATTATTGCGCGACTAAATACTCCTCTACACATACACATTATATTCCCCAACAACCCCTGTAAATTGTTGTAATTATTTATTATATCAAATTGCATATCCTCCCTCCAATTACCCCCTTTTTATTATATCGGGAAGTGTTCTTTCTGGAGGTAGCCTCTTCAGAAAGCAATTCCCGATGAAAATAAATTTATACCACCCCTTTGTAAATTATTGCGCGACTAAATACTCCTCTACACATACACATTATATTCCCCAACAACCCCTGTAAATTGTTGTAATTATTTATTATATCAAATTGCATATCCTCCCTCCAATTACCCCCTTTTTATTATATCGGGAAGTGTTCTTTCTGGAGGTAGCCTCTTCAGAAAGCAATTCCCGATGAAAATATATTTATACCACCCCTTTGTAAATTATTGCGCGACTAAATACTCCTCTACACATACACATTATATTCCCCAACAACCCCTGTAAATTGTTGTAATTATTTATTATATCAAATTGCATATCCTCCCTCCAATTACCCCCTTTTTATTATATCGGGAAGTGTTCTTTCTGGAGGTAGCCTCTTCAGAAAGCAATTCCCGATGAAAATAAATTTATACCACCCCTTTGTAAATTATTGCGCGACTAAATACTCCTCTACACATACACATTATATTCCCCAACAACCCCTGTAAATTGTTGTAATTATTTATTATATCAAATTGCATATCCTCCCTCCAATTACCCCCTTTTTATTATATCGGGAAGTGTTCTTTCTGGAGGTAGCCTCTTCAGAAAGCAATTCCCGATGAAAATAAATTTATACCACCCCTTTGTAAATTATTGCGCGACTAAATACTCCTCTACACATACACATTATATTCCCCAACAACCCCTGTAAATTGTTGTAATTATTTATTATATCAAATTGCATATCCTCCCTCCAATTACCCCCTTTTTATTATATCGGGAAGTGTTCTTTCTGGAGGTAGCCTCTTCAGAAAGCAATTCCCGATGAAAATAAATTTATACCACCCCTTTGTAAATTATTGCGCGACTAAATACTCCTCTACACATACACATTATATTCCCTAACAACCCCTGTAAATTGTTGTAATTATTTATTATATCAAATTGCATATCCTCCCTCCAATTACCCCCTTTTTATTATATCGGGAAGTGTTCTTTCTGGAGGTAGCCTCTTCAGAAAGCAATTCCCGATGAAAATAAATTTATACCACCCCTTTGTAAATTATTGCGCGACTAAATACTCCTCTACACATACACATTATATTCCCCAACAACCCCTGTAAATTGTTGTAATTATTTATTATATCAAATTGCATATCCTCCCTCCAATTACCCCCTTTTTATTATATCGGGAAGTGTTCTTTCTGGAGGTAGCCTCTTCAGAAAGCAATTCCCGATGAAAATATATTTATACCACCCCTTTGTAAATTATTGCGCGACTAAATACTCCTCTACACATACACATTATATTCCCCAACAACCCCTGTAAATTGTTGTAATTATTTATTATATCAAATTGCATATCCTCCCTCCAATTACCCCCTTTTTATTATATCGGGAAGTGTTCTTTCTGGAGGTAGCCTCTTCAGAAAGCAATTCCCGATGAAAATAAATTTATACCACCCCTTTGTAAATTATTGCGCGACTAAATACTCCTCTACACATACACATTATATTCCCCAACAACCCCTGTAAATTGTTGTAATTATTTATTATATCAAATTGCATATCCTCCCTCCAATTACCCCCTTTTTATTATATCGGGAAGTGTTCTTTCTGGAGGTAGCCTCTTCAGAAAGCAATTCCCGATGAAAATAAATTTATACCACCCCTTTGTAAATTATTGCGCGACTAAATACTCCTCTACACATACACATTATATTCCCTAACAACCCCTGTAAATTGTTGTAATTATTTATTATATCAAATTGCATATCCTCCCTCCAATTACCCCCTTTTTATTATATCGGGAAGTGTTCTTTCTGGAGGTAGCCTCTTCAGAAAGCAATTCCCGATGAAAATAAATTTATACCACCCCTTTGTAAATTATTGCGCGACTAAATACTCCTCTACACATACACATTATATTCCCCAACAACCCCTGTAAATTGTTGTAATTATTTATTATATCAAATTGCATATCCTCCCTCCAATTACCCCCTTTTTATTATATCGGGAAGTGTTCTTTCTGGAGGTAGCCTCTTCAGAAAGCAATTCCCGATGAAAATAAATTTATACCACCCCTTTGTAAATTATTGCGCGACTAAATACTCCTCTACACATACACATTATATTCCCCAACAACCCCTGTAAATTGTTGTAATTATTTATTATATCAAATTGCATATCCTCCCTCCAATTACCCCCTTTTTATTATATCGGGAAGTGTTCTTTCTGGAGGTAGCCTCTTCAGAAAGCAATTCCCGATGAAAATAAATTTATACCACCCCTTTGTAAATTATTGCGCGACTAAATACTCCTCTACACATACACATTATATTCCCCAACAACCCCTGTAAATTGTTGTAATTATTTATTATATCAAATTGCATATCCTCCCTCCAATTACCCCCTTTTTATTATATCGGGAAGTGTTCTTTCTGGAGGTAGCCTCTTCAGAAAGCAATTCCCGATGAAAATAAATTTATACCACCCCTTTGTAAATTATTGCGCGACTAAATACTCCTCTACACATACACATTATATTCCCTAACAACCCCTGTAAATTGTTGTAATTATTTATTATATCAAATTGCATATCCTCCCTCCAATTACCCCCTTTTTATTATATCGGGAAGTGTTCTTTCTGGAGGTAGCCTCTTCAGAAAGCAATTCCCGATGAAAATAAATTTATACCACCCCTTTGTAAATTATTGCGCGACTAAATACTCCTCTACACATACACATTATATTCCCCAACAACCCCTGTAAATTGTTGTAATTATTTATTATATCAAATTGCATATCCTCCCTCCAATTACCCCCTTTTTATTATATCGGGAAGTGTTCTTTCTGGAGGTAGCCTCTTCAGAAAGCAATTCCCGATGAAAATAAATTTATACCACCCCTTTGTAAATTATTGCGCGACTAAATACTCCTCTACACATACACATTATATTCCCCAACAACCCCTGTAAATTGTTGTAATTATTTATTATATCAAATTGCATATCCTCCCTCCAATTACCCCCTTTTTATTATATCGGGAAGTGTTCTTTCTGGAGGTAGCCTCTTCAGAAAGCAATTCCCGATGAAAATAAATTTATACCACCCCTTTGTAAATTATTGCGCGACTAAATACTCCTCTACACATACACATTATATTCCCCAACAACCCCTGTAAATTGTTGTAATTATTTATTATATCAAATTGCATATCCTCCCTCCAATTACCCCCTTTTTATTATATCGGGAAGTGTTCTTTCTGGAGGTAGCCTCTTCAGAAAGCAATTCCCGATGAAAATAAATTTATACCACCCCTTTGTAAATTATTGCGCGACTAAATACTCCTCTACACATACACATTATATTCCCTAACAACCCCTGTAAATTGTTGTAATTATTTATTATATCAAATTGCATATCCTCCCTCCAATTACCCCCTTTTTATTATATCGGGAAGTGTTCTTTCTGGAGGTAGCCTCTTCAGAAAGCAATTCCCGATGAAAATAAATTTATACCACCCCTTTGTAAATTATTGCGCGACTAAATACTCCTCTACACATACACATTATATTCCCCAACAACCCCTGTAAATTGTTGTAATTATTTATTATATCAAATTGCATATCCTCCCTCCAATTACCCCCTTTTTATTATATCGGGAAGTGTTCTTTCTGGAGGTAGCCTCTTCAGAAAGCAATTCCCGATGAAAATAAATTTATACCACCCCTTTGTAAATTATTGCGCGACTAAATACTCCTCTACACATACACATTATATTCCCCAACAACCCCTGTAAATTGTTGTAATTATTTATTATATCAAATTGCATATCCTCCCTCCAATTACCCCCTTTTTATTATATCGGGAAGTGTTCTTTCTGGAGGTAGCCTCTTCAGAAAGCAATTCCCGATGAAAATAAATTTATACCACCCCTTTGTAAATTATTGCGCGACTAAATACTCCTCTACACATACACATTATATTCCCCAACAACCCCTGTAAATTGTTGTAATTATTTATTATATCAAATTGCATATCCTCCCTCCAATTACCCCCTTTTTATTATATCGGGAAGTGTTCTTTCTGGAGGTAGCCTCTTCAGAAAGCAATTCCCGATGAAAATAAATTTATACCACCCCTTTGTAAATTATTGCGCGACTAAATACTCCTCTACACATACACATTATATTCCCTAACAACCCCTGTAAATTGTTGTAATTATTTATTATATCAAATTGCATATCCTCCCTCCAATTACCCCCTTTTTATTATATCGGGAAGTGTTCTTTCTGGAGGTAGCCTCTTCAGAAAGCAATTCCCGATGAAAATAAATTTATACCACCCCTTTGTAAATTATTGCGCGACTAAATACTCCTCTACACATACACATTATATTCCCCAACAACCCCTGTAAATTGTTGTAATTATTTATTATATCAAATTGCATATCCTCCCTCCAATTACCCCCTTTTTATTATATCGGGAAGTGTTCTTTCTGGAGGTAGCCTCTTCAGAAAGCAATTCCCGATGAAAATAAATTTATACCACCCCTTTGTAAATTATTGCGCGACTAAATACTCCTCTACACATACACATTATATTCCCCAACAACCCCTGTAAATTGTTGTAATTATTTATTATATCAAATTGCATATCCTCCCTCCAATTACCCCCTTTTTATTATATCGGGAAGTGTTCTTTCTGGAGGTAGCCTCTTCAGAAAGCAATTCCCGATGAAAATAAATTTATACCACCCCTTTGTAAATTATTGCGCGACTAAATACTCCTCTACACATACACATTATATTCCCCAACAACCCCTGTAAATTGTTGTAATTATTTATTATATCAAATTGCATATCCTCCCTCCAATTACCCCCTTTTTATTATATCGGGAAGTGTTCTTTCTGGAGGTAGCCTCTTCAGAAAGCAATTCCCGATGAAAATATATTTATACCACCCCTTTGTAAATTATTGCGCGACTAAATACTCCTCTACACATACACATTATATTCCCCAACAACCCCTGTAAATTGTTGTAATTATTTATTATATCAAATTGCATATCCTCCCTCCAATTACCCCCTTTTTATTATATCGGGAAGTGTTCTTTCTGGAGGTAGCCTCTTCAGAAAGCAATTCCCGATGAAAATAAATTTATACCACCCCTTTGTAAATTATTGCGCGACTAAATACTCCTCTACACATACACATTATATTCCCCAACAACCCCTGTAAATTGTTGTAATTATTTATTATATCAAATTGCATATCCTCCCTCCAATTACCCCCTTTTTATTATATCGGGAAGTGTTCTTTCTGGAGGTAGCCTCTTCAGAAAGCAATTCCCGATGAAAATAAATTTATACCACCCCTTTGTAAATTATTGCGCGACTAAATACTCCTCTACACATACACATTATATTCCCCAACAACCCCTGTAAATTGTTGTAATTATTTATTATATCAAATTGCATATCCTCCCTCCAATTACCCCCTTTTTATTATATCGGGAAGTGTTCTTTCTGGAGGTAGCCTCTTCAGAAAGCAATTCCCGATGAAAATAAATTTATACCACCCCTTTGTAAATTATTGCGCGACTAAATACTCCTCTACACATACACATTATATTCCCCAACAACCCCTGTAAATTGTTGTAATTATTTATTATATCAAATTGCATATCCTCCCTCCAATTACCCCCTTTTTATTATATCGGGAAGTGTTCTTTCTGGAGGTAGCCTCTTCAGAAAGCAATTCCCGATGAAAATAAATTTATACCACCCCTTTGTAAATTATTGCGCGACTAAATACTCCTCTACACATACACATTATATTCCCCAACAACCCCTGTAAATTGTTGTAATTATTTATTATATCAAATTGCATATCCTCCCTCCAATTACCCCCTTTTTATTATATCGGGAAGTGTTCTTTCTGGAGGTAGCCTCTTCAGAAAGCAATTCCCGATGAAAATAAATTTATACCACCCCTTTGTAAATTATTGCGCGACTAAATACTCCTCTACACATACACATTATATTCCCCAACAACCCCTGTAAATTGTTGTAATTATTTATTATATCAAATTGCATATCCTCCCTCCAATTACCCCCTTTTTATTATATCGGGAAGTGTTCTTTCTGGAGGTAGCCTCTTCAGAAAGCAATTCCCGATGAAAATATATTTATACCACCCCTTTGTAAATTATTGCGCGACTAAATACTCCTCTACACATACACATTATATTCCCCAACAACCCCTGTAAATTGTTGTAATTATTTATTATATCAAATTGCATATCCTCCCTCCAATTACCCCCTTTTTATTATATCGGGAAGTGTTCTTTCTGGAGGTAGCCTCTTCAGAAAGCAATTCCCGATGAAAATAAATTTATACCACCCCTTTGTAAATTATTGCGCGACTAAATACTCCTCTACACATACACATTATATTCCCCAACAACCCCTGTAAATTGTTGTAATTATTTATTATATCAAATTGCATATCCTCCCTCCAATTACCCCCTTTTTATTATATCGGGAAGTGTTCTTTCTGGAGGTAGCCTCTTCAGAAAGCAATTCCCGATGAAAATAAATTTATACCACCCCTTTGTAAATTATTGCGCGACTAAATACTCCTCTACACATACACATTATATTCCCCAACAACCCCTGTAAATTGTTGTAATTATTTATTATATCAAATTGCATATCCTCCCTCCAATTACCCCCTTTTTATTATATCGGGAAGTGTTCTTTCTGGAGGTAGCCTCTTCAGAAAGCAATTCCCGATGAAAATAAATTTATACCACCCCTTTGTAAATTATTGCGCGACTAAATACTCCTCTACACATACACATTATATTCCCCAACAACCCCTGTAAATTGTTGTAATTATTTATTATATCAAATTGCATATCCTCCCTCCAATTACCCCCTTTTTATTATATCGGGAAGTGTTCTTTCTGGAGGTAGCCTCTTCAGAAAGCAATTCCCGATGAAAATAAATTTATACCACCCCTTTGTAAATTATTGCGCGACTAAATACTCCTCTACACATACACATTATATTCCCCAACAACCCCTGTAAATTGTTGTAATTATTTATTATATCAAATTGCATATCCTCCCTCCAATTACCCCCTTTTTATTATATCGGGAAGTGTTCTTTCTGGAGGTAGCCTCTTCAGAAAGCAATTCCCGATGAAAATAAATTTATACCACCCCTTTGTAAATTATTGCGCGACTAAATACTCCTCTACACATACACATTATATTCCCCAACAACCCCTGTAAATTGTTGTAATTATTTATTATATCAAATTGCATATCCTCCCTCCAATTACCCCCTTTTTATTATATCGGGAAGTGTTCTTTCTGGAGGTAGCCTCTTCAGAAAGCAATTCCCGATGAAAATAAATTTATACCACCCCTTTGTAAATTATTGCGCGACTAAATACTCCTCTACACATACACATTATATTCCCCAACAACCCCTGTAAATTGTTGTAATTATTTATTATATCAAATTGCATATCCTCCCTCCAATTACCCCCTTTTTATTATATCGGGAAGTGTTCTTTCTGGAGGTAGCCTCTTCAGAAAGCAATTCCCGATGAAAATAAATTTATACCACCCCTTTGTAAATTATTGCGCGACTAAATACTCCTCTACACATACACATTATATTCCCCAACAACCCCTGTAAATTGTTGTAATTATTTATTATATCAAATTGCATATCCTCCCTCCAATTACCCCCTTTTTATTATATCGGGAAGTGTTCTTTCTGGAGGTAGCCTCTTCAGAAAGCAATTCCCGATGAAAATAAATTTATACCACCCCTTTGTAAATTATTGCGCGACTAAATACTCCTCTACACATACACATTATATTCCCCAACAACCCCTGTAAATTGTTGTAATTATTTATTATATCAAATTGCATATCCTCCCTCCAATTACCCCCTTTTTATTATATCGGGAAGTGTTCTTTCTGGAGGTAGCCTCTTCAGAAAGCAATTCCCGATGAAAATAAATTTATACCACCCCTTTGTAAATTATTGCGCGACTAAATACTCCTCTACACATACACATTATATTCCCCAACAACCCCTGTAAATTGTTGTAATTATTTATTATATCAAATTGCATATCCTCCCTCCAATTACCCCCTTTTTATTATATCGGGAAGTGTTCTTTCTGGAGGTAGCCTCTTCAGAAAGCAATTCCCGATGAAAATAAATTTATACCACCCCTTTGTAAATTATTGCGCGACTAAATACTCCTCTACACATACACATTATATTCCCCAACAACCCCTGTAAATTGTTGTAATTATTTATTATATCAAATTGCATATCCTCCCTCCAATTACCCCCTTTTTATTATATCGGGAAGTGTTCTTTCTGGAGGTAGCCTCTTCAGAAAGCAATTCCCGATGAAAATAAATTTATACCACCCCTTTGTAAATTATTGCGCGACTAAATACTCCTCTACACATACACATTATATTCCCCAACAACCCCTGTAAATTGTTGTAATTATTTATTATATCAAATTGCATATCCTCCCTCCAATTACCCCCTTTTTATTATATCGGGAAGTGTTCTTTCTGGAGGTAGCCTCTTCAGAAAGCAATTCCCGATGAAAATAAATTTATACCACCCCTTTGTAAATTATTGCGCGACTAAATACTCCTCTACACATACACATTATATTCCCCAACAACCCCTGTAAATTGTTGTAATTATTTATTATATCAAATTGCATATCCTCCCTCCAATTACCCCCTTTTTATTATATCGGGAAGTGTTCTTTCTGGAGGTAGCCTCTTCAGAAAGCAATTCCCGATGAAAATAAATTTATACCACCCCTTTGTAAATTATTGCGCGACTAAATACTCCTCTACACATACACATTATATTCCCCAACAACCCCTGTAAATTGTTGTAATTATTTATTATATCAAATTGCATATCCTCCCTCCAATTACCCCCTTTTTATTATATCGGGAAGTGTTCTTTCTGGAGGTAGCCTCTTCAGAAAGCAATTCCCGATGAAAATAAATTTATACCACCCCTTTGTAAATTATTGCGCGACTAAATACTCCTCTACACATACACATTATATTCCCCAACAACCCCTGTAAATTGTTGTAATTATTTATTATATCAAATTGCATATCCTCCCTCCAATTACCCCCTTTTTATTATATCGGGAAGTGTTCTTTCTGGAGGTAGCCTCTTCAGAAAGCAATTCCCGATGAAAATAAATTTATACCACCCCTTTGTAAATTATTGCGCGACTAAATACTCCTCTACACATACACATTATATTCCCCAACAACCCCTGTAAATTGTTGTAATTATTTATTATATCAAATTGCATATCCTCCCTCCAATTACCCCCTTTTTATTATATCGGGAAGTGTTCTTTCTGGAGGTAGCCTCTTCAGAAAGCAATTCCCGATGAAAATAAATTTATACCACCCCTTTGTAAATTATTGCGCGACTAAATACTCCTCTACACATACACATTATATTCCCCAACAACCCCTGTAAATTGTTGTAATTATTTATTATATCAAATTGCATATCCTCCCTCCAATTACCCCCTTTTTATTATATCGGGAAGTGTTCTTTCTGGAGGTAGCCTCTTCAGAAAGCAATTCCCGATGAAAATAAATTTATACCACCCCTTTGTAAATTATTGCGCGACTAAATACTCCTCTACACATACACATTATATTCCCCAACAACCCCTGTAAATTGTTGTAATTATTTATTATATCAAATTGCATATCCTCCCTCCAATTACCCCCTTTTTATTATATCGGGAAGTGTTCTTTCTGGAGGTAGCCTCTTCAGAAAGCAATTCCCGATGAAAATAAATTTATACCACCCCTTTGTAAATTATTGCGCGACTAAATACTCCTCTACACATACACATTATATTCCCCAACAACCCCTGTAAATTGTTGTAATTATTTATTATATCAAATTGCATATCCTCCCTCCAATTACCCCCTTTTTATTATATCGGGAAGTGTTCTTTCTGGAGGTAGCCTCTTCAGAAAGCAATTCCCGATGAAAATAAATTTATACCACCCCTTTGTAAATTATTGCGCGACTAAATACTCCTCTACACATACACATTATATTCCCCAACAACCCCTGTAAATTGTTGTAATTATTTATTATATCAAATTGCATATCCTCCCTCCAATTACCCCCTTTTTATTATATCGGGAAGTGTTCTTTCTGGAGGTAGCCTCTTCAGAAAGCAATTCCCGATGAAAATAAATTTATACCACCCCTTTGTAAATTATTGCGCGACTAAATACTCCTCTACACATACACATTATATTCCCCAACAACCCCTGTAAATTGTTGTAATTATTTATTATATCAAATTGCATATCCTCCCTCCAATTACCCCCTTTTTATTATATCGGGAAGTGTTCTTTCTGGAGGTAGCCTCTTCAGAAAGCAATTCCCGATGAAAATAAATTTATACCACCCCTTTGTAAATTATTGCGCGACTAAATACTCCTCTACACATACACATTATATTCCCCAACAACCCCTGTAAATTGTTGTAATTATTTATTATATCAAATTGCATATCCTCCCTCCAATTACCCCCTTTTTATTATATCGGGAAGTGTTCTTTCTGGAGGTAGCCTCTTCAGAAAGCAATTCCCGATGAAAATAAATTTATACCACCCCTTTGTAAATTATTGCGCGACTAAATACTCCTCTACACATACACATTATATTCCCCAACAACCCCTGTAAATTGTTGTAATTATTTATTATATCAAATTGCATATCCTCCCTCCAATTACCCCCTTTTTATTATATCGGGAAGTGTTCTTTCTGGAGGTAGCCTCTTCAGAAAGCAATTCCCGATGAAAATAAATTTATACCACCCCTTTGTAAATTATTGCGCGACTAAATACTCCTCTACACATACACATTATATTCCCCAACAACCCCTGTAAATTGTTGTAATTATTTATTATATCAAATTGCATATCCTCCCTCCAATTACCCCCTTTTTATTATATCGGGAAGTGTTCTTTCTGGAGGTAGCCTCTTCAGAAAGCAATTCCCGATGAAAATAAATTTATACCACCCCTTTGTAAATTATTGCGCGACTAAATACTCCTCTACACATACACATTATATTCCCCAACAACCCCTGTAAATTGTTGTAATTATTTATTATATCAAATTGCATATCCTCCCTCCAATTACCCCCTTTTTATTATATCGGGAAGTGTTCTTTCTGGAGGTAGCCTCTTCAGAAAGCAATTCCCGATGAAAATATATTTATACCACCCCTTTGTAATTTATTGCGCGACTAAATACTCCTCTACACATACACATTATATTCCCCAACAACCCCTGTAAATTGTTGTAATTATTTATTATATCAAATTGCATATCCTCCCTCCAATTACCCCCTTTTTATTATATCGGGAAGTGTTCTTTCTGGAGGTAGCCTCTTCAGAAAGCAATTCCCGATGAAAATAAATTTATACCACCCCTTTGTAAATTATTGCGCGACTAAATACTCCTCTACACATACACATTATATTCCCCAACAACCCCTGTAAATTGTTGTAATTATTTATTATATCAAATTGCATATCCTCCCTCCAATTACCCCCTTTTTATTATATCGGGAAGTGTTCTTTCTGGAGGTAGCCTCTTCAGAAAGCAATTCCCGATGAAAATAAATTTATACCACCCCTTTGTAAATTATTGCGCGACTAAATACTCCTCTACACATACACATTATATTCCCCAACAACCCCTGTAAATTGTTGTAATTATTTATTATATCAAATTGCATATCCTCCCTCCAATTACCCCCTTTTTATTATATCGGGAAGTGTTCTTTCTGGAGGTAGCCTCTTCAGAAAGCAATTCCCGATGAAAATAAATTTATACCACCCCTTTGTAAATTATTGCGCGACTAAATACTCCTCTACACATACACATTATATTCCCCAACAACCCCTGTAAATTGTTGTAATTATTTATTATATCAAATTGCATATCCTCCCTCCAATTACCCCCTTTTTATTATATCGGGAAGTGTTCTTTCTGGAGGTAGCCTCTTCAGAAAGCAATTCCCGATGAAAATAAATTTATACCACCCCTTTGTAAATTATTGCGCGACTAAATACTCCTCTACACATACACATTATATTCCTCAACAACCCCTGTAAATTGTTGTAATTATTTATTATATCAAATTGCATATCCTCCCTCCAATTACCCCCTTTTTATTATATCGGGAAGTGTTCTTTCTGGAGGTAGCCTCTTCAGAAAGCAATTCCCGATGAAAATAAATTTATACCACCCCTTTGTAAATTATTGCGCGACTAAATACTCCTCTACACATACACATTATATTCCCCAACAACCCCTGTAAATTGTTGTAATTATTTATTATATCAAATTGCATATCCTCCCTCCAATTACCCCCTTTTTATTATATCGGGAAGTGTTCTTTCTGGAGGTAGCCTCTTCAGAAAGCAATTCCCGATGAAAATAAATTTATACCACCCCTTTGTAAATTATTGCGCGACTAAATACTCCTCTACACATACACATTATATTCCCCAACAACCCCTGTAAATTGTTGTAATTATTTATTATATCAAATTGCATATCCTCCCTCCAATTACCCCCTTTTTATTATATCGGGAAGTGTTCTTTCTGGAGGTAGCCTCTTCAGAAAGCAATTCCCGATGAAAATAAATTTATACCACCCCTTTGTAAATTATTGCGCGACTAAATACTCCTCTACACATACACATTATATTCCCCAACAACCCCTGTAAATTGTTGTAATTATTTATTATATCAAATTGCATATCCTCCCTCCAATTACCCCCTTTTTATTATATCGGGAAGTGTTCTTTCTGGAGGTAGCCTCTTCAGAAAGCAATTCCCGATGAAAATAAATTTATACCACCCCTTTGTAAATTATTGCGCGACTAAATACTCCTCTACACATACACATTATATTCCCCAACAACCCCTGTAAATTGTTGTAATTATTTATTATATCAAATTGCATATCCTCCCTCCAATTACCCCCTTTTTATTATATCGGGAAGTGTTCTTTCTGGAGGTAGCCTCTTCAGAAAGCAATTCCCGATGAAAATATATTTATACCACCCCTTTGTAATTTATTGCGCGACTAAATACTCCTCTACACATACACATTATATTCCCCAACAACCCCTGTAAATTGTTGTAATTATTTATTATATCAAATTGCATATCCTCCCTCCAATTACCCCCTTTTTATTATATCGGGAAGTGTTCTTTCTGGAGGTAGCCTCTTCAGAAAGCAATTCCCGATGAAAATAAATTTATACCACCCCTTTGTAAATTATTGCGCGACTAAATACTCCTCTACACATACACATTATATTCCCCAACAACCCCTGTAAATTGTTGTAATTATTTATTATATCAAATTGCATATCCTCCCTCCAATTACCCCCTTTTTATTATATCGGGAAGTGTTCTTTCTGGAGGTAGCCTCTTCAGAAAGCAATTCCCGATGAAAATAAATTTATACCACCCCTTTGTAAATTATTGCGCGACTAAATACTCCTCTACACATACACATTATATTCCCCAACAACCCCTGTAAATTGTTGTAATTATTTATTATATCAAATTGCATATCCTCCCTCCAATTACCCCCTTTTTATTATATCGGGAAGTGTTCTTTCTGGAGGTAGCCTCTTCAGAAAGCAATTCCCGATGAAAATAAATTTATACCACCCCTTTGTAAATTATTGCGCGACTAAATACTCCTCTACACATACACATTATATTCCCCAACAACCCCTGTAAATTGTTGTAATTATTTATTATATCAAATTGCATATCCTCCCTCCAATTACCCCCTTTTTATTATATCGGGAAGTGTTCTTTCTGGAGGTAGCCTCTTCAGAAAGCAATTCCCGATGAAAATAAATTTATACCACCCCTTTGTAAATTATTGCGCGACTAAATACTCCTCTACACATACACATTATATTCCCCAACAACCCCTGTAAATTGTTGTAATTATTTATTATATCAAATTGCATATCCTCCCTCCAATTACCCCCTTTTTATTATATCGGGAAGTGTTCTTTCTGGAGGTAGCCTCTTCAGAAAGCAATTCCCGATGAAAATAAATTTATACCACCCCTTTGTAAATTATTGCGCGACTAAATACTCCTCTACACATACACATTATATTCCCCAACAACCCCTGTAAATTGTTGTAATTATTTATTATATCAAATTGCATATCCTCCCTCCAATTACCCCCTTTTTATTATATCGGGAAGTGTTCTTTCTGGAGGTAGCCTCTTCAGAAAGCAATTCCCGATGAAAATATATTTATACCACCCCTTTGTAATTTATTGCGCGACTAAATACTCCTCTACACATACACATTATATTCCCCAACAACCCCTGTAAATTGTTGTAATTATTTATTATATCAAATTGCATATCCTCCCTCCAATTACCCCCTTTTTATTATATCGGGAAGTGTTCTTTCTGGAGGTAGCCTCTTCAGAAAGCAATTCCCGATGAAAATAAATTTATACCACCCCTTTGTAAATTATTGCGCGACTAAATACTCCTCTACACATACACATTATATTCCCCAACAACCCCTGTAAATTGTTGTAATTATTTATTATATCAAATTGCATATCCTCCCTCCAATTACCCCCTTTTTATTATATCGGGAAGTGTTCTTTCTGGAGGTAGCCTCTTCAGAAAGCAATTCCCGATGAAAATAAATTTATACCACCCCTTTGTAAATTATTGCGCGACTAAATACTCCTCTACACATACACATTATATTCCCCAACAACCCCTGTAAATTGTTGTAATTATTTATTATATCAAATTGCATATCCTCCCTCCAATTACCCCCTTTTTATTATATCGGGAAGTGTTCTTTCTGGAGGTAGCCTCTTCAGAAAGCAATTCCCGATGAAAATAAATTTATACCACCCCTTTGTAAATTATTGCGCGACTAAATACTCCTCTACACATACACATTATATTCCCCAACAACCCCTGTAAATTGTTGTAATTATTTATTATATCAAATTGCATATCCTCCCTCCAATTACCCCCTTTTTATTATATCGGGAAGTGTTCTTTCTGGAGGTAGCCTCTTCAGAAAGCAATTCCCGATGAAAATAAATTTATACCACCCCTTTGTAAATTATTGCGCGACTAAATACTCCTCTACACATACACATTATATTCCCCAACAACCCCTGTAAATTGTTGTAATTATTTATTATATCAAATTGCATATCCTCCCTCCAATTACCCCCTTTTTATTATATCGGGAAGTGTTCTTTCTGGAGGTAGCCTCTTCAGAAAGCAATTCCCGATGAAAATAAATTTATACCACCCCTTTGTAAATTATTGCGCGACTAAATACTCCTCTACACATACACATTATATTCCCCAACAACCCCTGTAAATTGTTGTAATTATTTATTATATCAAATTGCATATCCTCCCTCCAATTACCCCCTTTTTATTATATCGGGAAGTGTTCTTTCTGGAGGTAGCCTCTTCAGAAAGCAATTCCCGATGAAAATAAATTTATACCACCCCTTTGTAAATTATTGCGCGACTAAATACTCCTCTACACATACACATTATATTCCCCAACAACCCCTGTAAATTGTTGTAATTATTTATTATATCAAATTGCATATCCTCCCTCCAATTACCCCCTTTTTATTATATCGGGAAGTGTTCTTTCTGGAGGTAGCCTCTTCAGAAAGCAATTCCCGATGAAAATATATTTATACCACCCCTTTGTAATTTATTGCGCGACTAAATACTCCTCTACACATACACATTATATTCCCCAACAACCCCTGTAAATTGTTGTAATTATTTATTATATCAAATTGCATATCCTCCCTCCAATTACCCCCTTTTTATTATATCGGGAAGTGTTCTTTCTGGAGGTAGCCTCTTCAGAAAGCAATTCCCGATGAAAATAAATTTATACCACCCCTTTGTAAATTATTGCGCGACTAAATACTCCTCTACACATACACATTATATTCCCCAACAACCCCTGTAAATTGTTGTAATTATTTATTATATCAAATTGCATATCCTCCCTCCAATTACCCCCTTTTTATTATATCGGGAAGTGTTCTTTCTGGAGGTAGCCTCTTCAGAAAGCAATTCCCGATGAAAATAAATTTATACCACCCCTTTGTAAATTATTGCGCGACTAAATACTCCTCTACACATACACATTATATTCCCCAACAACCCCTGTAAATTGTTGTAATTATTTATTATATCAAATTGCATATCCTCCCTCCAATTACCCCCTTTTTATTATATCGGGAAGTGTTCTTTCTGGAGGTAGCCTCTTCAGAAAGCAATTCCCGATGAAAATAAATTTATACCACCCCTTTGTAAATTATTGCGCGACTAAATACTCCTCTACACATACACATTATATTCCCCAACAACCCCTGTAAATTGTTGTAATTATTTATTATATCAAATTGCATATCCTCCCTCCAATTACCCCCTTTTTATTATATCGGGAAGTGTTCTTTCTGGAGGTAGCCTCTTCAGAAAGCAATTCCCGATGAAAATAAATTTATACCACCCCTTTGTAAATTATTGCGCGACTAAATACTCCTCTACACATACACATTATATTCCCCAACAACCCCTGTAAATTGTTGTAATTATTTATTATATCAAATTGCATATCCTCCCTCCAATTACCCCCTTTTTATTATATCGGGAAGTGTTCTTTCTGGAGGTAGCCTCTTCAGAAAGCAATTCCCGATGAAAATAAATTTATACCACCCCTTTGTAAATTATTGCGCGACTAAATACTCCTCTACACATACACATTATATTCCCCAACAACCCCTGTAAATTGTTGTAATTATTTATTATATCAAATTGCATATCCTCCCTCCAATTACCCCCTTTTTATTATATCGGGAAGTGTTCTTTCTGGAGGTAGCCTCTTCAGAAAGCAATTCCCGATGAAAATAAATTTATACCACCCCTTTGTAAATTATTGCGCGACTAAATACTCCTCTACACATACACATTATATTCCCCAACAACCCCTGTAAATTGTTGTAATTATTTATTATATCAAATTGCATATCCTCCCTCCAATTACCCCCTTTTTATTATATCGGGAAGTGTTCTTTCTGGAGGTAGCCTCTTCAGAAAGCAATTCCCGATGAAAATATATTTATACCACCCCTTTGTAATTTATTGCGCGACTAAATACTCCTCTACACATACACATTATATTCCCCAACAACCCCTGTAAATTGTTGTAATTATTTATTATATCAAATTGCATATCCTCCCTCCAATTACCCCCTTTTTATTATATCGGGAAGTGTTCTTTCTGGAGGTAGCCTCTTCAGAAAGCAATTCCCGATGAAAATAAATTTATACCACCCCTTTGTAAATTATTGCGCGACTAAATACTCCTCTACACATACACATTATATTCCCCAACAACCCCTGTAAATTGTTGTAATTATTTATTATATCAAATTGCATATCCTCCCTCCAATTACCCCCTTTTTATTATATCGGGAAGTGTTCTTTCTGGAGGTAGCCTCTTCAGAAAGCAATTCCCGATGAAAATAAATTTATACCACCCCTTTGTAAATTATTGCGCGACTAAATACTCCTCTACACATACACATTATATTCCCCAACAACCCCTGTAAATTGTTGTAATTATTTATTATATCAAATTGCATATCCTCCCTCCAATTACCCCCTTTTTATTATATCGGGAAGTGTTCTTTCTGGAGGTAGCCTCTTCAGAAAGCAATTCCCGATGAAAATAAATTTATACCACCCCTTTGTAAATTATTGCGCGACTAAATACTCCTCTACACATACACATTATATTCCCCAACAACCCCTGTAAATTGTTGTAATTATTTATTATATCAAATTGCATATCCTCCCTCCAATTACCCCCTTTTTATTATATCGGGAAGTGTTCTTTCTGGAGGTAGCCTCTTCAGAAAGCAATTCCCGATGAAAATAAATTTATACCACCCCTTTGTAAATTATTGCGCGACTAAATACTCCTCTACACATACACATTATATTCCCCAACAACCCCTGTAAATTGTTGTAATTATTTATTATATCAAATTGCATATCCTCCCTCCAATTACCCCCTTTTTATTATATCGGGAAGTGTTCTTTCTGGAGGTAGCCTCTTCAGAAAGCAATTCCCGATGAAAATAAATTTATACCACCCCTTTGTAAATTATTGCGCGACTAAATACTCCTCTACACATACACATTATATTCCCCAACAACCCCTGTAAATTGTTGTAATTATTTATTATATCAAATTGCATATCCTCCCTCCAATTACCCCCCTTTTTATTATATCGGGAAGTGTTCTTTCTGGAGGTAGCCTCTTCAGAAAGCAATTCCCGATGAAAATAAATTTATACCACCCCTTTGTAAATTATTGCGCGACTAAATACTCCTCTACACATACACATTATATTCCCCAACAACCCCTGTAAATTGTTGTAATTATTTATTATATCAAATTGCATATCCTCCCTCCAATTACCCCCTTTTTATTATATCGGGAAGTGTTCTTTCTGGAGGTAGCCTCTTCAGAAAGCAATTCCCGATGAAAATAAATTTATACCACCCCTTTGTAAATTATTGCGCGACTAAATACTCCTCTACACATACACATTATATTCCCCAACAACCCCTGTAAATTGTTGTAATTATTTATTATATCAAATTGCATATCCTCCCTCCAATTACCCCCTTTTTATTATATCGGGAAGTGTTCTTTCTGGAGGTAGCCTCTTCAGAAAGCAATTCCCGATGAAAATATATTTATACCACCCCTTTGTAATTTATTGCGCGACTAAATACTCCTCTACACATACACATTATATTCCCCAACAAACCCCTGTAAATTGTTGTAATTATTTATTATATCAAATTGCATATCCTCCCTCCAATTACCCCCTTTTTATTATATCGGGAAGTGTTCTTTCTGGAGGTAGCCTCTTCAGAAAGCAATTCCCGATGAAAATATATTTATACCACCCCTTTGTAATTTATTGCGCGACTAAATACTCCTCTACACATACACATTATATTCCCCAACAACCCCTGTAAATTGTTGTAATTATTTATTATATCAAATTGCATATCCTCCCTCCAATTACCCCCTTTTTATTATATCGGGAAGTGTTCTTTCTGGAGGTAGCCTCTTCAGAAAGCAATTCCCGATGAAAATAAATTTATACCACCCCTTTGTAAATTATTGCGCGACTAAATACTCCTCTACACATACACATTATATTCCTCAACAACCCCTGTAAATTGTTGTAATTATTTATTATATCAAATTGCATATCCTCCCTCCAATTACCCCCTTTTTATTATATCGGGAAGTGTTCTTTCTGGAGGTAGCCTCTTCAGAAAGCAATTCCCGATGAAAATAAATTTATACCACCCCTTTGTAAATTATTGCGCGACTAAATACTCCTCTACACATACACATTATATTCCCCAACAACCCCTGTAAATTGTTGTAATTATTTATTATATCAAATTGCATATCCTCCCTCCAATTACCCCCTTTTTATTATATCGGGAAGTGTTCTTTCTGGAGGTAGCCTCTTCAGAAAGCAATTCCCGATGAAAATAAATTTATACCACCCCTTTGTAAATTATTGCGCGACTAAATACTCCTCTACACATACACATTATATTCCCCAACAACCCCTGTAAATTGTTGTAATTATTTATTATATCAAATTGCATATCCTCCCTCCAATTACCCCCTTTTTATTATATCGGGAAGTGTTCTTTCTGGAGGTAGCCTCTTCAGAAAGCAATTCCCGATGAAAATAAATTTATACCACCCCTTTGTAAATTATTGCGCGACTAAATACTCCTCTACACATACACATTATATTCCCCAACAACCCCTGTAAATTGTTGTAATTATTTATTATATCAAATTGCATATCCTCCCTCCAATTACCCCCTTTTTATTATATCGGGAAGTGTTCTTTCTGGAGGTAGCCTCTTCAGAAAGCAATTCCCGATGAAAATATATTTATACCACCCCTTTGTAATTTATTGCGCGACTAAATACTCCTCTACACATACACATTATATTCCCCAACAACCCCTGTAAATTGTTGTAATTATTTATTATATCAAATTGCATATCCTCCCTCCAATTACCCCCTTTTTATTATATCGGGAAGTGTTCTTTCTGGAGGTAGCCTCTTCAGAAAGCAATTCCCGATGAAAATAAATTTATACCACCCCTTTGTAAATTATTGCGCGACTAAATACTCCTCTACACATACACATTATATTCCCCAACAACCCCTGTAAATTGTTGTAATTATTTATTATATCAAATTGCATATCCTCCCTCCAATTACCCCCTTTTTATTATATCGGGAAGTGTTCTTTCTGGAGGTAGCCTCTTCAGAAAGCAATTCCCGATGAAAATAAATTTATACCACCCCTTTGTAAATTATTGCGCGACTAAATACTCCTCTACACATACACATTATATTCCCCAACAACCCCTGTAAATTGTTGTAATTATTTATTATATCAAATTGCATATCCTCCCTCCAATTACCCCCTTTTTATTATATCGGGAAGTGTTCTTTCTGGAGGTAGCCTCTTCAGAAAGCAATTCCCGATGAAAATAAATTTATACCACCCCTTTGTAAATTATTGCGCGACTAAATACTCCTCTACACATACACATTATATTCCCCAACAACCCCTGTAAATTGTTGTAATTATTTATTATATCAAATTGCATATCCTCCCTCCAATTACCCCCTTTTTATTATATCGGGAAGTGTTCTTTCTGGAGGTAGCCTCTTCAGAAAGCAATTCCCGATGAAAATAAATTTATACCACCCCTTTGTAAATTATTGCGCGACTAAATACTCCTCTACACATACACATTATATTCCCCAACAACCCCTGTAAATTGTTGTAATTATTTATTATATCAAATTGCATATCCTCCCTCCAATTACCCCCTTTTTATTATATCGGGAAGTGTTCTTTCTGGAGGTAGCCTCTTCAGAAAGCAATTCCCGATGAAAATAAATTTATACCACCCCTTTGTAAATTATTGCGCGACTAAATACTCCTCTACACATACACATTATATTCCCCAACAACCCCTGTAAATTGTTGTAATTATTTATTATATCAAATTGCATATCCTCCCTCCAATTACCCCCTTTTTATTATATCGGGAAGTGTTCTTTCTGGAGGTAGCCTCTTCAGAAAGCAATTCCCGATGAAAATAAATTTATACCACCCCTTTGTAAATTATTGCGCGACTAAATACTCCTCTACACATACACATTATATTCCCCAACAACCCCTGTAAATTGTTGTAATTATTTATTATATCAAATTGCATATCCTCCCTCCAATTACCCCCTTTTTATTATATCGGGAAGTGTTCTTTCTGGAGGTAGCCTCTTCAGAAAGCAATTCCCGATGAAAATATATTTATACCACCCCTTTGTAATTTATTGCGCGACTAAATACTCCTCTACACATACACATTATATTCCCCAACAACCCCTGTAAATTGTTGTAATTATTTATTATATCAAATTGCATATCCTCCCTCCAATTACCCCCTTTTTATTATATCGGGAAGTGTTCTTTCTGGAGGTAGCCTCTTCAGAAAGCAATTCCCGATGAAAATAAATTTATACCACCCCTTTGTAAATTATTGCGCGACTAAATACTCCTCTACACATACACATTATATTCCCCAACAACCCCTGTAAATTGTTGTAATTATTTATTATATCAAATTGCATATCCTCCCTCCAATTACCCCCTTTTTATTATATCGGGAAGTGTTCTTTCTGGAGGTAGCCTCTTCAGAAAGCAATTCCCGATGAAAATAAATTTATACCACCCCTTTGTAAATTATTGCGCGACTAAATACTCCTCTACACATACACATTATATTCCCCAACAACCCCTGTAAATTGTTGTAATTATTTATTATATCAAATTGCATATCCTCCCTCCAATTACCCCCTTTTTATTATATCGGGAAGTGTTCTTTCTGGAGGTAGCCTCTTCAGAAAGCAATTCCCGATGAAAATAAATTTATACCACCCCTTTGTAAATTATTGCGCGACTAAATACTCCTCTACACATACACATTATATTCCCCAACAACCCCTGTAAATTGTTGTAATTATTTATTATATCAAATTGCATATCCTCCCTCCAATTACCCCCTTTTTATTATATCGGGAAGTGTTCTTTCTGGAGGTAGCCTCTTCAGAAAGCAATTCCCGATGAAAATAAATTTATACCACCCCTTTGTAAATTATTGCGCGACTAAATACTCCTCTACACATACACATTATATTCCCCAACAACCCCTGTAAATTGTTGTAATTATTTATTATATCAAATTGCATATCCTCCCTCCAATTACCCCCTTTTTATTATATCGGGAAGTGTTCTTTCTGGAGGTAGCCTCTTCAGAAAGCAATTCCCGATGAAAATAAATTTATACCACCCCTTTGTAAATTATTGCGCGACTAAATACTCCTCTACACATACACATTATATTCCCCAACAACCCCTGTAAATTGTTGTAATTATTTATTATATCAAATTGCATATCCTCCCTCCAATTACCCCCTTTTTATTATATCGGGAAGTGTTCTTTCTGGAGGTAGCCTCTTCAGAAAGCAATTCCCGATGAAAATAAATTTATACCACCCCTTTGTAAATTATTGCGCGACTAAATACTCCTCTACACATACACATTATATTCCCCAACAACCCCTGTAAATTGTTGTAATTATTTATTATATCAAATTGCATATCCTCCCTCCAATTACCCCCTTTTTATTATATCGGGAAGTGTTCTTTCTGGAGGTAGCCTCTTCAGAAAGCAATTCCCGATGAAAATAAATTTATACCACCCCTTTGTAAATTATTGCGCGACTAAATACTCCTCTACACATACACATTATATTCCCCAACAACCCCTGTAAATTGTTGTAATTATTTATTATATCAAATTGCATATCCTCCCTCCAATTACCCCCTTTTTATTATATCGGGAAGTGTTCTTTCTGGAGGTAGCCTCTTCAGAAAGCAATTCCCGATGAAAATAAATTTATACCACCCCTTTGTAAATTATTGCGCGACTAAATACTCCTCTACACATACACATTATATTCCCCAACAACCCCTGTAAATTGTTGTAATTATTTATTATATCAAATTGCATATCCTCCCTCCAATTACCCCCTTTTTATTATATCGGGAAGTGTTCTTTCTGGAGGTAGCCTCTTCAGAAAGCAATTCCCGATGAAAATAAATTTATACCACCCCTTTGTAAATTATTGCGCGACTAAATACTCCTCTACACATACACATTATATTCCCCAACAACCCCTGTAAATTGTTGTAATTATTTATTATATCAAATTGCATATCCTCCCTCCAATTACCCCCTTTTTATTATATCGGGAAGTGTTCTTTCTGGAGGTAGCCTCTTCAGAAAGCAATTCCCGATGAAAATAAATTTATACCACCCCTTTGTAAATTATTGCGCGACTAAATACTCCTCTACACATACACATTATATTCCCCAACAACCCCTGTAAATTGTTGTAATTATTTATTATATCAAATTGCATATCCTCCCTCCAATTACCCCCTTTTTATTATATCGGGAAGTGTTCTTTCTGGAGGTAGCCTCTTCAGAAAGCAATTCCCGATGAAAATAAATTTATACCACCCCTTTGTAAATTATTGCGCGACTAAATACTCCTCTACACATACACATTATATTCCCCAACAACCCCTGTAAATTGTTGTAATTATTTATTATATCAAATTGCATATCCTCCCTCCAATTACCCCCTTTTTATTATATCGGGAAGTGTTCTTTCTGGAGGTAGCCTCTTCAGAAAGCAATTCCCGATGAAAATAAATTTATACCACCCCTTTGTAAATTATTGCGCGACTAAATACTCCTCTACACATACACATTATATTCCCCAACAACCCCTGTAAATTGTTGTAATTATTTATTATATCAAATTGCATATCCTCCCTCCAATTACCCCCTTTTTATTATATCGGGAAGTGTTCTTTCTGGAGGTAGCCTCTTCAGAAAGCAATTCCCGATGAAAATAAATTTATACCACCCCTTTGTAAATTATTGCGCGACTAAATACTCCTCTACACATACACATTATATTCCCCAACAACCCCTGTAAATTGTTGTAATTATTTATTATATCAAATTGCATATCCTCCCTCCAATTACCCCCTTTTTATTATATCGGGAAGTGTTCTTTCTGGAGGTAGCCTCTTCAGAAAGCAATTCCCGATGAAAATAAATTTATACCACCCCTTTGTAAATTATTGCGCGACTAAATACTCCTCTACACATACACATTATATTCCCCAACAACCCCTGTAAATTGTTGTAATTATTTATTATATCAAATTGCATATCCTCCCTCCAATTACCCCCTTTTTATTATATCGGGAAGTGTTCTTTCTGGAGGTAGCCTCTTCAGAAAGCAATTCCCGATGAAAATAAATTTATACCACCCCTTTGTAAATTATTGCGCGACTAAATACTCCTCTACACATACACATTATATTCCCCAACAACCCCTGTAAATTGTTGTAATTATTTATTATATCAAATTGCATATCCTCCCTCCAATTACCCCCTTTTTATTATATCGGGAAGTGTTCTTTCTGGAGGTAGCCTCTTCAGAAAGCAATTCCCGATGAAAATAAATTTATACCACCCCTTTGTAAATTATTGCGCGACTAAATACTCCTCTACACATACACATTATATTCCCCAACAACCCCTGTAAATTGTTGTAATTATTTATTATATCAAATTGCATATCCTCCCTCCAATTACCCCCTTTTTATTATATCGGGAAGTGTTCTTTCTGGAGGTAGCCTCTTCAGAAAGCAATTCCCGATGAAAATAAATTTATACCACCCCTTTGTAAATTATTGCGCGACTAAATACTCCTCTACACATACACATTATATTCCCCAACAACCCCTGTAAATTGTTGTAATTATTTATTATATCAAATTGCATATCCTCCCTCCAATTACCCCCTTTTTATTATATCGGGAAGTGTTCTTTCTGGAGGTAGCCTCTTCAGAAAGCAATTCCCGATGAAAATAAATTTATACCACCCCTTTGTAAATTATTGCGCGACTAAATACTCCTCTACACATACACATTATATTCCCCAACAACCCCTGTAAATTGTTGTAATTATTTATTATATCAAATTGCATATCCTCCCTCCAATTACCCCCTTTTTATTATATCGGGAAGTGTTCTTTCTGGAGGTAGCCTCTTCAGAAAGCAATTCCCGATGAAAATAAATTTATACCACCCCTTTGTAAATTATTGCGCGACTAAATACTCCTCTACACATACACATTATATTCCCCAACAACCCCTGTAAATTGTTGTAATTATTTATTATATCAAATTGCATATCCTCCCTCCAATTACCCCCTTTTTATTATATCGGGAAGTGTTCTTTCTGGAGGTAGCCTCTTCAGAAAGCAATTCCCGATGAAAATAAATTTATACCACCCCTTTGTAAATTATTGCGCGACTAAATACTCCTCTACACATACACATTATATTCCCCAACAACCCCTGTAAATTGTTGTAATTATTTATTATATCAAATTGCATATCCTCCCTCCAATTACCCCCTTTTTATTATATCGGGAAGTGTTCTTTCTGGAGGTAGCCTCTTCAGAAAGCAATTCCCGATGAAAATAAATTTATACCACCCCTTTGTAAATTATTGCGCGACTAAATACTCCTCTACACATACACATTATATTCCCCAACAACCCCTGTAAATTGTTGTAATTATTTATTATATCAAATTGCATATCCTCCCTCCAATTACCCCCTTTTTATTATATCGGGAAGTGTTCTTTCTGGAGGTAGCCTCTTCAGAAAGCAATTCCCGATGAAAATAAATTTATACCACCCCTTTGTAAATTATTGCGCGACTAAATACTCCTCTACACATACACATTATATTCCCCAACAACCCCTGTAAATTGTTGTAATTATTTATTATATCAAATTGCATATCCTCCCTCCAATTACCCCCTTTTTATTATATCGGGAAGTGTTCTTTCTGGAGGTAGCCTCTTCAGAAAGCAATTCCCGATGAAAATAAATTTATACCACCCCTTTGTAAATTATTGCGCGACTAAATACTCCTCTACACATACACATTATATTCCCCAACAACCCCTGTAAATTGTTGTAATTATTTATTATATCAAATTGCATATCCTCCCTCCAATTACCCCCTTTTTATTATATCGGGAAGTGTTCTTTCTGGAGGTAGCCTCTTCAGAAAGCAATTCCCGATGAAAATATATTTATACCACCCCTTTGTAATTTATTGCGCGACTAAATACTCCTCTACACATACACATTATATTCCCCAACAACCCCTGTAAATTGTTGTAATTATTTATTATATCAAATTGCATATCCTCCCTCCAATTACCCCCTTTTTATTATATCGGGAAGTGTTCTTTCTGGAGGTAGCCTCTTCAGAAAGCAATTCCCGATGAAAATAAATTTATACCACCCCTTTGTAAATTATTGCGCGACTAAATACTCCTCTACACATACACATTATATTCCCCAACAACCCCTGTAAATTGTTGTAATTATTTATTATATCAAATTGCATATCCTCCCTCCAATTACCCCCTTTTTATTATATCGGGAAGTGTTCTTTCTGGAGGTAGCCTCTTCAGAAAGCAATTCCCGATGAAAATAAATTTATACCACCCCTTTGTAAATTATTGCGCGACTAAATACTCCTCTACACATACACATTATATTCCCCAACAACCCCTGTAAATTGTTGTAATTATTTATTATATCAAATTGCATATCCTCCCTCCAATTACCCCCTTTTTATTATATCGGGAAGTGTTCTTTCTGGAGGTAGCCTCTTCAGAAAGCAATTCCCGATGAAAATAAATTTATACCACCCCTTTGTAAATTATTGCGCGACTAAATACTCCTCTACACATACACATTATATTCCCCAACAACCCCTGTAAATTGTTGTAATTATTTATTATATCAAATTGCATATCCTCCCTCCAATTACCCCCTTTTTATTATATCGGGAAGTGTTCTTTCTGGAGGTAGCCTCTTCAGAAAGCAATTCCCGATGAAAATAAATTTATACCACCCCTTTGTAAATTATTGCGCGACTAAATACTCCTCTACACATACACATTATATTCCCCAACAACCCCTGTAAATTGTTGTAATTATTTATTATATCAAATTGCATATCCTCCCTCCAATTACCCCCTTTTTATTATATCGGGAAGTGTTCTTTCTGGAGGTAGCCTCTTCAGAAAGCAATTCCCGATGAAAATAAATTTATACCACCCCTTTGTAAATTATTGCGCGACTAAATACTCCTCTACACATACACATTATATTCCCCAACAACCCCTGTAAATTGTTGTAATTATTTATTATATCAAATTGCATATCCTCCCTCCAATTACCCCCTTTTTATTATATCGGGAAGTGTTCTTTCTGGAGGTAGCCTCTTCAGAAAGCAATTCCCGATGAAAATATATTTATACCACCCCTTTGTAAATTATTGCGCGACTAAATACTCCTCTACACATACACATTATATTCCCCAACAACCCCTGTAAATTGTTGTAATTATTTATTATATCAAATTGCATATCCTCCCTCCAATTACCCCCTTTTTATTATATCGGGAAGTGTTCTTTCTGGAGGTAGCCTCTTCAGAAAGCAATTCCCGATGAAAATAAATTTATACCACCCCTTTGTAAATTATTGCGCGACTAAATACTCCTCTACACATACACATTATATTCCCCAACAACCCCTGTAAATTGTTGTAATTATTTATTATATCAAATTGCATATCCTCCCTCCAATTACCCCCTTTTTATTATATCGGGAAGTGTTCTTTCTGGAGGTAGCCTCTTCAGAAAGCAATTCCCGATGAAAATAAATTTATACCACCCCTTTGTAAATTATTGCGCGACTAAATACTCCTCTACACATACACATTATATTCCCCAACAACCCCTGTAAATTGTTGTAATTATTTATTATATCAAATTGCATATCCTCCCTCCAATTACCCCCTTTTTATTATATCGGGAAGTGTTCTTTCTGGAGGTAGCCTCTTCAGAAAGCAATTCCCGATGAAAATAAATTTATACCACCCCTTTGTAAATTATTGCGCGACTAAATACTCCTCTACACATACACATTATATTCCCCAACAACCCCTGTAAATTGTTGTAATTATTTATTATATCAAATTGCATATCCTCCCTCCAATTACCCCCTTTTTATTATATCGGGAAGTGTTCTTTCTGGAGGTAGCCTCTTCAGAAAGCAATTCCCGATGAAAATAAATTTATACCACCCCTTTGTAAATTATTGCGCGACTAAATACTCCTCTACACATACACATTATATTCCCCAACAACCCCTGTAAATTGTTGTAATTATTTATTATATCAAATTGCATATCCTCCCTCCAATTACCCCCTTTTTATTATATCGGGAAGTGTTCTTTCTGGAGGTAGCCTCTTCAGAAAGCAATTCCCGATGAAAATAAATTTATACCACCCCTTTGTAAATTATTGCGCGACTAAATACTCCTCTACACATACACATTATATTCCCCAACAACCCCTGTAAATTGTTGTAATTATTTATTATATCAAATTGCATATCCTCCCTCCAATTACCCCCTTTTTATTATATCGGGAAGTGTTCTTTCTGGAGGTAGCCTCTTCAGAAAGCAATTCCCGATGAAAATATATTTATACCACCCCTTTGTAAATTATTGCGCGACTAAATACTCCTCTACACATACACATTATATTCCCCAACAACCCCTGTAAATTGTTGTAATTATTTATTATATCAAATTGCATATCCTCCCTCCAATTACCCCCTTTTTATTATATCGGGAAGTGTTCTTTCTGGAGGTAGCCTCTTCAGAAAGCAATTCCCGATGAAAATAAATTTATACCACCCCTTTGTAAATTATTGCGCGACTAAATACTCCTCTACACATACACATTATATTCCCCAACAACCCCTGTAAATTGTTGTAATTATTTATTATATCAAATTGCATATCCTCCCTCCAATTACCCCCTTTTTATTATATCGGGAAGTGTTCTTTCTGGAGGTAGCCTCTTCAGAAAGCAATTCCCGATGAAAATAAATTTATACCACCCCTTTGTAAATTATTGCGCGACTAAATACTCCTCTACACATACACATTATATTCCCCAACAACCCCTGTAAATTGTTGTAATTATTTATTATATCAAATTGCATATCCTCCCTCCAATTACCCCCTTTTTATTATATCGGGAAGTGTTCTTTCTGGAGGTAGCCTCTTCAGAAAGCAATTCCCGATGAAAATAAATTTATACCACCCCTTTGTAAATTATTGCGCGACTAAATACTCCTCTACACATACACATTATATTCCCCAACAACCCCTGTAAATTGTTGTAATTATTTATTATATCAAATTGCATATCCTCCCTCCAATTACCCCCTTTTTATGATATCGGGAAGTGTTCTTTCTGGAGGTAGCCTCTTCAGAAAGCAATTCCCGATGAAAATAAATTTATACCACCCCTTTGTAAATTATTGCGCGACTAAATACTCCTCTACACATACACATTATATTCCCCAACAACCCCTGTAAATTGTTGTAATTATTTATTATATCAAATTGCATATCCTCCCTCCAATTACCCCCTTTTTATGATATCGGGAAGTGTTCTTTCTGGAGGTAGCCTCTTCAGAAAGCAATTCCCGATGAAAATAAATTTATACCACCCCTTTGTAAATTATTGCGCGACTAAATACTCCTCTACACATACACATTATATTCCCCAACAACCCCTGTAAATTGTTGTAATTATTTATTATATCAAATTGCATATCCTCCCTCCAATTACCCCCTTTTTATGATATCGGGAAGTGTTCTTTCTGGAGGTAGCCTCTTCAGAAAGCAATTCCCGATGAAAATAAATTTATACCACCCCTTTGTAAATTATTGCGCGACTAAATACTCCTCTACACATACACATTATATTCCCCAACAACCCCTGTAAATTGTTGTAATTATTTATTATATCAAATTGCATATCCTCCCTCCAATTACCCCCTTTTTATGATATCGGGAAGTGTTCTTTCTGGAGGTAGCCTCTTCAGAAAGCAATTCCCGATGAAAATAAATTTATACCACCCCTTTGTAAATTATTGCGCGACTAAATACTCCTCTACACATACACATTATATTCCCCAACAACCCCTGTAAATTGTTGTAATTATTTATTATATCAAATTGCATATCCTCCCTCCAATTACCCCCTTTTTATGATATCGGGAAGTGTTCTTTCTGGAGGTAGCCTCTTCAGAAAGCAATTCCCGATGAAAATAAATTTATACCACCCCTTTGTAAATTATTGCGCGACTAAATACTCCTCTACACATACACATTATATTCCCCAACAACCCCTGTAAATTGTTGTAATTATTTATTATATCAAATTGCATATCCTCCCTCCAATTACCCCCTTTTTATGATATCGGGAAGTGTTCTTTCTGGAGGTAGCCTCTTCAGAAAGCAATTCCCGATGAAAATAAATTTATACCACCCCTTTGTAAATTATTGCGCGACTAAATACTCCTCTACACATACACATTATATTCCCCAACAACCCCTGTAAATTGTTGTAATTATTTATTATATCAAATTGCATATCCTCCCTCCAATTACCCCCTTTTTATGATATCGGGAAGTGTTCTTTCTGGAGGTAGCCTCTTCAGAAAGCAATTCCCGATGAAAATAAATTTATACCACCCCTTTGTAAATTATTGCGCGACTAAATACTCCTCTACACATACACATTATATTCCCCAACAACCCCTGTAAATTGTTGTAATTATTTATTATATCAAATTGCATATCCTCCCTCCAATTACCCCCTTTTTATGATATCGGGAAGTGTTCTTTCTGGAGGTAGCCTCTTCAGAAAGCAATTCCCGATGAAAATAAATTTATACCACCCCTTTGTAAATTATTGCGCGACTAAATACTCCTCTACACATACACATTATATTCCCCAACAACCCCTGTAAATTGTTGTAATTATTTATTATATCAAATTGCATATCCTCCCTCCAATTACCCCCTTTTTATGATATCGGGAAGTGTTCTTTCTGGAGGTAGCCTCTTCAGAAAGCAATTCCCGATGAAAATAAATTTATACCACCCCTTTGTAAATTATTGCGCGACTAAATACTCCTCTACACATACACATTATATTCCCCAACAACCCCTGTAAATTGTTGTAATTATTTATTAAATCAAATTGCATATCCTCCCTCCAATTACCCCCTTTTTATGATATCGGGAAGTGTTCTTTCTGGAGGTAGCCTCTTCAGAAAGCAATTCCCGATGAAAATAAATTTATACCACCCCTTTGTAAATTATTGCGCGACTAAATACTCCTCTACACATACACATTATATTCCCCAACAACCCCTGTAAATTGTTGTAATTATTTATTATATCAAATTGCATATCCTCCCTCCAATTACCCCCTTTTTATGATATCGGGAAGTGTTCTTTCTGGAGGTAGCCTCTTCAGAAAGCAATTCCCGATGAAAATAAATTTATATGTGTAATGTGTAATGTGTAATGTGTAATACAATATGGCGCCAAGTACATCAAGTGTTTTAGTTGCTGAATTAAATAAACTCAAAAAAAGTGAGCTAATAGATTTAATAATATCTAAAGAATTACCAGTGCTTCATAACGACAATGAGGTTTTGAAATCTCATTTGAAAAACTTTCTTACAACCAGTGAGGACTCAGAAAACCTGGTTTTTGTTGATGCAAATACTAACCTAAAGTGTGACAATAAAGACTGTTTTATTGTTGGTGAAAAGTGCTTGGTATTAGAAAAATTCAATTATCACTTAGAACGAAGAGTAGAAGATCAATCCTTGATCATAGATTTATTGAAATCTGATTGCAAGAAAGATAATGACAAATCAGTTTATGGTCAACAAATATCAAAACAAGTAGCTCCATCTCAAGTGCCTATTCGTACTAATATTTCAAAAAATAACTTGCCACAACCGATTACTAGCGACACCAATAATTTGTTAAACACTAAAAATATCAACAAACAAATTGAAGTTAACCTCAAAAACAAAAGAAAAAGAAATACTATTATAGGTTGTGACAACAGTATAAATAACACAGTAGTCAAAAGCGGTATCAAATATGCTTGGTTTTACGTGGGTAATGTTCATCCTGATACTACAGAATTGCAATTTCAGACTTTCCTGCAGCAAAAATGTCCCGGAAAAAAATTTGAAATCAGTAAAATATCCAAAGAAACTTCAGCCAACAATTCCTATCGTATTAAAGCAGATTTTGATCTACTTGACACTCTTAAATCTGCCAATTTTTGGCCAAGTGGTTTGGTCATACGAAGATACAATTTTTTTCGGAAATCAAGAAATACAACAAACACAAGCTTGCCTCCACAAACAAAGGAATACCCCGAGTTGCAGAAAATCAACACTTAGTATAGTTCATCAGAATATTCAGTGTCTTCGAAATAAAATTGAAGAGATAGAAATATTTTTGGAAACGAGATCATGTGACATTTTGTGTCTAACTGAGCACTGGCTCAGTGAAGATGAAAAATCATCATATTCAATAAAGAACTTTTATCTAGCTAATTCTTTTTGTAGAAAGCAATATAAACATGGAGGTGTCTCTATATTTTGCAAAAATGATATCAATTTTGAAATCATAGAATCCGTCGAAGCGTTCAATGTTGAACGCGTCTTTGAGGGCTGTGTCATAAAATTTAAATATTGTGATTCACTATTCTATGTATTGGCTGTGTACAGATCACCATCATCAAATATTAATGATTTTTTAAGGCAAATAGCCAAATGCCTGGAAGAATTGCACAATAATCTCAATAACTCTAAATTAATTATTGTGGGTGATTTTAATATTAATCTTTTGGAAAATAATCTTCAAAAAACATTATTTTTGGATCTTATGAATTCGTTCAATTTATTTCATACTATAAAAGAACCTACCCGTATAACTCTTTCCAGTGGAACTTTAGTTGATAACATTTTCACAAACATTGACAAAAACGAGATCATATCTGAAATTATCCACAATAATATAGGTGATCACTCAGCACAGTCTCTAATGATAACTATATCTCATAAAAATAAGCATTTTGAAAATAGTGTAACTGAAAAAAGATTGTTCACTCAAAATAATTTGAATGACTTTATGTTTAGTTTAAGTAAACAAAATTGGTCTAATATATTTGAAGAGAGTGACACTAACGTTAGTTTTAATAATTTTATCGAAACTTTTTTATATTACTTTGATATAACTCATCCTAAATTAAGGATACGCAATAAAAACTTTCAGGAGAAAACATGGGTTACGGAAGAAATTAAACAAAAATCTGTTGAAATGAAGAAAATATCAGATTTGTATAGATCCAAATATTTAACTAAAGAACAATATAGCTCAATCAAAAAATGCTATAAGAGTCTAATAAAAAATGCAAAAATAAATTATAATAAAAATAAAATTGGAAATGCGAATAATAATACACGTAAAATTTGGAGTCTAATTAACAATAGTCTCAATACTAAAGTAAAAGTTAATAAAATAGATAACTTAGAATGCAATGGTAACATAGCATATGATTCCGTAGACATTGTCAATATGTTCAACAGTTACTTTATAAACATAGCACAGGATGTTATAAAAAAATTGCCTAATGTAAGTAATGATTTCTTGAGTAGTTTTCCTCATATCAATACAATTTTCTTAGAGCCTGTTACTGAATCCGAATTAGCTTCGCTGATAATGACCCTAAGCAATTCTTCAGCAACCGGAAATGATGAAATCTCGAGTAGGTTGATCAAAAATTGTTATGAATTGATCAAAGCTCCTCTTACCTATTGCATTAATTTGTCTCTATCACAAGGTATATTTCCAGAGACTTTAAAAAATGTTAAAGTAGTTCCTCTGTATAAACAAGGAGATAAAAAGTCTATATCTAATTATAGACCAATAAGTATTGTGTCAACATTTCATAAAATTTTTGAAAAAGTAATGCTTACTAGAATTTCATCTTTCCTTGAAAAGAATAAGTTATTAGTCAGCGAGCAACACGGTTTCAGAAAAGATCACAGCACAATAACTGCCCTTACTAATTTTATTGATAATATTTACAGTTCTCTAGACAGCAGTAATAAAGTCATTGGCTGTTTTTTAGATTTATCTAAAGCTTTTGACTGTGTCAAACATGCCACTCTTATTGACATATTATCTAGTCTTGGCTTAAGAGGAAATTGTAAAGATTGGATTCAATCATACCTTACAAGTCGCAAGCAGATAGTGGTTTATGATAATGTAAAATCTGATATGCAAACTATTACGAGCGGGGTGCCTCAAGGCAGTATTCTTGGACCTATTCTTTTTATATTATACATTAATGGTATAAAAGATATCTTAAATTCAAATATTTTTATTGCATATGCAGACGATGTATCATTGCTAATTCCTGAACATACTAATACAAGAAATATTTCAAATATTATCTTGGAATTGTCTTCATGGTTCGCTTCTTTAAATTTAAGTTTAAATGTAAACAAATCAGCTTTTATTGAATTTTCCAACAAAAAACGTTGCGAAAGTTTATATATAACTTGTAATAATAAATCTTTACCTCAGGTTAGCAGTTGTAAAGTTTTAGGTCTTAGTCTACATGAACATATGCTGTGGGATCCGCAGATAGATAATCTTTGTCAAAAATTAACTTCATTATGCTATCTCTTAAAAAGATTGAGACAATTGACTGACCTCGAGACTGTTAGAACTTTCTATTATGGAAAATTCTTTCCAATAATTACTTACGGAATTATTTTCTGGGGCATGTCCCCACCAGCCATACGCATTTTTAAATTACAAAAACGTGCGATTCGTAATATGTTTCAATTGAAAAATAGATATTCTTGTAAAGATATTTTCAAGAGCGAGAATATTCTTACTTTACCTTGTGTATTTATATTTAATGTAGCCACATATATTTGGAAGAATAGAAGTAATTTATGTACTCTTGAAAACAATCATAGCTATGACACACGAGGTAAAACGAGTTTTTTAATGCCTCAAATAAAATTAAATAAATCAACCTATAACCCAAACTACATTGGGATTAAAATTTTGAATAACTTGCCATCAAGTCTCAGAAAATTAGAATCAAAAAATAAATTTAATATTGAACTAAAAAAATTTTTATTAAGTAAGTGTTACTATAGTGTTACCGAATTTTTAGATGAAAAACTGTCGTAGTATTATAATTCAGTATTATATTGTATCTACAAACATTATATGTAAATAGAATTATGACTTGTCCTATACCTTTTTGTATATTGGTCTACAGGAATAAAATGATTTATTATTTATTATTATTATATTATACCACCCCTTTGTAAATTATTGCGCGACTAAATACTCCTCTACACATACACATTATATTCCCCAACAACCCCTGTAAATTGTTGTAATTATTTATTATATCAAATTGCATATCCTCCCTCCAATTACCCCCTTTTTATTATATCGGGAAGTGTTCTTTCTGGAGGTAGCCTCTTCAGAAAGCAATTCCCGATGAAAATAAATTTATACCACCCCTTTGTAAATTATTGCGCGACTAAATACTCCTCTACACATACACATTATATTCCCCAACAACCCCTGTAAATTGTTGTAATTATTTAGTAAATCAAATTGTATATCCTCCCTCCGATCACTTTTCTTAAATTAACCGCGACCCCGCAGGGGGTGCATAGCTAACTTATGCATCTTGGTGAGTAGCGTCACCACGGACCTGAGCTATTTATCCCCCACTTTGCATCTCCTCCCTACATTTATTTTGTTTTAATTATACCGGGAAGTTTTCTTTCTGGGGGTAGCGTTTTTCGCTCTTCAGAAAGCAATTCCCAATGAAAATAAATTCATACCACCCCTTTGTAAATTATTGTGCGACTAAATACTCCTCTACACATACACATTATATTCCCCAACAACCCCTGTAAATTGTTGTAATTATTTAGTAAATCAAATTGTATATCCTCCCTCCGATCACTTTTCTTAAATTAACCGCGACCCCGCAGGGGGTGCATAGCTAACTTATGCATCTTGGTGAGTAGCGTCACCACGGACCTGAGCTATTTATCCCCCACTTTGCATCTCCTCCCTACATTTATTTTGTTTTAATTATACCGGGAAGTTTTCTTTCTGGGGGTAGCGTTTTTCGCTCTTCAGAAAGCAATTCCCAATGAAAATAAATTCATACCACCCCTTTGTAAATTATTGTGCGACTAAATACTCCTCTACACATACACATTATATTCCCCAACAACCCCTGTAAATTGTTGTAATTATTTATTATATCAAATTGCATATCCTCCCTCCAATTACCCCCTTTTTATGATATCGGGAAGTGTTCTTTCTGGAGGTAGCCTCTTCAAAAAGAAATTCCCGATGAAAATAAATTTATACCACCCCTTTGTAAATTATTGCGCGACTAAATACTCCTCTACACATACACATTATATTCCCCAACAACCCCTGTAAATTGTTGTAATTATTTATTGAATCAAATTGCATATCCCCCCTCCAATTACCCCCTTTTTATGATATCGGGAAGTGTTCTTTCTGGAGGTAGCCTCTTCAGAAAGAAATTCCCGATGAAAATAAATTTATACCACCCCTTTGTAAATTATTGCGCGACTAAATACTCCTCTACACATACACATTATATTCCCTAACAACCCCTGTAAATTGTTGTAATTATTTAGTAAATCAAATTGTATATCCTCCCTCCGATCACTTTTCTTAAATTAACCGCGACCCCGCAGGGGGTGCATAGCTAACTTATGCATCTTGGTGAGTAGCGTCACCACGGACCTGAGCTATTTATCCCCCACTTTGCATCTCCTCCCTACATTTATTTTGTTTTAATTATACCGGGAAGTTTTCTTTCTGGGGGTAGCGTTTTTCGCTCTTCAGAAAGCAATTCCCAATGAAAATAAATTCATACCACCCCTTTGTAAATTATTGTGCGACTAAAAACTACTCTACACATACACATTATATTGCCCAACAACCCCTGTAAATTGTTGTAATTATTTATTAAATCAAATTGCATATCCTCCCTCCAATTACCCCCTTTTTATGATATCGGGAAGTGTTCTTTCTGGAGGTAGCCTCTTCAGAAAGCAAATTCCCGATGAAAATAAATTTATACCACCCCTTTGTAAATTATTGCGCGACTAAATACTCCTCTACACATACACATTATATTCCCCAACAACCCCTGTAAATTGTTGTAATTATTTATTATATCAAATTGCATATCCTCCCTCCAATTACCCCCTTTTTATTATATCGGGAAGTGTTCTTTCTGGAGGTAGCCTCTTCAGAAAGAAATTCCCGATGAAAATAAATTTATACCACCCCTTTGTAAATTATTGCGCGACTAAATACTCCTCTACACATACACATTATATTCCCCAACAACCCCTGTAAATTGTTGTAATTATTTAGTAAATCAAATTGTATATCCTCCCTCCGATCACTTTTCTTAAATTAACCGCGACCCCGCAGGGGGTGCATAGCTAACTTATGCATCTTGGTGAGTAGCGTCACCACGGACCTGAGCTATTTATCCCCCACTTTGCATCTCCTCCCTACATTTATTTTGTTTTAATTATACCGGGAAGTTTTCTTTCTGGGGGTAGCGTTTTTCGCTCTTCAGAAAGCAATTCCCAATGAAAATAAATTCATACCACCCCTTTGTAAATTATTGTGCGACTAAAAACTACTCTACACATACACATTATATTCCCCAACAACCCCTGTAAATTGTTGTAATTATTTATTAAATCAAATTGCATATCCTCCCTCCAATTACCCCCTTTTTATGATATCGGGAAGTGTTCTTTCTGGAGGTAGCCTCTTCAGAAAGCAATTCCCGATGAAAATAAATTTATACCACCCCTTTGTAAATTATTGCGCGACTAAATACTCCTCTACACATACACATTATATTCCCCAACAACCCCTGTAAATTGTTGTAATTATTTAGTAAATCAAATTGTATATCCTCCCTCCGATCACTTTTCTTAAATTAACCGCGACCCCGCAGGGGGTGCATAGCTAACTTATGCATCTTGGTGAGTAGCGTCACCACGGACCTGAGCTATTTATCCCCCACTTTGCATCTCCTCCCTACATTTATTTTGTTTTAATTATACCGGGAAGTTTTCTTTCTGGGGGTAGCGTTTTTCGCTCTTCAGAAAGCAATTCCCAATGAAAATAAATTCATACCACCCCTTTGTAAATTATTGTGCGACTAAATACTCCTCTACACATACACATTATATTCCCCAACAACCCCTGTAAATTGTTGTAATTATTTAGTAAATCAAATTGTATATCCTCCCTCCGATCACTTTTCTTAAATTAACCGCGACCCCGCAGGGGGTGCATAGCTAACTTATGCATCTTGGTGAGTAGCGTCACCACGGACCTGAGCTATTTATCCCCCACTTTGCATCTCCTCCCTACATTTATTTTGTTTTAATTATACCGGGAAGTTTTCTTTCTGGGGGTAGCGTTTTTCGCTCTTCAGAAAGCAATTCCCAATGAAAATAAATTCATACCACCCCTTTGTAAATTATTGTGCGACTAAATACTCCTCTACACATACACATTATATTCCCCAACAACCCCTGTAAATTGTTGTAATTATTTATTATATCAAATTGCATATCCTCCCTCCAATTACCCCCTTTTTATGATATCGGGAAGTGTTCTTTCTGGAGGTAGCCTCTTCAAAAAGAAATTCCCGATGAAAATAAATTTATACCACCCCTTTGTAAATTATTGCGCGACTAAATACTCCTCTACACATACACATTATATTCCCCAACAACCCCTGTAAATTGTTGTAATTATTTATTGAATCAAATTGCATATCCCCCCTCCAATTACCCCCTTTTTATGATATCGGGAAGTGTTCTTTCTGGAGGTAGCCTCTTCAGAAAGAAATTCCCGATGAAAATAAATTTATACCACCCCTTTGTAAATTATTGCGCGACTAAATACTCCTCTACACATACACATTATATTCCCTAACAACCCCTGTAAATTGTTGTAATTATTTAGTAAATCAAATTGTATATCCTCCCTCCGATCACTTTTCTTAAATTAACCGCGACCCCGCAGGGGGTGCATAGCTAACTTATGCATCTTGGTGAGTAGCGTCACCACGGACCTGAGCTATTTATCCCCCACTTTGCATCTCCTCCCTACATTTATTTTGTTTTAATTATACCGGGAAGTTTTCTTTCTGGGGGTAGCGTTTTTCGCTCTTCAGAAAGCAATTCCCAATGAAAATAAATTCATACCACCCCTTTGTAAATTATTGTGCGACTAAAAACTACTCTACACATACACATTATATTGCCCAACAACCCCTGTAAATTGTTGTAATTATTTATTAAATCAAATTGCATATCCTCCCTCCAATTACCCCCTTTTTATGATATCGGGAAGTGTTCTTTCTGGAGGTAGCCTCTTCAGAAAGCAAATTCCCGATGAAAATAAATTTATACCACCCCTTTGTAAATTATTGCGCGACTAAATACTCCTCTACACATACACATTATATTCCCCAACAACCCCTGTAAATTGTTGTAATTATTTATTATATCAAATTGCATATCCTCCCTCCAATTACCCCCTTTTTATTATATCGGGAAGTGTTCTTTCTGGAGGTAGCCTCTTCAGAAAGAAATTCCCGATGAAAATAAATTTATACCACCCCTTTGTAAATTATTGCGCGACTAAATACTCCTCTACACATACACATTATATTCCCCAACAACCCCTGTAAATTGTTGTAATTATTTAGTAAATCAAATTGTATATCCTCCCTCCGATCACTTTTCTTAAATTAACCGCGACCCCGCAGGGGGTGCATAGCTAACTTATGCATCTTGGTGAGTAGCGTCACCACGGACCTGAGCTATTTATCCCCCACTTTGCATCTCCTCCCTACATTTATTTTGTTTTAATTATACCGGGAAGTTTTCTTTCTGGGGGTAGCGTTTTTCGCTCTTCAGAAAGCAATTCCCAATGAAAATAAATTCATACCACCCCTTTGTAAATTATTGTGCGACTAAAAACTACTCTACACATACACATTATATTCCCCAACAACCCCTGTAAATTGTTGTAATTATTTATTAAATCAAATTGCATATCCTCCCTCCAATTACCCCCTTTTTATGATATCGGGAAGTGTTCTTTCTGGAGGTAGCCTCTTCAGAAAGCAATTCCCGATGAAAATAAATTTATACCACCCCTTTGTAAATTATTGCGCGACTAAATACTCCTCTACACATACACATTATATTCCCCAACAACCCCTGTAAATTGTTGTAATTATTTAGTAAATCAAATTGTATATCCTCCCTCCGATCACTTTTCTTAAATTAACCGCGACCCCGCAGGGGGTGCATAGCTAACTTATGCATCTTGGTGAGTAGCGTCACCACGGACCTGAGCTATTTATCCCCCACTTTGCATCTCCTCCCTACATTTATTTTGTTTTAATTATACCGGGAAGTTTTCTTTCTGGGGGTAGCGTTTTTCGCTCTTCAGAAAGCAATTCCCAATGAAAATAAATTCATACCACCCCTTTGTAAATTATTGTGCGACTAAAAACTACTCTACACATACCCATTATATTCCCCAACAACCCCTGTAAATTGTTGTAATTATTTATTAAATCAAATTGCATATCCTCCCTCCAATTACCCCCTTTTTATGATATCGGGAAGTGTTCTTTCTGGAGGTAGCCTCTTCAGAAAGCAATTCCCGATGAAAATAAATTTATACCACCCCTTTGTAAATTATTGCGCGACTAAATACTCCTCTACACATACACATTATATTCCCCAACAACCCCTGTAAATTGTTGTAATTATTTATTATATCAAATTGCATATCCTCCCTCCAATTACCCCCTTTTTATTATATCGGGAAGTGTTCTTTCTGGAGGTAGCCTCTTCAGAAAGCAATTCCCGATGAAAATAAATTTATACCACCCCTTTGTAAATTATTGCGCGACTAAATACTCCTCTACACATACACATTATATTCCCCAACAACCCCTGTAAATTGTTGTAATTATTTATTATATCAAATTGCATATCCTCCCTCCAATTACCCCCTTTTTATTATATCGGGAAGTGTTCTTTCTGGAGGTAGCCTCTTCAGAAAGCAATTCCCGATGAAAATAAATTTATACCACCCCTTTGTAAATTATTGCGCGACTAAATACTCCTCTACACATACACATTATATTCCCCAACAACCCCTGTAAATTGTTGTAATTATTTATTAAATCAAATTGCATATCCTCCCTCCAATTACCCCCTTTTTATTATATCGGGAAGTGTTCTTTCTGGAGGTAGCCTCTTCAGAAAGAAATTCCCGATGAAAATAAATTTATACCACCCCTTTGTAAATTATTGCGCGACTAAATACTCCTCTACACATACACATTATATTCCCCAACAACCCCTGTAAATTGTTGTAATTATTTAGTAAATCAAATTGTATATCCTCCCTCCGATCACTTTTCTTAAATTAACCGCGACCCCGCAGGGGGTGCATAGCTAACTTATGCATCTTGGTGAGTAGCGTCACCACGGACCTGAGCTATTTATCCCCCACTTTGCATCTCCTCCCTACATTTATTTTGTTTTAATTATACCGGGAAGTTTTCTTTCTGGGGGTAGCGTTTTTCGCTCTTCAGAAAGCAATTCCCAATGAAAATAAATTCATACCACCCCTTTGATAATTATTGTGCGACTAAAAACTACTCTACACATACACATTATATTCCCCAACAACCCCTGTAAATTGTTGTAATTATTTATTAAATCAAATTGCATATCCTCCCTCCAATTACCCCCTTTTTATGATATCGGGAAGTGTTCTTTCTGGAGGTAGCCTCTTCAGAAAGCAATTCCCGATGAAAATAAATTTATACCACCCCTTTGTAAATTATTGCGCGACTAAATACTCCTCTACACATACACATTATATTCCCCAACAACCCCTGTAAATTGTTGTAATTATTTATTATATCAAATTGCATATCCTCCCTCCAATTACCCCCTTTTTATTATATCGGGAAGTGTTCTTTCTGGAGGTAGCCTCTTCAGAAAGAAATTCCCGATGAAAATAAATTTATACCACCCCTTTGTAAATTATTGCGCGACTAAATACTCCTCTACACATACACATTATATTCCCCAACAACCCCTGTAAATTGTTGTAATTATTTATTATATCAAATTGCATATCCTCCCTCCAATTACCCCCTTTTTATTATATCGGGAAGTGTTCTTTCTGGAGGTAGCCTCTTCAGAAAGAAATTCCCGATGAAAATAAATTTATACCACCCCTTTGTAAATTATTGCGCGACTAAATACTCCTCTACACATACACATTATATTCCCCAACAACCCCTGTAAATTGTTGTAATTATTTAGTAAATCAAATTGTATATCCTCCCTCCGATCACTTTTCTTAAATTAACCGCGACCCCGCAGGGGGTGCATAGCTAACTTATGCATCTTGGTGAGTAGCGTCACCACGGACCTGAGCTATTTATCCCCCACTTTGCATCTCCTCCCTACATTTATTTTGTTTTAATTATACCGGGAAGTTTTCTTTCTGGGGGTAGCGTTTTTCGCTCTTCAGAAAGCAATTCCCAATGAAAATAAATTCATACCACCCCTTTGATAATTATTGTGCGACTAAAAACTACTCTACACATACACATTATATTCCCCAACAACCCCTGTAAATTGTTGTAATTATTTATTAAATCAAATTGCATATCCTCCCTCCAATTACCCCCTTTTTATGATATCGGGAAGTGTTCTTTCTGGAGGTAGCCTCTTCAGAAAGCAATTCCCGATGAAAATAAATTTATACCACCCCTTTGTAAATTATTGCGCGACTAAATACTCCTCTACACATACACATTATATTCCCCAACAACCCCTGTAAATTGTTGTAATTATTTATTATATCAAATTGCATATCCTCCCTCCAATTACCCCCTTTTTATTATATCGGGAAGTGTTCTTTCTGGAGGTAGCCTCTTCAGAAAGAAATTCCCGATGAAAATAAATTTATACCACCCCTTTGTAAATTATTGCGCGACTAAATACTCCTCTACACATACACATTATATTCCCCAACAACCCCTGTAAATTGTTGTAATTATTTATTAAATCAAATTGCATATCCTCCCTCCAATTACCCCCTTTTTATTATATCGGGAAGTGTTCTTTCTGGAGGTAGCCTCTTCAGAAAGAAATTCCCGATGAAAATAAATTTATACCACCCCTTTGTAAATTATTGCGCGACTAAATACTCCTCTACACATACACATTATATTCCCCAACAACCCCTGTAAATTGTTGTAATTATTTAGTAAATCAAATTGTATATCCTCCCTCCGATCACTTTTCTTAAATTAACCGCGACCCCGCAGGGGGTGCATAGCTAACTTATGCATCTTGGTGAGTAGCGTCACCACGGACCTGAGCTATTTATCCCCCACTTTGCATCTCCTCCCTACATTTATTTTGTTTTAATTATACCGGGAAGTTTTCTTTCTGGGGGTAGCGTTTTTCGCTCTTCAGAAAGCAATTCCCAATGAAAATAAATTCATACCACCCCTTTGATAATTATTGTGCGACTAAAAACTACTCTACACATACACATTATATTCCCCAACAACCCCTGTAAATTGTTGTAATTATTTATTAAATCAAATTGCATATCCTCCCTCCAATTACCCCCTTTTTATGATATCGGGAAGTGTTCTTTCTGGAGGTAGCCTCTTCAGAAAGCAATTCCCGATGAAAATAAATTTATACCACCCCTTTGTAAATTATTGCGCGACTAAATACTCCTCTACACATACACATTATATTCCCCAACAACCCCTGTAAATTGTTGTAATTATTTATTATATCAAATTGCATATCCTCCCTCCAATTACCCCCTTTTTATTATATCGGGAAGTGTTCTTTCTGGAGGTAGCCTCTTCAGAAAGAAATTCCCGATGAAAATAAATTTATACCACCCCTTTGTAAATTATTGCGCGACTAAATACTCCTCTACACATACACATTATATTCCCCAACAACCCCTGTAAATTGTTGTAATTATTTATTATATCAAATTGCATATCCTCCCTCCAATTACCCCCTTTTTATTATATCGGGAAGTGTTCTTTCTGGAGGTAGCCTCTTCAGAAAGAAATTCCCGATGAAAATAAATTTATACCACCCCTTTGTAAATTATTGCGCGACTAAATACTCCTCTACACATACACATTATATTCCCCAACAACCCCTGTAAATTGTTGTAATTATTTATTATATCAAATTGCATATCCTCCCTCCAATTACCCCCTTTTTATTATATCGGGAAGTGTTCTTTCTGGAGGTAGCCTCTTCAGAAAGAAATTCCCGATGAAAATAAATTTATACCACCCCTTTGTAAATTATTGCGCGACTAAATACTCCTCTACACATACACATTATATTCCCCAACAACCCCTGTAAATTGTTGTAATTATTTAGTAAATCAAATTGTATATCCTCCCTCCGATCACTTTTCTTAAATTAACCGCGACCCCGCAGGGGGTGCATAGCTAACTTATGCATCTTGGTGAGTAGCGTCACCACGGACCTGAGCTATTTATCCCCCACTTTGCATCTCCTCCCTACATTTATTTTGTTTTAATTATACCGGGAAGTTTTCTTTCTGGGGGTAGCGTTTTTCGCTCTTCAGAAAGCAATTCCCAATGAAAATAAATTCATACCACCCCTTTGATAATTATTGTGCGACTAAAAACTACTCTACACATACACATTATATTCCCCAACAACCCCTGTAAATTGTTGTAATTATTTATTAAATCAAATTGCATATCCTCCCTCCAATTACCCCCTTTTTATGATATCGGGAAGTGTTCTTTCTGGAGGTAGCCTCTTCAGAAAGCAATTCCCGATGAAAATAAATTTATACCACCCCTTTGTAAATTATTGCGCGACTAAATACTCCTCTACACATACACATTATATTCCCCAACAACCCCTGTAAATTGTTGTAATTATTTATTATATCAAATTGCATATCCTCCCTCCAATTACCCCCTTTTTATTATATCGGGAAGTGTTCTTTCTGGAGGTAGCCTCTTCAGAAAGAAATTCCCGATGAAAATAAATTTATACCACCCCTTTGTAAATTATTGCGCGACTAAATACTCCTCTACACATACACATTATATTCCCCAACAACCCCTGTAAATTGTTGTAATTATTTAGTAAATCAAATTGTATATCCTCCCTCCGATCACTTTTCTTAAATTAACCGCGACCCCGCAGGGGGTGCATAGCTAACTTATGCATCTTGGTGAGTAGCGTCACCACGGACCTGAGCTATTTATCCCCCACTTTGCATCTCCTCCCTACATTTATTTTGTTTTAATTATACCGGGAAGTTTTCTTTCTGGGGGTAGCGTTTTTCGCTCTTCAGAAAGCAATTCCCAATGAAAATAAATTCATACCACCCCTTTGATAATTATTGTGCGACTAAAAACTACTCTACACATACACATTATATTCCCCAACAACCCCTGTAAATTGTTGTAATTATTTATTAAATCAAATTGCATATCCTCCCTCCAATTACCCCCTTTTTATGATATCGGGAAGTGTTCTTTCTGGAGGTAGCCTCTTCAGAAAGCAATTCCCGATGAAAATAAATTTATACCACCCCTTTGTAAATTATTGCGCGACTAAATACTCCTCTACACATACACATTATATTCCCCAACAACCCCTGTAAATTGTTGTAATTATTTATTAAATCAAATTGCATATCCTCCCTCCAATTACCCCCTTTTTATGATATCGGGAAGTGTTCTTTCTGGAGGTAGCCTCTTCAGAAAGCAATTCCCGATGAAAATAAATTTATACCACCCCTTTGTAAATTATTGCGCGACTAAATACTCCTCTACACATACACATTATATTCCCCAACAACCCCTGTAAATTGTTGTAATTATTTATTAAATCAAATTGCATATCCTCCCTCCAATTACCCCCTTTTTATGATATCGGGAAGTGTTCTTTCTGGAGGTAGCCTCTTCAGAAAGCAATTCCCGATGAAAATAAATTTATACCACCCCTTTGTAAATTATTGCGCGACTAAATACTCCTCTACACATACACATTATATTCCCCAACAACCCCTGTAAATTGTTGTAATTATTTATTATATCAAATTGCATATCCTCCCTCCAATTACCCCCTTTTTATTATATCGGGAAGTGTTCTTTCTGGAGGTAGCCTCTTCAGAAAGAAATTCCCGATGAAAATAAATTTATACCACCCCTTTGTAAATTATTGCGCGACTAAATACTCCTCTACACATACACATTATATTCCCCAACAACCCCTGTAAATTGTTGTAATTATTTAGTAAATCAAATTGTATATCCTCCCTCCGATCACTTTTCTTAAATTAACCGCGACCCCGCAGGGGGTGCATAGCTAACTTATGCATCTTGGTGAGTAGCGTCACCACGGACCTGAGCTATTTATCCCCCACTTTGCATCTCCTCCCTACATTTATTTTGTTTTAATTATACCGGGAAGTTTTCTTTCTGGGGGTAGCGTTTTTCGCTCTTCAGAAAGCAATTCCCAATGAAAATAAATTCATACCACCCCTTTGTAAATTATTGTGCGACTAAAAACTACTCTACACATACACATTATATTGCCCAACAACCCCTGTAAATTGTTGTAATTATTTATTAAATCAAATTGCATATCCTCCCTCCAATTACCCCCTTTTTATGATATCGGGAAGTGTTCTTTCTGGAGGTAGCCTCTTCAGAAAGCAATTCCCGATGAAAATAAATTTATACCACCCCTTTGTAAATTATTGCGCGACTAAATACTCCTCTACACATACACATTATATTCCCCAACAACCCCTGTAAATTGTTGTAATTATTTATTATATCAAATTGCATATCCTCCCTCCAATTACCCCCTTTTTATTATATCGGGAAGTGTTCTTTCTGGAGGTAGCCTCTTCAGAAAGAAATTCCCGATGAAAATAAATTTATACCACCCCTTTGTAAATTATTGCGCGACTAAATACTCCTCTACACATACACATTATATTCCCCAACAACCCCTGTAAATTGTTGTAATTATTTAGTAAATCAAATTGTATATCCTCCCTCCGATCACTTTTCTTAAATTAACCGCGACCCCGCAGGGGGTGCATAGCTAACTTATGCATCTTGGTGAGTAGCGTCACCACGGACCTGAGCTATTTATCCCCCACTTTGCATCTCCTCCCTACATTTATTTTGTTTTAATTATACCGGGAAGTTTTCTTTCTGGGGGTAGCGTTTTTCGCTCTTCAGAAAGCAATTCCCAATGAAAATAAATTCATACCACCCCTCTGTAAATTATTGTGCGACTAAAAACTACTCTACACATACACATTATATTCCCCAACAACCCCTGTAAATTGTTGTAATTATTTATTAAATCAAATTGCATATCCTCCCTCCAATTACCCCCTTTTTATGATATCGGGAAGTGTTCTTTCTGGAGGTAGCCTCTTCAGAAAGCAATTCCCGATGAAAATAAATTTATACCACCCCTTTGTAAATTATTGCGCGACTAAATACTCCTCTACACATACACATTATATTCCCCAACAACCCCTGTAAATTGTTGTAATTATTTATTATATCAAATTGCATATCCTCCCTCCAATTACCCCCTTTTTATTATATCGGGAAGTGTTCTTTCTGGAGGTAGCCTCTTCAGAAAGCAATTCCCGATGAAAATAAATTTATACCACCCCTTTGTAAATTATTGCGCGACTAAATACTCCTCTACACATACACATTATATTCCCCAACAACCCCTGTAAATTGTTGTAATTATTTATTAAATCAAATTGCATATCCTCCCTCCAATTACCCCCTTTTTATGATATCGGGAAGTGTTCTTTCTGGAGGTAGCCTCTTCAGAAAGCAATTCCCGATGAAAATAAATTTATACCACCCCTTTGTAAATTATTGCGCGACTAAATACTCCTCTACACATACACATTATATTCCCCAACAACCCCTGTAAATTGTTGTAATTATTTAGTAAATCAAATTGTATATCCTCTCTCCGATCACTTTTCTTAAATTAACCGCGACCCCGCAGGGGGTGCATAGCTAACTTATGCATCTTGGTGAGTAGCGTCACCACGGACCTGAGCTATTTATCCCCCACTTTGCATCTCCTCCCTACATTTATTTTGTTTTAATTATACCGGGAAGTTTTCTTTCTGGGGGTAGCGTTTTTCGCTCTTCAGAAAGCAATTCCCAATGAAAATAAATTCATACCACCCCTTTGTAAATTATTGTGCGACTAAAAACTACTCTACACATACACATTATATTCCCCAACAACCCCTGTAAATTGTTGTAATTATTTATTAAATCAAATTGCATATCCTCCCTCCAATAACCCCTTTATTATTATATCGGGAAGTGTTCTTTCTGGAGGTAGCCTCTTCAGAAAGCAATTCCCGATGAAAATAAATTTATACCACCCCTTTGTAAATTATTGCGCGACTAAATACTCCTCTACACATACACATTATATTCCCCAACAACCCCTGTAAATTGTTGTAATTATTTATTAAATCAAATTGCATATCCTCCCTCCAATAACCCCTTTTTTATTATATCGGGAAGTGTTCTTTCTGGAGGTAGCCTCTTCAGAAAGCAATTCCCGATGAAAATAAATTTATACCACCCCTTTGTAAATTAATGCGCGACTAAATACGCCTCTACACATACACATTATATTCCCCAACAACCCCTGTAAATTGTTGTAATTATTTATTAAATCAAATTGCATATCCTCCCTCCAATAACCCCTTTTTTATTATATCGGGAAGTGTTCTTTCTGGAGGTAGCCTCTTCAGAAAGCAATTCCCGATGAAAATAAATTTATACCACCCCTTTGTAAATTATTGCGCGACTAAATACTCCTCTACACATACACATTATATTCCCCAACAACCCCTGTAAATTGTTGTAATTATTTATTAAATCAAATTGCATATCCTCCCTCCAATAACCCCTTTTTTATTATATCGGGAAGTGTTCTTTCTGGAGGTAGCCTCTTCAGAAAGCAATTCCCGATGAAAATAAATTTATACCACCCCTTTGTAAATTAATGCGCGACTAAATACGCCTCTACACATACACATTATATTCCCCAACAACCCCTGTAAATTGTTGTAATTATTTATTAAATCAAATTGCATATCCTCCCTCCAATAACCCCTTTTTTATTATATCGGGAAGTGTTCTTTCTGGAGGTAGCCTCTTCAGAAAGCAATTCCCGATGAAAATAAATTTATACCACCCCTTTGTAAATTAATGCGCGACTAAATACGCCTCTACACATACACATTATATTCCCCAACAACCCCTGTAAATTGTTGTAATTATTTATTAAATCAAATTGCATATCCTCCCTCCAATAACCCCTTTATTATTATATCGGGAAGTGTTCTTTCTGGAGGTAGCCTCTTCAGAAAGCAATTCCCGATGAAAATAAATTTATACCACCCCTTTGTAAATTATTGCGCGACTAAATACTCCTCTACACATACACATTATATTCCCCAACAACCCCTGTAAATTGTTGTAATTATTTATTAAATCAAATTGCATATCCTCCCTCCAATAACCCCTTTTTTATTATATCGGGAAGTGTTCTTTCTGGAGGTAGCCTCTTCAGAAAGCAATTCCCGATGAAAATAAATTTATACCACCCCTTTGTAAATTAATGCGCGACTAAATACGCCTCTACACATACACATTATATTCCCCAACAACCCCTGTAAATTGTTGTAATTATTTATTAAATCAAATTGCATATCCTCCCTCCAATAACCCCTTTTTTATTATATCGGGAAGTGTTCTTTCTGGAGGTAGCCTCTTCAGAAAGCAATTCCCGATGAAAATAAATTTATACCACCCCTTTGTAAATTAATGCGCGACTAAATACGCCTCTACACATACACATTATATTCCCCAACAACCCCTGTAAATTGTTGTAATTATTTATTAAATCAAATTGCATATCCTCCCTCCAATAACCCCTTTATTATTATATCGGGAAGTGTTCTTTCTGGAGGTAGCCTCTTCAGAAAGCAATTCCCGATGAAAATAAATTTATACCACCCCTTTGTAAATTATTGCGCGACTAAATACTCCTCTACACATACACATTATATTCCCCAACAACCCCTGTAAATTGTTGTAATTATTTATTAAATCAAATTGCATATCCTCCCTCCAATAACCCCTTTTTTATTATATCGGGAAGTGTTCTTTCTGGAGGTAGCCTCTTCAGAAAGCAATTCCCGATGAAAATAAATTTATACCACCCCTTTGTAAATTAATGCGCGACTAAATACGCCTCTACACATACACATTATATTCCCCAACAACCCCTGTAAATTGTTGTAATTATTTATTAAATCAAATTGCATATCCTCCCTCCAATAACCCCTTTTTTATTATATCGGGAAGTGTTCTTTCTGGAGGTAGCCTCTTCAGAAAGCAATTCCCGATGAAAATAAATTTATACCACCCCTTTGTAAATTATTGCGCGACTAAATACTCCTCTACACATACACATTATATTCCCCAACAACCCCTGTAAATTGTTGTAATTATTTATTAAATCAAATTGCATATCCTCCCTCCAATAACCCCTTTTTTATTATATCGGGAAGTGTTCTTTCTGGAGGTAGCCTCTTCAGAAAGCAATTCCCGATGAAAATAAATTTATACCACCCCTTTGTAAATTAATGCGCGACTAAATACGCCTCTACACATACACATTATATTCCCCAACAACCCCTGTAAATTGTTGTAATTATTTATTAAATCAAATTGCATATCCTCCCTCCAATAACCCCTTTTTTATTATATCGGGAAGTGTTCTTTCTGGAGGTAGCCTCTTCAGAAAGCAATTCCCGATGAAAATAAATTTATACCACCCCTTTGTAAATTATTGCGCGACTAAATACTCCTCTACACATACACATTATATTCCCCAACAACCCCTGTAAATTGTTGTAATTATTTATTAAATCAAATTGCATATCCTCCCTCCAATAACCCCTTTTTTATTATATCGGGAAGTGTTCTTTCTGGAGGTAGCCTCTTCAGAAAGCAATTCCCGATGAAAATAAATTTATACCACCCCTTTGTAAATTAATGCGCGACTAAATACGCCTCTACACATACACATTATATTCCCCAACAACCCCTGTAAATTGTTGTAATTATTTATTAAATCAAATTGCATATCCTCCCTCCAATAACCCCTTTTTTATTATATCGGGAAGTGTTCTTTCTGGAGGTAGCCTCTTCAGAAAGCAATTCCCGATGAAAATAAATTTATACCACCCCTTTGTAAATTAATGCGCGACTAAATACGCCTCTACACATACACATTATATTCCCCAACAACCCCTGTAAATTGTTGTAATTATTTATTAAATCAAATTGCATATCCTCCCTCCAATAACCCCTTTATTATTATATCGGGAAGTGTTCTTTCTGGAGGTAGCCTCTTCAGAAAGCAATTCCCGATGAAAATAAATTTATACCACCCCTTTGTAAATTATTGCGCGACTAAATACTCCTCTACACATACACATTATATTCCCCAACAACCCCTGTAAATTGTTGTAATTATTTATTAAATCAAATTGCATATCCTCCCTCCAATAACCCCTTTTTTATTATATCGGGAAGTGTTCTTTCTGGAGGTAGCCTCTTCAGAAAGCAATTCCCGATGAAAATAAATTTATACCACCCCTTTGTAAATTAATGCGCGACTAAATACGCCTCTACACATACACATTATATTCCCCAACAACCCCTGTAAATTGTTGTAATTATTTATTAAATCAAATTGCATATCCTCCCTCCAATAACCCCTTTTTTATTATATCGGGAAGTGTTCTTTCTGGAGGTAGCCTCTTCAGAAAGCAATTCCCGATGAAAATAAATTTATACCACCCCTTTGTAAATTAATGCGCGACTAAATACGCCTCTACACATACACATTATATTCCCCAACAACCCCTGTAAATTGTTGTAATTATTTATTAAATCAAATTGCATATCCTCCCTCCAATAACCCCTTTATTATTATATCGGGAAGTGTTCTTTCTGGAGGTAGCCTCTTCAGAAAGCAATTCCCGATGAAAATAAATTTATACCACCCCTTTGTAAATTATTGCGCGACTAAATACTCCTCTACACATACACATTATATTCCCCAACAACCCCTGTAAATTGTTGTAATTATTTATTAAATCAAATTGCATATCCTCCCTCCAATAACCCCTTTTTTATTATATCGGGAAGTGTTCTTTCTGGAGGTAGCCTCTTCAGAAAGCAATTCCCGATGAAAATAAATTTATACCACCCCTTTGTAAATTAATGCGCGACTAAATACGCCTCTACACATACACATTATATTCCCCAACAACCCCTGTAAATTGTTGTAATTATTTATTAAATCAAATTGCATATCCTCCCTCCAATAACCCCTTTTTTATTATATCGGGAAGTGTTCTTTCTGGAGGTAGCCTCTTCAGAAAGCAATTCCCGATGAAAATAAATTTATACCACCCCTTTGTAAATTATTGCGCGACTAAATACTCCTCTACACATACACATTATATTCCCCAACAACCCCTGTAAATTGTTGTAATTATTTATTAAATCAAATTGCATATCCTCCCTCCAATAACCCCTTTTTTATTATATCGGGAAGTGTTCTTTCTGGAGGTAGCCTCTTCAGAAAGCAATTCCCGATGAAAATAAATTTATACCACCCCTTTGTAAATTAATGCGCGACTAAATACGCCTCTACACATACACATTATATTCCCCAACAACCCCTGTAAATTGTTGTAATTATTTATTAAATCAAATTGCATATCCTCCCTCCAATAACCCCTTTTTTATTATATCGGGAAGTGTTCTTTCTGGAGGTAGCCTCTTCAGAAAGCAATTCCCGATGAAAATAAATTTATACCACCCCTTTGTAAATTAATGCGCGACTAAATACGCCTCTACACATACACATTATATTCCCCAACAACCCCTGTAAATTGTTGTAATTATTTATTAAATCAAATTGCATATCCTCCCTCCAATAACCCCTTTATTATTATATCGGGAAGTGTTCTTTCTGGAGGTAGCCTCTTCAGAAAGCAATTCCCGATGAAAATAAATTTATACCACCCCTTTGTAAATTATTGCGCGACTAAATACTCCTCTACACATACACATTATATTCCCCAACAACCCCTGTAAATTGTTGTAATTATTTATTAAATCAAATTGCATATCCTCCCTCCAATAACCCCTTTTTTATTATATCGGGAAGTGTTCTTTCTGGAGGTAGCCTCTTCAGAAAGCAATTCCCGATGAAAATAAATTTATACCACCCCTTTGTAAATTAATGCGCGACTAAATACGCCTCTACACATACACATTATATTCCCCAACAACCCCTGTAAATTGTTGTAATTATTTATTAAATCAAATTGCATATCCTCCCTCCAATAACCCCTTTTTTATTATATCGGGAAGTGTTCTTTCTGGAGGTAGCCTCTTCAGAAAGCAATTCCCGATGAAAATAAATTTATACCACCCCTTTGTAAATTATTGCGCGACTAAATACTCCTCTACACATACACATTATATTCCCCAACAACCCCTGTAAATTGTTGTAATTATTTATTAAATCAAATTGCATATCCTCCCTCCAATAACCCCTTTTTTATTATATCGGGAAGTGTTCTTTCTGGAGGTAGCCTCTTCAGAAAGCAATTCCCGATGAAAATAAATTTATACCACCCCTTTGTAAATTATTGCGCGACTAAATACTCCTCTACACATACACATTATATTCCCCAACAACCCCTGTAAATTGTTGTAATTATTTATTAAATCAAATTGCATATCCTCCCTCCAATAACCCCTTTTTTATTATATCGGGAAGTGTTCTTTCTGGAGGTAGCCTCTTCAGAAAGCAATTCCCGATGAAAATAAATTTATACCACCCCTTTGTAAATTATTGCGCGACTAAATACTCCTCTACACATACACATTATATTCCCCAACAACCCCTGTAAATTGTTGTAATTATTTATTAAATCAAATTGCATATCCTCCCTCCAATAACCCCTTTTTTATTATATCGGGAAGTGTTCTTTCTGGAGGTAGCCTCTTCAGAAAGCAATTCCCGATGAAAATAAATTTATACCACCCCTTTGTAAATTATTGCGCGACTAAATACTCCTCTACACATACACATTATATTCCCCAACAACCCCTGTAAATTGTTGTAATTATTTATTAAATCAAATTGCATATCCTCCCTCCAATAACCCCTTTTTTATTATATCGGGAAGTGTTCTTTCTGGAGGTAGCCTCTTCAGAAAGCAATTCCCGATGAAAATAAATTTATACCACCCCTTTGTAAATTATTGCGCGACTAAATACTCCTCTACACATACACATTATATTCCCCAACAACCCCTGTAAATTGTTGTAATTATTTATTAAATCAAATTGCATATCCTCCCTCCAATAACCCCTTTTTTATTATATCGGGAAGTGTTCTTTCTGGAGGTAGCCTCTTCAGAAAGCAATTCCCGATGAAAATAAATTTATACCACCCCTTTGTAAATTATTGCGCGACTAAATACTCCTCTACACATACACATTATATTCCCCAACAACCCCTGTAAATTGTTGTAATTATTTATTAAATCAAATTGCATATCCTCCCTCCAATAACCCCTTTTTTATTATATCGGGAAGTGTTCTTTCTGGAGGTAGCCTCTTCAGAAAGCAATTCCCGATGAAAATAAATTTATACCACCCCTTTGTAAATTATTGCGCGACTAAATACTCCTCTACACATACACATTATATTCCCCAACAACCCCTGTAAATTGTTGTAATTATTTATTAAATCAAATTGCATATCCTCCCTCCAATAACCCCTTTTTTATTATATCGGGAAGTGTTCTTTCTGGAGGTAGCCTCTTCAGAAAGCAATTCCCGATGAAAATAAATTTATACCACCCCTTTGTAAATTATTGCGCGACTAAATACTCCTCTACACATACACATTATATTCCCCAACAACCCCTGTAAATTGTTGTAATTATTTATTAAATCAAATTGCATATCCTCCCTCCAATAACCCCTTTTTTATTATATCGGGAAGTGTTCTTTCTGGAGGTAGCCTCTTCAGAAAGCAATTCCCGATGAAAATAAATTTATACCACCCCTTTGTAAATTATTGCGCGACTAAATACTCCTCTACACATACACATTATATTCCCCAACAACCCCTGTAAATTGTTGTAATTATTTATTAAATCAAATTGCATATCCTCCCTCCAATAACCCCTTTTTTATTATATCGGGAAGTGTTCTTTCTGGAGGTAGCCTCTTCAGAAAGCAATTCCCGATGAAAATAAATTTATACCACCCCTTTGTAAATTATTGCGCGACTAAATACTCCTCTACACATACACATTATATTCCCCAACAACCCCTGTAAATTGTTGTAATTATTTATTAAATCAAATTGCATATCCTCCCTCCAATAACCCCTTTTTTATTATATCGGGAAGTGTTCTTTCTGGAGGTAGCCTCTTCAGAAAGCAATTCCCGATGAAAATAAATTTATACCACCCCTTTGTAAATTATTGCGCGACTAAATACTCCTCTACACATACACATTATATTCCCCAACAACCCCTGTAAATTGTTGTAATTATTTATTAAATCAAATTGCATATCCTCCCTCCAATAACCCCTTTTTTATTATATCGGGAAGTGTTCTTTCTGGAGGTAGCCTCTTCAGAAAGCAATTCCCGATGAAAATAAATTTATACCACCCCTTTGTAAATTATTGCGCGACTAAATACTCCTCTACACATACACATTATATTCCCCAACAACCCCTGTAAATTGTTGTAATTATTTAGTAAATCAAATTGTATATCCTCCCTCCGATCACTTTTCTTAAATTAACCGCGACCCCGCAGGGGGTGCATAGCTAACTTATGCATCTTGGTGAGTAGCGTCACCACGGACCTGAGCTATTTATCCCCCACTTTGCATCTCCTCCCTACATTTATTTTGTTTTAATTATGCCGGGAAGTTTTCTTTCTGGGGGTAGCGTTTTTCGCTCTTCAGAAAGCAATTCCCAATGAAAATAAATTCATACCACCCCTTTGTAAATTATTGTGCGACTAAAAACTACTCTACACATACACATTATATTCCCCAACAACCCCTGTAAATTGTTGTAATTATTTATTAAATCAAATTGCATATCCTCCCTCCAATAACCCCTTTTTTATTATATCGGGAAGTGTTCTTTCTGGAGGTAGCCTCTTCAGAAAGCAATTCCCGATGAAAATAAATTTATACCACCCCTTTGTAAATTATTGCGCGACTAAATACTCCTCTACACATACACATTATATTCCCCAACAACCCCTGTAAATTGTTGTAATTATTTATTAAATCAAATTGCATATCCTCCCTCCAATAACCCCTTTTTTATTATATCGGGAAGTGTTCTTTCTGGAGGTAGCCTCTTCAGAAAGCAATTCCCGATGAAAATAAATTTATACCACCCCTTTGTAAATTATTGCGCGACTGAATACTCCTCTACACATACACATTATATTCCCCAACAACCCCTGTAAATTGTTGTAATTATTTATTAAATCAAATTGCATATCCTCCCTCCAATAACCCCTTTTTTATTATATCGGGAAGTGTTCTTTCTGGAGGTAGCCTCTTCAGAAAGCAATTCCCGATGAAAATAAATTTATACCACCCCTTTGTAAATTATTGCGCGACTAAATACTCCTCTACACATACACATTATATTCCCCAACAACCCCTGTAAATTGTTGTAATTATTTATTAAATCAAATTGCATATCCTCCCTCCAATAACCCCTTTTTTATTATATCGGGAAGTGTTCTTTCTGGAGGTAGCCTCTTCAGAAAGCAATTCCCGATGAAAATAAATTTATACCACCCCTTTGTAAATTATTGCGCGACTGAATACTCCTCTACACATACACATTATATTCCCCAACAACCCCTGTAAATTGTTGTAATTATTTATTAAATCAAATTGCATATCCTCCCTCCAATAACCCCTTTTTTATTATATCGGGAAGTGTTCTTTCTGGAGGTAGCCTCTTCAGAAAGCAATTCCCGATGAAAATAAATTTATACCACCCCTTTGTAAATTATTGCGCGACTAAATACTCCTCTACACATACACATTATATTCCCCAACAACCCCTGTAAATTGTTGTAATTATTTATTAAATCAAATTGCATATCCTCCCTCCAATAACCCCTTTTTTATTATATCGGGAAGTGTTCTTTCTGGAGGTAGCCTCTTCAGAAAGCAATTCCCGATGAAAATAAATTTATACCACCCCTTTGTAAATTATTGCGCGACTAAATACTCCTCTACACATACACATTATATTCCCCAACAACCCCTGTAAATTGTTGTAATTATTTATTAAATCAAATTGCATATCCTCCCTCCAATAACCCCTTTTTTATTATATCGGGAAGTGTTCTTTCTGGAGGTAGCCTCTTCAGAAAGCAATTCCCGATGAAAATAAATTTATACCACCCCTTTGTAAATTATTGCGCGACTAAATACTCCTCTACACATACACATTATATTCCCCAACAACCCCTGTAAATTGTTGTAATTATTTATTAAATCAAATTGCATATCCTCCCTCCAATAACCCCTTTTTTATTATATCGGGAAGTGTTCTTTCTGGAGGTAGCCTCTTCAGAAAGCAATTCCCGATGAAAATAAATTTATACCACCCCTTTGTAAATTATTGCGCGACTAAATACTCCTCTACACATACACATTATATTCCCCAACAACCCCTGTAAATTGTTGTAATTATTTATTAAATCAAATTGCATATCCTCCCTCCAATAACCCCTTTTTTATTATATCGGGAAGTGTTCTTTCTGGAGGTAGCCTCTTCAGAAAGCAATTCCCGATGAAAATAAATTTATACCACCCCTTTGTAAATTATTGCGCGACTAAATACTCCTCTACACATACACATTATATTCCCCAACAACCCCTGTAAATTGTTGTAATTATTTATTAAATCAAATTGCATATCCTCCCTCCAATAACCCCTTTTTTATTATATCGGGAAGTGTTCTTTCTGGAGGTAGCCTCTTCAGAAAGCAATTCCCGATGAAAATAAATTTATACCACCCCTTTGTAAATTATTGCGCGACTAAATACTCCTCTACACATACACATTATATTCCCCAACAACCCCTGTAAATTGTTGTAATTATTTATTAAATCAAATTGCATATCCTCCCTCCAATAACCCCTTTTTTATTATATCGGGAAGTGTTCTTTCTGGAGGTAGCCTCTTCAGAAAGCAATTCCCGATGAAAATAAATTTATACCACCCCTTTGTAAATTATTGCGCGACTAAATACTCCTCTACACATACACATTATATTCCCCAACAACCCCTGTAAATTGTTGTAATTATTTATTAAATCAAATTGCATATCCTCCCTCCAATAACCCCTTTTTTATTATATCGGGAAGTGTTCTTTCTGGAGGTAGCCTCTTCAGAAAGCAATTCCCGATGAAAATAAATTTATACCACCCCTTTGTAAATTATTGCGCGACTAAATACTCCTCTACACATACACATTATATTCCCCAACAACCCCTGTAAATTGTTGTAATTATTTATTAAATCAAATTGCATATCCTCCCTCCAATAACCCCTTTTTTATTATATCGGGAAGTGTTCTTTCTGGAGGTAGCCTCTTCAGAAAGCAATTCCCGATGAAAATAAATTTATACCACCCCTTTGTAAATTATTGCGCGACTAAATACTCCTCTACACATACACATTATATTCCCCAACAACCCCTGTAAATTGTTGTAATTATTTATTAAATCAAATTGCATATCCTCCCTCCAATAACCCCTTTTTTATTATATCGGGAAGTGTTCTTTCTGGAGGTAGCCTCTTCAGAAAGCAATTCCCGATGAAAATAAATTTATACCACCCCTTTGTAAATTATTGCGCGACTAAATACTCCTCTACACATACACATTATATTCCCCAACAACCCCTGTAAATTGTTGTAATTATTTATTAAATCAAATTGCATATCCTCCCTCCAATAACCCCTTTTTTATTATATCGGGAAGTGTTCTTTCTGGAGGTAGCCTCTTCAGAAAGCAATTCCCGATGAAAATAAATTTATACCACCCCTTTGTAAATTATTGCGCGACTAAATACTCCTCTACACATACACATTATATTCCCCAACAACCCCTGTAAATTGTTGTAATTATTTATTAAATCAAATTGCATATCCTCCCTCCAATAACCCCTTTTTTATTATATCGGGAAGTGTTCTTTCTGGAGGTAGCCTCTTCAGAAAGCAATTCCCGATGAAAATAAATTTATACCACCCCTTTGTAAATTATTGCGCGACTAAATACTCCTCTACACATACACATTATATTCCCCAACAACCCCTGTAAATTGTTGTAATTATTTATTAAATCAAATTGCATATCCTCCCTCCAATAACCCCTTTTTTATTATATCGGGAAGTGTTCTTTCTGGAGGTAGCCTCTTCAGAAAGCAATTCCCGATGAAAATAAATTTATACCACCCCTTTGTAAATTATTGCGCGACTAAATACTCCTCTACACATACACATTATATTCCCCAACAACCCCTGTAAATTGTTGTAATTATTTATTAAATCAAATTGCATATCCTCCCTCCAATAACCCCTTTTTTATTATATCGGGAAGTGTTCTTTCTGGAGGTAGCCTCTTCAGAAAGCAATTCCCGATGAAAATAAATTTATACCACCCCTTTGTAAATTATTGCGCGACTAAATACTCCTCTACACATACACATTATATTCCCCAACAACCCCTGTAAATTGTTGTAATTATTTATTAAATCAAATTGCATATCCTCCCTCCAATAACCCCTTTTTTATTATATCGGGAAGTGTTCTTTCTGGAGGTAGCCTCTTCAGAAAGCAATTCCCGATGAAAATAAATTTATACCACCCCTTTGTAAATTATTGCGCGACTAAATACTCCTCTACACATACACATTATATTCCCCAACAACCCCTGTAAATTGTTGTAATTATTTATTAAATCAAATTGCATATCCTCCCTCCAATAACCCCTTTTTTATTATATCGGGAAGTGTTCTTTCTGGAGGTAGCCTCTTCAGAAAGCAATTCCCGATGAAAATAAATTTATACCACCCCTTTGTAAATTATTGCGCGACTAAATACTCCTCTACACATACACATTATATTCCCCAACAACCCCTGTAAATTGTTGTAATTATTTATTAAATCAAATTGCATATCCTCCCTCCAATAACCCCTTTTTTATTATATCGGGAAGTGTTCTTTCTGGAGGTAGCCTCTTCAGAAAGCAATTCCCGATGAAAATAAATTTATACCACCCCTTTGTAAATTATTGCGCGACTAGATACTCCTCTACACATACACATTATATTCCCCAACAACCCCTGTAAATTGTTGTAATTATTTATTAAATCAAATTGCATATCCTCCCTCCAATAACCCCTTTTTTATTATATCGGGAAGTGTTCTTTCTGGAGGTAGCCTCTTCAGAAAGCAATTCCCGATGAAAATAAATTTATACCACCCCTTTGTAAATTATTGCGCGACCAAATACTCCTCTACACATACACATTATATTCCCCAACAACCCCTGTAAATTGTTGTAATTATTTATTAAATCAAATTGCATATCCTCCCTCCAATAACCCCTTTTTTATTATATCGGGAAGTGTTCTTTCTGGAGGTAGCCTCTTCAGAAAGCAATTCCCGATGAAAATAAATTTATACCACCCCTTTGTAAATTATTGCGCGACTAGATACTCCTCTACACATACACATTATATTCCGCAACAACCCCTGTAAATTGTTGTAATTATTTATTAAATCAAATTGCATATCCTCCCTCCAATAACCCCTTTTTTATTATATCGGGAAGTGTTCTTTCTGGAGGTAGCCTCTTCAGAAAGCAATTCCCGATGAAAATAAATTTATACCACCCCTTTGTAAATTATTGCGCGACTAAATACTCCTCTACACATACACATTATATTCCCCAACAACCCCTGTAAATTGTTGTAATTATTTATTAAATCAAATTGCATATCCTCCCTCCAATAACCCCTTTTTTATTATATCGGGAAGTGTTCTTTCTGGAGGTAGCCTCTTCAGAAAGCAATTCCCGATGAAAATAAATTTATACCACCCCTTTGTAAATTATTGCGCGACTAAATACTCCTCTACACATACACATTATATTCCCCAACAACCCCTGTAAATTGTTGTAATTATTTATTAAATCAAATTGCATATCCTCCCTCCAATAACCCCTTTTTTATTATATCGGGAAGTGTTCTTTCTGGAGGTAGCCTCTTCAGAAAGCAATTCCCGATGAAAATAAATTTATACCACCCCTTTGTAAATTATTGCGCGACTAAATACTCCTCTACACATACACATTATATTCCCCAACAACCCCTGTAAATTGTTGTAATTATTTATTAAATCAAATTGCATATCCTCCCTCCAATAACCCCTTTTTTATTATATCGGGAAGTGTTCTTTCTGGAGGTAGCCTCTTCAGAAAGCAATTCCCGATGAAAATAAATTTATACCACCCCTTTGTAAATTATTGCGCGACTAAATACTCCTCTACACATACACATTATATTCCCCAACAACCCCTGTAAATTGTTGTAATTATTTATTAAATCAAATTGCATATCCTCCCTCCAATAACCCCTTTTTTATTATATCGGGAAGTGTTCTTTCTGGAGGTAGCCTCTTCAGAAAGCAATTCCCGATGAAAATAAATTTATACCACCCCTTTGTAAATTATTGCGCGACTAAATACTCCTCTACACATACACATTATATTCCCCAACAACCCCTGTAAATTGTTGTAATTATTTATTAAATCAAATTGCATATCCTCCCTCCAATAACCCCTTTTTTATTATATCGGGAAGTGTTCTTTCTGGAGGTAGCCTCTTCAGAAAGCAATTCCCGATGAAAATAAATTTATACCACCCCTTTGTAAATTATTGCGCGACTAAATACTCCTCTACACATACACATTATATTCCCCAACAACCCCTGTAAATTGTTGTAATTATTTATTAAATCAAATTGCATATCCTCCCTCCAATAACCCCTTTTTTATTATATCGGGAAGTGTTCTTTCTGGAGGTAGCCTCTTCAGAAAGCAATTCCCGATGAAAATAAATTTATACCACCCCTTTGTAAATTATTGCGCGACTAAATACTCCTCTACACATACACATTATATTCCCCAACAACCCCTGTAAATTGTTGTAATTATTTATTAAATCAAATTGCATATCCTCCCTCCAATAACCCCTTTTTTATTATATCGGGAAGTGTTCTTTCTGGAGGTAGCCTCTTCAGAAAGCAATTCCCGATGAAAATAAATTTATACCACCCCTTTGTAAATTATTGCGCGACTAAATACTCCTCTACACATACACATTATATTCCCCAACAACCCCTGTAAATTGTTGTAATTATTTATTAAATCAAATTGCATATCCTCCCTCCAATAACCCCTTTTTTATTATATCGGGAAGTGTTCTTTCTGGAGGTAGCCTCTTCAGAAAGCAATTCCCGATGAAAATAAATTTATACCACCCCTTTGTAAATTATTGCGCGACTAGATACTCCTCTACACATACACATTATATTCCCCAACAACCCCTGTAAATTGTTGTAATTATTTATTAAATCAAATTGCATATCCTCCCTCCAATAACCCCTTTTTTATTATATCGGGAAGTGTTCTTTCTGGAGGTAGCCTCTTCAGAAAGCAATTCCCGATGAAAATAAATTTATACCACCCCTTTGTAAATTATTGCGCGACCAAATACTCCTCTACACATACACATTATATTCCCCAACAACCCCTGTAAATTGTTGTAATTATTTATTAAATCAAATTGCATATCCTCCCTCCAATAACCCCTTTTTTATTATATCGGGAAGTGTTCTTTCTGGAGGTAGCCTCTTCAGAAAGCAATTCCCGATGAAAATAAATTTATACCACCCCTTTGTAAATTATTGCGCGACTAGATACTCCTCTACACATACACATTATATTCCCCAACAACCCCTGTAAATTGTTGTAATTATTTATTAAATCAAATTGCATATCCTCCCTCCAATAACCCCTTTTTTATTATATCGGGAAGTGTTCTTTCTGGAGGTAGCCTCTTCAGAAAGCAATTCCCGATGAAAATAAATTTATACCACCCCTTTGTAAATTATTGCGCGACTAAATACTCCTCTACACATACACATTATATTCCCCAACAACCCCTGTAAATTGTTGTAATTATTTATTAAATCAAATTGCATATCCTCCCTCCAATAACCCCTTTTTTATTATATCGGGAAGTGTTCTTTCTGGAGGTAGCCTCTTCAGAAAGCAATTCCCGATGAAAATAAATTTATACCACCCCTTTGTAAATTATTGCGCGACTAAATACTCCTCTACACATACACATTATATTCCCCAACAACCCCTGTAAATTGTTGTAATTATTTATTAAATCAAATTGCATATCCTCCCTCCAATAACCCCTTTTTTATTATATCGGGAAGTGTTCTTTCTGGAGGTAGCCTCTTCAGAAAGCAATTCCCGATGAAAATAAATTTATACCACCCCTTTGTAAATTATTGCGCGACTAGATACTCCTCTACACATACACATTATATTCCCCAACAACCCCTGTAAATTGTTGTAATTATTTATTAAATCAAATTGCATATCCTCCCTCCAATAACCCCTTTTTTATTATATCGGGAAGTGTTCTTTCTGGAGGTAGCCTCTTCAGAAAGCAATTCCCGATGAAAATAAATTTATACCACCCCTTTGTAAATTATTGCGCGACTAAATACTCCTCTACACATACACATTATATTCTCCAACAACCCCTGTAAATTGTTGTAATTATTTATTAAATCAAATTGCATATCCTCCCTCCAATAACCCCTTTTTTATTATATCGGGAAGTGTTCTTTCTGGAGGTAGCCTCTTCAGAAAGCAATTCCCGATGAAAATAAATTTATACCACCCCTTTGTAAATTATTGCGCGACTAAATACTCCTCTACACATACACATTATATTCCCCAACAACCCCTGTAAATTGTTGTAATTATTTATTAAATCAAATTGCATATCCTCCCTCCAATAACCCCTTTTTTATTATATCGGGAAGTGTTCTTTCTGGAGGTAGCCTCTTCAGAAAGCAATTCCCGATGAAAATAAATTTATACCACCCCTTTGTAAATTATTGCGCGACTAAATACTCCTCTACACATACACATTATATTCCCCAACAACCCCTGTAAATTGTTGTAATTATTTATTAAATCAAATTGCATATCCTCCCTCCAATAACCCCTTTTTTATTATATCGGGAAGTGTTCTTTCTGGAGGTAGCCTCTTCAGAAAGCAATTCCCGATGAAAATAAATTTATACCACCCCTTTGTAAATTATTGCGCGACTAAATACTCCTCTACACATACACATTATATTCCCCAACAACCCCTGTAAATTGTTGTAATTATTTATTAAATCAAATTGCATATCCTCCCTCCAATAACCCCTTTTTTATTATATCGGGAAGTGTTCTTTCTGGAGGTAGCCTCTTCAGAAAGCAATTCCCGATGAAAATAAATTTATACCACCCCTTTGTAAATTATTGCGCGACTAAATACTCCTCTACACATACACATTATATTCCCCAACAACCCCTGTAAATTGTTGTAATTATTTATTAAATCAAATTGCATATCCTCCCTCCAATAACCCCTTTTTTATTATATCGGGAAGTGTTCTTTCTGGAGGTAGCCTCTTCAGAAAGCAATTCCCGATGAAAATAAATTTATACCACCCCTTTGTAAATTATTGCGCGACTAAATACTCCTCTACACATACACATTATATTCCCCAACAACCCCTGTAAATTGTTGTAATTATTTAGTAAATCAAATTGTATATCCTCCCTCCGATCACTTTTCTTAAATTAACCGCGACCCCGCAGGGGGTGCATAGCTAACTTATGCATCTTGGTGAGTAGCGTCACCACGGACCTGAGCTATTTATCCCCCACTTTGCATCTCCTCCCTACATTTATTTTGTTTTAATTATGCCGGGAAGTTTTCTTTCTGGGGGTAGCGTTTTTCGCTCTTCAGAAAGCAATTCCCAATGAAAATAAATTCATACCACCCCTTTGTAAATTATTGTGCGACTAAAAACTACTCTACACATACACATTATATTCCCCAACAACCCCTGTAAATTGTTGTAATTATTTATTAAATCAAATTGCATATCCTCCCTCCAATAACCCCTTTTTTATTATATCGGGAAGTGTTCTTTCTGGAGGTAGCCTCTTCAGAAAGCAATTCCCGATGAAAATAAATTTATACCACCCCTTTGTAAATTATTGCGCGACTAGATACTCCTCTACACATACACATTATATTCCCCAACAACCCCTGTAAATTGTTGTAATTATTTATTAAATCAAATTGCATATCCTCCCTCCAATAACCCCTTTTTTATTATATCGGGAAGTGTTCTTTCTGGAGGTAGCCTCTTCAGAAAGCAATTCCCGATGAAAATAAATTTATACCACCCCTTTGTAAATTATTGCGCGACTAAATACTCCTCTACACATACACATTATATTCCCCAACAACCCCTGTAAATTGTTGTAATTATTTATTAAATCAAATTGCATATCCTCCCTCCAATAACCCCTTTTTTATTATATCGGGAAGTGTTCTTTCTGGAGGTAGCCTCTTCAGAAAGCAATTCCCGATGAAAATAAATTTATACCACCCCTTTGTAAATTATTGCGCGACTAAATACTCCTCTACACATACACATTATATTCCCCAACAACCCCTGTAAATTGTTGTAATTATTTATTAAATCAAATTGCATATCCTCCCTCCAATAACCCCTTTTTTATTATATCGGGAAGTGTTCTTTCTGGAGGTAGCCTCTTCAGAAAGCAATTCCCGATGAAAATAAATTTATACCACCCCTTTGTAAATTATTGCGCGACTAGATACTCCTCTACACATACACATTATATTCCCCAACAACCCCTGTAAATTGTTGTAATTATTTATTAAATCAAATTGCATATCCTCCCTCCAATAACCCCTTTTTTATTATATCGGGAAGTGTTCTTTCTGGAGGTAGCCTCTTCAGAAAGCAATTCCCGATGAAAATAAATTTATACCACCCCTTTGTAAATTATTGCGCGACTAAATACTCCTCTACACATACACATTATATTCCCCAACAACCCCTGTAAATTGTTGTAATTATTTATTAAATCAAATTGCATATCCTCCCTCCAATAACCCCTTTTTTATTATATCGGGAAGTGTTCTTTCTGGAGGTAGCCTCTTCAGAAAGCAATTCCCGATGAAAATAAATTTATACCACCCCTTTGTAAATTATTGCGCGACTAAATACTCCTCTACACATACACATTATATTCCCCAACAACCCCTGTAAATTGTTGTAATTATTTATTAAATCAAATTGCATATCCTCCCTCCAATAACCCCTTTTTTATTATATCGGGAAGTGTTCTTTCTGGAGGTAGCCTCTTCAGAAAGCAATTCCCGATGAAAATAAATTTATACCACCCCTTTGTAAATTATTGCGCGACTAAATACTCCTCTACACATACACATTATATTCCCCAACAACCCCTGTAAATTGTTGTAATTATTTATTAAATCAAATTGCATATCCTCCCTCCAATAACCCCTTTTTTATTATATCGGGAAGTGTTCTTTCTGGAGGTAGCCTCTTCAGAAAGCAATTCCCGATGAAAATAAATTTATACCACCCCTTTGTAAATTATTGCGCGACTAAATACTCCTCTACACATACACATTATATTCCCCAACAACCCCTGTAAATTGTTGTAATTATTTATTAAATCAAATTGCATATCCTCCCTCCAATAACCCCTTTTTTATTATATCGGGAAGTGTTCTTTCTGGAGGTAGCCTCTTCAGAAAGCAATTCCCGATGAAAATAAATTTATACCACCCCTTTGTAAATTATTGCGCGACTAAATACTCCTCTACACATACACATTATATTCCCCAACAACCCCTGTAAATTGTTGTAATTATTTATTAAATCAAATTGCATATCCTCCCTCCAATAACCCCTTTTTTATTATATCGGGAAGTGTTCTTTCTGGAGGTAGCCTCTTCAGAAAGCAATTCCCGATGAAAATAAATTTATACCACCCCTTTGTAAATTATTGCGCGACTAAATACTCCTCTACACATACACATTATATTCCCCAACAACCCCTGTAAATTGTTGTAATTATTTATTAAATCAAATTGCATATCCTCCCTCCAATAACCCCTTTTTTATTATATCGGGAAGTGTTCTTTCTGGAGGTAGCCTCTTCAGAAAGCAATTCCCGATGAAAATAAATTTATACCACCCCTTTGTAAATTATTGCGCGACTAAATACTCCTCTACACATACACATTATATTCCCCAACAACCCCTGTAAATTGTTGTAATTATTTAGTAAATCAAATTGTATATCCTCCCTCCGATCACTTTTCTTAAATTAACCGCGACCCCGCAGGGGGTGCATAGCTAACTTATGCATCTTGGTGAGTAGCGTCACCACGGACCTGAGCTATTTATCCCCCACTTTGCATCTCCTCCCTACATTTATTTTGTTTTAATTATGCCGGGAAGTTTTCTTTCTGGGGGTAGCGTTTTTCGCTCTTCAGAAAGCAATTCCCAATGAAAATAAATTCATACCACCCCTTTGTAAATTATTGTGCGACTAAAAACTACTCTACACATACACATTATATTCCCCAACAACCCCTGTAAATTGTTGTAATTATTTATTAAATCAAATTGCATATCCTCCCTCCAATAACCCCTTTTTTATTATATCGGGAAGTGTTCTTTCTGGAGGTAGCCTCTTCAGAAAGCAATTCCCGATGAAAATAAATTTATACCACCCCTTTGTAAATTATTGCGCGACTAAATACTCCTCTACACATACACATTATATTCCCCAACAACCCCTGTAAATTGTTGTAATTATTTATTAAATCAAATTGCATATCCTCCCTCCAATAACCCCTTTTTTATTATATCGGGAAGTGTTCTTTCTGGAGGTAGCCTCTTCAGAAAGCAATTCCCGATGAAAATAAATTTATACCACCCCTTTGTAAATTATTGCGCGACTGAATACTCCTCTACACATACACATTATATTCCCCAACAACCCCTGTAAATTGTTGTAATTATTTATTAAATCAAATTGCATATCCTCCCTCCAATAACCCCTTTTTTATTATATCGGGAAGTGTTCTTTCTGGAGGTAGCCTCTTCAGAAAGCAATTCCCGATGAAAATAAATTTATACCACCCCTTTGTAAATTATTGCGCGACTAAATACTCCTCTACACATACACATTATATTCCCCAACAACCCCTGTAAATTGTTGTAATTATTTATTAAATCAAATTGCATATCCTCCCTCCAATAACCCCTTTTTTATTATATCGGGAAGTGTTCTTTCTGGAGGTAGCCTCTTCAGAAAGCAATTCCCGATGAAAATAAATTTATACCACCCCTTTGTAAATTATTGCGCGACTAAATACTCCTCTACACATACACATTATATTCCCCAACAACCCCTGTAAATTGTTGTAATTATTTATTAAATCAAATTGCATATCCTCCCTCCAATAACCCCTTTTTTATTATATCGGGAAGTGTTCTTTCTGGAGGTAGCCTCTTCAGAAAGCAATTCCCGATGAAAATAAATTTATACCACCCCTTTGTAAATTATTGCGCGACTAAATACTCCTCTACACATACACATTATATTCCCCAACAACCCCTGTAAATTGTTGTAATTATTTATTAAATCAAATTGCATATCCTCCCTCCAATAACCCCTTTTTTATTATATCGGGAAGTGTTCTTTCTGGAGGTAGCCTCTTCAGAAAGCAATTCCCGATGAAAATAAATTTATACCACCCCTTTGTAAATTATTGCGCGACTAAATACTCCTCTACACATACACATTATATTCCCCAACAACCCCTGTAAATTGTTGTAATTATTTAGTAAATCAAATTGTATATCCTCCCTCCGATCACTTTTCTTAAATTAACCGCGACCCCGCAGGGGGTGCATAGCTAACTTATGCATCTTGGTGAGTAGCGTCACCACGGACCTGAGCTATTTATCCCCCACTTTGCATCTCCTCCCTACATTTATTTTGTTTTAATTATGCCGGGAAGTTTTCTTTCTGGGGGTAGCGTTTTTCGCTCTTCAGAAAGCAATTCCCAATGAAAATAAATTCATACCACCCCTTTGTAAATTATTGTGCGACTAAAAACTACTCTACACATACACATTATATTCCCCAACAACCCCTGTAAATTGTTGTAATTATTTATTAAATCAAATTGCATATCCTCCCTCCAATAACCCCTTTTTTATTATATCGGGAAGTGTTCTTTCTGGAGGTAGCCTCTTCAGAAAGCAATTCCCGATGAAAATAAATTTATACCACCCCTTTGTAAATTATTGCGCGACTAAATACTCCTCTACACATACACATTATATTCCCCAACAACCCCTGTAAATTGTTGTAATTATTTATTAAATCAAATTGCATATCCTCCCTCCAATAACCCCTTTCTTATTATATCGGGAAGTGTTCTTTCTGGAGGTAGCCTCTTCAGAAAGCAATTCCCGATGAAAATAAATTTATACCACCCCTTTGTAAATTATTGCGCGACTAAATACTCCTCTACACATACACATTATATTCCCCAACAACCCCTGTAAATTGTTGTAATTATTTATTAAATCAAATTGCATATCCTCCCTCCAATAACCCCTTTTTTATTATATCGGGAAGTGTTCTTTCTGGAGGTAGCCTCTTCAGAAAGCAATTCCCGATGAAAATAAATTTATACCACCCCTTTGTAAATTATTGCGCGACTAAATACTCCTCTACACATACACATTATATTCCCCAACAACCCCTGTAAATTGTTGTAATTATTTATTAAATCAAATTGCATATCCTCCCTCCAATAACCCCTTTCTTATTATATCGGGAAGTGTTCTTTCTGGAGGTAGCCTCTTCAGAAAGCAATTCCCGATGAAAATAAATTTATACCACCCCTTTGTAAATTATTGCGCGACTAAATACTCCTCTACACATACACATTATATTCCCCAACAACCCCTGTAAATTGTTGTAATTATTTATTAAATCAAATTGCATATCCTCCCTCCAATAACCCCTTTTTTATTATATCGGGAAGTGTTCTTTCTGGAGGTAGCCTCTTCAGAAAGCAATTCCCGATGAAAATAAATTTATACCACCCCTTTGTAAATTATTGCGCGACTAAATACTCCTCTACACATACACATTATATTCCCCAACAACCCCTGTAAATTGTTGTAATTATTTATTAAATCAAATTGCATATCCTCCCTCCAATAACCCCTTTTTTATTATATCGGGAAGTGTTCTTTCTGGAGGTAGCCTCTTCAGAAAGCAATTCCCGATGAAAATAAATTTATACCACCCCTTTGTAAATTATTGCGCGACTAAATACTCCTCTACACATACACATTATATTCCCCAACAACCCCTGTAAATTGTTGTAATTATTTATTAAATCAAATTGCATATCCTCCCTCCAATAACCCCTTTTTTATTATATCGGGAAGTGTTCTTTCTGGAGGTAGCCTCTTCAGAAAGCAATTCCCGATGAAAATAAATTTATACCACCCCTTTGTAAATTATTGCGCGACTAAATACTCCTCTACACATACACATTATATTCCCCAACAACCCCTGTAAATTGTTGTAATTATTTAGTAAATCAAATTGTATATCCTCCCTCCGATCACTTTTCTTAAATTAACCGCGACCCCGCAGGGGGTGCATAGCTAACTTATGCATCTTGGTGAGTAGCGTCACCACGGACCTGAGCTATTTATCCCCCACTTTGCATCTCCTCCCTACATTTATTTTGTTTTAATTATGCCGGGAAGTTTTCTTTCTGGGGGTAGCGTTTTTCGCTCTTCAGAAAGCAATTCCCAATGAAAATAAATTCATACCACCCCTTTGTAAATTATTGTGCGACTAAAAACTACTCTACACATACACATTATATTCCCCAACAACCCCTGTAAATTGTTGTAATTATTTATTAAATCAAATTGCATATCCTCCCTCCAATAACCCCTTTTTTATTATATCGGGAAGTGTTCTTTCTGGAGGTAGCCTCTTCAGAAAGCAATTCCCGATGAAAATAAATTTATACCACCCCTTTGTAAATTATTGCGCGACTAAATACTCCTCTACACATACACATTATATTCCCCAACAACCCCTGTAAATTGTTGTAATTATTTATTAAATCAAATTGCATATCCTCCCTCCAATAACCCCTTTTTTATTATATCGGGAAGTGTTCTTTCTGGAGGTAGCCTCTTCAGAAAGCAATTCCCGATGAAAATAAATTTATACCACCCCTTTGTAAATTATTGCGCGACTAAATACTCCTCTACACATACACATTATATTCCCCAACAACCCCTGTAAATTGTTGTAATTATTTATTAAATCAAATTGCATATCCTCCCTCCAATAACCCCTTTCTTATTATATCGGGAAGTGTTCTTTCTGGAGGTAGCCTCTTCAGAAAGCAATTCCCGATGAAAATAAATTTATACCACCCCTTTGTAAATTATTGCGCGACTAAATACTCCTCTACACATACACATTATATTCCCCAACAACCCCTGTAAATTGTTGTAATTATTTATTAAATCAAATTGCATATCCTCCCTCCAATAACCCCTTTTTTATTATATCGGGAAGTGTTCTTTCTGGAGGTAGCCTCTTCAGAAAGCAATTCCCGATGAAAATAAATTTATACCACCCCTTTGTAAATTATTGCGCGACTAAATACTCCTCTACACATACACATTATATTCCCCAACAACCCCTGTAAATTGTTGTAATTATTTATTAAATCAAATTGCATATCCTCCCTCCAATAACCCCTTTTTTATTATATCGGGAAGTGTTCTTTCTGGAGGTAGCCTCTTCAGAAAGCAATTCCCGATGAAAATAAATTTATACCACCCCTTTGTAAATTATTGCGCGACTAAATACTCCTCTACACATACACATTATATTCCCCAACAACCCCTGTAAATTGTTGTAATTATTTATTAAATCAAATTGCATATCCTCCCTCCAATAACCCCTTTCTTATTATATCGGGAAGTGTTCTTTCTGGAGGTAGCCTCTTCAGAAAGCAATTCCCGATGAAAATAAATTTATACCACCCCTTTGTAAATTATTGCGCGACTAAATACTCCTCTACACATACACATTATATTCCCCAACAACCCCTGTAAATTGTTGTAATTATTTATTAAATCAAATTGCATATCCTCCCTCCAATAACCCCTTTTTTATTATATCGGGAAGTGTTCTTTCTGGAGGTAGCCTCTTCAGAAAGCAATTCCCGATGAAAATAAATTTATACCACCCCTTTGTAAATTATTGCGCGACTAAATACTCCTCTACACATACACATTATATTCCCCAACAACCCCTGTAAATTGTTGTAATTATTTATTAAATCAAATTGCATATCCTCCCTCCAATAACCCCTTTCTTATTATATCGGGAAGTGTTCTTTCTGGAGGTAGCCTCTTCAGAAAGCAATTCCCGATGAAAATAAATTTATACCACCCCTTTGTAAATTATTGCGCGACTAAATACTCCTCTACACATACACATTATATTCCCCAACAACCCCTGTAAATTGTTGTAATTATTTATTAAATCAAATTGCATATCCTCCCTCCAATAACCCCTTTTTTATTATATCGGGAAGTGTTCTTTCTGGAGGTAGCCTCTTCAGAAAGCAATTCCCGATGAAAATAAATTTATACCACCCCTTTGTAAATTATTGCGCGACTAAATACTCCTCTACACATACACATTATATTCCCCAACAACCCCTGTAAATTGTTGTAATTATTTATTAAATCAAATTGCATATCCTCCCTCCAATAACCCCTTTCTTATTATATCGGGAAGTGTTCTTTCTGGAGGTAGCCTCTTCAGAAAGCAATTCCCGATGAAAATAAATTTATACCACCCCTTTGTAAATTATTGCGCGACTAAATACTCCTCTACACATACACATTATATTCCCCAACAACCCCTGTAAATTGTTGTAATTATTTATTAAATCAAATTGCATATCCTCCCTCCAATAACCCCTTTTTTATTATATCGGGAAGTGTTCTTTCTGGAGGTAGCCTCTTCAGAAAGCAATTCCCGATGAAAATAAATTTATACCACCCCTTTGTAAATTATTGCGCGACTAAATACTCCTCTACACATACACATTATATTCCCCAACAACCCCTGTAAATTGTTGTAATTATTTATTAAATCAAATTGCATATCCTCCCTCCAATAACCCCTTTTTTATTATATCGGGAAGTGTTCTTTCTGGAGGTAGCCTCTTCAGAAAGCAATTCCCGATGAAAATAAATTTATACCACCCCTTTGTAAATTATTGCGCGACTAAATACTCCTCTACACATACACATTATATTCCCCAACAACCCCTGTAAATTGTTGTAATTATTTATTAAATCAAATTGCATATCCTCCCTCCAATAACCCCTTTTTTATTATATCGGGAAGTGTTCTTTCTGGAGGTAGCCTCTTCAGAAAGCAATTCCCGATGAAAATAAATTTATACCACCCCTTTGTAAATTATTGCGCGACTAAATACTCCTCTACACATACACATTATATTCCCCAACAACCCCTGTAAATTGTTGTAATTATTTAGTAAATCAAATTGTATATCCTCCCTCCGATCACTTTTCTTAAATTAACCGCGACCCCGCAGGGGGTGCATAGCTAACTTATGCATCTTGGTGAGTAGCGTCACCACGGACCTGAGCTATTTATCCCCCACTTTGCATCTCCTCCCTACATTTATTTTGTTTTAATTATGCCGGGAAGTTTTCTTTCTGGGGGTAGCGTTTTTCGCTCTTCAGAAAGCAATTCCCAATGAAAATAAATTCATACCACCCCTTTGTAAATTATTGTGCGACTAAAAACTACTCTACACATACACATTATATTCCCCAACAACCCCTGTAAATTGTTGTAATTATTTATTAAATCAAATTGCATATCCTCCCTCCAATAACCCCTTTTTTATTATATCGGGAAGTGTTCTTTCTGGAGGTAGCCTCTTCAGAAAGCAATTCCCGATGAAAATAAATTTATACCACCCCTTTGTAAATTATTGCGCGACTAAATACTCCTCTACACATACACATTATATTCCCCAACAACCCCTGTAAATTGTTGTAATTATTTATTAAATCAAATTGCATATCCTCCCTCCAATAACCCCTTTTTTATTATATCGGGAAGTGTTCTTTCTGGAGGTAGCCTCTTCAGAAAGCAATTCCCGATGAAAATAAATTTATACCACCCCTTTGTAAATTATTGCGCGACTAAATACTCCTCTACACATACACATTATATTCCCCAACAACCCCTGTAAATTGTTGTAATTATTTATTAAATCAAATTGCATATCCTCCCTCCAATAACCCCTTTTTTATTATATCGGGAAGTGTTCTTTCTGGAGGTAGCCTCTTCAGAAAGCAATTCCCGATGAAAATAAATTTATACCACCCCTTTGTAAATTATTGCGCGACTAAATACTCCTCTACACATACACATTATATTCCCCAACAACCCCTGTAAATTGTTGTAATTATTTATTAAATCAAATTGCATATCCTCCCTCCAATAACCCCTTTTTTATTATATCGGGAAGTGTTCTTTCTGGAGGTAGCCTCTTCAGAAAGCAATTCCCGATGAAAATAAATTTATACCACCCCTTTGTAAATTATTGCGCGACTAAATACTCCTCTACACATACACATTATATTCCCCAACAACCCCTGTAAATTGTTGTAATTATTTATTAAATCAAATTGCATATCCTCCCTCCAATAACCCCTTTTTTATTATATCGGGAAGTGTTCTTTCTGGAGGTAGCCTCTTCAGAAAGCAATTCCCGATGAAAATAAATTTATACCACCCCTTTGTAAATTATTGCGCGACTAAATACTCCTCTACACATACACATTATATTCCCCAACAACCCCTGTAAATTGTTGTAATTATTTATTAAATCAAATTGCATATCCTCCCTCCAATAACCCCTTTTTTATTATATCGGGAAGTGTTCTTTCTGGAGGTAGCCTCTTCAGAAAGCAATTCCCGATGAAAATAAATTTATACCACCCCTTTGTAAATTATTGCGCGACTAAATACTCCTCTACACATACACATTATATTCCCCAACAACCCCTGTAAATTGTTGTAATTATTTAGTAAATCAAATTGTATATCCTCCCTCCGATCACTTTTCTTAAATTAACCGCGACCCCGCAGGGGGTGCATAGCTAACTTATGCATCTTGGTGAGTAGCGTCACCACGGACCTGAGCTATTTATCCCCCACTTTGCATCTCCTCCCTACATTTATTTTGTTTTAATTATGCCGGGAAGTTTTCTTTCTGGGGGTAGCGTTTTTCGCTCTTCAGAAAGCAATTCCCAATGAAAATAAATTCATACCACCCCTTTGTAAATTATTGTGCGACTAAAAACTACTCTACACATACACATTATATTCCCCAACAACCCCTGTAAATTGTTGTAATTATTTATTAAATCAAATTGCATATCCTCCCTCCAATAACCCCTTTTTTATTATATCGGGAAGTGTTCTTTCTGGAGGTAGCCTCTTCAGAAAGCAATTCCCGATGAAAATAAATTTATACCACCCCTTTGTAAATTATTGCGCGACTAAATACTCCTCTACACATACACATTATATTCCCCAACAACCCCTGTAAATTGTTGTAATTATTTATTAAATCAAATTGCATATCCTCCCTCCAATAACCCCTTTTTTATTATATCGGGAAGTGTTCTTTCTGGAGGTAGCCTCTTCAGAAAGCAATTCCCGATGAAAATAAATTTATACCACCCCTTTGTAAATTATTGCGCGACTAAATACTCCTCTACACATACACATTATATTCCCCAACAACCCCTGTAAATTGTTGTAATTATTTATTAAATCAAATTGCATATCCTCCCTCCAATAACCCCTTTCTTATTATATCGGGAAGTGTTCTTTCTGGAGGTAGCCTCTTCAGAAAGCAATTCCCGATGAAAATAAATTTATACCACCCCTTTGTAAATTATTGCGCGACTAAATACTCCTCTACACATACACATTATATTCCCCAACAACCCCTGTAAATTGTTGTAATTATTTATTAAATCAAATTGCATATCCTCCCTCCAATAACCCCTTTTTTATTATATCGGGAAGTGTTCTTTCTGGAGGTAGCCTCTTCAGAAAGCAATTCCCGATGAAAATAAATTTATACCACCCCTTTGTAAATTATTGCGCGACTAAATACTCCTCTACACATACACATTATATTCCCCAACAACCCCTGTAAATTGTTGTAATTATTTATTAAATCAAATTGCATATCCTCCCTCCAATAACCCCTTTTTTATTATATCGGGAAGTGTTCTTTCTGGAGGTAGCCTCTTCAGAAAGCAATTCCCGATGAAAATAAATTTATACCACCCCTTTGTAAATTATTGCGCGACTAAATACTCCTCTACACATACACATTATATTCCCCAACAACCCCTGTAAATTGTTGTAATTATTTAGTAAATCAAATTGTATATCCTCCCTCCGATCACTTTTCTTAAATTAACCGCGACCCCGCAGGGGGTGCATAGCTAACTTATGCATCTTGGTGAGTAGCGTCACCACGGACCTGAGCTATTTATCCCCCACTTTGCATCTCCTCCCTACATTTATTTTGTTTTAATTATGCCGGGAAGTTTTCTTTCTGGGGGTAGCGTTTTTCGCTCTTCAGAAAGCAATTCCCAATGAAAATAAATTCATACCACCCCTTTGTAAATTATTGTGCGACTAAAAACTACTCTACACATACACATTATATTCCCCAACAACCCCTGTAAATTGTTGTAATTATTTATTAAATCAAATTGCATATCCTCCCTCCAATAACCCCTTTTTTATTATATCGGGAAGTGTTCTTTCTGGAGGTAGCCTCTTCAGAAAGCAATTCCCGATGAAAATAAATTTATACCACCCCTTTGTAAATTATTGCGCGACTAAATACTCCTCTACACATACACATTATATTCCCCAACAACCCCTGTAAATTGTTGTAATTATTTATTAAATCAAATTGCATATCCTCCCTCCAATAACCCCTTTTTTATTATATCGGGAAGTGTTCTTTCTGGAGGTAGCCTCTTCAGAAAGCAATTCCCGATGAAAATAAATTTATACCACCCCTTTGTAAATTATTGCGCGACTAAATACTCCTCTACACATACACATTATATTCCCCAACAACCCCTGTAAATTGTTGTAATTATTTATTAAATCAAATTGCATATCCTCCCTCCAATAACCCCTTTCTTATTATATCGGGAAGTGTTCTTTCTGGAGGTAGCCTCTTCAGAAAGCAATTCCCGATGAAAATAAATTTATACCACCCCTTTGTAAATTATTGCGCGACTAAATACTCCTCTACACATACACATTATATTCCCCAACAACCCCTGTAAATTGTTGTAATTATTTATTAAATCAAATTGCATATCCTCCCTCCAATAACCCCTTTTTTATTATATCGGGAAGTGTTCTTTCTGGAGGTAGCCTCTTCAGAAAGCAATTCCCGATGAAAATAAATTTATACCACCCCTTTGTAAATTATTGCGCGACTAAATACTCCTCTACACATACACATTATATTCCCCAACAACCCCTGTAAATTGTTGTAATTATTTATTAAATCAAATTGCATATCCTCCCTCCAATAACCCCTTTCTTATTATATCGGGAAGTGTTCTTTCTGGAGGTAGCCTCTTCAGAAAGCAATTCCCGATGAAAATAAATTTATACCACCCCTTTGTAAATTATTGCGCGACTAAATACTCCTCTACACATACACATTATATTCCCCAACAACCCCTGTAAATTGTTGTAATTATTTATTAAATCAAATTGCATATCCTCCCTCCAATAACCCCTTTTTTATTATATCGGGAAGTGTTCTTTCTGGAGGTAGCCTCTTCAGAAAGCAATTCCCGATGAAAATAAATTTATACCACCCCTTTGTAAATTATTGCGCGACTAAATACTCCTCTACACATACACATTATATTCCCCAACAACCCCTGTAAATTGTTGTAATTATTTATTAAATCAAATTGCATATCCTCCCTCCAATAACCCCTTTTTTATTATATCGGGAAGTGTTCTTTCTGGAGGTAGCCTCTTCAGAAAGCAATTCCCGATGAAAATAAATTTATACCACCCCTTTGTAAATTATTGCGCGACTAAATACTCCTCTACACATACACATTATATTCCCCAACAACCCCTGTAAATTGTTGTAATTATTTATTAAATCAAATTGCATATCCTCCCTCCAATAACCCCTTTTTTATTATATCGGGAAGTGTTCTTTCTGGAGGTAGCCTCTTCAGAAAGCAATTCCCGATGAAAATAAATTTATACCACCCCTTTGTAAATTATTGCGCGACTAAATACTCCTCTACACATACACATTATATTCCCCAACAACCCCTGTAAATTGTTGTAATTATTTAGTAAATCAAATTGTATATCCTCCCTCCGATCACTTTTCTTAAATTAACCGCGACCCCGCAGGGGGTGCATAGCTAACTTATGCATCTTGGTGAGTAGCGTCACCACGGACCTGAGCTATTTATCCCCCACTTTGCATCTCCTCCCTACATTTATTTTGTTTTAATTATGCCGGGAAGTTTTCTTTCTGGGGGTAGCGTTTTTCGCTCTTCAGAAAGCAATTCCCAATGAAAATAAATTCATACCACCCCTTTGTAAATTATTGTGCGACTAAAAACTACTCTACACATACACATTATATTCCCCAACAACCCCTGTAAATTGTTGTAATTATTTATTAAATCAAATTGCATATCCTCCCTCCAATAACCCCTTTTTTATTATATCGGGAAGTGTTCTTTCTGGAGGTAGCCTCTTCAGAAAGCAATTCCCGATGAAAATAAATTTATACCACCCCTTTGTAAATTATTGCGCGACTAAATACTCCTCTACACATACACATTATATTCCCCAACAACCCCTGTAAATTGTTGTAATTATTTATTAAATCAAATTGCATATCCTCCCTCCAATAACCCCTTTTTTATTATATCGGGAAGTGTTCTTTCTGGAGGTAGCCTCTTCAGAAAGCAATTCCCGATGAAAATAAATTTATACCACCCCTTTGTAAATTATTGCGCGACTAAATACTCCTCTACACATACACATTATATTCCCCAACAACCCCTGTAAATTGTTGTAATTATTTATTAAATCAAATTGCATATCCTCCCTCCAATAACCCCTTTCTTATTATATCGGGAAGTGTTCTTTCTGGAGGTAGCCTCTTCAGAAAGCAATTCCCGATGAAAATAAATTTATACCACCCCTTTGTAAATTATTGCGCGACTAAATACTCCTCTACACATACACATTATATTCCCCAACAACCCCTGTAAATTGTTGTAATTATTTATTAAATCAAATTGCATATCCTCCCTCCAATAACCCCTTTTTTATTATATCGGGAAGTGTTCTTTCTGGAGGTAGCCTCTTCAGAAAGCAATTCCCGATGAAAATAAATTTATACCACCCCTTTGTAAATTATTGCGCGACTAAATACTCCTCTACACATACACATTATATTCCCCAACAACCCCTGTAAATTGTTGTAATTATTTATTAAATCAAATTGCATATCCTCCCTCCAATAACCCCTTTTTTATTATATCGGGAAGTGTTCTTTCTGGAGGTAGCCTCTTCAGAAAGCAATTCCCGATGAAAATAAATTTATACCACCCCTTTGTAAATTATTGCGCGACTAAATACTCCTCTACACATACACATTATATTCCCCAACAACCCCTGTAAATTGTTGTAATTATTTATTAAATCAAATTGCATATCCTCCCTCCAATAACCCCTTTTTTATTATATCGGGAAGTGTTCTTTCTGGAGGTAGCCTCTTCAGAAAGCAATTCCCGATGAAAATAAATTTATACCACCCCTTTGTAAATTATTGCGCGACTAAATACTCCTCTACACATACACATTATATTCCCCAACAACCCCTGTAAATTGTTGTAATTATTTAGTAAATCAAATTGTATATCCTCCCTCCGATCACTTTTCTTAAATTAACCGCGACCCCGCAGGGGGTGCATAGCTAACTTATGCATCTTGGTGAGTAGCGTCACCACGGACCTGAGCTATTTATCCCCCACTTTGCATCTCCTCCCTACATTTATTTTGTTTTAATTATGCCGGGAAGTTTTCTTTCTGGGGGTAGCGTTTTTCGCTCTTCAGAAAGCAATTCCCAATGAAAATAAATTCATACCACCCCTTTGTAAATTATTGTGCGACTAAAAACTACTCTACACATACACATTATATTCCCCAACAACCCCTGTAAATTGTTGTAATTATTTATTAAATCAAATTGCATATCCTCCCTCCAATAACCCCTTTTTTATTATATCGGGAAGTGTTCTTTCTGGAGGTAGCCTCTTCAGAAAGCAATTCCCGATGAAAATAAATTTATACCACCCCTTTGTAAATTATTGCGCGACTAAATACTCCTCTACACATACACATTATATTCCCCAACAACCCCTGTAAATTGTTGTAATTATTTATTAAATCAAATTGCATATCCTCCCTCCAATAACCCCTTTTTTATTATATCGGGAAGTGTTCTTTCTGGAGGTAGCCTCTTCAGAAAGCAATTCCCGATGAAAATAAATTTATACCACCCCTTTGTAAATTATTGCGCGACTAAATACTCCTCTACACATACACATTATATTCCCCAACAACCCCTGTAAATTGTTGTAATTATTTAGTAAATCAAATTGTATATCCTCCCTCCGATCACTTTTCTTAAATTAACCGCGACCCCGCAGGGGGTGCATAGCTAACTTATGCATCTTGGTGAGTAGCGTCACCACGGACCTGAGCTATTTATCCCCCACTTTGCATCTCCTCCCTACATTTATTTTGTTTTAATTATGCCGGGAAGTTTTCTTTCTGGGGGTAGCGTTTTTCGCTCTTCAGAAAGCAATTCCCAATGAAAATAAATTCATACCACCCCTTTGTAAATTATTGTGCGACTAAAAACTACTCTACACATACACATTATATTCCCCAACAACCCCTGTAAATTGTTGTAATTATTTATTAAATCAAATTGCATATCCTCCCTCCAATAACCCCTTTTTTATTATATCGGGAAGTGTTCTTTCTGGAGGTAGCCTCTTCAGAAAGCAATTCCCGATGAAAATAAATTTATACCACCCCTTTGTAAATTATTGCGCGACTAAATACTCCTCTACACATACACATTATATTCCCCAACAACCCCTGTAAATTGTTGTAATTATTTATTAAATCAAATTGCATATCCTCCCTCCAATAACCCCTTTTTTATTATATCGGGAAGTGTTCTTTCTGGAGGTAGCCTCTTCAGAAAGCAATTCCCGATGAAAATAAATTTATACCACCCCTTTGTAAATTATTGCGCGACTAAATACTCCTCTACACATACACATTATATTCCCCAACAACCCCTGTAAATTGTTGTAATTATTTATTAAATCAAATTGCATATCCTCCCTCCAATAACCCCTTTTTTATTATATCGGGAAGTGTTCTTTCTGGAGGTAGCCTCTTCAGAAAGCAATTCCCGATGAAAATAAATTTATACCACCCCTTTGTAAATTATTGCGCGACTAAATACTCCTCTACACATACACATTATATTCCCCAACAACCCCTGTAAATTGTTGTAATTATTTATTAAATCAAATTGCATATCCTCCCTCCAATAACCCCTTTTTTATTATATCGGGAAGTGTTCTTTCTGGAGGTAGCCTCTTCAGAAAGCAATTCCCGATGAAAATAAATTTATACCACCCCTTTGTAAATTATTGCGCGACTAAATACTCCTCTACACATACACATTATATTCCCCAACAACCCCTGTAAATTGTTGTAATTATTTAGTAAATCAAATTGTATATCCTCCCTCCGATCACTTTTCTTAAATTAACCGCGACCCCGCAGGGGGTGCATAGCTAACTTATGCATCTTGGTGAGTAGCGTCACCACGGACCTGAGCTATTTATCCCCCACTTTGCATCTCCTCCCTACATTTATTTTGTTTTAATTATGCCGGGAAGTTTTCTTTCTGGGGGTAGCGTTTTTCGCTCTTCAGAAAGCAATTCCCAATGAAAATAAATTCATACCACCCCTTTGTAAATTATTGTGCGACTAAAAACTACTCTACACATACACATTATATTCCCCAACAACCCCTGTAAATTGTTGTAATTATTTATTAAATCAAATTGCATATCCTCCCTCCAATAACCCCTTTTTTATTATATCGGGAAGTGTTCTTTCTGGAGGTAGCCTCTTCAGAAAGCAATTCCCGATGAAAATAAATTTATACCACCCCTTTGTAAATTATTGCGCGACTAAATACTCCTCTACACATACACATTATATTCCCCAACAACCCCTGTAAATTGTTGTAATTATTTATTAAATCAAATTGCATATCCTCCCTCCAATAACCCCTTTTTTATTATATCGGGAAGTGTTCTTTCTGGAGGTAGCCTCTTCAGAAAGCAATTCCCGATGAAAATAAATTTATACCACCCCTTTGTAAATTATTGCGCGACTGAATACTCCTCTACACATACACATTATATTCCCCAACAACCCCTGTAAATTGTTGTAATTATTTATTAAATCAAATTGCATATCCTCCCTCCAATAACCCCTTTTTTATTATATCGGGAAGTGTTCTTTCTGGAGGTAGCCTCTTCAGAAAGCAATTCCCGATGAAAATAAATTTATACCACCCCTTTGTAAATTATTGCGCGACTAAATACTCCTCTACACATACACATTATATTCCCCAACAACCCCTGTAAATTGTTGTAATTATTTATTAAATCAAATTGCATATCCTCCCTCCAATAACCCCTTTCTTATTATATCGGGAAGTGTTCTTTCTGGAGGTAGCCTCTTCAGAAAGCAATTCCCGATGAAAATAAATTTATACCACCCCTTTGTAAATTATTGCGCGACTAAATACTCCTCTACACATACACATTATATTCCCCAACAACCCCTGTAAATTGTTGTAATTATTTATTAAATCAAATTGCATATCCTCCCTCCAATAACCCCTTTTTTATTATATCGGGAAGTGTTCTTTCTGGAGGTAGCCTCTTCAGAAAGCAATTCCCGATGAAAATAAATTTATACCACCCCTTTGTAAATTATTGCGCGACTAAATACTCCTCTACACATACACATTATATTCCCCAACAACCCCTGTAAATTGTTGTAATTATTTATTAAATCAAATTGCATATCCTCCCTCCAATAACCCCTTTTTTATTATATCGGGAAGTGTTCTTTCTGGAGGTAGCCTCTTCAGAAAGCAATTCCCGATGAAAATAAATTTATACCACCCCTTTGTAAATTATTGCGCGACTAAATACTCCTCTACACATACACATTATATTCCCCAACAACCCCTGTAAATTGTTGTAATTATTTATTAAATCAAATTGCATATCCTCCCTCCAATAACCCCTTTTTTATTATATCGGGAAGTGTTCTTTCTGGAGGTAGCCTCTTCAGAAAGCAATTCCCGATGAAAATAAATTTATACCACCCCTTTGTAAATTATTGCGCGACTAAATACTCCTCTACACATACACATTATATTCCCCAACAACCCCTGTAAATTGTTGTAATTATTTAGTAAATCAAATTGTATATCCTCCCTCCGATCACTTTTCTTAAATTAACCGCGACCCCGCAGGGGGTGCATAGCTAACTTATGCATCTTGGTGAGTAGCGTCACCACGGACCTGAGCTATTTATCCCCCACTTTGCATCTCCTCCCTACATTTATTTTGTTTTAATTATGCCGGGAAGTTTTCTTTCTGGGGGTAGCGTTTTTCGCTCTTCAGAAAGCAATTCCCAATGAAAATAAATTCATACCACCCCTTTGTAAATTATTGTGCGACTAAAAACTACTCTACACATACACATTATATTCCCCAACAACCCCTGTAAATTGTTGTAATTATTTATTAAATCAAATTGCATATCCTCCCTCCAATAACCCCTTTTTTATTATATCGGGAAGTGTTCTTTCTGGAGGTAGCCTCTTCAGAAAGCAATTCCCGATGAAAATAAATTTATACCACCCCTTTGTAAATTATTGCGCGACTAAATACTCCTCTACACATACACATTATATTCCCCAACAACCCCTGTAAATTGTTGTAATTATTTAGTAAATCAAATTGTATATCCTCCCTCCGATCACTTTTCTTAAATTAACCGCGACCCCGCAGGGGGTGCATAGCTAACTTATGCATCTTGGTGAGTAGCGTCACCACGGACCTGAGCTATTTATCCCCCACTTTGCATCTCCTCCCTACATTTATTTTGTTTTAATTATGCCGGGAAGTTTTCTTTCTGGGGGTAGCGTTTTTCGCTCTTCAGAAAGCAATTCCCAATGAAAATAAATTCATACCACCCCTTTGTAAATTATTGTGCGACTAAAAACTACTCTACACATACACATTATATTCCCCAACAACCCCTGTAAATTGTTGTAATTATTTATTAAATCAAATTGCATATCCTCCCTCCAATAACCCCTTTTTTATTATATCGGGAAGTGTTCTTTCTGGAGGTAGCCTCTTCAGAAAGCAATTCCCGATGAAAATAAATTTATACCACCCCTTTGTAAATTATTGCGCGACTAAATACTCCTCTACACATACACATTATATTCCCCAACAACCCCTGTAAATTGTTGTAATTATTTAGTAAATCAAATTGCATATCCTCCCTCCAATAACCCCTTTCTTATTATATCGGGAAGTGTTCTTTCTGGAGGTAGCCTCTTCAGAAAGCAATTCCCGATGAAAATAAATTTATACCACCCCTTTGTAAATTATTGCGCGACTAAATACTCCTCTACACATACACATTATATTCCCCAACAACCCCTGTAAATTGTTGTAATTATTTATTAAATCAAATTGCATATCCTCCCTCCAATAACCCCTTTTTTATTATATCGGGAAGTGTTCTTTCTGGAGGTAGCCTCTTCAGAAAGCAATTCCCGATGAAAATAAATTTATACCACCCCTTTGTAAATTATTGCGCGACTAAATACTCCTCTACACATACACATTATATTCCCCAACAACCCCTGTAAATTGTTGTAATTATTTATTAAATCAAATTGCATATCCTCCCTCCAATAACCCCTTTTTTATTATATCGGGAAGTGTTCTTTCTGGAGGTAGCCTCTTCAGAAAGCAATTCCCGATGAAAATAAATTTATACCACCCCTTTGTAAATTATTGCGCGACTAAATACTCCTCTACACATACACATTATATTCCCCAACAACCCCTGTAAATTGTTGTAATTATTTAGTAAATCAAATTGCATATCCTCCCTCCAATAACCCCTTTCTTATTATATCGGGAAGTGTTCTTTCTGGAGGTAGCCTCTTCAGAAAGCAATTCCCGATGAAAATAAATTTATACCACCCCTTTGTAAATTATTGCGCGACTAAATACTCCTCTACACATACACATTATATTCCCCAACAACCCCTGTAAATTGTTGTAATTATTTATTAAATCAAATTGCATATCCTCCCTCCAATAACCCCTTTTTTATTATATCGGGAAGTGTTCTTTCTGGAGGTAGCCTCTTCAGAAAGCAATTCCCGATGAAAATAAATTTATACCACCCCTTTGTAAATTATTGCGCGACTAAATACTCCTCTACACATACACATTATATTCCCCAACAACCCCTGTAAATTGTTGTAATTATTTATTAAATCAAATTGCATATCCTCCCTCCAATAACCCCTTTTTTATTATATCGGGAAGTGTTCTTTCTGGAGGTAGCCTCTTCAGAAAGCAATTCCCGATGAAAATAAATTTATACCACCCCTTTGTAAATTATTGCGCGACTAAATACTCCTCTACACATACACATTATATTCCCCAACAACCCCTGTAAATTGTTGTAATTATTTATTAAATCAAATTGCATATCCTCCCTCCAATAACCCCTTTTTTATTATATCGGGAAGTGTTCTTTCTGGAGGTAGCCTCTTCAGAAAGCAATTCCCGATGAAAATAAATTTATACCACCCCTTTGTAAATTATTGCGCGACTAAATACTCCTCTACACATACACATTATATTCCCCAACAACCCCTGTAAATTGTTGTAATTATTTATTAAATCAAATTGCATATCCTCCCTCCAATAACCCCTTTTTTATTATATCGGGAAGTGTTCTTTCTGGAGGTAGCCTCTTCAGAAAGCAATTCCCGATGAAAATAAATTTATACCACCCCTTTGTAAATTATTGCGCGACTAAATACTCCTCTACACATACACATTATATTCCCCAACAACCCCTGTAAATTGTTGTAATTATTTATTAAATCAAATTGCATATCCTCCCTCCAATAACCCCTTTTTTATTATATCGGGAAGTGTTCTTTCTGGAGGTAGCCTCTTCAGAAAGCAATTCCCGATGAAAATAAATTTATACCACCCCTTTGTAAATTATTGCGCGACTAAATACTCCTCTACACATACACATTATATTCCCCAACAACCCCTGTAAATTGTTGTAATTATTTATTAAATCAAATTGCATATCCTCCCTCCAATAACCCCTTTTTTATTATATCGGGAAGTGTTCTTTCTGGAGGTAGCCTCTTCAGAAAGCAATTCCCGATGAAAATAAATTTATACCACCCCTTTGTAAATTATTGCGCGACTAAATACTCCTCTACACATACACATTATATTCCCCAACAACCCCTGTAAATTGTTGTAATTATTTATTAAATCAAATTGCATATCCTCCCTCCAATAACCCCTTTTTTATTATATCGGGAAGTGTTCTTTCTGGAGGTAGCCTCTTCAGAAAGCAATTCCCGATGAAAATAAATTTATACCACCCCTTTGTAAATTATTGCGCGACTAAATACTCCTCTACACATACACATTATATTCCCCAACAACCCCTGTAAATTGTTGTAATTATTTATTAAATCAAATTGCATATCCTCCCTCCAATAACCCCTTTTTTATTATATCGGGAAGTGTTCTTTCTGGAGGTAGCCTCTTCAGAAAGCAATTCCCGATGAAAATAAATTTATACCACCCCTTTGTAAATTATTGCGCGACTAAATACTCCTCTACACATACACATTATATTCCCCAACAACCCCTGTAAATTGTTGTAATTATTTATTAAATCAAATTGCATATCCTCCCTCCAATAACCCCTTTTTTATTATATCGGGAAGTGTTCTTTCTGGAGGTAGCCTCTTCAGAAAGCAATTCCCGATGAAAATAAATTTATACCACCCCTTTGTAAATTATTGCGCGACTAAATACTCCTCTACACATACACATTATATTCCCCAACAACCCCTGTAAATTGTTGTAATTATTTAGTAAATCAAATTGTATATCCTCCCTCCGATCACTTTTCTTAAATTAACCGCGACCCCGCAGGGGGTGCATAGCTAACTTATGCATCTTGGTGAGTAGCGTCACCACGGACCTGAGCTATTTATCCCCCACTTTGCATCTCCTCCCTACATTTATTTTGTTTTAATTATGCCGGGAAGTTTTCTTTCTGGGGGTAGCGTTTTTCGCTCTTCAGAAAGCAATTCCCAATGAAAATAAATTCATACCACCCCTTTGTAAATTATTGCGCGACTAAATACTCCTCTACACATACACATTATATTCCCCAACAACCCCTGTAAATTGTTGTAATTATTTATTAAATCAAATTGCATATCCTCCCTCCAATAACCCCTTTTTTATTATATCGGGAAGTGTTCTTTCTGGAGGTAGCCTCTTCAGAAAGCAATTCCCGATGAAAATAAATTTATACCACCCCTTTGTAAATTATTGCGCGACTAAATACTCCTCTACACATACACATTATATTCCCCAACAACCCCTGTAAATTGTTGTAATTATTTATTAAATCAAATTGCATATCCTCCCTCCAATAACCCCTTTTTTATTATATCGGGAAGTGTTCTTTCTGGAGGTAGCCTCTTCAGAAAGCAATTCCCGATGAAAATAAATTTATACCACCCCTTTGTAAATTATTGCGCGACTAAATACTCCTCTACACATACACATTATATTCCCCAACAACCCCTGTAAATTGTTGTAATTATTTATTAAATCAAATTGCATATCCTCCCTCCAATAACCCCTTTTTTATTATATCGGGAAGTGTTCTTTCTGGAGGTAGCCTCTTCAGAAAGCAATTCCCGATGAAAATAAATTTATACCACCCCTTTGTAAATTATTGCGCGACTAAATACTCCTCTACACATACACATTATATTCCCCAACAACCCCTGTAAATTGTTGTAATTATTTAGTAAATCAAATTGCATATCCTCCCTCCAATAACCCCTTTCTTATTATATCGGGAAGTGTTCTTTCTGGAGGTAGCCTCTTCAGAAAGCAATTCCCGATGAAAATAAATTTATACCACCCCTTTGTAAATTATTGCGCGACTAAATACTCCTCTACACATACACATTATATTCCCCAACAACCCCTGTAAATTGTTGTAATTATTTATTAAATCAAATTGCATATCCTCCCTCCAATAACCCCTTTTTTATTATATCGGGAAGTGTTCTTTCTGGAGGTAGCCTCTTCAGAAAGCAATTCCCGATGAAAATAAATTTATACCACCCCTTTGTAAATTATTGCGCGACTAAATACTCCTCTACACATACACATTATATTCCCCAACAACCCCTGTAAATTGTTGTAATTATTTATTAAATCAAATTGCATATCCTCCCTCCAATAACCCCTTTTTTATTATATCGGGAAGTGTTCTTTCTGGAGGTAGCCTCTTCAGAAAGCAATTCCCGATGAAAATAAATTTATACCACCCCTTTGTAAATTATTGCGCGACTAAATACTCCTCTACACATACACATTATATTCCCCAACAACCCCTGTAAATTGTTGTAATTATTTATTAAATCAAATTGCATATCCTCCCTCCAATAACCCCTTTTTTATTATATCGGGAAGTGTTCTTTCTGGAGGTAGCCTCTTCAGAAAGCAATTCCCGATGAAAATAAATTTATACCACCCCTTTGTAAATTATTGCGCGACTAAATACTCCTCTACACATACACATTATATTCCCCAACAACCCCTGTAAATTGTTGTAATTATTTATTAAATCAAATTGCATATCCTCCCTCCAATAACCCCTTTTTTATTATATCGGGAAGTGTTCTTTCTGGAGGTAGCCTCTTCAGAAAGCAATTCCCGATGAAAATAAATTTATACCACCCCTTTGTAAATTATTGCGCGACTAAATACTCCTCTACACATACACATTATATTCCCCAACAACCCCTGTAAATTGTTGTAATTATTTATTAAATCAAATTGCATATCCTCCCTCCAATAACCCCTTTTTTATTATATCGGGAAGTGTTCTTTCTGGAGGTAGCCTCTTCAGAAAGCAATTCCCGATGAAAATAAATTTATACCACCCCTTTGTAAATTATTGCGCGACTAAATACTCCTCTACACATACACATTATATTCCCCAACAACCCCTGTAAATTGTTGTAATTATTTATTAAATCAAATTGCATATCCTCCCTCCAATAACCCCTTTTTTATTATATCGGGAAGTGTTCTTTCTGGAGGTAGCCTCTTCAGAAAGCAATTCCCGATGAAAATAAATTTATACCACCCCTTTGTAAATTATTGCGCGACTAAATACTCCTCTACACATACACATTATATTCCCCAACAACCCCTGTAAATTGTTGTAATTATTTATTAAATCAAATTGCATATCCTCCCTCCAATAACCCCTTTTTTATTATATCGGGAAGTGTTCTTTCTGGAGGTAGCCTCTTCAGAAAGCAATTCCCGATGAAAATAAATTTATACCACCCCTTTGTAAATTATTGCGCGACTAAATACTCCTCTACACATACACATTATATTCCCCAACAACCCCTGTAAATTGTTGTAATTATTTATTAAATCAAATTGCATATCCTCCCTCCAATAACCCCTTTTTTATTATATCGGGAAGTGTTCTTTCTGGAGGTAGCCTCTTCAGAAAGCAATTCCCGATGAAAATAAATTTATACCACCCCTTTGTAAATTATTGCGCGACTAAATACTCCTCTACACATACACATTATATTCCCCAACAACCCCTGTAAATTGTTGTAATTATTTATTAAATCAAATTGCATATCCTCCCTCCAATAACCCCTTTTTTATTATATCGGGAAGTGTTCTTTCTGGAGGTAGCCTCTTCAGAAAGCAATTCCCGATGAAAATAAATTTATACCACCCCTTTGTAAATTATTGCGCGACTAAATACTCCTCTACACATACACATTATATTCCCCAACAACCCCTGTAAATTGTTGTAATTATTTAGTAAATCAAATTGTATATCCTCCCTCCGATCACTTTTCTTAAATTAACCGCGACCCCGCAGGGGGTGCATAGCTAACTTATGCATCTTGGTGAGTAGCGTCACCACGGACCTGAGCTATTTATCCCCCACTTTGCATCTCCTCCCTACATTTATTTTGTTTTAATTATGCCGGGAAGTTTTCTTTCTGGGGGTAGCGTTTTTCGCTCTTCAGAAAGCAATTCCCAATGAAAATAAATTCATACCACCCCTTTGTAAATTATTGTGCGACTAAAAACTACTCTACACATACACATTATATTCCCCAACAACCCCTGTAAATTGTTGTAATTATTTATTAAATCAAATTGCATATCCTCCCTCCAATAACCCCTTTTTTATTATATCGGGAAGTGTTCTTTCTGGAGGTAGCCTCTTCAGAAAGCAATTCCCGATGAAAATAAATTTATACCACCCCTTTGTAAATTATTGCGCGACTAGATACTCCTCTACACATACACATTATATTCCCCAACAACCCCTGTAAATTGTTGTAATTATTTATTAAATCAAATTGCATATCCTCCCTCCAATAACCCCTTTTTTATTATATCGGGAAGTGTTCTTTCTGGAGGTAGCCTCTTCAGAAAGCAATTCCCGATGAAAATAAATTTATACCACCCCTTTGTAAATTATTGCGCGACTAAATACTCCTCTACACATACACATTATATTCCCCAACAACCCCTGTAAATTGTTGTAATTATTTATTAAATCAAATTGCATATCCTCCCTCCAATAACCCCTTTTTTATTATATCGGGAAGTGTTCTTTCTGGAGGTAGCCTCTTCAGAAAGCAATTCCCGATGAAAATAAATTTATACCACCCCTTTGTAAATTATTGCGCGACTAAATACTCCTCTACACATACACATTATATTCCCCAACAACCCCTGTAAATTGTTGTAATTATTTATTAAATCAAATTGCATATCCTCCCTCCAATAACCCCTTTTTTATTATATCGGGAAGTGTTCTTTCTGGAGGTAGCCTCTTCAGAAAGCAATTCCCGATGAAAATAAATTTATACCACCCCTTTGTAAATTATTGCGCGACTAGATACTCCTCTACACATACACATTATATTCCCCAACAACCCCTGTAAATTGTTGTAATTATTTATTAAATCAAATTGCATATCCTCCCTCCAATAACCCCTTTTTTATTATATCGGGAAGTGTTCTTTCTGGAGGTAGCCTCTTCAGAAAGCAATTCCCGATGAAAATAAATTTATACCACCCCTTTGTAAATTATTGCGCGACTAAATACTCCTCTACACATACACATTATATTCCCCAACAACCCCTGTAAATTGTTGTAATTATTTATTAAATCAAATTGCATATCCTCCCTCCAATAACCCCTTTTTTATTATATCGGGAAGTGTTCTTTCTGGAGGTAGCCTCTTCAGAAAGCAATTCCCGATGAAAATAAATTTATACCACCCCTTTGTAAATTATTGCGCGACTAAATACTCCTCTACACATACACATTATATTCCCCAACAACCCCTGTAAATTGTTGTAATTATTTATTAAATCAAATTGCATATCCTCCCTCCAATAACCCCTTTTTTATTATATCGGGAAGTGTTCTTTCTGGAGGTAGCCTCTTCAGAAAGCAATTCCCGATGAAAATAAATTTATACCACCCCTTTGTAAATTATTGCGCGACTAAATACTCCTCTACACATACACATTATATTCCCCAACAACCCCTGTAAATTGTTGTAATTATTTATTAAATCAAATTGCATATCCTCCCTCCAATAACCCCTTTTTTATTATATCGGGAAGTGTTCTTTCTGGAGGTAGCCTCTTCAGAAAGCAATTCCCGATGAAAATAAATTTATACCACCCCTTTGTAAATTATTGCGCGACTAAATACTCCTCTACACATACACATTATATTCCCCAACAACCCCTGTAAATTGTTGTAATTATTTATTAAATCAAATTGCATATCCTCCCTCCAATAACCCCTTTTTTATTATATCGGGAAGTGTTCTTTCTGGAGGTAGCCTCTTCAGAAAGCAATTCCCGATGAAAATAAATTTATACCACCCCTTTGTAAATTATTGCGCGACTAAATACTCCTCTACACATACACATTATATTCCCCAACAACCCCTGTAAATTGTTGTAATTATTTATTAAATCAAATTGCATATCCTCCCTCCAATAACCCCTTTTTTATTATATCGGGAAGTGTTCTTTCTGGAGGTAGCCTCTTCAGAAAGCAATTCCCGATGAAAATAAATTTATACCACCCCTTTGTAAATTATTGCGCGACTAAATACTCCTCTACACATACACATTATATTCCCCAACAACCCCTGTAAATTGTTGTAATTATTTAGTAAATCAAATTGTATATCCTCCCTCCGATCACTTTTCTTAAATTAACCGCGACCCCGCAGGGGGTGCATAGCTAACTTATGCATCTTGGTGAGTAGCGTCACCACGGACCTGAGCTATTTATCCCCCACTTTGCATCTCCTCCCTACATTTATTTTGTTTTAATTATGCCGGGAAGTTTTCTTTCTGGGGGTAGCGTTTTTCGCTCTTCAGAAAGCAATTCCCAATGAAAATAAATTCATACCACCCCTTTGTAAATTATTGTGCGACTAAAAACTACTCTACACATACACATTATATTCCCCAACAACCCCTGTAAATTGTTGTAATTATTTATTAAATCAAATTGCATATCCTCCCTCCAATAACCCCTTTTTTATTATATCGGGAAGTGTTCTTTCTGGAGGTAGCCTCTTCAGAAAGCAATTCCCGATGAAAATAAATTTATACCACCCCTTTGTAAATTATTGCGCGACTAAATACTCCTCTACACATACACATTATATTCCCCAACAACCCCTGTAAATTTTTGTAATTATTTATTAAATCAAATTGCATATCCTCCCTCCAATAACCCCTTTTTTATTATATCGGGAAGTGTTCTTTCTGGAGGTAGCCTCTTCAGAAAGCAATTCCCGATGAAAATAAATTTATACCACCCCTTTGTAAATTATTGCGCGACTGAATACTCCTCTACACATACACATTATATTCCCCAACAACCCCTGTAAATTGTTGTAATTATTTATTAAATCAAATTGCATATCCTCCCTCCAATAACCCCTTTTTTATTATATCGGGAAGTGTTCTTTCTGGAGGTAGCCTCTTCAGAAAGCAATTCCCGATGAAAATAAATTTATACCACCCCTTTGTAAATTATTGCGCGACTAAATACTCCTCTACACATACACATTATATTCCCCAACAACCCCTGTAAATTGTTGTAATTATTTATTAAATCAAATTGCATATCCTCCCTCCAATAACCCCTTTTTTATTATATCGGGAAGTGTTCTTTCTGGAGGTAGCCTCTTCAGAAAGCAATTCCCGATGAAAATAAATTTATACCACCCCTTTGTAAATTATTGCGCGACTAAATACTCCTCTACACATACACATTATATTCCCCAACAACCCCTGTAAATTGTTGTAATTATTTATTAAATCAAATTGCATATCCTCCCTCCAATAACCCCTTTTTTATTATATCGGGAAGTGTTCTTTCTGGAGGTAGCCTCTTCAGAAAGCAATTCCCGATGAAAATAAATTTATACCACCCCTTTGTAAATTATTGCGCGACTAAATACTCCTCTACACATACACATTATATTCCCCAACAACCCCTGTAAATTGTTGTAATTATTTAGTAAATCAAATTGTATATCCTCCCTCCGATCACTTTTCTTAAATTAACCGCGACCCCGCAGGGGGTGCATAGCTAACTTATGCATCTTGGTGAGTAGCGTCACCACGGACCTGAGCTATTTATCCCCCACTTTGCATCTCCTCCCTACATTTATTTTGTTTTAATTATGCCGGGAAGTTTTCTTTCTGGGGGTAGCGTTTTTCGCTCTTCAGAAAGCAATTCCCAATGAAAATAAATTCATACCACCCCTTTGTAAATTATTGTGCGACTAAAAACTACTCTACACATACACATTATATTCCCCAACAACCCCTGTAAATTGTTGTAATTATTTATTAAATCAAATTGCATATCCTCCCTCCAATAACCCCTTTTTTATTATATCGGGAAGTGTTCTTTCTGGAGGTAGCCTCTTCAGAAAGCAATTCCCGATGAAAATAAATTTATACCACCCCTTTGTAAATTATTGCGCGACTAAATACTCCTCTACACATACACATTATATTCCCCAACAACCCCTGTAAATTGTTGTAATTATTTATTAAATCAAATTGCATATCCTCCCTCCAATAACCCCTTTCTTATTATATCGGGAAGTGTTCTTTCTGGAGGTAGCCTCTTCAGAAAGCAATTCCCGATGAAAATAAATTTATACCACCCCTTTGTAAATTATTGCGCGACTAAATACTCCTCTACACATACACATTATATTCCCCAACAACCCCTGTAAATTGTTGTAATTATTTATTAAATCAAATTGCATATCCTCCCTCCAATAACCCCTTTTTTATTATATCGGGAAGTGTTCTTTCTGGAGGTAGCCTCTTCAGAAAGCAATTCCCGATGAAAATAAATTTATACCACCCCTTTGTAAATTATTGCGCGACTAAATACTCCTCTACACATACACATTATATTCCCCAACAACCCCTGTAAATTGTTGTAATTATTTATTAAATCAAATTGCATATCCTCCCTCCAATAACCCCTTTCTTATTATATCGGGAAGTGTTCTTTCTGGAGGTAGCCTCTTCAGAAAGCAATTCCCGATGAAAATAAATTTATACCACCCCTTTGTAAATTATTGCGCGACTAAATACTCCTCTACACATACACATTATATTCCCCAACAACCCCTGTAAATTGTTGTAATTATTTATTAAATCAAATTGCATATCCTCCCTCCAATAACCCCTTTTTTATTATATCGGGAAGTGTTCTTTCTGGAGGTAGCCTCTTCAGAAAGCAATTCCCGATGAAAATAAATTTATACCACCCCTTTGTAAATTATTGCGCGACTAAATACTCCTCTACACATACACATTATATTCCCCAACAACCCCTGTAAATTGTTGTAATTATTTATTAAATCAAATTGCATATCCTCCCTCCAATAACCCCTTTTTTATTATATCGGGAAGTGTTCTTTCTGGAGGTAGCCTCTTCAGAAAGCAATTCCCGATGAAAATAAATTTATACCACCCCTTTGTAAATTATTGCGCGACTAAATACTCCTCTACACATACACATTATATTCCCCAACAACCCCTGTAAATTGTTGTAATTATTTATTAAATCAAATTGCATATCCTCCCTCCAATAACCCCTTTTTTATTATATCGGGAAGTGTTCTTTCTGGAGGTAGCCTCTTCAGAAAGCAATTCCCGATGAAAATAAATTTATACCACCCCTTTGTAAATTATTGCGCGACTAAATACTCCTCTACACATACACATTATATTCCCCAACAACCCCTGTAAATTGTTGTAATTATTTAGTAAATCAAATTGTATATCCTCCCTCCGATCACTTTTCTTAAATTAACCGCGACCCCGCAGGGGGTGCATAGCTAACTTATGCATCTTGGTGAGTAGCGTCACCACGGACCTGAGCTATTTATCCCCCACTTTGCATCTCCTCCCTACATTTATTTTGTTTTAATTATGCCGGGAAGTTTTCTTTCTGGGGGTAGCGTTTTTCGCTCTTCAGAAAGCAATTCCCAATGAAAATAAATTCATACCACCCCTTTGTAAATTATTGTGCGACTAAAAACTACTCTACACATACACATTATATTCCCCAACAACCCCTGTAAATTGTTGTAATTATTTATTAAATCAAATTGCATATCCTCCCTCCAATAACCCCTTTTTTATTATATCGGGAAGTGTTCTTTCTGGAGGTAGCCTCTTCAGAAAGCAATTCCCGATGAAAATAAATTTATACCACCCCTTTGTAAATTATTGCGCGACTAAATACTCCTCTACACATACACATTATATTCCCCAACAACCCCTGTAAATTGTTGTAATTATTTATTAAATCAAATTGCATATCCTCCCTCCAATAACCCCTTTTTTATTATATCGGGAAGTGTTCTTTCTGGAGGTAGCCTCTTCAGAAAGCAATTCCCGATGAAAATAAATTTATACCACCCCTTTGTAAATTATTGCGCGACTAAATACTCCTCTACACATACACATTATATTCCCCAACAACCCCTGTAAATTGTTGTAATTATTTATTAAATCAAATTGCATATCCTCCCTCCAATAACCCCTTTCTTATTATATCGGGAAGTGTTCTTTCTGGAGGTAGCCTCTTCAGAAAGCAATTCCCGATGAAAATAAATTTATACCACCCCTTTGTAAATTATTGCGCGACTAAATACTCCTCTACACATACACATTATATTCCCCAACAACCCCTGTAAATTGTTGTAATTATTTATTAAATCAAATTGCATATCCTCCCTCCAATAACCCCTTTTTTATTATATCGGGAAGTGTTCTTTCTGGAGGTAGCCTCTTCAGAAAGCAATTCCCGATGAAAATAAATTTATACCACCCCTTTGTAAATTATTGCGCGACTAAATACTCCTCTACACATACACATTATATTCCCCAACAACCCCTGTAAATTGTTGTAATTATTTATTAAATCAAATTGCATATCCTCCCTCCAATAACCCCTTTTTTATTATATCGGGAAGTGTTCTTTCTGGAGGTAGCCTCTTCAGAAAGCAATTCCCGATGAAAATAAATTTATACCACCCCTTTGTAAATTATTGCGCGACTAAATACTCCTCTACACATACACATTATATTCCCCAACAACCCCTGTAAATTGTTGTAATTATTTATTAAATCAAATTGCATATCCTCCCTCCAATAACCCCTTTTTTATTATATCGGGAAGTGTTCTTTCTGGAGGTAGCCTCTTCAGAAAGCAATTCCCGATGAAAATAAATTTATACCACCCCTTTGTAAATTATTGCGCGACTAAATACTCCTCTACACATACACATTATATTCCCCAACAACCCCTGTAAATTGTTGTAATTATTTAGTAAATCAAATTGTATATCCTCCCTCCGATCACTTTTCTTAAATTAACCGCGACCCCGCAGGGGGTGCATAGCTAACTTATGCATCTTGGTGAGTAGCGTCACCACGGACCTGAGCTATTTATCCCCCACTTTGCATCTCCTCCCTACATTTATTTTGTTTTAATTATGCCGGGAAGTTTTCTTTCTGGGGGTAGCGTTTTTCGCTCTTCAGAAAGCAATTCCCAATGAAAATAAATTCATACCACCCCTTTGTAAATTATTGTGCGACTAAAAACTACTCTACACATACACATTATATTCCCCAACAACCCCTGTAAATTGTTGTAATTATTTATTAAATCAAATTGCATATCCTCCCTCCAATAACCCCTTTTTTATTATATCGGGAAGTGTTCTTTCTGGAGGTAGCCTCTTCAGAAAGCAATTCCCGATGAAAATAAATTTATACCACCCCTTTGTAAATTATTGCGCGACTAAATACTCCTCTACACATACACATTATATTCCCCAACAACCCCTGTAAATTGTTGTAATTATTTATTAAATCAAATTGCATATCCTCCCTCCAATAACCCCTTTTTTATTATATCGGGAAGTGTTCTTTCTGGAGGTAGCCTCTTCAGAAAGCAATTCCCGATGAAAATAAATTTATACCACCCCTTTGTAAATTATTGCGCGACTAAATACTCCTCTACACATACACATTATATTCCCCAACAACCCCTGTAAATTGTTGTAATTATTTATTAAATCAAATTGCATATCCTCCCTCCAATAACCCCTTTCTTATTATATCGGGAAGTGTTCTTTCTGGAGGTAGCCTCTTCAGAAAGCAATTCCCGATGAAAATAAATTTATACCACCCCTTTGTAAATTATTGCGCGACTAAATACTCCTCTACACATACACATTATATTCCCCAACAACCCCTGTAAATTGTTGTAATTATTTATTAAATCAAATTGCATATCCTCCCTCCAATAACCCCTTTTTTATTATATCGGGAAGTGTTCTTTCTGGAGGTAGCCTCTTCAGAAAGCAATTCCCGATGAAAATAAATTTATACCACCCCTTTGTAAATTATTGCGCGACTAAATACTCCTCTACACATACACATTATATTCCCCAACAACCCCTGTAAATTGTTGTAATTATTTATTAAATCAAATTGCATATCCTCCCTCCAATAACCCCTTTTTTATTATATCGGGAAGTGTTCTTTCTGGAGGTAGCCTCTTCAGAAAGCAATTCCCGATGAAAATAAATTTATACCACCCCTTTGTAAATTATTGCGCGACTAAATACTCCTCTACACATACACATTATATTCCCCAACAACCCCTGTAAATTGTTGTAATTATTTAGTAAATCAAATTGTATATCCTCCCTCCGATCACTTTTCTTAAATTAACCGCGACCCCGCAGGGGGTGCATAGCTAACTTATGCATCTTGGTGAGTAGCGTCACCACGGACCTGAGCTATTTATCCCCCACTTTGCATCTCCTCCCTACATTTATTTTGTTTTAATTATGCCGGGAAGTTTTCTTTCTGGGGGTAGCGTTTTTCGCTCTTCAGAAAGCAATTCCCAATGAAAATAAATTCATACCACCCCTTTGTAAATTATTGTGCGACTAAAAACTACTCTACACATACACATTATATTCCCCAACAACCCCTGTAAATTGTTGTAATTATTTATTAAATCAAATTGCATATCCTCCCTCCAATAACCCCTTTTTTATTATATCGGGAAGTGTTCTTTCTGGAGGTAGCCTCTTCAGAAAGCAATTCCCGATGAAAATAAATTTATACCACCCCTTTGTAAATTATTGCGCGACTAAATACTCCTCTACACATACACATTATATTCCCCAACAACCCCTGTAAATTGTTGTAATTATTTATTAAATCAAATTGCATATCCTCCCTCCAATAACCCCTTTTTTATTATATCGGGAAGTGTTCTTTCTGGAGGTAGCCTCTTCAGAAAGCAATTCCCGATGAAAATAAATTTATACCACCCCTTTGTAAATTATTGCGCGACTAAATACTCCTCTACACATACACATTATATTCCCCAACAACCCCTGTAAATTGTTGTAATTATTTATTAAATCAAATTGCATATCCTCCCTCCAATAACCCCTTTCTTATTATATCGGGAAGTGTTCTTTCTGGAGGTAGCCTCTTCAGAAAGCAATTCCCGATGAAAATAAATTTATACCACCCCTTTGTAAATTATTGCGCGACTAAATACTCCTCTACACATACACATTATATTCCCCAACAACCCCTGTAAATTGTTGTAATTATTTATTAAATCAAATTGCATATCCTCCCTCCAATAACCCCTTTTTTATTATATCGGGAAGTGTTCTTTCTGGAGGTAGCCTCTTCAGAAAGCAATTCCCGATGAAAATAAATTTATACCACCCCTTTGTAAATTATTGCGCGACTAAATACTCCTCTACACATACACATTATATTCCCCAACAACCCCTGTAAATTGTTGTAATTATTTATTAAATCAAATTGCATATCCTCCCTCCAATAACCCCTTTTTTATTATATCGGGAAGTGTTCTTTCTGGAGGTAGCCTCTTCAGAAAGCAATTCCCGATGAAAATAAATTTATACCACCCCTTTGTAAATTATTGCGCGACTAAATACTCCTCTACACATACACATTATATTCCCCAACAACCCCTGTAAATTGTTGTAATTATTTATTAAATCAAATTGCATATCCTCCCTCCAATAACCCCTTTTTTATTATATCGGGAAGTGTTCTTTCTGGAGGTAGCCTCTTCAGAAAGCAATTCCCGATGAAAATAAATTTATACCACCCCTTTGTAAATTATTGCGCGACTAAATACTCCTCTACACATACACATTATATTCCCCAACAACCCCTGTAAATTGTTGTAATTATTTAGTAAATCAAATTGTATATCCTCCCTCCGATCACTTTTCTTAAATTAACCGCGACCCCGCAGGGGGTGCATAGCTAACTTATGCATCTTGGTGAGTAGCGTCACCACGGACCTGAGCTATTTATCCCCCACTTTGCATCTCCTCCCTACATTTATTTTGTTTTAATTATGCCGGGAAGTTTTCTTTCTGGGGGTAGCGTTTTTCGCTCTTCAGAAAGCAATTCCCAATGAAAATAAATTCATACCACCCCTTTGTAAATTATTGTGCGACTAAAAACTACTCTACACATACACATTATATTCCCCAACAACCCCTGTAAATTGTTGTAATTATTTATTAAATCAAATTGCATATCCTCCCTCCAATAACCCCTTTTTTATTATATCGGGAAGTGTTCTTTCTGGAGGTAGCCTCTTCAGAAAGCAATTCCCGATGAAAATAAATTTATACCACCCCTTTGTAAATTATTGCGCGACTAAATACTCCTCTACACATACACATTATATTCCCCAACAACCCCTGTAAATTGTTGTAATTATTTATTAAATCAAATTGCATATCCTCCCTCCAATAACCCCTTTTTTATTATATCGGGAAGTGTTCTTTCTGGAGGTAGCCTCTTCAGAAAGCAATTCCCGATGAAAATAAATTTATACCACCCCTTTGTAAATTATTGCGCGACTGAATACTCCTCTACACATACACATTATATTCCCCAACAACCCCTGTAAATTGTTGTAATTATTTATTAAATCAAATTGCATATCCTCCCTCCAATAACCCCTTTTTTATTATATCGGGAAGTGTTCTTTCTGGAGGTAGCCTCTTCAGAAAGCAATTCCCGATGAAAATAAATTTATACCACCCCTTTGTAAATTATTGCGCGACTAAATACTCCTCTACACATACACATTATATTCCCCAACAACCCCTGTAAATTGTTGTAATTATTTATTAAATCAAATTGCATATCCTCCCTCCAATAACCCCTTTCTTATTATATCGGGAAGTGTTCTTTCTGGAGGTAGCCTCTTCAGAAAGCAATTCCCGATGAAAATAAATTTATACCACCCCTTTGTAAATTATTGCGCGACTAAATACTCCTCTACACATACACATTATATTCCCCAACAACCCCTGTAAATTGTTGTAATTATTTATTAAATCAAATTGCATATCCTCCCTCCAATAACCCCTTTTTTATTATATCGGGAAGTGTTCTTTCTGGAGGTAGCCTCTTCAGAAAGCAATTCCCGATGAAAATAAATTTATACCACCCCTTTGTAAATTATTGCGCGACTAAATACTCCTCTACACATACACATTATATTCCCCAACAACCCCTGTAAATTGTTGTAATTATTTATTAAATCAAATTGCATATCCTCCCTCCAATAACCCCTTTTTTATTATATCGGGAAGTGTTCTTTCTGGAGGTAGCCTCTTCAGAAAGCAATTCCCGATGAAAATAAATTTATACCACCCCTTTGTAAATTATTGCGCGACTAAATACTCCTCTACACATACACATTATATTCCCCAACAACCCCTGTAAATTGTTGTAATTATTTATTAAATCAAATTGCATATCCTCCCTCCAATAACCCCTTTTTTATTATATCGGGAAGTGTTCTTTCTGGAGGTAGCCTCTTCAGAAAGCAATTCCCGATGAAAATAAATTTATACCACCCCTTTGTAAATTATTGCGCGACTAAATACTCCTCTACACATACACATTATATTCCCCAACAACCCCTGTAAATTGTTGTAATTATTTAGTAAATCAAATTGTATATCCTCCCTCCGATCACTTTTCTTAAATTAACCGCGACCCCGCAGGGGGTGCATAGCTAACTTATGCATCTTGGTGAGTAGCGTCACCACGGACCTGAGCTATTTATCCCCCACTTTGCATCTCCTCCCTACATTTATTTTGTTTTAATTATGCCGGGAAGTTTTCTTTCTGGGGGTAGCGTTTTTCGCTCTTCAGAAAGCAATTCCCAATGAAAATAAATTCATACCACCCCTTTGTAAATTATTGTGCGACTAAAAACTACTCTACACATACACATTATATTCCCCAACAACCCCTGTAAATTGTTGTAATTATTTATTAAATCAAATTGCATATCCTCCCTCCAATAACCCCTTTTTTATTATATCGGGAAGTGTTCTTTCTGGAGGTAGCCTCTTCAGAAAGCAATTCCCGATGAAAATAAATTTATACCACCCCTTTGTAAATTATTGCGCGACTAAATACTCCTCTACACATACACATTATATTCCCCAACAACCCCTGTAAATTGTTGTAATTATTTAGTAAATCAAATTGTATATCCTCCCTCCGATCACTTTTCTTAAATTAACCGCGACCCCGCAGGGGGTGCATAGCTAACTTATGCATCTTGGTGAGTAGCGTCACCACGGACCTGAGCTATTTATCCCCCACTTTGCATCTCCTCCCTACATTTATTTTGTTTTAATTATGCCGGGAAGTTTTCTTTCTGGGGGTAGCGTTTTTCGCTCTTCAGAAAGCAATTCCCAATGAAAATAAATTCATACCACCCCTTTGTAAATTATTGTGCGACTAAAAACTACTCTACACATACACATTATATTCCCCAACAACCCCTGTAAATTGTTGTAATTATTTATTAAATCAAATTGCATATCCTCCCTCCAATAACCCCTTTTTTATTATATCGGGAAGTGTTCTTTCTGGAGGTAGCCTCTTCAGAAAGCAATTCCCGATGAAAATAAATTTATACCACCCCTTTGTAAATTATTGCGCGACTAAATACTCCTCTACACATACACATTATATTCCCCAACAACCCCTGTAAATTGTTGTAATTATTTAGTAAATCAAATTGCATATCCTCCCTCCAATAACCCCTTTCTTATTATATCGGGAAGTGTTCTTTCTGGAGGTAGCCTCTTCAGAAAGCAATTCCCGATGAAAATAAATTTATACCACCCCTTTGTAAATTATTGCGCGACTAAATACTCCTCTACACATACACATTATATTCCCCAACAACCCCTGTAAATTGTTGTAATTATTTATTAAATCAAATTGCATATCCTCCCTCCAATAACCCCTTTTTTATTATATCGGGAAGTGTTCTTTCTGGAGGTAGCCTCTTCAGAAAGCAATTCCCGATGAAAATAAATTTATACCACCCCTTTGTAAATTATTGCGCGACTAAATACTCCTCTACACATACACATTATATTCCCCAACAACCCCTGTAAATTGTTGTAATTATTTATTAAATCAAATTGCATATCCTCCCTCCAATAACCCCTTTTTTATTATATCGGGAAGTGTTCTTTCTGGAGGTAGCCTCTTCAGAAAGCAATTCCCGATGAAAATAAATTTATACCACCCCTTTGTAAATTATTGCGCGACTAAATACTCCTCTACACATACACATTATATTCCCCAACAACCCCTGTAAATTGTTGTAATTATTTAGTAAATCAAATTGCATATCCTCCCTCCAATAACCCCTTTCTTATTATATCGGGAAGTGTTCTTTCTGGAGGTAGCCTCTTCAGAAAGCAATTCCCGATGAAAATAAATTTATACCACCCCTTTGTAAATTATTGCGCGACTAAATACTCCTCTACACATACACATTATATTCCCCAACAACCCCTGTAAATTGTTGTAATTATTTATTAAATCAAATTGCATATCCTCCCTCCAATAACCCCTTTTTTATTATATCGGGAAGTGTTCTTTCTGGAGGTAGCCTCTTCAGAAAGCAATTCCCGATGAAAATAAATTTATACCACCCCTTTGTAAATTATTGCGCGACTAAATACTCCTCTACACATACACATTATATTCCCCAACAACCCCTGTAAATTGTTGTAATTATTTATTAAATCAAATTGCATATCCTCCCTCCAATAACCCCTTTTTTATTATATCGGGAAGTGTTCTTTCTGGAGGTAGCCTCTTCAGAAAGCAATTCCCGATGAAAATAAATTTATACCACCCCTTTGTAAATTATTGCGCGACTAAATACTCCTCTACACATACACATTATATTCCCCAACAACCCCTGTAAATTGTTGTAATTATTTATTAAATCAAATTGCATATCCTCCCTCCAATAACCCCTTTTTTATTATATCGGGAAGTGTTCTTTCTGGAGGTAGCCTCTTCAGAAAGCAATTCCCGATGAAAATAAATTTATACCACCCCTTTGTAAATTATTGCGCGACTAAATACTCCTCTACACATACACATTATATTCCCCAACAACCCCTGTAAATTGTTGTAATTATTTATTAAATCAAATTGCATATCCTCCCTCCAATAACCCCTTTTTTATTATATCGGGAAGTGTTCTTTCTGGAGGTAGCCTCTTCAGAAAGCAATTCCCGATGAAAATAAATTTATACCACCCCTTTGTAAATTATTGCGCGACTAAATACTCCTCTACACATACACATTATATTCCCCAACAACCCCTGTAAATTGTTGTAATTATTTATTAAATCAAATTGCATATCCTCCCTCCAATAACCCCTTTTTTATTATATCGGGAAGTGTTCTTTCTGGAGGTAGCCTCTTCAGAAAGCAATTCCCGATGAAAATAAATTTATACCACCCCTTTGTAAATTATTGCGCGACTAAATACTCCTCTACACATACACATTATATTCCCCAACAACCCCTGTAAATTGTTGTAATTATTTATTAAATCAAATTGCATATCCTCCCTCCAATAACCCCTTTTTTATTATATCGGGAAGTGTTCTTTCTGGAGGTAGCCTCTTCAGAAAGCAATTCCCGATGAAAATAAATTTATACCACCCCTTTGTAAATTATTGCGCGACTAAATACTCCTCTACACATACACATTATATTCCCCAACAACCCCTGTAAATTGTTGTAATTATTTATTAAATCAAATTGCATATCCTCCCTCCAATAACCCCTTTTTTATTATATCGGGAAGTGTTCTTTCTGGAGGTAGCCTCTTCAGAAAGCAATTCCCGATGAAAATAAATTTATACCACCCCTTTGTAAATTATTGCGCGACTAAATACTCCTCTACACATACACATTATATTCCCCAACAACCCCTGTAAATTGTTGTAATTATTTATTAAATCAAATTGCATATCCTCCCTCCAATAACCCCTTTTTTATTATATCGGGAAGTGTTCTTTCTGGAGGTAGCCTCTTCAGAAAGCAATTCCCGATGAAAATAAATTTATACCACCCCTTTGTAAATTATTGCGCGACTAAATACTCCTCTACACATACACATTATATTCCCCAACAACCCCTGTAAATTGTTGTAATTATTTATTAAATCAAATTGCATATCCTCCCTCCAATAACCCCTTTTTTATTATATCGGGAAGTGTTCTTTCTGGAGGTAGCCTCTTCAGAAAGCAATTCCCGATGAAAATAAATTTATACCACCCCTTTGTAAATTATTGCGCGACTAAATACTCCTCTACACATACACATTATATTCCCCAACAACCCCTGTAAATTGTTGTAATTATTTATTAAATCAAATTGCATATCCTCCCTCCAATAACCCCTTTTTTATTATATCGGGAAGTGTTCTTTCTGGAGGTAGCCTCTTCAGAAAGCAATTCCCGATGAAAATAAATTTATACCACCCCTTTGTAAATTATTGCGCGACTAAATACTCCTCTACACATACACATTATATTCCCCAACAACCCCTGTAAATTGTTGTAATTATTTATTAAATCAAATTGCATATCCTCCCTCCAATAACCCATTTTTTATTATATCGGGAAGTGTTCTTTCTGGAGGTAGCCTCTTCAGAAAGCAATTCCCGATGAAAATAAATTTATACCACCCCTTTGTAAATTATTGCGCGACTAAATACTCCTCTACACATACACATTATATTCCCCAACAACCCCTGTAAATTGTTGTAATTATTTATTAAATCAAATTGCATATCCTCCCTCCAATAACCCCTTTTTTATTATATCGGGAAGTGTTCTTTCTGGAGGTAGCCTCTTCAGAAAGCAATTCCCGATGAAAATAAATTTATACCACCCCTTTGTAAATTATTGCGCGACTAAATACTCCTCTACACATACACATTATATTCCCCAACAACCCCTGTAAATTGTTGTAATTATTTATTAAATCAAATTGCATATCCTCCCTCCAATAACCCCTTTTTTATTATATCGGGAAGTGTTCTTTCTGGAGGTAGCCTCTTCAGAAAGCAATTCCCGATGAAAATAAATTTATACCACCCCTTTGTAAATTATTGCGCGACTAAATACTCCTCTACACATACACATTATATTCCCCAACAACCCCTGTAAATTGTTGTAATTATTTATTAAATCAAATTGCATATCCTCCCTCCAATAACCCCTTTTTTATTATATCGGGAAGTGTTCTTTCTGGAGGTAGCCTCTTCAGAAAGCAATTCCCGATGAAAATAAATTTATACCACCCCTTTGTAAATTATTGCGCGACTAAATACTCCTCTACACATACACATTATATTCCCCAACAACCCCTGTAAATTGTTGTAATTATTTATTAAATCAAATTGCATATCCTCCCTCCAATAACCCCTTTTTTATTATATCGGGAAGTGTTCTTTCTGGAGGTAGCCTCTTCAGAAAGCAATTCCCGATGAAAATAAATTTATACCACCCCTTTGTAAATTATTGCGCGACTAAATACTCCTCTACACATACACATTATATTCCCCAACAACCCCTGTAAATTGTTGTAATTATTTATTAAATCAAATTGCATATCCTCCCTCCAATAACCCCTTTTTTATTATATCGGGAAGTGTTCTTTCTGGAGGTAGCCTCTTCAGAAAGCAATTCCCGATGAAAATAAATTTATACCACCCCTTTGTAAATTATTGCGCGACTAAATACTCCTCTACACATACACATTATATTCCCCAACAACCCCTGTAAATTGTTGTAATTATTTATTAAATCAAATTGCATATCCTCCCTCCAATAACCCCTTTTTTATTATATCGGGAAGTGTTCTTTCTGGAGGTAGCCTCTTCAGAAAGCAATTCCCGATGAAAATAAATTTATACCACCCCTTTGTAAATTATTGCGCGACTAAATACTCCTCTACACATACACATTATATTCCCCAACAACCCCTGTAAATTGTTGTAATTATTTATTAAATCAAATTGCATATCCTCCCTCCAATAACCCCTTTTTTATTATATCGGGAAGTGTTCTTTCTGGAGGTAGCCTCTTCAGAAAGCAATTCCCGATGAAAATAAATTTATACCACCCCTTTGTAAATTATTGCGCGACTAAATACTCCTCTACACATACACATTATATTCCCCAACAACCCCTGTAAATTGTTGTAATTATTTATTAAATCAAATTGCATATCCTCCCTCCAATAACCCCTTTTTTATTATATCGGGAAGTGTTCTTTCTGGAGGTAGCCTCTTCAGAAAGCAATTCCCGATGAAAATAAATTTATACCACCCCTTTGTAAATTATTGCGCGACTAAATACTCCTCTACACATACACATTATATTCCCCAACAACCCCTGTAAATTGTTGTAATTATTTATTAAATCAAATTGCATATCCTCCCTCCAATAACCCCTTTTTTATTATATCGGGAAGTGTTCTTTCTGGAGGTAGCCTCTTCAGAAAGCAATTCCCGATGAAAATAAATTTATACCACCCCTTTGTAAATTATTGCGCGACTAAATACTCCTCTACACATACACATTATATTCCCCAACAACCCCTGTAAATTGTTGTAATTATTTATTAAATCAAATTGCATATCCTCCCTCCAATAACCCCTTTTTTATTATATCGGGAAGTGTTCTTTCTGGAGGTAGCCTCTTCAGAAAGCAATTCCCGATGAAAATAAATTTATACCACCCCTTTGTAAATTATTGCGCGACTAAATACTCCTCTACACATACACATTATATTCCCCAACAACCCCTGTAAATTGTTGTAATTATTTATTAAATCAAATTGCATATCCTCCCTCCAATAACCCCTTTTTTATTATATCGGGAAGTGTTCTTTCTGGAGGTAGCCTCTTCAGAAAGCAATTCCCGATGAAAATAAATTTATACCACCCCTTTGTAAATTATTGCGCGACTAAATACTCCTCTACACATACACATTATATTCCCCAACAACCCCTGTAAATTGTTGTAATTATTTATTAAATCAAATTGCATATCCTCCCTCCAATAACCCCTTTTTTATTATATCGGGAAGTGTTCTTTCTGGAGGTAGCCTCTTCAGAAAGCAATTCCCGATGAAAATAAATTTATACCACCCCTTTGTAAATTATTGCGCGACTAAATACTCCTCTACACATACACATTATATTCCCCAACAACCCCTGTAAATTGTTGTAATTATTTATTAAATCAAATTGCATATCCTCCCTCCAATAACCCCTTTTTTATTATATCGGGAAGTGTTCTTTCTGGAGGTAGCCTCTTCAGAAAGCAATTCCCGATGAAAATAAATTTATACCACCCCTTTGTAAATTATTGCGCGACTAAATACTCCTCTACACATACACATTATATTCCCCAACAACCCCTGTAAATTGTTGTAATTATTTATTAAATCAAATTGCATATCCTCCCTCCAATAACCCCTTTTTTATTATATCGGGAAGTGTTCTTTCTGGAGGTAGCCTCTTCAGAAAGCAATTCCCGATGAAAATAAATTTATACCACCCCTTTGTAAATTATTGCGCGACTAAATACTCCTCTACACATACACATTATATTCCCCAACAACCCCTGTAAATTGTTGTAATTATTTATTAAATCAAATTGCATATCCTCCCTCCAATAACCCCTTTTTTATTATATCGGGAAGTGTTCTTTCTGGAGGTAGCCTCTTCAGAAAGCAATTCCCGATGAAAATAAATTTATACCACCCCTTTGTAAATTATTGCGCGACTAAATACTCCTCTACACATACACATTATATTCCCCAACAACCCCTGTAAATTGTTGTAATTATTTATTAAATCAAATTGCATATCCTCCCTCCAATAACCCCTTTTTTATTATATCGGGAAGTGTTCTTTCTGGAGGTAGCCTCTTCAGAAAGCAATTCCCGATGAAAATAAATTTATACCACCCCTTTGTAAATTATTGCGCGACTAAATACTCCTCTACACATACACATTATATTCCCCAACAACCCCTGTAAATTGTTGTAATTATTTATTAAATCAAATTGCATATCCTCCCTCCAATAACCCATTTTTTATTATATCGGGAAGTGTTCTTTCTGGAGGTAGCCTCTTCAGAAAGCAATTCCCGATGAAAATAAATTTATACCACCCCTTTGTAAATTATTGCGCGACTAAATACTCCTCTACACATACACATTATATTCCCCAACAACCCCTGTAAATTGTTGTAATTATTTATTAAATCAAATTGCATATCCTCCCTCCAATAACCCCTTTTTTATTATATCGGGAAGTGTTCTTTCTGGAGGTAGCCTCTTCAGAAAGCAATTCCCGATGAAAATAAATTTATACCACCCCTTTGTAAATTATTGCGCGACTAAATACTCCTCTACACATACACATTATATTCCCCAACAACCCCTGTAAATTGTTGTAATTATTTATTAAATCAAATTGCATATCCTCCCTCCAATAACCCCTTTTTTATTATATCGGGAAGTGTTCTTTCTGGAGGTAGCCTCTTCAGAAAGCAATTCCCGATGAAAATAAATTTATACCACCCCTTTGTAAATTATTGCGCGACTAAATACTCCTCTACACATACACATTATATTCCCCAACAACCCCTGTAAATTGTTGTAATTATTTATTAAATCAAATTGCATATCCTCCCTCCAATAACCCCTTTTTTATTATATCGGGAAGTGTTCTTTCTGGAGGTAGCCTCTTCAGAAAGCAATTCCCGATGAAAATAAATTTATACCACCCCTTTGTAAATTATTGCGCGACTAAATACTCCTCTACACATACACATTATATTCCCCAACAACCCCTGTAAATTGTTGTAATTATTTATTAAATCAAATTGCATATCCTCCCTCCAATAACCCCTTTTTTATTATATCGGGAAGTGTTCTTTCTGGAGGTAGCCTCTTCAGAAAGCAATTCCCGATGAAAATAAATTTATACCACCCCTTTGTAAATTATTGCGCGACTAAATACTCCTCTACACATACACATTATATTCCCCAACAACCCCTGTAAATTGTTGTAATTATTTATTAAATCAAATTGCATATCCTCCCTCCAATAACCCCTTTTTTATTATATCGGGAAGTGTTCTTTCTGGAGGTAGCCTCTTCAGAAAGCAATTCCCGATGAAAATAAATTTATACCACCCCTTTGTAAATTATTGCGCGACTAAATACTCCTCTACACATACACATTATATTCCCCAACAACCCCTGTAAATTGTTGTAATTATTTATTAAATCAAATTGCATATCCTCCCTCCAATAACCCCTTTTTTATTATATCGGGAAGTGTTCTTTCTGGAGGTAGCCTCTTCAGAAAGCAATTCCCGATGAAAATAAATTTATACCACCCCTTTGTAAATTATTGCGCGACTAAATACTCCTCTACACATACACATTATATTCCCCAACAACCCCTGTAAATTGTTGTAATTATTTATTAAATCAAATTGCATATCCTCCCTCCAATAACCCCTTTTTTATTATATCGGGAAGTGTTCTTTCTGGAGGTAGCCTCTTCAGAAAGCAATTCCCGATGAAAATAAATTTATACCACCCCTTTGTAAATTATTGCGCGACTAAATACTCCTCTACACATACACATTATATTCCCCAACAACCCCTGTAAATTGTTGTAATTATTTATTAAATCAAATTGCATATCCTCCCTCCAATAACCCCTTTTTTATTATATCGGGAAGTGTTCTTTCTGGAGGTAGCCTCTTCAGAAAGCAATTCCCGATGAAAATAAATTTATACCACCCCTTTGTAAATTATTGCGCGACTAAATACTCCTCTACACATACACATTATATTCCCCAACAACCCCTGTAAATTGTTGTAATTATTTATTAAATCAAATTGCATATCCTCCCTCCAATAACCCCTTTTTTATTATATCGGGAAGTGTTCTTTCTGGAGGTAGCCTCTTCAGAAAGCAATTCCCGATGAAAATAAATTTATACCACCCCTTTGTAAATTATTGCGCGACTAAATACTCCTCTACACATACACATTATATTCCCCAACAACCCCTGTAAATTGTTGTAATTATTTATTAAATCAAATTGCATATCCTCCCTCCAATAACCCCTTTTTTATTATATCGGGAAGTGTTCTTTCTGGAGGTAGCCTCTTCAGAAAGCAATTCCCGATGAAAATAAATTTATACCACCCCTTTGTAAATTATTGCGCGACTAAATACTCCTCTACACATACACATTATATTCCCCAACAACCCCTGTAAATTGTTGTAATTATTTATTAAATCAAATTGCATATCCTCCCTCCAATAACCCCTTTTTTATTATATCGGGAAGTGTTCTTTCTGGAGGTAGCCTCTTCAGAAAGCAATTCCCGATGAAAATAAATTTATACCACCCCTTTGTAAATTATTGCGCGACTAAATACTCCTCTACACATACACATTATATTCCCCAACAACCCCTGTAAATTGTTGTAATTATTTATTAAATCAAATTGCATATCCTCCCTCCAATAACCCCTTTTTTATTATATCGGGAAGTGTTCTTTCTGGAGGTAGCCTCTTCAGAAAGCAATTCCCGATGAAAATAAATTTATACCACCCCTTTGTAAATTATTGCGCGACTAAATACTCCTCTACACATACACATTATATTCCCCAACAACCCCTGTAAATTGTTGTAATTATTTATTAAATCAAATTGCATATCCTCCCTCCAATAACCCCTTTTTTATTATATCGGGAAGTGTTCTTTCTGGAGGTAGCCTCTTCAGAAAGCAATTCCCGATGAAAATAAATTTATACCACCCCTTTGTAAATTATTGCGCGACTAAATACTCCTCTACACATACACATTATATTCCCCAACAACCCCTGTAAATTGTTGTAATTATTTATTAAATCAAATTGCATATCCTCCCTCCAATAACCCCTTTTTTATTATATCGGGAAGTGTTCTTTCTGGAGGTAGCCTCTTCAGAAAGCAATTCCCGATGAAAATAAATTTATACCACCCCTTTGTAAATTATTGCGCGACTAAATACTCCTCTACACATACACATTATATTCCCCAACAACCCCTGTAAATTGTTGTAATTATTTATTAAATCAAATTGCATATCCTCCCTCCAATAACCCCTTTTTTATTATATCGGGAAGTGTTCTTTCTGGAGGTAGCCTCTTCAGAAAGCAATTCCCGATGAAAATAAATTTATACCACCCCTTTGTAAATTATTGCGCGACTAAATACTCCTCTACACATACACATTATATTCCCCAACAACCCCTGTAAATTGTTGTAATTATTTATTAAATCAAATTGCATATCCTCCCTCCAATAACCCATTTTTTATTATATCGGGAAGTGTTCTTTCTGGAGGTAGCCTCTTCAGAAAGCAATTCCCGATGAAAATAAATTTATACCACCCCTTTGTAAATTATTGCGCGACTAAATACTCCTCTACACATACACATTATATTCCCCAACAACCCCTGTAAATTGTTGTAATTATTTATTAAATCAAATTGCATATCCTCCCTCCAATAACCCCTTTTTTATTATATCGGGAAGTGTTCTTTCTGGAGGTAGCCTCTTCAGAAAGCAATTCCCGATGAAAATAAATTTATACCACCCCTTTGTAAATTATTGCGCGACTAAATACTCCTCTACACATACACATTATATTCCCCAACAACCCCTGTAAATTGTTGTAATTATTTATTAAATCAAATTGCATATCCTCCCTCCAATAACCCCTTTTTTATTATATCGGGAAGTGTTCTTTCTGGAGGTAGCCTCTTCAGAAAGCAATTCCCGATGAAAATAAATTTATACCACCCCTTTGTAAATTATTGCGCGACTAAATACTCCTCTACACATACACATTATATTCCCCAACAACCCCTGTAAATTGTTGTAATTATTTATTAAATCAAATTGCATATCCTCCCTCCAATAACCCCTTTTTTATTATATCGGGAAGTGTTCTTTCTGGAGGTAGCCTCTTCAGAAAGCAATTCCCGATGAAAATAAATTTATACCACCCCTTTGTAAATTATTGCGCGACTAAATACTCCTCTACACATACACATTATATTCCCCAACAACCCCTGTAAATTGTTGTAATTATTTATTAAATCAAATTGCATATCCTCCCTCCAATAACCCCTTTTTTATTATATCGGGAAGTGTTCTTTCTGGAGGTAGCCTCTTCAGAAAGCAATTCCCGATGAAAATAAATTTATACCACCCCTTTGTAAATTATTGCGCGACTAAATACTCCTCTACACATACACATTATATTCCCCAACAACCCCTGTAAATTGTTGTAATTATTTATTAAATCAAATTGCATATCCTCCCTCCAATAACCCCTTTTTTATTATATCGGGAAGTGTTCTTTCTGGAGGTAGCCTCTTCAGAAAGCAATTCCCGATGAAAATAAATTTATACCACCCCTTTGTAAATTATTGCGCGACTAAATACTCCTCTACACATACACATTATATTCCCCAACAACCCCTGTAAATTGTTGTAATTATTTATTAAATCAAATTGCATATCCTCCCTCCAATAACCCCTTTTTTATTATATCGGGAAGTGTTCTTTCTGGAGGTAGCCTCTTCAGAAAGCAATTCCCGATGAAAATAAATTTATACCACCCCTTTGTAAATTATTGCGCGACTAAATACTCCTCTACACATACACATTATATTCCCCAACAACCCCTGTAAATTGTTGTAATTATTTATTAAATCAAATTGCATATCCTCCCTCCAATAACCCCTTTTTTATTATATCGGGAAGTGTTCTTTCTGGAGGTAGCCTCTTCAGAAAGCAATTCCCGATGAAAATAAATTTATACCACCCCTTTGTAAATTATTGCGCGACTGAATACTCCTCTACACATACACATTATATTCCCCAACAACCCCTGTAAATTGTTGTAATTATTTATTAAATCAAATTGCATATCCTCCCTCCAATAACCCCTTTTTTATTATATCGGGAAGTGTTCTTTCTGGAGGTAGCCTCTTCAGAAAGCAATTCCCGATGAAAATAAATTTATACCACCCCTTTGTAAATTATTGCGCGACTAAATACTCCTCTACACATACACATTATATTCCCCAACAACCCCTGTAAATTGTTGTAATTATTTATTAAATCAAATTGCATATCCTCCCTCCAATAACCCCTTTTTTATTATATCGGGAAGTGTTCTTTCTGGAGGTAGCCTCTTCAGAAAGCAATTCCCGATGAAAATAAATTTATACCACCCCTTTGTAAATTATTGCGCGACTGAATACTCCTCTACACATACACATTATATTCCCCAACAACCCCTGTAAATTGTTGTAATTATTTATTAAATCAAATTGCATATCCTCCCTCCAATAACCCCTTTTTTATTATATCGGGAAGTGTTCTTTCTGGAGGTAGCCTCTTCAGAAAGCAATTCCCGATGAAAATAAATTTATACCACCCCTTTGTAAATTATTGCGCGACTAAATACTCCTCTACACATACACATTATATTCCCCAACAACCCCTGTAAATTGTTGTAATTATTTATTAAATCAAATTGCATATCCTCCCTCCAATAACCCCTTTTTTATTATATCGGGAAGTGTTCTTTCTGGAGGTAGCCTCTTCAGAAAGCAATTCCCGATGAAAATAAATTTATACCACCCCTTTGTAAATTATTGCGCGACTAAATACTCCTCTACACATACACATTATATTCCCCAACAACCCCTGTAAATTGTTGTAATTATTTATTAAATCAAATTGCATATCCTCCCTCCAATAACCCCTTTTTTATTATATCGGGAAGTGTTCTTTCTGGAGGTAGCCTCTTCAGAAAGCAATTCCCGATGAAAATAAATTTATACCACCCCTTTGTAAATTATTGCGCGACTAAATACTCCTCTACACATACACATTATATTCCCCAACAACCCCTGTAAATTGTTGTAATTATTTATTAAATCAAATTGCATATCCTCCCTCCAATAACCCCTTTTTTATTATATCGGGAAGTGTTCTTTCTGGAGGTAGCCTCTTCAGAAAGCAATTCCCGATGAAAATAAATTTATACCACCCCTTTGTAAATTATTGCGCGACTAAATACTCCTCTACACATACACATTATATTCCCCAACAACCCCTGTAAATTGTTGTAATTATTTATTAAATCAAATTGCATATCCTCCCTCCAATAACCCCTTTTTTATTATATCGGGAAGTGTTCTTTCTGGAGGTAGCCTCTTCAGAAAGCAATTCCCGATGAAAATAAATTTATACCACCCCTTTGTAAATTATTGCGCGACTAAATACTCCTCTACACATACACATTATATTCCCCAACAACCCCTGTAAATTGTTGTAATTATTTATTAAATCAAATTGCATATCCTCCCTCCAATAACCCCTTTTTTATTATATCGGGAAGTGTTCTTTCTGGAGGTAGCCTCTTCAGAAAGCAATTCCCGATGAAAATAAATTTATACCACCCCTTTGTAAATTATTGCGCGACTAAATACTCCTCTACACATACACATTATATTCCCCAACAACCCCTGTAAATTGTTGTAATTATTTATTAAATCAAATTGCATATCCTCCCTCCAATAACCCCTTTTTTATTATATCGGGAAGTGTTCTTTCTGGAGGTAGCCTCTTCAGAAAGCAATTCCCGATGAAAATAAATTTATACCACCCCTTTGTAAATTATTGCGCGACTAAATACTCCTCTACACATACACATTATATTCCCCAACAACCCCTGTAAATTGTTGTAATTATTTATTAAATCAAATTGCATATCCTCCCTCCAATAACCCCTTTTTTATTATATCGGGAAGTGTTCTTTCTGGAGGTAGCCTCTTCAGAAAGCAATTCCCGATGAAAATAAATTTATACCACCCCTTTGTAAATTATTGCGCGACTAAATACTCCTCTACACATACACATTATATTCCCCAACAACCCCTGTAAATTGTTGTAATTATTTATTAAATCAAATTGCATATCCTCCCTCCAATAACCCCTTTTTTATTATATCGGGAAGTGTTCTTTCTGGAGGTAGCCTCTTCAGAAAGCAATTCCCGATGAAAATAAATTTATACCACCCCTTTGTAAATTATTGCGCGACTGAATACTCCTCTACACATACACATTATATTCCCCAACAACCCCTGTAAATTGTTGTAATTATTTATTAAATCAAATTGCATATCCTCCCTCCAATAACCCCTTTTTTATTATATCGGGAAGTGTTCTTTCTGGAGGTAGCCTCTTCAGAAAGCAATTCCCGATGAAAATAAATTTATACCACCCCTTTGTAAATTATTGCGCGACTAAATACTCCTCTACACATACACATTATATTCCCCAACAACCCCTGTAAATTGTTGTAATTATTTATTAAATCAAATTGCATATCCTCCCTCCAATAACCCCTTTTTTATTATATCGGGAAGTGTTCTTTCTGGAGGTAGCCTCTTCAGAAAGCAATTCCCGATGAAAATAAATTTATACCACCCCTTTGTAAATTATTGCGCGACTAAATACTCCTCTACACATACACATTATATTCCCCAACAACCCCTGTAAATTGTTGTAATTATTTATTAAATCAAATTGCATATCCTCCCTCCAATAACCCCTTTTTTATTATATCGGGAAGTGTTCTTTCTGGAGGTAGCCTCTTCAGAAAGCAATTCCCGATGAAAATAAATTTATACCACCCCTTTGTAAATTATTGCGCGACTAAATACTCCTCTACACATACACATTATATTCCCCAACAACCCCTGTAAATTGTTGTAATTATTTATTAAATCAAATTGCATATCCTCCCTCCAATAACCCCTTTTTTATTATATCGGGAAGTGTTCTTTCTGGAGGTAGCCTCTTCAGAAAGCAATTCCCGATGAAAATAAATTTATACCACCCCTTTGTAAATTATTGCGCGACTAAATACTCCTCTACACATACACATTATATTCCCCAACAACCCCTGTAAATTGTTGTAATTATTTATTAAATCAAATTGCATATCCTCCCTCCAATAACCCCTTTTTTATTATATCGGGAAGTGTTCTTTCTGGAGGTAGCCTCTTCAGAAAGCAATTCCCGATGAAAATAAATTTATACCACCCCTTTGTAAATTATTGCGCGACTAAATACTCCTCTACACATACACATTATATTCCCCAACAACCCCTGTAAATTGTTGTAATTATTTATTAAATCAAATTGCATATCCTCCCTCCAATAACCCCTTTTTTATTATATCGGGAAGTGTTCTTTCTGGAGGTAGCCTCTTCAGAAAGCAATTCCCGATGAAAATAAATTTATACCACCCCTTTGTAAATTATTGCGCGACTAAATACTCCTCTATACATACACATTATATTCCCCAACAACCCCTGTAAATTGTTGTAATTATTTATTAAATCAAATTGCATATCCTCCCTCCAATAACCCCTTTTTTATTATATCGGGAAGTGTTCTTTCTGGAGGTAGCCTCTTCAGAAAGCAATTCCCGATGAAAATAAATTTATACCACCCCTTTGTAAATTATTGCGCGACTAAATACTCCTCTACACATACACATTATATTCCCCAACAACCCCTGTAAATTGTTGTAATTATTTATTAAATCAAATTGCATATCCTCCCTCCAATAACCCCTTTTTTATTATATCGGGAAGTGTTCTTTCTGGAGGTAGCCTCTTCAGAAAGCAATTCCCGATGAAAATAAATTTATACCACCCCTTTGTAAATTATTGCGCGACTGAATACTCCTCTACACATACACATTATATTCCCCAACAACCCCTGTAAATTGTTGTAATTATTTATTAAATCAAATTGCATATCCTCCCTCCAATAACCCCTTTTTTATTATATCGGGAAGTGTTCTTTCTGGAGGTAGCCTCTTCAGAAAGCAATTCCCGATGAAAATAAATTTATACCACCCCTTTGTAAATTATTGCGCGACTAAATACTCCTCTACACATACACATTATATTCCCCAACAACCCCTGTAAATTGTTGTAATTATTTATTAAATCAAATTGCATATCCTCCCTCCAATAACCCCTTTTTTATTATATCGGGAAGTGTTCTTTCTGGAGGTAGCCTCTTCAGAAAGCAATTCCCGATGAAAATAAATTTATACCACCCCTTTGTAAATTATTGCGCGACTAAATACTCCTCTACACATACACATTATATTCCCCAACAACCCCTGTAAATTGTTGTAATTATTTATTAAATCAAATTGCATATCCTCCCTCCAATAACCCCTTTTTTATTATATCGGGAAGTGTTCTTTCTGGAGGTAGCCTCTTCAGAAAGCAATTCCCGATGAAAATAAATTTATACCACCCCTTTGTAAATTATTGCGCGACTAAATACTCCTCTACACATACACATTATATTCCCCAACAACCCCTGTAAATTGTTGTAATTATTTATTAAATCAAATTGCATATCCTCCCTCCAATAACCCCTTTTTTATTATATCGGGAAGTGTTCTTTCTGGAGGTAGCCTCTTCAGAAAGCAATTCCCGATGAAAATAAATTTATACCACCCCTTTGTAAATTATTGCGCGACTGAATACTCCTCTACACATACACATTATATTCCCCAACAACCCCTGTAAATTGTTGTAATTATTTATTAAATCAAATTGCATATCCTCCCTCCAATAACCCCTTTTTTATTATATCGGGAAGTGTTCTTTCTGGAGGTAGCCTCTTCAGAAAGCAATTCCCGATGAAAATAAATTTATACCACCCCTTTGTAAATTATTGCGCGACTAAATACTCCTCTACACATACACATTATATTCCCCAACAACCCCTGTAAATTGTTGTAATTATTTATTAAATCAAATTGCATATCCTCCCTCCAATAACCCCTTTTTTATTATATCGGGAAGTGTTCTTTCTGGAGGTAGCCTCTTCAGAAAGCAATTCCCGATGAAAATAAATTTATACCACCCCTTTGTAAATTATTGCGCGACTGAATACTCCTCTACACATACACATTATATTCCCCAACAACCCCTGTAAATTGTTGTAATTATTTATTAAATCAAATTGCATATCCTCCCTCCAATAACCCCTTTTTTATTATATCGGGAAGTGTTCTTTCTGGAGGTAGCCTCTTCAGAAAGCAATTCCCGATGAAAATAAATTTATACCACCCCTTTGTAAATTATTGCGCGACTAAATACTCCTCTACACATACACATTATATTCCCCAACAACCCCTGTAAATTGTTGTAATTATTTATTAAATCAAATTGCATATCCTCCCTCCAATAACCCCTTTTTTATTATATCGGGAAGTGTTCTTTCTGGAGGTAGCCTCTTCAGAAAGCAATTCCCGATGAAAATAAATTTATACCACCCCTTTGTAAATTATTGCGCGACTAAATACTCCTCTACACATACACATTATATTCCCCAACAACCCCTGTAAATTGTTGTAATTATTTATTAAATCAAATTGCATATCCTCCCTCCAATAACCCCTTTTTTATTATATCGGGAAGTGTTCTTTCTGGAGGTAGCCTCTTCAGAAAGCAATTCCCGATGAAAATAAATTTATACCACCCCTTTGTAAATTATTGCGCGACTGAATACTCCTCTACACATACACATTATATTCCCCAACAACCCCTGTAAATTGTTGTAATTATTTATTAAATCAAATTGCATATCCTCCCTCCAATAACCCCTTTTTTATTATATCGGGAAGTGTTCTTTCTGGAGGTAGCCTCTTCAGAAAGCAATTCCCGATGAAAATAAATTTATACCACCCCTTTGTAAATTATTGCGCGACTGAATACTCCTCTACACATACACATTATATTCCCCAACAACCCCTGTAAATTGTTGTAATTATTTATTAAATCAAATTGCATATCCTCCCTCCAATAACCCCTTTTTTATTATATCGGGAAGTGTTCTTTCTGGAGGTAGCCTCTTCAGAAAGCAATTCCCGATGAAAATAAATTTATACCACCCCTTTGTAAATTATTGCGCGACTGAATACTCCTCTACACATACACATTATATTCCCCAACAACCCCTGTAAATTGTTGTAATTATTTATTAAATCAAATTGCATATCCTCCCTCCAATAACCCCTTTTTTATTATATCGGGAAGTGTTCTTTCTGGAGGTAGCCTCTTCAGAAAGCAATTCCCGATGAAAATAAATTTATACCACCCCTTTGTAAATTATTGCGCGACTAAATACTCCTCTACACATACACATTATATTCCCCAACAACCCCTGTAAATTGTTGTAATTATTTATTAAATCAAATTGCATATCCTCCCTCCAATAACCCCTTTTTTATTATATCGGGAAGTGTTCTTTCTGGAGGTAGCCTCTTCAGAAAGCAATTCCCGATGAAAATAAATTTATACCACCCCTTTGTAAATTATTGCGCGACTAAATACTCCTCTACACATACACATTATATTCCCCAACAACCCCTGTAAATTGTTGTAATTATTTATTAAATCAAATTGCATATCCTCCCTCCAATAACCCCTTTTTTATTATATCGGGAAGTGTTCTTTCTGGAGGTAGCCTCTTCAGAAAGCAATTCCCGATGAAAATAAATTTATACCACCCCTTTGTAAATTATTGCGCGACTGAATACTCCTCTACACATACACATTATATTCCCCAACAACCCCTGTAAATTGTTGTAATTATTTATTAAATCAAATTGCATATCCTCCCTCCAATAACCCCTTTTTTATTATATCGGGAAGTGTTCTTTCTGGAGGTAGCCTCTTCAGAAAGCAATTCCCGATGAAAATAAATTTATACCACCCCTTTGTAAATTATTGCGCGACTAAATACTCCTCTACACATACACATTATATTCCCCAACAACCCCTGTAAATTGTTGTAATTATTTATTAAATCAAATTGCATATCCTCCCTCCAATAACCCCTTTTTTATTATATCGGGAAGTGTTCTTTCTGGAGGTAGCCTCTTCAGAAAGCAATTCCCGATGAAAATAAATTTATACCACCCCTTTGTAAATTATTGCGCGACTGAATACTCCTCTACACATACACATTATATTCCCCAACAACCCCTGTAAATTGTTGTAATTATTTATTAAATCAAATTGCATATCCTCCCTCCAATAACCCCTTTTTTATTATATCGGGAAGTGTTCTTTCTGGAGGTAGCCTCTTCAGAAAGCAATTCCCGATGAAAATAAATTTATACCACCCCTTTGTAAATTATTGCGCGACTAAATACTCCTCTACACATACACATTATATTCCCCAACAACCCCTGTAAATTGTTGTAATTATTTATTAAATCAAATTGCATATCCTCCCTCCAATAACCCCTTTTTTATTATATCGGGAAGTGTTCTTTCTGGAGGTAGCCTCTTCAGAAAGCAATTCCCGATGAAAATAAATTTATACCACCCCTTTGTAAATTATTGCGCGACTAAATACTCCTCTACACATACACATTATATTCCCCAACAACCCCTGTAAATTGTTGTAATTATTTATTAAATCAAATTGCATATCCTCCCTCCAATAACCCCTTTTTTATTATATCGGGAAGTGTTCTTTCTGGAGGTAGCCTCTTCAGAAAGCAATTCCCGATGAAAATAAATTTATACCACCCCTTTGTAAATTATTGCGCGACTAAATACTCCTCTACACATACACATTATATTCCCCAACAACCCCTGTAAATTGTTGTAATTATTTATTAAATCAAATTGCATATCCTCCCTCCAATAACCCCTTTTTTATTATATCGGGAAGTGTTCTTTCTGGAGGTAGCCTCTTCAGAAAGCAATTCCCGATGAAAATAAATTTATACCACCCCTTTGTAAATTATTGCGCGACTAAATACTCCTCTACACATACACATTATATTCCCCAACAACCCCTGTAAATTGTTGTAATTATTTATTAAATCAAATTGCATATCCTCCCTCCAATAACCCCTTTTTTATTATATCGGGAAGTGTTCTTTCTGGAGGTAGCCTCTTCAGAAAGCAATTCCCGATGAAAATAAATTTATACCACCCCTTTGTAAATTATTGCGCGACTAAATACTCCTCTACACATACACATTATATTCCCCAACAACCCCTGTAAATTGTTGTAATTATTTATTAAATCAAATTGCATATCCTCCCTCCAATAACCCCTTTTTTATTATATCGGGAAGTGTTCTTTCTGGAGGTAGCCTCTTCAGAAAGCAATTCCCGATGAAAATAAATTTATACCACCCCTTTGTAAATTATTGCGCGACTAAATACTCCTCTACACATACACATTATATTCCCCAACAACCCCTGTAAATTGTTGTAATTATTTATTAAATCAAATTGCATATCCTCCCTCCAATAACCCCTTTTTTATTATATCGGGAAGTGTTCTTTCTGGAGGTAGCCTCTTCAGAAAGCAATTCCCGATGAAAATAAATTTATACCACCCCTTTGTAAATTATTGCGCGACTAAATACTCCTCTACACATACACATTATATTCCCCAACAACCCCTGTAAATTGTTGTAATTATTTATTAAATCAAATTGCATATCCTCCCTCCAATAACCCCTTTTTTATTATATCGGGAAGTGTTCTTTCTGGAGGTAGCCTCTTCAGAAAGCAATTCCCGATGAAAATAAATTTATACCACCCCTTTGTAAATTATTGCGCGACTAAATACTCTTCTACACATACACATTATATTCCCCAACAACCCCTGTAAATTGTTGTAATTATTTATTAAATCAAATTGCATATCCTCCCTCCAATAACCCCTTTTTTATTATATCGGGAAGTGTTCTTTCTGGAGGTAGCCTCTTCAGAAAGCAATTCCCGATGAAAATAAATTTATACCACCCCTTTGTAAATTATTGCGCGACTGAATACTCCTCTACACATACACATTATATTCCCCAACAACCCCTGTAAATTGTTGTAATTATTTATTAAATCAAATTGCATATCCTCCCTCCAATAACCCCTTTTTTATTATATCGGGAAGTGTTCTTTCTGGAGGTAGCCTCTTCAGAAAGCAATTCCCGATGAAAATAAATTTATACCACCCCTTTGTAAATTATTGCGCGACTAAATACTCCTCTACACATACACATTATATTCCCCAACAACCCCTGTAAATTGTTGTAATTATTTATTAAATCAAATTGCATATCCTCCCTCCAATAACCCCTTTTTTATTATATCGGGAAGTGTTCTTTCTGGAGGTAGCCTCTTCAGAAAGCAATTCCCGATGAAAATAAATTTATACCACCCCTTTGTAAATTATTGCGCGACTAAATACTCCTCTACACATACACATTATATTCCCCAACAACCCCTGTAAATTGTTGTAATTATTTATTAAATCAAATTGCATATCCTCCCTCCAATAACCCCTTTTTTATTATATCGGGAAGTGTTCTTTCTGGAGGTAGCCTCTTCAGAAAGCAATTCCCGATGAAAATAAATTTATACCACCCCTTTGTAAATTATTGCGCGACTAAATACTCCTCTACACATACACATTATATTCCCCAACAACCCCTGTAAATTGTTGTAATTATTTATTAAATCAAATTGCATATCCTCCCTCCAATAACCCCTTTTTTATTATATCGGGAAGTGTTCTTTCTGGAGGTAGCCTCTTCAGAAAGCAATTCCCGATGAAAATAAATTTATACCACCCCTTTGTAAATTATTGCGCGACTGAATACTCCTCTACACATACACATTATATTCCCCAACAACCCCTGTAAATTGTTGTAATTATTTATTAAATCAAATTGCATATCCTCCCTCCAATAACCCCTTTTTTATTATATCGGGAAGTGTTCTTTCTGGAGGTAGCCTCTTCAGAAAGCAATTCCCGATGAAAATAAATTTATACCACCCCTTTGTAAATTATTGCGCGACTAAATACTCCTCTACACATACACATTATATTCCCCAACAACCCCTGTAAATTGTTGTAATTATTTATTAAATCAAATTGCATATCCTCCCTCCAATAACCCCTTTTTTATTATATCGGGAAGTGTTCTTTCTGGAGGTAGCCTCTTCAGAAAGCAATTCCCGATGAAAATAAATTTATACCACCCCTTTGTAAATTATTGCGCGACTAAATACTCCTCTACACATACACATTATATTCCCCAACAACCCCTGTAAATTGTTGTAATTATTTATTAAATCAAATTGCATATCCTCCCTCCAATAACCCCTTTTTTATTATATCGGGAAGTGTTCTTTCTGGAGGTAGCCTCTTCAGAAAGCAATTCCCGATGAAAATAAATTTATACCACCCCTTTGTAAATTATTGCGCGACTGAATACTCCTCTACACATACACATTATATTCCCCAACAACCCCTGTAAATTGTTGTAATTATTTATTAAATCAAATTGCATATCCTCCCTCCAATAACCCCTTTTTTATTATATCGGGAAGTGTTCTTTCTGGAGGTAGCCTCTTCAGAAAGCAATTCCCGATGAAAATAAATTTATACCACCCCTTTGTAAATTATTGCGCGACTAAATACTCCTCTACACATACACATTATATTCCCCAACAACCCCTGTAAATTGTTGTAATTATTTATTAAATCAAATTGCATATCCTCCCTCCAATAACCCCTTTTTTATTATATCGGGAAGTGTTCTTTCTGGAGGTAGCCTCTTCAGAAAGCAATTCCCGATGAAAATAAATTTATACCACCCCTTTGTAAATTATTGCGCGACTAAATACTCCTCTACACATACACATTATATTCCCCAACAACCCCTGTAAATTGTTGTAATTATTTATTAAATCAAATTGCATATCCTCCCTCCAATAACCCCTTTTTTATTATATCGGGAAGTGTTCTTTCTGGAGGTAGCCTCTTCAGAAAGCAATTCCCGATGAAAATAAATTTATACCACCCCTTTGTAAATTATTGCGCGACTGAATACTCCTCTACACATACACATTATATTCCCCAACAACCCCTGTAAATTGTTGTAATTATTTATTAAATCAAATTGCATATCCTCCCTCCAATAACCCCTTTTTTATTATATCGGGAAGTGTTCTTTCTGGAGGTAGCCTCTTCAGAAAGCAATTCCCGATGAAAATAAATTTATACCACCCCTTTGTAAATTATTGCGCGACTAAATACTCCTCTACACATACACATTATATTCCCCAACAACCCCTGTAAATTGTTGTAATTATTTATTAAATCAAATTGCATATCCTCCCTCCAATAACCCCTTTTTTATTATATCGGGAAGTGTTCTTTCTGGAGGTAGCCTCTTCAGAAAGCAATTCCCGATGAAAATAAATTTATACCACCCCTTTGTAAATTATTGCGCGACTAAATACTCCTCTACACATACACATTATATTCCCCAACAACCCCTGTAAATTGTTGTAATTATTTATTAAATCAAATTGCATATCCTCCCTCCAATAACCCCTTTTTTATTATATCGGGAAGTGTTCTTTCTGGAGGTAGCCTCTTCAGAAAGCAATTCCCGATGAAAATAAATTTATACCACCCCTTTGTAAATTATTGCGCGACTAAATACTCCTCTACACATACACATTATATTCCCCAACAACCCCTGTAAATTGTTGTAATTATTTATTAAATCAAATTGCATATCCTCCCTCCAATAACCCCTTTTTTATTATATCGGGAAGTGTTCTTTCTGGAGGTAGCCTCTTCAGAAAGCAATTCCCGATGAAAATAAATTTATACCACCCCTTTGTAAATTATTGCGCGACTAAATACTCCTCTACACATACACATTATATTCCCCAACAACCCCTGTAAATTGTTGTAATTATTTATTAAATCAAATTGCATATCCTCCCTCCAATAACCCCTTTTTTATTATATCGGGAAGTGTTCTTTCTGGAGGTAGCCTCTTCAGAAAGCAATTCCCGATGAAAATAAATTTATACCACCCCTTTGTAAATTATTGCGCGACTAAATACTCCTCTACACATACACATTATATTCCCCAACAACCCCTGTAAATTGTTGTAATTATTTATTAAATCAAATTGCATATCCTCCCTCCAATAACCCCTTTTTTATTATATCGGGAAGTGTTCTTTCTGGAGGTAGCCTCTTCAGAAAGCAATTCCCGATGAAAATAAATTTATACCACCCCTTTGTAAATTATTGCGCGACTAAATACTCCTCTACACATACACATTATATTCCCCAACAACCCCTGTAAATTGTTGTAATTATTTATTAAATCAAATTGCATATCCTCCCTCCAATAACCCCTTTTTTATTATATCGGGAAGTGTTCTTTCTGGAGGTAGCCTCTTCAGAAAGCAATTCCCGATGAAAATAAATTTATACCACCCCTTTGTAAATTATTGCGCGACTAAATACTCCTCTACACATACACATTATATTCCCCAACAACCCCTGTAAATTGTTGTAATTATTTATTAAATCAAATTGCATATCCTCCCTCCAATAACCCCTTTTTTATTATATCGGGAAGTGTTCTTTCTGGAGGTAGCCTCTTCAGAAAGCAATTCCCGATGAAAATAAATTTATACCACCCCTTTGTAAATTATTGCGCGACTGAATACTCCTCTACACATACACATTATATTCCCCAACAACCCCTGTAAATTGTTGTAATTATTTATTAAATCAAATTGCATATCCTCCCTCCAATAACCCCTTTTTTATTATATCGGGAAGTGTTCTTTCTGGAGGTAGCCTCTTCAGAAAGCAATTCCCGATGAAAATAAATTTATACCACCCCTTTGTAAATTATTGCGCGACTAAATACTCCTCTACACATACACATTATATTCCCCAACAACCCCTGTAAATTGTTGTAATTATTTATTAAATCAAATTGCATATCCTCCCTCCAATAACCCCTTTTTTATTATATCGGGAAGTGTTCTTTCTGGAGGTAGCCTCTTCAGAAAGCAATTCCCGATGAAAATAAATTTATACCACCCCTTTGTAAATTATTGCGCGACTGAATACTCCTCTACACATACACATTATATTCCCCAACAACCCCTGTAAATTGTTGTAATTATTTATTAAATCAAATTGCATATCCTCCCTCCAATAACCCCTTTTTTATTATATCGGGAAGTGTTCTTTCTGGAGGTAGCCTCTTCAGAAAGCAATTCCCGATGAAAATAAATTTATACCACCCCTTTGTAAATTATTGCGCGACTAAATACTCCTCTACACATACACATTATATTCCCCAACAACCCCTGTAAATTGTTGTAATTATTTATTAAATCAAATTGCATATCCTCCCTCCAATAACCCCTTTTTTATTATATCGGGAAGTGTTCTTTCTGGAGGTAGCCTCTTCAGAAAGCAATTCCCGATGAAAATAAATTTATACCACCCCTTTGTAAATTATTGCGCGACTGAATACTCCTCTACACATACACATTATATTCCCCAACAACCCCTGTAAATTGTTGTAATTATTTATTAAATCAAATTGCATATCCTCCCTCCAATAACCCCTTTTTTATTATATCGGGAAGTGTTCTTTCTGGAGGTAGCCTCTTCAGAAAGCAATTCCCGATGAAAATAAATTTATACCACCCCTTTGTAAATTATTGCGCGACTAAATACTCCTCTACACATACACATTATATTCCCCAACAACCCCTGTAAATTGTTGTAATTATTTATTAAATCAAATTGCATATCCTCCCTCCAATAACCCCTTTTTTATTATATCGGGAAGTGTTCTTTCTGGAGGTAGCCTCTTCAGAAAGCAATTCCCGATGAAAATAAATTTATACCACCCCTTTGTAAATTATTGCGCGACTAAATACTCCTCTACACATACACATTATATTCCCCAACAACCCCTGTAAATTGTTGTAATTATTTATTAAATCAAATTGCATATCCTCCCTCCAATAACCCCTTTTTTATTATATCGGGAAGTGTTCTTTCTGGAGGTAGCCTCTTCAGAAAGCAATTCCCGATGAAAATAAATTTATACCACCCCTTTGTAAATTATTGCGCGACTAAATACTCCTCTACACATACACATTATATTCCCCAACAACCCCTGTAAATTGTTGTAATTATTTATTAAATCAAATTGCATATCCTCCCTCCAATAACCCCTTTTTTATTATATCGGGAAGTGTTCTTTCTGGAGGTAGCCTCTTCAGAAAGCAATTCCCGATGAAAATAAATTTATACCACCCCTTTGTAAATTATTGCGCGACTAAATACTCCTCTACACATACACATTATATTCCCCAACAACCCCTGTAAATTGTTGTAATTATTTATTAAATCAAATTGCATATCCTCCCTCCAATAACCCCTTTTTTATTATATCGGGAAGTGTTCTTTCTGGAGGTAGCCTCTTCAGAAAGCAATTCCCGATGAAAATAAATTTATACCACCCCTTTGTAAATTATTGCGCGACTGAATACTCCTCTACACATACACATTATATTCCCCAACAACCCCTGTAAATTGTTGTAATTATTTATTAAATCAAATTGCATATCCTCCCTCCAATAACCCCTTTTTTATTATATCGGGAAGTGTTCTTTCTGGAGGTAGCCTCTTCAGAAAGCAATTCCCGATGAAAATAAATTTATACCACCCCTTTGTAAATTATTGCGCGACTAAATACTCCTCTACACATACACATTATATTCCCCAACAACCCCTGTAAATTGTTGTAATTATTTATTAAATCAAATTGCATATCCTCCCTCCAATAACCCCTTTTTTATTATATCGGGAAGTGTTCTTTCTGGAGGTAGCCTCTTCAGAAAGCAATTCCCGATGAAAATAAATTTATACCACCCCTTTGTAAATTATTGCGCGACTAAATACTCCTCTACACATACACATTATATTCCCCAACAACCCCTGTAAATTGTTGTAATTATTTATTAAATCAAATTGCATATCCTCCCTCCAATAACCCCTTTTTTATTATATCGGGAAGTGTTCTTTCTGGAGGTAGCCTCTTCAGAAAGCAATTCCCGATGAAAATAAATTTATACCACCCCTTTGTAAATTATTGCGCGACTAAATACTCCTCTACACATACACATTATATTCCCCAACAACCCCTGTAAATTGTTGTAATTATTTATTAAATCAAATTGCATATCCTCCCTCCAATAACCCCTTTTTTATTATATCGGGAAGTGTTCTTTCTGGAGGTAGCCTCTTCAGAAAGCAATTCCCGATGAAAATAAATTTATACCACCCCTTTGTAAATTATTGCGCGACTAAATACTCCTCTACACATACACATTATATTCCCCAACAACCCCTGTAAATTGTTGTAATTATTTATTAAATCAAATTGCATATCCTCCCTCCAATAACCCCTTTTTTATTATATCGGGAAGTGTTCTTTCTGGAGGTAGCCTCTTCAGAAAGCAATTCCCGATGAAAATAAATTTATACCACCCCTTTGTAAATTATTGCGCGACTGAATACTCCTCTACACATACACATTATATTCCCCAACAACCCCTGTAAATTGTTGTAATTATTTATTAAATCAAATTGCATATCCTCCCTCCAATAACCCCTTTTTTATTATATCGGGAAGTGTTCTTTCTGGAGGTAGCCTCTTCAGAAAGCAATTCCCGATGAAAATAAATTTATACCACCCCTTTGTAAATTATTGCGCGACTAAATACTCCTCTACACATACACATTATATTCCCCAACAACCCCTGTAAATTGTTGTAATTATTTATTAAATCAAATTGCATATCCTCCCTCCAATAACCCCTTTTTTATTATATCGGGAAGTGTTCTTTCTGGAGGTAGCCTCTTCAGAAAGCAATTCCCGATGAAAATAAATTTATACCACCCCTTTGTAAATTATTGCGCGACTAAATACTCCTCTACACATACACATTATATTCCCCAACAACCCCTGTAAATTGTTGTAATTATTTATTAAATCAAATTGCATATCCTCCCTCCAATAACCCCTTTTTTATTATATCGGGAAGTGTTCTTTCTGGAGGTAGCCTCTTCAGAAAGCAATTCCCGATGAAAATAAATTTATACCACCCCTTTGTAAATTATTGCGCGACTGAATACTCCTCTACACATACACATTATATTCCCCAACAACCCCTGTAAATTGTTGTAATTATTTATTAAATCAAATTGCATATCCTCCCTCCAATAACCCCTTTTTTATTATATCGGGAAGTGTTCTTTCTGGAGGTAGCCTCTTCAGAAAGCAATTCCCGATGAAAATAAATTTATACCACCCCTTTGTAAATTATTGCGCGACTAAATACTCCTCTACACATACACATTATATTCCCCAACAACCCCTGTAAATTGTTGTAATTATTTATTAAATCAAATTGCATATCCTCCCTCCAATAACCCCTTTTTTATTATATCGGGAAGTGTTCTTTCTGGAGGTAGCCTCTTCAGAAAGCAATTCCCGATGAAAATAAATTTATACCACCCCTTTGTAAATTATTGCGCGACTGAATACTCCTCTACACATACACATTATATTCCCCAACAACCCCTGTAAATTGTTGTAATTATTTATTAAATCAAATTGCATATCCTCCCTCCAATAACCCCTTTTTTATTATATCGGGAAGTGTTCTTTCTGGAGGTAGCCTCTTCAGAAAGCAATTCCCGATGAAAATAAATTTATACCACCCCTTTGTAAATTATTGCGCGACTAAATACTCCTCTACACATACACATTATATTCCCCAACAACCCCTGTAAATTGTTGTAATTATTTATTAAATCAAATTGCATATCCTCCCTCCAATAACCCCTTTTTTATTATATCGGGAAGTGTTCTTTCTGGAGGTAGCCTCTTCAGAAAGCAATTCCCGATGAAAATAAATTTATACCACCCCTTTGTAAATTATTGCGCGACTAAATACTCCTCTACACATACACATTATATTCCCCAACAACCCCTGTAAATTGTTGTAATTATTTATTAAATCAAATTGCATATCCTCCCTCCAATAACCCCTTTTTTATTATATCGGGAAGTGTTCTTTCTGGAGGTAGCCTCTTCAGAAAGCAATTCCCGATGAAAATAAATTTATACCACCCCTTTGTAAATTATTGCGCGACTGAATACTCCTCTACACATACACATTATATTCCCCAACAACCCCTGTAAATTGTTGTAATTATTTATTAAATCAAATTGCATATCCTCCCTCCAATAACCCCTTTTTTATTATATCGGGAAGTGTTCTTTCTGGAGGTAGCCTCTTCAGAAAGCAATTCCCGATGAAAATAAATTTATACCACCCCTTTGTAAATTATTGCGCGACTAAATACTCCTCTACACATACACATTATATTCCCCAACAACCCCTGTAAATTGTTGTAATTATTTATTAAATCAAATTGCATATCCTCCCTCCAATAACCCCTTTTTTATTATATCGGGAAGTGTTCTTTCTGGAGGTAGCCTCTTCAGAAAGCAATTCCCGATGAAAATAAATTTATACCACCCCTTTGTAAATTATTGCGCGACTAAATACTCCTCTACACATACACATTATATTCCCCAACAACCCCTGTAAATTGTTGTAATTATTTATTAAATCAAATTGCATATCCTCCCTCCAATAACCCCTTTTTTATTATATCGGGAAGTGTTCTTTCTGGAGGTAGCCTCTTCAGAAAGCAATTCCCGATGAAAATAAATTTATACCACCCCTTTGTAAATTATTGCGCGACTAAATACTCCTCTACACATACACATTATATTCCCCAACAACCCCTGTAAATTGTTGTAATTATTTATTAAATCAAATTGCATATCCTCCCTCCAATAACCCCTTTTTTATTATATCGGGAAGTGTTCTTTCTGGAGGTAGCCTCTTCAGAAAGCAATTCCCGATGAAAATAAATTTATACCACCCCTTTGTAAATTATTGCGCGACTAAATACTCCTCTACACATACACATTATATTCCCCAACAACCCCTGTAAATTGTTGTAATTATTTATTAAATCAAATTGCATATCCTCCCTCCAATAACCCCTTTTTTATTATATCGGGAAGTGTTCTTTCTGGAGGTAGCCTCTTCAGAAAGCAATTCCCGATGAAAATAAATTTATACCACCCCTTTGTAAATTATTGCGCGACTAAATACTCCTCTACACATACACATTATATTCCCCAACAACCCCTGTAAATTGTTGTAATTATTTATTAAATCAAATTGCATATCCTCCCTCCAATAACCCCTTTTTTATTATATCGGGAAGTGTTCTTTCTGGAGGTAGCCTCTTCAGAAAGCAATTCCCGATGAAAATAAATTTATACCACCCCTTTGTAAATTATTGCGCGACTAAATACTCCTCTACACATACACATTATATTCCCCAACAACCCCTGTAAATTGTTGTAATTATTTATTAAATCAAATTGCATATCCTCCCTCCAATAACCCCTTTTTTATTATATCGGGAAGTGTTCTTTCTGGAGGTAGCCTCTTCAGAAAGCAATTCCCGATGAAAATAAATTTATACCACCCCTTTGTAAATTATTGCGCGACTAAATACTCCTCTACACATACACATTATATTCCCCAACAACCCCTGTAAATTGTTGTAATTATTTATTAAATCAAATTGCATATCCTCCCTCCAATAACCCCTTTTTTATTATATCGGGAAGTGTTCTTTCTGGAGGTAGCCTCTTCAGAAAGCAATTCCCGATGAAAATAAATTTATACCACCCCTTTGTAAATTATTGCGCGACTGAATACTCCTCTACACATACACATTATATTCCCCAACAACCCCTGTAAATTGTTGTAATTATTTATTAAATCAAATTGCATATCCTCCCTCCAATAACCCCTTTTTTATTATATCGGGAAGTGTTCTTTCTGGAGGTAGCCTCTTCAGAAAGCAATTCCCGATGAAAATAAATTTATACCACCCCTTTGTAAATTATTGCGCGACTAAATACTCCTCTACACATACACATTATATTCCCCAACAACCCCTGTAAATTGTTGTAATTATTTATTAAATCAAATTGCATATCCTCCCTCCAATAACCCCTTTTTTATTATATCGGGAAGTGTTCTTTCTGGAGGTAGCCTCTTCAGAAAGCAATTCCCGATGAAAATAAATTTATACCACCCCTTTGTAAATTATTGCGCGACTAAATACTCCTCTACACATACACATTATATTCCCCAACAACCCCTGTAAATTGTTGTAATTATTTATTAAATCAAATTGCATATCCTCCCTCCAATAACCCCTTTTTTATTATATCGGGAAGTGTTCTTTCTGGAGGTAGCCTCTTCAGAAAGCAATTCCCGATGAAAATAAATTTATACCACCCCTTTGTAAATTATTGCGCGACTAAATACTCCTCTACACATACACATTATATTCCCCAACAACCCCTGTAAATTGTTGTAATTATTTATTAAATCAAATTGCATATCCTCCCTCCAATAACCCCTTTTTTATTATATCGGGAAGTGTTCTTTCTGGAGGTAGCCTCTTCAGAAAGCAATTCCCGATGAAAATAAATTTATACCACCCCTTTGTAAATTATTGCGCGACTGAATACTCCTCTACACATACACATTATATTCCCCAACAACCCCTGTAAATTGTTGTAATTATTTATTAAATCAAATTGCATATCCTCCCTCCAATAACCCCTTTTTTATTATATCGGGAAGTGTTCTTTCTGGAGGTAGCCTCTTCAGAAAGCAATTCCCGATGAAAATAAATTTATACCACCCCTTTGTAAATTATTGCGCGACTAAATACTCCTCTACACATACACATTATATTCCCCAACAACCCCTGTAAATTGTTGTAATTATTTATTAAATCAAATTGCATATCCTCCCTCCAATAACCCCTTTTTTATTATATCGGGAAGTGTTCTTTCTGGAGGTAGCCTCTTCAGAAAGCAATTCCCGATGAAAATAAATTTATACCACCCCTTTGTAAATTATTGCGCGACTGAATACTCCTCTACACATACACATTATATTCCCCAACAACCCCTGTAAATTGTTGTAATTATTTATTAAATCAAATTGCATATCCTCCCTCCAATAACCCCTTTTTTATTATATCGGGAAGTGTTCTTTCTGGAGGTAGCCTCTTCAGAAAGCAATTCCCGATGAAAATAAATTTATACCACCCCTTTGTAAATTATTGCGCGACTAAATACTCCTCTACACATACACATTATATTCCCCAACAACCCCTGTAAATTGTTGTAATTATTTATTAAATCAAATTGCATATCCTCCCTCCAATAACCCCTTTTTTATTATATCGGGAAGTGTTCTTTCTGGAGGTAGCCTCTTCAGAAAGCAATTCCCGATGAAAATAAATTTATACCACCCCTTTGTAAATTATTGCGCGACTAAATACTCCTCTACACATACACATTATATTCCCCAACAACCCCTGTAAATTGTTGTAATTATTTATTAAATCAAATTGCATATCCTCCCTCCAATAACCCCTTTTTTATTATATCGGGAAGTGTTCTTTCTGGAGGTAGCCTCTTCAGAAAGCAATTCCCGATGAAAATAAATTTATACCACCCCTTTGTAAATTATTGCGCGACTGAATACTCCTCTACACATACACATTATATTCCCCAACAACCCCTGTAAATTGTTGTAATTATTTATTAAATCAAATTGCATATCCTCCCTCCAATAACCCCTTTTTTATTATATCGGGAAGTGTTCTTTCTGGAGGTAGCCTCTTCAGAAAGCAATTCCCGATGAAAATAAATTTATACCACCCCTTTGTAAATTATTGCGCGACTAAATACTCCTCTACACATACACATTATATTCCCCAACAACCCCTGTAAATTGTTGTAATTATTTATTAAATCAAATTGCATATCCTCCCTCCAATAACCCCTTTTTTATTATATCGGGAAGTGTTCTTTCTGGAGGTAGCCTCTTCAGAAAGCAATTCCCGATGAAAATAAATTTATACCACCCCTTTGTAAATTATTGCGCGACTAAATACTCCTCTACACATACACATTATATTCCCCAACAACCCCTGTAAATTGTTGTAATTATTTATTAAATCAAATTGCATATCCTCCCTCCAATAACCCCTTTTTTATTATATCGGGAAGTGTTCTTTCTGGAGGTAGCCTCTTCAGAAAGCAATTCCCGATGAAAATAAATTTATACCACCCCTTTGTAAATTATTGCGCGACTAAATACTCCTCTACACATACACATTATATTCCCCAACAACCCCTGTAAATTGTTGTAATTATTTATTAAATCAAATTGCATATCCTCCCTCCAATAACCCCTTTTTTATTATATCGGGAAGTGTTCTTTCTGGAGGTAGCCTCTTCAGAAAGCAATTCCCGATGAAAATAAATTTATACCACCCCTTTGTAAATTATTGCGCGACTAAATACTCCTCTACACATACACATTATATTCCCCAACAACCCCTGTAAATTGTTGTAATTATTTATTAAATCAAATTGCATATCCTCCCTCCAATAACCCCTTTTTTATTATATCGGGAAGTGTTCTTTCTGGAGGTAGCCTCTTCAGAAAGCAATTCCCGATGAAAATAAATTTATACCACCCCTTTGTAAATTATTGCGCGACTAAATACTCCTCTACACATACACATTATATTCCCCAACAACCCCTGTAAATTGTTGTAATTATTTATTAAATCAAATTGCATATCCTCCCTCCAATAACCCCTTTTTTATTATATCGGGAAGTGTTCTTTCTGGAGGTAGCCTCTTCAGAAAGCAATTCCCGATGAAAATAAATTTATACCACCCCTTTGTAAATTATTGCGCGACTAAATACTCCTCTACACATACACATTATATTCCCCAACAACCCCTGTAAATTGTTGTAATTATTTATTAAATCAAATTGCATATCCTCCCTCCAATAACCCCTTTTTTATTATATCGGGAAGTGTTCTTTCTGGAGGTAGCCTCTTCAGAAAGCAATTCCCGATGAAAATAAATTTATACCACCCCTTTGTAAATTATTGCGCGACTAAATACTCCTCTACACATACACATTATATTCCCCAACAACCCCTGTAAATTGTTGTAATTATTTATTAAATCAAATTGCATATCCTCCCTCCAATAACCCCTTTTTTATTATATCGGGAAGTGTTCTTTCTGGAGGTAGCCTCTTCAGAAAGCAATTCCCGATGAAAATAAATTTATACCACCCCTTTGTAAATTATTGCGCGACTAAATACTCCTCTACACATACACATTATATTCCCCAACAACCCCTGTAAATTGTTGTAATTATTTATTAAATCAAATTGCATATCCTCCCTCCAATAACCCCTTTTTTATTATATCGGGAAGTGTTCTTTCTGGAGGTAGCCTCTTCAGAAAGCAATTCCCGATGAAAATAAATTTATACCACCCCTTTGTAAATTATTGCGCGACTAAATACTCCTCTACACATACACATTATATTCCCCAACAACCCCTGTAAATTGTTGTAATTATTTATTAAATCAAATTGCATATCCTCCCTCCAATAACCCCTTTTTTATTATATCGGGAAGTGTTCTTTCTGGAGGTAGCCTCTTCAGAAAGCAATTCCCGATGAAAATAAATTTATACCACCCCTTTGTAAATTATTGCGCGACTGAATACTCCTCTACACATACACATTATATTCCCCAACAACCCCTGTAAATTGTTGTAATTATTTATTAAATCAAATTGCATATCCTCCCTCCAATAACCCCTTTTTTATTATATCGGGAAGTGTTCTTTCTGGAGGTAGCCTCTTCAGAAAGCAATTCCCGATGAAAATAAATTTATACCACCCCTTTGTAAATTATTGCGCGACTAAATACTCCTCTACACATACACATTATATTCCCCAACAACCCCTGTAAATTGTTGTAATTATTTATTAAATCAAATTGCATATCCTCCCTCCAATAACCCCTTTTTTATTATATCGGGAAGTGTTCTTTCTGGAGGTAGCCTCTTCAGAAAGCAATTCCCGATGAAAATAAATTTATACCACCCCTTTGTAAATTATTGCGCGACTAAATACTCCTCTACACATACACATTATATTCCCCAACAACCCCTGTAAATTGTTGTAATTATTTATTAAATCAAATTGCATATCCTCCCTCCAATAACCCCTTTTTTATTATATCGGGAAGTGTTCTTTCTGGAGGTAGCCTCTTCAGAAAGCAATTCCCGATGAAAATAAATTTATACCACCCCTTTGTAAATTATTGCGCGACTGAATACTCCTCTACACATACACATTATATTCCCCAACAACCCCTGTAAATTGTTGTAATTATTTATTAAATCAAATTGCATATCCTCCCTCCAATAACCCCTTTTTTATTATATCGGGAAGTGTTCTTTCTGGAGGTAGCCTCTTCAGAAAGCAATTCCCGATGAAAATAAATTTATACCACCCCTTTGTAAATTATTGCGCGACTAAATACTCCTCTACACATACACATTATATTCCCCAACAACCCCTGTAAATTGTTGTAATTATTTATTAAATCAAATTGCATATCCTCCCTCCAATAACCCCTTTTTTATTATATCGGGAAGTGTTCTTTCTGGAGGTAGCCTCTTCAGAAAGCAATTCCCGATGAAAATAAATTTATACCACCCCTTTGTAAATTATTGCGCGACTGAATACTCCTCTACACATACACATTATATTCCCCAACAACCCCTGTAAATTGTTGTAATTATTTATTAAATCAAATTGCATATCCTCCCTCCAATAACCCCTTTTTTATTATATCGGGAAGTGTTCTTTCTGGAGGTAGCCTCTTCAGAAAGCAATTCCCGATGAAAATAAATTTATACCACCCCTTTGTAAATTATTGCGCGACTAAATACTCCTCTACACATACACATTATATTCCCCAACAACCCCTGTAAATTGTTGTAATTATTTATTAAATCAAATTGCATATCCTCCCTCCAATAACCCCTTTTTTATTATATCGGGAAGTGTTCTTTCTGGAGGTAGCCTCTTCAGAAAGCAATTCCCGATGAAAATAAATTTATACCACCCCTTTGTAAATTATTGCGCGACTAAATACTCCTCTACACATACACATTATATTCCCCAACAACCCCTGTAAATTGTTGTAATTATTTATTAAATCAAATTGCATATCCTCCCTCCAATAACCCCTTTTTTATTATATCGGGAAGTGTTCTTTCTGGAGGTAGCCTCTTCAGAAAGCAATTCCCGATGAAAATAAATTTATACCACCCCTTTGTAAATTATTGCGCGACTGAATACTCCTCTACACATACACATTATATTCCCCAACAACCCCTGTAAATTGTTGTAATTATTTATTAAATCAAATTGCATATCCTCCCTCCAATAACCCCTTTTTTATTATATCGGGAAGTGTTCTTTCTGGAGGTAGCCTCTTCAGAAAGCAATTCCCGATGAAAATAAATTTATACCACCCCTTTGTAAATTATTGCGCGACTAAATACTCCTCTACACATACACATTATATTCCCCAACAACCCCTGTAAATTGTTGTAATTATTTATTAAATCAAATTGCATATCCTCCCTCCAATAACCCCTTTTTTATTATATCGGGAAGTGTTCTTTCTGGAGGTAGCCTCTTCAGAAAGCAATTCCCGATGAAAATAAATTTATACCACCCCTTTGTAAATTATTGCGCGACTAAATACTCCTCTACACATACACATTATATTCCCCAACAACCCCTGTAAATTGTTGTAATTATTTATTAAATCAAATTGCATATCCTCCCTCCAATAACCCCTTTTTTATTATATCGGGAAGTGTTCTTTCTGGAGGTAGCCTCTTCAGAAAGCAATTCCCGATGAAAATAAATTTATACCACCCCTTTGTAAATTATTGCGCGACTGAATACTCCTCTACACATACACATTATATTCCCCAACAACCCCTGTAAATTGTTGTAATTATTTATTAAATCAAATTGCATATCCTCCCTCCAATAACCCCTTTTTTATTATATCGGGAAGTGTTCTTTCTGGAGGTAGCCTCTTCAGAAAGCAATTCCCGATGAAAATAAATTTATACCACCCCTTTGTAAATTATTGCGCGACTAAATACTCCTCTACACATACACATTATATTCCCCAACAACCCCTGTAAATTGTTGTAATTATTTATTAAATCAAATTGCATATCCTCCCTCCAATAACCCCTTTTTTATTATATCGGGAAGTGTTCTTTCTGGAGGTAGCCTCTTCAGAAAGCAATTCCCGATGAAAATAAATTTATACCACCCCTTTGTAAATTATTGCGCGACTGAATACTCCTCTACACATACACATTATATTCCCCAACAACCCCTGTAAATTGTTGTAATTATTTATTAAATCAAATTGCATATCCTCCCTCCAATAACCCCTTTTTTATTATATCGGGAAGTGTTCTTTCTGGAGGTAGCCTCTTCAGAAAGCAATTCCCGATGAAAATAAATTTATACCACCCCTTTGTAAATTATTGCGCGACTAAATACTCCTCTACACATACACATTATATTCCCCAACAACCCCTGTAAATTGTTGTAATTATTTATTAAATCAAATTGCATATCCTCCCTCCAATAACCCCTTTTTTATTATATCGGGAAGTGTTCTTTCTGGAGGTAGCCTCTTCAGAAAGCAATTCCCGATGAAAATAAATTTATACCACCCCTTTGTAAATTATTGCGCGACTAAATACTCCTCTACACATACACATTATATTCCCCAACAACCCCTGTAAATTGTTGTAATTATTTATTAAATCAAATTGCATATCCTCCCTCCAATAACCCCTTTTTTATTATATCGGGAAGTGTTCTTTCTGGAGGTAGCCTCTTCAGAAAGCAATTCCCGATGAAAATAAATTTATACCACCCCTTTGTAAATTATTGCGCGACTAAATACTCCTCTACACATACACATTATATTCCCCAACAACCCCTGTAAATTGTTGTAATTATTTATTAAATCAAATTGCATATCCTCCCTCCAATAACCCCTTTTTTATTATATCGGGAAGTGTTCTTTCTGGAGGTAGCCTCTTCAGAAAGCAATTCCCGATGAAAATAAATTTATACCACCCCTTTGTAAATTATTGCGCGACTAAATACTCCTCTACACATACACATTATATTCCCCAACAACCCCTGTAAATTGTTGTAATTATTTATTAAATCAAATTGCATATCCTCCCTCCAATAACCCCTTTTTTATTATATCGGGAAGTGTTCTTTCTGGAGGTAGCCTCTTCAGAAAGCAATTCCCGATGAAAATAAATTTATACCACCCCTTTGTAAATTATTGCGCGACTGAATACTCCTCTACACATACACATTATATTCCCCAACAACCCCTGTAAATTGTTGTAATTATTTATTAAATCAAATTGCATATCCTCCCTCCAATAACCCCTTTTTTATTATATCGGGAAGTGTTCTTTCTGGAGGTAGCCTCTTCAGAAAGCAATTCCCGATGAAAATAAATTTATACCACCCCTTTGTAAATTATTGCGCGACTAAATACTCCTCTACACATACACATTATATTCCCCAACAACCCCTGTAAATTGTTGTAATTATTTATTAAATCAAATTGCATATCCTCCCTCCAATAACCCCTTTTTTATTATATCGGGAAGTGTTCTTTCTGGAGGTAGCCTCTTCAGAAAGCAATTCCCGATGAAAATAAATTTATACCACCCCTTTGTAAATTATTGCGCGACTGAATACTCCTCTACACATACACATTATATTCCCCAACAACCCCTGTAAATTGTTGTAATTATTTATTAAATCAAATTGCATATCCTCCCTCCAATAACCCCTTTTTTATTATATCGGGAAGTGTTCTTTCTGGAGGTAGCCTCTTCAGAAAGCAATTCCCGATGAAAATAAATTTATACCACCCCTTTGTAAATTATTGCGCGACTAAATACTCCTCTACACATACACATTATATTCCCCAACAACCCCTGTAAATTGTTGTAATTATTTATTAAATCAAATTGCATATCCTCCCTCCAATAACCCCTTTTTTATTATATCGGGAAGTGTTCTTTCTGGAGGTAGCCTCTTCAGAAAGCAATTCCCGATGAAAATAAATTTATACCACCCCTTTGTAAATTATTGCGCGACTGAATACTCCTCTACACATACACATTATATTCCCCAACAACCCCTGTAAATTGTTGTAATTATTTATTAAATCAAATTGCATATCCTCCCTCCAATAACCCCTTTTTTATTATATCGGGAAGTGTTCTTTCTGGAGGTAGCCTCTTCAGAAAGCAATTCCCGATGAAAATAAATTTATACCACCCCTTTGTAAATTATTGCGCGACTAAATACTCCTCTACACATACACATTATATTCCCCAACAACCCCTGTAAATTGTTGTAATTATTTATTAAATCAAATTGCATATCCTCCCTCCAATAACCCCTTTTTTATTATATCGGGAAGTGTTCTTTCTGGAGGTAGCCTCTTCAGAAAGCAATTCCCGATGAAAATAAATTTATACCACCCCTTTGTAAATTATTGCGCGACTAAATACTCCTCTACACATACACATTATATTCCCCAACAACCCCTGTAAATTGTTGTAATTATTTATTAAATCAAATTGCATATCCTCCCTCCAATAACCCCTTTTTTATTATATCGGGAAGTGTTCTTTCTGGAGGTAGCCTCTTCAGAAAGCAATTCCCGATGAAAATAAATTTATACCACCCCTTTGTAAATTATTGCGCGACTAAATACTCCTCTACACATACACATTATATTCCCCAACAACCCCTGTAAATTGTTGTAATTATTTATTAAATCAAATTGCATATCCTCCCTCCAATAACCCCTTTTTTATTATATCGGGAAGTGTTCTTTCTGGAGGTAGCCTCTTCAGAAAGCAATTCCCGATGAAAATAAATTTATACCACCCCTTTGTAAATTATTGCGCGACTAAATACTCCTCTACACATACACATTATATTCCCCAACAACCCCTGTAAATTGTTGTAATTATTTATTAAATCAAATTGCATATCCTCCCTCCAATAACCCCTTTTTTATTATATCGGGAAGTGTTCTTTCTGGAGGTAGCCTCTTCAGAAAGCAATTCCCGATGAAAATAAATTTATACCACCCCTTTGTAAATTATTGCGCGACTGAATACTCCTCTACACATACACATTATATTCCCCAACAACCCCTGTAAATTGTTGTAATTATTTATTAAATCAAATTGCATATCCTCCCTCCAATAACCCCTTTTTTATTATATCGGGAAGTGTTCTTTCTGGAGGTAGCCTCTTCAGAAAGCAATTCCCGATGAAAATAAATTTATACCACCCCTTTGTAAATTATTGCGCGACTAAATACTCCTCTACACATACACATTATATTCCCCAACAACCCCTGTAAATTGTTGTAATTATTTATTAAATCAAATTGCATATCCTCCCTCCAATAACCCCTTTTTTATTATATCGGGAAGTGTTCTTTCTGGAGGTAGCCTCTTCAGAAAGCAATTCCCGATGAAAATAAATTTATACCACCCCTTTGTAAATTATTGCGCGACTAAATACTCCTCTACACATACACATTATATTCCCCAACAACCCCTGTAAATTGTTGTAATTATTTATTAAATCAAATTGCATATCCTCCCTCCAATAACCCCTTTTTTATTATATCGGGAAGTGTTCTTTCTGGAGGTAGCCTCTTCAGAAAGCAATTCCCGATGAAAATAAATTTATACCACCCCTTTGTAAATTATTGCGCGACTGAATACTCCTCTACACATACACATTATATTCCCCAACAACCCCTGTAAATTGTTGTAATTATTTATTAAATCAAATTGCATATCCTCCCTCCAATAACCCCTTTTTTATTATATCGGGAAGTGTTCTTTCTGGAGGTAGCCTCTTCAGAAAGCAATTCCCGATGAAAATAAATTTATACCACCCCTTTGTAAATTATTGCGCGACTAAATACTCCTCTACACATACACATTATATTCCCCAACAACCCCTGTAAATTGTTGTAATTATTTATTAAATCAAATTGCATATCCTCCCTCCAATAACCCCTTTTTTATTATATCGGGAAGTGTTCTTTCTGGAGGTAGCCTCTTCAGAAAGCAATTCCCGATGAAAATAAATTTATACCACCCCTTTGTAAATTATTGCGCGACTGAATACTCCTCTACACATACACATTATATTCCCCAACAACCCCTGTAAATTGTTGTAATTATTTATTAAATCAAATTGCATATCCTCCCTCCAATAACCCCTTTTTTATTATATCGGGAAGTGTTCTTTCTGGAGGTAGCCTCTTCAGAAAGCAATTCCCGATGAAAATAAATTTATACCACCCCTTTGTAAATTATTGCGCGACTAAATACTCCTCTACACATACACATTATATTCCCCAACAACCCCTGTAAATTGTTGTAATTATTTATTAAATCAAATTGCATATCCTCCCTCCAATAACCCCTTTTTTATTATATCGGGAAGTGTTCTTTCTGGAGGTAGCCTCTTCAGAAAGCAATTCCCGATGAAAATAAATTTATACCACCCCTTTGTAAATTATTGCGCGACTGAATACTCCTCTACACATACACATTATATTCCCCAACAACCCCTGTAAATTGTTGTAATTATTTATTAAATCAAATTGCATATCCTCCCTCCAATAACCCCTTTTTTATTATATCGGGAAGTGTTCTTTCTGGAGGTAGCCTCTTCAGAAAGCAATTCCCGATGAAAATAAATTTATACCACCCCTTTGTAAATTATTGCGCGACTAAATACTCCTCTACACATACACATTATATTCCCCAACAACCCCTGTAAATTGTTGTAATTATTTATTAAATCAAATTGCATATCCTCCCTCCAATAACCCCTTTTTTATTATATCGGGAAGTGTTCTTTCTGGAGGTAGCCTCTTCAGAAAGCAATTCCCGATGAAAATAAATTTATACCACCCCTTTGTAAATTATTGCGCGACTAAATACTCCTCTACACATACACATTATATTCCCCAACAACCCCTGTAAATTGTTGTAATTATTTATTAAATCAAATTGCATATCCTCCCTCCAATAACCCCTTTTTTATTATATCGGGAAGTGTTCTTTCTGGAGGTAGCCTCTTCAGAAAGCAATTCCCGATGAAAATAAATTTATACCACCCCTTTGTAAATTATTGCGCGACTAAATACTCCTCTACACATACACATTATATTCCCCAACAACCCCTGTAAATTGTTGTAATTATTTATTAAATCAAATTGCATATCCTCCCTCCAATAACCCCTTTTTTATTATATCGGGAAGTGTTCTTTCTGGAGGTAGCCTCTTCAGAAAGCAATTCCCGATGAAAATAAATTTATACCACCCCTTTGTAAATTATTGCGCGACTGAATACTCCTCTACACATACACATTATATTCCCCAACAACCCCTGTAAATTGTTGTAATTATTTATTAAATCAAATTGCATATCCTCCCTCCAATAACCCCTTTTTTATTATATCGGGAAGTGTTCTTTCTGGAGGTAGCCTCTTCAGAAAGCAATTCCCGATGAAAATAAATTTATACCACCCCTTTGTAAATTATTGCGCGACTAAATACTCCTCTACACATACACATTATATTCCCCAACAACCCCTGTAAATTGTTGTAATTATTTATTAAATCAAATTGCATATCCTCCCTCCAATAACCCCTTTTTTATTATATCGGGAAGTGTTCTTTCTGGAGGTAGCCTCTTCAGAAAGCAATTCCCGATGAAAATAAATTTATACCACCCCTTTGTAAATTATTGCGCGACTGAATACTCCTCTACACATACACATTATATTCCCCAACAACCCCTGTAAATTGTTGTAATTATTTATTAAATCAAATTGCATATCCTCCCTCCAATAACCCCTTTTTTATTATATCGGGAAGTGTTCTTTCTGGAGGTAGCCTCTTCAGAAAGCAATTCCCGATGAAAATAAATTTATACCACCCCTTTGTAAATTATTGCGCGACTAAATACTCCTCTACACATACACATTATATTCCCCAACAACCCCTGTAAATTGTTGTAATTATTTATTAAATCAAATTGCATATCCTCCCTCCAATAACCCCTTTTTTATTATATCGGGAAGTGTTCTTTCTGGAGGTAGCCTCTTCAGAAAGCAATTCCCGATGAAAATAAATTTATACCACCCCTTTGTAAATTATTGCGCGACTGAATACTCCTCTACACATACACATTATATTCCCCAACAACCCCTGTAAATTGTTGTAATTATTTATTAAATCAAATTGCATATCCTCCCTCCAATAACCCCTTTTTTATTATATCGGGAAGTGTTCTTTCTGGAGGTAGCCTCTTCAGAAAGCAATTCCCGATGAAAATAAATTTATACCACCCCTTTGTAAATTATTGCGCGACTAAATACTCCTCTACACATACACATTATATTCCCCAACAACCCCTGTAAATTGTTGTAATTATTTATTAAATCAAATTGCATATCCTCCCTCCAATAACCCCTTTTTTATTATATCGGGAAGTGTTCTTTCTGGAGGTAGCCTCTTCAGAAAGCAATTCCCGATGAAAATAAATTTATACCACCCCTTTGTAAATTATTGCGCGACTGAATACTCCTCTACACATACACATTATATTCCCCAACAACCCCTGTAAATTGTTGTAATTATTTATTAAATCAAATTGCATATCCTCCCTCCAATAACCCCTTTTTTATTATATCGGGAAGTGTTCTTTCTGGAGGTAGCCTCTTCAGAAAGCAATTCCCGATGAAAATAAATTTATACCACCCCTTTGTAAATTATTGCGCGACTAAATACTCCTCTACACATACACATTATATTCCCCAACAACCCCTGTAAATTGTTGTAATTATTTATTAAATCAAATTGCATATCCTCCCTCCAATAACCCCTTTTTTATTATATCGGGAAGTGTTCTTTCTGGAGGTAGCCTCTTCAGAAAGCAATTCCCGATGAAAATAAATTTATACCACCCCTTTGTAAATTATTGCGCGACTGAATACTCCTCTACACATACACATTATATTCCCCAACAACCCCTGTAAATTGTTGTAATTATTTATTAAATCAAATTGCATATCCTCCCTCCAATAACCCCTTTTTTATTATATCGGGAAGTGTTCTTTCTGGAGGTAGCCTCTTCAGAAAGCAATTCCCGATGAAAATAAATTTATACCACCCCTTTGTAAATTATTGCGCGACTAAATACTCCTCTACACATACACATTATATTCCCCAACAACCCCTGTAAATTGTTGTAATTATTTATTAAATCAAATTGCATATCCTCCCTCCAATAACCCCTTTTTTATTATATCGGGAAGTGTTCTTTCTGGAGGTAGCCTCTTCAGAAAGCAATTCCCGATGAAAATAAATTTATACCACCCCTTTGTAAATTATTGCGCGACTAAATACTCCTCTACACATACACATTATATTCCCCAACAACCCCTGTAAATTGTTGTAATTATTTATTAAATCAAATTGCATATCCTCCCTCCAATAACCCCTTTTTTATTATATCGGGAAGTGTTCTTTCTGGAGGTAGCCTCTTCAGAAAGCAATTCCCGATGAAAATAAATTTATACCACCCCTTTGTAAATTATTGCGCGACTAAATACTCCTCTACACATACACATTATATTCCCCAACAACCCCTGTAAATTGTTGTAATTATTTATTAAATCAAATTGCATATCCTCCCTCCAATAACCCCTTTTTTATTATATCGGGAAGTGTTCTTTCTGGAGGTAGCCTCTTCAGAAAGCAATTCCCGATGAAAATAAATTTATACCACCCCTTTGTAAATTATTGCGCGACTAAATACTCCTCTACACATACACATTATATTCCCCAACAACCCCTGTAAATTGTTGTAATTATTTATTAAATCAAATTGCATATCCTCCCTCCAATAACCCCTTTTTTATTATATCGGGAAGTGTTCTTTCTGGAGGTAGCCTCTTCAGAAAGCAATTCCCGATGAAAATAAATTTATACCACCCCTTTGTAAATTATTGCGCGACTGAATACTCCTCTACACATACACATTATATTCCCCAACAACCCCTGTAAATTGTTGTAATTATTTATTAAATCAAATTGCATATCCTCCCTCCAATAACCCCTTTTTTATTATATCGGGAAGTGTTCTTTCTGGAGGTAGCCTCTTCAGAAAGCAATTCCCGATGAAAATAAATTTATACCACCCCTTTGTAAATTATTGCGCGACTAAATACTCCTCTACACATACACATTATATTCCCCAACAACCCCTGTAAATTGTTGTAATTATTTATTAAATCAAATTGCATATCCTCCCTCCAATAACCCCTTTTTTATTATATCGGGAAGTGTTCTTTCTGGAGGTAGCCTCTTCAGAAAGCAATTCCCGATGAAAATAAATTTATACCACCCCTTTGTAAATTATTGCGCGACTAAATACTCCTCTACACATACACATTATATTCCCCAACAACCCCTGTAAATTGTTGTAATTATTTATTAAATCAAATTGCATATCCTCCCTCCAATAACCCCTTTTTTATTATATCGGGAAGTGTTCTTTCTGGAGGTAGCCTCTTCAGAAAGCAATTCCCGATGAAAATAAATTTATACCACCCCTTTGTAAATTATTGCGCGACTGAATACTCCTCTACACATACACATTATATTCCCCAACAACCCCTGTAAATTGTTGTAATTATTTATTAAATCAAATTGCATATCCTCCCTCCAATAACCCCTTTTTTATTATATCGGGAAGTGTTCTTTCTGGAGGTAGCCTCTTCAGAAAGCAATTCCCGATGAAAATAAATTTATACCACCCATTTGTAAATTATTGCGCGACTAAATACTCCTCTACACATACACATTATATTCCCCAACAACCCCTGTAAATTGTTGTAATTATTTATTAAATCAAATTGCATATCCTCCCTCCAATAACCCCTTTTTTATTATATCGGGAAGTGTTCTTTCTGGAGGTAGCCTCTTCAGAAAGCAATTCCCGATGAAAATAAATTTATACCACCCCTTTGTAAATTATTGCGCGACTAAATACTCCTCTACACATACACATTATATTCCCCAACAACCCCTGTAAATTGTTGTAATTATTTATTAAATCAAATTGCATATCCTCCCTCCAATAACCCCTTTTTTATTATATCGGGAAGTGTTCTTTCTGGAGGTAGCCTCTTCAGAAAGCAATTCCCGATGAAAATAAATTTATACCACCCCTTTGTAAATTATTGCGCGACTGAATACTCCTCTACACATACACATTATATTCCCCAACAACCCCTGTAAATTGTTGTAATTATTTATTAAATCAAATTGCATATCCTCCCTCCAATAACCCCTTTTTTATTATATCGGGAAGTGTTCTTTCTGGAGGTAGCCTCTTCAGAAAGCAATTCCCGATGAAAATAAATTTATACCACCCCTTTGTAAATTATTGCGCGACTAAATACTCCTCTACACATACACATTATATTCCCCAACAACCCCTGTAAATTGTTGTAATTATTTATTAAATCAAATTGCATATCCTCCCTCCAATAACCCCTTTTTTATTATATCGGGAAGTGTTCTTTCTGGAGGTAGCCTCTTCAGAAAGCAATTCCCGATGAAAATAAATTTATACCACCCCTTTGTAAATTATTGCGCGACTGAATACTCCTCTACACATACACATTATATTCCCCAACAACCCCTGTAAATTGTTGTAATTATTTATTAAATCAAATTGCATATCCTCCCTCCAATAACCCCTTTTTTATTATATCGGGAAGTGTTCTTTCTGGAGGTAGCCTCTTCAGAAAGCAATTCCCGATGAAAATAAATTTATACCACCCCTTTGTAAATTATTGCGCGACTAAATACTCCTCTACACATACACATTATATTCCCCAACAACCCCTGTAAATTGTTGTAATTATTTATTAAATCAAATTGCATATCCTCCCTCCAATAACCCCTTTTTTATTATATCGGGAAGTGTTCTTTCTGGAGGTAGCCTCTTCAGAAAGCAATTCCCGATGAAAATAAATTTATACCACCCCTTTGTAAATTATTGCGCGACTGAATACTCCTCTACACATACACATTATATTCCCCAACAACCCCTGTAAATTGTTGTAATTATTTATTAAATCAAATTGCATATCCTCCCTCCAATAACCCCTTTTTTATTATATCGGGAAGTGTTCTTTCTGGAGGTAGCCTCTTCAGAAAGCAATTCCCGATGAAAATAAATTTATACCACCCCTTTGTAAATTATTGCGCGACTAAATACTCCTCTACACATACACATTATATTCCCCAACAACCCCTGTAAATTGTTGTAATTATTTATTAAATCAAATTGCATATCCTCCCTCCAATAACCCCTTTTTTATTATATCGGGAAGTGTTCTTTCTGGAGGTAGCCTCTTCAGAAAGCAATTCCCGATGAAAATAAATTTATACCACCCCTTTGTAAATTATTGCGCGACTAAATACTCCTCTACACATACACATTATATTCCCCAACAACCCCTGTAAATTGTTGTAATTATTTATTAAATCAAATTGCATATCCTCCCTCCAATAACCCCTTTTTTATTATATCGGGAAGTGTTCTTTCTGGAGGTAGCCTCTTCAGAAAGCAATTCCCGATGAAAATAAATTTATACCACCCCTTTGTAAATTATTGCGCGACTGAATACTCCTCTACACATACACATTATATTCCCCAACAACCCCTGTAAATTGTTGTAATTATTTATTAAATCAAATTGCATATCCTCCCTCCAATAACCCCTTTTTTATTATATCGGGAAGTGTTCTTTCTGGAGGTAGCCTCTTCAGAAAGCAATTCCCGATGAAAATAAATTTATACCACCCCTTTGTAAATTATTGCGCGACTAAATACTCCTCTACACATACACATTATATTCCCCAACAACCCCTGTAAATTGTTGTAATTATTTATTAAATCAAATTGCATATCCTCCCTCCAATAACCCCTTTTTTATTATATCGGGAAGTGTTCTTTCTGGAGGTAGCCTCTTCAGAAAGCAATTCCCGATGAAAATAAATTTATACCACCCCTTTGTAAATTATTGCGCGACTAAATACTCCTCTACACATACACATTATATTCCCCAACAACCCCTGTAAATTGTTGTAATTATTTATTAAATCAAATTGCATATCCTCCCTCCAATAACCCCTTTTTTATTATATCGGGAAGTGTTCTTTCTGGAGGTAGCCTCTTCAGAAAGCAATTCCCGATGAAAATAAATTTATACCACCCCTTTGTAAATTATTGCGCGACTAAATACTCCTCTATACATACACATTATATTCCCCAACAACCCCTGTAAATTGTTGTAATTATTTATTAAATCAAATTGCATATCCTCCCTCCAATAACCCCTTTTTTATTATATCGGGAAGTGTTCTTTCTGGAGGTAGCCTCTTCAGAAAGCAATTCCCGATGAAAATAAATTTATACCACCCCTTTGTAAATTATTGCGCGACTAAATACTCCTCTATACATACACATTATATTCCCCAACAACCCCTGTAAATTGTTGTAATTATTTATTAAATCAAATTGCATATCCTCCCTCCAATAACCCCTTTTTTATTATATCGGGAAGTGTTCTTTCTGGAGGTAGCCTCTTCAGAAAGCAATTCCCGATGAAAATAAATTTATACCACCCCTTTGTAAATTATTGCGCGACTAAATACTCCTCTACACATACACATTATATTCCCCAACAACCCCTGTAAATTGTTGTAATTATTTATTAAATCAAATTGCATATCCTCCCTCCAATAACACCTTTTTTATTATATCGGGAAGTGTTCTTTCTGGAGGTAGCCTCTTCAGAAAGCAATTCCCGATGAAAATAAATTTATACCACCCCTTTGTAAATTATTGCGCGACTAAATACTCCTCTACACATACACATTATATTCCCCAACAACCCCTGTAAATTGTTGTAATTATTTATTAAATCAAATTGCATATCCTCCCTCCAATAACCCCTTTTTTATTATATCGGGAAGTGTTCTTTCTGGAGGTAGCCTCTTCAGAAAGCAATTCCCGATGAAAATAAATTTATACCACCCCTTTGTAAATTATTGCGCGACTAAATACTCCTCTACACATACACATTATATTCCCCAACAACCCCTGTAAATTGTTGTAATTATTTATTAAATCAAATTGCATATCCTCCCTCCAATAACCCCTTTTTTATTATATCGGGAAGTGTTCTTTCTGGAGGTAGCCTCTTCAGAAAGCAATTCCCGATGAAAATAAATTTATACCACCCCTTTGTAAATTATTGCGCGACTAAATACTCCTCTACACATACACATTATATTCCCCAACAACCCCTGTAAATTGTTGTAATTATTTATTAAATCAAATTGCATATCCTCCCTCCAATAACCCCTTTTTTATTATATCGGGAAGTGTTCTTTCTGGAGGTAGCCTCTTCAGAAAGCAATTCCCGATGAAAATAAATTTATACCACCCCTTTGTAAATTATTGCGCGACTGAATACTCCTCTACACATACACATTATATTCCCCAACAACCCCTGTAAATTGTTGTAATTATTTATTAAATCAAATTGCATATCCTCCCTCCAATAACCCCTTTTTTATTATATCGGGAAGTGTTCTTTCTGGAGGTAGCCTCTTCAGAAAGCAATTCCCGATGAAAATAAATTTATACCACCCCTTTGTAAATTATTGCGCGACTAAATACTCCTCTACACATACACATTATATTCCCCAACAACCCCTGTAAATTGTTGTAATTATTTATTAAATCAAATTGCATATCCTCCCTCCAATAACCCCTTTTTTATTATATCGGGAAGTGTTCTTTCTGGAGGTAGCCTCTTCAGAAAGCAATTCCCGATGAAAATAAATTTATACCACCCCTTTGTAAATTATTGCGCGACTAAATACTCCTCTACACATACACATTATATTCCCCAACAACCCCTGTAAATTGTTGTAATTATTTATTAAATCAAATTGCATATCCTCCCTCCAATAACCCCTTTTTTATTATATCGGGAAGTGTTCTTTCTGGAGGTAGCCTCTTCAGAAAGCAATTCCCGATGAAAATAAATTTATACCACCCCTTTGTAAATTATTGCGCGACTGAATACTCCTCTACACATACACATTATATTCCCCAACAACCCCTGTAAATTGTTGTAATTATTTATTAAATCAAATTGCATATCCTCCCTCCAATAACCCCTTTTTTATTATATCGGGAAGTGTTCTTTCTGGAGGTAGCCTCTTCAGAAAGCAATTCCCGATGAAAATAAATTTATACCACCCCTTTGTAAATTATTGCGCGACTAAATACTCCTCTACACATACACATTATATTCCCCAACAACCCCTGTAAATTGTTGTAATTATTTATTAAATCAAATTGCATATCCTCCCTCCAATAACCCCTTTTTTATTATATCGGGAAGTGTTCTTTCTGGAGGTAGCCTCTTCAGAAAGCAATTCCCGATGAAAATAAATTTATACCACCCCTTTGTAAATTATTGCGCGACTAAATACTCCTCTACACATACACATTATATTCCCCAACAACCCCTGTAAATTGTTGTAATTATTTATTAAATCAAATTGCATATCCTCCCTCCAATAACCCCTTTTTTATTATATCGGGAAGTGTTCTTTCTGGAGGTAGCCTCTTCAGAAAGCAATTCCCGATGAAAATAAATTTATACCACCCCTTTGTAAATTATTGCGCGACTGAATACTCCTCTACACATACACATTATATTCCCCAACAACCCCTGTAAATTGTTGTAATTATTTATTAAATCAAATTGCATATCCTCCCTCCAATAACCCCTTTTTTATTATATCGGGAAGTGTTCTTTCTGGAGGTAGCCTCTTCAGAAAGCAATTCCCGATGAAAATAAATTTATACCACCCCTTTGTAAATTATTGCGCGACTAAATACTCCTCTACACATACACATTATATTCCCCAACAACCCCTGTAAATTGTTGTAATTATTTATTAAATCAAATTGCATATCCTCCCTCCAATAACCCCTTTTTTATTATATCGGGAAGTGTTCTTTCTGGAGGTAGCCTCTTCAGAAAGCAATTCCCGATGAAAATAAATTTATACCACCCCTTTGTAAATTATTGCGCGACTGAATACTCCTCTACACATACACATTATATTCCCCAACAACCCCTGTAAATTGTTGTAATTATTTATTAAATCAAATTGCATATCCTCCCTCCAATAACCCCTTTTTTATTATATCGGGAAGTGTTCTTTCTGGAGGTAGCCTCTTCAGAAAGCAATTCCCGATGAAAATAAATTTATACCACCCCTTTGTAAATTATTGCGCGACTAAATACTCCTCTACACATACACATTATATTCCCCAACAACCCCTGTAAATTGTTGTAATTATTTATTAAATCAAATTGCATATCCTCCCTCCAATAACCCCTTTTTTATTATATCGGGAAGTGTTCTTTCTGGAGGTAGCCTCTTCAGAAAGCAATTCCCGATGAAAATAAATTTATACCACCCCTTTGTAAATTATTGCGCGACTAAATACTCCTCTACACATACACATTATATTCCCCAACAACCCCTGTAAATTGTTGTAATTATTTATTAAATCAAATTGCATATCCTCCCTCCAATAACCCCTTTTTTATTATATCGGGAAGTGTTCTTTCTGGAGGTAGCCTCTTCAGAAAGCAATTCCCGATGAAAATAAATTTATACCACCCCTTTGTAAATTATTGCGCGACTAAATACTCCTCTACACATACACATTATATTCCCCAACAACCCCTGTAAATTGTTGTAATTATTTATTAAATCAAATTGCATATCCTCCCTCCAATAACCCCTTTTTTATTATATCGGGAAGTGTTCTTTCTGGAGGTAGCCTCTTCAGAAAGCAATTCCCGATGAAAATAAATTTATACCACCCCTTTGTAAATTATTGCGCGACTAAATACTCCTCTACACATACACATTATATTCCCCAACAACCCCTGTAAATTGTTGTAATTATTTATTAAATCAAATTGCATATCCTCCCTCCAATAACCCCTTTTTTATTATATCGGGAAGTGTTCTTTCTGGAGGTAGCCTCTTCAGAAAGCAATTCCCGATGAAAATAAATTTATACCACCCCTTTGTAAATTATTGCGCGACTAAATACTCCTCTACACATACACATTATATTCCCCAACAACCCCTGTAAATTGTTGTAATTATTTATTAAATCAAATTGCATATCCTCCCTCCAATAACCCCTTTTTTATTATATCGGGAAGTGTTCTTTCTGGAGGTAGCCTCTTCAGAAAGCAATTCCCGATGAAAATAAATTTATACCACCCCTTTGTAAATTATTGCGCGACTAAATACTCCTCTACACATACACATTATATTCCCCAACAACCCCTGTAAATTGTTGTAATTATTTATTAAATCAAATTGCATATCCTCCCTCCAATAACCCCTTTTTTATTATATCGGGAAGTGTTCTTTCTGGAGGTAGCCTCTTCAGAAAGCAATTCCCGATGAAAATAAATTTATACCACCCCTTTGTAAATTATTGCGCGACTAAATACTCCTCTACACATACACATTATATTCCCCAACAACCCCTGTAAATTGTTGTAATTATTTATTAAATCAAATTGCATATCCTCCCTCCAATAACCCCTTTTTTATTATATCGGGAAGTGTTCTTTCTGGAGGTAGCCTCTTCAGAAAGCAATTCCCGATGAAAATAAATTTATACCACCCCTTTGTAAATTATTGCGCGACTAAATACTCCTCTATACATACACATTATATTCCCCAACAACCCCTGTAAATTGTTGTAATTATTTATTAAATCAAATTGCATATCCTCCCTCCAATAACCCCTTTTTTATTATATCGGGAAGTGTTCTTTCTGGAGGTAGCCTCTTCAGAAAGCAATTCCCGATGAAAATAAATTTATACCACCCCTTTGTAAATTATTGCGCGACTAAATACTCCTCTACACATACACATTATATTCCCCAACAACCCCTGTAAATTGTTGTAATTATTTATTAAATCAAATTGCATATCCTCCCTCCAATAACACCTTTTTTATTATATCGGGAAGTGTTCTTTCTGGAGGTAGCCTCTTCAGAAAGCAATTCCCGATGAAAATAAATTTATACCACCCCTTTGTAAATTATTGCGCGACTAAATACTCCTCTACACATACACATTATATTCCCCAACAACCCCTGTAAATTGTTGTAATTATTTATTAAATCAAATTGCATATCCTCCCTCCAATAACCCCTTTTTTATTATATCGGGAAGTGTTCTTTCTGGAGGTAGCCTCTTCAGAAAGCAATTCCCGATGAAAATAAATTTATACCACCCCTTTGTAAATTATTGCGCGACTAAATACTCCTCTACACATACACATTATATTCCCCAACAACCCCTGTAAATTGTTGTAATTATTTATTAAATCAAATTGCATATCCTCCCTCCAATAACCCCTTTTTTATTATATCGGGAAGTGTTCTTTCTGGAGGTAGCCTCTTCAGAAAGCAATTCCCGATGAAAATAAATTTATACCACCCCTTTGTAAATTATTGCGCGACTAAATACTCCTCTACACATACACATTATATTCCCCAACAACCCCTGTAAATTGTTGTAATTATTTATTAAATCAAATTGCATATCCTCCCTCCAATAACCCCTTTTTTATTATATCGGGAAGTGTTCTTTCTGGAGGTAGCCTCTTCAGAAAGCAATTCCCGATGAAAATAAATTTATACCACCCCTTTGTAAATTATTGCGCGACTGAATACTCCTCTACACATACACATTATATTCCCCAACAACCCCTGTAAATTGTTGTAATTATTTATTAAATCAAATTGCATATCCTCCCTCCAATAACCCCTTTTTTATTATATCGGGAAGTGTTCTTTCTGGAGGTAGCCTCTTCAGAAAGCAATTCCCGATGAAAATAAATTTATACCACCCCTTTGTAAATTATTGCGCGACTAAATACTCCTCTACACATACACATTATATTCCCCAACAACCCCTGTAAATTGTTGTAATTATTTATTAAATCAAATTGCATATCCTCCCTCCAATAACCCCTTTTTTATTATATCGGGAAGTGTTCTTTCTGGAGGTAGCCTCTTCAGAAAGCAATTCCCGATGAAAATAAATTTATACCACCCCTTTGTAAATTATTGCGCGACTAAATACTCCTCTACACATACACATTATATTCCCCAACAACCCCTGTAAATTGTTGTAATTATTTATTAAATCAAATTGCATATCCTCCCTCCAATAACCCCTTTTTTATTATATCGGGAAGTGTTCTTTCTGGAGGTAGCCTCTTCAGAAAGCAATTCCCGATGAAAATAAATTTATACCACCCCTTTGTAAATTATTGCGCGACTAAATACTCCTCTACACATACACATTATATTCCCCAACAACCCCTGTAAATTGTTGTAATTATTTATTAAATCAAATTGCATATCCTCCCTCCAATAACCCCTTTTTTATTATATCGGGAAGTGTTCTTTCTGGAGGTAGCCTCTTCAGAAAGCAATTCCCGATGAAAATAAATTTATACCACCCCTTTGTAAATTATTGCGCGACTAAATACTCCTCTACACATACACATTATATTCCCCAACAACCCCTGTAAATTGTTGTAATTATTTATTAAATCAAATTGCATATCCTCCCTCCAATAACCCCTTTTTTATTATATCGGGAAGTGTTCTTTCTGGAGGTAGCCTCTTCAGAAAGCAATTCCCGATGAAAATAAATTTATACCACCCCTTTGTAAATTATTGCGCGACTAAATACTCCTCTACACATACACATTATATTCCCCAACAACCCCTGTAAATTGTTGTAATTATTTATTAAATCAAATTGCATATCCTCCCTCCAATAACCCCTTTCTTATTATATCGGGAAGTGTTCTTTCTGGAGGTAGCCTCTTCAGAAAGCAATTCCCGATGAAAATAAATTTATACCACCCCTTTGTAAATTATTGCGCGACTAAATACTCCTCTACACATACACATTATATTCCCCAACAACCCCTGTAAATTGTTGTAATTATTTATTAAATCAAATTGCATATCCTCCCTCCAATAACCCCTTTTTTATTATATCGGGAAGTGTTCTTTCTGGAGGTAGCCTCTTCAGAAAGCAATTCCCGATGAAAATAAATTTATACCACCCCTTTGTAAATTATTGCGCGACTAAATACTCCTCTACACATACACATTATATTCCCCAACAACCCCTGTAAATTGTTGTAATTATTTATTAAATCAAATTGCATATCCTCCCTCCAATAACCCCTTTTTTATTATATCGGGAAGTGTTCTTTCTGGAGGTAGCCTCTTCAGAAAGCAATTCCCGATGAAAATAAATTTATACCACCCCTTTGTAAATTATTGCGCGACTAAATACTCCTCTACACATACACATTATATTCCCCAACAACCCCTGTAAATTGTTGTAATTATTTATTAAATCAAATTGCATATCCTCCCTCCAATAACCCCTTTTTTATTATATCGGGAAGTGTTCTTTCTGGAGGTAGCCTCTTCAGAAAGCAATTCCCGATGAAAATAAATTTATACCACCCCTTTGTAAATTATTGCGCGACTAAATACTCCTCTACACATACACATTATATTCCCCAACAACCCCTGTAAATTGTTGTAATTATTTAGTAAATCAAATTGTATATCCTCCCTCCGATCACTTTTCTTAAATTAACCGCGACCCCGCAGGGGGTGCATAGCTAACTTATGCATCTTGGTGAGTAGCGTCACCACGGACCTGAGCTATTTATCCCCCACTTTGCATCTCCTCCCTACATTTATTTTGTTTTAATTATGCCGGGAAGTTTTCTTTCTGGGGGTAGCGTTTTTCGCTCTTCAGAAAGCAATTCCCAATGAAAATAAATTCATACCACCCCTTTGTAAATTATTGTGCGACTAAAAACTACTCTACACATACACATTATATTCCCCAACAACCCCTGTAAATTGTTGTAATTATTTATTAAATCAAATTGCATATCCTCCCTCCAATAACCCCTTTTTTATTATATCGGGAAGTGTTCTTTCTGGAGGTAGCCTCTTCAGAAAGCAATTCCCGATGAAAATAAATTTATACCACCCCTTTGTAAATTATTGCGCGACTAAATACTCCTCTACACATACACATTATATTCCCCAACAACCCCTGTAAATTGTTGTAATTATTTATTAAATCAAATTGCATATCCTCCCTCCAATAACCCCTTTTTTATTATATCGGGAAGTGTTCTTTCTGGAGGTAGCCTCTTCAGAAAGCAATTCCCGATGAAAATAAATTTATACCACCCCTTTGTAAATTATTGCGCGACTAAATACTCCTCTACACATACACATTATATTCCCCAACAACCCCTGTAAATTGTTGTAATTATTTATTAAATCAAATTGCATATCCTCCCTCCAATAACCTCTTTTTTATTATATCGGGAAGTGTTCTTTCTGGAGGTAGCCTCTTCAGAAAGCAATTCCCGATGAAAATAAATTTATACCACCCCTTTGTAAATTATTGCGCGACTAAATACTCCTCTACACATACACATTATATTCCCCAACAACCCCTGTAAATTGTTGTAATTATTTATTAAATCAAATTGCATATCCTCCCTCCAATAACCCCTTTTTTATTATATCGGGAAGTGTTCTTTCTGGAGGTAGCCTCTTCAGAAAGCAATTCCCGATGAAAATAAATTTATACCACCCCTTTGTAAATTATTGCGCGACTAAATACTCCTCTACACATACACATTATATTCCCCAACAACCCCTGTAAATTGTTGTAATTATTTATTAAATCAAATTGCATATCCTCCCTCCAATAACCCCTTTTTTATTATATCGGGAAGTGTTCTTTCTGGAGGTAGCCTCTTCAGAAAGCAATTCCCGATGAAAATAAATTTATACCACCCCTTTGTAAATTATTGCGCGACTAAATACTCCTCTACACATACACATTATATTCCCCAACAACCCCTGTAAATTGTTGTAATTATTTATTAAATCAAATTGCATATCCTCCCTCCAATAACCCCTTTTTTATTATATCGGGAAGTGTTCTTTCTGGAGGTAGCCTCTTCAGAAAGCAATTCCCGATGAAAATAAATTTATACCACCCCTTTGTAAATTATTGCGCGACTAAATACTCCTCTACACATACACATTATATTCCCCAACAACCCCTGTAAATTGTTGTAATTATTTATTAAATCAAATTGCATATCCTCCCTCCAATAACCCCTTTTTTATTATATCGGGAAGTGTTCTTTCTGGAGGTAGCCTCTTCAGAAAGCAATTCCCGATGAAAATAAATTTATACCACCCCTTTGTAAATTATTGCGCGACTAAATACTCCTCTACACATACACATTATATTCCCCAACAACCCCTGTAAATTGTTGTAATTATTTATTAAATCAAATTGCATATCCTCCCTCCAATAACCCCTTTTTTATTATATCGGGAAGTGTTCTTTCTGGAGGTAGCCTCTTCAGAAAGCAATTCCCGATGAAAATAAATTTATACCACCCCTTTGTAAATTATTGCGCGACTAAATACTCCTCTACACATACACATTATATTCCCCAACAACCCCTGTAAATTGTTGTAATTATTTATTAAATCAAATTGCATATCCTCCCTCCAATAATCCCTTTTTTATTATATCGGGAAGTGTTCTTTCTGGAGGTAGCCTCTTCAGAAAGCAATTCCCGATGAAAATAAATTTATACCACCCCTTTGTAAATTATTGCGCGACTAAATACTCCTCTACACATACACATTATATTCCCCAACAACCCCTGTAAATTGTTGTAATTATTTATTAAATCAAATTGCATATCCTCCCTCCAATAATCCCTTTTTTATTATATCGGGAAGTGTTCTTTCTGGAGGTAGCCTCTTCAGAAAGCAATTCCCGATGAAAATAAATTTATACCACCCCTTTGTAAATTATTGCGCGACTAAATACTCCTCTACACATACACATTATATTCCCCAACAACCCCTGTAAATTGTTGTAATTATTTATTAAATCAAATTGCATATCCTCCCTCCAATAACCCCTTTTTTATTATATCGGGAAGTGTTCTTTCTGGAGGTAGCCTCTTCAGAAAGCAATTCCCGATGAAAATAAATTTATACCACCCCTTTGTAAATTATTGCGCGACTAAATACTCCTCTACACATACACATTATATTCCCCAACAACCCCTGTAAATTGTTGTAATTATTTATTAAATCAAATTGCATATCCTCCCTCCAATAACCCCTTTTTTATTATATCGGGAAGTGTTCTTTCTGGAGGTAGCCTCTTCAGAAAGCAATTCCCGATGAAAATAAATTTATACCACCCCTTTGTAAATTATTGCGCGACTAAATACTCCTCTACACATACACATTATATTCCCCAACAACCCCTGTAAATTGTTGTAATTATTTATTAAATCAAATTGCATATCCTCCCTCCAATAACCCCTTTTTTATTATATCGGGAAGTGTTCTTTCTGGAGGTAGCCTCTTCAGAAAGCAATTCCCGATGAAAATAAATTTATACCACCCCTTTGTAAATTATTGCGCGACTAAATACTCCTCTACACATACACATTATATTCCCCAACAACCCCTGTAAATTGTTGTAATTATTTATTAAATCAAATTGCATATCCTCCCTCCAATAACCCCTTTTTTATTATATCGGGAAGTGTTCTTTCTGGAGGTAGCCTCTTCAGAAAGCAATTCCCGATGAAAATAAATTTATACCACCCCTTTGTAAATTATTGCGCGACTAAATACTCCTCTACACATACACATTATATTCCCCAACAACCCCTGTAAATTGTTGTAATTATTTATTAAATCAAATTGCATATCCTCCCTCCAATAACCCCTTTTTTATTATATCGGGAAGTGTTCTTTCTGGAGGTAGCCTCTTCAGAAAGCAATTCCCGATGAAAATAAATTTATACCACCCCTTTGTAAATTATTGCGCGACTAAATACTCCTCTACACATACACATTATATTCCCCAACAACCCCTGTAAATTGTTGTAATTATTTATTAAATCAAATTGCATATCCTCCCTCCAATAATCCCTTTTTTATTATATCGGGAAGTGTTCTTTCTGGAGGTAGCCTCTTCAGAAAGCAATTCCCGATGAAAATAAATTTATACCACCCCTTTGTAAATTATTGCGCGACTAAATACTCCTCTACACATACACATTATATTCCCCAACAACCCCTGTAAATTGTTGTAATTATTTATTAAATCAAATTGCATATCCTCCCTCCAATAACCCCTTTTTTATTATATCGGGAAGTGTTCTTTCTGGAGGTAGCCTCTTCAGAAAGCAATTCCCGATGAAAATAAATTTATACCACCCCTTTGTAAATTATTGCGCGACTAAATACTCCTCTACACATACACATTATATTCCCCAACAACCCCTGTAAATTGTTGTAATTATTTATTAAATCAAATTGCATATCCTCCCTCCAATAATCCCTTTTTTATTATATCGGGAAGTGTTCTTTCTGGAGGTAGCCTCTTCAGAAAGCAATTCCCGATGAAAATAAATTTATACCACCCCTTTGTAAATTATTGCGCGACTAAATACTCCTCTACACATACACATTATATTCCCCAACAACCCCTGTAAATTGTTGTAATTATTTATTAAATCAAATTGCATATCCTCCCTCCAATAACCCCTTTTTTATTATATCGGGAAGTGTTCTTTCTGGAGGTAGCCTCTTCAGAAAGTAATTCCCGATGAAAATAAATTTATACCACCCCTTTGTAAATTATTGCGCGACTAAATACTCCTCTACACATACACATTATATTCCCCAACAACCCCTGTAAATTGTTGTAATTATTTATTAAATCAAATTGCATATCCTCCCTCCAATAACCCCTTTTTTATTATATCGGGAAGTGTTCTTTCTGGAGGTAGCCTCTTCAGAAAGCAATTCCCGATGAAAATAAATTTATACCACCCCTTTGTAAATTATTGCGCGACTAAATACTCCTCTACACATACACATTATATTCCCCAACAACCCCTGTAAATTGTTGTAATTATTTATTAAATCAAATTGCATATCCTCCCTCCAATAATCCCTTTTTTATTATATCGGGAAGTGTTCTTTCTGGAGGTAGCCTCTTCAGAAAGCAATTCCCGATGAAAATAAATTTATACCACCCCTTTGTAAATTATTGCGCGACTAAATACTCCTCTACACATACACATTATATTCCCCAACAACCCCTGTAAATTGTTGTAATTATTTATTAAATCAAATTGCATATCCTCCCTCCAATAACCCCTTTTTTATTATATCGGGAAGTGTTCTTTCTGGAGGTAGCCTCTTCAGAAAGCAATTCCCGATGAAAATAAATTTATACCACCCCTTTGTAAATTATTGCGCGACTAAATACTCCTCTACACATACACATTATATTCCCCAACAACCCCTGTAAATTGTTGTAATTATTTATTAAATCAAATTGCATATCCTCCCTCCAATAACCCCTTTTTTATTATATCGGGAAGTGTTCTTTCTGGAGGTAGCCTCTTCAGAAAGCAATTCCCGATGAAAATAAATTTATACCACCCCTTTGTAAATTATTGCGCGACTAAATACTCCTCTACACATACACATTATATTCCCCAACAACCCCTGTAAATTGTTGTAATTATTTATTAAATCAAATTGCATATCCTCCCTCCAATAACCCCTTTTTTATTATATCGGGAAGTGTTCTTTCTGGAGGTAGCCTCTTCAGAAAGCAATTCCCGATGAAAATAAATTTATACCACCCCTTTGTAAATTATTGCGCGACTAAATACTCCTCTACACATACACATTATATTCCCCAACAACCCCTGTAAATTGTTGTAATTATTTATTAAATCAAATTGCATATCCTCCCTCCAATAATCCCTTTTTTATTATATCGGGAAGTGTTCTTTCTGGAGGTAGCCTCTTCAGAAAGCAATTCCCGATGAAAATAAATTTATACCACCCCTTTGTAAATTATTGCGCGACTAAATACTCCTCTACACATACACATTATATTCCCCAACAACCCCTGTAAATTGTTGTAATTATTTATTAAATCAAATTGCATATCCTCCCTCCAATAATCCCTTTTTTATTATATCGGGAAGTGTTCTTTCTGGAGGTAGCCTCTTCAGAAAGCAATTCCCGATGAAAATAAATTTATACCACCCCTTTGTAAATTATTGCGCGACTAAATACTCCTCTACACATACACATTATATTCCCCAACAACCCCTGTAAATTGTTGTAATTATTTATTAAATCAAATTGCATATCCTCCCTCCAATAATCCCTTTTTTATTATATCGGGAAGTGTTCTTTCTGGAGGTAGCCTCTTCAGAAAGCAATTCCCGATGAAAATAAATTTATACCACCCCTTTGTAAATTATTGCGCGACTAAATACTCCTCTACACATACACATTATATTCCCCAACAACCCCTGTAAATTGTTGTAATTATTTATTAAATCAAATTGCATATCCTCCCTCCAATAATCCCTTTTTTATTATATCGGGAAGTGTTCTTTCTGGAGGTAGCCTCTTCAGAAAGCAATTCCCGATGAAAATAAATTTATACCACCCCTTTGTAAATTATTGCGCGACTAAATACTCCTCTACACATACACATTATATTCCCCAACAACCCCTGTAAATTGTTGTAATTATTTATTAAATCAAATTGCATATCCTCCCTCCAATAACCCCTTTTTTATTATATCGGGAAGTGTTCTTTCTGGAGGTAGCCTCTTCAGAAAGCAATTCCCGATGAAAATAAATTTATACCACCCCTTTGTAAATTATTGCGCGACTAAATACTCCTCTACACATACACATTATATTCCCCAACAACCCCTGTAAATTGTTGTAATTATTTATTAAATCAAATTGCATATCCTCCCTCCAATAACCCCTTTTTTATTATATCGGGAAGTGTTCTTTCTGGAGGTAGCCTCTTCAGAAAGCAATTCCCGATGAAAATAAATTTATACCACCCCTTTGTAAATTATTGCGCGACTAAATACTCCTCTACACATACACATTATATTCCCCAACAACCCCTGTAAATTGTTGTAATTATTTATTAAATCAAATTGCATATCCTCCCTCCAATAACCCCTTTTTTATTATATCGGGAAGTGTTCTTTCTGGAGGTAGCCTCTTCAGAAAGCAATTCCCGATGAAAATAAATTTATACCACCCCTTTGTAAATTATTGCGCGACTAAATACTCCTCTACACATACACATTATATTCCCCAACAACCCCTGTAAATTGTTGTAATTATTTATTAAATCAAATTGCATATCCTCCCTCCAATAATCCCTTTTTTATTATATCGGGAAGTGTTCTTTCTGGAGGTAGCCTCTTCAGAAAGCAATTCCCGATGAAAATAAATTTATACCACCCCTTTGTAAATTATTGCGCGACTAAATACTCCTCTACACATACACATTATATTCCCCAACAACCCCTGTAAATTGTTGTAATTATTTATTAAATCAAATTGCATATCCTCCCTCCAATAACCCCTTTTTTATTATATCGGGAAGTGTTCTTCCTGGAGGTAGCCTCTTCAGAAAGCAATTCCCGATGAAAATAAATTTATACCACCCCTTTGTAAATTATTGCGCGACTAAATACTCCTCTACACATACACATTATATTCCCCAACAACCCCTGTAAATTGTTGTAATTATTTATTAAATCAAATTGCATATCCTCCCTCCAATAACCCCTTTTTTATTATATCGGGAAGTGTTCTTTCTGGAGGTAGCCTCTTCAGAAAGCAATTCCCGATGAAAATAAATTTATACCACCCCTTTGTAAATTATTGCGCGACTAAATACTCCTCTACACATACACATTATATTCCCCAACAACCCCTGTAAATTGTTGTAATTATTTATTAAATCAAATTGCATATCCTCCCTCCAATAATCCCTTTTTTATTATATCGGGAAGTGTTCTTTCTGGAGGTAGCCTCTTCAGAAAGCAATTCCCGATGAAAATAAATTTATACCACCCCTTTGTAAATTATTGCGCGACTAAATACTCCTCTACACATACACATTATATTCCCCAACAACCCCTGTAAATTGTTGTAATTATTTATTAAATCAAATTGCATATCCTCCCTCCAATAACCCCTTTTTTATTATATCGGGAAGTGTTCTTTCTGGAGGTAGCCTCTTCAGAAAGCAATTCCCGATGAAAATAAATTTATACCACCCCTTTGTAAATTATTGCGCGACTAAATACTCCTCTACACATACACATTATATTCCCCAACAACCCCTGTAAATTGTTGTAATTATTTATTAAATCAAATTGCATATCCTCCCTCCAATAACCCCTTTTTTATTATATCGGGAAGTGTTCTTTCTGGAGGTAGCCTCTTCAGAAAGCAATTCCCGATGAAAATAAATTTATACCACCCCTTTGTAAATTATTGCGCGACTAAATACTCCTCTACACATACACATTATATTCCCCAACAACCCCTGTAAATTGTTGTAATTATTTATTAAATCAAATTGCATATCCTCCCTCCAATAACCCCTTTTTTATTATATCGGGAAGTGTTCTTTCTGGAGGTAGCCTCTTCAGAAAGCAATTCCCGATGAAAATAAATTTATACCACCCCTTTGTAAATTATTGCGCGACTAAATACTCCTCTACACATACACATTATATTCCCCAACAACCCCTGTAAATTGTTGTAATTATTTATTAAATCAAATTGCATATCCTCCCTCCAATAACCCCTTTTTTATTATATCGGGAAGTGTTCTTTCTGGAGGTAGCCTCTTCAGAAAGCAATTCCCGATGAAAATAAATTTATACCACCCCTTTGTAAATTATTGCGCGACTAAATACTCCTCTACACATACACATTATATTCCCCAACAACCCCTGTAAATTGTTGTAATTATTTATTAAATCAAATTGCATATCCTCCCTCCAATAACCCCTTTTTTATTATATCGGGAAGTGTTCTTTCTGGAGGTAGCCTCTTCAGAAAGCAATTCCCGATGAAAATAAATTTATACCACCCCTTTGTAAATTATTGCGCGACTAAATACTCCTCTACACATACACATTATATTCCCCAACAACCCCTGTAAATTGTTGTAATTATTTATTAAATCAAATTGCATATCCTCCCTCCAATAACCCCTTTTTTATTATATCGGGAAGTGTTCTTTCTGGAGGTAGCCTCTTCAGAAAGCAATTCCCGATGAAAATAAATTTATACCACCCCTTTGTAAATTATTGCGCGACTAAATACTCCTCTACACATACACATTATATTCCCCAACAACCCCTGTAAATTGTTGTAATTATTTATTAAATCAAATTGCATATCCTCCCTCCAATAACCCCTTTTTTATTATATCGGAAAGTGTTCTTTCTGGAGGTAGCCTCTTCAGAAAGCAATTCCCGATGAAAATAAATTTATACCACCCCTTTGTAAATTATTGCGCGACTAAATACTCCTCTACACATACACATTATATTCCCCAACAACCCCTGTAAATTGTTGTAATTATTTATTAAATCAAATTGCATATCCTCCCTCCAATAACCCCTTTTTTATTATATCGGGAAGTGTTCTTTCTGGAGGTAGCCTCTTCAGAAAGCAATTCCCGATGAAAATAAATTTATACCACCCCTTTGTAAATTATTGCGCGACTAAATACTCCTCTACACATACACATTATATTCCCCAACAACCCCTGTAAATTGTTGTAATTATTTATTAAATCAAATTGCATATCCTCCCTCCAATAACCCCTTTTTTATTATATCGGGAAGTGTTCTTTCTGGAGGTAGCCTCTTCAGAAAGCAATTCCCGATGAAAATAAATTTATACCACCCCTTTGTAAATTATTGCGCGACTAAATACTCCTCTACACATACACATTATATTCCCCAACAACCCCTGTAAATTGTTGTAATTATTTATTAAATCAAATTGCATATCCTCCCTCCAATAACCCCTTTTTTATTATATCGGGAAGTGTTCTTTCTGGAGGTAGCCTCTTCAGAAAGCAATTCCCGATGAAAATAAATTTATACCACCCCTTTGTAAATTATTGCGCGACTAAATACTCCTCTACACATACACATTATATTCCCCAACAACCCCTGTAAATTGTTGTAATTATTTATTAAATCAAATTGCATATCCTCCCTCCAATAATCCCTTTTTTATTATATCGGGAAGTGTTCTTTCTGGAGGTAGCCTCTTCAGAAAGCAATTCCCGATGAAAATAAATTTATACCACCCCTTTGTAAATTATTGCGCGACTAAATACTCCTCTACACATACACATTATATTCCCCAACAACCCCTGTAAATTGTTGTAATTATTTATTAAATCAAATTGCATATCCTCCCTCCAATAACCCCTTTTTTATTATATCGGGAAGTGTTCTTCCTGGAGGTAGCCTCTTCAGAAAGCAATTCCCGATGAAAATAAATTTATACCACCCCTTTGTAAATTATTGCGCGACTAAATACTCCTCTACACATACACATTATATTCCCCAACAACCCCTGTAAATTGTTGTAATTATTTATTAAATCAAATTGCATATCCTCCCTCCAATAACCCCTTTTTTATTATATCGGGAAGTGTTCTTTCTGGAGGTAGCCTCTTCAGAAAGCAATTCCCGATGAAAATAAATTTATACCACCCCTTTGTAAATTATTGCGCGACTAAATACTCCTCTACACATACACATTATATTCCCCAACAACCCCTGTAAATTGTTGTAATTATTTATTAAATCAAATTGCATATCCTCCCTCCAATAATCCCTTTTTTATTATATCGGGAAGTGTTCTTTCTGGAGGTAGCCTCTTCAGAAAGCAATTCCCGATGAAAATAAATTTATACCACCCCTTTGTAAATTATTGCGCGACTAAATACTCCTCTACACATACACATTATATTCCCCAACAACCCCTGTAAATTGTTGTAATTATTTATTAAATCAAATTGCATATCCTCCCTCCAATAACCCCTTTTTTATTATATCGGGAAGTGTTCTTTCTGGAGGTAGCCTCTTCAGAAAGCAATTCCCGATGAAAATAAATTTATACCACCCCTTTGTAAATTATTGCGCGACTAAATACTCCTCTACACATACACATTATATTCCCCAACAACCCCTGTAAATTGTTGTAATTATTTATTAAATCAAATTGCATATCCTCCCTCCAATAACCCCTTTTTTATTATATCGGGAAGTGTTCTTTCTGGAGGTAGCCTCTTCAGAAAGCAATTCCCGATGAAAATAAATTTATACCACCCCTTTGTAAATTATTGCGCGACTAAATACTCCTCTACACATACACATTATATTCCCCAACAACCCCTGTAAATTGTTGTAATTATTTATTAAATCAAATTGCATATCCTCCCTCCAATAACCCCTTTTTTATTATATCGGGAAGTGTTCTTTCTGGAGGTAGCCTCTTCAGAAAGCAATTCCCGATGAAAATAAATTTATACCACCCCTTTGTAAATTATTGCGCGACTAAATACTCCTCTACACATACACATTATATTCCCCAACAACCCCTGTAAATTGTTGTAATTATTTATTAAATCAAATTGCATATCCTCCCTCCAATAACCCCTTTTTTATTATATCGGGAAGTGTTCTTTCTGGAGGTAGCCTCTTCAGAAAGCAATTCCCGATGAAAATAAATTTATACCACCCCTTTGTAAATTATTGCGCGACTAAATACTCCTCTACACATACACATTATATTCCCCAACAACCCCTGTAAATTGTTGTAATTATTTATTAAATCAAATTGCATATCCTCCCTCCAATAACCCCTTTTTTATTATATCGGGAAGTGTTCTTCCTGGAGGTAGCCTCTTCAGAAAGCAATTCCCGATGAAAATAAATTTATACCACCCCTTTGTAAATTATTGCGCGACTAAATACTCCTCTACACATACACATTATATTCCCCAACAACCCCTGTAAATTGTTGTAATTATTTATTAAATCAAATTGCATATCCTCCCTCCAATAACCCCTTTTTTATTATATCGGGAAGTGTTCTTTCTGGAGGTAGCCTCTTCAGAAAGCAATTCCCGATGAAAATAAATTTATACCACCCCTTTGTAAATTATTGCGCGACTAAATACTCCTCTACACATACACATTATATTCCCCAACAACCCCTGTAAATTGTTGTAATTATTTATTAAATCAAATTGCATATCCTCCCTCCAATAACCCCTTTTTTATTATATCGGGAAGTGTTCTTTCTGGAGGTAGCCTCTTCAGAAAGCAATTCCCGATGAAAATAAATTTATACCACCCCTTTGTAAATTATTGCGCGACTAAATACTCCTCTACACATACACATTATATTCCCCAACAACCCCTGTAAATTGTTGTAATTATTTATTAAATCAAATTGCATATCCTCCCTCCAATAATCCCTTTTTTATTATATCGGGAAGTGTTCTTTCTGGAGGTAGCCTCTTCAGAAAGCAATTCCCGATGAAAATAAATTTATACCACCCCTTTGTAAATTATTGCGCGACTAAATACTCCTCTACACATACACATTATATTCCCCAACAACCCCTGTAAATTGTTGTAATTATTTATTAAATCAAATTGCATATCCTCCCTCCAATAACCCCTTTTTTATTATATCGGGAAGTGTTCTTCCTGGAGGTAGCCTCTTCAGAAAGCAATTCCCGATGAAAATAAATTTATACCACCCCTTTGTAAATTATTGCGCGACTAAATACTCCTCTACACATACACATTATATTCCACAACAACCCCTGTAAATTGTTGTAATTATTTATTAAATCAAATTGCATATCCTCCCTCCAATAATCCCTTTTTTATTATATCGGGAAGTGTTCTTTCTGGAGGTAGCCTCTTCAGAAAGCAATTCCCGATGAAAATAAATTTATACCACCCCTTTGTAAATTATTGCGCGACTAAATACTCCTCTACACATACACATTATATTCCCCAACAACCCCTGTAAATTGTTGTAATTATTTATTAAATCAAATTGCATATCCTCCCTCCAATAATCCCTTTTTTATTATATCGGGAAGTGTTCTTTCTGGAGGTAGCCTCTTCAGAAAGCAATTCCCGATGAAAATAAATTTATACCACCCCTTTGTAAATTATTGCGCGACTAAATACTCCTCTACACATACACATTATATTCCCCAACAACCCCTGTAAATTGTTGTAATTATTTATTAAATCAAATTGCATATCCTCCCTCCAATAACCCCTTTTTTATTATATCGGGAAGTGTTCTTTCTGGAGGTAGCCTCTTCAGAAAGCAATTCCCGATGAAAATAAATTTATACCACCCCTTTGTAAATTATTGCGCGACTAAATACTCCTCTACACATACACATTATATTCCCCAACAACCCCTGTAAATTGTTGTAATTATTTATTAAATCAAATTGCATATCCTCCCTCCAATAACCCCTTTTTTATTATATCGGGAAGTGTTCTTTCTGGAGGTAGCCTCTTCAGAAAGCAATTCCCGATGAAAATAAATTTATACCACCCCTTTGTAAATTATTGCGCGACTAAATACTCCTCTACACATACACATTATATTCCCCAACAACCCCTGTAAATTGTTGTAATTATTTATTAAATCAAATTGCATATCCTCCCTCCAATAACCCCTTTTTTATTATATCGGGAAGTGTTCTTTCTGGAGGTAGCCTCTTCAGAAAGCAATTCCCGATGAAAATAAATTTATACCACCCCTTTGTAAATTATTGCGCGACTAAATACTCCTCTACACATACACATTATATTCCCCAACAACCCCTGTAAATTGTTGTAATTATTTATTAAATCAAATTGCATATCCTCCCTCCAATAACCCCTTTTTTATTATATCGGGAAGTGTTCTTTCTGGAGGTAGCCTCTTCAGAAAGCAATTCCCGATGAAAATAAATTTATACCACCCCTTTGTAAATTATTGCGCGACTAAATACTCCTCTACACATACACATTATATTCCCCAACAACCCCTGTAAATTGTTGTAATTATTTATTAAATCAAATTGCATATCCTCCCTCCAATAACCCCTCTTTTATTATATCGGGAAGTGTTCTTTCTGGAGGTAGCCTCTTCAGAAAGCAATTCCCGATGAAAATAAATTTATACCACCCCTTTGTAAATTATTGCGCGACTAAATACTCCTCTACACATACACATTATATTCCCCAACAACCCCTGTAAATTGTTGTAATTATTTATTAAATCAAATTGCATATCCTCCCTCCAATAATCCCTTTTTTATTATTTCGGGAAGTGTTCTTTCTGGAGGTAGCCTCTTCAGAAAGCAATTCCCGATGAAAATAAATTTATACCACCCCTTTGTAAATTATTGCGCGACTAAATACTCCTCTACACATACACATTATATTCCCCAACAACCCCTGTAAATTGTTGTAATTATTTATTAAATCAAATTGCATATCCTCCCTCCAATAACCCCTTTTTTATTATATCGGGAAGTGTTCTTTCTGGAGGTAGCCTCTTCAGAAAGCAATTCCCGATGAAAATAAATTTATACCACCCCTTTGTAAATTATTGCGCGACTAAATACTCCTCTACACATACACATTATATTCCCCAACAACCCCTGTAAATTGTTGTAATTATTTATTAAATCAAATTGCATATCCTCCCTCCAATAACCCCTTTTTTATTATATCGGGAAGTGTTCTTTCTGGAGGTAGCCTCTTCAGAAAGCAATTCCCGATGAAAATAAATTTATACCACCCCTTTGTAAATTATTGCGCGACTGAATACTCCTCTACACATACACATTATATTCCCCAACAACCCCTGTAAATTGTTGTAATTATTTATTAAATCAAATTGCATATCCTCCCTCCAATAACCCCTCTTTTATTATATCGGGAAGTGTTCTTTCTGGAGGTAGCCTCTTCAGAAAGCAATTCCCGATGAAAATAAATTTATACCACCCCTTTGTAAATTATTGCGCGACTAAATACTCCTCTACACATACACATTATATTCCCCAACAACCCCTGTAAATTGTTGTAATTATTTATTAAATCAAATTGCATATCCTCCCTCCAATAATCCCTTTTTTATTATTTCGGGAAGTGTTCTTTCTGGAGGTAGCCTCTTCAGAAAGCAATTCCCGATGAAAATAAATTTATACCACCCCTTTGTAAATTATTGCGCGACTAAATACTCCTCTACACATACACATTATATTCCCCAACAACCCCTGTAAATTGTTGTAATTATTTATTAAATCAAATTGCATATCCTCCCTCCAATAACCCCTTTTTTATTATATCGGGAAGTGTTCTTTCTGGAGGTAGCCTCTTCAGAAAGCAATTCCCGATGAAAATAAATTTATACCACCCCTTTGTAAATTATTGCGCGACTAAATACTCCTCTACACATACACATTATATTCCCCAACAACCCCTGTAAATTGTTGTAATTATTTATTAAATCAAATTGCATATCCTCCCTCCAATAACCCCTCTTTTATTATATCGGGAAGTGTTCTTTCTGGAGGTAGCCTCTTCAGAAAGCAATTCCCGATGAAAATAAATTTATACCACCCCTTTGTAAATTATTGCGCGACTAAATACTCCTCTACACATACACATTATATTCCCCAACAACCCCTGTAAATTGTTGTAATTATTTATTAAATCAAATTGCATATCCTCCCTCCAATAATCCCTTTTTTATTATTTCGGGAAGTGTTCTTTCTGGAGGTAGCCTCTTCAGAAAGCAATTCCCGATGAAAATAAATTTATACCACCCCTTTGTAAATTATTGCGCGACTAAATACTCCTCTACACATACACATTATATTCCCCAACAACCCCTGTAAATTGTTGTAATTATTTATTAAATCAAATTGCATATCCTCCCTCCAATAACCCCTTTTTTATTATATCGGGAAGTGTTCTTTCTGGAGGTAGCCTCTTCAGAAAGCAATTCCCGATGAAAATAAATTTATACCACCCCTTTGTAAATTATTGCGCGACTAAATACTCCTCTACACATACACATTATATTCCCCAACAACCCCTGTAAATTGTTGTAATTATTTATTAAATCAAATTGCATATCCTCCCTCCAATAACCCCTTTTTTATTATATCGGGAAGTGTTCTTTCTGGAGGTAGCCTCTTCAGAAAGCAATTCCCGATGAAAATAAATTTATACCACCCCTTTGTAAATTATTGCGCGACTGAATACTCCTCTACACATACACATTATATTCCCCAACAACCCCTGTAAATTGTTGTAATTATTTATTAAATCAAATTGCATATCCTCCCTCCAATAACCCCTCTTTTATTATATCGGGAAGTGTTCTTTCTGGAGGTAGCCTCTTCAGAAAGCAATTCCCGATGAAAATAAATTTATACCACCCCTTTGTAAATTATTGCGCGACTAAATACTCCTCTACACATACACATTATATTCCCCAACAACCCCTGTAAATTGTTGTAATTATTTATTAAATCAAATTGCATATCCTCCCTCCAATAATCCCTTTTTTATTATTTCGGGAAGTGTTCTTTCTGGAGGTAGCCTCTTCAGAAAGCAATTCCCGATGAAAATAAATTTATACCACCCCTTTGTAAATTATTGCGCGACTAAATACTCCTCTACACATACACATTATATTCCCCAACAACCCCTGTAAATTGTTGTAATTATTTATTAAATCAAATTGCATATCCTCCCTCCAATAACCCCTTTTTTATTATATCGGGAAGTGTTCTTTCTGGAGGTAGCCTCTTCAGAAAGCAATTCCCGATGAAAATAAATTTATACCACCCCTTTGTAAATTATTGCGCGACTAAATACTCCTCTACACATACACATTATATTCCCCAACAACCCCTGTAAATTGTTGTAATTATTTATTAAATCAAATTGCATATCCTCCCTCCAATAACCCCTTTTTTATTATATCGGGAAGTGTTCTTTCTGGAGGTAGCCTCTTCAGAAAGCAATTCCCGATGAAAATAAATTTATACCACCCCTTTGTAAATTATTGCGCGACTAAATACTCCTCTACACATACACATTATATTCCCCAACAACCCCTGTAAATTGTTGTAATTATTTATTAAATCAAATTGCATATCCTCCCTCCAATAACCCCTTTTTTATTATATCGGGAAGTGTTCTTTCTGGAGGTAGCCTCTTCAGAAAGCAATTCCCGATGAAAATAAATTTATACCACCCCTTTGTAAATTATTGCGCGACTAAATACTCCTCTACACATACACATTATATTCCCCAACAACCCCTGTAAATTGTTGTAATTATTTATTAAATCAAATTGCATATCCTCCCTCCAATAACCCCTTTTTTATTATATCGGGAAGTGTTCTTTCTGGAGGTAGCCTCTTCAGAAAGCAATTCCCGATGAAAATAAATTTATACCACCCCTTTGTAAATTATTGCGCGACTAAATACTCCTCTACACATACACATTATATTCCCCAACAACCCCTGTAAATTGTTGTAATTATTTATTAAATCAAATTGCATATCCTCCCTCCAATAACCCCTTTTTTATTATATCGGGAAGTGTTCTTTCTGGAGGTAGCCTCTTCAGAAAGCAATTCCCGATGAAAATAAATTTATACCACCCCTTTGTAAATTATTGCGCGACTAAATACTCCTCTACACATACACATTATATTCCCCAACAACCCCTGTAAATTGTTGTAATTATTTATTAAATCAAATTGCATATCCTCCCTCCAATAACCCCTTTTTTATTATATCGGGAAGTGTTCTTTCTGGAGGTAGCCTCTTCAGAAAGCAATTCCCGATGAAAATAAATTTATACCACCCCTTTGTAAATTATTGCGCGACTAAATACTCCTCTACACATACACATTATATTCCCCAACAACCCCTGTAAATTGTTGTAATTATTTATTAAATCAAATTGCATATCCTCCCTCCAATAACCCCTTTTTTATTATACCGGGAAGTGTTCTTTCTGGAGGTAGCCTCTTCAGAAAGCAATTCCCGATGAAAATAAATTTATACCACCCCTTTGTAAATTATTGCGCGACTAAATACTCCTCTACACATACACATTATATTCCCCAGCAACCCCTGTAAATTGTTGTAATTATTTATTAAATCAAATTGCATATCCTCCCTCCAATAACCCCTTTTTTATTATATCGGGAAGTGTTCTTTCTGGAGGTAGCCTCTTCAGAAAGCAATTCCCGATGAAAATAAATTTATACCACCCCTTTGTAAATTATTGCGCGACTAAATACTCCTCTACACATACACATTATATTCCCCAACAACCCCTGTAAATTGTTGTAATTATTTATTAAATCAAATTGCATATCCTCCCTCCAATAACCCCTTTTTTATTATATCGGGAAGTGTTCTTTCTGGAGGTAGCCTCTTCAGAAAGCAATTCCCGATGAAAATAAATTTATACCACCCCTTTGTAAATTATTGCGCGACTAAATACTCCTCTACACATACACATTATATTCCCCAACAACCCCTGTAAATTGTTGTAATTATTTATTAAATCAAATTGCATATCCTCCCTCCAATAACCCCTTTTTTATTATATCGGGAAGTGTTCTTTCTGGAGGTAGCCTCTTCAGAAAGCAATTCCCGATGAAAATAAATTTATACCACCCCTTTGTAAATTATTGCGCGACTAAATACTCCTCTACACATACACATTATATTCCCCAACAACCCCTGTAAATTGTTGTAATTATTTATTAAATCAAATTGCATATCCTCCCTCCAATAACCCCTTTTTTATTATATCGGGAAGTGTTCTTTCTGGAGGTAACCTCTTCAGAAAGCAATTCCCGATGAAAATAAATTTATACCACCCCTTTGTAAATTATTGCGCGACTAAATACTCCTCTACACATACACATTATATTCCCCAACAACCCCTGTAAATTGTTGTAATTATTTATTAAATCAAATTGCATATCCTCCCTCCAATAACCCCTTTTTTATTATATCGGGAAGTGTTCTTTCTGGAGGTAGCCTCTTCAGAAAGCAATTCCCGATGAAAATAAATTTATACCACCCCTTTGTAAATTATTGCGCGACTAAATACTCCTCTACACATACACATTATATTCCCCAACAACCCCTGTAAATTGTTGTAATTATTTATTAAATCAAATTGCATATCCTCCCTCCAATAACCCCTTTTTTATTATATCGGGAAGTGTTCTTTCTGGAGGTAGCCTCTTCAGAAAGCAATTCCCGATGAAAATAAATTTATACCACCCCTTTGTAAATTATTGCGCGACTAAATACTCCTCTACACATACACATTATATTCCCCAACAATCCCTGTAAATTGTTGTAATTATTTATTAAATCAAATTGCATATCCTCCCTCCAATAACCCCTTTTTTATTATATCGGGAAGTGTTCTTTCTGGAGGTAGCCTCTTCAGAAAGCAATTCCCGATGAAAATAAATTTATACCACCCCTTTGTAAATTATTGCGCGACTAAATACTCCTCTACACATACACATTATATTCCCCAACAACCCCTGTAAATTGTTGTAATTATTTATTAAATCAAATTGCATATCCTCCCTCCAATAACCCCTTTTTTATTATATCGGGAAGTGTTCTTTCTGGAGGTAGCCTCTTCAGAAAGCAATTCCCGATGAAAATAAATTTATACCACCCCTTTGTAAATTATTGCGCGACTAAATACTCCTCTACACATACACATTATATTCCCCAACAACCCCTGTAAATTGTTGTAATTATTTATTAAATCAAATTGCATATCCTCCCTCCAATAACCCCTTTTTTATTATATCGGGAAGTGTTCTTTCTGGAGGTAGCCTCTTCAGAAAGCAATTCCCGATGAAAATAAATTTATACCACCCCTTTGTAAATTATTGCGCGACTAAATACTCCTCTACACATACACATTATATTCCCCAACAACCCCTGTAAATTGTTGTAATTATTTATTAAATCAAATTGCATATCCTCCCTCCAATAACCCCTTTTTTATTATATCGGGAAGTGTTCTTTCTGGAGGTAGCCTCTTCAGAAAGCAATTCCCGATGAAAATAAATTTATACCACCCCTTTGTAAATTATTGCGCGACTAAATACTCCTCTACACATACACATTATATTCCCCAACAACCCCTGTAAATTGTTGTAATTATTTATTAAATCAAATTGCATATCCTCCCTCCAATTACCCCCTTTTTATTATATCGGGAAGTGTTCTTTCTGGGGGTAGCTCTTCAGAAAGCAATTTCCGATGAAAATAAATTCATACCACCCCTTTGTAAATTATTGCGCGACTTAAAACTCCCCTACACATACACATATTCCCCAACAACCCCTGTAAATTGTTGTAATTATTTATTAAATCAAATTGCATATCCTCCCTCCAATTACCCCCTTTTTATTATATCGGGAAGTGTACTTTCTGGGGGTAGCTCTTCAGAAAGCAATTCCCGATGAAAACAAACTCATACCACCCCTTTGTAAATTATTGCGCGACTTAAAACTCCCCTACACATACACATATTCCCCAACAACCCCTGTAAATTGTTGTAATTATTTATTAAATCAAATTGCATATCCTTCCTCCAATTACCCCCTTTTTATTATATCGGGAAGTGTTCTTTCTGGGGGTAGCTCTTTAGAAAGCAATTCCCGATGAAAACAAACTCATACCACCCCTTTGTAAATTATTGCGCGACTTAAAACTCCCCTACACATACACATATTCCCCAACAACCCCTGTAAATTGTTGTAATTATTTATTAAATCAAATTGCATATCCTTCCTCCAATTACCCCCTTTTTATTAAATCGGGAAGTGTTCTTTCTGAGGGTAGCTCTTCAGAAAGCAATTCCCGATGAAAACAAACTTATACCATCCCCCTTTGTAAATTATTGCGCGACTTAAAACTCCCCTACACATACACATATTCCCCAACAACCCCTGTAAATTGTTGTAATTATTTATTAAATCAAATTGCATATCCTCCCTCCAATTACCCCCTTTTTATTATATCGGGAAGTGTTCTTTCTGGGGGTAGCTCTTCAGAAAGCAATTCCCGATGAAAATAAATTCATACCACCCCTTTGTAAATTATTGCGCGACTTAAAACTCCCCTACACATACACATATTCCCCAACAACCCCTGTAAATTGTTGTAATTATTTATTAAATCAAATTGCATATCCTCCCTCCAATTACCCCCTTTTTATTATATCGGGAAGTGTACTTTCTGGGGGTAGCTCTTCAGAAAGCAATTCCCGATGAAAACAAACTCATACCACCCCTTTGTAAATTATTGCGCGACTTAAAACTCCCCTACACATACACATATTCCCCAACAACCCCTGTAAATTGTTGTAATTATTTATTAAATCAAATTGCATATCCTCCCTCCAATTACCCCCTTTTTATTATATCGGGAAGTGTACTTTCTGGGTGTAGCTCTTCAGAAAGCAATTCCCGATGAAAACAAACTCATACCACCCCTTTGTAAATTATTGCGCGACTTAAAACTCCCCTACACATACACATATTCCCCAACAACCCCTGTAAATTGTTGTAATTATTTATTAAATCAAATTGCATATCCTCCCTCCAATTACCCCCTTTTTATTATATCGGGAAGTGTTCTTTCTGGGGGTAGCTCTTCAGAAAGCAATTCCCGATGAAAACAAACTCATACCACCCCTTTGTAAATTATTGCGCGACTTAAAACTCCCCTACACATACACATAATCCCCAACAACCCCTGTAAATTGTTGTAATTATTTATTAAATCAAATTGCATATCCTTCCTCCAATTACCCCCTTTTTATTATATCGGGAAGTGTTCTTTCTGAGGGTAGCTCTTCAGAAAGCAATTCCCGATGAAAACAAACTTATACCATCCCCCTTTGTAAATTATTGCGCGACTTAAAACTCCCCTACACATACACATATTCCCCAACAACCCCTGTAAATTGTTGTAATTATTTATTAAATCAAATTGCATATCCTCCCTCCAATTACCCTTTTTTTATTATATCGGGAAGTGTTCTTTCTGGGGGTAGCTCTTCAGAAAGCAATTCCCGATGAAAATAAATTCATACCACCCCTTTGTAAATTATTGCGCGACTTAAAACTCCCCTTCACATACACATATTCCCCAACAACCCCTGTAAATTGTTGTAATTATTTATTAAATCACATTGCATATCCTCCCTCCAATTACCCCCTTTTTATTATATCGGGAAGTGTACTTTCTGGGGGTAGCTCTTCAGAAAGCAATTCCCGATGAAAACAAACTCATACCACCCCTTTGTAAATTATTGCGCGACTAAAAACTCCCCTACACATACACATATTCCCCAACAACCCCTGTAAATTGTTGTAATTATTTATTAAATCACATTGCATATCCTCCCTCCAATTACCCCCTTTTTATTATATCGGGAAGTGTACTTTCTGGGGGTAGCTCTTCAGAAAGCAATTCCCGATGAAAACAAACTCATACCACCCCTTTGTAAATTATTGCGCGACTAAAAACTCCCCTACACATACACATATTCCCCAACAACCCCTGTAAATTGTTGTAATTATTTATTGAATCAAATTGCATATCCTCCCTCCAATTACAGCCTTTTTATTATATCGGGAAGTGTTCTTTCTGGGGGTAGCTCTTCAGAAAGCAATTCCCGATGAAAACAAACTCATACCACCCCTTTGTAAATTATTGCGCGACTAAAAACTCCCCTACACATACACATATTCCCCAACAACCCCTGTAAATTGTTGTAATTATTTATTAAATCAAATTGCATATCCTCCCTCCAATTACCCCCTTTTTATTATATCGGGAAGTGTACTTTCTGGGGGTAGCTCTTCAGAAAGCAATTCCCGATGAAAACAAACTCATACCACCCCGTTGTAAATTATTGCGCGACTAAAAACTCCCCTACACATACACATATTCCCCAACAACCCCTGTAAATTGTTGTAATTATTTATTAAATCAAATTGCATATCCTCCCTCCAATTACCCCCTTTTTATTATATCGGGAAGTGTTCTTTCTGAGGGTAGCTCTTCAGAAAGCAATTCCCGATGAAAACAAACTTATACCACCCCTTTGTAAATTATTGCGCGACTTAAAACTCCCCTACACATACACATATTCCCCAACAACCCCTGTAAATTGTTGTAATTATTTATTAAATCAAATTGCATATCCTCCCTCCAATTACCCCCTTTTTATTATATCGGGAAGTGTTCTTTCTGGGGGTAGCTCTTCAGAAAGCAATTCCCGATGAAAACAAACTCATACCACCCCTTTGTAAATTATTGCGCGACTTAAAACTCCCCTACACATACACATATTCCCCAACAACCCTTGTAAATTGTTGTAATTATTTATTAAATCAAATTGCATATCCTCCCTCCAATTACCCCCTTTTTATTATATCGGGAAGTGTACTTTCTGGGGGTAGCTCTTCAGAAAGCAATTCCCGATGAAAATAAATTCATACCACCCCTTTGTAAATTATTGCGCGACTTAAAACTTCCCTACACATACACATATTCCCCAACAACCCCTGTAAATTGTTGTAATTATTTATTAAATCAAATTGCATATCCTCCCTCCAATTACCCCCTTTTTATTATATCGGGAAGTGTACTTTCTGGGGGTAGCTCTTCAGAAAGCAATTCCCGATGAAAACAAACTCATACCACCCCTTTGTAAATTATTGCGCGACTAAAAACTCCCCTACACATACACATATTCCCCAACAACCCCTGTAAATTGTTGTAATTATTTATTAAATCACATTGCATATCCTCCCTCCAATTACCCCCTTTTTATTATATCGGGAAGTGTACTTTCTGGGGGTAGCTCTTCAGAAAGCAATTCCCGTTGAAAACAAACTCATACCACCCCTTTGTAAATTATTGCGCGACTAAAAACTCCCCTACACATACACATATTCCCCAACAACCCCTGTAAATTGTTGTAATTATTTATTAAATCAAATTGCATATCCTCCCTCCAATTACCCCCTTTTTATTATATCGGGAAGTGTACTTTCTGGGGGTAGCTCTTCAGAAAGCAATTCCCGATGAAAACAAACTCATACCACCCCTTTGTAAATTATTGCGCGACTAAAAACTCCCCTACACATACACATATTCCCCAACAACCCCTGTAAATTGTTGTAATTATTTATTAAATCACATTGCATATCCTCCCTCCAATTACCCCCTTTTTATTATATCGGGAAGTGTACTTTCTGGGGGTAGCTCTTCAGAAAGCAATTCCCGTTGAAAACAAACTCATACCACCCCTTTGTAAATTATTGCGCGACTAAAAACTCCCCTACACATACACATATTCCCCAACAACCCCTGTAAATTGTTGTAGCTATTTATTAAATCAAATTGCATATCCTCCCTCCAATTACCCCCTTTTTATTATATCGGGAAGTGTACTTTCTGGGGGTAGCTCTTCAGAAAGCAATTCCCGATGAAAATAAATTCATACCACCCCTTTGTAAATTATTGCGCGACTTAAAACTTCCCTACACATACACATATTCCCCAACAACCCCTGTAAATTGTTGTAATTATTTATTAAATCAAATTGCATATCCTCCCTCCAATTACCCCCTTTTTATTATATCGGGAAGTGTACTTTCTGGGGGTAGCTCTTCAGAAAGCAATTCCCGATGAAAACAAACTCATACCACCCCTTTGTAAATTATTGCGCGACTAAAAACTCCCCTACACATACACATATTCCCCAACAACCCCTGTAAATTGTTGTAATTATTTATTAAATCACATTGCATATCCTCCCTCCAATTACCCCCTTTTTATTATATCGGGAAGTGTACTTTCTGGGGGTAGCTCTTCAGAAAGCAATTCCCGTTGAAAACAAACTCATACCACCCCTTTGTAAATTATTGCGCGACTAAAAACTCCCCTACACATACACATATTCCCCAACAACCCCTGTAAATTGTTGTAATTATTTATTAAATCAAATTGCATATCCTCCCTCCAATTACCCCCTTTTTATTATATCGGGAAGTGTACTTTCTGGGGGTAGCTCTTCAGAAAGCAATTCCCGATGAAAATAAATTCATACCACCCCTTTGTAAATTATTGCGCGACTAAAAACTCCCCTACACATACACATATTCCCCAACAACCCCTGTAAATTGTTGTAATTATTTATCAAATCACATTGCATATCCTCCCTCCAATTACCTCCTTTTTATTATATCGGGAAGTGTTCTTTCTGGGGGTAGCTCTTCAGAAAGCAATTCCCGATGAAAATAAATTCATACCACCCCTTTGTAAATTATTGCGCGACTTAAAACTCCCCTACGCATACACATATTCCGCAACAACCCCTGTAAAGTGTTGTTATTATTTATTTAATCAAATTGCATATCCTCCCTCCAATTACCCCCTTTTTATTATATCGGGAAGTGTTCTTTCTGGGGGTAGCTCTTCAGAAAGCAATTCCCGATGAAAATAAATTCATACCACCCCTTTGTAAATTATTGCGCGACTTAAAACTCCCCTACGCATACACATATTCCCCAACAACTCCTGTAAAGTGTTGTTATTATTTATTTGATCAAATTGCATATCCTCCCTCCAATTACCCCCTTTTTATTATATCGGGAAGTGTTCTTTCTGGGGGTAGCTCTTCAGAAAGCAATTCCCGATGAAAATAAATTCATACCACCCCTTTGTAAATTATTGCGCGACTAAAAACTCCCCTACACATACACATATTCCCCAACAACCCCTGTGAATTGTTGTAATTATTTATTAAATCAAATTGCATATCCTCCCTCCAATTACCCCCTTTTTATTATATCGGGAAGTGTTCTTTCTGGGGGTAGCTCTTCAGAAAGCAATTCCCGATGAAAATAAATTCATACCACCCCTTTGTAAATTATTGCGCGACTAAAAACTCCCCTACACATACACATATTCCCCAACAACCCCTGTAAATTCTGGTAATTATTTATTAAATCAAATTGCATATCCTTCCTCCAATTTTCCTCTTTCTATTATACCGGGAAGTGTTCTTTCTGAGGGTGGCTCTTCAGAAAGCAGTTCTCAATGAAAATAAATTCATACAACCCCTTTCAATTATTGGCGACTAAAAACTTCCCTACACATACACATTAAATTACCCATGCCCATAGGTATATATGACAGTAGGGATATGGAAACTAATTTTCGTTAAATGGGCCCGAATTTAGTTGTTATTTTGTCCGCCGGTGGCAGTAGTTGTGAACTTGGTATATTTATCTAATATTAGTTGCACATCTGTCCGGGGTATAATCAATGACTTATTTTAAGCGATTTTGAACCTTAATAAAATTATTCAACGTCAATCTAGTTTACTCGAAGATTCTTTCACAATATTGTGAACAAATACTGCAATATGAAAGAAGATTTGTTGAAATATGAATTTGTGAAGTTGAAATAGTATGTATTTATTAAATTTTATATGTGTAAATATGATTATAAATTGCAAGCATGGGTGATATAAAACTGCAACAAATATAAAGTTTAGTTATACAAATATTTGAATTTTAACAACTCATTATTCGTTTATGACTGCCACGCAAGCGCTCAAACATAACCAATAACCAAACAATACAAGTTTCCCGCGCTATTAAACGTCAAACTTTTGTCCATAATTTATCTGCTGATATGTGTTTAAAAACATGGAATAAATTTATATGTGATAACAGAAGACTTCAGCTAAAAGGGACACTTAATGGAGGACAAAGTTTTAGGCATTTATTGAATAATTTTCAAGTAATTGAGTTTTAATTCTATTTTTTGTTAGGTGGAAAAAATGTGAATCTACTGAATTTCCTGGTAAAGAACAATGGATAGGTGTCTTTGCTGATTGTTTATGGAAATTAATACAAGAAAATGATCATATTTTGTACAAAGTGTATGATTCTAACCAAGAACCCAACAATTTCGAAGGTACAAACTATCTGCTGCTGTCATATATATTCTATAATTGATTAATTACCACAGGACCAAAAACGAAGAAGTTTAAATTAGATGTACAAAGTAATAATAAAAAGTATGATGATTTACTGCACAAATATTTTCGATTGGATGTTGACTTGGATAAATATTACAAACAATGGTCAACAGTAGATCCTTATTTTGAAACAGCTGCCAAGGAATTTTACGGTATAAGAATTTTAGCCCAAAATCCTATTGAAAATATATTTTCATTCATCTGTTCGCAAAACAACCACATAGCGAGGTAAAAATTATTTATTTTGAGGTAAAATATAAAGTATAAAATGTATTTGTTGTAGGATATCAAGTATGATTGAGAAAATGTGTACAATTTACGGAACAAAAATTTGTGAGGATAACGGCATTGCTTATTATTCTTTTCCAACTGTCGATTCTCTGGCTGAAGCTGGTGTGGAAGAATCTTTAAGAAAAGCCGGATTTGGCTACCGAGCCGGATATATTTATAAATCAGCTCTAAAAATTGTTGAACTTGGTGGGAATAAATGGATAAAAGAACTTGAAAATAAGCAATATAGTGATGCCAAAAAGTCTTTAATACAATTAACTGGAATTGGAGCAAAGGTAAAATTCCTGCAAATATTTGTATTAAGTAGGACAGATAAGGTAATCTTTATTGTTTTCAGGTTGCTGATTGCATTTGTTTAATGTCTTTAGGTCATTTAGAAGCCGTTCCTATAGATACTCATGTTTATCAAATTGCTAAGCGTTGTTATCTAAAACACTTGAAAAATCAAAAAACAGTTACTGAAAAAATTTATAATGAAATTGGAGATTATTTTAGAGAATTGTATGGACCTTTAGCAGGATGGGCACATACTGTAAGTATTTTTATCTCTAATAAACAAGTCATCAATTAATGATACTGCAGTTTTAAAAACAATTATTACATCATTTGTATTTGATTACAGGTTTTATTTTGTGCAGATTTAAAGCTGTTCCAAAAGGCAGAAAATTAATGAAATAACAAATGATCGTTTTATTGTATAAAACATATTACATTAAAAAACCTTTTAAATGCGTGAAATATTCGAATATTCATTCGACATAAAATGTAGCATACTACTAACTGTCATGAACCCAATAATAGCGGAACCTGCGAAAAAGGCCAAAGCTCTGGCGGGTTGTGGAATTACAACAACCGCGTAGACGAAGCTGTGCGTAAATCTTGCAACGGTAAAAATCCGGAAAAGATTAATTGCCATAAATTCACTTGGGTTTGTCATTACGTACAACCATGAAGCAACAAAGAAGAGCGGAATATTTTCCAAGTCATTCAGATGAGCTCTAAAAATATAATTAATTTTAATTGTTTTGTAATGAATTTAAAAAATGATGAAATTACCTTCGAACTCTTTCAACATCTTCATGAGTCTTCACTTTAAGTTTAACGGTGCTAGCATCTTCTGGATTTGCAAAAGCCTGCAACAGTTTTCAGTTTTACTATTTGTACGATTTACAAAAGACATTTTCCTATGGCCATCCGTAAAGTAAATTTTATCACCATTTGAATTTATAACAATGTTGTCGTTAGACCGGTTGTTGAATCTAAATGCCAACTTGTGTTAAATAATCGTTAAAATATGAAAGTTTAGGACCATAAAATAAATCTTCTATTCAGTAAACAGCATATGAGGCCAAGTATTTGGTGTCACTAAAATTGGCCTCATTTCATAATGCTAATTATTAATAATAATTTTACATACCTTATTTTTGAATCGCTGCATAGCGGTCAAAACAGACATACCCATCATTTTCAATACTAAAAGGGCCTGGTAGAATATTAGAGCCCTTATAATAGGATCATTGGTATTAAACGAGAACATTGCGGAGTTGGTTAATTTAGCACATACACGACAGCGTCTAGTAGCAGAATAAACAAATCAACAAGTCATTCTATAACGGACACTCCTTTCATCAATGTGACCTTGAAATCTTGGAGAATTTATCAGAGAAAGATAAAAAATACTGAACAGGTTGTTGTAAATTGATTTTTTTCATTAATTTATGCTAATTTATGGATAATTTCAATCAATGCAGCAGAATAATTTATTTTTTGGGATACAAGTCAACAAATTAACAGGGATGATGTGCAACACTAGAAAATACAGATCTAGAAATTACAAACATAGAAAATACAGCAGCAGAATGTTAAAAACCTAGAAAATACATCACCAGAAAATACGCGCACAAGAAAGTACAACATCAGAAAGTACAAATCTAGAAAATGTAGGAGGGACTTAGAATTAAGGGGCGGAGCTATTTGTATTTCAGCCTTTGAGAAATAGATGTCATGCCAACGTTCAATAAAAACTTCAAATGTAAATATCGACTGAGAAATGTCATTAAATAAATTGAGGTTATGGCATTGTCCGAATAGATTTATTTGAAATTTTTTGAAGGAATCTATACAGCAATATAATTTTGTTCACTACTAAAAGAAAGAAGAGCGTATTTCTAGAGCTGTGTAATTTTATTCACAACTTAAAGAAAGAAGAGCGTGTTTCTAGAGCTGTAAGTTGCGACTATTGAAATAATGGAGATAATAAAAATATGCATGTGGTAATATAACAATATTCAAGATTGGATCCTTAAACTATTAAGAAAATCATACTCGATTACCTACATCGCAATAAAGTGGTCAATCATGTTGTGCAGCATCATCTTTCGGACATCCAAAAAGCAGAGTGTAACAATCTTTGATGAAACTTGAATCTCTGGAATGATGAGCGAGTCCTTATTTTGCAAAAGCAGCGATTAAAAATATGAGCTCAGTAAATGCAGTTGAGTTAGATTTCCATACAAAGCATCATTCCACTTCAGCAGTTTTGTTTTTCAACTTTTTGGTAAGTATTCAAATACCCACCATACTTCTCTAATTTAGCAGTGTGAAACATTTGCCTATTTTTTAGTCTACTTATCGCAGCTGATGCTTATTATGAAAGCATCGCGAGGAGAAATTGATTGTGGGTCCTTTAAAAAATAATAAGAAAAAGCGTCAAGAGTATTGCAAAGAGCCGAGGCTGGAGAAGAATTAATCATAGCATTTTATAGTATTTATTTATTATAATTTAAAAATAACAATAATAATAGGTATAGGTATTATGTACATTTAAGAAAAATTATTGAAAATACCTACTTGTAAATTTGTAGAGAATTAGGTACATAAGAATATTGTTGAATTATATGTTTGCAAAAGTAAGTTGAATATATTTTATCTACATCCGCTCAATGTTCTTGACTAAAAAAGTAGATGATTTCCTTTCATCCCAATTTTCAATAATCTCTAGATTTTTAATATTTGAAAATTATAGTAATTCATTGTGCGGAATGTGATATATCTGTCACGAAAAAGTTTTCCCACGACGCCTATTTTTACAAGTATACGGTACATATCACTCTTAAATCGTTTTTATATGTTTGTTTATTGTTTAACATTCACAAAACGTTTGATTACTATTAGATATTAAAGTCCACTTGAAGTAAAGTGACGGTAACGGTGACCATAAAACATATAAATTATGAAGTTTCCATAAAATGGCTGTCATGGCAGCTACTTACTGTGTTTATATTTTTTTTCCGTAATAATTAGTCCTGATATAGTGTGTTATAGGAAAGAAGAATAAGCTGAAAAAATGGATAAATTTGGAAATATTCTAAATATTATATTAGAAGTACAAGAAGCATGTCTAAATATAATTCTTTATAATAAGGAGTTTACCAAATTTGATCTTGGAAAGATACAAGAAGCAGAGGAAGAATCGAGAATCCAAAAAAAAGGCAGAAATACAAGAAAACAGCATATTGAAACTTTTAATTGAAAGAAGCGTTGGATTTTACTTACTTGTGATACAGGTATTTTATTTATTTTTCTGTTCGTTTTGCATTATATTCATTTGCATACTTCTTCTAGGTAGCACTTATTATAGGAATTGCGAGTGTTTTAACGATGCAATAGATTGACAAAATTGAGTATCGACAACATACAAGATAAATTAAAAAGGATACTCCGTTGATGCCCTCAATATGTTTGGAAAATATTTTAGTTTACGGCCTGTCAATACTCCCCATCTCAGATATTATAAGTAATAAATAATTTGTCTAAAATCCAGGGCGTTTTCACAAAAAAACTTAGAAACTATATATTAATAGAAAAAATTTACATACGAAAGTTGTATCTGATATAATTTTGCACATTTTAGTTTCTTAAACGATTTTCTAGCACAGAAATTGACTTGGTCAACTTTAAATATAAACACTTTTTTCATCTTCTAAATAGAAAAAAAATGTTTTTTTAGAGAAATGGTTTACTTTTTCAATAAAATTGTTCTCAAACGGATTCGTTCATCCGCAAATAAATTATTTAATTGTTAATATTCATAAATTTCGTATTTTTATTGGAAACTTTGACGTTTCGATCCTTTAACCAAGGATCTTTCGCAGAAAACAATGATACAAAGAAAAACAAGGCAGCTACTTACTTTGTTATTCAATATTCATTTAAATTCTGATAAAATGTATCGATTATTATCAACTACTAATTGAAAAAAATTATAATTTGAAATTTAAAACAAAATCTACACTTTTAAATATTAAATTGGCTATAGATAAAGTAGATGTTTAGATTAAAATATAAAATAGAGTTACCATGTTTTATGAGAAAAAAAATATTTTGATTTTGATATGGCAACAAAAACATTGTAATAGCAACGAGAAAAATAAACACACGTAAAAAACATGTCGGTTGAATTTTGTGCAAAATAGTATATCTCTTCTTCATTAAACAAGGGCAAAGTAATTGAAATTTACTCCTGAATCAAACAGTAGATGTCACAAAATAATTGTGATAAAGTTTATGCTTTGGAACAATTAGAATACAAAAATTCTGAAACATTCATTTATTTTTTCCACAAAATTTCAAATCTAAGAATCGGTTTTGACACCATCATCTCAGATCGGAGAGCAATTGTATACACGTGTAGATTCTTAGAATTGAAATTTTGTGGAACAAATAAATAAGATACTATTGATGTTTAGTTTTAAAAGTAAAAATTTCTGATACTGATTGTACATGTAGAACATCTAGTGAAAAGAGAGGGGTGTGTTGAAATGTAAAATAATAACAGTTTTTTTTTGTACTTATTATATTCAAGATTATAGTATATATAAAATAAACCGTTCAATTATTAAAAACATCTTTATACTTTTAGTATATTCACATTAGTAACGCTACACAGTTTTTTATAAGGCTACGATTTAAACCTTCTAATTGGCCGATATGCAAAGTTTACATAAGCACAATTGGCATCCATTACATATATTCACATATTACCTGAATGACTGCAAATTTGAATCTTTTAAGTGCACAAATTTATGTATAAATGATTGACGACTAACAGTTGATGCAACTGACAGATAGTCGTATATGATTTTTGTGCTAACTATTACAACGATGAATTAATTTCGACCTTACGATCATCTTCAGGTTGAACAGATCAAATATTCAACTTGAAGATGAACTACATAAACAAAACATGAGCCATCCTTAAAACAATAATCAATGGCAAAATTATAAGAATATTTCATAAAAAAAAAAAAATTGCGCAAGCGGAAACAATTCGGGATATTCATATAAAATAAAATAAAGAAAAAATGGATAACATTGGCAAATAGCTACAAAGATTATGAATTTTAATAGAACCTATCACATAGACAATTTTGCTTTTGTAATTTCTAATATCAATCTGCTTCTTAAGTATTGCATATCATTGAAATTAAAATTTAACGGCATTTCACGAATAGCATGTTCGGCAAGCATACATATAAATAAGCCACAATCATAACCATTCCTTCGTTGTATACAAGCGTATACAGTCAAAAAACTATTTCATTGAAATATACAGGGATTTACCTGAAGTATGGAAAATTAAGAGCAACATCCATAAAAATAAGAGCATGAAAGATGCTACTTACGAAAGGTTGTCAGATAAATTTAGAGAAATTGTGTCAGCAGCTGATCATGAAATGGTCATTAGCCATCCTATCATCCAAATTCTTTGTTTTCTCTTTCGTTTTCTGTTAACATTGTTGTTGTATCCAAGTTACATCTTATACTTGAGGACATGCTTGTATAATTTCCAACTTGTAACTAAAGTTTGAACAAAATTTAGACAAGTATATGGTGACACAACTGCGCAATTTGTTTGACGATGTATGGGCTCCTTTATTTATTCACAGTTAATTACTCAATATAAAGCACGATAAGCTTAGTTAGATTAGGTTTAATAGGATTTCTCAATCGGATAGTTGTTTTCCTTTAATACTCACTCTTCATCTGTATCTTTCACATATCTTCTCGATCATAACACCTCTCTCGAAGCAAATAATAATAGAAGCACCGCTGACGACGTCTTGGAGATTTCTCAGCGTTTAATTGATTTAACGTAGAAGCACCGGTGACGAAACCTTCGTGATCTCGCAGCGTTTGATTGTTTTAACATAGAAGCACCGCTGGCGAAGTCATTGCTAACTTCACAGTGTTTGAAATACTTAACGTAGAATCATTGCTGGAGGGGTCACCTGGTGACTTCACAGTATCGAAACGACTTAACGTAAAATCACTGCGGGGGAGCTAGTTTGGTTCCACCCGCATAGAACGAGTAGTAAAGTTAATCCACCGTTTGGGAAATCGCTTCACGATTTGTTTGTTTTAAAGTTTCTCGTCATCTGCGACCGCCTGGGTCCGTACTGCGACCGCTGGTCACCGTCAACCAAGTTGTCACCGTACAAGTTCCTGTAAAATATATATTCTTTGTTCACTGTCATCGTTTTTGTGTAATAAATCTCATTGTGACACCTACCTCATGATGATTATTTTGACAACCCCAACCCTTCCCTTTTGAGCTATCCAGCCGTCTGCCTTAGAAACTGCGTCACCGACCGTATTGGCGCCCGAGCACACCGTCAGCAATTTTCAACAGCGACGCCAAAATCGCCATCAGCCAAGGGTATCGTTACATTGAATAAACTAAGTACCTACAGTCAAGTTGTTTTTTTTTTTTATTAGAATTCAAACCTTTATTATTGATGATTTATATTAGCACTATTGCAATTTACACAATTTTACAAATACATCGTATTATCACAAATATGAAATATTTATAATAATTAGGTCACATAATTATTTATTTGAACTCGCTGCAACTGTAATCCTAGTTAGTATTGACTAGGTCGATGTTCAATTGTCGGACATGATTGACAGGCTATGATCACTAGATGTTAAGCGGTTGCCAGGAAACAACTGTTAGACAATTGAATGTTGGCCCATTGTCGGCTTGGGTATATAAGAGCGTGAGCTTGGGTATATAAGAGAAGAATTCAGTCATTCAGAGATTCAGTACGAGTAAGTGTGAGCGATATTGTGTTCTTATGAGTTTATAAATTAAATACTGGCACTGTAACCTGTTTTATTAAATTATTTGCAATAAAATTTGTAACCGTATTGTTGTTCAAAGATTTTCTAGATTTTTGGGATAATAATGTTGTGCGCCAAAATTCGAATTTATTTCTCCTTCACTAATAAATAGACTAGGTTGGCAACAGTGTGTGTGTTACCGATGGCGGATGTCAGATTATTTGCTATTTGTTTACATAGGATTTGACATTTGAGTTATTTTAAAAAAAGCACTACATTTTTATAAAATGATTTGGAACGTAAGTGATTGTTGTATTATTAAATTTTAAGATAAGATCTTTATTTTGAGTGTCAAATGTTTCAAGATATCCTAATTTACTGATTTACAGTTTCAGTTGTCGTCGAGAGAAGTGTTCAGATATTTAAATTCGATCAAATTCGTCCCGAAATTTCTCAAAGGGGAAAGAAATAGTGTACAGTGAATTATCAGTTTATGTGGCATTACACAATTAATGACAAGTATCGCTGAGAGTGGTTCTCAGGTGTGAGTGTGATTATTCCTGATGAGTATTGCTGCAAATGGATCTCAGGGTATATTCTGTTGGTTTCTGTGATGTGTGTGCGACTCCTCATTGAATAGTTTCTCATGATTGTTCCTCTTTTAGCAGCCATCCGCTCTTAACCACTAAATTCACTTTGAAGTATATTTATATTATTAATTAATAAAGAGATTTATATGTAATATGATTATTTAATTATTATTATTTTCAGCCCTAATAAAAAGTACTTTTGATATGCTTGAAGGAAGTCTTTTCCGCGTCTCAGTTTTATCATCATAGAAATGCATAGCAGTAAAATTTCTGCGAATTTATGTATTTAGCCACTCTTTACTGATCTATTAGTCCGGTTATTTGTCGAATCTACTTGTGCTCAGGGCTTCTTTGCTGTGACCTCGATAATTGTTGGAATATATAAGTTGAAAGCCGTAGAAAAAATCTTGTATGCAATAGGAGTGACATTCAGGAAACAATTTTTGTGACTCGGCAAGCCCAGTCACCAAATACTTGACTTTATGCCAAAATGCTCAATTTTACACTTTTGTTGCATAAATTACTATTACTTTTATAGTCGCTCTTGGCTCGTTGCGGTATTAAAAAAAATTTTGTGAGAGACTACTAACGGCAAAGCAACATTTGTTCTAGATATGTACTCTAAAAAGTCACACTTTGTTATCATGGATTGGTAATATCTAAAGTCTTTCATCCACTTGTTCTAGGACTGTGACTGAAAATAACAGGTATTCTTGATTCTTTTTTTCAAAATTTGAGGAACTGTCTTTCCTTCATCCTATTGTTTCCCGTGTAGCGTTATCTTTACTTATTTCAATTTTTGTTAATAAATCATCTAAAATATGAATTAGTTATTTTTCAAATTTCTTGTATATTTTCAAAATGAAAATAGGATTTTTCTTTGATTCGCAATTAAATTGCACTGCTATTACTATGTGTAATAGATATAATCGCTTTCAATAATAATTATTCATCTATAATCTCTGTGATGCAGTTATATAGCTCTTTGGAGTGTTTAATGAACATAATAGAGAATAATAAGTCATCATAAATTTGGATATTTATTAATGAGGACAATAATATACAAAATTTACAGACTACTCATATTATGTGTAATATGTTCTCCTCGGGTGTATTTTCTAGAGATTTTAAGATATAAATGATATACTTGTAACAAATTTGCAGCTGTAATTAAATTGAATAAATCATTTTAATCATATTTAATAGAGGTGGAATGTTTTTTGAAGATTTGTAGTACTAGAGGTGACACCTAGGTCTGGGTAGTTCAGTTTTTTAATGCGAACAAACTTCTATTTGAGTGCAACTTTTTGTTATTTGTAGCTCCACCCCTTAGGTCTAAGTCCCTCCTACATTTTCTAGATTTGTACTTTCTGATGTTGTACTTTCTTGTGCGCGTATTTTCTGGTGATGTATTTTCTAGGTTTTTAACATTCTGCTGCTGTATTTTCTATGTTTGTAATTTCTAGATCTGTATTTTCTAGTGTTGCACTCGTTCCCAATTAACAAAATATTTTTTTTAATAATTAATTAACGCTTTCAACAAGAAACAATAGTGGATTATAATAATAGTTTATTCAAATTAATTGAAGAAGCAATAAATAGCAAGCAAAAAATTTATTGCGGAAAATTAATGCTCGCCTGAATGTAGACAACCAATGTAACTTGTGCGCATTGTGTAAAATACAAGAATTTTAAAAGACTGATCATTTGTAAGTTGTCCTGTAGCTCTCAAACAAACTAAATTTCGGCCCAACATGAGCAAGACGAATTTAAACCCTCATTTTAAGGATTTAAGTTTAATTTTAGTCCTTCAGGGATCTAAAATGTTCAAAACTCCCACGCTCCCACGGAACTGAAGTAAAATAAACAAATTTCTCTACGACCATTACAGAACATCAACATTCTAATATTAATTTTAAGTACGGAATGATTCAATTCATCATACTGTTATAGAATATCCATTCCATCACTTGTGATGGAATGAGCACAACTAGCGACATCTCTTACACATTTATGGTACTGATAAAATACAAAAAATGATCATCTTATTCATTCATATTCATTCTAAAACTGATATAGCTGCTATAATTCAGTTTAAAATATTGAAAATTATAATTAGAATGCCGAAAATTTGATTTTTAAATAAAAATAAGCATCTGTCACAGTGACATGTCGGTAATACAGATTTCAAATAATATTGAGGTTATGTCATTGTTGACATAGCCTTAATTCACAATGAGCGTAAGCATAAGAAGTACATAACATAATTCTTATGAAAATCTTACACCTGTTCACAATGAGCATAGCATAAAAATTATTTTCAAGTCTTGATTTTACAACAATTTGGAATAAAGTTCATGTGTTTGCACTTCAGCAGAAAAATTCTTCTGTTCCTCATTTTGGCAAGTTTAGTTAAAGTTGTGGAAATTTTCTTCAGGTTACGTCGTCGTCGTGTTTTCCAAATAATAACGTTTTTTCTTGAAGCCAGTTTCCTTTATTCTCCTACCAAATTAACCTACTATCGGCTTTTTAAATTTCACATCATAAATTACAACGCCAAGGACCAAAGGCAATTTCAACATTTGTATTCTCATCGTCATGACCTTCCACAAGAATCTACGTGAAAAATACCATCCAACTACCATCAGTAACCTGAAGAAAATTTCCACAACTTTAACTAAACTTGCCAAAATAAGGAACAGAAGAATTTTTCTTCTGAAGTGCAAACACATGAACATTATTCCAAATTGTTGTAAAAGAAAATGGCTAAAAACAATGGCCGAAACGTCGTCGTCGTGTTTTCCAAATTATAACGTTTTTTCTTGAAGCCAGTTTCCTTTATTCTCCTACCAAATTAACTTACTATCGGCTTTTTAAATTCCACAACATAAATTTATTAATTATAAAAATTAGTAGGAATGTCAAATCAACTTAAATTAAATTTTCTGGAGTTTTTGTTGTTTCTCTGTTTCAGAGTTTGTAATTTTTTGTTTCTCTATAAATTGCCGAATTTTTGGAATGGCTATTCAGCACTCGTGAATTCGTCACACTCGCCTACGGCTCGTGCAACATACTTTTTCACTCATGCTGAATAAGCTTCATACTATACTATTTTCTCTACGACAACCAAATGTCAAATTAATTTTTTCATTAGTGCCAATTCACAATGTGCGTAAGCATAAGGAGTACGTAAAAACATAAACGTAAGAAATTATGTACGTTCACAGTGGTCGTAACGTAAAATATTAAAATAAAGTATTTTTTTCATTTTACGTTGGTACAAATTAGGGTTTTTGATGTATTGTGTTGGTTTCTCTGTCATTTTCAAATATTCTGTTGATTTCGATTCTGTTTCGCGTATACTGTTTTTCTTTGGTTTCACTTTTAACAGTTTGGAGTTTAGTTTGTTTTGTTTTATTGTATGATGTCTGAAAAAGATCTTGCGATTGTTACATTATTATTTAAACTGCGTTATAAATGTCGCCAACAAGAAAAATATGAAGACGAGGAAGAGATTGTTGTTTTTTTTATTAATAATTGTATGTCAATCATTTTAAAGCACGTTTCGACTCAGCGTGTTGTTAACTGTCAGATGAAAACATGTGTTTAAAGTTGACGCATGTGCTATTAGTTGTTTCGTACGTAAACATAACAAAGTTGAATTTATCTCAGCTTTACGTTTTCATTACGTAGCTCTTATGTTAATACATAAACGTAAGAGTGAACACGGGGATTGAAATACAGTAGTTCAATTTTACGTTTATTTTTACGGTGACGTACTTCTTACGTTCGTGCACATTGTGAATAGGCACTAATTTGTACAAACGTAAAATGAAAAGAACACTTTAATTTGATATTTTACGTTACGACCACTGTGAACATACATAATTTCTTACGTTTATGTTTCTACGTACTCCTTATGCTTACGCACATTGTGAATTGGCACTTAGAATTCAAACCTTTATCATTGATGATTTATATTAGCATTATGGTAATTAGTACAATTTTACAAATGCGTTGCTCGTAAATTAAATATTTCCAAAAATCCACCGTTTTAGTGCCACTGACAATGTTTCATTTTACTAGTTAGTTACTGGTGCTGCCATCTCTTAGAAATCGTTCAAACTACTAGAGCAACTGTTCAACGATTATGATTCAAATTAGAATCATTTCTTTAATTTGTTATTAATACGTACGACATTTATTATTATTTACTGCATAAAATTTATTATTAGTAATTTCTTACTTATCGACAATTTTAATGGTCGGGTCAAGGTCACTAACTTCAAAACAGAAAGGTCATTGTCAGTTAAATGTTTTTAGCAGTTCGCTTTAATAGAATTAATTATTGCTGTGCTGTTGTACCTGGCAGGAGGATGAAATCAGGGCAAATATAGATCAATTTCAACATAAAATCAGTAAGTACACACAAATAATTATTAATGAACGGTATTTCCTATTTGCAAATTATGCTTTCACCTTTCAACCTTCCGTTAGACATTTCCTCTCGTGATATGTATCATTTGATTATTAGAATTTAATTTAGCAGTACGTTATTAATTTTTTTATTATTACCGCAATTTTGTCTTCTTTTAAGGGAGTGATAAAACACAAAAGATTAAATTAAAAAAAATGACAATGTTAAGCGTTGATGCTCAAATGAGCTACCTTGTACAGTGGTTTACGGAATGGAGTGAGCTACAAAGGACTGATTTTTTACCAGTATTAGCAGAAAAATTGTCGAATGTAACATATGTTAATGGAATCGTTAACAGCATGCATGGAGTCAATTGCCAAGACAAACCAATGTCTCTTTTTGAATGCAGGGTATGTATATATATTATAATAATGCAATACCTATTTATTTTTGAATGCAATTTAAAAACTGCAGAAAAATTAGAGTCAAAATTGGGTAAAACATGTGATTTATTTTTGTACTCTTTGTGAGCACAAGAAAAACACCATCCTGTCATGACAGTGCATTTTTTTGGTTTCGATATATTTTTAGCCATTTATATTTAGTTTTGCACTATCATCTGTTTTTGAATAATAAGGCAAATATTTGCGATGAGTTCAGTGATTCAAAATCGTGCCAAACTCCAGTTGTTTATTATGAAAAATTGAATTTTGGCAGGTAAAACTTTTCCGAGAATGGGTGGCAACTTGGACTCCAGAGCAGAGAGAAAGACTAGCTGCTCGAATTACTGATATAGACCCAACTTTTGGTGACAAATTAAAATCGGAAATGCAAAATGGTCCCAACGGAATCTCAAATGGCATTGGAGAAAATGATACTGTATCTGTTGATAGTGAGCAGTAATATACGTCTTTCATTCGAATTTTTATCCTACAGGCACTAAACTGTTGATATTTTGAGTGATCAAATTAATATTTAGGGTAGATTTTGCTTACACACTTGTTAATTGATAAGTCACAAGTAATTATCCATGTCAATTACCAAATTTTGCATTTAATAGTAGGTTCTTAGTTGGTACTGCCATCAAGCCAGGAATTGAACCGAAAAATAGAAATAATATCGAATATATTAATTAAGAATTTAATTAAATTGAAGCAGTTTTGGCGAATCAGAAGGCAAAAATCGGTTGTTGTCCTGGTTAAGTGTGAGTTAAAGACTAACAAATTAATATTAAATAGTAATATATTCATTTCAACTTTTATTATATTATAAATATCATTTCTACATATATATTTTTATATTTACAAATATGAGGCAGCTGTAAATTGTTTTAATCAGTAAAATGGTACGTTTCACAGCCTTTGCTCAAAAATGTATTATTTATACATGAATACTCAAAAATAAATAAGTGTATGATATAATTATATGGGATTTACTTGAAGACGTTTGAGACAAATTGCTTTTATTTGAGGCTGATTTAGTCGTTCAGCTTCCCTCAAAATTTTCTTTATGTCGCTTATTTTGTTATAACGAATCGCCAAAAGGTAGGCCCTTTTCAGTTGTCTGCTTTCAATATAAGCATCAATCTACAAAATAAATGTAACATAACTTAAACTAGAATAAACAGTTTTATGTAATTTATTTTCAAATAGAAAATTTGCGTAAGAATTATGATTTATTTTTGTTGAAGGAAAAATTGTAAGATTTTCCATGTTAATTATTATCCAACTTTACCTTAAAGTACGTAACGAAAAATGTACTGAAGGCAACAGAACAAGAAGGAAACGGACAAGCAAATGACAGCAATTGTAACAAAAATTGGAAAAATAATGAAAGAAATTGTTGGAAATAAAGAAAGGAAAGAAAAAACGGCATAACTTCAACAATGGATGAAACACCTACAAATAAAGTGACAAATTTATTTGAAAAAATGTCCGGAAATGCTTTATTCGTTTTTACGTTTTTCTCATTGGAACAAAACTACTTGAAATATGTAATTTTATTACGAAATATCAAATATTATCTTCATAAGATGTGACATAATAATAAAAATTAATAGGTTTCTACATAATTTCAATACAAAATTTAGTTTGTTTCTGATTATCAAACAAAATGCCTCGTTCTCACACAAGTGCTAAATATGCTGGCATATGGTTTTTGTAATGGTAATATCAGTTCTTGAATATTCGCGAAAATTTCCTCACAGAAGATTACCACACCGGTTTGCTTTCCTGGAAACATTTCAGCGACTCAGAGATGCAGTTTCTTTGTATTGTAGTAAGTTATTAATTTTCAATTTTATTTTAGTATTGTGTCACATCTTATATATAATCTGTTCCTCTTCTACCCACTGGGTGTCGAGTTTGCAAATGTTTTCTATTAATTTTCTCTACTCGTTCCGGTTTCTTGCTAGCTCGTGTGCTCTTCTGGTTGTTATTTTCTTTTTGGTTATTATTTCTTGTATCGTCGCATGTTTTCCGTGGCTTTCTTTTCCCTATTGTTCTTGCTTTCCATATTTCTTTTACTTTTCTATTATCCTTGAGTCGAATTAGATGTCTATACCATCCAATTGTTTCTGCTTTATCTTCTTCATTACTGACTTACTTCCAGTCTATTTCTAATATTTTTATTTATAATTTTGCCTAATTTTGTTACCCACTCTATAGTCCTAAGACATTTCATTTCCACCGCTGTGATTTCACTTTGTTGTCTTTTATTTAGTACCCAGGTTTCTGAACTGTACAGCAGCATTGGTAGTATTATTGTTTTGTAGATGGTCAGCTTCGTTCTTTTGTTTACTGTTTAGTGTTTTATTAGTGCCTTGCTAATTAAATGATAAGTTCCTATTATTGCCTGTATTCTGCTATTTATTTTCAATTGTTTTTCTTCTTTGGCTATTATCATTACCTTTGTTTTGTTGACATTTATTTTCATATTTGCTCTGAGTAGTTCTTCGTTCCATATCTTCAAGTTCTTTGTACTCGCAAAGATTACCATGTCGTCTGCAAAAATACAATCTGCTGTTTTTATTTGTTTTAAATTTGAATATCCTATGGCAGTTTTTATTGTTCTTTTGCTTGCTTCAATGTTAATTTCATACATGTATAGTATGAACAACAAAGGACTTGGAGTTCCTCCTTGTCTCAATCCTCCACCTGCTTTGAATTCTTCTGATAATAAGTTAGCAGTTCGTACATAATTTGTTATCTTTATATATATTTTGGATTCTTTCTAGTAGCTTCTGTCCTATATTTCTCCTTTTTAATATTTCCTACAACAATTCTCTGTTAGCTCTATCGAAAGCTTTTTCAAGGTCTATAAAGCATGCTAAGATTTCTTTGTTGTATCTTAGTGTTTTTTCAGTTATCTGTCGAATTACAAATACATGGTCTTTGAGTATCCCCAGTCTCGTCTTCTACTTCTTAGTTTACTTTCAAGTATCGTTTCGTACATTTTTGCTGCTGTGCGTAGGAGTGAGATCCCTCGATAATTGCAACATTTGCGACTGTCTTCTTTTTTGTATATTGGCAGTATGATTGTTTTTTTCCAGTCTGTAGGTTTGTTTACTAATAGTCTAAGATCCCAGACCCGCCAGACCTTACTTATTTTCTGAGAAACAAAATTTGTGGATTGGAATAGTATTAGTCAGTACTTTGATCATACGCATTTTTGCTAGTTTGTGCCGACAGCCAATTTATAGATACGAGGTGTTATAGGTACATTAAGACATTACTCACTTTTCTTGAAGTCTGAGGGCTGATTTTTATGTATGTTCTAGAGAATATTGTTGAAAATTGATAATCAACACTGCCTGACACTTCCCTTCGGCAGTAATTCCTGCTAAACGCTCTAAAGCTCGCAGAAAAATAACGTTATCTTACTTATAGTCTGAGTCCTAATTTTTATATGTGATACTCTGTGAGCAATTTCAATACTTTTTATAAACAGCCAGACCAAGGAAGAGTTGGATGCCCATAGATACTTCATTTACTATCAAGCCTACAAATAGTGACCTCGCACTTTTACTCACAGCGATATTTCAATTGTGTCTGGGGGATGTTTAGCCGTACGATTAATCTAACTATTAACAAAAAGTATTGAAATTGTACCCTGAGTGTCATATATAAAAATTAGCACTCAGACTATAAGCAAGATCACGTTATTCTTTGTGAGCTTTAAAGAGTCTTGCAGAAATTACCACCGATGGAGAGTGTCTAGCAGTGTTGGTTATCAATTTTTAACAATACTCTCTGAAACATATATCAAAATCAGCACCTTAAAAAAAGTGAGTAATGTCTTAACGTACCGCTGGCACCTCGTATCTGTAAATTGGCCATCGCCACAAACTAGCAAGTATGCGTATGATCAAAGTACATACTAACACTACTCTATTCCACACATTTTGTTTCTCAGAAAATAAGTAACGTCTGGCGGGCCTGGGATCTTGCTCTATAATGTGTGCAGCATTTTTGTTTCTTCCTCTCCCATATATTTTAGCTGCTCTGGTTTTATCTTATCATATCCAGCTGCTTTCCCTATCTTTAACTTTCCAAAAGCAATTGTAATTTCTTCTTTTTGCGATTCTAGTAATTCTTCAAAATGTTCTCTTTATCTTTTTAGTTTGTCTGTATCCTTTCTCAGTATTGTCCCATTTTTGTCTTTCAATTGTTTAATAGGTTGTTCTTTTCCTTTTCTCAAATTCTTCGCTACTTTATAGAAGAATTTCTTGTTTTCTTTGTATTTATTATTTATACATTCTTGTCGTTTAGCATTTTGTATCAATTCTTTTGTTCTTTTCCTTTGCTCTTTGTATTTTTATTAATTTACTTGCGTTTTATTACAGAGGTATATTTTCCATTTTTGTTTCTTTAATTTGATTTTTTCTTTTATTTCTTGGCTCCACCACTTTATTTGTTTTCTGTTTTGGTTGTTTTTATAGGTACCACAATTGTTATTTGCTGTTTGGCTCAATATATTTTTAAGAGTTTTCCATATGGTTTCTACATCCCAGTTTTTATATTCTCCTTGTTTTATTATTTCTTGTACTATTTCATTGTACTTTTCGTTGACTGTTTCCTCCTTGAGCTTGTAAACTTTTGTTACTTCTTTTTACTTACTTGTATTAAGTACAAGAAAGTATTGTGAAACCGACAAAATTCACCTATCAAGATTTTGATGGAAATATTCGTTTTGAGCATCCATTTTGACTATTTTCGGCTTGGTGTCGGTACGTTCGTGCGTGCGTAACTCGCAAATCTCAAAACTGGTTGAACGTATAATGTTGAAATTTTGTATTTAAGACTGATATAGGGTCTAGTTGTGCACCTCGCATTATGGTTCCAATCGTCTGTACCGAAAGTGCACTTTACTTGAAACTTTTTTCGAATTTTTCTAATAAATCCAGAATGACCAACCGTAGGATGTTAAAATTCAGTATTTGAACTTGATGTTGTATCAGAATGGTTATCTGCTATTTTTGTATCAATCGGCCAAGCCAGAAATGCATTTTACTTACAACTTTTTTTTAATGTTTTGCATAAATCTAGAATGGTTAGTCATAGCATATTGAAATTTAGTGTTTGAACTTGTAGCATCAAAATAGTTATCTACTATTTTTGTATCAATCGGCTGAGCCGGAAGTGCAGTTTATATATATAACAGACATTCAGAATTTGCCGTATGAAACAATTAGTTCAATTGAAATTATAAGGTAGGCAATGATAATTTGTTGTCATGTCAAAATATTATTAAAATTATATACGCTATGTCAGTAGCGACGAACGCGACTCCATGCGGTAGAAATTATAAGCTCTTTACTAATACTGACTGGAGCTGTCAAAACAAATATGAAAGAGCATAAAGCTAAACTGAATTTTTGAGGCAAATAAATATGGAAAATCCTTTGAAAAAGTGGAAATCATCGGGACAAGGTTTAATTTGTTGTGTTCCTGAGTGTTCGCATACACAATTGCGCAATGGTGAACTGGAATTTTATTTATTTTCCAATCGCGTTTGGGCGTAAGAAACTGAAAAAGTTATCTTCTCAGTTTGCTTTTATGCAATAGTACATACTATCGATCCTTGCACTCCTATGATATTCATTCAACTGTGCTGGACGATTCCAAATCATTGGCAGTAGATACTTTATGTGTTAGTTTATATGCAAACTGCAGCTGCATGTTTGCAGTTGCAACTGATATTAACAATTGTTCGACCTAAATTTACTTGTATTAATAAATTTTTACAGCAATCATGTGAAAAAACACAGACTTATTATTATATTAGCGAACTTTAGAAATAAGCAGTTAGTGTTTCTTAAATTGTATAATGTTTGTACAGTATCAATATTGAATTATTATAATTATATTCCAACAATATTATCATTGATTATAAATTAAAGACAAAATATCATGGATGAATCCTTATTAATGAGTTTTCACTTATTTAAATGAATGATGCTTTCGGATAACTCGTATCTGGCAAGCAAATATCAAATCATCAGGCATGAATATTGCTGATTCCTTAATGAAGAATTCAAAACACACCAAATCAAGAAGTTTTTATGATAGTTACACCTACACATATTATTTTCAATTCATAAAAATAACTCTTAAATATCAGATGAAGTTATGTAAAGCCATGAGAAAAATTAATATTGTTTATCGTTACAATATTCAGCCAATAATTAAACAGAACATACAAAAAGTACACTCGAACGTAAGTATTATATCATCATGTCAAGTAGAAAACTGTGTTTACACTTATAATAATTTGCACATATCTCGACCAATACATTATACAAAATCGGATTTGTTCCATCACTAAATGTGTCAGGCGTTTCGCGCAAAGTAACTCCCGTAATTTCACTAACTTCTTCGTTATTTGTAATTTCTTCTTCGTCGCTGACATGTAAACTTTTTACCAATTTTTTTCTTTTTGCTCAAACTTTTGGATCTAAATATAGATGAATCAACTTCTTGAGACCCGCATCGAGGTACTATTGTCATTGTAACAAACTTTCTGCTAATTCTGAGTGCCAGTTTTGCAAATTACATGAATACGTCAAAATTTGTTGACTGTCACGATTTTAAATATATTAGTAAATAAACGTCAAGTGTCGCCACCAGGGCGGCGCTCGCGCCGCTCACTACGCTACTGACATAGCGTATTAATTATAATCTGAAGTAACAGAAAACTTTTAGTGAATTAATTTGTGTATCAAATGATGTACAAGTAATTTACGTGATGTTCACGTCAGATTTTTTGGTTTTTGTATTACTTTCTGTCCTTGTTACTTCCATTTCGTTTTGGGTTCCAGGAGGAAGTGGTCGCTGCCTATTTCGTACCCTCTTTTTACTCGTTTATCTTTTATTATTATTCTTATTATATTCTTATGTTCCATTTTTAAGTAATCGATTATAGATTTGTCGTTTCTACTCGCTACCTCTCTAGTGTATTTGTGTATCTTTCTGTGTTGGAATAGAGTGTTCATAATAGCAAACTCATTTATTATACAAAAGTCAATTAGCCTTTTACTGTTATTATTTAGTGTCTGCCCACCAAAGCTAATTTTTCTACACCCTTGTTTCATGTTTCCTACTAGTGCATTCAGATCTATCATTATTATTATCCTTTCTTTGGTTTCCGTCATGCGTTGAATATATCTTGGTTTCTTTTAGAATGAAATTCTCAACTTTTTATTTTTTCTATTAGTTCTATTCTTATTATGCATCCTACTCCACCTTTTGCATTTTCTATCACTATAACATCAAATGTTTTGCTATTGTTTGCATGCCTGTACCTTTCTTTTTTATCTCCGTTAGATTTTTCAAATTCATCTATTAATTCCTTTTCTTTCCCTTTTATACTTTTTATATTCCATGTACCCAGTTTAACTATATGTTTTTAGTAATATCCATATTCGTGTCCTTTTTCACATCTTAATAACATAATATACGATATTTCGTTATGAAATTGATTTATTTCCAATAAGAAAAACGTACATACGTAAGAATAACGGACATCTGTCTGAAACGAAGTTTATTTGTACCTGAATATAGTATAAAAATGAACCAAAAATTGATAAACCAAGAATAAAATGATTCAGATAAAAAATGGAGCCCTGGGAGTGAACAAAAAAAGGGTTCAGTATCAACGTCAATAAATTTACCTTAACGCTGTTATCTTTTATTAATTTAATTAAATTTTCGAGTTGTATTCCAGTTCCGTTTGCTTTAACCAAAGCCGAAATTGCGACCATCAAGACTTCATCACAAGTTTCATTTACTGTTTCTAAATTTAATCCACTTTGTTGGATACATTTAATCAATTCAATAACTGCATCTTCGCGTAAAATTTGAGCAAGATATTTGCTTGCTAAGCTGTAGATTTTCAGGTATTTTAAACTGTGATCTTGGATGATCCTGAAAACAATTTGATATACAAACGCAATAATTATTAATTTGAATTTATTACCGAAATGCTATCCCAAATCCTTCTTCGATATTTTTTCCACACACAAGAGTTAAAACGGCTAATTTATTTTTTTCTAATTGAGTATCAAATAAGGTTGGTATTTTAGTCTTATTTTGGTCATCAGTTTTTTCAACTACAAATTTTATTAATAAGTAGAAGTACTTTTTGATACGTATTACGTACCTTCTGCAAAAGTGAATATTTCATTCAGGCATTCTAAAGTCGGCCTGTCGTTCGTTTCGCATTCCGCTAAAAATTTAGTTATTTCAATTTGCCTCCAAATCGTGTTAATGTATTTGTCAATATTTCTAGGATCAATTTTCATTATTAAAGATGGCTGATAAGATTGACTTTGAGAGCTGCCGAAGGAGGCTGTACTTTGTTTCCTGCCTGAAAAAAAAAATTTATGCATCCACAAAATTCAAATTTATTCGATTATATACTTGATGAAACTTGAACCCATTGTTCTTGATCCAACTCTTGTTTCAAATGACTTTGGGCGTTTTGCAAAAATTCTTCCCTTCCTAATAATTCTCGATAGCTGTCTGCATCATCCCGATAAAATTTAATACACGTCATGGCAGCCCGAACATAATCACCCATAAAAACTTGAAGCTGGTACAACACATTGAACATTGAATTTTTTTCTAAATATCTGCAGATTGCTTTCAAATATATCTGAAAATTTTCACATTATTAAATTGTATCTCACTGAAAATATTTCAATTATTTGCGAAAAAATGCATTTTATATTGAGTATGCCCCTTGTAAGTGAGTTTATGCATCGCTCACATGGCGCTTCTGGCTCTGATTGTACTACAGTTCATTTCAGTTAAGAACGGTCCAAGGGTTCTTATGAGACTACTATTTGATTACGAAACGCGGAAAGGTTTTGTAATCAAATAGTAGTCTCATAAGTAACATAAACATACCTCCCAAATGGTTAAAGTGTTGTCCATTTTATGCAAGTTTTTCTGCAGCAGTTCAACTTTACCGTTTTCTAGACACTTCATATAAATCTCTACAAAAATATCGCATGGAACTCTGTATTCTATAATAAAATTCAACGCATCTTCCATTTCTTCATGTTTGATAAAAAAATTAAGAATGCTGGCTTGTGATCCATACCTCATTAAATAATACAAACATTCATTGTAAAAAACTGGCTCAATGGAAGATGTGCAAGGTAATTTTTCAATATTGCGCTCTGAATCTTGCTTTATATTCTTCAAATTTTTAAGTTTGTTTAAAATGCAAACAGCTGGATCGTATGATACTTCGTAGGTCGTATTTAAGCTTAAAGTTGAAGCACTCATGTTGACTATTTCGAAAGTTTTGAAAACACTTTTATCACTAATTTTTCCATTGGATTCCAGTACATTAATAATCTCATGTATTAAAGGAGGTGTTTTAAATATCCTACTTTCAGAAACTGTGCTTAAAGTAAGAGACTTTAGTTGAGATTTAGTTTTGATGTCATCATCGTAATTAATGCTTAAATCCAAATTTGTATCGTAATGTTTTTCCAAGCAATACTGGAATTTCTCTCTTGCCAGTTGCAAACAGCCGGCTTTGAGGAAACTTTTGCCCCATGCAGCAAAAATACCAGTTTTCTCCAAACCAACTTTGGTACAAATTTCGAGAGCTAGAGAATATTGCTCTTGTTCAATTAATTTATCTCTTAATCGGCGAAGGACCTTTGAATCTATGTGAAGATCATTAGAAAGACCTTTATTACAACTGCGGAGGAGTTCCAAACAGTCCTTTTCAACTAATAATTCCAAAAGTTCTATATGTAGCAATAATTCGTTACACTGGGATAATTCTGCTTTGAAGGAATAATTGAGGGATGCTATTTTCGCCACGGTCACTAAAGATCTGTAAGTCAAAATATCAAATTATAGATACTAACAAATTTATAATAATACTTACATTATCATTTTAATAACAAAAAAGAAATCTATTTCACTGGCTTTATCTTGCAAATAAGGTAGCAGATTTCTGCCTTGATTCAATAAAAATCTGAAAAATAATTAATTAATACTAACAAACAAAAAAACAGCATTTTACCTGGCATATTCAACCGAATTCGAATGTAATTTCAAAATGGATAAACATAACGAGACACTGGGTGCGTATTCATAAGAAAATTCTTCTCTCACAATATCATTGTGCTTCTCATCATCATTTAGCAACCAGCAAACTAAGGACCCTGACTTATTGGACGACAATTCGCTTTTTAAAGAAAAATTTTGGTCTTCCGGTTGGGAATTTTTGAAACAATCATTGCAAACTCTGACTGGAATGCTACCATATTCCGGAATCTAAAAAATAAAATTTTAAAACATATTTTTGTTATGTTAATTGATTTACCTCCATTCTTTTATAAGAGCAGCTGCCGCAAATAACTCGGCCACATCTTCGGCAATGATGACGCCGGTTGAACATGGAAAATATTACTTCACGACAACACATACATTCTAAAGCCTGTTTTAAATAAATATATATTATTTACATTTGATTATATTTTATGCAAATACCTGTTCATTTTGTACCCATGCACTTTTGTCTGGAACTTTTTCTGGCAAAACAAAATTTTTTCTTTCTGAATCTTCACTAAGTGTGTCTAAAGACTGCATAAGCTTCAATTCTAAATTTTTAAAGTTTGTTGTTGGTTGTATTCCTTGAAAATCTAATGACTTTTGAGCATAAACTCTCAATAAAGAATCAATGCTGTCAAAGGACACATCTACTAAAATATTTTTCTCTTTTGAGTCTTTCAAAACTGGAGTAATTTTTTCTAGAACTGAATTTAATTTTTCCAGGCGTACATTCATTATAAGTTGTTCAAGAATTAATAATGGTTTGTTGATCAAACAAAGCATGTATTCATGTTCAGAAACTGGAAAACATGTTAAAATTTTTAAACTAATTTCTAGACTCTTGTATTCGCTCTCCAATTCTGGCAGTAAATTAATCAAATAGTTGGTAATAAATTCAAGATAATTCAATTTTTTTATTATTTTTATGAGATCTTTACAGATTTGTATCCTCTGATCAAATGGTAGAAGATCCAACAAGATATGTATTTGATTTAAGTCTGTATTTTCTTCCATTATCAACAGAAAATATTCTGTTTTTATTAAATGAAGTAAATCAATGGATTTAGGTCGTTGTATTTCAATCCATTTTAAAAGCAAAAATACCTGAAACATAGAATTTTAATTTATACGAGGTGATTTGGAAATAAATCATTTCTGAGGTCGATTTTTTATATGTAGACATTCGGCAAACACAAAATTTTTCACTATCATCAAATAGGTGAGGGAAAAAATTTTAGTATTATAAAATTAAAACAATTAACTTCCTCCGCTTCTTCTACCTATAGAAGAATAAACACCACTCTCCTATATGTCTGTTAAAAATTAAATAATCATTTTTGGTAGTTCATAAATGTTTGTTAGTTCAGAGATGTCGCAAATTAGTATCTTCCACAATCACTGAGCTTGAAATCAAGCAGTTTAGACAAACCTACGAAACAACAGCTTTCATTTAGTTTTAGTGTTGTAGTTGCTGAGAACTTAGTAATCACGTCAGCCAGACAGACAAGTGAATATAATAGCGTATTTTTTCCAAAACTGCTATCAAACACAAATTAACGAATCGCGTATTGAAATTTTTATTGTATGTCTATTTTATACATAATTTGTACACGTACAAACTCAAAAAGACCTTTTATCTTTATTGTTCAGTTATTTTTATTTAATTTTTTACCTAAATCTGGGTGTATGAATAAAAAAATCAAACTGTTTGGGTAAACCCACAAAACAGCAGCTTTCGTTTAGTATCAATTTCAAGTCTGTAAGTGCTGTAGTTGCTGAGAACTCAGCGCCAGATAGCCAAAGTGTTTACATATAATAGCGTGTTTTTTTTTTTTGCAAAAATGCGCTAAGAAAAAACGAAAACAGTACAATCAGATGTACTTTTTATTTTTACGGTGCATAAAGATTCTAATAAATAGTTCAGCCTCACATTATTGAGAAATGTTCGTTCTCTGTGAGCTACTACACACATCTAAGTTGATAATGGTCCAAGGGTTTTTATGGGACTACGATTTAAACCTTCTGATTAGTAGAAACTCGAAGCATCTGTCAATAATTGTATCAACTGTCAGTCGTTCATTAATTATCATAAATAAATTTGTGCAGTTCAAAGATTCAAAATTGTATATATTCATATAATATATAATTTATTTCTAAAAAGCTTGTGTGAATTGTGTTTATATTTTCGCCAATCAGAAGATTAAATCCCTTGGACCGTTCTTAACGGAAATGAACAATACTTCTTTGTGACGTCAAAAGATCAAAAAATCTTGTTTTTAAGAACGCATACCTTTTCTTTTAGAATAAAAGTATCAACTTGTTATAGAAACTTTAAATAAAAATATATGTTTTATTGTTTTTCCAAAAATGGAAGCATGAACATATGCAAGCATCAAGCTGAATCGTCTATATTAATCATTAAACTATATCTGTATCTAATTTCAAATTTAGCGCGTCTATGTCTTGACATCTGTACGATGCTCATGTGACTTCATGGATGCGTTCACATAACTATTCATTTGAATTTATTACGTCATAAATATGCCACCATGCCACCAAAGTCATGTGCCAATTCATAATGTGCGTAAGCATAAGAGGTACGTAAAACATAAACGTAAGAAATTATGTACGTTCACAGTGGTCGTAACGTAAAATATCAAAATAAATGGTTTTTTTCATTTTACGTTGGTTCAAATTAGGGTTATTGATGTATTGCGTTGGTTTCTCTGACTGTCATTTTCAAATATTCTGTGGATTTCGATTCTGTTTCGTGTTTACTGTTTTTTTTTTTTTGTTTCACTTTAAACAGTTTGGAGTTTAGTTTGTTTTGCTTTATTGTATGATGCCTGAAAAAGATCTTGCAATTGTTTTATTATTATTGAAGCTGCGTTCTAAAAGTCGCCAACCAGAAAAATATGACGACGAGGAAAAAATTGTTTTTTTTATTAATAATTTTATGTCAATTATATTTGAAGCACGTTTCGATCCAGGGTATTGTCAACTGTCAGATGAAAATATGTGTATAAAGAGGACGCATGCGCTATTAGTTGTTTCGTACGTAAACATAACAAAGTTGAATTTATATCAACTTTACGTTTCTTATTACGTGGCTCTTATGTCAGTACATAAGCGTAAGAAATATGTAATAGTATTGTGAACACAGGCATTGAAATACAATAGTTCAACTTTACGTTTGTTTACGGTTACGCACATTGTGAATTGACACTAAAAGAAATTATGAACGGAAAGAGAGGAATATATTGCTAACAAAAGATTTCTATTTCTGCAAACAACAGAGTTCATTTTGCCTGGACGCTGCTCAGTTAATTAATTGATTCATCCCATAGAAAAAAATCCAAAAAAAGGGGCTAAGCCATAGTAACGGACGAAACCGAAGTTTGCTACGGATCTGACAAAGTACTTCAAATACCGATACCTATTTTATTGGTTTCTTGAAATACTAGTCAATCTAAAAAGTTCGATTTTTCTATTATCCTCATGTTTCGATATCTGTACTCAATCAGTCAGATTCGTAGCCCACTTCTAGTCCAAGATCCCAGACCCGCCAGACCTTACTTATTTTCTGAGAAACAAAATTTGTGAATTAGAATAGTGTTAGTCGGTAGTTTGATCATACACAGATTTATTAGTTCGTGCCGACGGCCAATTTATAGATACGAGGTGTTATAGGTACATCAAGACAATACTCTCTTTTCTTGAAGTCTAAGTGCTGATTTTCATGTATGTTCTAGAGAATATTGTTGAAAATTGATTATCAACACTGCCAGACACTTCTCATCGACAGTAATTCCTGCTTAACGCTTTAAAGCTCGCAAAAAATATCGTTATCTTACTTATAGTCTGAGTCCTAGTTTTGATATATAATACTCAGTGAGCAATATCAAGACTTTTTATAAATAGCCAGACCAAGAAAGATTTGGATGCCCCTAGTTACTTCACTTACTATCAAGCCTACAAATAGTGACCTCGCGCTTTTACTCACAGCGATATTTTAGATGTGTCTGGGAGATGTTTAGCCCTACGATTAATCTAGCTGTTGTCAAAAAGTATTGAAATTGTACTCTGAGTGTCATATATAATAATTAGCACTCAAATTATAAGCAAGATCACGTTATTCTTTGTGAGCTTTAAAGAGTCTAGCAGAAATTACCACCGATGGAAAGTGTCTAGCACTGTTAATTATCAATTTTTAACAATATTCCCTAAAACATACCTCAAAATCAGCACTCAAGACCTTAAGAAAAGTAAGTAATGTCTTAACGTACCGCTAGCACCTCGTATCTGTAAATTTGCCGTCGCCACAAACTAGCTAGTATGCGTATGATCAAAGTACATACTAACACTACTCTATTCCACACATTTTGTTTCTCAGAAAATAAGTAAGGTCTGGCGGGCTTGGGATCTTGCTCTATTCAGTTTTGTCCGTTCACTACGGTTTTACCAAAAAAGGTACTCTTAGGGCCAAATTCAGAGACTGAGTCATAGCCACCTCACACTAAATTTGACAGATTGAATGCCATAACGAATTCAGACATTTTAGTGCTCGAATTAATAAGATTTTCACTGAATTATAATATACTCTGTGGCATACTCTGCCAGTGAATCGTGTTCGCATTTTGGCCAATCAGAAGGCTTAAATCGTAGTCCCACAAGAAACTTGGATCGTTCTTAACTGAAATGAACTGTAGGTTAAGTTGAGTGAGAGACACGTCTTTGAACTGCCCATAATAATATGCTATTGACATGAATTTTCTATTTTTACTTGAAGGCTATTATCCCAATATTTGCATTTCGAATCGACCTCAGGATAATTGAATGAAAAAAAAAAAAATACCTGTTTTGATGTTAATAACATAAGAAATACTTCTTCAGGATCTTGTTTAGTTTTTTCATAAACTTCATTCCACGTTTTTAAAGCAAATGCTGTTTTGATCTGAAATAAAATAATCCATAAAAAAAACCAGAAAAATATTTTCACTTACATTTTCATATAATTCTATTTGGTAGAACCATTCTTCCAATTCCTTTTTATGTTCAGAGTTTAAATCATAATAAGATAACTGGCAATTTAAAATCTCTACGCAAAAAGTTCCAGGCCAGGAAGCTAAATTTCCCAAAATACATTTAATCCTCAAATTATTATCAACAATCCAATCAACACATTTCCAATCTTGAATATCTTTTCCGTTGTTAACCATGTTATAAACAACCAGATCTTTTAATTTCACAATATTTTCGTTTTCAAATAGCATTTTTTCGGGTAGATTATTCAAAATCACCAAAATTTCATTCCAATTTGTTGTTTGTTCTAAAAATGCTAATAAATTTTTAAGTGAAATTTTATTTTGCAAGGCAGCCAAAACATTATTATCATTAAATAATTTTTGCAACGTTTTGATGCTTGTTAAGTTTAATAAGTTATTAAAATATTTAGTTCTGTCGGAATTAGTGTCCGGTTTCGCTTCTTCAATCCTGTAAACTTTATTTATTAAATATGCCAGCAACCAATTGCCTCGTCTGATGTAGGATAGTAAAAGTTTATCAGGTGATATTAATTTATTGTCAGGAATATTTTCCTCCAAATATTGTTGTTTCATTGCAGCAAAAAATTCTTCATAAGTTTCCTTGCTGATTATATTTTTCTCTGGGTTTGCTTGAATTTGTAAATCAATTTCAGGTAAACAGTTCCATGATATGTGGTAGATAATATCAAATTTTAATTTTTTGAATAAGGGTTCAAGCTCTTTTGGGCTTAAACCTCTCAGTAGTAACTTTCCAGTGATTTGCGCAGGGTGTATGTACATCAAATCAAAAATGCAACTTTCTTTTTCTCCTAATATGTCACTGTTATCAGATTTTATAAACAAAAGCTCGGAAAATAATTTTAAATAAGTATACAGCCTGTATAAATGATTGTGAGGTACTTTTAAGCTTTCTATTAGTTTTTCAAAAGATTGATGACTAATATGCCCAAGATTAAATCTTCCTGCATTTCCTTTTGGTGTAAGTTTAAATTCGTCATAATTTTCATCCAAATTTTTGTAGAATAACTGTTTTTCTTGCAGGTCTTTTAGGTTTAAAGGTACAGTTGAGTTTAATATTTGTTGTACAGATAATTCCTCCTCTATTAAATTATTAAAAATTTGCATAATATTGTTGCAAAAAGTAAGATAATTACATGAATCTACATTTGTTTGATCGACTGGTTTTAATGCCTCTTCAAATAACTCTTTACTGATTCTATAATTGCTTATTGTTAATGCTACATCAATCATATTAATAAATGTTTCATCCCTTTGATTAAAACTTTTTATTATTGGGTTATTTTTGTAATTAGTACGAATTTCTTTTGGTTTAACATCTTTTAACGTACTATCATTACAAAGTTTCAAAATTTCAGCTGTTTGAAGATTTTTCTCCGATTTTAAATACTGCATTCTTTCTATAAATTCTATCTGTTGGGCGATTTCGGTATTTTGCATTTTGTACATCTGAAACAAGAAGGCTTTTAAAACAATTTATTAAAAATGTTCTTATTGTTAATTTTGAGTGAAGTAATTGTAATATCAGCTATTTGGCCTCCTCCCTATAAAGTAGACCTCAAACAATTTGAAGAATTCGTTCTTGACGACGGTATCGAAAATAATGAAGAAGAATTTAACGAAGAAGATGAAATGATACAAAATGAAGAACTTGAAAAACACAATTTAAAAGTAGATGAGCACAAATTCAATCTAATTCATAAATTAGCAAAACGTTACAATGATAGATACACTGGAAACAGTAATTATTTCAAAGATTATAAAATAAATGAAGAAAATTTTACCGAATATTACGAAGAACCTGAACCCTTCCAAGCAGGTTTTGTGGATAAAAACAATGATTTTATTGTAAATAACGAAAATAAAAACGTTTATTACCTCAATAAAATAACTAAACAATTAGTGGCAGCGGATTTAAAACAAAAACGAGAAAATAAAAAAGAAACGGATTATAATTATGAAGAACTCAATAAGGAATATAGTATTGAAGTACAAAAAGAATTAGAATTAAATGAAGCTTTCAATTCTACTAATTTAAAAGAAGGTGAATCAGTGGAAGACGCTCTCGAAACGATGGTAGAATTTAAAATGCCAAAAAATTGTACTGCAGAAGAAATGAGTGGAATTGGTATGTTCTACAACCAAATTAGTTTGACGAGTGATGCAATTTATTTCCATCAGGTTTTGGAGCAGTGAAATGTGCCTGGATCGATTTAAAAAAAGCCAATACGAAAGAAAGTCGTATGAAATTATTTCACAGGGTTAAAAAAATTATAATAACTTGGGTATCGGTCTATCTTATAATTGTTATACCTTGTTGGTGTCAAAAAGGTTTTATAATCGGTAAATAAATTACCACAATGTACAGAATTTGTATTTTAGGCTGGTGTTGCTGCTGCTTTCGTTGTAAATATTGCAAGCCACGTGATCGAATTGATGAATGTAAAAAATATTATGTTGAATCGCCTCCTGGCGTATTTATACAAAAAAATGGTGAAGTTATGAGCTACGAACCCACTGTTTATGAAATTGATGCGTATTTTAAGTTGGAAAAAGTATTAATGAGTTTGTAAACTACTTAAAATCAAATTATAACTCACCTGTATAATTTGATATGCTTTTTCGAAATTATCATTTTCCAAACATAAATAAATTAAAGTATTTGGAGACGACAACATCATATTTACGAGATTCTTTGTGTTTTCCAGAATATTTAGGGATTTTAATAGTTCTAGTCGCCATAAAGTGTCATTAACGTAGCTTTGTAAAGTAACTAAACGTGTAAATCTTTTGACGTCTTTCTCTCCTGAAAAATGTATCCTCTTCATTTCTTTTAAAGTTGTTTTCAAAATTGTTGCAATGTAATATATTTCTTTTTTCCCACAAATAAACATATTTTCTTTTCCAGCTCGAATAAACAGTAACGCAAATACATTTTCAAAAACTTCTAATTGAAATTCGTAATTTTTTGAACGTAACAATTGCTGTTTTGCTTTCTTCAGCACTTCTTCGACTCGTTCTTCCGCAAAATTTTCGTTTTTGTTTTCAGTAATATAATATTCAAACATTGTTAAAATACAAAAACCATTATACAAATCAAGTTCGGAAACATTTTTATGATTTGTTTCAGTTTTTTGAATCTTTTGCAATTCCTCCAAATAAATTTCGTGTTTGATCAAAATATCGTTCAATTCTTCATAATATTTTGTATTTTTTAGGCTAATATACGAAGATAATATTTCTAAACAAGATTTAAGTTCGCATATTTTGAAATTTGTTTTACATTGTGGGTTTATCTTACAAATAAATTGATATAAATTTAAGTTCCATTTTATTTCTACAATATAATTTTGTAAAAATTTGTCTGCTGTATCATTTTTAGATAATTTTAGAATAATATTTTCTATATTGCTAATATTTATTGGTTCAACATTAGTAAAATGATTCAGTTTTAGAAGCAACAACTTGGAAGCAATATTATGGCTCAATAAATCACTATCAATATCATTTTCCATAATATGAAACAACCAGTGATTATTTTTGTAAACGCAATATCGAAATAAACTCGAAGAATCATTCAAATTACATTTATTAAAATATTTTCTTTCATATTTTATGAACTCATTTAATATATCATTTTGTGGGAGCAGAGTAAGATAAATTACGTCTTTATTGAGCCTTTGATTATCAACTAAATCATAAATTTGTGGTAAAATATCAACCAGAACACTATTTTGATCGTCACAAAATTCTAACAGAGAAATTAAGGAATAAATCCCTTTGGCATCTATTTCATTTTGACTTCCTTGAGCAAATACTTCAATATAATTTTTAATAGCGACATAAATTAGATCTTCAAAGCATAAATTATGTTTAATTTTAAAAGACGATTTTATATTTTGAATTATTGTACTTGTTTCGTAAGGCTTCAAGGTTAAATATTTTTTTAATGTTGTTTTAGTTTCATCAGTGAGATCACACTCTAAATTGCAGATATTTTCTTCAGTGGTATTATTATGATTGTACAACAAGATGATTTCCTGAAATTTTATTTTATTAGAATATATAATTTAAAATTGATTAATCTGACCTTATGAACAGCAGTAGGAAAATCTATTAAATTCAGTATTTTAAAAAAGGAATCCATAGCTGGCACTAATAAACGGATTAATCATTTATACAATAATATTATTTGACAGTTCAAAGTTGACATTTCTGACAGCTAATATTTACTTACAAAACTTACCGCTTAACAGCGCTACTTGTCAGCACTATACAATGTTGCCAACTGTATATAATTATCGCATTGTAAAGCCGGCTCCAGACATTAGATGTTTGACAAATAGCATTGCTCGCCAAACACCGAACATCAAGTATCAAGTGCTTGGCTTGGTGCTCATGAAATGACGAGCACAGGGATACAGATATGCGATGTTTGACAAAATGTTTGCTTTTCATGGAACATACACGAATATTTGCCTTTGTCTCACTCGCCATACCCACTTGATTTCTTATGTTAAATTGAACATAAAAAATGGTAATAATTCATAAAGTCTGGATAATTCTGACATAGAAAAGAAACTAGCTGCATTTGTTGTGATAAGCTATGCTAGTTTAATGAAAAACAGGAGAAAAATATGTAGGAGATGGACAGATGGTGGATGGCAGTTGTGAATAGAAGTAGATAACTGTTAGTAGGTATTCACTCCTTATGGCTAGTAATTTGGATACTTGGTCAGAATTATTGTCTAAAAAATCCATGTTTTATCTTTAAGATACAGTGCAAGAGTTTTGCTGCCAGACTTATCCAGAAAACCAAAAAAGTTAATTCTTCTTTTTATAAGTGGGTACTTATAACTCATTATCAACCTCAATATAATCATCAGTATATTAAGAATTATAAACAATTTAAATAGAAATTTATCAATGTTTTCTAACACTGATCAAATGATATCTGTCGTTTCAATTTAATCCTGTCATTTATTCGTTACTTGACGAACACTGAATGTGTGGAGCCAGGGCCGATGATGCACGAGCACGGTGCTCGCCTCCTTTGATTTGGGTTGAAAGACCGACAATCTACGGGAATAGCGAGCACCCGAATATTTGTGCTCGTCTTAAGACAAGCATTAGTCAAGCAGTCCATCCACACATTAGGAGTTTGCCGAAACATTTGCTCGGTACTTGACAAACACCGCATGTCTGGAGCCGGCTTAACAATTTATTTCAAGATTATTCTAAATTTTAATATATAATATTTCTAAATAATAATAACTTAGGTTAAAATTTGAAAAAATATCCAAACATGTTAATTACTTAAAAAAGAATCGTTAAATAATTTTTGTACGATAATTCCTTCACAAACCTGTGGCATCACTGGCTTCATTAGCGTGACAGTCAAATTCAAGTACTTTTGTTGTTGCAAGAAAGTAATGTATTCTCCAAGTGATTCTTTTTCTGCTAAGCCTTTCTGGCATAATGGGCCAGCCCCTGGGTCATTTTATAATTTCCCAGCAAACAAAACATCTTCAAGTGATTTTGTACAACATTCTCAGTAAGTTTATAAAACTTAACCTCTAAAGCAATGAATTTTGCATGTCATCAATTAAAAATTACGAATATATTTCATATTTTAAAACGTGTTTAATCATTTTTAGGTCTCCAATAACAACAGCCACTTCTATTGTGGCTTTAAAGTTTGATGGGGGTGTTATTATTGCTGGTGACATGTTGGGATCGTATGGCTCTCTAGCAAGATTTAGAAACTGCCCACGCGTCTTGAAAATCAATGACAATATTGTGATTGGAGCCGGGGGTGATTACGGGGATTTTCAGTATTTACAGGATCTGATTCAACAGAAAATGTAAGTGCTAACTCTTTGTTATTATTATTTAACTAGCTTTGCTGCGCCACGTTTTGCTGCATTTTAGTCTAAGCTCCAATATTTATTTTTCTTCCCTTAATCATTAATTTGAAGCTCCTTGCTTCGCTCGTGCAACCGTATAAACATGCCAGCAGCATATTTCCTCTTCTCGGTTATTGCAACAGAATTCACGCACTTCAATTTGCTAATTTTTGCCGCTATAAGAAAATAAATTAGTGAAGAGTATTTAAATATATATTTTTTCTAGCATCGATGAAGAATGTTTGGATGATGGCTTTACACTCAAACCAAAATCCTTGCATTGTTGGCTAACCAGGGTTATGTACAACAGAAGAAGCAAAATCGATCCGTTTTGGAATAATTTTGTAGTTGGAGGCTTACAGGTATGGAAAATTAGCTTGAATGCATTATAATGCCTCCCTTTTTTAAAAATTCGAATTTTATAACAAAAAGTGTTAATACATTTCTTTGTTAGGATGGCGAAACATTCTTAGGAACAGTGGATAAACTAGGCACCGCCTACGAAGATAACGCAATCTGCACTGGTTACGGGGCTCATATGGCTCTACCTTTAATCCGAGATTTTCTACACAAAAATCCGAATCCAACTTTAGAACAGGCTAAAAACCTTGTGCATAAATCAATGGAAATTCTCTTCTACCGCGACGCAAGAAGCTATCCAAAATATCAGTACGCTATTTTGACAAAAGATGAAGTTAAAGTCGAAGGGCCGATCCAAGTTGAGCAAAACTGGGAACTAGCCAAAATGATTAAAGGGTATTCTTAAATATTATTCAATTTTCTACTGTAAGGTTATTTTTAATACATAATTTCATGTTCTATTCGATAAATAAAGAATAAATCAACTAGAAAGTTATATTTTAATAATAGGGTCTCCACCTTCATCAAATTACAATAAACATCATAAATTGAAATTGATTTTAAGGTCAAGATCTAGGGGAATTGTGTTGCAATCACTTGACGTTGGCAATAGTTTGACAGTGACAGCTGTCAAAGTCATAATGGAAATAATAAATATTTCTTTATTTCCTATTTATTTATTTATTTGGATGTTTCCGATTTTTTTACGCACTGTAAGTAAACTTTACCACATTGTATGGAACAAAAATCGAGTTATTAGTCCCGTAAAAACTGTAACAAGCGTTTTAATCATATTTCGGCTTATAGACCAAATTTTAACAGAGATTACTCCCTGGAGATGTCTTAAAGGATCAAGAAGTGCGGATTGAAGAAATTGAATCATAATAATATTAAAAATGATTCATAGTATATAAAAATAAAAAAATAAACAAAATATCTTTATGTTTTTGGTGTGTCATGCACAACCGGTTTATCTACGTATTTATTTTGATAAAATTAGTCGTATTTATAAATGAGCGTGGATAAATTGCTAACTGTATTATTGATATAAAAAAATAAAATATGATCAATCTTGGTACACTTTAAACAAAATTAAAGTAATGTCTCGATGCATCACTTGGCAAGCAATTGGCCGAACCTTTAAGGAGTGGTTTTAAATTAAATAAACCTTCAGGAGAATAATCACTACACAAACAAGATAAAATTAATCCTTAATTAATTTTATCCTGATTAATAGAATCGTCATTATTATTTCCTTATTTATTAAAGAAATTTTTATTAAAAAACGACTAAAAAATTTTTTGAAAATAGCGGTAATTTTATTTTGGTAATAGTTGGGGAAATTTCACCTGTCAAAACGAATAGTGAAGTTTTGAGAAAATGGCGTTCCACAGTCAGTTTGCGGAAAAATAATAATAATTTGTTTTAAAGACTGCTTTAAATTATTTTTTAAGTTTTACAAAGTATCCATATGTATTAAACAGTCATTTTAGGTGAGTTTTGCGTTAAACTTATTATTCAGTAAACCATAATTGCTTTATACTGTGTAACAGATACTGAGAAACATTAAAAGCCGCACATTTAGAATTTAATCATGTTTTACATAATATTTAAATGATTATTAGTTCTTTCTGGAAAGATGTTTCTATTTTACACATTAAATGGTTCAAATTTTGAGATCTTTCACTTTTAGTGATGTCCTTCATGTTTGACAGATTAGGAAATACAAGTAATATATTAAAAATATTCTTGTACGTGACATAAAATTACTATTTCATAATAAGACATTTAAATGGTTCAACTAGGTTAAAGTTATTTAACATTTTATTGTTAATATATAATGGAAGAAATTTATAACTGTATCAAGTGATTTTTAGTGGAAGAATGTCATAATTTTTTAGTTTAAAAACAAAACTTGTCAGTTCTTGATAATGTTCAAAATTTTCAAAATTATAAAGTGTTTGTTCAGTTATTGTTACTCAAAATATGAACGATTTCTTTGTTTATAAGTATTTTATCGAACATGTTTTCTAAAAACGTCTTGTAAGTTTTGTCATACGGTTTTGTTATACAAAAATTGTGGTGAGTATTTTTTGATATTTTGATAACCTACATTACAATTGCAGTTATAACAAATTTATTTTCAGATTGTATATTCCAAATCATTCATTTCCCTTGAATTCAACTGTCCTTAACTTAATTATATAAATGTTTTTTACTATGTAACCCATTTAAATGTCAGAAAAATAATAATTCAATAATTTATTCCTCTTCTCATTCAGGAATGTTTCTAAAAAAAGATTTCTCACAGAACTATCAGTTTGAAATATAAAGTTATAAATTCAGACCGAAAAACTTCTGCCTAAAAATTGAAGTAATTTATGTTTGTTCATCTTATTATTTAATATGTATATGTTAGTATAACAAATTACGATAACTCTGATAATTGAAATTCAGTTCCTGAAACTAAAACTCAAAGTCTTCTACTTTTAGATATTTCATGAAGTTTCTGTTGCAGATCTGAAAGCCAATATGGCTTACACCTGTCCCCAAGACTTGGATGGATTTTTGCCCCATCTAAGTAAAGCAGACATCAAATTTCGACAAACATTGGGCGGTGATCTCCTGAACTATTTGGCCGAGCCTTCGAACCCCATTCAGTGCCAAGACATAGGTTTTCTAGTAGATGGAATCATACCATGGATGCAAAACAGCAATTACAAAGTAAGACAATTGAAGACTTTCACTGTGGTTCACACATTCAAATGTTTCGCACGTACTGTTTTGTATGTGAAACTTTTGAATTGATTCAATAAATATCAATCAATTTTATACAATGTACGTGAGAAAAATTTATTTTATTAACAAGCTAAAAACTGAGCATCTATTTGTCATAAGGATGTAGATATTAAAAACTGTAATTATATTATTATCTAAAAATAGCTGCCTTGAGCCATTGAATCAGATAATTGCCAAAATCTCTTTGATGCAATTGTTTCTTATTGGTTTGTTTCTTGTGAGGTGCGTTACCGACTGTTTGTGTTTTTGTTTTGGAGTGTTTCTGTTTGTATTTTGTTTCTTGACTGTCACTTGAACCGCGTTCGGTTTTTATTTTATTTGCCTAAAGTACTTTAGAAATAGATCTATATTTTTAGACTACATTCTTAGTTGCACGTTTATTACTGTTGTGATAAGTGCATCTGTAGTACTAGGTAAGCTATTTCTTCATTTTTTCGCTCTATTTTAAAACTAAAATTAACTTTCTTTTGTATGTGAAACACTATAATGCCACATAACTCAAATAAAAGATGAAATATTACCAATATTCATAAACACTTATTTTAAACTGTTTTTAATGTTCTTTTGATAAAAAATATTTATAGATATTTTAAATTTAATAACCGGTGTATTTATCTTAATATATTTTCATTTCAAGTACAGAATTGTGCCAAGCCTAGTTTAAAGATATACTTCCTACTCTTTATAAATAGGTTCTATATGCATACTAAAACTTGAAAAATTGATATTTTAAGCTGAACTTTTACATGTAAATTTATATTTTAACAATTTTTATCCACGATTGTATAAAAAAATGATAGTTTTTTACATAATTTTCAATGTAAAATGTAAGCTTGTATGGAAAACTGTGCAATAAAATTTTTATTGCACTTTTAATGCACGATTTTAGTATTTTAAACATCTGGGGGATATTTTGAAATCAATCTACAACACTAAAATCACTTTATAGTTCATTTCAGTTAAGAACGGTCCAAGGACTCTTACAGGACTACGATTTAAACCTTCTGATTGGCCGAAACGCGAACACAATTCAATCGCATTAAATGCTGGATTTAAGATAAATTTGATTAATGACGGACTGATGAATTTGCTAGTGTGATTTTTGTGCTAATGTAAAATTGGTTCGCATTTTGGCCAATCAGAAGGTTTAAATTGTAGTCCCATAAAAGTCCTTGGACTGTTCTTGACTGAAATGAAACTCTTCGATCATTGCTTTTTTTATGTATTTCAAACCTAGGTTTGTTCTACCTTGTTTTTATGAATGATGAAGTTAAAACGACGACTATTAATAATATAGATATAGAAGATACAAGATTACCCGCGGCTTCGCCCGCATATAGATTGAAATCAATAAAAACCATGCAAACTGCGGTCCATCCGTGGTAACCCCTGCTATAAATATTTTTTGTTGTCTTTTTCTGTTTTGGAGGCATTGTTCATGCATCAAAATCTAAAAAGTATCTGGGGTAGATTCCAGCCTCATATTTTTACATTGTGAAGTCCTCATTTTATCGCAAAGTCAATCAAAATTACATGAACACATTTTCTCACCTCCATATTTATTTTTAGCTGTGAATGACTAATCATTTATTGATAAAAACAATTAAGATTCTTTTATAAACAATAGTTCATTAATTCGTATTCAGGTGCAATGTAAATTATCTTAAATTGAATATATTATCGGGTCATTTGTTTTCTGGCTCGATTATTGCCCTTGGCAGTGGTTCTCGTCCTTGATTATGTTTTGTCCACCTCTTGTGATGTAATTGTGACTCTTGAACATATTTAAGTATGTTGTTTCGCACGATAGCGCAACTTATTTTTAGTATTAGTTCCATATTTAGTAATGATGTCATTTTGCGACTGTTTATAATATAAATTATTCATGCATTACATTTCCATTAAGAATTTTACAATGTGTATCATTTTTAAACTATTAAAATGATATATTTTCAGGTGTCAAGCAATGGTATCGAAGTAATGACCTATCTCGCCGACCGACTCGGTGTAGATTTTCGACCATATATATCAACCGTCCTACCAGCTGTTGTTGACCGCCTCGGCGACGCTAAAGACGCTGTTAGAGAAAAAGCTCAGCTTTTACTTTTAAAACTCTTAGAACGAAGTGTTTTGAATCCTCAGCAGCTTTTAGAGCGTCTTTCGCCGTGTTTTACGCACAAAAACGCCAAAATCCGTGAAGAGGTACTAAGATGCTTGGTGAATACTTTAAATGAACACGGGTCTCAAAGTATACACCTCAATAAGCTCATTCCGGGGATCGTCAAACTTTTGGGAGATCCTACTGCAACGGTAAGATAAATATTTAGAATTTTAGTAATTTAGTTTGTGAAATAATAAATATTAATTTGTTTATTGTTTAGGTGAGAGATACAGCGTTCTGTACAATAGTTGAGCTTTATAAACATGTAGGAGAAAGATTAAGGTCAGATTTACAAAGGAAAAATTTAGTTCCTGCTTCAAAATTACCAGCCCTTTTAGCGAGATTTGACGAAGTGCGAGAAGCAGGCGAAATGCTTCATTCTGCAATGGCTAGTGACCGTAAGTGTAAATCTAAACCATATCACTAAAACCGGTACTTAACCACGAATAGCCACTTTTATAATTATTTTTTATTCATTCTTTATTCTTGTTTGAAGTCTATTCTTAGCCATATACAATTCCAATTTGTACAGAATTTCCCTTCCTGAAAAAATTAAGAAAATTGTACATGAAATGCAATGTTTTACTGACAATTTACTGAGTTTGTAGTTACGAAAAAGATATTTTTTGAGTCTTTATAATAGAAAAGAAAAAAATTGATAACTCGAATTTTTATTGTTTATTTGTTAGTTCATAACATGACAAATAACATATCTCATTTTTACGCAGCTATGATGTCAAGCAGGTTGTCAAAAAAATCGTCAAAAACTGCCAAAAACTGTTTTTTGCGTTTTACGAGAAAACTATGCATCTGGCGGGAAAAAGTGTTCTGTTGACAAAAGTGCGCAATAAAAAGACGAATCAAATGAGTTCTCTTGAATCTTGATTAGTTCAGTAGGTTTTAGGTTGATTGCAAAAAACCGTAATTGTTGGCCATTTTTTCGAAAATTGATAACTTGCGTTATATTTGTTGTTGTAAAAAAACCAAAAAAAGGCCCTTCCGAAAAACGGTCATAAAAAAGTTGTTAGCCAACGTAGATCAATTTTTCAAGAAGCTTTTCCTTCGTCAAGAGTTACTCTACAATGTACTTATACTTAAATGGCGTTCTTTTTGGCTGAGTGTAAGTATAAAATAAATCGGTTGCAAAAAACTGTACTGCGATAACGGTTTTTAAAATATCAACAATTATGGAAAAGGCTTCATGAATCGTTATTGTGTTATTGTATTGACCATTTCAACAAAATCCCAACGGTCAGAATGTGCGCAGAAATGCGGCTTTTGAAGCGAAGCTTCTATCGCGACGTTATGATTCTCCACATGAGCAATGAAATAACAAAAACCGACAGATTTTTGAACGACATCGACTCTCCCCTCACCAAACAGCCTCGATTGCTGCTGCTGCTCTCCAGCTCTCTTCTCTCTCACGCCTCCACCTAAGCGGTCACTAATATTGCTGCTGGCTGCCGTTCTCCTTTCTCTTTAACCCTAATCTAAGCAGCCACTACTACAAGTGAATAACGCATGACAATAATATTGCTTTTTCGTAATTCCTCGTTACATGTTCCGAACTTTAATCTAGTTTATATTCGTACATCATTTTTTGCTCTATTCACGCTTATTTGACTTACAATTGTATATTAAATATAAGTAATATATATCATTGGATATGTATAATCAAACACAAAATCTCATCGCTCCACAGTTAATTCTAAAAATTTGTCAAGTAAAATGCGCTTTCAGCCAAGTCGGTTGCTATGGAAACAGTAGGCCATTATACTTACCTTAGCTGTATTCTTTCGTTAACGAATTACTGATCCAACTGAGTCTAAAGATCAGTTCAAAATGGCGTCGAGATCATATGATCTGTTGTATTCGAAAGAACGCCAAACATTTGTTGAGTGAGCGTTTGTCTGGGATCATTACCTAAAATTTGTTTTAACTTCGTTTAATCATGAATATTCAAAAATTTCCAATAGAAAGTATTTTTTAAATGTATAAAACACAAATACATGTAATTATTTCTTCTTTTTAATGATTATAATTCAATTTCATGATAAATTATCACAACTAAAGCTACTTCAAGTCAATTTCTTTTATTTCTTATGATTCAAATATTACGAACTCCGCCGTTTTTTAAATACATATGGACCACATGAACTCCTCTAGCTTTTCGTTAGAGGAGTTGTTAGTGATCTAGAGTAGTTGAAATTTGGAGTGGGGGTGACTAATCCGTAAACGAAAGAACAAGCACATAGTGATCTAGATCAGTTAGATCAGTACTCCGTGAACGAAAGAATACAGCTCTTACTACAACATTCCTAAATACTGTTTTCCAAAATTCTACGACTACCAACAGATCTGAATTTATGCGCGATATTAAAAAATAAATTCCTACTGAAGTGCACTTCCGGTTCAGTCTATTGTTATGAAAATAGTAGGCAATCATTCAGATGCTACAGCAGACTGGAATACCAAATTTCAATATTCTACACCTGATCGTTTCGAATTTATGCGAAAAATTCCAAAAGACTGTCAAGTAAAGTGCACTTCTGGCTCGGTGGATATTAATAAAAATAGGATATGAGCATCTAGACGATATACTCGTCCTAAATACTGAATTCTAATAATCTACGTTCAATCGTTTTGGATTTATGCGGAAAATTCAAAAAATGTTTCGAATAAAGTGCTCTTCCAGCTTAGTCGATAGCAATCATAAAGCAGGGTGTACAACTAGATATTATATAAGTGCTTAATACAAAATTTAAATATTCTACGACTGATTGTTTAGAATTTATACGGAAAATTCAAAAAGTCTGTCATATAAAGTGCACTTCCGGCTCAGCCGATTGTTACAAAAATAGAAGATGACCATTTAGATGCTACAGCAATTTCAAATGCTAAACTCCAGTATCCTACGGCTGATCATTCTGGATTTATGCGGAAAATTAAAAAAAAGTTTCAAGTAAAGTGCACTTCCGGTTTAGCCGATCGCAATAATAATGCAAGATGTACAATAAGATGTTATAGAAGTGCTTAATACGAAATTTCAATATGCTATGGCTAATCATTCTAGATTTATGCAAAAAATTCAAAAAAAGTTTCAAGTAAAGTGCACTTCTGGCTTAGCCGATTCATACAAAAATAGCAGATGGCCATTCTGATACAAAATCAAGTTCAAATATTGAATTTCAACATCCTACGGTTGATCATTCTGGATTTATTAGAAAAATTCGAAAAAAGTTTCAAGTGAAGTGCACTTCCGGTACAGACGATTGGAACCATAATGCGAGGTGCACAACTAGACCCTATATCAGTCTTAAATACAAAATTTCAACATTATACTTCCAACCAGTTTTGAGATTTGCGAGTTACGCACGAACATACGTACCGACATCAAGCCAAAAATAGTCAAAATGGATTCAGGGATGCTCAAAACGGATATTTCCATCAAAATCTCGATAGGTGAATTTTGTCGGTTTCACAATATTTACTTGTTACTTTGTACAAGCAAGTAAAAATTACGGAAAATATTCCTTGTATTGGTGAAATGCGATTTTTGCAATCGATTTTTTTTATGCTTACACTCGCTCAAAAGAAACGCTATTCGAATAATTTGTAGAGTAGTTCTTGACAAAGGAAATGCGATCTGTAAAACTGGTCTATGTTGACTAACAACTTTTTTATGGCCGTTTTTCAGAAAGGCTTTTTTTTGGTTTTCTTAACATTTTTCAAAAAGTTCACAATTTGTTGCGTATGTTGAAAGCTATAGATCCCACATTATATTAAAATTTTAAGTCTCAATAATAAATAGAACGCGAGTTATGAGTTTTCGAATAAATGACCAAAAATGGCGGTTTTTTGCAATTTAACCAAAAGCTACTGGACCGATGGGGGCTCAAAATTTGATTTAGCTTTTTATTGCGCACTTTTTTTACCAGATCATCTTTTTGCATCAGATGCATAGTTTTTTTATAAAACGCAAAAAACCGTTTGTGGCAGTTTTTCACATTTTTTTTGACAGCCTTCCTGACAACGTAGCTGCGTACAAATAGGATATGTTATTTGCCACGTTATAAACTAACAAATATAAAAAAAAAATTCAAGTTGTCAATTTTTTCGATTTTAGCTTGTATTTGCGCTAATTCTATCCATCTAAAGGAAAGTGTTGTTGCGGAAACAAATTTAACGTTTGAATATCATTTTGTAGCTTTGTGTCAAGTTTTTGGCTCATTTAACAATAGATTGAGTTATAAATACCTTGAAACTTATTTGATTTTGGGTTAATAAATGTTTTCATGCAAAATACTACCCACCTAATTTTTTAAATCAAAATTTCGTAAGCTGTATAATTTTTTGAAATCACAAAATTGATTTAATACTCATGACCAGCAGAAAACAATTATACTATAACATCAACCGCGACGATAAATCTGTTATTTTCTATTTGATGCAATATGTAATTTTAAAATGGTCAAATTAATTTTATAGTGGCACGAGAAGTGGACGAAATAGACCGGGTAGCAATGCCGAAACCCGCAGTTCCAGTAAAAAGGGCACTTGTATTAAGTGCTGCTAAAAGGAGTACGTCTGCTTCGTCCAGAGCAGGAAGTGGTATAAGTGGTTCTTCTTCCAGTAAGTTCAAAATAATTATTTTAATAAATCACCTAAATTGAAATGCAAATTATTTTTTGAACAAAATATTATTTAATTTGTTTTACTATTTGAAATTCAATAGGTTTTATCAGAATTTTATAATTTCAATTTTGTTTTGATTTGTGTGTGAATAATTATGCATTTTTTTGCATATATGGTCGCTTAATCGTACTAATGCATGATGCATGCAGTTTCATCGTTAAACAGGTATGGATCCATTAGAGCCAGCAAGAAGACCGCATCAAGTTGTAAGTAACTCATTTATCATTAATAATTATTTAAATTAAAATCATTATTATAGCGCAGCTTTTTCTTATTATTTTTGCATGAATTAATTTCAAATTTATTAAAATATGATTCATATGCCTTTTAAAGCAAAATATTTTGGATATTTAACCAAAAAAAATCTATATTTTAGCAAAAGATGCCGGAGCCGTGGACGAAGACTCTTTCCTTAAATCCTTTGAAGACGTTCCAACAGCTCAGATCTTTTCAAACCGGGAGTTGACGGAGCAAATGAACTCAATTAAAGACACTATTTCAGATGCTAATAAAGATTGGAATAAACGAGTAGACGCTGTACGATTCCTCAAATATTTATGTGAAATGTATTAAATTATATTTGTTTTAGTTGAAAAAAATCAGATCATTGATAATCGCCGGTGCAGCGGACTACGATGATTTTTTTATTAACATAAAAAATATGGAGTTTCCTTTGCAGTTATCTGTTAAGGATTTAAGATCACAAGTTGTGCGAGAAGCTTGTTTGACGATTTCTTATTTGTCACAAACTATGGGCTCGAAGTTTGACCATACGGCTGAATTTTTATTACCGGCACTTATAAATTTAATCCAGAATTCTGCTAAAGTAAGTTATTGATTTTAAATTTTATTTTAAGCCATTAATATGAACTTTATTTTAGGTAATGGCGACGTCTGGGCACATATGTATCCGATTTATAATACAATACACTCACGCGCCTCGTTTAATTCCAATTATAACTCAGAACCTAGCGACGCACAAAAGTAAAGACATTAGAAGGAGCTGTTGTGAATTCTTAGAAATTATTTTACTTCATTGGAGTACACACATCTTACAAAGACATTTACAAACTTTACAAGATGCCCTTAAAACAGGAATTGCTGATGCTGATTCTGAAGCTCGTATCATTTCTAGAAGGTAAAATCGCAACAATTAAAAATTGAGGAAGCATAACTACAAAAATAATATTTTGCAGGGCATTTCGAACTTTCAAAGAACATTTCCCCAACGAAGCCGAGATACTCTTACAATCTTTAGATCCAACTTACCGTAAAGCTCTTTATGGAGAGCTTTGCTTAAGTTCCAGTAGTAGTAGTGGGAGCTTAGCTCAACCAACTTCTATCAGCACGACAAGTAGCGGATATCGAACTCCGAGAACTCCTTATAGACCGCCCACAACTAACAGCAATACAACAGGTAATACATCACAAAAAATATTGTTTTTTAAATTAAAAATTGTTGAAAATGCATGCTAATTAATAATATTTGACAAAATATGTGTGTATCACGTGCCGCACTGGATTTTTTGATATTAGGTAGCACAGAAAATTTGGCGCAAGGATCTGGTTTACACCGGGCGCCATCCTTGCCGCGGACTTATAGACAGCGGAGTGGAATTCCTGTCCTCAACAAAGAGAGTATGTTTATTAAATGTACCCCTGCACATTCCATCACATTTATGTTGCTTTTTCTGCGCAAGGCACACAATTTTAATATTTTTGCAGGTTTATTCATACATTTTAGAAGCAAATTTATTTAAATTTTCAGGTTTTACTTTATGATTTCGCCTGTTTACATCCATTTGTGTTTTATTTTTGTGTCATTTTTGTATTTTATTTATTTTTTTGTTTGTACAGATTCAGCAAAACGTAGTGGCTTCAGAAGTAATTCAGCGATTGATCTTCAAGCCGCTCAAAGGGCAAAAGCTAGAGCTCAATATGCGGCTATGAGCAGGCATAAGATTACCTCCGGCACAGCTAGTTTGCGTGAGTTTGAGGAAATTTATCCATTTAATTGAAAATTTAATTGAGTTTATAATCTTATTTGAGTAATAAAATGTTTGAGTTATTAAAATCACTAACTGGAGTAATTTTCAACTTAAAAATAATAACAGCAAGCTTTGAATCACATACGTTCACACGGTGGCATACAACCCTCCATCAGAAATCCGTCTGTTTTACTTTAATAGATGCTTGAATTTTTTTGCGAGCTTAAGTGATATGTAAAAATGTAATCTACTAAAATTAAAATGAAAAAACTTACATCTAATAATTCTTTAATATCCAGTTTGCTTCCATATTTTTATTTTCAGATTGTTTTCTTATACTTTGAATTATATTTACCATCAAGTTTATTATATAAGTGAAAAAGATTTTAATTAGAATGTGCGTAGTGACGTCACAACACCTCTTTAAACGTCGTTCATTTTAATATTTTCTGTTTTTGTTTGTTGATAAGTTTTGACGGAAGTTGATGGATAAGTGTAAATATTTCTGTTCAAGTATAAAGTGTAGTGTTCTGTTGAAGAATTCATGGAGGTTTGCATGCCGCTGTTTGGACGAATAAACGAATTAGTTTGTTGAAAAAAATAAATTAATTAGTCAGTGATATTAATTAATTAATACCGTGAGTTAATTTGTATTTTTAATGTTATGTAGGTGTAAGGGCCCATTTCTAATCAACTGCAAAAAACAATACAAATATTGCAGAATAACACAATTGTTTTTTGATTGAATTATGTATTTATAATTGTAACTAACTTACTTATTTTGTAGTGAAATTTATTTTAAAGGAATGCTTCTAACTTCTTTGGCTTTGTTTCATGTCTGTAGAGGGAGAGGTTGCCCAACAAGGTAGATACTAACTGCTTTTTTCTTATTTTTAACTTAAAACATATTAATTTTTTAATTTGAAATGTAGCCCGACCAAGGAAAAATATTGAACCAGTAAGCATGGTGTCTCCAGAAAGAACAGGAAGAACTAGATCTAGAAGCTCCGGGGTTTCTCAGTCACAACGTAAGTCAAAAATTAATATACAAACTTCTCGAAATAAAATACAACATTTCCGCATATTTTAAAACGAAAATTTAGAAATAAATTTGTTGTTTTGCAATTTATTAGAATGTTATATCAATTATTTGCTTATTTCAAAATGACAGCTGTCATTGTCAAAGTGACAGATGTTTAAGTTGTAAATAACAATTTCTACTAAGCTTATCCTTCTAAGAGCTTTAAATTGATACCAAACTAGAGAAAACAATTGATAATCGTTTTTGACACTTTTACAGCGACGTCTCGTTCGGGCTCCCCAAGCTCGCGGTTATCATACACAACTTATAATCGTCTCGACACTCCTCGTCCCCGGCGTCTGTCTTCGGGTATTCCTCGTTCTACTGCTGGCTCCAGAGATACTTCTAGAGAGACGAGCCCCACGCGGAGCGTAGTTCGGACCCTAAGCAGCGCAAGGAGCTCATCTAGGCCTCCTTTAAGCCCTGCAACGCGACCTGTCATGGCCCAGAGAATTTTACAACAAAGTTTGGAAGCTGAGTCAGCGTTGGCAGATGCGTTGAATTACGATTCCATGGATTCTGGAGATTTCGGAAGGTAATATATAATAAAATATATTGAAGAAAAAATAAAAATTTGTGTTTTTAGGTTAGGAAGTGCTCGCAAGACTCTTCGCTCTTTGGAAAACCACTCTGACGATTCAGAAACTTCTAGCGTGTGCTCTGAGAGGTCATTTGACTCTTATCGGCGACCTAGTGATGTAAGTTTTTTTGTTAAACTTTTTATTTCTGGCTTAAGCTAACGAATGTTGTTGTGCGCGAAACTTTCAGTCGTACTCGTGGAGCGGCTCTCAACAACGATTATCTAGGGACATGTGGGAGCCTTCAAGAGTGAGTATGATGCTTTCTTCAGCATCAGCTTTATCGACTTTTTGGGCTTTAAGGCAGTAATAGATGCTTTGTGCTTTGCAAGATATGAATATGAACATGAACAAACCTTTTACATACAATAATAATTTTTTTTACTGTTTAACTAATGTGAAAATTTTTGTTCATGTTATTTCCATTATTTTAGTAGTTTTTAGATTAGGGTGCAGTGGAAGAGGTGTCCGAAAATTGTACAAATTTTTAATTTATATTGTTGGTGATTGTATGAAACACGGATCCATTTCACAGAATAACACTTTCTAGTCTGATATTTATTAAAGCATTGTTTCAGTTATAATTAATTTTACTAATGATTTTTTATTGAATTTCTACTGTTAAATATAAATAATTTTTGTTAAAACCGCAACTGAAATGAACTAGACTTGTAGATATTTAGAGGAATGGTTTTAATATAGTTTGGAAATTTACAATCACTAGCACTTATTACTAGATTTATTGTTGAATCAAATTTAATACTTTATAATCTTTCCCAACAAGAATTTATTGTGCGCTTGATTCATCAATTTAGCACTTGAACATGATGCAAAAAAATATGGTGTACTATCGGTATTAGATCTGTCATTCCTATCCAGAAATAGTATATTCTACAACAAGTATTGGAATGACTTATATTCCTAACGAGCGAAAAGCTTGTAACTCGAGCCGAAGGCAAGGAGTGTGGAATACGCCATTCCAAACATGTTGTAGACTATATTTTCTCTAATAAAATTTTGGATATTGATTCAACGACTCTAAAGCTTAGCGCAAACTGACGTCATAGTTGTCTGAATGACATTACACCATATTTTCTTCATCATGGCACTTAGACTGTTTTATTTATGTTCAATGTTTAATTTGTTGATATTTTTGTAGGATATCAACGAAATCATCCAGAATTGCGCATCAACCGTGTGGCAAGAACGCAAAGAGGGTCTAGTTTCTCTCCAATATTATTTAAGTAACGGAAACTTATTATCCAAATCCGAATTAAAATTAATAACAGATATATTTACAAAAATGTTCATGGACTCACACACTAAGGTCTTATCGTTATTTTTAGACACTTTAAACGAATTAATTTTGAAACATCGAACCGATTTGAATGACTGGTTATACGTTTTATTTCAACGTATTTTCAACAAACTCGGGACGGAAATATTGAGCAGTTTACACAAGAAAATATTAAAAACTCTTGATTATATTAAAGTTTGTTTCCCTTACGATTTGCAAATGGCGGCGATATTACGGTTTTTAGTTGATAATACACAAACACCGAACACTAAAGTAAAAGTAGCCGTTTTGTCGCAATTAAAAGAAGTTGCAAAAGCTGCTGACGCTGGGCAGTTCGTTCACCAGCCTCCGGCGGGGCTAGCCCTATCAAAAATTATCACAATGACGCAGGATGCCAAGTCAGTGGAGCTTAGGAATGCCGCAAAGCTAGCTATCATTGCGCTTTTCAATTGTAATACACCGCAGATGATGATGCTGTTGAATGAAGTATCAAAAGCGCATCAGGAGATCGCGTCACAGATTGTCCAGTCGCATTTGAGGAAGAGCAGCACTGGCAGTGAGCCTGGGTCGCCTATAGTTGGCGGAAGTCCGAAGACATTGTCCCCACAAACGCCCAACCATCCAAGAGGAGATGATATCAATCAAGAAGAAATTTATAAAAGTCTGAGAAGGACTACAGCCGAAATACAGAATTACAGCTTTGAAGGACTTGGTAAGTGTTAATATAAATACCAATATTTAAATTTATACTTGCTTCGCTCAATGTTTACATACAAGTTGACCGAGGCGAGTATATTTTGTTGACTTTTCCTGTCTATCTTCAGGAATATCTAAACTCGAACGAGATCGTGATACAACCTCTCAAGATTCAGGTATCAGTCAAATGTCCGATAACAACCGAGGAGATGGTATTGCTTCATTAGAAGAAGCTATGGAGGAGCTGAAACTTCAACGAACGAATAGCTACAGTACAGGGACAGCGGCTGCAACACCTGGAGCATCTTCTCCTAGTAGGGCCACTGCTACGGCCTCAGCGACCTCTTTACCTTTCACAGTTAATGGAATTGTTGATATTGAAGCAAATGGGTACACGATAGGTAAATTTCCACATTTTTATTCTTGACTATTGCTGAAAAATTTATTTTGCAGACGATTTGCGGGATAATGAAGTAATTAGACGAATATTAGACATAGAAACACAAGAAATTGAAGATAGTGAGAAACGGAAAATTGTAGGACAACTGTACAACTTGATAAGAAATAAGCACGTCCAACCAGTGATTGAAAATTTCAAAAAATTATTAAAAGTCTTGTTAGAAATGCTGAAAAGTAGCGATTGCAAACTGCAAATTTTAGTTTTATACGTTCTCACTGAAATTTTCCAAACAGATGAATTGAAACAGTGCTATTTGGGTTTTGTTGAATTGTTGTTACTCAAGATATTGTGCATTCAGAAGGACCAAAATAAAGAAGTAAGAAGAATTAATTTACAATAATCTTTTGATTATTTTCTTAATTTTGTAATTTATTAGGTGATTCGTTGCGCAGAACAATGTGCAGCAGCCATGACAGTGTGTCCATTTGATATGGTTGTTGGTGTTTTAAAGCCATTAATCACCACGTCTGAATTTCCAGTCAATCAAGCTGCCATCAAAATGATGACTAAACTAGTCGAACAACATAGTTCAGAGATTACTGATTTACATTTGATTGAAATTATGCCCATTCTTATTCAGGTAAGATTCTATTTCATATTTAAAGCAGTTTCCTGCAAATGTTTTTCTGTGTATAATTAGGCTTATGACCACGAAGAAAGCCCAGTCCGCAAATGCGCCGTTTTTTGCATGGTAGCGATTCATTCTGCTGTAGGAGAGGATCGTATGTCACCGTACTTGGACTCTTTAGCTGGTAGTAAGCGCAAGTTACTCCATTTGTATGTCAAGAGGGCCCAACAAGGCGCTTCTGTACCCACGAGTCCCAAGAACTCGGCTTCGAATAGCAGCAGCTAATATAAGCCCAAAACGACAACAAACTAATATCGTTAAGTTTTTTATTCATTAGGATAATTAATTGCATGCAGCCATGTTCGAATTAGAAACATTCGTGAAAAATATTAAGGGGAAATTTTCAAGATATTCGTCAACGCTCAAATTTTTACTTGAGGAATTAGTAAGCCACACTTTATTACTTTATCGTAATATTTTTTGGAAATCCCAGGAATTTTTTTAAGGGTGTAAATATTGCATGAAGAAATAATAAATGGTTTACTTTCAAAATTGGTACAAAACGAATTGAACATCCCATAGCGGCTGCATTCGTTCCGAAAATATATAAATCGCTTGAAAATCAAATATGATTTTTGCGTTTAGATATCGATGATGTTTCATAGCTGTCACTACTAAAGTATCATTTATTTGTATGATAAACTTTTTTATATTACATTATTGTGTACGGTGTAAATATTATAATTTGTGAATTTTATTGTAGAAATTAATACAAGACTTTTACCATTACTTTATAAGGGTATGATGTGTTTTTCATTGTTTTTATTTATTTGGAGGTTTGATGGCTATGAAAAATCAAAAATTTGAATCTGAATATTTTAAATGTATTTCGAATTGGTAAAAATGTCTCACTGCAAATATAACTTGACAAGAAGACAAAATTCATTATTTAATTGGTCAAGATGAAATAATATTTTGTGTTGGATGAAATTTGGTAGCAAAATTCAGGTGTGCACAAAAACGCAGATTATAATATAATTTTGAATATGTGCAGAAATTGACTACTGTAAATTTCCATACAGAGATACATAAAATATGTCATAATATAATAATTAATAAAAACGCATCGACTTTTGTTAATTAATGTCAATTTGTTCATAAAGATCTCAAATTCATTGCGATTTTGTTCATAATTTACGAATTTATGAATTTATAAGACTTATTTCTTCATGATAACAGAATTAGGAATTACTGCTGTCAAATAATCGACTGTCATCTAATAGAGTACATTTTATTCACTCAGAAAATTTGTCATTTGTGAAACTGGGCACAAAAGATATTTTCTCTTCGTTACAAATTTGTTACCAATTGTCAATTCATTACGACCAGGATTATGAACATACACCTTGAACCAAATAATATTTTGAAATGAAAGTTCAAATTGAGAAGACACATTTTTAATTAATTAAAATTTCTTGGTGATTCCTGTGATCAATTTTTAGAAAGCGAGCATTGTGAGCATGAAATTATCGCGATTAATGATAATTGTTCTGTACATATGAAATCCGCTAAAAATATGATTTATGTAGTTGTCAAAGAATAAGGTTAGAAACACGTGATCAAATATTTGACAATGCTTTATGTGTCAAAATGACAGTCAGCCCAAATATCGCTGAAATCTCACTTGTGATTTAATTCCCACATTAAAATACAGAAAAAATAATTTGATATATTTTTTTAAGTATTAAATTGGTTGTCAAATATTTGGAGTCAAAATGGCTACCATTTCGCAGTACTGTCACTGTCAGTTGACACATTTCCCATGATGCATTGCAGAATTGAAATATTGTTAGATTTAAAAGTAGGAAAACAATTTCTAATATATTTTCAAAATATTTGCGGTTTTGTGCACATAAAATACTAAAATTCTACTGTTTTTGTTGCACTATTGACTACTTTAATTCAAAAGAGACATGTAACTTTTAAAATTTTGGCTTGAAATAATTCTTAATCTAGATATATTTGACTGAGAAATCATACAAATGTAGGCATAGAGAATCATTACATATGAATATGAGCCTTAATGATTTGTGTAAGAGAAGTCGCCGCAATTTGATTATATACTTTAAATTTCTTTGATTGTTTTTTAAGTGCGCGTGTGTCAATGTATAATAAACTAAAGCGTTGTTTGACTGAATGTGGAAATAGAGTTTTCAGGTTTCCCATTTCTGAACTAGTCGAGAAGCAGTCTGTGAAACAGTCTGATATTTGCGTTGTTGAATGATTTGCGTTCATTTTTACTATAAATTACAAATAAGATCAGTAACCTTGGATATTTTATTTGTAATATTAAAATTTTCAAAATAAAATCAGGAACTTAATGTAAATATAAGTCATAATACTATTAATGTTCAGTAGTATCAATTTAACAATTATTTTTGTTTGACAAAATTTGCTTATTTTATAACAATTGAAATACTAAAGTATCTGATCTAAGAAAAAGTTTTATTATAAAAAAACTTTGCTTTGTTAGGTTGTTGCTAAAATAATATTTTGTATGATACGTAGAAAATTTGTGTGACTGATTGTTTTTCGTATTTGTAACTTTTGTTTAGTAATATGATATTATGTATGATATATTTTGATCTGCTACTTTATAATATTAATGAAAAGGTCACATTTTTGAAATTTTGCTTACCTCTAGTTGTTATTTAATATTGCTATTTCCCAGCCATTTATAATATATATTTTAATTGCCGTTTATGTATTAATTAAAAAACAAAAAATTGTAATAAATAAGCTAACTGGTTACTATTTTATTTTACGATGTTTTATTAATTATTATTTATTACATACTTTTTGATTTTTGTTTTAAATATTGATAAATATTTTTGAAAAGTGGTGGCATTTTGAAGTTCGTATTGCGCATGCGTGAGTAGTAAGAAGTAACGCGCGTGGTCGCCATTTTGAGATTATAAGTTGTGCATTGGTTGCTATGTAAAATTTTAGTGACTGATTGTTTGTAAAAACAGTTTAAATAATTTACATGGTGTTTCCAACGTTACTAAGGTATGCTATATTAAAATTTGTTGTCAATTTATTGTTTTTTATTGTATAATCGGTGATATTTTTATTGTTTCAAGAAGTATCTATTCTTAATCTGCGGCCAGAGTGAATTTTCAATGATTACTCTTGCAATTGTTACAACTGAGACTATATAATTAGTAAATATTGAAGCAAATATCGTGAAAATTAGTTTATTTATGATTAATTATTTGTTTATAAAATGACAGTGACAACGCGGGAATCTGTATATTTTGACGCCCACTCCATTGTACGGGAAAATGAGCCTAACGTGTTTTTAAATTAAAATCTAAATTCCTAATAATCTGATTTCAATTTTCACTTGTTTCCATTTATTAAAAATAGAAATTCTTGATTTTTTCTTTTATTTTATTTTTTATACCGAACCAAATTTGTAAATGCTAGGAAAAAATATCTGTAAATTTAATTATTTGTTTATTAATAATTTTTGTAATTACAGATTATGTTACACAAACATAAACATCTTTTAGTATGAACCATCTTCTGAATTTTCGAGTCTCCTTTCTCTATAATTTTTAAGAAATGTGGTTACGGAGCGAAAAAAGAGAACGAAGACTTCGAAAATTCAACGGAGGGATTCAGAAAAAATCTAAAGTGGGTACATCGAAAAACGGGCGCAAGAAGCCTTGGGTTCAAAAGCGTATCAACAAGGATATAGCTCTGACTATTTGTAAAGAAGGTCTGATAAACTACAATAACATTATCAAGAAAAAAAAGATTAAAAAGACCCGAAAAATAGAAAAATCCAACTGCATGCCATCGAAAAAGAGCTTGATTCGTACAAAAGAGGTTGTGATAGCCGAAAAAATTCTAGAAGAAAGCAAAGAAAACTGCTTTCAAATTGTCCCGGACACAGTTGAACAAAAATTGCCCCCAGAAACAGATTTTAGTATGTCTCCCAGTTTACCTGAAAGTATAACTTCCGAAAAATCTTCGGAAATTATAGAACCAAAAGAAACCGAATTCATAAAATTCGACATAAAAAAAGACGATCTCACAGCTAAAATATTCGAAAAACAAATGGAAACCAATTTTGGGGAACAGAGTTACGCAGAAAAAATTACAGACAGTATATACTATGATTATTCGTTAAAAAGTCAAGATTATCAGGAAATTAATTTAGATTTACATGATTTAAATGTAAATCCGCAAGATTTTAGTTGTTTATTGGATGAAGAAATGTCTAAACAAAATGAATTGTTGAATATGAGCTACGATTACACAATGTTATACCCTCAAACAGATAATATGATTGCCAGTGCTGCGCTATCAACACCTGAGCAGAAACAAGAGCAGCAAGAAGTTGAGGACACTTGGGAAGCATTTGATCCATATGTTTTTATTAAACATTTACCTCCTTTAACATTCGAAATGAGATCAAAGTGTCCTGCTTTACCTCTAAAAACGCGCTCAAGTCCAGAATTTAGTTTAGTTCTTGACTTGGATGAAACTTTGGTCCATTGCAGCTTACAAGAACTTTCCGACGCGAGTTTCCACTTCCCAGTTTTGTTCCAAGATTGTTCTTATACAGTTTACGTGCGAACAAGACCATATTTTCGGGAATTTCTCGAAAAAGTGTCCCAAATTTTTGAAGTCATCCTCTTCACGGCATCTAAAAGAGTGTACGCGGATAAATTGTTGAATTTATTGGATCCTGATAGGAAATGGATTAAGTATAGGCTATTTAGAGAACATTGTGTATGTGTAAACGGAAATTATATTAAAGATCTATCGATCTTGGGGAGGGATCTGTCCAAGACGATCATCATCGATAATTCGCCTCAGGCTTTCGGATATCAGGTAAATATATTGGTGTTTATGTTTAATCAACTGTTGCATTATTCAAAATAATCTAAATACATTTATTTTTGCAGTTAAATAACGGTATACCAATAGAGAGTTGGTTCGTGGATCAATCAGACTCCGAACTCATTAAATTGTTGCCATTTTTAGAAGATTTGGTGCAGATGGTAAGTAAAATATATTTGTTTCTAATTCTGACTTAAATCGCAGTCCCGTAAGAGCCCTTGGACCGTTCTTAACTGAAATGAACTATAATAATAAATTCTGAGGTTATTATCCGAAAACCATTGTTGATACAATTGTTGCCTTAGTAACTAACTCAAAATACACAATTACTAATATAATACTATATTTTTTTTTTAACTTATAGAAAGAAGATGTCAGACCGCATATTCGAGAAAAATTCAAGCTTTTCAGTTACCTCCCCCCGGATTAAACTAATTAATAATATTAGTTAGTAAATAGTTAGCAACTTCTAGTATTTATTTCGATTATTTCAGCACAAAATTCAACTTAAGATTCCAAAACAGCCATTGTTAATTCATTTCAAATTAGTTTACATTAAGTGCCTCATGAACGGATTTTATTCTTTTGAATTGATTTTTAAAATTGACTTTTTGCTTCCTAAAATACTGTTTAAAAGTTAATGCTATTTCAAAAGAATTTTTGCTTCTCAAAGTTTTTAAAGTAGGGTAAGAAATGAAGTTTCCCAATTTTTATCAGAGGGATCAAAATTAGCTAAATTATTTATATTAAATAAGTATAATCTTGCCATTTATTGTATATATTATAAATCTTTAAATGGATCATTGCAATACTTAGATAATCGAACGACTAGGGTAGATAGATATTAGTCGTTCTAATACGTATATACGTACAATAATAAACATTTAGGCAGTGTTTCTCAAACTCTTTTACCATTTGACATTTTAGAATCTTATTTTATTATTTTGAAGCTCTTTACAATGCCTTTTTATTTCTAATCGATGATAGAAAAACTATTGTTGGACAAGATTGAAGTTTATATTTTATAAGTATATTATTTATTTACAATTGACTAAATTTAATCATGATTTAGGACCGTTTGACTCGGTACATTAAATGCTGAATGCTGAAGAATATGTGGATAAATTCAAAGCTGATTTTTTTATATAGAAAAACTGTTTATTTACGGATGTTATACTTGAATAATTTTATATTTTTTATAATGCTAAATACTTTTGTATTAGCAAACATTTAAAGTTATTCTCAATATTTATCATGTCTTCAAATTTATTATGTAGTGTTTGGAAATTATAGTTGGCATGAAAGAAATAATTATATGATGCAGCTTTCACTTCTAACAGTTTGAGAAGCACTGGTAGCCGATCTAGGACAAAAATTTTGAAAGATCCTCAGCCCCTAGTATGTTAGAACCTTAGAACATGTTCCTTAATTTTCATCCACTCTTACTTCAATAATCTTTGCACTTTAATTTTACTGTTTTACATTTTACAAAACAATTTTCTAAACATAACAATGTTTATAAATATCTTTTATTCTTATTTTTCTACCAAAAAGTAACAATAAAAGAAAATGGAATGGTGCTGGCACAAATTTGTTAAATGTAAAACAGTAAAAAAACTATTAGAATTATTTTTATTTCCTGTCACAGTTTTGGTATGCCAATATATTTTTCTATAAAATTGCTTCAATTAGATCCCACCTTAAAATTTTACTAGAAAAATTATTAATGTTGAAACAATTTTAAAACTGTGGCAAGTTGTGTTAACCAACTGAAATGTAATGTTTTCTTCCATAAGTGTGAAAAATAATTTATATAACATGGGTGATCTTAACACAATTTTGTTTTGAATATGTTAAAATATGTTTATATATTACTATATAAGAAAGTATATATAACTAGTTGATTTTAAACTTTTATATATAAGATCTAAAGTACTTATATAATATTGATTTATTATTGTCTAAAGAAAAAATGTTATGTTATATTATATCTGATTTGACAGTATTATTTACAAGAAAAAATCTTTTATTTTTTGACGATCTTAGTACAAAAGTATCTTCCATTTTTTGCAATAACATGTTTTCATGTAGGCCCATGTTTCTTTGTTATTACATTTTCTTTAAAAGATTTTATGTGTAATTCTTTTTTACACAATAAATAATTGTGTAAAAGTGATCAATGCAAATTATAATTTGTCTTTGTGTTTCTAATTCATTAATAAAGTTACTATAAAATAAATTTCCTTTTTCTTCATAAATTGTAGATGATGTGAAATTTATTTATAAAGAAATTAAAACGTTACATGTATAGTATTTAAGTTATTTGACTTAATTCTATAATGAATAATTTCGAGCGGTGAAACGTAATAAATTAATAATTTTTGAATATTGAATTTATTGTTAAATTTATAGCTCGTGCACCAAGTTACGTATGAAAATAATATACACTGATAATTCATACTTTGCCAATATATTTTAAATTATTAAATGAAAATATACCAAACTGGTATATAGTTTATTATTTATGCAGTATTTCCATCATTATTTGAATAGCTGTCATTAAAAAAGTAAAAAATTGCATTACCGACTGTGCCCATAAATATATATGATAGTACGGATCGGCAATTATGTGAAAAGTGGACAAATGTAACTTGGTTCTTTTCCGCTGTTGTCGCTAGTTTTGATCTTGCTCAATTATTCATTGTTGTTTGCCAGTCTATGCAGAGGTAGTATTCAATGACATGTTTCATGCGATTTTGAACCTTATGGACATGGAATTAAGGAACAGCGTTGTTTCGTGTGCTATTTGCTTGTTGACGTTTGTTTATTTCATTTAACAGTGCAAAATTATTGTAAATATTCATATTTTAACTTAAACAATGTGTTCAAATGAGTAATGGGACTGAATTTAATCAGAATCTAAATGGCATAATGTTTAATCGCAGTAGTTGGAAACTTAATTTGGAATTACATACGATGTAAGTAAATGATCATTTGTTCCATGTTTTCAGAAGTTTCAAAACTGCATTTTCCATGGTATTTATTATATGTTCCTTATGAATATTCGAATTTCAATTTCTGCCTGCTGCTAGCTTTAATCCCTTTAATTACCGGTAGCAAAATGGTCAACTTGTGTACAGTTGTGTATTGTAACATTAGATTTACAGTTTTGTGTGAATATGTTGAATTTGTTCAGGTGGATTTTGAGGGGAACTGAAATTCAAGCTTTAAGTATCGTTTTCATTGTGGTGTCGCAGGCGCGGCAAGCGTGGTAAGCGTGGAACGAAATTTGTGCTTTCTATTTTCACGGTGGCGTGAGAAGCGTGGCCAGAAATGCGTATTGGTATGAAAGTTGTAGTTTGCGCGAGCTCGCATTTTTAAATTACAAATAACAAAGTTAATATATCAAATTTGAACATTTTTCGTAAATATGACAACCACAACGCGGCGCAGACGTATATCTTTATTATATGAATATTTAAATTTACTTCGATATTAGGATTAATTTCTCATCGAAATCCATCTCACTGACTTTATAAAATAAGAACACGTAGATGTGAACAAGATAAAGTTTATCTTTTCATATTTTGACGGCTTATCTGATAAACCATCAAAATATGAGAAGATTTACGCATGCGCGGAGGCGAGCGTGGTACAAAAGTTGAATATTTCCAACCTCTGACACCACGCTTCCAACACCGTGGTCCCAAGACCACGGTACGGTGAAATTCAAAATCCGGCAATCCTATTGGCTCAATTTCTCGTACCACGCCTGTGACACCACAATGAAAACGATACTTTATTCTACAACGGCTTCGACTGCAAGTAGGAATAAATGGAGGATTACTAGAAAGTTGCATTCGTGAATTGGACATGAATTTTAGTTGGATTTTCTGAGGTTAGATTATTTTTTCCCAATTTATTATGTTTATCTGTCCTGGTAATATAATATGGCAGTAATTTTATCACCATGGCAAATAGATAAGTTTATCTAAACGATACATGAACTCTGTTTATTTCCTAAATTGGATATTGTTTCAGTAAAGGTTTCTCCACCATATGTACCTAATATCGCACCTGGATGAATTGCTCCAGGGTATATGGAAGTGTATTGGATTTCTTTCTGAATGGAACGTTGAATTTTATATCAGTTAGCAAGCGGAGAATAAAGCAGAAGCTAGACTTTCTGAAGAAGATGCTTGGTATAATGAATTCTGGAATTAAAAATAATCATTAGTTACTTAATTATTAATAGTAAATCGATCCTGAATATGTACCCAAAATTTGAGATTTCTACAACACCTGGTATAATCAGAAAATAGTATATTCTGCAACAAGTTTGGATTGAAACTTATTCAGCATGAGTGAAAGAGTTTGTAGCACGAGTCGTAGGCGAGTGTGACGAATTCACTCATGCTGAATAGTCATTTTACTTTATCCTTTCAATTATTGGTAGCTCTCTTTTGCTTTTCTGCAACTGTCAGATAAAATGACGCATAAATTTGACTACTAAAAGACAGGATTAATTTTATTTTCACTATTGCAGCTATTTAAAGTATTATTTATTCAACTATAAAATAGTACTTGTTTCGTAAAAATGTATTTGTTCTTTCAAATTTTCAATTAATAAAAATGTTCCAATAAATATATTATAATGTAGATAACTACGAAAATTCGAGCTTAACCTACTGAGAAAATTATATTTCACTTATGGCCGGTTCTATAAAAGACCAAATAAATTTATTACTTTATTTATTTAATTTCAGAAATTCAAATCAGTTTGATTTTCCTTTTTTATTTACTCTGCCCTTTATAAAACCGGGCATTAATATATAATTTTCAAACTGTGTCTTCTCCCGTGAATCTTACCTTAATTTGAGGGAAGAAGGGCATATTTCTGATCCATATAATCGTATACATATAAAAACAGAATCCAAATATCCCTTATAATTTTAAAATCTGGCTTATTCTCAAATATATAGTTGTAGCAGCATCAGTCAATTAGCTTTAAAATCGAAACTTTTGGCTATATCTCCGGTATCACTTAAAAATTAAATTTTGAGAACGCTTTTGGAATGACTTTAACTTATAACAGATATCATTTGTCCTGGTGATAATACTGTGGCCATAATTATTACCATGGTAAAAAAAATAAGTTTGTCTGAATGATAGATGAATTATGTTTATTGACTAAAGTAAAAATTATGTTAGCAATGGTTCCTGCGAATATATCCATTTGACATCGTACTCAAAGCACCTAGGTGAACTCGCTTCAGCGGATTTTGAGGTGAATCGGGCTTCAAGCCAAACGCAATTCAACATGGACCAATAAGCGGAAATGAATGAAAGGTTAGCTACTGGAAAAGATGCATTCGAGGATTCAACATGATATTCAGACGGATTTTCTGAGGTCTGATTTTTTTTTCTTCCAATTTATTAGATAGATTAGTGTAGTATACTATTCATTTGTCCTGGTGATAATTATGTGGCAATAATTATCACCATGGTAAAAAAGTAAAGTTTGTCTGAATGATAGATGAATTATGCTCATTTACTAAAGTGAAAATTATTTTAGCAATGGTTTCTTCAAACATATTCATTTGACATCGTACTCAAAGCACCTATGACTATAACTTAAAACGTATATCACTTAAAAATTGAATAGTTATCTCGTGGACGTCATTTCGAGAACGCTTTTCAATTGACCAAAAGTTATAACAAATATCACTTGAAAATTGTATAGTTATCTTATGGGAATCATTTCGGGAACACTTTTCAAATGACCAATAGTTATAGCAAATATCACTTTGGTAATTGAATAATCATCTCGTGAACATCATTCCAGGAATGCCCTTAAAAATGTTATTTCCCTATTTTTTAGGGACCAAAATTTAAAGGGGGCCAAATGTTAATAATTTTTCATCAGGGTAAGTGGAGATTAATAAAAAGGGCTCTTTGTATTGATTCTAAGTTGGGCAGTTTTTTAATTATTAGCAAAAATCCTTACTAGATATTAGGGCGACCAAAATTTGAGGGAAAAACAAATAAATATTTTTTTATTCAGACAAGTAGGGTATCATTAGAAAGGCCGTTAATAGATCCTAAAACTGTTTTATTTTATTTTCGGAAACGTAGTTTCATAATTATAAGCAAAAATATTAAAATCGGTGGTTCATCCCCTATTCTACGCTTCTGGCAAAGCCCTTCGAAATCAGTCTACGAGATATCAATCTTTTCAACTTGAAAACTTAAATTCCATGAATAATTAGACGAGAAAATTTTTCAAAGACGATTTATTGAATTTAAAACTTTCGGCTCTAAAGATAAATCAATAAAGTTCAAATCGGGGGACGTCTGTTGATGATTAATGCAGCCCAAATTTTTTGTGAATGTCTTTTTCAGATTAAAATTTCATTTAATGGGAATGTCTCCGTTTCATTTTTCAATCGTATCAATTTTTTTTAGTTTCGGTTATTCATTGATTGAATCTAAGATAAATAAAATAATGGAATTGGGCTTTTTGGCATCAATTGTTTTTATGCTAATAATCATTTTTATTTCCAAAGTTTTCCTGAAAACTCCAAAATTCACTAGAGGAACATATTTTCTTGAATATTAAAAAAGAAGGTTATATGTTAATAATAATTGCTAAAAATAATCATCTATTCAAATTTATTAATTGAAACATTTATTGGAGGAGGCATTTAATATTCATAAAATACCACCGAAAATTTTTATGCTACGCCCCTGATGCTTCTATTTCTTCAATATTATCTGTATTTATTTATTTTTAATGTTTCGAACTTTTCAACAAAAGTTTTAATCAGAAAAACAATTAAACGTAAAAAATAAATAAATTTTTAAAAAACCATTTGATACTGTTTTATGTATTATTTATATTCAAAATTTAATAAAATCGATTGTTGATCATTTAAATAAGATTTAAAAATATTTTTCTGATATATTTTGCAATAATAAAAGCAATTCTTAATTACAAGTGATCAATATTTTATTTATATGAAAATAAATGTTTATTAACAAATAAGAGTGATAAATTATTTTTATAAAACTGAAATTGGCATTCTAAATGCATTTTGAATATTTGATTTATATTTTTAGTGAATATTTTTATTCATTTTACATACAAAATACGAATTTATTCACAATTCTTAATCAATTTCAATGCCAGAAATGATTAAATTAAATTTTTATATTGCACAATCTTGTTTAGTTTGGTTCCGTGCGGGCTTGGCCGTAAACTGTATATGCGCTACGAGGTATCTTTTGATATTGCGTTCTCTCTCGTTAGCATTGCGCGCTATAGACAGCCGAACGTACTTCGTAGATTCAAAATAAACGAAGTTACGTCTCGTAGCATTCCGTTCATTTTTGCTAGCCAAGTCGTACAGTAAAGTTGTATATCGCGTTGTTCTTCAACAAAATGTTGAAAAATAGTTATTTAAAAGTGCTTTATGGTATATTGGGGTTTGTTTATTGCTTATTAACGTAGAGATCAAAATTTTGTGTATTTAAATATGTAAATTGGGGTGAATTTGTTCCGTATTGCGTGTCCGTTAGGGGCACGTATTTGCGATGTTAGTCTTTGCTTTTATTATGTGATAAATTAATAAAATGTCTTGGTTTTTTTGCAAAGGCCTGTAATGAAAGGTCCAACGTGGGAATCGGTGCACACGTAGGTACCGCTACGAGAGGCACCCCCCCTGGTGAACACCACCGCGTGGATTTGCAATGAGTTCTAGGGCGAACGAGCGAATTAACTGGGGAGTAACGGCATACTCTCGATATGTACCTATCGGAAGTCGGAAAATATGGTAATTGGCGGGGGTCCTTGATTAAGTTCAAGAAACAACATTAGCTGAGACCGATACTTAAGGTTACCATATCGCGTAATTAGGCGGTATCGCGGGCCTCGGAATATGCATTGGCCACGTATTCAAACAACGTATTTTTTTCTTTTGCAAACGACGAGCACACCGGTGCTTGGGTGTCTGAGCGCTCAGGCACTCATTGGGGTAGTAAAGTAGAGTCAATATCAGTAGCATAATATATCTGAGCACTTTTAAATACTCGTCATCTCGCGTAATTAAAAAGCAACAATCACTCGCCGCGTAGCTCTTCGAACAAAATAAATCCGTTGAAAAAGCGCGAAACACAAACCAAAACACCCAACACAATTGAATGTTGAACGAATGTTGAATGAATGTGACTAATAAAAATTCCCTTTCAGCTTCTTCAATTCATCATTACCACCTCCAACAAATTAACAGAAGGACGTAAGTTGACTAATAAACTTTTTTTTCAGGCTCTAATCTATTTTTCTTTCAGCTATTTATTTCATATTGTTTTTTTCACAGATTTCTAATTAATTTGTATGTTTTCAGATCATTTGCAGAGGATGAGCCCAGCTGATGAGGTGGACATCGAGGGAATGGACATCGTGGGAGGTGCTGAGGTTGAGCCCAGCTGCCAAAATCAACTCTCAATATTTGTTTTGTTGAATGTGATTCACCAAAATTTGTTTTAAGTTTCTGTTTCAGGTCGTCGGCCGTAGATCATCGTAACATCGTCGCATCATCAGCTAGGTAATATAATATTGCGTATTATTATATAATTTTTTTCAAACTACTGTTAGAAGAATTGGTCTAATATTCGAATTTATAATTTAAATTTAGAGCTCCGGAACTTCAGGAGATAGCAGCCTGCAGTTTCAGCAGTTGCCGGATTCCAGAGAACTTCGGAAACGTCCAAGAGAGTCCACTGAGTGTATTTAATCCGCTGCTTGCAAAGCTCAAGTGAGTTTCTGATTAATGTAGATTCATATTATTCTCAAACATTTCCCAATTATTTAAATTTAATTGTAATATTTTATTATCTGTTACAGATGCAGCAGCGAAGAGCCGCTCCTCTTGTCTAGGTTTTGCTGGGGTTTCCCTAGGCACTTAGGGAAAATTCCTGGAGGAAGTTTCGTCTCTTTCCCCTTAGTCATTGCCAGGAGACGAAACAAGGCTAAAAAATTCATCTTGTTCCTGCCACCTGCCGCTACCAGATTCCAGAGAACTACGAAGAAGATGCTCAAGAAAATTGGTCTACTTCTGCTCTGCTGCTTGCACAGCTCAAGTAAGTATCTTATTTATTTGACTTTATAATATTTTTTACAATTAAGTAATCATATGAATTTGATTGTAGTTTTTTATATTTTGTTACAGTTGCAGCAGCGAAGAAACTGCTTCCAGAAGACGAAATAAGGCTTAAAAATTCCTCTTGTTCCTGACACCTGCAACTTCCAGATTCCAGAGAACTTCGTAGAAGATGCTCAAGCAAATTGCATCATTTCTGCCTGCTGTTTGCAAAGATCAAGTAAGTATCTTATTTATTTGACTTTATAATATTTTTTAAATTTCTATTATTATATAAATTCTATTGTAATATTTTTTTGTTTGTTACAGTTGTAACATCGAAGAAACTAATTCCAGAAGACGAAATAAGGGTTGAAAATTCATCTTGTTCCTGTAATTCCTCCAAAAACTTCGAAATAAAACCTTTACCCAACTAATTATTGTTTTATTTATTATAATAAAATATTGCCTTTTTTTTTTTCAGTGAAAAATAAAAAATAAAGTAATAACTAGACTTGTATATTTAAATTTAGGAAATAAATATAAACAAAATAACTATAAATATTATATTATTCTGTAATAATAAATAATACTATAATATAATGTATAATTTTATCAATTTATGCATTAACAATAGCTAAATGTTAAAATATATTCGCCCATTCATAGTTTGGGGATAAAAAAATTATTTAAATAATTTAAAATAAGAATTTTCATCATTCTATTATTTCTACCCTTAATTTTAATTTAAGAAATAAATATAAACAAAATAATATTGTAATATAATGTATAATTGTATTAATTTAGGAGTCTAGTTCCAAAATTTGCCACCAGGTGGCAGCATCTGTCAAGGAAGCATTTAAATTTGATCAAGATTTACTTGAATAAAATTTCAATACAGCTTATAGTTTTCGAGGAACAATATGCTACTATCCTTAATTTAAGGGCTGAAAAAAAAATTACACATAGATTTTTGATAGCTTCTTCAAAGCTGCGTACGATAAAGTTATTAAATTAAGTAAGTAAATTAAAAGGCACTAGGCACATAGTCCACTCTTTTAAAATTAGGAATAAAACATTAAAATAATTATGTTGGACATGTTAACCCCTCAATTGGACCCTGTAGATTCTGATTCTGAAGTCAGAATTAAGATTAGGGTTCTAGTACTCCTGTAATTCGTACATTAATATCTGTATATTACTCTAATAACATGGCATTCTAATTAGTCCAAAATACGACTCAATTTAACTATTTAAGGGATGAAAAGTATGTTCCCATATAGATTTTGATTCAAGCAATCTAAATCTGTAAACTGATTCCAAATATCCCCTACCCTTTCGAGAAATAAATCATTTAAACTTTAAGGGAGGCTTTTCATCCCTTAAAATGTTTCTGAAAGAGTCTGTAACAATGATTTGTTAAATCTGCTTCTAATATTAATTGTAGTATGTACTTTTATGTATTATTTATCTTTTTTAATATAAAATGTATTATATTATTGTTATTAATCCTGTATATTATCCATTGTATGTAATGAAAATGCTAATAAAATTTCATAAAATAAGTTTTTGTAGCATCATTTTCATCCCTCTCAAATTTGTATTTCAGGAAATTAAAAATTAATTAATCACACGTATATAGTTGCAAAAATTGCCGCTAGAGGGCAGCACCTTTCAGAAAGACCAATTAGTCATCGCTCGTGATGAATTTTGTGTTCAAGAAACCCAAAATTTGTATTAGGACAGCAGAGAAAAAGGAGCTCATCTAAATAATCTGAAATACCTCCTAAACTTTTGCTCCCCTAATACTTTTGAGATGAGTTTTGAGTTCTGCGAAAAATACCAAAATTTGTATTAAGGCAGCAGAAAAAAAAGAGTTCACCGAAAAATCTGAAATACCTCCTAAACTTTTGATCCCCTAATACTTTTTGGATGAATTTTGTGTTCTGCGAAAAATACCAGAATTTGTATTAAGGCAGCAGAAAAAAAAGGAGGTCTCCGAAAAAATCTGAAATACCTCCTAAGCTTTTGCTACCCTAATACTTTTTAGGCGTACTTTGTGTTCTGCGAAAAATATCAGCATTTGTATTAAGGCAGCAGAAAAAATAGGAGGTCTCCGAAAAAATCTGAAATACCTCCTAAACTTTTGATCCCCTAATACTTTTTAGACGAACTTTGTGTTCTGCGAAAAATACCAGAATTTGTATTAAGGCAGCAGAAATAAAAGGAGTTCTTCGGAAAATTTGAAATACCTCCTAAACTTTTGCTACCCTAATACTTTTTGCATGATTTTTGTGTTCTTCAAGAAAATCGAAAATTTTTTACTAGGGGAGCAGAAAGTGAAGGAGAAATTTCAGATTTTTGTTTCTAGATGTTTTTTTGATTTACTCCTGAACTATAGACCTCAGGGCAAATTCAATTACATTACTGTACGCAGCTCTAAAAGGGCTATCAAAAAAGTTAATAAAATTTTCTTCTAGCCCTTAAATTAAGGGTAGTAGCATATCGTTTCTCAAAAACTATGAGCTTTAGGGAAAATTGTTTCAAGTAAATCTTGTAGGGCTTTAAAAGTTACGTAACTTTTATCTGAAACATTTGGCCCTAAGCCCTTTAGTTCTCGAGATAATCGCTAATTAATCCCGTGAATTTGCTCCTCACGATTCTGCTATCTTAATACAATTTTTGGTATTTTTCGAAGATCACAATAATCATCTCAAAAGTATTAGGGGAGCAAAAGTTTAGGAGGTATTTCAGATTTTTTCGAAGACCTCCTTTTTTTTCTGCTGCCTTAATACAATTTTTGGTATTTTTCGAAGAACTCAAAGCTCATCTCAAAAGTATTAGGGGATCAAAAGTTTAGGAGGTATTTCAGATTTTTTCGGAGAGCTCCATTTTTCTCTGCTACCCTAATACAAATTCTGGGTTTTTTAAACACACAAAATTCATCATCATAAGGGATGATTGCTAATTGGTCTTACTGACAGGTGCTGCTCCCTGGCGGCAACTTTTAGAACTATATACGTGTGACGAGGAATGAAGGGTTGTATTTTAAACAGAGAAATAAAAGGCATATATTTTTTAACATAACATTATTTATTTATGCATTAATAAATACAACAACATATAAATACAGTGTAAGCCATTATTACAGTATAATATAATACAATTCGTGATTAAGTACAGTTCATAGTGCATATTTTATTGTTAACAAATTAAAAACAATATTATATAGATAAATAAACAAATACAAACAGAATTAATACTTTAAGGGATGAAAACCCAGCTGTAATGTTATTAAAATTAATTTCTGGGAAACGGCTGTTGATTTTTATTTTATGTTTCCAGATTTAGGTTCTACAGATCAAAATCATTCAGAAAATATACATTTTATCCCTTAAATACTCTTATTAGGAAGTATTTTGAGTGTTTTAAGGGATGAAATGTTATTTAAAATGTTATTGGAATTAATTTCCCGCAAACGGCTGATAATATTTGTTTTCTGTTTTTAAATTTGAATTCTACGAACCTGAATCTATTCGAAAATGTACTTTTCATCCCTTAAATACTCTTATTAGGGTGTATTTTGAATGTTTTAAGAGATACAATTCAAAATTGAATAGTATATATAGAAGTTATTATTGAATGTAATTTATTTTGCATATTATTTAACAATACAATTAGTTTTCCTAACTACTCCTGAAAACAATAAAAATAGGTTTTAGAAATAAATACAACTGTAAATTTTGGGAAAATGAGTTTATTTTGAGGATTAGGAGGGGTTACAAAGGTTCGAAGATTAATTGTTGAATACTTGATGCTGCTGTGTTGTTGGGAGTCTTCTTCGCGATGCTGTTGCGGTTGTTGTAAGCCTTGCTCGCCCTCAGGCAATGACTAAGGGGAAAGAGACGAACTCTTCTCCGGGAATTCTCCCTTTGGGCCTAGGAAAACCCCAGCGAAACCTAGACCAGAGAAGCGGCTTCTTCGCTCGCTGCAACTGAAACAACAAAATAATTATTACTACAAGTCCAAAAATTTAAAAATAAATTAAACTAAAAAAAAAACTACTTTTGATTTTAAATTCTGTATATTTAATTGAAGCTTTGACGTTTGAATCCTTTGAAGAAAATCCTTTGTCAAAGGACCGAAATGTCAAAGTTTTATATAAATATAGTTGTTTTTATTCAATAAAATTCTGAAAAATGTATAGATTATTAAATTGAACTCACTTGAACTTTGCAAGCGGCGGGCCTAAATTAATCAGATGACTTCTTTGAAAGTGGAATCCGGGGACAGGAACGGCTGCTACTGATGTACTGATTGTCTGCAGTTACTGGAAGAATTTTTTGACGGCTGCTGGGCTCTGATTTTGCTGCTGGGCTCATCTGGTTCTGCTGCTGGGCTCTGGTTCCACTGCTGGGCTCTCGTTCCACTGCTGGGCTCTGGTTCCGCTGCTGGATGGCCTAAAAACATAAAAAATACAAATAAATTAATAAATTGAAGATTAGTTAAGTTTTTCATAATTATTTCGAATAAATCTTACGTGTTGATGAAGTAGCAATGATTTTGAGCTGAAAGGGAAGGTTTTGATTAGTTCGGCGGGGCGCTCCCCCGGTGGACTATTGCAAGCTGCTGGGCTTAAAGATGAAAACTGCTGGGCCACTTCCAACGACGGAAGACTGCTACTTGAAGCTTGAAGCTTGAAGTTTTGATGTGAAGATGATGATGCCAGCTGAAAGGGAATGTTTTGATTAGTTCGGCGGGGTGCTCCCTCGGTGGACTATTGCAAGCTGCTGGGCTCAAAGATGAAGCTGCTGGGCCACTTCCAACGACGGAAGACTGCTTCTTGAAGCTTGAAGTCCTGCAATCATAAAATAAACACAAAAATTAATTAAACTGTCAGAATTACAAACTATTGAACAAAAATATTACCTGTCCATTATCCAGCGACCTGTAAAACAATAAAAAAAAACAAAATAGATTAGAAACCTGTAAAAAATATTTTATTAATCAACTTACGCCCTGTTGATGATGATGATGATGATGTACTGAAAGGGAATTTTGATTAAGCATTCATTCAACATTCATCACACACACCATTCAAACCCCCAATTCGCAATTCGCAGTTCACGATCTAATAAAAAAAAAGAACTAACACCGCCGCGTGTTTGTTCAGAGTTTACGTGGGTCCCTGCCGAACCCCGGTGTTTAACGCCTAAAACGCGACCTATACCCGCCACGTAGCGGCTACTCCTCGGTTTCCCCCTGGCTATAGATCTATCACATGATTGCATGCTTCAGGCACTTCCACACCCACCCTTCGGCCAGGAGTCACCAGGGGTACTACCTCTAGAGTGAAGGCCTACGGATGGCGGCGACCGAGTATAGGATTCCCGGCAAAAAACCCGGCGAGGGAAAGTAGCCAGGCATCTTCGGCTACCCCCCTAGTTTGCGCACCGACTTAGTCCATCGCGAATTTAACAAAGTGCCTACCCAAACTAAAGCGCATTTTTTTATTATTGCAAAGTTACGGATTTAATTAAATACGTTGGCTCCGCGGAGCTGCGCTTTCAACGCCGTACAAAATCTCCGAACGTGAATTTAAATTTAAATTACAAGCAAAAGCTAAATGAACGAAGGATGCTAACCATCCTAACCCACGAATGGGTCACAAACAACCCCAGCTACAACCCTAAGCCTTAATTGAAACACAAAAGCAAGCGCCCGTGGACTGCACAGCACAACGGCCGGGCTATGAGTCAACGAAGAAACACATTCCAACCGGCATAACGATTTATAATAAATCTCAGACCTACGTTCATTCGCTCATAACAAGCAATGTGTTAGAAGGAATACACAATATAAAGAAGTTACGTCGTAGCGCTCTATCAAATGATTAAACATGTTATCGCACGAATCAATTAATAAAAATCTAATGATATTAAGTTTGGCATTGAAATATATTATAGAATAATGAATAAAACAGTATTTTGTACAATATTTGAACATTCAAACAAGAGTCAATCAAAAAAAGTTTTAAGGGATGAAACGATACCTCAAATGTGTAAATAATTTATTTCCTGGAGATTGTTGACAAATCTGAATGTATTACTACATAAATTGATTGTATAAACCAAAATATAAATATATATATACATGTAATATAGTTATCATCCCTTAAAAATCTTAACTAGATTATGAGACAATATTTGTAATTTCTAAAACTATTTGCTCAAAATAAATAATTTTTTAATATTTGATTAGCCATTTAAATATTTCATATTGCTTAAATAAATTGTCATCCTTTAATTTAATTCTCTAGAATTCGAGTCTGCAGCCCAAATTTAAATTTGTACAATTCGCATTTTATATATGAATAATTTGAGAAGATATTTCATCCCTTAAGTAGTTGAAAAAAAAAATTTGACCTCATTTATCAAAGAATTGGTCTTTAGGGAGGCTGTATGCCTCATTTTCAAATTTTTTGAACCACTAGTTTAAAATATAATGAATATTTTATCTCTCAAAAACAATATTTATACAATAAAATATTATTTGTTGTTTTAATCGTTGAAAAATATTAAATTTAATTAAAATAAAATGTTTAAAATACTTTGGGGTAAATAAATATGCCAAATAGTCGCTATTTTTTATAATAAATACGATTTAGTTCCAAAACGTGCTAGGTGCTGCCATCTCTGACAAAATGACTGAACTAGTTGTACTGCAAAGAATATTGGTGTTGACATAAATAAAACCGAGTATTACAAGCTTGTTTGATGTTTTATAAATTTCTTTTGATTAATAATATAATCTACATTGAATTCTAATACGTATTTATATTATATATTAATTATTCAGGTAGTGATTCAATAAATATTTAGATAAATACAATGCCGGCAAGCAATGCATCGATCGCCGGTTAACTCTTCGTTAGTGTTGTGGGGTATGTCATACCCCATTAACTCTATTTCCAATCGTAAAATCAATTTAAGACAAAACAAGTGATTTCTTTCTCTCAGTAGCTTAGGATTATACTTGAACAAAGAGAACAGACTTATATACAACTATGTATAAACTTTCAATTGAGCATCAGACTTGCTGGAAGTTGGTTGAGGTATGATATACCCCGGTACACTTTTAAAGTAACTTCTTATGTAGATGTAGAAAAGCCCTATGTACATTTTTGTTTGATATTCCATCCCAATAATTTATTGTGTAATTATTCCTAAAATATGAACGCACATCTCACTGCAATGCTAGGCCCTGGTTCAGTCAGAAATTAGTGTTATTGCCATATATTAACGATTTGTGTCAGAATGAGGGCTCTAATTGTAATAATATATATAAAGTACCTCAACTATTTTCAAAAAATAATATAGGTTTACTTGAAAGAAAATTTAGATTTACGACCCCAATTTTGAGATTTCGATACAATTATATGAAAAAATTACTTGCTTTGTCAACTCGAAATTAAGGCTGTCAAGCGAAAAAATCTTCCAAGTAAGGTCATATTATTTTCAAAAAATAGTTCAACTCTGTCATCTACAATTTTTTGATTACGGTTCTGATTCAGTCAGAAATCCGTATTATTGCCATAATTCGCCGATTTCTGTCAAAATTAGGGCTCCAATCAAAAAATGTGATATGAAAGACCCTAATTATTTTCGAAAAAAAACATGAGTTTACTTGAAAGTTTTTTTCGATTTACTGCAATTTTATTAAAATTTGGAGTATAGTTCCACAAGAGGCTAGTAGATGGCAGCATATAGCACGTTTTGAGACGATACAAAATTATTCCTTGATTTTCCGCGAATTGACTACTTTTATCGAAAAATAAATGAAGAATTCGACACTACAATTTCAATTTCTGTCGATTACGTGAAAAATTTTTAGTAATTTATCGTTTTTTGAACAAAAATTTCTGACGTCGTTTACTCGAAATTAAGACCGTTAACCGAAAAAATCTTTCAAGTAGACTCATAATATTTTTAAAAAATACTTAGAGTTTGTCATTAACTAATTTTTGATTACGGCCCTGGTTCAGTCAGAAATTAGTGTTATTGCCATATATCAACGATTTGTGTCAGAATGAGGGCTCTAATCGAAAAAATTTATATCAAGTACCCCAATTATTTTAGAAAAATAATATAGGTTTACTTGAAAGAAAATTTAGATTTACGACCCCAATTTTGAGATTTCGATACAATTATATGAAAAAATTACTTGCTTTGTCAACTCGAAATTAAGGCTGTCAATCGAAAAAATCTTTCAAGTAAGGTCATATTATTTTCAAAAAATAGTTCAACTCTGTCATCTACAATTTTTTGATTACGGTTCTGGTTCAGTCAGAAATTCGTATTATTGCCATAATTCGCCGATTTCTGTCAAAATTAGGGCTCCAATCAAAAAATGTAATATGAAAGACCCTAATTATTTTCGAAAAAAAACATGAGTTTACTTGAAAGTTTTTTTCGATTTACTGCAATTTTATTAAAATTTGGAGTATAGTTCCACAAGAGGCTAGTAGATGGCAGCATCTAGCACGTTTTGAGACGATACAAAATTATTCCTCGATTTTCCGCGAATTGACTACTTTTATCGAAAAATAAATGAAGAATTCGACACTACAATTTCAATTTCTGTCGATTACGTGAAAAATTTTTAGTAATTTATCGTTTTTTGAACAAAAGTTTCTGACGCCGTTTACTCGAAATTAAGACCGTTAACCGGAAAAATCTTTCAAGTAGACTCATAATATTTTTAAAAAATACTTAGAGTTTGTCATTAACTAATTTTTGATTACGGCCCTGGTTCAGTCAGAAATTAGTGTTATTGCCATATATTAACGATTTGTGTCAGAATGAGGGCTCTAATCGAAAAAATTTATATAAGGTACCCCAATTATTTTAGAAAAATAATATAGGTTTACTTGAAAGAAAATTTAGATTTACGACCCCAATTTTGAGATTTTGATACAATTATATGAAAAAATTACTTGCTTTATCAACTCGAAATTAAGGCTGTCAATCGAAAAAATCTTTCAAGTAAGGTCATATTATTTTCGAAAAATAATTCAACTCTGTCATCTACAATTTTTTGATTTCGGTTCTGGTTCAGTCAGAAATTCGTATTATTGCCATAATTCGCCGATTTCTGTCAAAATTAGGGCTCCAATCAAAAAATGTGATATGAAAGACCCTAATTATTTTCGAAAAAAAACATGAGTTTACTTGAAAGTTTTTTTCGATTTACTGCAATTTTATTAAAATTTGGAGTATAGTTCCACAAGAGGCTAGTAGATGGCAGCATCTAGCACGTTTTGAGACGATACAAAATTATTCCTCGATTTTCCGCGAATTGACTACTTTTATCGAAAAATAAATGAAGAATTCGACACTACAATTTCAATTTCTGTCGATTACGTGAAAAATTTTTAGTAATTTATCGTTTTTTGAACAAAAGTTTCTGACGCCGTTTACTCGAAATTAAGACCGTTAACCGGAAAAATCTTTCAAGTAGACTCATAATATTTTTAAAAAATACTTAGAGTTTGTCATTAACTAATTTTTGATTACGGCCCTGGTTCAGTCAGAAATTAGTGTTATTGCCATATATTAACGATTTGTGTCAGAATGAGGGCTCTAATCGAAAAAATTTATATAAGGTACCCCAATTATTTTAGAAAAATAATATAGGTTTACTTGAAAGAAAATTTAGATTTACGACCCCAATTTTGAGATTTTGATACAATTATATGAAAAAATTACTTGCTTTATCAACTCGAAATTAAGGCTGTCAATCGAAAAAATCTTTCAAGTAAGGTCATATTATTTTCGAAAAATAATTCAACTCTGTCATCTACAATTTTTTGATTTCGGTTCTGGTTCAGTCAGAAATTCGTATTATTGCCATAATTCGCCGATTTCTGTCAAAATTAGGGCTCCAATCAAAAAATGTGATATGAAAGACCCTAATTATTTTCGAAAAAAAACATGAGTTTACTTGAAAGTTTTTTTCGATTTACTGCAATTTTATTAAAATTTGGAGTATAGTTCCACAAGAGGCTAGTAGATGGCAGCATCTAGCACGTTTTGAGACGATACAAAATTATTCCTCGATTTTCCGCGAATTGACTACTTTTATCGAAAAATAAATGAAGAATTCGACACTACAATTTCAATTTCTGTCGATTACGTGAAAAATTTTTAGTAATTTATCGTTTTTTGAACAAAAGTTTCTGACGCCGTTTACTCGAAATTAAGACCGTGACCCGAAAAAATCTTTCAAGTAGACTCATAATATTTTTAAAAAATACTTAGAGTTTGTCATTAACTAATTTTTGATTACGGCCCTGGTTCAGTCAGAAATTAGTGTTATTGCCATATATTAACGATTTGTGTCAGAATGAGGGCTCTAATCGAAAAAATTTATATAAAGTACCCCAATTATTTTAGAAAAATAATATAGGTTTATTTGAAAGAAAATTTAGATTTACGACCCCAATTTTGAGATTTTGATACAATTATATGAAAAAATTACTTGCTTTATCAACTCGAAATTAAGGCTGTCAATCGAAAAAATCTTTCAAGTAAGGTCATATTATTTTCGAAAAATAATTCAACTCTGTCATCTACAATTTTTTGATTTCGGTTCTGGTTCAGTCAGAAATTCGTATTATTGCCATAATTCGCCGATTTCTGTCAAAATTAGGGCTCCAATCAAAAAATGTGATATGAAAGACCCTAATTATTTTCGAAAAAACACATGAGTTTACTTGAAAGTTTTTTTCGATTTACTGCAATTTTATTAAAATTTGGAGTATAGTTCCACAAGAGGCTAGTAGATGGCAGCATCTAGCACGTTTTGAGACGATACAAAATTATTCCTCGATTTTCCGCGAATTGACTACTTTTATCGAAAAATAAATGAAGAATTCGACACTACAATTTCAATTTCTGTCGATTACGTGAAAAATTTTTAGTAATTTATCGTTTTTTGAACAAAAGTTTCTGACGCCGTTTACTCGAAATTAAGACCGTTAACCGGAAAAATCTTTCAAGTAGACTCATAATATTTTTAAAAAATACTTAGAGTTTGTCATTAACTAATTTTTGATTACGGCCCTGGTTCAGTCAGAAATTAGTGTTATTGCCATATATTAACGATTTGTGTCAGAATGAGGGCTCTAATCGAAAAAATTTATATAAGGTACCCCAATTATTTTAGAAAAATAATATAGGTTTACTTGAAAGAAAATTTAGATTTACGACCCCAATTTTGAGATTTTGATACAATTATATGAAAAAATTACTTGCTTTATCAACTCGAAATTGAGGCTGTCAATCGAAAAAATCTTTCAAGTAAGGTCATATTATTTTCGAAAAATAATTCAACTCTGTCATCTACAATTTTTTGATTTCGGTTCTGGTTCAGTCAGAAATTCGTATTATTGCCATAATTCGCCGATTTCTGTCAAAATTAGGGCTCCAATCAAAAAATGTGATATGAAAGACCCTAATTATTTTCGAAAAAAAACATGAGTTTACTTGAAAGTTTTTTTCGATTTACTGCAATTTTATTAAAATTTGGAGTATAGTTCCACAAGAGGCTAGTAGATGGCAGCATCTAGCACGTTTTGAGACGATACAAAATTATTCCTCGATTTTCCGCGAATTGACTACTTTTATCGAAAAATAAATGAAGAATTCGACACTACAATTTCAATTTCTGTCGATTACGTGAAAAATTTTTAGTAATTTATCGTTTTTTGAACAAAAGTTTCTGACGCCGTTTACTCGAAATTAAGACCGTTAACCGAAAAAATCTTTCAAGTAGACTCATAATATTTTTAAAAAATACTTAGAGTTTGTCATTAACTAATTTTTGATTACGGCCCTGGTTCAGTCAGAAATTAGTGTTATTGCCATATATTAACGATTTGTGTCAGAATGAGGGCTCTAATCGAAAAAATTTATATCAAGTACCCCAATTATTTTAGAAAAATAATATAGGTTTACTTGAAAGAAAATTTAGATTTACGACCCCAATTTGAGATTTCGATACAATTATATGAAAAAATTACTTGCTTTGTCAACTCGAAATTAAGGCTGTCAATCGACAAAATCTTTCAAGTAAGGTCATATTATTTTCAAAAAATAGTTCAACTCTGTCATTTACAATTTTTTGATTACGGTTCTGGTTCAGTCAGAAATTCGTATTATTGCCATAATTCGCCGATTTCTGTCAAAATTAGGGCTCCAATCAAAAAATGTGATATGAAAGACCCTAATTATTTTCGAAAAAAAACATGAGTTTACTTGAAAGTTTTTTTCGATTTACTGCAATTTTATTAAAATTTGGAGTATAGTTCCACAAGAGGCTAGTAGATGGCAGCATCTAGCACGTTTTGAGACGATACAAAATTATTCCTCGATTTTCCGCGAATTGACTACTTTTATCGAAAAATAAATGAAGAATTCGACACTACAATTTCAATTTCTGTCGATTACGTGAAAAATTTTTAGTAATTTATCGTTTTTTGAACAAAAGTTTCTGACGCCGTTTACTCGAAATTAAGACCGTTAACCGGAAAAATCTTTCAAGTAGACTCATAATATTTTTAAAAAATACTTAGAGTTTGTCATTAACTAATTTTTGATTACGGCCCTGGTTCAGTCAGAAATTAGTGTTATTGCCATATATTAACGATTTGTGTCAGAATGAGGGCTCTAATCGAAAAAATTTATATAAGGTACCCCAATTATTTTAGAAAAATAATATAGGTTTACTTGAAAGAAAATTTAGATTTACGACCCCAATTTTGAGATTTTGATACAATTATATGAAAAAATTACTTGCTTTATCAACTCGAAATTAAGGCTGTCAATCGAAAAAATCTTTCAAGTAAGGTCATATTATTTTCGAAAAATAATTCAACTCTGTCATCTACAATTTTTTGATTTCGGTTCTGGTTCAGTCAGAAATTCGTATTATTGCCATAATTCGCCGATTTCTGTCAAAATTAGGGCTCCAATCAAAAAATGTGATATGAAAGACCCTAATTATTTTCGAAAAAAAACATGAGTTTACTTGAAAGTTTTTTTCGATTTACTGCAATTTTATTAAAATTTGGAGTATAGTTCCACAAGAGGCTAGTAGATGGCAGCATCTAGCACGTTTTGAGACGATACAAAATTATTCCTCGATTTTCCGCGAATTGACTACTTTTATCGAAAAATAAATGAAGAATTCGACACTACAATTTCAATTTCTGTCGATTACGTGAAAAATTTTTAGTAATTTATCGTTTTTTGAACAAAAGTTTCTGACGCCGTTTACTCGAAATTAAGACCGTTAACCGAAAAAATCTTTCAAGTAGACTCATAATATTTTTGAAAAATACTTAGAGTTTGTCATTAACTAATTTTTGATTACGGCCCTGGTTCAGTCAGAAATTAGTGTTATTGCCATATATTAACGATTTGTGTCAGAATGAGAGCTCTAATCGAAAAAATTTATATCAAGTACCCCAATTATTTTAGAAAAATAATATAGGTTTACTTGAAAGAAAATTTAGATTTACGACCCCAATTTGAGATTTCGATACAATTATATGAAAAAATTACTTGCTTTGTCAACTCGAAATTAAGGCTGTCAATCGACAAAATCTTTCAAGTAAGGTCATATTATTTTCAAAAAATAGTTCAACTCTGTCATCTACAATTTTTTGATTACGGTTCTGGTTCAGTCAGAAATTCGTATTATTGCCATAATTCGCCGATTTCTGTCAAAATTAGGGCTCCAATCAAAAAATGTAATATGAAAGACCCTAATTATTTTCGAAAAAAAACATGAGTTTACTTGAAAGTTTTTTTCGATTTACTGCAATTTTATTAAAATTTGGAGTATAGTTCCACAAGAGGCTAGTAGATGGCAGCATCTAGCACGTTTTGAGACGATACAAAATTATTCCTCGATTTTCCGCGAATTGACTACTTTTATCGAAAAATAAATGAAGAATTCGACACTACAATTTCAATTTCTGTCGATTACGTGAAAAATTTTTAGTAATTTATCGTTTTTTGAACAAAAGTTTCTGACGCCGTTTACTCGAAATTAAGACCGTAAACCGAAAAAATCTTTCAAGTAGACTCATAATATTTTTAAAAAATACTTAGAGTTTGTCATTAACTAATTTTTGATTACGGCCCTGGTTCAGTCAGAAATTAGTGTTATTGCCATATATTAACGATTTGTGTCAGAATGAGGGCTCTAATCGAAAAAATTTATATAAAGTACCCCAATTATTTTAGAAAAATAATATAGGTTTACTTGAAAGAAAATTTAGATTTATGACCCCAATTTTGAGATTTTGATACAATTATATGAAAAAATTACTTGCTTTGTCAACTCGAAATTAAGGCTGTCAATCGAAAAAATCTTTCAAGTAAGGTCATATTATTTTCAAAAAATAGTTCAACTCTGTCATCTACAATTTTTTGATTACGGTTCTGGTTCAGTCAGAAATTCGTATTATTGCCATAATTCGCCGATTTCTGTCAAAATTAGGGCTCCAATCAAAAAATGTGATATGAAAGACCCTAATTATTTTCGAAAAAAAACATGAGTTTACTTGAAAGTTTTTTTCGATTTACTGCAATTTTATTAAAATTTGGAGTATAGTTCCACAAGAGGCTAGTAGATGGCAGCATCTAGCACGTTTTGAGACGATACAAAATTATTCCTCGATTTTCCGCGAATTGACTACTTTTATCGAAAAATAAATGAAGAATTCGACACTACAATTTCAATTTCTGTCGATTACGTGAAAAATTTTTAGTAATTTATCGTTTTTTGAACAAAAGTTTCTGACGCCGTTTACTCGAAATTAAGACCGTTAACCGAAAAAATCTTTCAAGTAGACTCATAATATTTTTAAAAAATACTTAGAGTTTGTCATTAACTAATTTTTGATTACGGCCCTGGTTCAGTCAGAAATTAGTGTTATTGCCATATATTAACGATTTGTGTCAGAATGAGGGCTCTAATCGAAAAAATTTATATCAAGTACCCCAATTATTTTAGAAAAATAATATAGGTTTACTTGAAAGAAAATTTAGATTTACGACCCCAATTTGAGATTTCGATACAATTATATGAAAAAATTACTTGCTTTGTCAACTCGAAATTAAGGCTGTCAATCGACAAAATCTTTCAAGTAAGGTCATATTATTTTCAAAAAATAGTTCAACTCTGTCATTTACAATTTTTTGATTACGGTTCTGGTTCAGTCAGAAATTCGTATTATTGCCATAATTCGCCGATTTCTGTCAAAATTAGGGCTCCAATCAAAAAATGTAATATGAAAGACCCTAATTATTTTCGAAAAAAAACATGAGTTTACTTGAAAGTTTTTTTCGATTTACTGCAATTTTATTAAAATTTGGAGTATAGTTCCACAAGAGGCTAGTAGATGGCAGCATCTAGCACGTTTTGAGACGATACAAAATTATTCCTCGATTTTCCGCGAATTGACTACTTTTATCGAAAAATAAATGAAGAATTCGACACTACAATTTCAATTTCTGTCGATTACGTGAAAAATTTTTAGTAATTTATCGTTTTTTGAACAAAAGTTTCTGCCGCCGTTTACTCGAAATTAAGACCGTGACCCGAAAAAATCTTTCAAGTAGACTCATAATATTTTTAAAAAATACTTAGAGTTTGTCATTAACTAATTTTTGATTACGGCCCTGGTTCAGTCAGAAATTAGTGTTATTGCCATATATTAACGATTTGTGTCAGAATGAGGGCTCTAATCGAAAAAATTTATATAAAGTACCCCAATTATTTTAGAAAAATAATATAGGTTTATTTGAAAGAAAATTTAGATTTACGACCCCAATTTTGAGATTTTGATACAATTATATGAAAAAATTACTTGCTTTATCAACTCGAAATTAAGGCTGTCAATCGAAAAAATCTTTCAAGTAAGGTCATATTATTTTCGAAAAATAATTCAACTCTGTCATCTACAATTTTTTGATTTCGGTTCTGGTTCAGTCAGAAATTCGTATTATTGCCATAATTCGCCGATTTCTGTCAAAATTAGGGCTCCAATAAAAAAATGTGATATGAAAGACCCTAATTATTTTCGAAAAAAAACATGAGTTTACTTGAAAGTTTTTTTCGATTTACTGCAATTTTATTAAAATTTAGAGTATAGTTTCACAAGAGGCTAGTAGATGGCAGCATCTAGCACGTTTTGAGACGATACAAAATTATTCCTCGATTTTCCGCGAATTGACTACTTTTATCGAAAAATAAATGAAGAATTCGACACTACAATTTCAATTTCTGTCGATTACGTGAAAAATTTTTAGTAATTTATCGTTTTTTGAACAAAAGTTTTTGACGCCGTTTACTCGAAATTAAGACCGTTAACCGAAAAAATCTTTCAAGTAAACTCATAATATTTTAAAAAAATACTTAGAGTTTGTCATTAACTAATTTTTGATTACGGCCCTGGTTCAGTCAGAAATTAGTGTTATTGCCATATATTAACGATTTGTGTCAGAATGAGGGCTCTAATCGAAAAAATTTATATAAAGTACCCCAATTATTTTAGAAAAATAATATAGGTTTACTTGAAAGAAAATTTAGATTTATGACCCCAATTTTGAGATTTTGATACAATTATATGAAAAAATTACTTGCTTTGTCAACTAGAAATTAAGGCTGTCAATCGAAAAAATCTTTCAAGTAAGGTCATATTATTTTCAAAAAATAGTTCAACTCTGTTATCTACAATTTTTTGATTACGGTTCTGGTTCAGTCAGAAATTCGTATTATTGCCATAATTCGCCGATTTCTGTCAAAATTAGGGCTCCAATCAAAAAATGTGATATGAAAGACCCTAATTATTTTCGAAAAAAAACATGAGTTTACTTGAAAGTTTTTTTCGATTTACTGCAATTTTATTAAAATTTGGAGTATAGTTCCACAAGAGGCTAGTAGATGGCAGCATCTAGCACGTTTTGAGACGATACAAAATTATTCCTCGATTTTCCGCGAATTGACTACTTTTATCGAAAAATAAATGAAGAATTCGACACTACAATTTCAATTTCTGTCGATTACGTGAAAATTTTTTAGTAATTTATCGTTTTTTGAACAAAAGTTTCTGACGCCGTTTACTCGAAATTAAGACCGTTAACCGAAAAAATCTTTCAAGTAAACTCATAATATTTTCAAAAAATACTTAGAGTTTGTCATTAACTAATTTTTGATTACGGCCCTGGTTCAGTCAGAAATTAGTGTTATTGCCATATATCAACGATTTGTGTCAGAATGAGGGCTCTAATCGTAATAATTTATATAAAGTACCCCAACTATTTTCAAAAAATAATATAGATTTACTTGAAAAAAAATTTAGATGTACGACCCCAATTTTGAGATTTCGGTACAATTATATGAAAAAATTACTTGCTCTGTCAACTCGAAATTAAGGCTTTCAAGCGAAAAAATCTTTCAAGTAAGGTCATATTATTTTCAAAAAATAATTCAACTCTGTCATTTACAATTTTTTGATTACGGTTTTGGTTCAGTCAGAAATCCGTATTATTGCCATAATTCGCCGATTTCTGTCAAAATTAGGGCTTCAATCAAAAAATGTGATATAAAAGACCCTAATTATTTTTGAAAAAAAACATGAGTTTACTTGAAAGTTTTTTTTCGATTTACTGCAATTTTATTAAAATTTGGAGTACAGTTCCACAAGAGGCTAGTAGATGGCAGCATCTAGCACGTTTTGAGACAATACAAAATTATTCCTCGATTTTCTGCAAATTGTCAACTTTTATCGAAAAATATATAAAATATTCGAAGCTACAATTTCAATTTCTGTCGATGTCATTCGAAATTTAAAATTATATTACAAATATACAATAAGCTATTTCATATTTTGGTATTTTTTAAGGCCAATTTAGCCAAATGACAAAAGACAAGCAGAAGATTTTCTGTTTGTCCTAGAAACAAAGATAGAATAGTAAATTGTGCAACAAGTGCGATAAGTTGTCGATTGCCCACGAAAGCGAAGTTGGGCGTACACGAACGAAGCAAGTGCGTTCATTCGCTCAAGTGGGTAATTGACAACACCGCACGAGTTGCAGATACTATTTTTCATTACGAATGCGGGATAAGTACCATTTTGCGCTAATTTTTCTAAGCGACAAGATTACTTGTCACACGCTAATTATACTTAGCGCACTCAAAAGCCAAAGAGCCATTTACTGCCCAGAAAAACGTGCGCAAAATAGTGCTTATGTATTAAAAAGACATTTAATGCTTGTAAGCGATGTAGAATTCCACTGTGCTTGGAACATGCAATTTTGAGTTGCAAAAACTGTGCCCAGTTTGAGGAGCAATAATTTTTTTTTCTTTGATGATACTTGAGTAATTTTTTCTTGCTTTATTTATTTGATCCTTCTTCTCGAAAAATACTGTGAGATCTTTGATGTGTGATGATATTAGAAGTATTTATGAGCGATAATATTGATGTATGTTTCTTCCAAGGCAGACTTGCTGTTATTTTGATTTATCTTTTATATTTTTACAATATATAGCTGGATACATTTTGTTCAGTTTATATCACTTGGTAACAAGTTGTAGAACATGTGCAAACAGAAAAATTATCATACTTTAGAATTTAAAATAGCTTGAGAGGACTTTCATATGGGGCATGACATACCCCACAACACCAACCGTGAAACTTTTTTCGAGAACACTAACGGAGGATTAACGGTTTTTATTTACATCAAATCGGGTGTCAAACTGCTTACCGCTCGAACTAGAGTTATGGTTTGTGCGTAGATCATAGATTCTAGAAAGTTCAAATTGTGGATACTTACTCAGGAGGAATGCAGGTTTGTGCAAAAATAATATCAACTACCAATTGTTATTGATGTACGAGTTACAGGTTTGAGAACTGAATATCGTAAATTCAAACGCGTAAGATTTCAATTCTTGTGATTTCATATTTGCAGCACCTCTTACCGATCCTTTTATGAAGAATAAATGTCAACTTCAACGGCAGAACTCAAAAAAATTGTTACAAAACATTTTTAAATAATCATTATGTAAAACCAGGTTTTTTTCAATATACACATACATATATACAATTTCTTTAGACAATATAATTCATATAAATATATTTATAAAATGAAATAAGTTTAAAAGTCTAGATTTGTGTTGTCACCGTAAAATGACATTTTCATAGAAATCTTTCTCCTCCCGAGTAACGGAGACGGAAGAATGACGCTTGAAAGGATTCCAAGTTAATTTTCGATGTTGTGCCATAGATCCTGCAGGACTTGGTACACCGCTAGATACTCCAGAGCTGCTAGAAGTTGTCGAAACTGATCCTTTGTTACTTGCCGATGATTTTGTTGGCTGATAAGATAAATTATTTATTGAATAATATGAACATTTATGATTTTTCTAACATATTTCAACTATGAATATTAAGAACGAGAGGAATATGATTAGTTCATTTTCTGCGATAAAAATTGTACAACAAATCAGGAATTGAATTTTTTTGCGAAGTTTCTGACCCAAAATTAGATCTCCTATAAATCTAACCCATTTAATATTTTATTTAACATACCCTTAAATAATTTCTGTCCATCGGAGTGACGAGTTTCATACTTAAAGAATCCCCTGCATTTTTAATCAAGGTCACAACTTCATCATGTGGGGCCCACTTCACATCTCTTTCGCAAATAGAAACAATAAAGTCCCCTTCTTTAACCCCTCCAAACTGTGGAACAGAAAACCAAAATAGAGTAACAGAAACAATTTTTAAATAAATTCAACTTACATCTGCTAAACTATTATGGTCCACAGCCGCAACAATAACAGGAGCATCTCCTCGGACACTGAATCCAAAACCGTCTTGAGTTCGACCTCTATGTAACTGGACAAGACGGGGCGCAGACCAATGGCGTTTCGCCGAAAAAATTGCTATTGGACCCAAAGCTCGAAATAAATCAGTCACACGATACGCAGCAAAATCTGGAGCTGTCAGATTCAACTGGAATTTTGTAGAAGCTGGAATAATAAAACACAATAGATTAAAATCAATCATACTGCAATTAAATAAATTATTACAACTTACTTTGAACCTGAGGAGATTCCAAAAGCTCTCTAAAATCATCCTCCTTCTCAGCATTTGAGTACGCATCCACGGCTTCTTGGTGAGCATCTTGCAGCACAATTTTCAACGCTCTTTTCCCTTTTAACTCTCGACACATTCTCACCAACCTCTGTGCTTCTTCGTGTCTGACTAGAGCCTCTCTCAAATGCGCCCTTCCAAGTAGCGCTCTCTCATATTGATCCTGAGGCAGAGATTCAACTTCGCTTTTTGTGGAAACTATTTCCGTAGAAGAGGCATCTTGGAGAAGCGCGCTAGCACAATTTCGATGCGCCAAACCAGCGTAGTGCTCGCGTTTGACGGAGACGAGGCTTACCCACGAATAGGGAACGTAATCGCGAACTGGGTCTCGAGTTATTAGGTCATGTACGTTGGAGTAGACTTCAGCGAGGTGGCTGGATTCGTAGCTGAGGTCTAGGTATATATCGGGGGTTAGTAAATCGCGAGATTGGAGGAGAAGTTTTTCGAACAGGCATTCGCGAGCTTGAGCCTAGAACACAAAAAATAAATTGAGAAAATATCATAAATAAAATAGAAAATGAATTTGTTTTCATAAATTCAGTTTACTTACCAACATTAATTGAACGAGCATCTCTAACATATCTGGGCCCAAATCCATACTCGGAGCGTTAGTAAAATTTTCATGAATATATCTAAAAGTACCAGCTGCTCTTAAAAAGCTGTCAACAGCTGCATCGAGTCCTTTGCTAGTAAGTCTATCTTGTTTTGTACCAATTTGAGTATATACAGCTCCCATGTTGAAGAGTACGCAGGCTTTCTCGAAAGCTACTGTCCTTTGACATGAAGGAACTCCTAAAAAGTAAATATGAATTACAATCTCTAAAGAAGAATTTATTTCTGCAAGCTATCGATTCCATTAAAGATATTACATTAAAAAATTGTTCTTCAAACATAAAGAGCTGAAGAAAAATAACAGCGCAGCCCCGTCATATCCGGCAAATCTCTTTTATTTTGTTTGCAATATACTTAGGTATAACTTTTTGAGAGATGAAAGCATTTAAACCAGGAATATCATAATCACAACTATGTTATTTAATTATATTCTAGTTTGAATTTCTCTTTAATAGCATTTCTAGATCATTTACAAGTCATTGCATCATTGGCAAGAAATTTTATTACAGCGAAAAGAGAAATTCTGTTCAATCATGTTATTTATATTTCACAATTTTAAAATACTGTCATTAGAACTTAGAACTCATAAATACATGGAAGTAATGTAACGTATATTTCACTAAGCAGGTTCATAATAATTCATAGACCCATATTTATAAACGTTCCTCAAGCAATATTTCTAATTTTAGTTTTTACGTTGAGACCGACAAAATTCACATTACAAGATTTTTATGGAAATATCCATTTTGAGCATCCCTTGATCCATTTTGACTATTTTCGGCTTGACATCCGTACGTATTTATGTGCGTATCTCAAAACCCGTCGAACGAATAATGTTGAAATTTTGTATTTAAGACTGATCTAGAGTCTAGTTGTGCACCTCGCATTATGGTTGCAATCGTCTGTACCGGAAGTGCACTTTACTTGAAACTTTTTTTGAATTTTCGGCATAAATCCTGAATGCTTAGCCGTAGGATACTGAAATTCAGTATTTGAGATTGCTGTAGCATCTAAATAGTTGTCATATATTTTTGTACCAATCGGCTGAGCCGGAAGTGCACTTTATATAACAGTCTTTTCGAATTTTCAGCATAAATTCAAAACATTCAGTCGTAGAATATTGAAATTTCGTATTAAGCACTTCTATAACATCTAGTTGTACACCTCGCATTATAATTTCAATCGTCTGTACCGGAAGTGCACTTTACTTGAAACATTTTTTGAATTTTTCGCATAAAATCAGAGCAATCAATCGTAGAATATTAAAATTTCATATTAAGCACTTCTGTAACATCTAGTTGTACACCTCGCGTTATTATTGCAATCGTCTGTACCGGAAGTGCACTTTACATGAAACATTTTTTGAATTTTCCGCATAATTCCTTAACGAGTGAACATAGAATGTTAGAATTTAGTATTCAAGATGATAGTACCGTCTAGATACTCATATCCTATTTTCATTGAAATCGACTGAGACGGAAGTGCATTTTACTTGACAGTCTTTTGGAATTTTTCGCATAAATTCAAAACAATCAGTCGTAGAATATTGAAATTTCGTATTAAGCACTTTTATAACATCTAGTTGTACACCTCGCGTTATTATTGCAATCGTCTGTACCGGAAGTGCACTTTACTTGAAACATTTTTTGAATTTTCCGCATAATTCCTAAACGAGTGAACATAGAATGTTAGAATTTAGTATTCAAGACGATAGTACCGTCTAGATACTCATATCCTATTTTCATTGAAATCGACTGAGACGGAAGTGCATTTTACTTGACAGTCTTTTGGAATTTTCCGCATAAATTCAAAACAATCAGTCGTAGAATATTGAAATTTTGTATTAAGCACTTTTATAACATCTAGTTGTACACATCGCATTATAATTGCAATCGTCTGTACCGGAAGTGCACTTTACTTGAAACATTTTTTGAATTTTTCGCATAAAATCAAAACAATCAATCGTAGAATATTAAAATTTCATATTAAGCACTTCTGTAACATCTAGTTGTACACCTCGCGTTATTATTGCAATCGTCTGTACCGGAAGTGCACTTTACTTGAAACATTTTTTGAATTTTCCGCATAATTCCTAAACGAATGAACATAGAATGTTAGAATTTAGTATTCAAGACGATAGTACCGTCTAGATACACATATCCTATTTTCATTGAAATCGACTGAGACGGAAGTGCATTTTACTTGACAGTCTTTTGGAATTTTTCGCATAAATTCGAAACGATCGGCTGTAGAGTATCGACATTCAGTATTTCAGTCTGCTGTAGCATCTAAATGATTGCCTACTATTCTCATAATAATTGACTGAACCAAAAGTGCACTTTTTTTTAAATTTTGCGCATAAATTCAGAACTGCTAGCCGTAGAATCTTGGAAATCAGTATTTAGGAATGCTGTAGCATAATAATGATGACCTACTGTTTCCATAGCAATCGACTGGGCCGAAAGTGCACTTTACTTGACAGATTTTTAGAATGTTTTGGATAAATGCAAAACAATTAGCCGTGAAACGATGGAATTTTGTGTTTGATTATCGTATGCATAAAATATAACCAATGATATACAAGTAAGTCGCGTGATGTCCACGCCAGATTTTTTTATTTGTTTTGACACTCGATCTGAAGCCTGCAGTTCGATTTTTTCGCCTTTACAATTAGTTATAAAGAATAATTACCTGTTAAAGAATCGAACCATTCGAAATATATTCCTAAGCTTCTATCAGGCGGAAAGAATCTTCTTTCAACGAAATATAGTTGGTTGTAGTATCGAAACAAAAGAGATACTCCTGTATTGTCTCGAAGAGGAGTCCTCATTGCCTGAAAATATGAAAAAAAGATTGAACATACATTAGCTATAAAAAATAGAATAAGAAAGTTTACAACAGATGCAGAAAAGCTAAGCGTAGTTAATAAAATTGTAATAATTCTAGAAACTTGAACTTTTACGACTTTTAAGTTTTTGTCTTTATTATCATAAATTATAAAAAATAAAAAAGTTTCAATTATGATATTTGTAATACCTATAGTCTATTTCAGTTTAAAACGGTCCAAGAGCTTTTACGGGACTACGATTTGAGCCATCTGATTGGCCGAAGTGCGAACTAATTTCACATTAGCACAAAAATCGTCTTTGGGGATCTGTCAGTTGCATCAACTGCCAGTCGTTCATCAATCATAATTAAAATCATATAAGTCTTAATTGAAATAGACTATAGGTGACTTTTGGAATAACCGCTTTTACAATGTTTTGATTTATGAAACTATTTTCATTAATTATTTGTTACCTGTCTTAGATCCATGAAATCTGCGATGGCATCTACATATTGATTGGCATCCTCGCTATAGTGTTCCAAGATGAAATCTTTAAACGGTTCCCGGAAATCTATATCTTTAGTTTCTTTCAATCCAAGCGGAATCATTGGCATAACAGCATCAGTAGAATCATTCTGGTAGAGTTCCACTGAAGAATTCAACTCTGCAAGTTGTTCCTTCAGTAGTTGAAGATTGGAATTTACAAAACTAAGTTCCAGAGCGACAGTTTCTCGTAATTTGCGATTATTTGTAGCTTTGAATAGATTTTCAGCTCCTGCTCGAAGACGAAGTTCTTTATTTATTTCCTGGTTGAGCTTAGATCGTTTAGTTTGGAGTTTGCCCCGGCAGGTGGCTATGCGCGGGTCGGAGCCCTGTAAATAGAAAATATGTATTAGCACACATACTAAACTGTTTTCAACAAATTTTAATTTTATACGATTCTTTAAGAACACTCGCTCCGCTCTGCGTGCTTCAAATAACCCGTAATAAAAAAAAATCATTTTGTAAAACATGTGTAATAATTACTTCATTTACAGAATCTGAGCACTTCAAATTATGTCAAGCCAGACTTACACAACAACAATAATATGCTCTCAGCATCAATCTATTTTTCTTCTGCTAATTTCGTTACAGTTGCGTGACCACTTACCTATTCAGTGATTCGATTACATCGATTTTTTGTTCATTTGTTTTGAATTTATTATTAATTATTATAAAAAAATAAATGAATTGAAAAGAAAATTTCTTTCGCTTGTATGACATTTTTGCTCGCAGGCTTCGCTGTATCAAATCATTATAAACCCCGTTACTCCACATTCTTTATTCTTCTGCGCCGCAGAATCCAGCAACAGGAAGTTCAGATCTCAGCGCTAATGTTATTATTGTGGACAGAATGTTAAATAAAGCTACGCACTTTTTTGAATTGATTAAATCGGAATTTTGTGGTTATTTTGATATCAGAATTGGTTGAATGAATATCTGGATGATAAATAATTTGAATTTAATACAAATTAGTGAGAAAGTTTAGTTTGTATGCATATGAATTTTACAATTAAAAACTTTTACTGATTTACTAGATTAGTTCAAAATTTCATGGTTTTTGTACTTTCTCCTAATGCGCATGAGTTTTACTACTTATTAATCATCTTTTTTTCTTAATTCATTTGTTGTATTACAAAACATGACTATAACTTTAAAATCAACCCTTAGAAGAATTTTCTATGCTTATAAATAAAATATTTCAGTTCGTTCTTTCCTGTTTGCTTTCACAGTTCTTGTGATTATTTTTATACTAGTAATAAATCTAGCAGAAGACCTAATACGGTATCTTGTCGTCAGAAAAGTCTCTAATAGGTAATAGAAGAAGTCTGCAAGAGTTCTTTAACACTGAAGTAAGATCACATATGTTGCTTCCGTCTTTTAAATATAAAAATCCAACACCTGCGATAATACATAATTTTTATTGGATAGATTTCCATCGTAATACGCCGGTTAAACAGGTGGCAAACGCAAATGACTTTCGCCAAGGACGTTCGGGAAACCATAATCTGGAATTTATAAATCCGAGACGTCCAGCGAAAGAAGAATTGCTAGTAGCTCGGATACGGAGCGCGTAGGAGTAAAAATAAATAAAAAGTATAGGTAGTGAAAAAACAATGAATTTTAGAGTATTTAAATTGTAATAATTTATTTATTTTGCATGACTGCTTTGGTATAATCACAAAGCCTGGTTAAAAAAGAGGAAAAAGTTATAAATAAACAATGTTGTATTTGCATATTATATGCTTTCATTTGTCTCACGATATTTTTAGATATATCTCGTGGTCATTTCCGGTTTACTGCTCACTTAATAACTATTATATTAAACTTTAATTCCATTGGAAAGTATTTTGGAGGAATTTTCTTTGTATATTTTTGGCTAAGTGAACTTGGAATAATTTTCCAAATTTATTATCAAAAATTATGGTTCTTTGTTTGCTACAAGCAAATATTTTTTGTTTACTCCACCTTCAACTTTTTTAAGCGCCAACTTTGTTTAGATTTTATGTCAGTAGCGCAAAATATATTATGTAGACTAGAACATTCATTTTTTCCTGCACGTTCATCATTTGTTTTGAGTTTCCTATTATGTTATTTAAGATACCGGAAAAGTATTAAAATATTTGTGGTAGATTTCTAAATTAATTTTCTTATGACATACCTATCCAATTTTTATTAATTTTATTAGGAAAGTGCATTTAATTTATATAATTTAGTTCAAATTTATTTATTTTTTTCCTAATTAATAGTTCGGTATAAAAATGCCATATTATATCATGCTTATGTTTATAAGTGTTGATGCAGTAATTGCTTTCAAACATCTGTAGCTGAATTTGACCGGTCAAAAAATTCTTTATTAATTACAAATTATAATAGAATTGGATACTGAATTTTTGGTGACTTGTTTGGACTTTCATTCAACTAACCTAGTTTATTAAGGAGCTAACATAAACCATATGTTTGAAATTTGTAAAATTGCAATTAAGAAAATCATTTAACGCAACACGAATTAATGGAAAATGGAAAAACATAATAAATTTGAATTAAAAACAATTGCCTGTTGGCTCTTTTAAGCATCTTAAAATCGTCTGAACGTTAAAAAAATTTATTAAATAAATTATGTTCCATTAAAATTTGTCATACAAAAGGAAATTTTTGATTTGTTTCTTTAAATTTCATAAAAATGTGATAACTACAACACGGTGATAAACAATTTTAAGTAAAAGATGCATTTTTTATTCCTCTATTCGTTTATCAAAACAAGAAAAAAACCCTTTAACACAAGCCATGGAAATAAATGAATTAATAATAAAATAATATTCGTCTGTATTATCAATAACAGAATATTTTTTTGGTATCCCAAACTTATTACAATCTTTTCTACTCAATTAGTAACTTGATTTTTACACATACAATGTTGCAAAGTTGGGTTACAGTGCGTAAAAAATTCAGAGAACACTCTGGCTTTTTACAGACATCCAAATAATTAAATAAATATAAAATAAAGATGTCAAAACGATACTTTACATAATTCAAAGTGGTAAACAGGTGGTAAATTAGAAAATAAACAATATTTATTATAAAATTGTCAAACTATTGCCAACGTCAAGTGATTTTAAAACAATTCCCCCAGATCTTAGCCTTAAAATCTACATATTTCATCAAGGGATGTAGTTAATTGGAATATACATATTCTCTACCAAAAAAAAATCAATATTTTCTATAACCGTAATTAAAATGGCATCTAACGAACTGGTTTCCATGGTTCCGGTAGTTTAAAGAACGGACTGAAGCTCTTTAATCATTTTTGACAGTATCTGATAATTCATTTAAATTAATTTGTGCTGTCTCAGTTTGCGTTTATAGAGAAAAAATAGACTGTAATTTGTTGTATAAAATTTTCAGGCACGCGTTACTTCAAAGACTCGCTTCGCTCGTGCCTAAAGAGACGTTTATAAAACATGTCACATATTAAACTGAAACATTTATAATTTTTGACCTCTAGTTTATATTTTGACATGGAAAGCAAGTAAAAGAAGTGAGGCACTGGCCAAAAATTATTTTGAAATGCTTGCTTGCCTGGTTGCTCATTAATAAATGTGTGGGCTGATTTTAGATCTTTGTTTGTTATAATTTTGGTTATTCAATGTGAAACAGACTCAAAATTGTCCTAATAAGGACAAAACATGTATCTACAGTTGCTACCTGGCCTAAGATTCAAATTTCAATGAATAATGAAAGATGCGTCTTTTTATATCTTCAATGTCTCTAAAACAGATGTGTAATGTGATATTATTGTTAAAAAAATTATACCTGTGCTGTAAGAGGTATTAAATCGGGTGCCATACTCAAGCCCCCATCACTAAGGGCCCTCGCAATTAGTCTATTCATTTCATTCACTCTTATTTTTCACTTCCATGCACAAAAATTCACTTAACATTGGTCTGCACATCATAAAAACCAAACAGATGTTTAAAATTAAGAACAATTATTATAAACAAGAACACACTTTATTACTGGGCACTCAAAAATTTGTTCCAATATGTGAAACGCACGAAGAATCGAGAAAGACTGGACTAGAGACTTTGAAGACGAGAAAGCGGCCGTGGTCATGCACCAGAAGAATCCAGGGGCGCCGAAGAAGTAGAGGAACGCGACAGGTGTTAGAAATGTTGCACGAAAACATGTTGAATAGTTGTATTGGTATTTGATAGACTTTGTTTGTTTTAAATACTTTTTTTTCTATAGAATATCTCAATGACTTTAAAAGATATTGTAGGAGTTCCAAAACATTTTGAAATAGTATCATTACTAGATCTAAATCGTGTTTATATGTCAGCCAGAAACTAACTAAGAATAATTTGACTCATCATAATGTGAAAAAAACTGTCTGACAAACAACAATGAGTTGAATTATGAATCATACAGCAAATGTTAAAATTATGCATTTTTCGACGCCCTTCAAAAAACGTTATCTTCTCTGTCAATGTACCACGTGGGAACGCTCTCTGAAGCAATCCGCGAGCAATTTTCTTGGCTATTCTAACTAAACCAGTTGTGAAATGAAGAGAAACACCGTTAACATTAATCGCAAGAAAAAAAAACAAAAGACACTCTAACAGAACATAAACAACAGCGCATCGTAAGTCTCGAATCTTCCGTTGTGAAAAACAATTGACATTTATGTATCTAGTGACTCGTGCTGATTGAATGACAATTGTCAATCGACTTTCGATTGTCAGTTATTTTCACTAGAGGTCGATGAAACCAAAGAAGTTCAATAAAACTTGGCACCTGAGTCACACACGAAGAAAATGCGATGTGTGAACATTATTATCGGAAAACTGGAAAGTTATGAGACGTCAATTTTAACAATTTTAACTAATTGCAAAAAACGGTTTTTATGTAAATTAGTTCTTTGCGTAAAATTCTGATAAGAATCTAATGATCTTAGGAAACGGTATTACTTAAATATTTCTCAAATTTAAATAACAAAATGACCTCAAATAAATATTTAGCGATTCTGAAATATATACATTCAAATTTCTCCCAAAATAATCCATTTTAAATAACAACGTTGGATTACTTAATAGGTAAATATGTAATTTTCATTTTTATTGTGAAATTTTGGTGAGCTAACGCATAGAAAACGCAATAAAACTCTTTTGAAAAACAACGGACACGTTTTTAATCTTAACAAAAATATTTTAGAATTTCTAGTAATTTCTTTTGAGGATTTACACCAAAAAACGTTAATCACTTTTAGAATTATGAATAAGCAGTCAAAATCCTTGATCCCCTTTTTCTAACCCTACTTTTTGACAATATTAATTATGATATGTTTCATCTATAATTTTATGATCTAAATTTATTTTTTAAATAATTAAAAAAATAGTTCGACAGCATGTCAATTATTTTTATGTAACCGGTCTATAATCTATAAATCAATTACAATATTGTTAAATTCCTCACAATTACTTTTTTTAATTCACTTATAAAATATCGTATTTCACTTCCTAAATTTCCCAATAAATTTAATCTTATAAGAAACCTTTCTTATTGAGTCGCCTTCTAAAATTTCTATTTTAAGTCTAAAATTACAATTTTACAGTTGTCTATTACCTAACTGGCCGGAAGTGCCAGGTGCCAGTTCCGGTTTGTTCTGCATTTAAATAGCCTCCACTAAAGATCCGTAATTTTTGAGTAGCCTCAAATAAGGTACAAAACACATTTTATTTATATTTTATTCTCACAAATATAAAATATCGGAAGTTATTTGAATTTGTTATTTATTCAATAATTTATTGTAATTATTTGCCAACAATTTAAAGAATGTTCAATTATCAGATATTTGAATTGTTGCAAAATGTCATTGTTACAATTGGTCCACTGGCTGATTGGTTGGAATATTTGTGTCAAAAGACTCATACACAAATAACTGCGTTTAAATAAGATTTTTGTATGTCATAACGCATTTTTTTTTGGATTAGAATGCTGCATGAATAAACCGAGAGATGGTGACAGTTAGGGTTCTCCAATTTTATACCGCATGCCTTTTTGGGGATCAAAAATTTATTGATAAGAAAGATTGAAAGGTTATGGACTGATGCACGCTTTCCGGTCATAGTGCAAACTTTAATTATATTTTTAAAAATAAGTTTTTTCGTGACAACATTTTACATATCTTTGTAAAGTGAAACAGTTGAAAGGCATGCAAATATTATCAGCAAATTTTTCCTAAAATATGTCGTTCATTTTAGATTTATGGCTTGTAAAATAAAAGGAATAATGTTATCCTACTCGACAAGATCCAGGAATGAGACCATTTTACTTACTTGTACAAAGTAACAAGTATTGTGAAACCGACAAAATTCACCTATCAAGATTTTGATGGAAATATCCGTTTTGAGCATCCCTGAATCCATTTTGACTATTTTTGGCTTGGTGTCGGTACGTATGTTCGTACGTGCGTAACTCGCAAATCTCAAAACTGGTTGAATGTATAATGTTGAAATTTTGTATTTAAGACTGGTATAGGGTCTAGTTGTGCACCTCGCATTATGGTTTCAATCGTCTGTACCGGAAATGCATTTTACTTGAAACTTTTTTCGAATTTTTTTAATAAATCCAGAATGATCAACCGTAGGATGTTGAAATTCAGTATTTGAGCTTGATGTTGTATCAGAATAGTTATCTGATATTTTTGTAAGAATTGGCCAGGCCAGAAGTGCACTTTACTTGAAACTTTTTTTGAATTTTTTGCATAAATATAGAATGATCCGCCATAGCATATTGAAATTTGGTATAAAGAACTTCTATAACATCTTATTGTACATCTTGCATTATGATTGCGAACGGCTAAACCGGAAGTGCAGTTTACTTGAAACTTTTTTTCAATTTTCCGCATAAATTCAGAATGATCAGCCATAGGATACTGGAATTTAGCATTTGATATTGCTGTAGCATTTAAATGGTCATTTTTTATTTTTGTAACAATCGGCTGAGCCGAAAGTGCACTTTATATGACAGACTTTTTGAATTTTTCGCATAAATTCTAAACAATCAGTCGTAGAATATTTAAATTTTGTATTAGGCACTTTTATAATATCTAGTTATACACCTTGTATTATGATTGCTATCGACTAAGCCGGAAGAGCACTTTATTCGAAACATTTTTTGAATTTTCCGCATAAATCCAAAACGATTGAACGTAGATTGTTAGAATTCAGTATTTAGGATGATTATATCGTCTAGATGCTCATATCCTATTTTTATTGAAATCCACCAAGCCGGAAGTGCACTTTACTTGACAGTCTTTTTGGCATAAATTCGAAATGATCAGGTGTAGAATATTGAAATTTGGTAGCATCTGAATGATTGCCTACTATTTTCATAACAATAAACTGAACCGGAAGTGCACTTCAGTAGGAATTTATTTTTCAATTTTGCGCATAAATTCAGATCTGTTGGTAGTCGTAGAATTTTGGAAATCATTATTTAGGAATGTTGTAGTATAAGAATAATGGCCTACTGTTTCCATAGCAACCGGCTTTGGCTGAAAGCGTATTTTACTTGACAGATTCTTAGAATCTTTTGGGTAAATTCAAAACGATTAACTGTAGAACGATGAGATTATGTGTTTGATTATATGTATCCAATTATGTACAAGTAAGTCACGTGATGTTCACGTCAGATTTTTTAGTCTAGTTGCAGTGAATTTTACCGTAAAATTTTATGCCTTTTCGACGTGCGTTTATGATTCAAAGTTCTGGTTCGTTTGTCTCTAACAATGACCAGTACGCCCATCCACACACAAACACACATACAAGTGCTTATTTCTTTGTCTGTTTCCAGAAAATGTATATAAAAAAATATTACGTTTATGGTTGTATTTGTGTGAATAATCTTGAGGTCAGTGCAATCTTCGTATGAAAACTAATTACTCGCTTGTTAATTATCCCTCCTTTGGCCACATTGTGTTCTGGGAATTAAAAAAAATGAGTTATTCCACTGTAATAAAAATTTGTTTAGTCTATAGATATTAGAATTCTAGTTTTGCCTATTTTTTACGATTAGGGTTGAAAATTTTCACCCCTCTAATTAGGAAAAGGGTTCAGCAAGTACGGCCCATTTATTTTGGATTTTACAAAGTACGATCGTTTTCAAGGAAGAGGAACGAAGCCACCAAAGTGCGAGTCAAACACGCACTTGACCGACGTTTTAATAAATAATTATAACTGAACTATACGTGAAACAAAACTAACTTAAATATTACGACAAAGCTTTTTTGTATTTTTTGTGTAATGTAAGCAACCAGCTTAACAGTTGTGCGGTTTCTGCTGCATATACGCAAAACTACTTCTCTGAAATCTCAATTACAATTATTTTTTCAAGTATAATATTTATTAACGATAAGAAAGTGATGATAAAATCCTAAACAATAGTTTTATACAATTAAATAATTCGAAAAAGAAATTTATAGGAGAAAACTGCAATTTTCACATGTATTATCAATTAATTTAAATTAAAGATTTCTCTAGACAGTATCAGGTTAGAATCTCGAAGTTATAAAGCTTGACTGATTTAGAAAAATAATCCCTAATCGAACTAATTTTTTTTTCAATAAAAAAAGTGTATTATCTTCATTTTAAGCTAAGCATATTACCTCATTGCATTGAAAATATGCAATGAGCCGATAGTATGTAGACTGTGGCCTAATTTTCTGCTGCGAAATAAAAACAAAAGAAAATTACTTTGAACAGTTGCTGCACCGGCTAATTATCGTTATTAATGGTACGTGACTGAAAAACCTGAAATTTATTTTCATGAACTATGTAAATTGGTTCCGTATTCAGGACAGTTGTACTTCAAAATCTCGTTTTTTTTGCGGGTGGTCCAGAACCGTATTGGGTTTATTCATGAGTAGGATTAAATAATAAAAATAAAATTTTTCATGGGCGAGGCCTCTTTCTCTCACGTGTGACTGGAACGCGATCGGCGTTTGTTATCAAGAAATTCTTGGGCGTGACTGACAATTTATCTCAAGAACAATAAACACTTAAGAAAACTGTGTTAAGCTTAAAAATCTCATAAATTTCGGTACAATTAGGAAAATGTTTATCTGATATGAGACAAAAATATTACAAAGTCAATAATAGCTTCATTAATGATAATATGAACAGCCGTGAGAAATTACTAGCTTTCTGCTGTGATTATTCGAAGTGAAATTTCAACTTGTAATTGAACAGAAAAATCATGCAAAGAATGTAAATTTGTTATTCAAACTAAGGTAGGTAAAATTTTAAATGCAGTACATAAAGATAAGGAAAAGTACTAAGGTCTTCTTGACCTCTCGTCAGATTTATTGAGGACATGGCCTACTTGATTTGCACGCCAACTGATACATACTCAAAAGTTACATTACGAAAAGACTGACAGCAGTCATCTCTATAAAACGTATTGTTTTGAACATTTATGGCTCAAAAACATTATTCATTACGATGTCTTCATGATTTTCAATCTTTTAAAACAACTTTTTCATGTAAGCCCTCTGGATATCAAGTAAAAATTCATCATAGTTTTGTCTACAATTTCACAGTGCGCCTAAAGCTTGAACTGAATTTATTTGAAGGAGTTGACAACTCACATAATATGTCAAAATCAATTGTTCCATTGTTATTGCTACAGTGCTACTACAATAATTATTTAATTATTTTACAAATTTTAGAAAAAGTCGTGAATAAATCGAGTTTTGGAGTACACTTGAAGTACTGAATGATTAATGAAATTGACTTGCACGAGCAGTTTCAATTGTTTAATACGAATTAAGAGCATCTTTGTAGGAGATCCACTGCTCTAATTTCTCTTAAAAACAAGACAATTTGTACAATTGTGCTATCAAATTTTTAATTTGTATGCATAATGCTGAATTCCGCCGATTTTTCCATAAATATAATGAATAACTTTTATCTTTTAATTAATAATTCATCTACGTATATTCAAATCGCATTAAAGAACAATTTAAAACACATTATCACGTTTTATCTTAATTGTATCTTCTTTGTAACAAATTACTCGAATATTCCTTAACACTCAACTTGTAACACTTATCTCTGTGATGTCACTTCTGGTAATCCGAAGAATGCAATTTCCATCCAACATCCAGCAGATGCTGATGATGACGTTGCAGATCTGGGTTCTCTATGAGGTACGGTTAACCGACCTTGGGGGCTATTGATGAAATTGATTTTATTTGTTTTAGCTGTTATTTTGTTTGTAGTTGCTGATAACGGATGTGAGAAATGTTGGAGAACTGAGTGCAGTCAATGATGGTAGTTAATGCGGGATCAAATCAAAAGTACAGTTGAAGAATTATTTATAATTTAGATTGTGTATTAGTTACGCCTTTTGCGCAATTTAGGTGTAATCATCAATTTACAACTTATCTTGAAACACATCTAGTTGTGAATGTGTCTATTTAAAATTGTAAAATTGTGGATAAGAATAGTGTTTCAAATTCAAAATATTCAAATTAAATTGTCATTATTCACAAAAATAAAAACAAAAATTTATGTCACATTCATTTGTTCCGTTATTCTTGTTTTTACATTAGCCAAATGTTTTACCAATAAAACAAATTAGGCACAAGCAATTTAACTTTTGTAGATTAACAATGATTGCCATTACACTAAAATTTCAAAAAATTTACTTTTTATTTAACACAAAATTTGAAATTTCTTGGTCTTCTGCCTCATCTAACGAGAAATATCCATCAAAGCTGATGTAGCATCGTACATGGACCTCACATGTACAACAAATACACACAAAGGGTATATAATTAAATGCAATAATCTTTCGCATGAATACTCAACATTAAAAATGTTAGAGCGCCCTCTATGCACGCTACAAATAGGATAATGTCTTACAGTATAAGAAAATTACATTAAAAAATATTATTAAAAATAAACTTTGCACTAAAAAAAGTATGTGTAGTCTGATGGGACCATCGAAACTGCCTTTAAATATCAAATTTTATATACCTTCTATATTATAGATCAGTGTTTCCCAAAGTGTGGTACGCGTACCCCCAGGGGTACGAAAAGAGTTTGATGGGGGTACGCGTTGCACCGGAGTTTGGTAGGGATCACGTCGGATTCGGCCATTTTCAAACTGCGTGTAACATCATCAGTTAAGGTTGAGCATTGAAGCTATTGAAGAATAAGCATAAGGAGTGTACATTAACATAATTCTGGTTACAAATGCAACATGTGTATCCAGTTTTAACACAAAAAGTCCTTAAATACATCTTGCCTTTTCCAACTTCATATTTATGCAAAGTTGCTTTTCCTGTATTTGTAGACATTAAGTCAAAAAAAAAAAAAACAGACTATTGGATGTGGAACCGCATCTTCGATTGAAATTAACAACCAGGGAACCAAATTATGATGATCTGACATCTCAACGAAAATAATTTCATCCTTCCCATTGAAACAAATGAATGTTCTTTATAATATAACTTTTGTTTATTTTGTGTATGTACCAAAAGATAAAATAAATATATTTTAATTTTTATTGGAGCATATGTTTTTTATGAGGGGTACTCAGCGCTACGAAAATTATAGAAGGGGTACACGTACGTCGAGAGTTTGGGAAACACTGTTATAGATTTACAGACCGAATTCACTCTGGGAATCGTTTTGGGAAACCTCATAACAGATTTGTATTTTATGTATAATAACGAGTCCCTCCATATTTTATATTTGTCTGCTATACTCCGTTCAATAAATCAAGGTGTCCATTACAAATTCCAAAATAATTTCCCTAATTTCTTCCTGACTTACCCCGACTGCCATTTTTATTTAAAAGAATTTTTCAAAAAGTTTAAACAGTTTCCATTGCAGTTGACATAAATTTGAATTAAAATATCAAGTTTAAAATGTCCAAAAATACCAACATAATAAAAATATTGAAAGCAATGCGATTAAAATTTAAATATTTATTTTCTAATTAATGTACAAAATTACGACCCTTTTCTCGTACACACAAATAAAGCCTTCTTATCGACAAAAGCTTGTCTTATTTTATGTTAAAAACAAATGACAATCAACAGTAGTAATGACGTTGTACTGTTGTATACGGTCGTATATAAAATAAATTAATATTTGACTGAAAATAGTTTTATTCCAAATCCAATTTGAGTTTAGATGATTTCAAGGCAAATTAAATTTTTTGGATAGTTCATAAACCAAACAATTGACAATCTAGTACAGTAGTGACGTCATACACTAGAAAAAAAACTAATATAAACAGTAGGCTATGGATGAAAAAAAGGAAAAATGTTATTATTTATTGACATAAATAGTTCAAAATTGCGACCGTTTTCGCATACACATAAATAAAGCCTTCTTACCGACAAAAGCTTGTCTAACTTTATGTTAAAAACAAATGACAATCAGCAGTAGTAGTGACGTTGTACTGTTGTATATAAAATAAACTAATATTCGACTGAAAATAGTTTAATATCAAATCCGATTTGAGTTTAGATGATTTCAATGGAAATTAAATTTGTTGGATAGCTCATAAATCAAACAATTGACAATCTAGTACAGTAGTGACGTCATACACAAAAAGAAACAATATAAACAGTAGGCTATGGATGAAAATCAATGAAAAAAAAGGAAAAATATTATTATTTATTTTTCTGTACCCTTTTATGAACTAAGTCATTGAAAGCAAGTAATCCTGTATGCAACGTATCTCAATTTTTTGTTGCATGCGCATGCGTACTTTATTTTTATTTTCTGAGAATCATACCGACAAGCTGTAGCTGTCAAACATTTAATGTCAAAAATGGGTTATGTGGAGAAAATTGATATCCTGGCTCTAGTTCTCGCAGGCGCAGCTACCAATTTAATTATGAAAAATTTACGAAACATTCTGGAAACATTCATTCAGCAATCTTAGATAATTTCTGAACGAATTTATATTAACAATTCTTCATTCAACATTGTTAAAATACCATCGTTCGCTTCTCTATGTCGTGACCGGCTTCTGCTCCATTTATTATTTTTTTTTTTTGTACTGATTTTGTTTCGTTTTGTATTTTCTATCTCTGGCTACCATTGACAGCGCATTGCAATAAAGTGCGCATACTATCTGCGCAATCAATTGACGAAAACATTGAACAAAATAGGGCGAGTTCTATTATTTCATTGAACGAAAAATTGAGTAAATCATTGAATATTTTAACCTGTTTGCAACAGCCAATTTTTTCACAAACAAAACATTGAACTGAAAAATGTACGAAAAAATTGAGCGTGTCATACGGGCTTTAAGGACAAAAGCTTGTCTTATTTCATGTTAAAAACAAATGACAATCAGCAGTATGTAGTTATGACATACTGTTGTACATAAAATTCGACTGAAAATAATTTTATACCAAATCCAATTCAAGTTCAGATGATTTCAATGAAATTTTTTTTTTTGGATAGCTTATAAACCAAACAATTGACAATCTAGTACAGTAGTGACGTCATACACTAAGAAAACTAAGTATTAGGTTCAAAATTACTAATCAAAATCAAAATTGGGGCTTGTTTGGTATTCTTGCAGATAAAACAAAATATAATCGTATTGAAGAGCAACTTATGAACATAACAATTGACTATCTAATGCAGTAATGACGTCAAACATTATAAGAATTTAAATTAAAAAGTTTAAAGGATGATTTTGGTTTTGGTAGAATGTTTTAGTGTCAAAAACAAATGACAATCAGAAACGTCAAATATGAAATAACTCTAAATTTGACTAAAAATTTAATTTGTGTTCAACAATTGAATATAAATTTTTTTGGGGCAACTTATGAACAAAACATTCAAGTTTAGCAACGCGCGTATCATAAATTTATTTATTTATGGCTCCACATAGGAAAAAACTGAAGGCAAGAGATCGGCAAATCTTACTGTCAAAAACAAATGACAATCAGTAAAGTCAAATATGAAATAACTCAAAATTTGACTAAAAATAGTATCATATTGAATATAATTTGTATTTAACTGAATATTAAATTTGGTGGGGCAACTTTTGAACAAAATAATCAAGTGTAGCAACGTGCGTACCATAAATTAAATTTTTTATGGCTCCCCATAGAAAAACAACTGAAGGCGATAGATCGGGAGATCTTGCAGGCCACTTGCTAGATTTATTTGGATTTCAATTGCATTTTTAGCGCATTTTTCCGAAAAAAACGCGATTATATTCACTTTGGCTGTCAGGCTGGCGTGACGCTGAGTTCTCAGCAACTATACTATTTACAGACTTGAAACTGGTACTAAATAAAAGCTACTGTTTCGTAGGTTTGCACAAATTGCTTTAATTCAAGCTCAGTGATTGTGGAAGGTTAAATTATTCAATTACTTGTTTCAAGTGAGACAATGCCCATGGATATATATGACATTAGGGATATGGCAACTTAAATTTATTAAAGTAGATAAAAATTTAGTTACAACTTTAGCCGCGGATGTCACTATTATTATATACAGTTGTCAAATCTGTCCGAAATTCATTCAATGACTTGTTTGACGCAAATTTGAAGCTTATTAGAATGAATCAGTATTATTGGTTGAAAATTTGTTTAATTTTGGTGTATTTTTTTTATATAGCTTTGATAAAGAGCAAATTTTAATTTTAACGTGCAGCACTTGACCTCCCGTCAGTCAATAACTAAACAATGAAGAATAAAAGGTATTTTTGAGTTTGTACATGCATAAATTATGTACCTATCAAACTGTCAACTTGAAACTAGTACTAAATGGAAGCTGCTGTTACGTAAGTTTGCCAAAACTGCTTGATTTCAAGCTCAGTAATTGTGAGAGATGGTAATTTGCGAAATCTCTGAGGTAACAAGCATTCATGAGCTGTCAAAAATGCACTTTCATCATCTGGATGATTCTTCAATTTTTTTCAATACTTTCGACATGCAGGGATACAAAACAAATACATGGTTGAAATTAGGAGAAAATGACTGCTTTGATCTCCTACAACTTTGTTATTCAGTCTAATAATTTTCGATGTTTCCAAGAGAAATTTGCAAGTACTTCAATGAAAATTTAATATTCGTACCATATTTTTCTCATTTAAATGTGTAATTGTTTGGGAAATTATTCTGAACGCATTGAATTTAAAAGTGGAAAGTCATTTTCTTATATTGTGCGCTCCATTTTCTGTACTACGTGCTGTGTTTATGGCATAAACAAGAAAAATTCTCATATTATAAATGCAAATTCAGTGCTAGTTACATTTAATTGCAACCTGAGTGAGATTTAACAAATTTTATCTCTAAATCATTGAATTTTTATCTTTCATGTGGCCTGTATTAAAAAGTTTTTCTTTTATTAGAATTAATATTCTTGTATTATCAGCTGATTACTATACTTTCAATAAAAATCCCAAAACTATTTCATTCACCGTTAAGTAAAACACATGATATTATTTTAATTTGTATAATAAGACATCTAACTTCTGTTACATTAATTACTTTTACGTAAATTGAAATTTCCGGGAAACTAGTAATCAAATTAGCTCTAAATCCGACCCTGACCTTCAGCGGACTTTTTACGGTCAATAATATTTACAGCAGAAATGATTTACATTATGCACCATAATACATATTCATAAATAGGTGAAACCGAATACCATGAAAATTTATGCATCGATTTGTCTAACGGTTTCAATTATTTTCAATATATTTTTTTTTTGAGATCTACACACTTTAAAAAAATTCATCCTTGAAATACATAATTAATATAAGTATGTCATTAAAAACTTCTCCATATAAGGTAAAATAAGTCGATAAACTGGTGCACATTTGAAATGCTAAATTTTTAATTTCAAAAAGAAATGACGCAACCATCATTACATCTACGGTAAGATGTATGCTTCTTCTAATACTTTTTAACATTTTCTTTACTTTCAAACAGTAATCGTGTGTACTTTCAAATATTTTTACAAATTCAACCAAAAAACAATTGAAAAGACACAATGGACAAAAACACTCAATTGTTCTATTGATTTTATGCTACAGTGTGTTGTTTCTTGTACATAAGCATACATACATGCAGAAAAAGACGGGAAAGGCACGTAGTCATCAAGGCATATCCCGGAATACAGCAATCACTTCGCCAGAGGTGATTGACTTTCAATACTGTCCCGTTTAGTGCAGCGATAGTTGAAGACCATGTAAGTACGAGGAATCTATGAGACCGTTTAGTGAAGGCAAAAAGTAGCATTTTTACAGTAACTTTACTTTCATTTAACGATTTAAGTATTTGCTTAATGAATATTGCTTTCCTTAAACTCAAGTTACATCAAATATTTTTCATGTGCCCATTTTCCCAATTCTCACGAAATTTCTTTTAAAAAATTTCTGCGTAATTCATGAATAATTTATACAAAGTACTCAACAAAAAGTCCACTAAAATTAAGGTTTTGGAATTAAATACAGTAAAAGAAGTCTCATTAATCCTTATTTGGGATTTTGGCCCATTAACAATCTCCAAAACTCTCTGAATAAAAGTGCCTAAGATGTGTGTCATGACATTGGCTTTACTTAAAATTGATTGTATTATAATACCAATACACTTGGCATTGAAACCGATAAGCCGTGATAAGAATTTATTAGTTCTTACTTTTGCGATATATGTTCTGGAAAAATAAAAACAATAAATTTTGCATACGTGAGCTATTTAAATAAATAAATTCGTTTTCTACTTATAAATAAAACATTGTATACTTGTGTTGCATTAAAAAGGTGAAAACATTTTATTTTCAGGAGCACACATCCATTTCAAACGAAATGTTTGTGAAATTGATTCAAAATAGAATTTTTTGCTTCTTTTATATAAAAAAAAAAGATTCTGGAGGAATTATAGACGTTATTTCTTGCTGCATGGTAAATTAAAATTACATAAAAGTGTATTTGAAAATCAAATTCTAGAACACATCACGCAATTATTAAACTATTTCAATCTCTCTAATTGAGATATTTTGAAATTTTATAATTTCATGAGCTATTAAATATTAAATTAAAACTTTCATTCGTGCATTTCATGCATTAGATTTTTATTATAAAACATCAAAAAATATCCAAAATACGATTCAAATAATAAAAACAATAAAATTTTATTATCATGAATATAAACCAATAATTTATTTTTCTCTGCTATGAATAATGGTCTAAAAATAACTGTTATTAACTATTTTGCAATAATTATAATTTGAAATCGCAACCTACCAAGTATTTACCTTTTGCAAATATATCGAAGATTACAAAACAGATGAAGATGCATTTGCATAATTGTTTATTCATATTTTATCGCCTTACTGGATTTAATAACACCGGTTACTTTAATATACTAATTATGAATAATGTATACTTCGAGAAAAATTGTAAATTTGCATGATTGAGAAATATATTGAATATTCTATGTTTTCTATATAGGAACATTTTTAAATGTTATTAAATATTTATTTCTCATTTACAAGCGAACATTTCAAGAATAGGTAATCCTCAGAAAGGTGTAGGTTGAATCGCACTTATTAATAAACAAAATAAGTTGACATTATACCGGGTGCTTGCTACAAAAAATGACAATCAAGTTTAAGAAAAAATGTAACGTACTTCTAATAACCTTCAACTGTCTATCTTTTCCTGAATATTTAATAATTGGTAAAGGAAGATTGAGAAAGAATTGTCCAATAATATTTCCAAGAAATTATTCACTACTTGCAATTTTTAAATCGTAAATTGAAACTGTTATTTTCTACTTTTACTCAGGGGCGTAGCTAGGATGGGCGCTATCAAGGAAGGGGCGAAAAAAATGAAACTTACCAACAACCTATTTAAAATTTAAATTCGCAACCATGACATAATAAAAGCCTTTTGAGGATCATTTAATTCTTTTTGTACATTTCTTCTAAAACAGATTACGGAGGTTATATATAGTACATACATTACATTACAAAATTAGTAAAATTTAGACATGAAATTTTGAGCCTAAATAGTTTTGTGAAACTAAACTTTATGCCACTAATTCGTAAATAATGTTATTCAGCTTATAAACAATTGAAATTCATCGGCGCTTTTTGTGTTTCGGCCGTAAAAGGGACGCCGTTCTACTACGCTGCACCTCTGCTTTTACTTTTAAAATGTCCAAAAACAGTAAAAAAATGGAAGAATCATCTAGATGATGAAAGCGCATTTTTGACAGCTCATGAATGCTTGTTACTTCAGAGATTTCGCAAATTACCATCTCTCACAATAACTGAGCTTGAAATCAAGCAGTTTGGGCAAACTTACGGAACAGCAGCTTCCATTTAGTACTATTTTCAAGTTGACTAATTGATAGGTACATAATTTATGCATGTATAAACTGAAAAATACCTTTTAATCTTCATTGTTCAGTTATTGACTGACGGGAGGTCAAGTGCTGTACCTCAAAATGATAATTTGATCTTTATCAAAGCTATATAAAAAAAATACACCAAAAGTAAACAAATTTTTAACCAATAATAATAATTCATTCTAATAAGCTTCAAATTCGTGTCATTGAATGAATCCCGGACAGATTTGACAACTGAAGCCTTCCCTCGAAGAAGGGTTTATGTAGCAATTGTTAGTTTGTCAGAAACTAAAAAAAACGTCTTATCTCTCAATATTTATAATACATTCGGTAATTTGTGTTTAAGAGTCTTATAATAGGCAACTCAAATATAATTATATACAGTATAATGAAGAAACATCAAGAATAACAGAATTATGCCCCATTCAAAGTAGTTTCCGTGGAACAAGGGTTTATGCAATAGTAAATTCTTAATTTTTATTGAATAATTACAGTTATGTTATGTTTTATACGATATTTATTCCGAGTACTACCTCTTTTTCTTCTCTGTACACTTTTGACCCTATGAGAATGAACATTATTTGAAATAAATTAAAACATGAACCCTTCTTCCACGTACTACTTCAGATGCAGTTTTGCAGGTATTATGTTGCCTTGTCTGTTCACATACTCCTCACCACTGTTCCTTAATCTTTTTTTTTTATTGTCTGACCATTTATCCAAATTAATCTTTTTTTTTCTCACTTTATTCAGGCTCTAATTGAAAGAAGCCGTGATATTTTTGTCTGAAATTTCGAACAACACAATAACATAAACCTTTCTTCCACGCTATGGGAAATTATTTCGCTATTATACCGAGGATGCAGTCACTTTGATATATTTTCGAATTACCCAGCAATGCGTAGGTGAACGTAGATCCTTCTTCCATAAAAAACGTCATATGCCAAAAATGTAACATAAACCCTTCTTCGAGGGAAGGCTTCAACTGTACACAATAATAGTGACACGCGCGGCTAAAGTTGTAACTAAATTTTTATCCACTTTAATAAATTTTAGTTGCCATATCCCTAATGTCATATATATTTATGAGCATTGTTTCACTTGAAACAAGTAATTGAATAATTTAATCTTCCACAATCACTGAGCTTAGATTCAAGCAATTTGTGCAAACCTATGAAACAGTAGCTTTTATTTAGTACCAGTTTCAAGTCTGTAAATAGTATAGTTGCTGAGAACTCAGCGTCACGCGAGCCAGCCAGCCAGACAGCCAAAGTGAATATAATCGCGTTTTTTCCGGAAAAATGCGCTAAAAATGCAATTGAAATCCAAATAAATCTAGCAAGAAGCCTGCAAGATCTCCCGATCTATCGCCTTCAGTTGTTTTTCTATGGGGAGCCATAAAAAATTTAATTTATGATACGCACGTTGCTACACTTGATTATTTTGTTCAAAAGTTGCCCCAACAAATTTAATATTCAGTTAAATACAAATTATATTCAATATGATACTATTTTTAGTCAAATTTTGAGTTATTTCATATTTGACTTTACTGATTGTCATTTGTTTTTGACTCTAAGGCTGTCTGGCTGGCTGGCGTGACGCTGAGTTCTCAGCAACTATACTATTTACAGACTTGAAACTGGTACTAAATAAAAGCTGCTATTTCGTAGGTTTGCACAAATTGCTTTAATTCAAGCTCAGTGATTGTGGAGGATTAAATTATTCAATTACTTGTTTCAAGTGAAACAATGCCCATATATATATATATATATGACATTAGGGATATGGCAACTAAAATTTATTAAAGTAGATAAAAATTTAGTTACAACTTTCGCCGCCGGTGTCACTATTATTATGTAGTTGTCAAATCTGTCCGGGATTCATTCAATGACTTGTTTGACGCGAATTTGAAGCTTATTAGAATGAATTATTATTATTGGATGAAAATTTGTTCACTTTTGGTGTATTTTTTTTTATATAGCTTTGATAAAGATCAAATTATCATTTTAAGGTACAGCACTTGACCTCCCGTCAGTCAATAACTAAACAATGAAGATTAAAAGGTATTTTTGAGTTTGTACATGCATAAATTATGTACCTATCAAATAGTCAACTTGAAACAAGTACTAATTGGAAGCTGCTGTTTCGTAAGTTTGCCCAAACTGATTGATTTCAAGCTCAGTAATTGTGAGAGATGGTAATTTGCGATATCTCTGAAGTAACAAGCATTCATGAGCTGTCAAAAATGCGCTTTCATCATCTAGATGATTCTTCCATTTTTTCCAAAAAATGCGCTAAAAATTTATAGTAATTATATTTTTACTAATTTATATAGGAAATATGATTTTGGGCTCTTGAGATGAAGGTTATTAAATAATATTGTTAAAACTGACTGGAATAGTGAATTTAAGTAACGGGAAAAAAAGGATTCAGTCAATTTTTTATTCCCCCGGTCTTTATTCAAAATATAACAAAATAACTACATGAATTTTAACTAGTACTAGAACCCGTCAAGTATAACAATTTTCCTCTTAATATTTTTTCCTGTAAGCCCTCAGGATATTGAGTAAAATGCAGTTTTTCAAAAATTTCACAGTGCGTCTATGGTTCGGGCTGAATGTTTGTCATGACAACTTTGAACCATCGTAGTCATGTCAATAATTCATTTTAAACTGAAAGAATTTTTTTATTTTGGCAATACATTGAGATCTTCGCTCATCTCGGTAATTTTGTATATTTTTGTATACAGGGTGTGCGACGAAATGTGGAACATAGGTTTTTTAAAATGTGCGAATATTGGCTCTCCTGTTTATGTTCGCGCAAAAGTACAAGAATGAAAAGTTATTTAAAATAAATTTTTACTCATGAAAAATCTTCATTTAATGCAGTAGATTATCTATAGCATTAGATATTTAAGAAATAAAATATTTCCGTCAAAAATCAGATAGCCATGGAAATAAAAAACGAATGGAACAAACTCCAATTTCGACAGTTCAATTCCGCGTTATTACAACAATTAACAATGATGAAAAGTTGTTTAAAATAAATTTTTCTATTTGGGTGTCATGAAGTGTATTTTATGAAACTCATTTGGATATCGTAAAGTGCCTCCTTATAGAACTCAGACCTAATTTTTGTAAGGTTGGTAGCAGCTATGTTGCTAGATAACCTAACTGTCATTTTGATGTCAAAATATAATATATTTTGAAGAAAATTCTCAAATTGTTCAGGTTTATATTTATTTATTTCTAAAAAGTAACAGCATTCTAATTAATAAACTTTGAAAAGTATTTTTGATTTACATAAATTACTGATCTGTCAAGTCTCAGTGTTACCAAGAGTCAAATAAAAAAATCTATTTTCTTTATCGATGTTTTCAAAATGGAAAATTTATTATTTTCAGCGCATTTTTTGGAAAAAGGCGCTATTATATTCACTTTGGCTGTCTGGCTGGCGTGACGCTGAGTTCTCAGCAGTTATACTATTTACAGACTTGAAACTGGTACTAAATAAAAGCTACTGTTCCGTAGGTTTGCACAAATTGCTTTAATTCAAGCTCAGTGATTGTGGAAGATTGAATTATTCAATTACTTGTTTCAAGTGAAACAATGTCCATAGATATATATGACATTAGGGATATGGCAACTAAAATTTAATAAAGTAGATAAAAATTTAGTTACAACTTTCGCCGCGGCTGTCACTATTATTATGTACAGTTGTCAAATCTGTCCGGGATTCATTCAATGACTTGTTTGACGCGAATTTGAAGCTTATTAGAATGAATTATTATTATTGGATGAAAATTTGTTCACTTTTGGTGTATTTTTTTTTTATATAGCTTTGATAAAGATCAAATTATCATTTTAAGGTACAGCACTTGACCTCCCGTCAGTCAATAACTGAACAATGAAGATTAAAAGGTATTTTTCAGTTTGTACATGCATAAATTATGTACCTATGAAATAGTCAACTTGAAACTAGTACTAAATGGAAGCTGCTGTTTCGTAAGTTTGCCCAAACTTCTTGATTTCAAGCTCAGTAATTGTGAGAGATGGTAATTTGCGAAATCTCTGAAGTAACAAGAATTCATGAGCTGTCAAAAATGCGCTTTCATCATCTAGATGATTCTTCCATTTTTTGATATAATTATATGAACCCAAATAGGAAAATTTTTATAAGATACACGTTTCATAAGACATTTTAGATCACTTGTTCATTAGAAAACGAGACCGCGTGCCCTAAAATCACATCTTATGACACTCATATATTAATATACTATTTTAATTGCGAAAAGTCTTCATTAGACGCAGTAAAAAGTATCTGTAACATTTAAAAAAAAATAAGAAAGATAAGAATGAAGGCTTGTTTCATTCGTTTTTTATTCCCATGGCTATCTGATTTTTGACGAAAATGTCATATGACTTTTCATGAGTAAAAATTCATTTTAAACAACTTTGCATTCTTGTACTTTTGCTCTAAAATGTACTGGAGAGCCAATATCCGCACAATTTGAAAATCTCATGTTCTATGTTTCTGTGTTCCTCGTTTCGTTGCACACCCTGTATATTTCACTGTCAAGTTAATTGATTTCTGTTCAGAGATTTCCCGTATTTTTTTAGGCAGTACATTTAAAAAAAAAAATAGATTGCTTGCACAAGTTCACTGCACTTTCATTAACTAACTGTTATTCTCAATTATTCAACGATTTATTTAAAGAATATTTAATGGAATTCAATTCTCAAATAATTAAATCGAAAAAATTGCCACAATTCTAATAGTAGATTGTTTGACAAGTAGAGAAAAGTGAGAGTTAACTAGCGAGTGTAAATTAAATTCACACGAGCAAAGTAATATCGCTTTTTTTACGTGTCGAACATGCTACTTTTTTGTATACTTGATGGAAAAACTTGAGTGGAAGACGCCAAGAATAGGAAAAATTTTATACAGAATATTAATCAAGGCTGTGTTCTTGCAAAAACGTAAACGGTTTTGACAACTGCCAAGCAAAAGCATAGTAACAAATGAAATAAACAATATTAAAAATCAATTTGTCAAAAACGTCAGAAGTTAAAGATTCTCGTGAAATTCTGGATGCAGCTAAAGAAGCGACTTTACATTTGTTTCCTGCGAAATGGAGAGAATTTTTGTTTACTTATATGTGAATAAATGAATCAAACAAAATTTGGTAAATAATTAAATGTCTTCTGAAATATTAGATGCAATAAAACGTACGACTCGTTAAATTATGGGGGAGAGGTTAAAAATACTGAAAAAATTGAGTTTGGAGTTCACTTTCCTTTCAAAAGAAACAGAAAATTACCTACAGCTAAATACAAGTATATTATTGGAGGTTTTACGTAACACAAAATTATGGACGCCTGTATTTTTTTGGATCGCATGCACCGCTGAATTACCATCTAATTTATTATCAAAGTTTTTCCTAAAGGCCTAATATTTCAATCACTAAAAGTAGATATTAATTTAATTATATGTTGCAATGAAACAACAATTTTAAATTTAAAAGTTTATTTGATCAAAGAGTTTTTTATTGAATGAACTTTTAAATTCATTATAAGTTGTATTAATAAAATAATTTACTAGATAAAAATCTAAAGATCACTGAAAGTATTTTGTTGTAGATTGTAAATGTCATTACTGACATTTAACAGGAAAATTATAGTTAATTTATTTTTGCGGAGCTTTTTAAGAACTGTCAATTCCTATTTGGAATATTTTATCAGCAGGAGATCAAAACCCAAGTCCTTAATACTACTAATAAAAACGTTATAACCAAAATAAAACCATATAAACTGATGTTTCAAATCTCGCCAATTACCTCAATTTCATAATTATCACGTCATAGATCGTAAGAAATATCAAAGTGATGGTTATGAGGCTTGTCCTGGATTGCGCTATACCTATCTCTTTCTGTCATATAAAGATTTCTGTTATTTCTGTAATAAAATGCTTTGGAGCTTGTGCCTCTCCTAGCACCCGAGGCAAATATTATGTCGTAAAACATGTTTAGGAGTTTATCACAACAAGAACCTGTGTCGGTAATGCAGGTATTGATGTCAACAAAGGTGGAAACGAGGAAAAATTCTAAGAATGCAGGTAGAAAAATGGAGATATAAAATCTAGGGGGACTAGAATGTTGTAGATAGACACAAAAACCTTTTAAAAGTATAAAAAAATAATTGATGAACTGAAATTTTCCTTCGCTGACGTCAGATTACCTGAAATCTTATTCATTCATCCACTTTTTGTTTTATTTTTTATATGAGTCAAGACAATTTTTTCGTGCGTATAGCTGAGAGGTATTTAAATTTTTTCACGAGCTGCGAGGTGCAAAAATATGAGGTCATTAATTTATTCACTCATAAGAAAATTATTCGTCCTTCAGAATACCTTTCTTATTGTTAGAATAACCGGTTTTGATATAAACATAGAATGTTATCATGACTTACTGAAGCAATAAATCGCTAATTCTATGAAATTGATATTAGGTAGAAAAAATGGTGAGTTTTGTACGTAATTTCGCTGTGAGGTCATTTAACACGAAATCAAGTGATGTAATAGAAAAGGGAACAATTTTTTTGAACGTAAGGCAAATTAATAAGGACGAAACACGTGTCTACAGTTGCCGCGTGTAAAAAGTCGAATCCTGAAATTATAATATCAAGACGTGGCTGTCACAATCGGAATGCATTTCAAATAGCTTCCTAATTATAATGTTTGTTTACAAAAAGTAATAATAATATAAAATAATAAAATATTTGTCTGTCTGTGACATTGAAATAGCTGAATAAAAAATAACCTGCTATTCAATTTGTTTATTATCTTGTCATGTTTTTATTTGACATTCAAAACACAATAAAAATAAAGTAATTAACCATGAAAAAATATAATAAAAATAGGAAATCTTTAAAATTTTATTACATAAAAGTTCAACTCAAATCCTATTCAAGTTTTTATTTTTAGCAGCCTATTATTGTTATTGAGTTTTGAAATTGATTGAAGCCCTTGTCAATGTATTCAATATTTATTTATGTAATAAAAGAAGAGCAGCAACACAATTTTTAAATGTCGAATAATATATTTATACCTCATTTTATTCACGAATAAATCGATTCACATGATTAATTCAATTCAAAATTAATTACGCAGAAACAAAAAACTATCACATATTAAACAAAAGAACCCGGAACAAACAATGCACCAATGCGCATACAGTTATGCTAAACAAACCGAGGATTATTAATAGTAATTATTTATTAACAATTTTTATTAATGATCTCATCGCAATTTTTAATTATAATAAGGCCAATTGAACTACAGAATATGTTCCATAATCGACATGTCATTTTTTCTGCTTATCGGCAGTTGGATTTGTAATAAGGATAACTGAAGTTTTCCACTTAAAATTATTTAATTATAATTTAATTAATTAGATTCTTCTTCTTTCTGGCAATCATTTTTAATTACTTGTAAAGTACAAGTAAGTATTGTGAAACCGACAAAATTCACCTATCGAGATTTTGGTGAAAATATCCATTTTGAACATCCCTGGATCCATTTTGACTATTTTTGGCTTGATGTCGGTACGTACGTTCGCAAATATCAAAACTGGTTGAACGTATAATGTTGAAATTTTGTATCTAAGACTGGTATAGGGTCTAGTTGAGCACCTCGCATTATGGTTCCAATCGTCTGTACCGGAAGTGCACTTTACTTGATAATAAAAGATAAATTGAAGTCATCTTTAAACAAATATTAATATTCTAAACTAACTGCATTTTGAAACATTTTAATTTAACATTTTTCTGTGCCATGTTTAGTACTTACTTAAATTCCCATTCAAAATAATTTGATTTATAACCTAAAATGTTTTCCATGTTTTTATAACAAGCAAATGAAATAAAAACTACCAGTGTAACTTTTGGAGTGCATTTTTTTTTCTTCAATGGAAAGGCAAAGTTACAAACTCCAAAAAGTCACATTAGGAATTAAAAACTTGGTCAAGCGCGAGTTTGTTTCATAATTAAGGATCCGTACTCCACTTATGAACCTTAGAACCCTGAATAAGACAATTACAAAGTTATTTAGAAGAATTTTTTCTATCTATCTATTTTCAAAAACAATTAGACATCATTTAAATAGCATAAAAAAACAATTGACAATCGTTTAAATATAATTTTTGACACTTTTACTAAAATCATTTCCGCAGGAGCTTCAATTTAATACCAAACATAATAGAATCAAATTAATTATTTGAAAAAAAAACAATTGACGAACGTTTGCATGTGATGTCCAAATATGTCAAGTACATTGATTTCGATTTATATTTAGGGATTTTACGTTTTTTACTTACTTGTACAAAGAACAAGGAAGTATTGTGAAACTAACAAAATTCACATATCGAGATTTTGATGGATATATCCGTTTTGAACATCCCTGACTCCATTTTGACTATTTTTGGCTTAATGTCGGTACGTATGTTCGTCGCAAATCTCAAAACTGGTTGAACGTATAATGTTGAAATTTTGTATTTAAGACTGGCATAGGGTCTAGTTGAGCACCTCGCATTATGGTTCCAATCGTCTGTACCGGAAATGCACTTTACTTGAAACTTTTTTCGAATTTTTCTAATAAATCCAGAACGATCAACCGTAGGATGTTGAAATTTAGTATTTGAACTTGATGTTGTATCAGAATGGTTATCTGCTATTTTTGTAAGAATCGGCTAGGCCAGAAGTGCACTTTACTTGAAACTTTTTTTGAATTTTTTGCATAAATATAGAATGATCCGCCATAGCATATTGAAATTTCGTATAAAAATATAACTTCTTATTGTACATCTTGCATAATGATTGCGATCGGCTAAACCGAAAGTGCATTTTACTTGAAACTTTTTTTTAATTTTCCACATAAATTCAGAATGATCAGCCATAGGATACTGGAATTTAGCATTTGGAATTGCTGTAGCATCTAAATAGTCATCTTCCATTTTTGTAACAATCGACTGACCCGGAAGTGCACTTTATATGACAGACTTTTTGAATTTGCCGCATAAATTCTAAACAATCAGTCGTAGAATATTTAAATTTTGTATTACGCACTTTTATAATATCTAGTTGTACACCTTGCATTATGATTGCTATCGACTACGCCGGAAGAGCACTTTATCCGAAACATTTTTTGAATTTTCCGCATAAATCCAAAACGATTGAACGTAGATTGTTAGAATTCAGTATTTAGGACGATTATACCGTCTAGATGCTCATATCCTATTTTTATTAAGATCCACCGAGCCGGAAGTGCACTTTACTTGACAAGTCTTTTGGAATTTTTTGCATGAATTCGAAACGATCAGGTAAAGAATATTGGAATTTGGTATTTCAGTCTGCTGTAGCATTTGAATGATTGCCTACTATTTTCATAACAATAGACTGAACCGGAAGTGCACTTCAGTAGGAATTTATTTTTTAATTTTGCGCATAAAATCAGATCTGTTGGTAGTCGTAGAATTTTGGAAATCAGTATTTAGGAATGTTGTAATATAAGAATAATGTCCTACTGTTTCCATAGCAACCGATTTTTCTTAGATTCTTAGAATCTCTTGGGGAAATCCAAAACGATTAAAGTAAATAAATGTACAAGTAAGTCACGTGATGTTCACGTCAGATTTTTTGTATTATAATCTAAATTTCCACGAGAATTTGACGTCTATTCATTTAGTTTAGTTACCATAGTAACAATGTGCCACATTTCCAATGATATATCGTTTGAAAAGGTCAATTTTTAAACAAAAAATCTTTTAAAATTGAATCTACTCTTTCAACATAATGTCACTCAAGCCCCAAACCATATCGTCTTCAAGTGTTTTTTCAAGTGTCTGTGAGTTGTTTAGTCGTTGTGCATTTGTTCCGCGTTGTATTTTGTTTCTTAACTGAGCTTGCATAACGAGAATTTCTTTAGTAGGCCATGAGGAGATCTACCGGCAGATGTAGGTAAATTAAGAATATGTAATTATAATTTCTACAGATGTTAACAGTAGAAGAAAAGTCCTCTTTTCGTACCTATCTAAAACTGTGAATAAATGATACAATTGTATATTTTGTAACAATTATTTTTAAATAAAATGCATAATCTAATTGGAAAATTATTTTTTTATTTTAGCTAGTTCAGCTTTCCCCTAAGATTTTAAAAGCAAGCAACTAACTATTCATGTATAATTCCACTAAAATTGCCAGTGAAAGTTTAGTTTTTTACCAACAAATTTTTTAAATTTCATGAATGACTGTTAAAAACGGTTATTAAATAGTGAAACAAAAGCAAATTGGGTACTGCTCGTCCCTCTTATTATAAATATCTTTTAAAATATAAATAACTATTTTTAAGTATTAAGAACAAATTGGGCATCGCAACGACTTTCGTTGTTGAACGATGAAGTAAAAGCATTCATAAATCTGGGTCTTGGGTTTATATTCATTTATAATTATTAGAAAATAAAGAATCGATTGTTAAAGTCAACTAATTACCACTTGAGTTAAAAAGAGCTCTTTCAGTCTTCCAAGCACACTTGGTCATCATTAAGAGACTCTACTTATAAATGAAAAAATATTGTTTTTCCTACAGCAAAACAATTTGTAATTTATTTAAATATTTGTGAATTCCAAACAAAAAATTTCAACAACAATAAAACCACAGTAACAACCGATAACAACATTGTTTCTACTTGTTTACATCTTAATAAACAATTCTACGTGACTTTCTAAAGCTTTTTTGCATTTTATCGTTGACACAAATCGACCTGGCTTCAAATAACTAGTCTCGGAAAAATTATTTTTACTTTGCTACTCTGCATATCATTATGAAATAAGAAACTTGTTACAGAGCGATTAAAATTGTGTAACTTTACACATAAGAGGCGGTTATTTATTTAATAAAATCTTGGAACCAAATTTCGTAAATATTTAATGAATAAAACCCTGTATATTATTTTTAACGTTTCATGCAGTAAACATGTGAGGTACTGAGGTAGATAAGGCCTAATAAAACGATAAACAAATTATTTATTATATTTGCATTAATTATGACTCATGCGGCCTAAAAAATATTACTGAGCAATTAAAATTAACAAAAACCATAATTGCCCGCATACGTAACCATACCTACAAAAAGTCAACAATCATGAACTGCGCACAATTTCAATTGAAATCCCTACGATTGTTATAAGTCCTTGAAATTTCTAACAATACCGTGGAAATCAATATGACAAGATAAAGATGCTTTCACTTTCTTAATTAACAAATTAATTAGTGCGCTCACCCGAATAAAGCTCCTTTTCGGCAAATCTTCTTCATCATCCACGAGTATAAAATCGTCTTCGTTACTCATTTTAATCACATCACTCACTTTTCAACCGGGATTCTTATCTATATGGCACAAAAATAACAAAATAATAATTAAATCGCGAATTTACATTATTAATGAGTAACTTGACAAATGACAGCTGTCCCAAACATAACAAACTAGAAACACAGTATAAAACACAAAAACGATTACACGATGTTTTAAAAATTAAAAAGCGAATAATTATATTCGGGAAGAAGCAACTATTTAAGATTTCACGCCAGGTAAAGCAAGCGAGACGGACCAACAAACTTTGACACACCCCCACTGTTGTTCAAGCAGAACTGTACGCGAAACAGTTGCCAGGTAACACAATACTGCGCATGCACCGTCCCCTCCGAAGGTAACAAAACACTAACAACATTGCACACAACAAAATGACAGGTGATGTGAAACAGTTTATAAGAAAATGACAAATAAATAGAAGGAAAAATACCTAATTTTGCTGGCAGTAATATTATGTATATTTGATTCTATATTACAGCGATATTCATTAAGTACCAGTCATCTTAAATATAGCTATATGTAAAATAATTTATAATTTCTCTGTTAAGCAAGCAAAAAATATCGTGAAATAATTTTCTTTGAATAAAAAATCTATTTAGGAACACTTCTATGATTTTTGGCATATTTTTGGCACTAGAAACACAAAGTCTTGAAGCTGCACAATTTTGATTCAGCAAGCGTATTAATGTATGTAAAATGTTTACGATATAATTTCACAAACTCTAAATTTTGATTGGTTAAGTATCAAATATGATTTACAACATCTATTTATATTTATTATAACGACAGATATGTACGTGAACACTACGTCATTATTAATTATATGTACCGTAAATATCGCTTGCGTATTTACGGTACACTAAAGTTAGAATATTTTGGAAAATTGTGCGTTTCAAACTAGCCAATAAGGTTTTTCCAAAAATAAATAATACCCCCAGATATGTTTCAAAAATCCCTACCTTCGCCATTAAAAACAAACTAATTCCTTATCTTGTAGTTGTAATATTTCCGCTAGAACCGTTAACGCAAGTTGGAATAGCGTTTGACCATTTTCCGTTCCGAAGACATTTCAACATGGCGGCTCCTCGAAGTGCTAGACCTTCATCACATGTAAATGTTATGTTCTCACCAATTTTGTAGAAGAATTTAACAGCTGACATTCGGCCGCTAATTGTTGTGCCTGGGTATGAGCAAGCCTAAATATCAAATCAAACATATTTAATTAATCAGAATAATTATTAAATTAGTATTTTTTACTTGTACACATTTCGGTAAAGGACCCGACCATCTCGCATTATCTTGACAAGCAATAATTGGCTGCCCTTCCATCATAAAATCAGGGTTGCAGTTGAATTGAACCACATCGCCAGCTTTGAAGGGCCCTGATCCTTGAACGTAACCATTTTCGGGGATTCCCGGGTTGTCGCACTGTACTTCTGCAACGAAAATAACCAAAGCATTATAAAAATAAATATGCAACTTCAATAACAAGTAATTTGTGCAAAAACTGGCCCCCTGCTTATAATTATTGAAGCAATGAAAAAATGGACCATACAAAATATTATATCAAAGTCTAAGATATTAATAGATAATTTATGATTGCCTGTATTATTATATAATTAAATGATTGAAGTAGAGATGATGAAAAAGTAAATTAATGATCAGGAAATGATTGATTCGTGAGTGAATGTTGCTTCAGCAGACAATAAAAAATTCGGTCAAGTGTGAATTTGATTCTTGCTTTATAGGTCGTCTTATAATATATTTAAAGATTAAAGAATCGTGCCCAATATGTATCATGTAAAAACAAATAAACAATGGAAACTACACAACATCTAACATGAATATGTCATTCCGCCTCCACTTTATCCTACCCCATGCATTTTCTTACCTGCGCAGGTAGGAAAAGGTGTAGCCCAGTCCCCTGAGGAGAGACAAACAGTCTCATGGGGCCCTCTCAGCCCGAATCCTGGTGTACAGGAGAAAACAGCACGACCGCCGACTTCCCGCGACACAAGTGAGACGCGCAAATGGGGCCCTAGTTCAGCACCACCGCTACCAGGCCCGCCAACATCACCGCATTCGACACCTCCACACCACAACACAAATACACGGTGCTAAACTCATCGATGAACCAAGCACACAATTTTTTTTTATTTAATATTATTTTAGGGTATTTTATTGCTTGAACCATCAAAGAATGTAGCAACGTGTCAAGTACAGAGCAAGCAACTATAACTACAAGCATTTGTATTATTTTTGTTGAAGAGACAGTAAATTCTCAAAATTTTAGTTCTATTTACGACATATAACATCAAATATTGCAATTAATTTCATATTTTATACATTGAAGGCAACATTTAACATCAAAATAATAACTTAAAAAATATTCTCCAGTAATTTAGAATGAAATTATTATTTTTTTCTACGAACGTCAAAAAATGATGACATTTGTACATCAATATTAATATGCGATAATACGAGTTTCCAGGACAATAACTAATGAACTAAATTAGATATTCATCCTGCAATCATATTTATTCTTTTTCAATATTCCTACAAAATTTTATTTATCTAAGATAACTCGTTTAGTAATAAACTGATACAAATTATCAGCTGAAAGTTTTAGTTCTAGGGCCAATAACTCATGAACCAAATTGAATATTGAATTGATATTATTTTTATACATCCTTTTGTAATATTCCTGCAAAGTTTTATTATTCTAGGATAATTAGTTTAGCTATAATTTAATAATTTCTGATGTCAATAACTCATGAACTAAATCAAATATTTGATCAATATTCGTCCTGTTGTCTAATTTATCCTTTTGTAATATTCCTGCAAAGTTTCAACCCCAAAATTAGTTGAAAAGTATTAAATAAAGCTTACAAAACATTTTATTTACAGTTTTGTTGATAAAACAAAAGACGTACGAAAATAGGACAACATTTGACTAAAAATTCTGAATCTTCAGAAAATTTCATCCCAGTTTACATTTTTTCTCAGCTTCCTACGGCCAAAATTAAATTTATTAATAATATTATTATTATAACGTATATTCGTTATAAACAAGGTGACTTATAAATAATAGCCCTCAGGATATTTTACCCCAAATATAATTTTTATCCCACTTTTCTGTCACTGCAAATTAAATAAATAATTATAAAAGCACATATAAAAAATATTCGTTATAACCGAGGTACCACTCGCAAAATCATACTTTTGAGGTAAAAATTGGATTCTTGAGAAAATTTTACTCCGATCTACCCTTTTTCCCCGATTTTCTAGCATAAATAACCAATTTACAATTTTTAAATTAATTTCTGTACTGCTAAAGGCTTTGAGCCGCAATATAGCACTGCATAAAATTCAATCCGTAAAAGAGTACGAGATTATTTTTATAAAATAAATAAAAGGGCAATTTTCAGACATAAATTCCAGCCCTTCTGAGTAGACTCCAGTATACAAAGGGTACTTTTCATAAAATAGGGGTGGCGAAGAATGATTTTCCACCCAAAAATTGCCCCAAAACAACTTTTAAAATCAAAATAATGTATTTTGAAAAAAAAGTGACATTTAATTAAATCTTAGCTAAAATTCAAGAAAATTTCAAAACAGTTGATTAGATTAGGTCGCTATATTACGTTTCAAACTAATAACTTCAGTATTTTCAGGGAACTGAAAAGGGTTGTTTATAAATTAATTAATATCACTGTTATTAGGCATAAGTACATTGTGAAAATTTGCATACTTGCAAACAAGGGTTCAAGGATGATAATTATGTTATTAATTTTTTGATTAAACTACCCAGTTTTGGGTAAAAAAATAATTACTGGCGGACTGGACATAGTAAAACTTTGAAAATTGCTGTACGGAGCAAGCAACATGTTAGTAATTAAATTTTACACCTTAAACTTTTTTTGAACTGAAATACCCATTTTAGGGTAAAAACTATTTATCCAAATATCTCGCCAGTTACACAAGATATTGATTTGCGGTTTTCAATGACAGTATCAGAAAGAATAATTCTATATTTGTATTAATCAAAACACCCATTTTAGGGTATGAATTATTTATCTGAATATCTCGTGAGTTACATAAAATATTGACATGCGGTTTTCGATGTTAGTATCAGAATGAAGGATTGTATACCTTATATTCATCATAATACCCATTTTAGGGTATAAATTTTCAATCGCAATATCTCGTGAGTTATATAAGATATTGTCATGCGGTTTTTGATGTTAGTATCATAATAAATTATACTTCTTTTTAATAAATGACCTTTGCTAATATATTTTTTCAATAGTTTGAGCGGTTATTGGACCTTTCCAGGAAAACTTTTAGATATCTGAGATAACTAATTTAGTAATAAATCATTGACCCATGCGAATAACCAGCTGGAAGCTTTAGTTTCCAGGCCAATAACTCATGAACCAAATTAAATATTTGAATGATATTCATCGTGCAGTCAAATACATCTTTTTGTAATATTCCTGCAAATTTTTAACTTCGTGCACGTTGTCAAGAAAATTTTTGTATTTTATATGATTTTTATACCTTTTTTAATAATTTTTTGACGTCTGTAGAAAAAATGTTGTATGCAACTCGTGCACTAAATACATAAATAACTATTATGTAGAACCATGTTTCCTACGCTTTGTATATAATGTCAGGATGTTAAATACAGAAAGAATCACTTCATTGAATAATTTTGGTTTTGTCTGTGCGAATTGACGTCACAAAATTTTAAATCTATAGGCTATGTGCAAGGGGGCGGAGTTTGAACAAATATCGATGCGAGCGCTCATGGTGAGCATCATTGTAACCATTGAACTCCATTTCTCAGAATACGTCATTGAGCTATCACTGAGCATTGTAGTTTAAAAGTGAAAATAATTGCATATAAAACATGGGAAAACGTTTGTTCTGTTTCAGGCTGTTGTGTTAAGGATGATTCTAGTGAAATATAGTTTCATAGATTTCATGTACCCAGTTATAACATAAAAAAACGAGTGAAGTGAATCAAAGCGGTAAATAGAGTATTGTCTGTCTTTCATTATTATTCTATATGACAAATATGTTTGTAATTCAATTGTGAAATTAGAAATATTCATCATCGATTTGGGATTCATGAATTCATCTCTATTTCTAATTTGTAAAATGTTTCAGTGATAGAAGTTTGTCAGATGCACTTCGCAATAATTTTGTTGTTAATATTGTCAGCAACATATTCTTCAACATGTTTAATATGGCAAAATTAATTTCACGCTTTTCTTCAATGCTTCCTCGTAGGGATACAGTGTTTGATAAATACAAGCCCGATCTGCAAGATCATCGGCGTCATAATTTAAGGTTATCCTGTCAATTTGGACGAATTAAGACGTTTTCTCTATAATAGGTATGTTATAATTGAAGATAAAAATACTCAAAATGAATAATTTCAACGTACCTTTTATGCTATGCAAGTTATATTATACGCACACAGATGAATGCAATAATATTAGTACATTTAAAAAATTATAGATATGAAACAATGATAGAATGAAGTTCAATCATTCTCCATTGCCCGCTAGAGGCGCTAGAAGACTTCATGCACGTAGCCTATTAGGCCTATTTATCAAAATGTGTTACAAATTGAACCGTTTGATGGGACTCAAAGTAAAAAATGGTTTTTTCATAGCTCTAAAGAGAGCTGCACTTAGGTAATGAGCCAAGATTTTTAAGGTTGCAAATACATACAAAGCTTTCACAAGATGTAGTTGTACATAAAAGTACGCCGCATAATTAATTTACATTTAATCTTATCGAATTTCTTAATAAATATGTTGGAGAATTTTTTTTAAAGTTTGAATTTAACACTAATAAACAATAACCTAACACACAACGTCCAATTTTACATCAATTTAAATGTAGGAACTTACTTTCACAAATAGGAAATGGTGCACTCCAATTTCCAGACGGTAAACATACGATTTCTGAAGCGCCAATTAATGAATTGCCATTTATGCAACTAAACTGCAATCGAGTATTCATTTTCGTACTTTCAGTGTTTACTGTGAGGCCTCGTCGGTGAGTAACTTCCGGGCAGTGCACAGCTGCAAAAAAATACTTGATTAAGATTATTCAACAAGTAAAAAATTATGATGCGTTACCTTTTACAATAATATCTACACTATGCGATTGTCTAGCTGGAGTAACACAAGTAAAAAGCCCAGAATCATCTTTAGCTGCATGAAAAATTGATAATCTATATTCTAAGCCAGAATCTCGTCCGGGATCTGTAGTCCACCCCTCTTGATATTTTCTAAAATCATGACTAACATTCCATTTAGGATTTCCAAACCGTCGAATCCATAAGCATTCCATATGTAAAATAGTTCCTGGATAGACTATAAGCTTTCCATCATTTGATTGGGCTATAGGACCATTTTGATGCCGGAATAAAATTGTTGGGGATTTCGCCATTGCGTAATCGTTTTCCTGATTCAATCCAAAACAGGCTGGTTTCTGTCCATCCCATTCACCACCAATGCACCTTCTTTTGTTTGAGCCAACCATAGCATATTTTCCAATATCTGTACATCGGCTAACCAAAATGGCTCCAGGTGGAAACTCAACAATATCCTCACGAATTTGTTGGTCATTGTAGAAACTTACAACATTCGGCTCTTGATTTCGAAAAGTGCAAGAATTATTGTTGGTTATAATTGAGCTAGAAATCATTTCTTCTGCATCTATAAAAAAACAGTGATAGAACATGATTTTTCAAAAAACAATTATTTATTACCGCAATTCAAGGAACGGCCAATCCAACTTCCATCTTCGCAAATAATTCTCCAGGTTGTTTTTTCGCCCATTATGCTTTCAATACAATGAAATGTTACTTCAGTTCCATCTGGAAAGCTACGCTCATCTTCAACTATTGGTTCGCCGTCACGGTAAACCAAAGATCCTTGCACTCTAGAAAGGACAATGAAAAGTCTAGTGGTAATATTTAAGTTAATCTTAAATCACTTAAAAAAATCACTAAATTAAGGATATTTTATTAATGTTTGTTTAAATTAATTGCCCTATAGCAACATTTAAACTGTTCTTACCTAGCCGGAGGCCCACAGTTCCTACTCATCCCCGTTCGGAAATCCAAGACAGAAATATCACCTCCTTTGATTATATCACTACCTCCTAGATAATGGGGCCCTTCCGGAGTGCTGTTTGCAACTGCGTCTCCTCTCTGTCTACAAGCGGGACTTCTAGGGTACAATTCGCCCAAAATACACTCGACTGGCTGTGCTGTGGATTTGCTATACTCGCTATCACATTGAAATGTTACTGAAGAACCGTTTGCGATCATCAAACCAGGGCGATACCCAGAAAGATATTGACCATTATCAATTTGCGGGAGTTGACAAGGAGCCGCGAGGCACCGAGGAAATGAAGTTGAGGCCCATTCTCCAAGCCAGCAGCGCAAATTACTCGGACCCTAAATCAAAACAAAATTCTAATTTTCAAATAGATTTAATTATGTAAGTTTTACCTGTATATTATATCCAGGTGCACACGAAAATTCAACGACTTCTCCGTTCAAAACATCAGTTGTTTCATTAAGAATACTATTAGTGTCAGAAGGTAAAAGTATGGTGGAAGACACTGATTGTTCAGATGTAGACAAAATATAGAAGCCATTTGGTGTTAATGGAATATTACATGGAACTAAAATGACAATTTAACAAACTTAATACCTATTTTGGAAAATAAAAACTTACTAACTGAACAAACAGGTTTTTGAGGTTTCCATCTTCCTTTTACACACTTTGCAGTAGTATTAACTTCCAAATTAAGTCCATAACCTTTTCCACATGCGACCCGAACTATAGTTCCGGCACTAAAAGTAATATTGGGATCTTTTCCTTGCTTAACGATTTCAACATTGACGTAGGGCTCCGAAGAAATATCTTCGCAAGGCGATCTATTCTTAATTTTGATTTTTTCTTTTTCAAAAGTATTTTGCAGGCCCTTTTTGCGCCCTCTTCCCTGTTTTCTATTTTCGTTTTGATTATTGTTATTCCGTCGCAAGTTTTTTAAATTGTTTGCCGGTTGTCGCACTCCAGTGGTAGCACCCATTTTTGGGGATCGGCGTCCTCGGTGTTTGAGTGCTTCTTGGCGTCGGCGGTAGAGATATACGGCTCGAGAGCCAAGAAGCTTTTTCCTTTGGCGGTTTAGGATAATTGAACGACGCCGGCGGCTCCAGCGAAGACGCGGGTGCTGCCCAGGAACGCATCTGCAATTTGTGAAAATAATTAAACCATTTTATACTTCAATTTAAATGTGGAGCAATACCTGGGTAAATCTTTTGGACTCCAATGCCCCCCGATGCAAGTTGCGCCTGGAGGGCCTTCCAAAAGCACGTAACCTTTATCACAATCGTACATTATTTGTTTATTGTTTGTAACTTTTCTGACATAGGGCCTATAATCGTATAGGCCCATATTTCCAACGAGAAGAACTTTACCATTATCAATATAGCCCGGAAATGGACAATAAACTGAAAAAAATGTCAAGGGGTAAAAATATGTATCAGAAAAATTTAAGAAAGCAATAAAATTACATACCTTCTTGGCAGTATGGGATTTCACCAGTCCAATTTCCGAAAGAACATTCAACAAAATGGCTTCCTCGTAGAGTATAGCCATCTTTACAGCGAAATCGAGCACGCATACCATGATCTGTCTTTGGAGCAATTACCATCCCGTTTTTTGGAGGCCTGCAATAATTATAAATTAAATTGATCAAAAAACAGGCCTTGAATATTTCGTTTCTCCTAATTATCTTTACACTGTGCACAACACCAATTAATTTGTTAGGTTATTTGTGAAGTCTGAATACTTATTACCTGTCACAATATGGGAGCAATATATCAAATAGAAAAGCTCTAGTAATTTATCTACAGGGATTTAAGGTTATGCTATCAGCGCCACTGTGAGTAAAATTCGAAGCTCGAGAAAAGATATTGCGCGAGGTTATTGCATTGTGCACAAGAGGAAAAGTGATTTACGAAGAATTTGCTGTATTTAAAAGTTGTACATCAATAGAAATTATAATGTTACGGATTATTATTGTTCTGAATTTGATTCTTCACTTTTATGATACATCTATGTTTCAGATAAATAATTCAATGAATAATAGCGGAGTCACTGAGATTTTCCTTGTTAGAATATTTCCGATATATTAAAATTCAAATTTCAGAGTAGTTACGAAGGATAAGAAGTTTTTAATGCTGGGCACATGATTATTTGTAGCACTTCACGTGACAATTCAGACTTAAATATAAAATTGTGTGGTTTGCAGTCACTTTTTTCTACTTATAAATTCAAAATCATTAAATTTATTCTTCACTTTAACCTTACTCTCCTCTTTAGGAAATAGGAAAAAACTGAAGCTTGAATCCCGCTTTTTTCAAGAACTGCAGGTACACAACAATATGTAGTTGACATAATTATTCAAATAATAAAGCTTAAATTCTTAATAAATTCAGTTGAAAGAGATGAAAGAATATAACTGACGTTTTACGAATATCTCTTATTGAGCTTCTAAAATTTGCCACCAGACTGCGTAGCGCTTAGCTGAAAATCCCTATAATCTATTTCAAAAATAATTATAATATTTATTATATAAACATAGCTAAATCTTGTTATTCGCGAGTAAAATTACCGATGGCGGCGCTGTTATCAACCAAAATGTCAGATGTAAGTCGTATTGTCATTTTTAGACATGATTGTTTACATTTTAAAACCGCAGTTTTCCAGAGAGTCATATTTTGTTATTTTAATATTTAAGGTGGTTTCTCTTGACAAACTTGTAAGTTTGAGGATTAAATTTCATTGCTATTATTCCAATTTTGTGCATGAACGTTTCAAATTGTATTTATTTGCAGATAAATAATCATGTTCTTGGGAAATAGTCTTCAAATATTGAAATTCACATTATTCACTTTTCTCGAAGGAAAACTCATGTTAAACTCAAAAAATTTAATAAATGGAGAAAGAGTAAGGAACTTAGTAGGTAGTAAATAGGAAAGTGCAAAAGAGGTTAAAATGAAACTGATGTAAATAAGAAAGCAGTCTCCAAAACGACTGATTTTGATCAGTACACATATACTGAAATAGTAAATAAAAACGTGAAATAGAAAAAATATAACAAAAGCTCACTGTTTACAAATAACAAACGATTGAAATAACATTGGCTGGTACTACGAGCTCTGTTTTTGGCGCTACTAAGAGCGTTGTGTCAAGATGTGTTTTAACGCAATTAGAATTTTCCCAAATACTTTAGAAAATAATCTTCAGAAACAAATTATGGAAAACACATATGTCTACAAAATTTATTTGAATTTTTTCCTTTAAAACAGCTTGAAATATTTATATTGCCTTAAAACTCTTCTTAAAATAACACTGCTAGTATAGCCAAAAACAGAGCTTGTGGTACCAGCCATTAGCTCAAACGGCGTTTCAACCAAAATACGTCTTTGAGTAGTTCTCGTGTTGCCACACCAGATGGCTACGGCTAAAAAAATTAAATTAGTTTATAAAATATATATAATTTGTATTGAAAAATAGTTTGTAATGTCATTTGTGACAAATACTAATTGTTTATTGCAGTAACAATGAAATTATTATAAATTTTGATAGTCTACGTCCTGCTTTATACAACAAATGTCATTGTTGACGCCAGCCAATCAAATTGCTCGAATTTCCACCCAAAAATATTAAAAACAAATTTGCTTGCAGATAAATAATTGGAAAAATTCATTCTGATTGAGATTCCAACGTATTTACGTAAAGATGTACGCAACCTATTCAAGCAATAATATATCTGCTAAACTAAAGCTTCAATCGAAAAAATTGCAATGAAAGACCCTTATAATTTTTTTTAAATGAATCAATTTCACTTCAAACTTTTTTTGATTAAGGCCTCCATTTCGGAAATAAACAGTATTGTATTTTTTGTATTTTTTATTATTGAAAGGTCAGTTATGCCCGCTTTACACGGTTATAAATATTCTTGTAGTGTTACAAAATCTTCTTGTTCAATGATATTTGACTGTGTAATGCCTATATTACACGATTCAATTTCTTCATCAATAAATTCACGAAGTTTTATTTTGAATTTATTGGATCGTGTAATACGAGACACTTCGTGAATTTTTTCTTCATGAAGAAATTCATGAATTTATTGACGAATTAGAACGTGTTCTATTTTTCGACAATTTTCTAGGGAATTTTAGGGTTTTTTCTCCATATTTTGTCGTTGCCAACCTTTGAATTTGACATTGTCCTCCAACCTTTTTTGCGGTTAAGTTTGTTTGATTCTAAAGAGATACTGCAAAAGCGAAAATTCTAATTTCATTGTACTTCTAATTCTACAGAAACTTGCAAGAAACACAATACAAAAATTAATTACAGTAAAATGACAGTTGATATTTAGGTTGGTATTATTAAATTCTTCACAATAAATTGATGGAAATCTTTATGTGTGTAAAAACAAACCAACATTTTTAACAGTATTTAACTTCATTCTTATTATGGTTCAAGCAGCTGTCAGTGTGTTTGTTTTTGTGGAAAACTATTTTAAAAAATGTTAAATCAAAAAAATACATCGAAATTGGAAATATTATGTGGACAAAAATCAAATCTTTATCAAATGTCTAATAAATTTATACAAAATCAAAATACAAATGAAGTTGTTCGTTGCTCCAAATCTAATTGGTAACTGAAATTAGCCCGTAGCCACCTAGCGGTTATAAACGGAACTATATTGTAAAGTGGATTCAACCTTAATTTCCATATGATCATATGTTATGTTAATGGCTTTGTTAGCAATATTTAATGGCTTTTTTGAGGTTGTTTATATGAAATTTCATACTTCAATAGTTCATATTGGATTTGTTGCAATTAATTCAGCGAAAAATACTTAGCCTTCGACTTTATTATTAAATTACATAACCTCATTGCTATATTGAAATTAGTCTTTCTCAAAATTTTGTTCTTCAAAATATGGAATCTGAACGAAGAAGTGTTAAAAATTGTTGTGTTTATGGATGTCATTCCAAATTTAGTTGAATTGTTGATTTGAGTTTTCATAAACTTCCTAAAAGGGGAAAAGGAAAGTGTCGGTAGTACTTAAATAAAATTAGAGATTACGATCCAGTTCATAAACAAGCTATGCGGATCAGAAAAATTCGTACAAGGAAAGCTGAAATGTACAATACAAAAATTTCGTAAATATTCCCCTGTAATATTATTTTCTCTATGAATTTCATAACCTCATTCAGTCTACCAGTTACAACTAAAATTCATATATAAATAAAAATATTTTAAAAGGAAAAACTAAATGTTATAAAAGAAGAAAGCAAATTCTTTCTCGCACAATTGAAATCGAATTGAATCATTCAACGAGATATGAAGATGTCTTTGCTGAATATCAATAGATTTACATTGTAAACAGATTACAAACTTGCCGTTAGCCACTTTTGAGCCACCATTTTGTAAGCACAGTGCTGGCGCCAACGGTAATTTCAGTTGCCAATAGGCTATGTGCAAGGGGGCGGAGTTTGAACAAATATCGATGCGAGCGCTCATGATGAGCACAATTGTAAACATCGAACTCCATTTCTCAGAATACGTCATTGAGCTGTCATTGAGCATTGTAGTTTAAAAGTGAAAATAATTGCATATAAAACATGGGAAAACGTTTGTTCTGTTTCAGGCTGTTGTGTTAAGGATGATTCAAGTGAAATATAGTTTCATAGATTTCATGTACCCAGTTATAACATAAAAAAACGAGTGAAGTGAATCAAAGTGGTAAATAGAGTATTGTCTGTCTTTCATTATTAATCTATATAACAAATATGTTTGTAGTTCAATTATGAAATTAGAAATATTCATCATCGATTTGGGATTCATGAATTTACCTCCATCTCTAATTTGTAAGATAATTCAGTGATAGAAGTTTGTCAGATGCACTTCGCAATAATTTTGTTGTTAATATTGTCAGCAACATATTCTTCAACAAGTTTAATATGGCAAAATTAATTTCACGCTTTACTTCAATGCTTCCTCGGTAAAAGGGATACAGTGTTTGATAAATACAAACCCGACCTGCAAGATCATCGACGTCATAATTTGAGGTTATCCTGTCAATTTGGACGAATTAAGACGTTTTCTCTATAATAGGTATGTTACAATTGAAGAAAAAAATACTCAAAATGAATAATTTCAACGTACTTTTATGCTATGCAAGTTATATTACACGCACACAGCTGAATTAAATAATATTAAGTACATTTAAAAAATTATAGGTATGAAACAATGATAAAATGGAGTTCAATCGTTCTCCATTGCCCGTTAGAGGCGCTAGTAGACTTCATGCACGTAGCCTATTGCTACCACAAATATATTAGCTGTCATTGTCAAACTATCAAATATTCTGAGGATATTTGTTCGTGTAAAGTGCTGATATAAATTGTTAAATATGACAAGAAATACACATAAATGTAAAAATATGATCGTGTAAAGTTGGCATTTTAGGTTTACTAGAAGATGGCAGCACCTAGTTCATTTTGAGTGATACAAATCTACTCTATTTTTTCTGGCTGAATGATTAGCTTGAATAAACGAATAAAAAGTTCAATCTATTTGTTTTTTGAGCTTATAGTCATTCCAGTTAAAAATACTTCAAAATGAGATTACAATTTAAGCCTTCTTATTAGCCGAAATGCGGGCACGATTCAATTACATTAGATACAGCATTAGAAACAAGCTATCTGAAAATGAATTCAAGAAATAAAAGTAGCTGAATATATACAAGTTTGAATCATTGAAGAGCCCAAATTTATTTATGATGATTGATCATCAACAGATAGCAAAATATTATAAAATTGGTTCGCATTTCGGCCAATCAGAAGGCTTGAACCGTAATCTCATAAGAGCCCTTGGGTGGTTCTTAATTGAAATAAACTATAAGATTTAGATTCCGATAAAATAAATAAAATTATATTCTATCTTATACCTTGGCATATGTTTACAGCGGGCTGGCATGCACCTCGGAATCAGCGTCCAGGTCCCATTATTACACGTTACAGGAACATTGTTGGCTTGCGGGAATTCGTAATTCCCCTGACACTCTACAGTTAATGATTCGCCATGTTGGACAACAGTAGCTGTTGGTAATTGGGAAATTGAATCATTAGATCGAAGATTCAGAATGACGCGACCCTGAGATACTGAAGGTACAACACATGGAGCTGAAAAATAAAATGAACTATATTCAGGAAATATTTGAAAGGTACAAACTAAATTTATTGATGAGATGAAAAAAAAGTATGAAACAATTTCAATGATTTTTTGAAATAAAGCTACTAATTTGAGTAAAAATGATCTTTTATTGCTTAATCTTTTTGATCATCCATCATTCATTATGGACACCTCAAAGATTTTCGCGAAAGATCAGCAAAAAAGGATAAGCCAAAACTACAAAACATTCAAAGCCAAATATAAAGATGATGAATGATGTTTGATACGCATGCTACCAAAAAATAATTACAAGCTCGTACCTAAACACTTGGGAAGTGGGTACCTCCAAGTGCCGTCAATTTGACAAACGGTCGACGTGTGGCCCTCTAGTTTCATATTATCATGACACCTGAAGATAATGCTCGCGCCTAATCCAGTACCAGCTTCAATATTTTCCAGCCAGCCGTTCCAAAGTCTTCCAGGGTGTCCACAGTTTATCTCTAAATACGAGGAGGAACTAAAGCTGCTGTTATAAGAAGGGACTGATAAAATGCACATTCCGCAATTAACATACACAAATTAATAATTTTTAGTATGCACAATCAAAATTAAACTAGTTTTTGACCAATCAAGTTGAGGATTGATGTCTGGCCGATCAAAACCTTTCAACTGACTTAAAAAAATATTTATTCACAAAAGACTACACAACAAAAAAGCTACAAACTACAATACACAGTACCAAAATACCAAAATACAAATTTATAATTAAAATAATAGTTAGTAACAACATTACTTAAAAACTACACCAGAATAAACGAAAACGACAATACAAAATAAATGCATTATTACTAACTACAAAACAAATAAAACAAATAAAACAAAAAACCCAAATCTACAAGACTACTGATGAAAATTTTGCTGATCTTTCACCAAGTCTACAAGTTATTTTTTTCTAATTACGAATAAGAATGCAAAACACTCAATAATTAATAATTTCAACAAACAGACTATTAAAGTTATCTCGTCGTCTAAATTAATCAATTTGTAATTTTAAGTGTACAAGATGCCAACAGGGGATTTCTCTAAATAAATCAATTTTTTGAATTAACTTTCCCAATAAATTAAAATTTGCATTCTTATCCTGTAAGTTCATTTTTTGTCCCTACCCTTGCAGACAGGTGCAGATCCTGTCCATTTCCGGTCAGCTCCACAGCGGCGAGTCCCTTCACCCACTAGAGTGTACCCATATTTGCATTCGTAGCTGACTACGCTGTTGTAACTGCAGGAGGTGTAAATTGCTTTCCCGTTGCGGGGATTTTCGGGAGGAGAACACTGAACCGCTGTAACAACAACGCGCGGAAACCACAGACACACCGTGCTCCAAAGACAATTTAAGAAGGGATAAAGAAGAAAATTTTGAAGCAGGCGCTCTGAATTTTTAGTAGGGTTAATTTGTTTGATAGGAAATCGAACTTAAATTTACATTATTTCTCTCAACAAGCACATCCAGCACATTCACCCTCAGTCACGCTCCCCTGGACTTCATCAAGTCCTCCAGCGCCGCTTTGTAGGTCATTACACTTACGAACACACGTAGGGAGTTCCTTGGGGGCCCAAGTGCCGTCTGCTTGGCAGAAGCGTTCCGCCCGGCCCACGAGCTCAAAACCGTCCGCGCAAAGATAGCTCACCCGACATCCGTACGTGTAGCATTCGCCTGAATGCCAGCCGTGAGAGATTTCCAAAGGGGCACCACACGAACGGGGCTCGCAGGTTATGTCTGGACCGTACCATGACGCCTAAAATATCTTCTAGTTTATTTTTGTTGAATTATGGTTAAATATCTTACCTGTCCTTCGATGGCAAGACACTTAGCTCTAGGAAATCCGTTCGTTGCGTACCCCGTATGGCAGTAATATTGTAAAGTAGAATCTAAATCAAAGGTCGTTTGTTCTGGAAGGGCGTTATGTCTGGCGTGGTCTATATTTGGTGGTGACAGACAATAAACTGCAAGGAAGAACCATCTTTAATCAACTTTTACAAACAAATTTGGACATCAAATTAAATTATCCAAATAAATAAATAATTAGTTATATTCTTATGATTTAATTTCATTAATTCTTTTTATTTTATCGTTTTTAACAATATAAAGCACCGATTTCATCAATTTTTCAATTTTGTTACAATTATTCACTTGTAATTGCCATTCTTTTTGAGTATACTCAATGGTTCGTTTGATTGGATTTTGAACCTTATTAACACATTGATAAATATGACAGTAGGGACATGGAAACTAATTTTTGTTAAAGTGAACAAAAATTTAGTTTGAATTTTGTCCACCGAGGGCACTGTTCTCAATTTTGCTACAATTATTCACTGCTAGTTGCCGATCTGTTTCTAGTATAATCAATGACTTGTTTGAAGCGATTTTGAATTTAAAATAACTATAAATAGACTATTTAAATGTTATACACATATTTGTTGCATGTTATTAAATGTTTTCTTCAGTGCAATCATTATTATTTCTTTTAGATTTATTGCCAACTTAACCTAATTTGCTATAAGTAAACGTCAAAGTGTTGGACTTTTATGCCAGTTTGTGTGTGAAAATATGTTGAAATAGAAGAAAAAAAGTTGAAATTATAAATATTTGAGGTTGAAGTGTAAATATGTGATTATGAGTTACGTAAAGGTTGCCAAAAAAGGATATATTCAATTGAAAACTGCCCAATTTATAAATATTACGTTCTGTTACGCTGCATTCAATCTTAAAGCTATTAAATTGTAAAAGGCATCAGAAGTGCAGTTTTTGTGTGTTGAAAAGGATTTTACTTACTATTTTGTTTGCACGCAGGTTGAGCCCCAGCCCAGCGTCCATCGGCTTGACACGTACGACTTTGCAGCCCCACTACGTGATAACCATGTTGACAAGTATACGTGGCTCGATCACCGAATAAACGTCCAGTTACGGTCACTCGACCCAGTTCTGGATCGGGGAGTTCTGGACATTCACGATCTGCAAGATATTGAAATCACAAATTGATTAATATGCATGTCACTTATTTTGCAGATATTTGTGGCCAATCCACCCCTGATCAAATCTAAATCAAATGCAGACTTATCAACCTCTCAGTCCTTCATCCTTGCGATTCTACCAAACTGTGAATAATAGAAGCACTCATCGTGAATTCATCCTTGCCTCCTGTTCTTAAAGTTGTGCCTACGTCACTGGATTCTCTTTTAAAGCTAAACTCGTTAACGTCAAGCGATTCATTCAGACTTTTTATCCTTTTTTATCATTCAATGAATATCGGTGTGCGAATATAAAACGGAAGTGGGGCAGGTAATTAGCAAAATTTAGAGGGATAAAAAAATAATAAAATTGACATCCAAGTTTCCAAGACTTGCTAATCATCTTTACTCATCTAGCTTTATATGCAAAACTTCTGCAGTATAAATTTCATGTTTGGCCCAATTTCTTATCACGGCATTAACATCTTAATCAGTAGTTCTCAACAATTTCCCCAAAACAGGCATCACGTAAGAGTACTTAGTTTCGTTCTTGTTCTGTCACAGTGTCAACTTGGCCCTGAATACATAAACACACCCTGTGAAGTACGCCCCTGCAGTCCTGAAGTATAAGTGACAGTCGCACTCGTGTTATCTCAGTAGGCCAATATTACCAAATGTCATGGCAAGCCGCGATGTGAGGGTGTTATTTTTTCTTTTGAATTTTTTGCGAACGAAGCAATAAATTTTGAATTTGTATCGTTTTGCTGGTTTTGGTCTGAGGAGAGAGAAAATAACCAAAAGTTAATAAAGCGCTGAGGCAGAAAAAATGCTCATTCATTATTTGAACAATTTTTAATTGAGATAAATGTCAAAATAATTGAAACAACTTGCATGAAAAATTCTCTTGTCTACAAATCAACTTATTTATCATTTGTTTTGTGGTTATTAAAAAATGATTGAATGAAAATTCCGAAAAAATAATAATTATTCATGGAAATGTCAAATATTATTACATCATAAAATAAGTACGTTTCGAAATAAAATACATTTGCAAGGCATCAGATTCACATAAGTACGTTATCTTATATCATGTTCCAACAAATTTATTAACATTTTATGTGCGAAGAACGGGAAAAATTTCTGTGAAAAATGCTAAGTATCCTTTGAAAATTATTTATGTCAACCATTACAATAAAGTGGCACACGTTATGTCCTCCAGAATTTCCTTAGGTCACACTATTTCCACATTAGGAGCTGTGCTTTTCAGCAAGGGATTGAACGCATTGAAAATTACAGGAAGCACTGCAAAGAATGTATTAACATTTCTTTTTATTTTGTATAGTTTATTTTATTTTGGCTGTCAGGCTGGCGTGACGCTGAGTTCTCAGCAACTACAGCACTTACACAAACTTGAAACTGGATCTAAATGAAAGTAGCTGTGAAACTGACAGAATTCACCTATCGAGATTTTGATGGAAATATCCGTTTTGAGCATCCCTGAATCCATTTTGACTATTTTTGGCTTGATGTCGGTACGTATGTTCGTGCGTTCGTAACTCGCAAATCTCGAAACTGGTAATGTTGAAATTTTGTATTTAAGACTGGTATAGGGTCTAGTTGTGCACCTCGCATTATGGTTCCAATCGTCTGTACCGGAAGTGCACTTTACTTGAAACCGAGGGGTAACTCACAAATTTTGTACACCTGACTGTACAGTCAGACGTTTGTAAGCGATTTTTAGTGATTGTATGATTTTATACAATATATTATGTGATTTTGAGGAACGGATAATTATTTTTGTAGATTGTAAGACTATTAATGCAGAATTTGTTGATTGTAGGGACTGTATGACTAAAATAAGATTGTAAGTTGATTGTAAGGATTATTAACTACAATCGAAATAAGTAAATATGAAACTCACATTGATTTTATTCGCAAATTATATAATATTATGAATTATGCCACAATTCTGTGCAAATCCATAAGAAACTAATGAAAACGCATCGACTTTTGTTGATTAATGTCAATTTGTTCATAAGGATGACAAGTACATTGCGATTTTGTTCATAATTTATGGATTTACGAATTTATAAAACTTTATAGATTTACACAGAATTAATTTAATTTAGTTCTTGTTTAAGTTGCCTACACTTATTAATAAATTATTTTCTACTGAATACGATTCTGTCTGGGCGGGACCTTTCATCTCTTTTTGTCACGCCGGTGTACACATTCGAACATTTGAGTAGCTTGCTAGAATGACGTAGAATCTTCTAGAAGTGAACATACGGAAATATAAGGGTAGCGGCCCGACTATGTGAGTAGTGAATATTAGCTAAGTGCGAAGTGTGATAAATAAATAAGTTGTTGTAAATAAATATTAGTGGCTTTGTAGTTGAAGTTTAGTAGTAGTGAGTGAGAAATAAATTGTAGTGTTTGTTTCAGTTGCATCAAAGAATAAAACTTCTATTTTCTTTTCATTCATTAAATAGTGACTTTTATTTCAATAATAAACAATTTCTTTAAGAGCAATGAACATAATAATATAATAGAATCAGTATTGTAATCGAGATTTTTTGACACTTCAAGATTTTGATGAATATTCACGTTTTCGATCCTACTGAACCCGAAAAACATAATTTTAAAAAAAGTCGGTCTGTCAGTCTGCCTGGAAACACGATAACTTAAGAACGAGTACGAACTATCGACTGAAATTTTATATTCGAGTTTTTAGCGCATTTTTCGAAAAAAAAGCGCCATTATATTCACTTTGGCTGTCTGGCTGGCGTGACGCTGAGTTCTGAGCAACTATACTATTTACAGACTTTAAACTGGTTCTAAATAGAAGCTGCTGTTTCGTAGGTTTGCACAAATTGCTTTAATTCAAGCTCAGTGATTGTGGAAGATTAAATTATTCAAATACTTGTTTCAAGTGAAACAATGCCCATAGATATATATGACATTAGGGATATGGCAACTAAAATTTATTAAAGTAGATAAAAATTTAGTTACAACTTTAGCCGCGGGTGTCACTATTATTATGTACAGTTGTCAAATCTGTCCGGAATTCATTCAATGACTTGTTTGACGCGAATTTGAAGCTTATTAGATTAAATTATTATTATTGAATGAAAATTTGTTTACTTTTGGTGTATTTTTTTTATATAGCTTTGATGAAGATCAAATTATCATTTTAAAGTACAGCAATTGACCTCCCGTCAGTTAATAACTAAACAATGAAGATTAAAAGGTATTTTTGAGTTTGTACATGCATAAATTATGTACCTATCAAATAGTCAACTTGAAACTAGTACTAAATGGAAGCTGCTGTTTCGTAAGTTTGCCCAAACTGCTTGATTTCAAGCTCAGTAACTGTGAGAGATGGTAATTTGCGAAATCTCTGATGTAATAAGCATTCATGAGCTGTCAAAAATGCGCTTTCATCATCTAGATGATTCTTCCATTTTTTTATAAACGATAGTAATTATCATAAAATATAAAATAACTAAAACTAATCCTTGAATGCTTTGGCACAACATTCACGAGAAACATTTTTCAAAATTATCAGCGGTTTATTTGTCTTCAAATTTAAATTATTATAAAATTCGTTATATTTTTTTGAACCAAAGAAATAAGGAGAATTATAATGTGGAGTTATAATTATTATCACTCATATTTTGACATCACATGCTAACGTTCGTCGATTGTTGTTTTAAATTAAGTAATTTGGCTCTAAAGTGTTTGGTATCAAATTATACTCTTGTGGAGAAAAAATATTCAAACGATTGTCAATTGTGTCTTTCACAAATCATTTGGATGATATCTAGTTTGGTATCAATTTTGAGCCCTCAGGGAGATAAGCTGGCCATGAAATTTATGGTCGGGGAAGTACTGTGTGGCCACAGCGGATTTTTATATCAATACACAACAAAATGTACTCCTTTCGATAGTTACAAACCAACCAAACATGTGCTGAGATGACCATAAAGAACTTCTATAACATCTTGCATTATGATTGCGATCGGCTAAGCCGGAAGTGCACTTTACTTGAAACTTTTTTCTAATTTTCCGCATAAATTCAGAATGATCAGCCATAGGATACTGAAATGTAGCATTTGAAATTGCTGTAGCATCTTAATGGTCATCTTCTATTTTTGTAACAATCGGCTGAGCCGGAAGTGCACTTTATATGACAGACTTTTTGAATTTTCCGCATAAATTCTAAACAATCAGTCGTAGAATATTTAAATTTTGTATTAGGCACTTTTATAATATCTAGTTGTACACCTTGCCTGTTGATTGCTATCGGCTAAGCCGGAAGAGCACTTTATTCGAAACATTTTTTGAATTTTCCGCATAAATCCAAAACGATTGAACGTAGACTGTTAGAATTCAGTATTTAGGACGATTATACCGTCTAGATGCTCATATCCTATTTTTATTGAGATCCACCGAGCCGGAAGTGCACTTTACTTGACAATCTTTTGGAATTTTTCGCATAAATTCGAAACGATCAGGTGTAGAATATTGAAATTTGGTATTTCAGTCTGCTGTAGCATCTGAATGATTGCCTACTATTTTCATAACAATAGACTGAACCGGAAGTGCACTTCAGTAGGAATTTATTTTTTAATTTTGCGCATAAATTTAGATCTGTTGGTAGTCGTAGTATTTTGGAAATCAGTATTTAGGAATGTTGTAGTATAACTGTTTACATAGCAACCGACTTGGCTGAAAGCGCATTTTACTTGACAGATTCTTAGAATCTCTTGAGTAAATCCAAAACGATTAACTGTGGAACGATAAGATTTTGTGTTTGATTATATATATGAATTTACGTCAGATTTTTTAATTCATACGCCCAGTTTTGGGTAATTACTGCTGAACTATGCATAATTGTAATCTGAAAATTGCTGCACAGAATGAGCAATACGTCAGTAATTAAATTTGAAATAATGTAAATGTTTTACTGATTTAAAATAAAAGTTCTGCGTTTAATTGTGGAACAAATTAAATTTGAAAACAAAACAATCGTGCCCTGTCACTTTCCTACTTGACAATGTCGTTTGAAATAACGACTTTCCATTATTTTACACAATTGCCTGCTTGAACTTCCAAATCAGGTTCGAAATACTCATAGAATTTGTTGTTGACAGATGCTCGAAAAATCACATTAATGGATTGTTGAAATTAATTAAAATAGTCAAATAAATTGATGAAATTATGTTCAAAATGACCTAATTTGAAATGATTAATGTAAAACTTGTAATTTATATGTCCGAAATAATTTGTTGTCGTTTTACCTCATTGAAAACAGTTTTATTTAAAGTAATGTTCTCGCCGTTTAAGATAATTTCAGCGAATCATCCCGTATATCTAGCTAAGCGGTTTTACTGGGTGATTCACCCCTTCTAAGTAGGTAAATAAATCTCAGTCGTAATTAAAGCCGATAAGATAAGATGTTCCCATTAACGCGAAGAATACGTTCGCGCACAGCTTCAAGTTGGTTGTTCGTGTTGGAACTGAAGACGTTTTTATTTGAACGGAAAATTTGAAACGTTGCAAAAACTTCCCCGAGAAGATAGCAACTTTTGCTTTTGAATACCTAATAAGATCGTTGACTGAAAGAACAAATAATAAAACGATTTTTGTCATTTTGAATACGGTTGCAGTTTTGCCAAAGTTTTATATTAAAAGTTGGGTGATAAGAGCGGAACTTTCGTCATTAGGAAGTTGGGAAACAATGATCAAGTCTTTGAATTTCATGAGCGCAATTTCACATCATAATAATCAAAATAAAATAAATCCCAACAAATTTTGTAAGTCTCCAGACAGAATGGTGCTGTTGCCTCTAGATTTTGTCGTCTTTCGATTTGATATCTTTATAAAAATGCAATGAGTTCTACGTTCAGGGAATTGGATTTTGTGGTAATGACAAACATGGGACTGGCTTTATAAAAATGGATGCTGTAACGATCTTGTTATTTTCTAACATTGCCTTGTTTTTTTTGTACAGTCTGGAGTGTCAAGACGAACCGAAAAAACAAAAATTGCTTTTTCGATGTATTTTATTTAACATGCAAAACAATTCCTCTTTATGAAAGTATGCGACAAGACTGTGCTGTGTTGACACAGTTTCTCGTATAAACGTAAGTAATGTGTCAGTGGGCCAAACGCGGCTCTGTCGGGTGGTATTCCAGAATGAGTCCCTAGGGATCAGCCGGATATTAGCACAGATATCTCCCGTGGGAACACCACAACTCCATGCGTCTACATATCAAACTTTTCTTACATACATCCTGTTAGTTCATCCGACGAAAATACTTTTAAACTTGCGGGAATATTGTAGTAAAAAATTGAATAATTTAGCTGTCACTTTGAGTACTTGTTTGAGTACTGTGTGGCCTAGTACATTTTTCTTTCTTTTAAAAAGACAATACAATGAAAATTTAATCACTTTCTGTTTCTTAGAAGAACAAATTGGGTCACAGTTCTCTTCCTGTACTGGAATTCTCATAACAAATTAATTGTCTCTTTCGTTTCTTCGACTTAAATATCATTAAAAGATTTAAAGAGGTCTGGTTGTCTCTCCAGTCGTTCGTAAAATTAGATGTCAGATCTAATCTGCTGTATTGTAGAGCATACAGAACTATTGATTCACATCTAAACTGACCTGACTTTCAATACTTGAAACATACAAGTTGCTCCACAAGAAAAATTATTTAGCTTGTTGCATAAATTGATGGCTGATCAAATATTGGAAATGTAAAACAGGAAGTCGACTGATCAATTGTTTCAAAAATAAAACAATGCATGTACTTCTGTGAGTATTTCCTGCAAACAATACATTTTTTGCCAGTCGGATAAACCTTTACGGTTTTTAAACTCGAAAACAAATAAAATTGTATTTATACCGTGTACGGGCCCATATTCAGCTCGGTAACGTGTAATTTATTATGTATAAACATTCGAAATTGCACTACTAGTAGTTTCATAAATCTCCTTTTGTTTTAGCGTTTTATTAAAAACGAATAGTGCGGTTAGAATCGCTGCCACCAAATTCTGATATTACTTTTAATGGAGTTCTAAAATGCTGCAGAATGTTTTGGGAAACTGCAAAACGTTATGAAATGTTCCAGGATATTTGAGAACATCTCCGAATGCCTTAAAACCTTCCAGGATGTTCCAAAACACTCTTAAAAATTGCAGAGCGCTATACAGTGACTTCATATGCTTCAAAATGTTCTAAAACGCTCCAAAATGCTGTTTCACAACGTTATAAAATATTCCAGAACGCTTTAGAGAACATCATACAGTGTAACAGCGACGTACCAAAATACTCTGAAACATTTTAAAACAGGTCAGAATGTTACACAATGATTTAAAATACTTTAGGATGTTCTAAAACGCAGCCAAATGTTTTAGAATATTCCAAAACATTATAAAATGTTTCAAAATATTTGAGAACGCTTTAGAATATTTCAGAACGTTCTAAGACATTCTGGAACATTCCAGAATAACGAGGAGCATTCTAGAATATTTTAAAACGTTATGCCTGTATTACACGATTCAATTTATTCATGAAGTTGTCCTTGAATTTCTTCGTGAATTTATTGTCAAGCAGAAAAATGTTGGTTCGTTTCCATCAATTTATTGTGAAGATTTTAATAGTACCAACCTAAATATCAGCTGTCATTTTACTGTCGTTAATTTCTGTATTGTGTTTCTTGAAAGTTTCTGTAGAATTAGAAGAATAATGAAATTACAATTTTCACAGTATCTCTTTAGAAACAAACTTAACCTCAAAAAAGGTTAGAGGTGAACAAAGACAATGTCAAATTCAAAGGTTGGTAACGACAAAATGTGGATAAAAAACCCTAGAATTCCCTAGAAAGTTGTCGAAAAATAGAACACGTTCTAATTCGTCAATAAATTCATGAATTTCTTCATGAAGAAAAAATTCACGAAGTGTCTCGTATTACACGATGCAATAAATTCAAAATAAAACTTCGTGTATTTATTGATGAAGAAATTGAATCGTGTAATACAGGCATTATAAAATGTTTCAGGATGCTTTGAAACGTTTTACAATCTTTCAGAGCTTACAAAAACACTCTAAAACATTCCAGGACACATCAGGATATTATACAATGTTTCAAAATGCTTTAGGATATTTTAGAATGCTGTAGAATGTTCTAGAACATTCCCAAACTTCATAAAATGTTCCAGAATTCATGAGAACGGCTCACAATGACATACAATCTTCCAGGACGTCTCAGAACACTTTAGAACGTACCAAATCACTCTAAGACATTCCAGGACACATCGGGATATTATACAGAGTGATCAAAAATGATTGTCCGTACCGCCTTGTTCTGATTTTTTCTTTGCCGCTTGCTTGAGATCGTGAGTTTCAAGTGACAGATGACAGTTCCTCTGAAAACACTATTCTAACCTAAAAATTTGGTAGAATAATAATAAATTTTCAATAATCATTCAATAATACAGCTATTCACTTAATTCCTTGTTCTTTGAATCAGACTATGGATAAATCCGTCACAAAATATGCAAAATATACGTCACTGTGTTCTTGAATTGTCGGTAACTTAGTTATCAAAATAAATAAATTTATACTAACTTTATTCTATGAAGATAGTTTTAATCATAATGCGAGCTTTTGCTAGTCACATGACAGATAATCATTATTGACCACTCTGTACAATGTTTCAAAAAATGCTCCAGTGTCTTAGATTACTCCAAAACATTATAAAATGTTTCACAATATTGCACGACGCTTCAAAATGCTATAAAATCTTCCAGGACATCCCAAAACACTCAAGAACATTCCAGAACGTTACACAGTGATTCTATATACTTTAAAATACTCCAGAACAGTTTATTTTAATAAAACGTGCATCCAGATTCTCATAAATTCACCCAAAAATATATTTCTGAGAATGATAGATGTAGCGATCATACAAAACACTAGTTCAGTCACATTATTTGTCACAATGTGCTCAGATTAAGCTGTACGTTATTGCAATATCAAGAACTATAAGATATATTATTCTTAGGTTACCGATCCAATTAATTTTCTATTTTTGGTGGCATTTTTCATGCATCGAAACCTAAAAAAAAATTATTATTATTTGCAATTAAAAATTACTGGATAAATTTCAACACTAAAACTCCTTGAATTTACTTATAATAACAGAATTGATTTGTATTACGACCAACCTCAAGATTTAAATCGTTGTTCCAACCGTTTTTAACGTAAATAAACTTATAAAACAGTATAAAATTATATTTGAAACACTTTTTAACCGTTATTTTTAATAACTGTCATAATACGCTTGGCTAATGGAGTAAGTAGCGCCTCGATGCGGCAGATTTTAGAAACTCGTAGGTTATAAACGAAGTTTGACGTATTCGCTGTCACGCTGCAAGCTGGCGACAGTTGATGTATTTTATTGAAAAATTTAATTGTTTGAAGTGTGTTGATAAACCATGAGTGGAAGTAATAAAGTCGTAGTTGTTGCGTACCTGCTTGTCAAAACACCCAAAATAAAAATCGTGACTTGATTTTTCACCCTCGTCCAAATGGAGAATGGAAAAAAAAATCACAAAAATTGGGCTTTTTCGGTTCGTCGAGTTGATCAAGTATTGAAATATTCAATTGTTGATGCCATAAATATATATAATTATTGGTATAATGTATATTCTTTTCTGTTTTTCATATAAATTTTGATTCAATTTGGGTACTTTTTGTATCAACATTCAAGTTATACTTGTCATTATAATTTCTTTGTTTTTCTAGAGACAGTGTCTCGTTTGCAATTGGAAAAAGATCATTAACTTTGCAGCCCTTGCATACCGCATTAGCAAGTTGCTTTTGCTATCATCGGTGTATTCATTTGAGAGCAAGTATTTTCTATGTACACATAGATACAAATTGCTGCAGCGTGCTTGTAATATCCTTTTTCTGTTTCACAGTTACAATTGGCAATTTTAATTATTCGATCTACATTAATCCATACGATAAATTATCCAAAAAACAATAAGAAATTCCAAAAATTGAGTTATACAATTCAACACAACAAAAAATGTGTTTCTGCTATTATTCACAATACTATTTGAAAAAAATATGAATATTCATAGCTGGATTGTACGTTTTCTGGTTTGTTCTTTCCAATGTAAACGCCCGGAGTTTCGCGTAATACAACTCCAATTATTTTTTCACATGCATCGCCAATTATGTCTTCGAAATTACCAACATGAAAACTATAAAACAATTTATTTCTTCTGAATGAATTTCTCCATGGTAGTATTTGATAATAGGATAACAAGACGAAAAGTTTATCAAAGAACATACGTACAATTTGGAATCTTCAGCTTCAGGCTATCGATTTTGAACTCAAATAATTTCCTTTGGGCAAACTTTTTTGGCGTAAGCAATCAAATTTTACTCCTTCAAATCCACAGGTTGATATCAATATTTTTATTCTATATATACACTCGATATTTTCAAATCGAAACTAACATTTAAATTTTGTTATCATATCTCTTACCTAAGAGTTTATTCTACTCGCCGCTAGATGGCACGCGTGTTCCGAGCTGTCAAGATTAGCCAAGCGTATATCCACAGATATAACTAATTTAGACTCGCATCCATTGTTATAATAGTGTACAACAATTGGTTTCACTACTCATCAACAGATGGCGCTGACGCGTGTTTCCATTATTAATTGTAGTTGTACTGTCTATGCGGGGTATACTCAATGATTTTGTGATAGGCGATTTTAGTCCTTATTTAAATGTTACATAAAGAACAATAAATGTCAATTGATACAAGTGACAAATAACCAACAATAAGCATATTTTCAGTATTTTAAATATTAAAATCAAGTAAATAATAATTGCAACAAGCATTTTACAGGCAATTAAATTACTAAATGTCCTCTGGTGTCAACAGAGCCGATAAAAAGTCACAACAAAATCTGTCACATTCAAATCTCATATATTTGAAATTAATAATCAAATCGTAGAATGGTAAGTCAAATATTTTAATGATAAATACAGTCCTGCATTATAAGCAGGCGTTAAGGAATCCAATTTTGGAATACGTTTCTGTTTAAAACGTACATAGTTTACTTCAATTTAATTGTACGTCTTGTAGCTTCAATTCAATGGCTCCATATACCTACATTGCTTTGTAAAGCTGAAGAGAGATAGTATATGTTTGTAGAAGCCCTTTGATTCGCCGGGGAGGTCGGTAAGGGTTGTTGAGAATCTGTTTGACTTAAACAAACATCAAGTGATGAGTTGTTAACCATTCAAATTGCAATTGGCTTACATAAACTTTCATTAATTAAAATTCACTATTCAAACTTAAAGAATTAATTTTTGTATTTACCAGGTTTGATGCAACTCATTCCGCAAGCTCCATCACACAGACATTTCTTCTTCTTGCTTTTGCAGTCTTCATCACTGGAACACTTCCTCAAACATTTTTGTCCCAAAAGAGTTGCTTGATCTTCATCTCTGGGGCAGAGTGCTGATGGACTGTTCCTCGGATTTTTATAGATTCGACCGTCATCATCATTAGTTCCTCCGGGAGACGTTTCAGATGAATCCAGGTCTTCGTCAAGGTCGTCGTCGTCGTCATCGTCGTCGGGGGCGATCGTAGCTGAGTAGGCTAAAAACACAATAAATTATTTATTACTTCATAAATTTCCCCACAAAAAATGTTGATAACAGCTTGTTTCTTATTTCTCACTTTGCGGACTCTTCGCTTCTTTACTATCAAGGGTAGGGGCTGTTCAGCGATGAAAAGAGTCCACCGAGACGCGATTTTGTCCTCGGTTTGATCCCCAGAAAGTGGGAAGATTAACTGTAATTCAGCGCTAAGAATAGCCAGAGATTTTCTCACGAGAAGGTTTAGATTTTGTCTGTCGTTTTGTGAGAATTGGGGAGTTTCCAACAAAGTAAAGAAGGATTTGAATATTTTGTATTTATTAAGCATAATTCAAGATAAGAATTCTGCATGAAAATTTGTTATCAATTTTGATGCTATAATCAACAATATTTTGTGGTATATTTTTCAACTTTCAGCATTTACTTATTTAAAACAAATTATTATCAATTCATTTTATTTTTGCTTATTTTTTTAAAAAAAAATTACAAGAATGTAATGCCGAAAGGTGCAAAAAAACAAATTAATCAAATATTAATCTTGTAGGAATCTCGAAATAGCCCAGTGATCGATATTTGAGTCCAAAGTTTCAGAAGAGATTTATTTGGATTAGAACTTTATGCCACACTAATTTCCTACTTTCAGTAAAGAAATTTTATTATGGATCAAGAGTACGCTTATCTTTAAAACCCTAAATCATGGCAGTAAAAAGGGATGATACTAGATTACCTATAAAAAAAAGTCAATTTGTAAAGTACTGCAGATGATACATCAATAATTTGGAAGAAAGTCATGAATTGATTTACTTTTTAGTCTCCTAAGTGTTGAAATTTCATCCCTTTTTGAAGTAAATCAGCTGTGACATAAGACTGTCAGTCTAAGAGGTTCCTGATGTACCTTGTACATGTACATTATTATTATTATTCATGGAAATATCCGTATTGAGCATCCCTTAATCAATTTTGACTATTTTCGGCTTGATGTCGGTACGTATGTATGTGTGCAAATCTCAAAATCCATCGAACGTATAATGTTGAAATTTTGTATTTAAGTCTGGTTTAGGGTCTAGTTGTACACCTCGCATTATGGTTGCAATCGTCTGTATCGGAAGTGCACTTTACTCGAAACATTTTTTGAATTTTTCGCATAAATCCGAAACAATTGAACGTAGAATGTTAAAATTCAGTATTTAAGACAGTAGTACCGTCTAAATACTCATATCCCAATTTCATTGAGATCGACTGAGCCGGAAGTGCATTTCACTTGACGGTCTTTCGGTATTTTTAGCATAAATTCGAAACGATCAGCTGTAGAGTATTGAAATTTAGTATTTCAGTCTGCTGTAGCATCTGAATGATTGTCTATTGTTTTCTTTGCAATCGACTGAACCGGAAGTGCACTTCACTTGAAACTTTTTTTGAATTTTAAGCTTAAATCCAGAATAGTTAGCCGTAGAATCCTAAAATTCAGTATTTGAGTTTGCTGTAGCATCTTGATGGTTATCTTATATTTTTGTACCAACCGGCTGAGCCGAAAGTGCACTTTATATAACAAATTTTTCGAATTTTCTGCATAAATTCAAAACAATCAGTCGTAAAATATTGAAATTTCGTATTAAGCACTTCTATAACATCTAGTAGTACACCTCGCATTATAATTGCAATCGCCTGAACCGGAAGTGCACTTTACTCGAAATATTTTTTTAATTTTCCTCATAAATCCAAAAAAATTGAACGTAGAATATTAGAATTCAGTATTTAAGACAGTAGTACCGTCTAGATGCTCACATTCTATTTTCATTGAGATCGACTAAGCCGGAAGTGCATTTTACTTGAAAGTCTTTTGGAATTTTTTGCATAAATTCAATACGATCGGCTGTCGAGTATTGAAATTTAGTATTCCAGTCTGCTGTAGCATTCTCATAACAATCAAGTGAACCGGAAGTACACTTCAGTCGTTTTTTTTTAAATTTTGGATATAAATTCAGAACTGTTAGACGTAGAGTCTTGGAAATCAGTATTTAGGAATGTTGTAGCATAAGAATAATGGCCTACTGTTTCCACAGAAAATATTTGGGCCGAAAGCGCACTTTACTTGATAATAAAAGATAAATTGAAGTCATCTTTAAATAAATATTAATATTTCAAACTAAATACATTTTAATTTAACATTTTTCTCTGCCTTGTTTTGTATTTACTTAAATTCCCATTCAAAATAATTTGATTTATAACCTAAAATGTTTTCCATGTTTTTGTAACAAACAAATGAAATAAAAACTACCAGTGTAACTTTCGGAGTACATTTTTTTTCTTCAATGGAAAGGCAAAGTTACCAACTACAAAAAGTCACATTAGAAATTAAAAACCTGGTCAAGTGCGAGTTTAATTCATAATTAATGAAAATAATTATAAAACAAATGTCCTTACCTATTTTCAGAAACAACTAGACATCATTTAAATAACAAAGAAAACAATTGACTATCGTTTAAATATAATTTTTGACACTTTCACAAAAATCATTTCCGCAGGAGCTTCAATTTAATACCAAACATAATAGAATCAAATTAATTATTTTTAAAAAAACAATTGACGAACGTTTGCATGTGATGTCCAAATATATTTAGGGATTTTACGTTTTTTATTTACTTGTACGAAGTACAAGGAAGTATTGTAAAACCGACAAAATTCACATATCGAAATTTTGATGGATGTATCCGTTTTGAGCATCCCTGAATCCATTTTCACTATTTTTGGCTTGATGTCGGTACGTATGTTCGCCGCAAATCTCAAAACTGGTTGAACGTATAATGTTGAAATTTTGTATTTAAGACTGGTATAGGGTCTAGTTGTGCACCTCGCATTATGGTTCGAATCGTCTGTACCGGAAGTGCACTTTACTTGAAACTTTTTTCGAATTTTTCTAATAAATCCAGAATGATCAACCGTAAGATGTTGAAATTCAGTATTTGAACTTGATGTTGTATCAGAATGGTTATTTGCTATTTTTGTAAGAATCGGCCAGGCCAGAAGTGCACTTTACTTGAAACTTTTTTTGAATTTTTTGCATAAATATAGAATTATCCGCCATAGCATATTGAAATTTCGTATAAAGAACTTCTATAACATCTTATTGTACATCTTGCATTATGATTGCGATCGGCTGAACCGGAAGTGCACTTTACTTGGAACTTTTTTTTAATTTTTCGCATAAATTCAGAATGATTAGACATAGGATACTGGAATTTAGCATTTGGAATTGCTGTAGCATCTAAATGGTCATCTTTTATTTTTGTAACAATCGGCTGAGCCGGAAGTGCACTTTATATGACAGACTTTTTGAATTTTCCGCATAAATTCTAAACAATCAGTCGTAGAATATTTAAATTTTGTATTAGGTACTATTATAATATCTAGTTGCACACCTTGCATTATGATTGCTATCGACTAAACCGGAAGAGCATTTTATTCGAAACATTTTTTGAATTTTTCGCATAAATCCAAAACGATTGAACGTAGATTGTTAGAATTCAGTATTTAGGATGATTATACCGTCTAGATGCTCATATCCTATTTTTTATTGAGATCCACCGAGCCGGAAGTGCACTTTACTTGACAGTCTTTTGGAATTTTTCGCATAAATTCGAAACGATCAGGTGTAGAATATTGAAATTTGGTATTTCAGTCTGCTGTAGCATCTGAATGATTACCTACAATTTTCATAACAATAGACTGAACCGGAAGTGCACTTCAGTTGGAATTTATTTTTTAATTTTGCGCATAAATTCAGATCTGTTGGTAGTCGTAGTATTTTGGAAATCAGTATTTAGGAGTGTTGTAGTATAACTGTTTTCATAGCAACCGACTTGGCTGGAAGCGCATTTTACTCAACAGATTCTTAGAATCTTATGGGTAAATCCAAAACGATTAACTGTAGAACGATGATATTTTGTGTTTGATTATATATATCCAATGATGTACAAGTAAGTCACGTGATGTTCACGTCAGATTTTTTCAGATAGTACATTTCTTGGAAATTAGATTAAAATTCAGTGAATAATTGTAGTCTGGTTTATCAATTGTACTTCAATTATTGTTCCGCTTATAAATATTTCCCAGCAATTACGAAAATTTATTGATGCCTTTTATTAGATTCCCACAATGTAAACAATACACTCCACCCCATATGTGACGCCTATGACCACAGTTGGTAAATTTTCATCTTCACAGCACGTAATCTGTGTTAAGTCCCAATTAGGAAGAGAGACAAAGAGATAAACAGAGATGAAAATCCAAACCGATTGGGGAACCGCATTTCCATATTGGAATCCAATCCGAAAATTGAGTCATTTTGAACCGGTCTTATTGGTGCGGAAACATACTTTGAGGTCTGAAATTGTTTTGGGATCTGTTACATTGTTTAAATATTTGAAGGTATCCTCCTACTCTTAAAATCATTTTTACTAACCTCCATCTCAAGACCCTCGTTTTATCTTCGGAATGTTTACATGATTAATTATTAATTTTCTTCCTTTATTTCTTTCTCCGTGATGCTCATCTGTTACCTCGTGACACAGTGACCTTGCTAGAGTTGACCAACCTTAATATCAACGTTTTGTACCTCCTACATTTTTTTATTGATTTTATCAAATATTTATCAAGTTATCTTAGGGAAACAGGCATTTGTTTCCTTTATAGACCGAGCCTCGTTTAGATACTTGCCTTTTGTTTCACACAATCGGGTGCTGGAAATGGCTAGAGGAAGGGGACGAAAGTTCAGCTTTTGTTTGTATGTGAAAATTTTAAATTTCATGTACAATTCGTTTAATTGTAAAACTTTTAATTACTTGACTAGAAATTCATTACACCCTCTATCGAACCCAACCAAAAAATAGAATACAAATTAACAAATTAATTGATTTTATTCAAGGAAGACATACTGGCACGGAAATAATGTGAGCCCAGAGCTTAACTTTAATTAATGAAAGAAATATTCTCGCATCAGAACAAATAAAAATCTACTAATTTAAACTCCCGCGTTAGCTTAACTTCCGATAAGTTATTTTCTTTAATTACATGTACAAAAACAACGTACTGCTTTTGTCAATACGTCCGACCATTCGAGTTCTTAAAATGAGAAAAAGGCTTTAAGAAACGAGTCAATAAGGATGGAAGCTGAGTAATCTATCCAAACTTTTTCATTAACTTCTCCAAAAAAAAATCTAGTTTTGTGTACAGTGATTAATGATAAAAAACAAAAAAGAATCGGCTGTATTTGTAATTGAAAAGTAGAGAAATAAAAGAATTTAGATGCAAATATTTGGCACAAAAACAAGATTAATTACTACATAAACAATCATTTATGATAAGGATATTAACGTCTTTGATTTCAAGTTTTGTTATTCTACTATAAATAGTTATTTGATCAAAACAGTCTCCAAAAAAATATTCTGAAAGGAACTTGGGGCTCAAACTCAAGTTTCATGCCCCCTCAATCAATATTTTGTACAATTTTTGACTAATATTGACATTCAAACAAAAAAACAAAAGCGAATCGGGGTGCATCATTTCAAGTTTTTATCATCCTACTTCCATAAAACGTGAAAATAGTCCTTTTATCTTATTTATTAAGGTGTGCATCAACGGGAGGTCACTTGCTGTCCACCAAAATTATAAAATCAAAATCAGGACAGCCTTCAAAAAAATATTCTGAAATAATTTTATTGAAATTCCTATTAGAAGTCCTAATTTACTGGTAATTATTTGCGGGAGGTCATGTGCTGGCCTTAATCAATATTTTCAAATCAAAGTTTAATCACTGAGGATAATACCGGAAACTGCATGTCGATATCTCAACTAGTTCCGGAGATATTGATATGCAAAGATTATACCCGAAAACGGGTGGCACCTTTATTATTCAATCCGATTTGAATTATACTATATTTATTACATTTTGCAAATTTTGGCCGCAATAAATTTTTGAATGAGTAATAATTTTTTTACCCAAAAATGGGTGCAGCTACATTAAAATTAATAACATGGGTAGATTCCCCAATCTTTTTTATATAAGTGTACAAATTTTCAGATTTTTCCTAGGTGTGATAATAGAGATATTAATTAATTTCTCGTACTCCTTTACAGCGCATGACAGATACGCTTTCAATTAGTAGTAATTGGTATTGCAGCCCATTTTCAGTACAAACAGTATAAAAATTATTAAATCTATATTTAAACGTAGAATATTGGGAAAAAAAGGCACACCGAAGTGAAATTTTCTCAGGAATTCATTTTTGAAGTTAGAAATATGACTTTCACATTGGATGACCTCGTTTATAACGAATATTTGGTACGGCATTAGAGTATTGATACAATTAAATACAATAATTATTTTATGATTCTAAAGAATAAATAAAAATAGTTGAAGGGTCAAATTTCGTTGCGGATATCGTGCTGAATTGAAAAATGCACCTGCGGAGCAGAGTGACCCTGTTTATAACGAGTATTCGTTTATAAAATATAAAAATATTAATAAATTTGTAATTATATTTTCAATGGTAGAAAATTGGGGGAAAATTGTGATATAGGGTAAAATTTTCCAAGGATTACGAATTTGTAATCAAAATTTACTTATTCCAACTTATTTACGTTGTTCTTTTGTTTTTTATTGTGTGCAATATTTGAACAGCTCAAAATACGTATTTTTTTATTAAAGTTGCTAAATATTATTTTTGAAATTCAGTTCCTTTTATATCATCATATTAAAAGTGAAGTATATTTATTTTTACACTTTAAATTATTGTTCAAAATTAAATTCAATTTTCCGTCCATTTTGGAACTTATTTTGACTGTGGATGTTATTAATTTTAATATTTAAAGCTCATATTTTATTCGTAGGATCATATAACTCCAGTTGAAGGTCTATTTATATTTGAAAACTTCTCAGAATTCCGCTGAACACTAATAATAATTTATGAATGTGGTTTGTATACCGACCGCTGCACGGTGCTGTCATTGTGGTTGCATACGGAGATGGTTATTTGTTGTTGTTTTAGTGATATATTTAACATTTTGATTCATTAAGTATTTAATAAAACACCAGTAAATTCAAACAAAGTCCAATATTGCGCAAAATATCTTTCAATACGTGTCGAATTTGAATTTCGCCTCCACAATAAAATCACATATCTTGGCTTGCTTTGGCAGCTTTCAATTGTCATGCCCCAGCCCTTACATTATAAGAACGAACAAGAAACAATGGCAAGTAGATAACGCACAGTATGTCGCTTATATTAAACAAAACACGACACACACTGGAATAGAAAACAAGAAATAAACGATTTTCTACGATATTAAAACTCATTCATCTTGTTTTCTGACGCCTAGTGTACGTTTCCTCCCTTCCATAAAAAATGAAAGAATAAATAGTGAGAAGAGGATTTTATTGTCTTTGTTTAACATGGAAGAAAATATTTTTGATTCGCCCGCAACCTGCACAACAAAATTGCTACGCTGGTAACACAAATAATCTTGAAAAAGATTGCGTTATCCTTTATTATATTATGAATGGCGTACATTTATATCAATTTAATCGTTTAAAGTGTCCTACAAAAGATATTCAAAGAGAAATGGACTTTTGTTCTGCTTAAAAAATTCGTGTCCAATTTTAAGATTGCATATTTCCTGGTGGGGGAATTATTTGAACTACTAAAAATTGTGTAATATTTTTAATCGATTTTTCGAGGGTAAATAAAAACAAACAACTGCACACTTCCTAAAGGAAGTCTTTCTGAAACAAATAAATAAAATTGACTTCAATTTCGTCAGCTGTCAGAAAAAAATCTTTTAATATATAGCAAACAAGAAAAATAAAATGCTCCGAGCCAGGATTCGATCAAAATAAAGTTGTTTGGTGGAAACGTAATAAAGAAAAAAGAAAAGATGAGCAAGAAGACGAATATTGCAACAGAAAAAATAGTATTGTTCTAAATTTGTCGCGTTATGTACCCTGTGTATGTTGTGGATGTACCGGGAGCTATTTCCGTAAAGGCACGCGCATTGCAACCAGGATGCACGCTTTGAAAGTCTACATACATACAAAAAAAATTTACAATAAATTTTTCAGCTGTACTTTTTATATTTTCTTGATTAATAATTTGATTTTTTATTACCGAAAAAAATTTGAAGTATAGTTTGTTAATATGCCTCCTGGCTGACATGGTGCAGACTCGCTGGCACCGACGACGGCTCAACATATCAGACAGCGCGTCGTCGTCTAAGCCATCGCCGTTGTCGTCTTCAGCGTCTAAATATATACGTCTACAATATTGTGTATGAGTGCCAACACCAGGTGTATGCATTTATACGTCTCTCGTAAAAACACACTAGACTAGACACTAATTACTGCCAGATTAACTACAAACTATTAGAAAAGCAGTCATCAAACAATTATTTATTAGGTACCAAAATATTAAAACGGTTACAAAACAACAAGACAAAAAAAAGTCGCCTAGATTTCTTACAATAACTTTTTTCCATTTCCATTTATAAATCCCATTATCTGCACTTGATTTTAATACTTTTAGTCTAGTCCAAAAGTGGAAGCCCCAAAGAAATTTCGTGCACGAGTTGCATACAACATGCACGAAGTATAAAAATTTGCAGAATGAATATCAACCAAATATTTAATTTGGTTCATGAGTTATTGGCCTGGAAGCTAAAGCTTCCAGCTGATAATTCGCATGGGTAAACAATTTATTACTAAATTAGTTATCTTGGAAATTTGGTCCAATAACAATAAAATATATTAGCGAGAGATCATGTGCTGGCCTGAATATTTATTAAGAAGAAGTATAATTTATTATGATACCAACATCAAAAACCGCATGACAATCTTATATAACTCACGAGATATTTATATTGAAAATTTATACCCTAAAATGGGTATGATGAATATAAGGTATACAACCCTTCATTCTAATACTAACATCGAAAACCGCATGTCAATATTTTAAGTAACTCACGAGATATTCAGATAAATAATTTATACCCTAAAATGGGTGTTTTGATTAATACAAATATAGAATTCTTCTTTCTGATACTATCATTGAAAACCGCAATTCAATATTTTGTGTGACTGGCGAGATATTTGGATAAATAGTTCATACCCTAAAATGGGTATTTCAGTTCAAAAAAAAGTTTAAGGTGTAAAATTTAATTATTAATATGTTGCTTGCTCCGTACAGCAATTTTCAAATTTTTACTATGTCCAGTTCGCCAGTAATTATTTTTTTACCCAAAACTGGGTGGTTGAATCAAAAAATTAATAACATAATTATCATCCTTGAACCCTTTTTTACAGGTATACAAATTTTCAAAATGTTCGTATGCCTAATAACAGAGAAATTAATTAATTTATAAACAACCCTTTTCAGTTCCCTGAAAATACTGAAGTTATTAGTTTGAAACGCAATATAGCAACCTAATCTAATCAACTGTTTTGGAATTTTCTTAAATCTAAACTATACTAAAAGGCATAAGATACACTTTCAGTTAGCCACGGCTACAGCCTAAACGAGAACTCTGATTAACATGATTTTTTTTTTATAAATTTGATATTCTTGTCAAGCAGTGCCTTTTGGGGGTCTCAATTTTTTCAGTCTTATAGGTTTCGTGTAAAAAATCAAAAACCATCAAAAATTCCTCCTGGACATAGTAGGCATGTACAAATAATTGTTGAACATCGATGACATCTGTCAGCTTTGACGTTTAGGTTTCAATATTATTTCATTGAATATTGCAAAATGAGAAAGATTTCCACAAATTTATGTATTAATACATCTATTACAAACATGAGCAAATCACTTGTGATACATTTTGAGCTAATATTATGCTTAAATATAAAAATTCTTATTTTTTTGACATTTCGATAAATTCAGTATTGCCAACTTATTTCTCCAGCGAAGAATGTACATGCGTACTCGCTTTCACGTAAAAATAGTAGCCATGTACAAATAATTGTTGAACATCGATGATATCTGTCAGCTTTGACGTTCAGGTTTCAATATTATTTCATTGAATATTGCATGATGAGAAAAATTTTCACAAATTTATGTATTAATACATTTATAACAAACATGAGCAAATCACTTGTGATACATTTTGAGCTAATATTATGCTTAAATATTAAAATTACTATTTTTTTGACATTTCAATAAATTCAGTATTGCCAACTTATTTTCCAAGCGAAGAATGTACATGCGTACTCGCTTTTACGCAAAATTCCAATTCCAGTTTTCAACAACGTGCACATCTAATAAATAGAAAGTAAGTAGTTTAATTGAATAATATTAACATGATGACAATTTTATGTAATATTTTTTAGGCTATGCTCAAACATTTTTTGAAATAAAGTAATATGTCACGATATTCATGCATTTTTAACGCAGAATATGCCTGATCGCAAAATGGATTAGTTGTTTGCTAAGTTATAGAATGATTTCAACATATAATTGTTATGAAGAAATCGATTCTTATAATCAAGAGATATTTTGATTCATGATGTTTCTCTGTTGTGGATGAAATAAGTACTGAAGATTGAATTGAAGTTTGAAACATGTCAAGTATAGTTTAGCTGGCACATATGGTAAATATTCAACAATACACGAGTATTTATTTAGATTTTCAATATTGTTTGGTAATAGTTTAGTTTATGCTATTCTCACATCTCTTTTAGTTGAATAAATTTGAGTTGACTTGATAAACCCAGCCAATCGAACATTTTGCTTGAGTCAACAATGAAACAAGCAATAATCAACTGATTATAATATTACGATAATGGAGCCATCAATCAATATTTTGTACTTGTTGAAAGATATTAATCATAAATCACTCAATGAACTCAAATAACTTCGTATTTAAGGTTATGTAGAGAGCAATTTTACTAGAAGCGGCATTGAGCTGATGAAACACACTGAGCTTGGGTGAGAACGATGATAAAAATATCGATTGTCATAATTTATTTTGAAAAATGTAAATTATAGCATATTACTGAAATAAACTGTACGTAAATATTCTGTATAATACATATCATTTTATTACAATATCAAAAGTCACTAATTTCTTATTTAGTGTGGATGTTCCTATTCAATTGGTATACAAAATTGGATATGAAATATTTTCTTGATGACTCTGACATATTAAGTGCATTGGGGAGAGTAGCAAATCTCAGTGGTTCTAAAACTTTGATCTGTAGTTTTTGACATCTAATAGTCTAGGCTTTAATGTTGATTCATTTCATGAGTTAATGTTTTAATACGAAGTATAGGCAATTCTGATGTATGCACTAGAGACTAGAGTGTGATTATTGGAATCATGAGTTCATTATTGTACACAGGTTGTACACAACAAACATAGCCTATATGGACTACAGAAGATAAGTACCTGAATAATGCTTTTTTCAAATGATTCTCTTCTTGAAGAAGTCTTCAATAATAACGTTGTACGAATTATTCAATTCAAACATTTTTGCTCTCTTTACGTTTCAAATGAGTAAATCAGACATAGACATATATATTGCAAGTACCATGAGATCTTAAATTGAAAGTTGAAACGTGCATCACTGCTATTAGTGGTACATTTTAGGACTAAATTTCAATAACCCATAGATAAGACCCTTGTAAGAATAGACATATACGAACAAGATTTTAGAACCAAATTAATTCATCTACTTACATACAGGCCTGTCAAATTGTTAAATATCAACGAGATTCATGGCTTTTGGGATATTCTTTGCCTCAAATTGTACAATTTTATTAAACGTCAACAAAATATATCTTTGTATTTAAAAACTACAAATACGATAAAATGGTAGATGACGTGAACGAAGATAAAACGAAATGAGAATTATTGGTTAGAACAATTAAATAATAATCGGTAATATCGATGAGAAAAATCAAATATGGGATTGGAAAAAATTAATTTCTCAAGAAATGTAGGAGACACAAGATATGGATAGATTCAGTGCTTTATTCTCTTATTATACGTATTCAAGAAAGAGTTTTCGCGGAAAATGTTGATAGATGATACGGGTTGCTGCAAGTGAAATTTTACTGTTGTAATCAGCTGATTTTAATGAATGTCATTGAAACAGTCAACACAGACATCTATTCCAACAGTTGGTAACATTGTTAGGTGTGACGTAGACTCTTGGGTGCGCGTGCGTAAGAAAGAGTGGATAGAGATATTTTGTGAGAATCAGATATTATTTTTCTTTTAGTGTTTGTTTATAATATCAGTTATTGAAATATATTGTAATAGTTGAGAGAAATCATATATGGGATTGAAAAAAATTAGTTTCTCAAGAAGTGTAGGAGACACATGATATTGATAGATTCAATATTTTATTCTCAGATTAAACGTAGTTATTCAAGAAAGGGTCTTCGCGGAAAATGTTGATAGATGATACGGGTTGCTGCAAATAAAAATTTACTGTTGTAATCAGCTGATTTTAATGAATGTCATTGGAACAATCAACACAGACATCTATTCCAACAGTTGGTAACATTGTTAGGTGTGACGTTGACGCTCGCGTGCGCGTGCGCAGGCGCGTGCGTAAGAGATATTTTGTAAGAGTCAGATATTATTTTTCTTCTAGTGTTTTTCATAATATCTGTTATTGAAATATATTGTAATTGTGAAGAACATGAGTTTTTTGTTGTATATTAAGGAATCGGATGACAAGTAGTCAGATGATACAACAGCTGTCAACATTTTCATTGCTACATTCATCAATTTCATTATTTTGATCAATTCCTTGATATTGTATTCTATTGAATAGGCACTTTGAATAACTAATATTGATTTAATGAATAATGTTGAATTGATTTCAATACAAGTTAAATCACAATTCCAGAGAAAATTGAATATTGTAGCTCTGTACAAGGAGTCAAAACATGTAGCGTGGGCTTGTGAGTAGTGCCTGAATGAATAAGAAACATGTTTTTGGAAAGCAAAAGTATAGCAGAGTGCATGAGCTCCAAAATTATTACTATAGGAACGTGGAACATGCATGTTTCTCCGAATGTACCATTGGAGCTAAGTGATTAAGACTCAAAGCAGTGATTTAGAAGGAAATCTATGAAGATCAATCTTACTACGGAGAAAATAGTCGGTCTTCCAATCTCGCAATTGAGCTCAGAAATCAGATACGCTAATTCATGGAAGGAATCAACTGAATGATTCTCCTGAGAGAAATATTTAGAATAACACAAAATTTCTACTGAAATTCTTTTTCACTTCTCCACTCGATATTCTCGGTTCCACCTGGAGTAACCATTTTTTTGTATATTCAATGTTAATGCATCATTTCAGTCAGCATTATCAACCATATTTATTCAAAATAATAGTGAGAGTGGCAAAGGAGACAGAAAGATTGTGATTACATACAAATTGACGAGCGAAACAAATTATAAGGATGTAAGTATGTCGTCAAAATAAAACAGAAGGATCACATGAGTTGTAATAACTAATACTCTGATTTGTATTCAAAAACATTAAAGCAATGACTGAGAATATGCGAAACATGGCACAGACATGTTATCTCGCTGTGAAGTTTTGAATTTAGACTTTGTAATTCGTAGAAGAGTTGGAATCAATTTATCCGATTTATGAATACATGGAATAATATTGAGGATTGTCAATAAAAAACAGTGAAATCACGAGTAGAGAAAAATGCACAAATATAATACGGAGCACGAAGGTTTTGTGGGCTAAAAATGCACTTGGAATTTATCTTATAGAGACAGAATTTTTGCCGGAGGCGGTTCACATATCGAGCTGCGAAGCCTAGGGCTTAGGCCTGCGTAGCAGGCCAAGCGCTAGTTTTAACTAAGATTTAATTAAACGTCATTTTTTTTTTCAAAATACATTATTTTGATTTTAAAAGTTGTTTTGGGGCAGTTTTTGGGTGGAAAATCATTCTTCGCCACCCCTATTTTATGAAAAGTACCCTTTATATGCTGGAGCTTATTCAGGAGGGCTGGAATTTATGTCTGAAAATTACATTTTTACTTATTTTATAAAAATAATCTCGTACTCTTTTACGGATTGAATTTTATGCAGTGCTATATTGCGCTTCAAAGCCATTAGCAGTACAGAAATTAATTAAAAAATTTGTAAATTGGTTATTTATGCTAGAAAATCGGGGAAAAAGGGTAGATCGGAGTAAAATTTTCTCAAGAATCCAATTTTTACCTCAAAAGTATGATTTTGCGAGTGGTACCTCGGTTATAACGAATATTTTTTATATGTGCTTTTATAATTATTTATTTAATTTGTAGGGACAGAAAAATGGGATAAAAATTATATTTGGGGTAAAATATCCTGAGGGCTATTATTTATAAGTCACCTTGTTTATAACGAATATACGTTATAATAATAATATTATTAATAAATTTAATTTTGGCCGTAGGAAGCTGGAAAAAAATGTAAACTGGGATGAAATTTTCTGAGGATTCAGAATTTTTAGTCAAATGTTGTCCTATTTTCGTACGTCTTTTGTTTTATCAACAAAACTGTAAATAAAATGTTTTGTGAGTCTTATTCAATAATTTTCAACTAATTTTGGGGTTGAAACTTTGCAGGAATATTACAAAACGTCAAATTAGACAGCAGGGCGAATATTAATCAAATATTTGATTTAGTTCATGAGTTATTGACATCCCCAAAGAAGTTATTAGATTATAGCTAAACTAATTATGCTAGAATAATAAAACTTTGCAGGAATATTATAAAAATATGTATGTGGGTTGTAAAAATAATATCAATTCAATATTCAATTTGGTTCATGAGTTATTGGCTTTTTCAGCTGATAATTCGAATCAGTTTATTACTAAACGAGTTATCTTATAGATAAAATTTTGTAGGAATATTGAAAAAGGATAAATATCTCTGCAGGATGAATATCTAATTTTGTTCATAAGTTATTGTCCTGGATAATATTATTAATAAATTTCATTTGGGCCGTAGGAAGCTGGGAAAAAATGTAAACTGGGATGAAATTTTCTGAGGATTCCGAATTTTCAGTCAAATGTTGTCCTATTTTCGTTTTATCAACAAAACTGTAAATAAAATGATTTGTAAGCTTTATTTAATACTTTTCAACTAATTTTGGGGTTGAAACTTTGCACGAATATTACAAAAGGATAAATCAGACAGCAGGATGAATATTAATCAAATATTTGATTTAGTTCATGAGTTATTGACATCCCCAAAGAAATTATTAAATTATAGCTAAACTAATTATCCTGGAATAATAAAATTTTGTAGGAATATTACAAAAGGATGTATAAAAATAATATCAATTTAATATTTAATTTGGTTCATGAGTTATTGGCCCTAGAACTAAAACTTTCAGCTGATAATTCGTATCAGTTTATTACTAAACGAGTTATTTTAGATAAATAAAATTTTGTAGGAATATTGAGAAAGGATAAATATGACTGCAAGATGAATATCTAATTTAGTTCATAAGTTATTGTCTTGGTAGCTCGTATTAAAATACAAAAATTAGTTCCACTATCCCTCATAATTTCCGTTTTGTTAATAACAATTGCAATTTTTGTTTCTATTCAAAAATGACAAGAGCAAATAATTTATAAATTGTTTTAGGCGTTTGAGCTACTCCGCCCCTGAGTCTTTTATGCTAAAACAATCTGCAATCTCGAATCTGTGTTAAAATTAAAGCACTCTTGTATCTTAATGTAAATTTGTCGTAAATGGTATTGTATTAAATTACTTTGTAAGCACGAATAACAACCCTTGTTGGAACGACTATGTAAGAATTTAATATCAGATATTTGCACTGCGAACGGATTTATTAAAATCCACGGAGAGAGATTCGCAAAAGATTAGATTTAGAAAATTTTATTTCTCAATTTGTCAATTAAAATTTGTTTCTTGGGGCAGTCAAACTCACTTCAAAGTTACAAAGTAAATTAAAAAGTGTTCTAGTGCACTAAAACTTCAATAATAAATTATCCAAGTACTTATACAGTGCAGTGACTGTAAAACTTTTTACATAAAGAGAACAATTTTTAAATTTAACAAGCTGTTGTTCTTGGATAAGAGTTTTTCCATTAAATTAATTTTCTGCAGTTCCTTTTTTGTCGAATAATTATAAAAAAACAGCCTGTATATTTGATAATTTAAAATATTTGGTTATTTTTTAGCATCCTGCCTACCTCCACAATCATTAAAACATTTCAATAACTCTTCTGGATACACTGAAGCATCAATTATTTGTAAACGGGACAAATTCGAAGTGAAAAATTATAATAACCATTCAGGGGCGTCGCAAACGGGGAGGTGCTCCAAATACCAGTTATAATCACACTTTTTTTATTTTTTAACGTCGTAAATCTCGTGCGATTCTTTTATTCTGCCACATTTGCTCAGTTCTGGCCCAGAAAGAAATTTTCAAGCGCTTAGAACTTACTGTTTATTTTTTAGAGATTTTAGAGTGAAATATCGATTTAATTTGATTTGAATAGTTTTAAGACGCCTGCAACCCGCAAAGCAAAATTGTTAAGTTGGTAGCGTTTCGTTTAAATTTAAAGCATTATAAAATTTGCAGGATGGGTGCAATTTTGGAACATCCTTTTTCATCTACTAATTTTTTTCCCTCTTATTTTAATTTTACGGAATAATATTCAAAATTTATTCATTGCCCTGCCCTAATGAAGTTGAAAATCTGTTTTAAATTCATAATAAAGGAAGAAGTGTTCAAATCTCTTGAGAAGCAAATTATCCGGCGATTATGACGTCACACAAACAACGAACGATCGCGCGCTTATTATCCTGCGACTAAATCTGAACATCGCGACGTGTATCAAGGACTCGGCGATGTAATAATCACAGATTGTCATTTGTTTTCATTACGCACACTTCATCTCAACTTGTAGGGTAGTGAAAAATGATTTATAATAATTTGAAGATGCCATACCAATTAATTAAGGGTACCTATTCTCATTTATTATAACACATTTAATAAAGACAAATGAATAACAATATTTTGGATTGTTTTTATATACCGGGTATCTATTGGCGCCCGAGAAAAACAAAAAATCGTAATAAATTTTCGTGAAAACCGAGTCGCACAGAAATTTAATTAATATTTCCAATTAGCACATCATGCAAAAGTAAATTTAAGTTGTCATCTGTGATTTCCGATTCAATGTCAATAAATTTTGGTGCTAAAAAATAATTAAACTGGACCTAGAACTGCAAAGCTTCAATTCAAAAAATAAATTTAAATTACAAATAAACTTGAAATTAATCTATTAGAAAAGTCTCAAAGTGGATCAAACTTTACGAATTTAAATTTAAATTATTTTGCATCGCAATAGCCGCGACAACAATCTAAAAACAAATCACTTACCGTAGTTCAGAATAAGTGACAGTAGCAATAATAACATAAACTTTCGAACCATTTTTTCGGACAATTAATCTAGCAAATGCATTTCAAACATTGTAATCAACCCGATGAAATTATTCTTAAACTTCAATTAAAACAGCAAAATTTTAAAAGTTTTTATAAGTGGCGTAAATTAGAAAAACGCGCGAATTTCCACCCACCACCAACTGCGGTCGAAAACAGACTGAAATATTTTTGCCGGGAAATAAATAGTTCGTAAATTGCGGTGGCAGCACCGACAAGAATAAGAACAAGAAGACGATTTTCTGCACGTCAAACACATGTTAACAAATTTTATAGGTTATAAATCAAATACTGTAAATAAAAGTGTGTTACAACAAATATATTAACAATGGGGGTGGTAAAACTAATTACCTATACTCCTAAAACAATTTTCAACTGTAATTCATGTTTCAGAAAAATAAATTGGCCAAAACAAAACGCAACAACTTAAAAAAGAATAAGCTAGTTAAAAAAGGTGTTATTAAGTCTACCAAAAAAGGAAAATTACAGAAAAAGGTTCAAATTGCACAAATACAAAAGAAAAACCATGATGAAGAAGAGGAAAGCGATCAAGGAGAAAATATGCTGGATATGGTCGAAAAAGATGACTTAAAATTCTTGCAACAAGCAGTTGCTAACAATTCTTACTCATTACTAAAAAAAGTACGATTTACAAGGTAAATTAACACTACAATAAATTATTTACATCACTAATAAAAAATGTGTAGTACAACGGAAGACAGAGACAAGAAAAAATCAAAGAAACGGAAATTGGAACAAGAAGATATTGAGGATAAATTTGATGAATTGCAGCAAAAACAAGAAATTATTAAAACAAAAAACTTGCTTCCAATCAAAACTAAATCTGGTATAATTCGGCGAACAATCGTAGATGATCAAGGTAATTTTTTCCTCCTTTAAAAATATTTTTTGACTTTTCTGTTAATAAAAATCAGAACCACCCGATGAAGAAACTAAAGAAACTCAACAAGAACCATCCGAAGATGAAGAAAGTGATGTAGAAGATTTTACCGTTCTACAAGATAATTTAGATCTTAAAAAGCCTCTTTCAGCAGCACAATTGTTTGCTGCACGAGAAGAAGCTTTAAGATTACGAAAAATCCACATAGGGACGTTGAGTTCAGGTCTTCTGGAAAGCCCAGAAGAAAAAATTACCAATTTAAAAACTTTAATACAAATTATGGAAGAAGGGCAAGTTGAAGTTTACGTTACAGTTAGAAAACTAGCTACTGTTTCGTTATTAGAGATTTTTAAGGATTTATTGCCGAATTATCAGTTGCAACCGCATGGGAAAAGCGAAGTCAAATGTAAGTTATAATTTTTAAATTAAATGCCGTGACAAGTTATAAAAAAAAAATATTTTAGATTTCTACTAAACTTATCTCCTCGAGAGCTTTTAATTGATACCAAACTAGACATTAACTTGTAAAAAAACAATTGGCAATCGATTAAATATCATTTTTAACACTAAAAAAAAAAAAAACAATTGACGAGCGTTTCTCTGTGATGTCCAAATATAAGTAATAATATCACTATGTAATAAAATCTGCCCAATCTTGGCTAAATTTGGCTCTACGATTTTTTATTTGGCGATTTTTACATCAAATTTCATGAAAATTCAGCGTTTTACATTCGGCACTTCTTCACATGATTGTGAATAATTTAATATACCATTGACTGGTGCTGAGTCAAGTTTATAATCAATTATGCCTGGAAATACACAGAAAAGTTGAAGTTTTTGAAAAAAATTCGCCCTGTGCACAAAAACAAACTTTTTAACTTCTTAGGTGACTTTTGATTATTTAAAATAAATATAAAATCAAACGCCACCATCGAGGTTAGGCAGAAAAGTGTGTTATATAGTGTAATTCTATTTCACATTATTTCTAAGCTTTCTAAATTCTATTTATTCCCTAAATTGGCAAGATTTTCTTTTCTCTCTTGATTCTCTATATTTTCTGAATTCTCTATAATGTCTTCATTCGCTAGATTTTCTAAAATCTCTGTATTTTCTATAATTGTCTATATTCTCTTAGTTCTCTAAATTCTCTATACTCCTCATATTCTCTAGACTCTCTAAATTCTTTGTATTCCCTAAATTCTCAATATTCTCTATAATCTTTTATTCCCTAGATTCCCTAAATTCTCTATAGTCTCTCAATTCTCTATATTCTCTCAACTTTCTATATTCGATTTATTCTCTAAATTCTACGAGTTCTCTAAACTCTATCAATTCTCTTTATTCTCACAATTCTTTAAAAAAATTTATTCTTTAAATTCTGTTTATTACTTTAATTTTTTGATTTTTTTTTATTCTCATAATTCTCTATACTCCTCAAATTCTCTATAAATTCTCTTTATACCTTAAATTCTCTGTATTCCCTAAATTCTCTTTAATCTTCTTACTTCCTAGCCTGGAGCCTAATTCTATCTATTCTCTTTATTCCCTATATTCTCTATAGTCTCTAAATTCTCTATATTCTCTTAACAGTCTATATTTTATTTATTTTCTGAATTATTTGAGTTCTCTAAACTCTTTCAATTCTCTTTATTCCCAAAATTGTTTCATTTTTTTTTTATTCTTTAAATTCTCTATAATCTTTAAATTATTTACATTCTCTTTATTCCCTCAATTATCTTTATTCATTAAGCTCTTCAAATTCTTTATACTCAGCAAAATTTCTATATTCTCTCAATTATTTTTATTCTCCAAATTCTCTATACTCCTCATATTCTCTCTAAATTCTCATTATTCCTTGAATTCTCTGTATTTCCTGAATTCTCCATATTCTCTATAATCTTTTTACTCCTTAGCCTAGAGTCTAATTCTATTTATTCTCTATATTCTCTTTATTCCCTAAATTTTCTATAGTCTCTAAATTTTCTGTATTTTCTCAACTGTCTATATTTCATTTATTCTCTGAATTCTTTGAGTTCTCTAAACTCTTTCAATTCTCTTTATTCCCAAAATCTTTTTTTATTCTTTAAATTCTCTATAAACTATTTATATTCTCTTTATTCCCTCAATTATCTATATTCATTAAGTTCTTTAAATTCTCTATACTCTACAAAATTTCCATATTTTCTCAATTATTTTTATTCTCCAAATTCTCTATATTCCCCATATTTTCTCTAAATTCTCTTTATTCCTTAAATTCTCTGTATTCCCTAAATTCTCTATAGTCTCTAAATTCTCTATATTCTCTCAACTATATTTCATTTATTCTCTGAATTCTCTAAACTCTTTCAATTCTCTTTCCAAAATTCGTTAAAAAAATGTATTCTCTAAATTCTCTTTATTTCTAAAATTCTTCAAATTTTTTTTATTCTTTAAATTCTCTATATTCTTCAAATTATTTATAATCTTTTTATTTCCTCAATTATCTATATTCACTAAGCTCTTTAAATTCTTTATATTCTGCAAAATTTCTATATTCTCTCAATTATTTTTTTCTCAAAATTCTCTATACTCTTCATATTCTTTTTATTCCTTGAATTCTCTGTATTCCCTAAATTCTGCATATTCTCTATAATCTTTTTACTCCCTAGCCTATAGTCTAATTTTATTTATTCTCTATATTCTATTTATTCCCTAAATTCTCTATATTCTCAGAACTGTCTATATTTCATTTATTCTCTGAATTCTCTTAACTCTTTCAATTCTCTTTATTCCCAAAATTCTTTTATCTTTGTTTATTCTCTAAATTCTCCATAATCTTTAAATTATTTATATTCTCTTTATTTTCTCAATTATTTATATTCTCTTCATTCCCTAATTTCTCGATATTCTCTTTATTCCCTAAATTCTCTTTATTTTCTAAGCGGTCTTAATTCTATTTAAATCCTCTAAACTTTCTATATTCTAATAAATAGATTTTTTGGATTGAATTCTGTATATTCATTTTTATTTTTTGACGTTCCAACTTTCTATCCGAAAGTCTTCATCAGACGTCGAAACGAATTCAGGGAATATAGAATAAAAAGAATCAAGAGAGCTTCGACAATATAGAGAGTATAAATAATTAAGAGAATATAGAGTATAGAGAATTCAGAGAGTTTAGAAAATATAGAGAATTTGAAAGATAAAGAGAATTTAGAGAATCTAGGAAATGAAGATATAGAGAATAAAAAGAATTTGGGGCATTCGGGGACAATAGAGAATTTAGGGAATAAAGAGAATATAGAAATCAATACATATTTTTCAGAATTATATCATAATAAATAGATTTTTTGGATTTAATTTTTTATATTAATTTTTATTTTTTGACGTTTCAATTTTCTATCCGAAAGTCTTCATCAGACGTCGAAACGTCAAAAAATAAAAATAAATATACAGAATTCAATCCAAAAAAATCTATTTATTTTGATATAATTTTTAAAAATATGAATTGATTTCTATATTTTCTTTATTCCCTAAATTCTTTATTGTCCCCGAATGCCCCAAATTCTTTTTATTCTCTATAATATCTTCATTTCCTAGATTTTCTAAATTCTTTTTATCTTCCAAATTCTCTATATTTTCTAAACTCTCTGAATTCTCTATATTCTCTGAATTATTTGTACTCTACAAATTCTCTATACTCTCTATTTTTTCTTAATTTCACATCCCTTATCCTCTAAATTCTCTATATTCTTTATATTCTCTGAATTCTGTATATTTTTGAAGCTCTCTTGATTTTTTATATTCTCTAAAATTTCTATATCTCCTAAATTCCCTTTATTTTTATATTCTCTAAATTCTCTATATTTTCTAAGCTGTCTTAATTTTTTATATTCTCTAAATTCTCTATACTCTCCATATTCTCAGAATTCTCTTTATTTCCTAAATTCTATAAACTTTCTATATTCTGTAAATTTTCTATAGTTTCAAAATTCTCTATACTCTCAATATTCTCCATACTTAAATCAATTTATTTGAAAGCGCGATAACTTGAATATGCGTACGAATTTTTGACTGAAATTTCATATTTAATCTTTTTATCGAAAGGTTAGTTTCAAGTTCGTGAATGAGCTTTTTTTAACCAGTGGTACCAACATTTTATTAATAGAACTTTTTAGTTTTTTGCGTTTATTTTATAAACAGTAGTATTTATCATAAAATACAAAATAACTAAAATTGATCCTTGAATAATTTGGCACAAAATTTATCTGAAATATTTATCAAAATTATTAGCGGTTCATTTGTTATTATTAAAATTTGAATTATTATAAAATTCGTTATATTTTCTGAAACATGCAAGGAAAAAATAACAAAAATCACAATGTGAAATTAGAATTATTATTACTCATCTTTGGACATGTAAACGATTGTCAATTGTTTTTTTTTTTAAGTTTTTTTGGTTTAGTAGGGTCTAAATCGTGAACGATCAAAAAATCATGATCCCCTAATAGGCAGGGGAGATAAAATTATTGTAAAAATAGGTCACTGCTCAAGCTGATTAATTAATAAAATTTATTTTAGTAAAAAAAGAAACGTTGCAACTGCAAAAATATGAAACAACATTGTTACTATATTACAAAAAATATCTGCAAAAACTGGAAAAAATGTGTTTTATATTGGTCAAAAAAATGGGGGATAATCGAGTTAGATCAGAGGTAAAAACAAATATAAAATTGTTCCAGTAGTAATAATTTATTGTTTTTCAGGCTGACTTGAAGCTTGCTGAATTGGCATTACATTGCCTTTGCGATTTGCTAGTAACTCACCCATATTTCAACTATTCTGAAAATATTGCGCAAACAATTGTGCCGTTTTTGAATCATAAATTATCGTCAATTCGGCAAATGGTTAACACGGCTTGTAAAACAATCTTTAAAGAAGATAAAAAGGGGGAAATTACATTAAAAGTAATTTTATTATAATTCATAGATTTATTTTGTATTAAAATTTGTTAATTTTTAGATTTTAAGAATTATAAACCAATATTTAAAAAATCATTCGCTTAATGTCAACGCAGAAATGTTGGACGTATTATTGGCCCTAAAAATAAAGGATGTTAATTTGGACGAAGAAAAAGAGCAAGAAATTAAGCAAAAAAAATTGAACGCGCATAAGTCGAGAATTTTACAACTTTCCAAAAAAGAGAAAAAGGTAAGTTTCGGAATTTTGTTTGAATAAATGTATTTATTTTGTTTTCACAGCGAAAGAAGAAACTTCAAGAAGTTGAACAAGAGTTACTTGAAACAAAAGCACAAGAAAACCAAGAAAAGAAACAAAAGAATATGACAGAAATAACAAAACTTGTTTTTGGAATATATTTTCGAATTTTAAAGAGTTCGACTAATACTAAAATACTTGGTAGTGTTTTGGAAGGACTTGCTAAGTAAAATATTCTGTAATGAGTGTGGCCTATTAATAATGATTTTTTTTCAGATTTGCCCATGTTATAAATTTGGAATTCTATTCAGACTTAGTTCGAGTGCTAAGCAAATTATTAAAAGAAGATTGGTTAGGATATAAAGAACAATTGAACTGCATTCAAACAGTTTTAGTTATGCTGAGCGGCCAGGGGGAAATAATCAATATGGATCCCTCAAAATTTTATACAACTTTATATTCAAATTTATTAACAACAAATTGCGGCAAAAATCATTCAAATTTCATTACAGTATTGCAAACTTTAACTCAAGCACTGATAAAACGTCGCAAATCTATAACACACCAACGACTAATTGGTTTTACGAAACGTTTGGCAACTTTGAGCCTTCAATTGTTACATAACGGAAGTTTGGGCTCTTTGGCAATTGTTAAAAATATAATGCAAGTGAATAAATTCACTGATGTTTTACTGGACTTGGATACATCAGTAGGAGACGGGAATTTTTTTCCGGAATTGGAAGACCCCGAATATTGCAATGCTTCTAATTCGGCCCTGTACGAATTGGCTTTATTGAATAAACATTATCATCCTACTGTCTGTAAAATGGCCAAACATATTGCGATTGGAGTCCCTGCGGTTGGGGAAGGGAGCTTGCCGCCGGAAATTGGAAAATGGTGAGATTTTAACATTTAGGGTAATTTTAAATTGAATTTGGAATTTTTCAGCCCTGCGGAGCAACTTTTTGAAGAGTACGACCCTTCTGAAGTCGCCTTCAAGCCCTCAATACCAGTCCCAAAAAAATGTGCACCAAAATCGCGCCCGAAAGTTCACCAATTTTCTGATCCTACTTTTAAAGATTATTGTAAAGAATTATCAAGGAAAAAGTTGAGGAGGGATGAAAGTGGACTATTTTTTGCTATATAAATAATAAAATGTATTATACTTCTAATAGTATATAATTTTTATTCATAAATAAATATTTGGATTAGTATTACTCGCAATTTTATTTGTTAAAAATTGCAGCAATTGATTTGCTTCAAATTACGAGTAACGCCAACGTATTATTAAAATCAGACTTTTCATTTGTACTACACGTTTCTAAATTATTTTGCTTCTATATCCTGCAAAACATACACACAAAAATGGGTATAAATTTTGACTTCCTACCTTAAGCCCGGGATTTAGGCCTCGAGTTGAGCGTGTGAATCACTGAACGAACCGCGGCACGCGACCAATGAAGTGACTGGTTTTCTCGCCCGATCCTGAGCAGAAAACACAGTCAAATCAACATAAAATTTAACAGAACGGAAGAAATCAGCGCAACACATGCCCAAAACCAACAACAAATTTTCAACAAAATCAAATTGCAATCAGTATTATATTAAAAAAAATAGCCAGTAAGAGGGGAAATTTATAAAAAATAAAACAAAACATTCAAATGTTCAATTATCATTTGACAGAAACAAAAGAATATTGTATCAGCCCGTTGGATTCCCCGAACAATGATTTTATAAGTCGTAAAAATAAAATAGGCCCTGAACCTGTCTTTGTATTGCACCGCCCCGCACGGTCGAAAATTCTAGTAACGTGCTCTTGATTAATCTAGAACATTTCCAGAAACTACCTGACTGAAAAACGGTAAAATAGTGAATATCCAGTGAGTGGTCAGTGTAATAAATAAATAAGTATTAGAAATAAATATCTGTGGCTTTATTGTTGAAGATTAATAGTTGTAAGTGAGAAATAAATTGTTTAGTGCTTCGAAGAATAAAACTTTTATTTTCTTTTCATTTATTTAATTTAAATGAGGCAATAAACATTACAATATAATAGGTTTGGTCAAGAGTTTCTTTGTTATGAACAAAATAAGTATTTATTTAAAAAAAAATCATAAATTCGTGTAAGATGTAGTGGCAAAAGGACCAAAATAACTTCTTAAACAGAATTAGGTTTATTCAAAGACACAGGACGTTTCGGCGCCGCAACGGCCAGCCATCATCAGCTTGAAAAAATATGGATTTAAAATTTAGTTACATTATGAAATAAATGACTACGTTGTAGAAAAAAAGCATGTTGAATTTGGAATTTTAGAGGTAACTAAATTTTAAATTCACATTTTTTCAAGCTGATGATGGCTGGCCGTTGCGGCGTCGAAACGTCCTGTGCTATAGCACGCCATTTTGCTATTTAATAGCAACAATTTATTCCAGTTAAATTAAAACTATACATGTTTGTATCATCTTATCGTTTCAGGAAAAATGTAATAACTAGCGCGCTTTGAACTAGCATTTTTTCTACTTTATTTTTGTTGTTGTCAACACAATTAGTAATTTTTTGGCATGTAAAAATATGAAAGCATTTTGAATCCACACGTTTTTATGTAATAATTCAGCTGATAAAATAAAGGCAGTATTTATGTGAATATTGTTCAATAAACGAAGATTGCAGCATTGCTTCAATGAGAATAATTGCCAAAGCACTACAAACATCGCCAACAATACATTTTTATTATTTTGTAAGATAATTTTAATTAAAATTGAACACTTCCTTTTCTTCACTTATTTATTTTTTAGTCACTTATGTACATTTCATATACAAAGCATACATCATCAGGTATTTTGATGATGTATGCTTTGCATATGAAATGTGCATAAGTGACTAAAAAATAAATAAGTGAAGAAAAGGAAGTGTTCAATTTTAATTATATTCAACTTCACGTGGCTCAAAACCTATTTATTATAATTTTAATTCATTGAATTTTTATGACTGAATTAAAATTATGTACATAATGAAAATTCAGAGTTATTATTATCTTGCAAGAGAATTTTAATGCATTGAATTTTCATGATTGAATTAAAATTATGTACATCACAGAAATTCAGAATTCTTATTATCTTACAGAATAGTTTTAACTCATTGATTTTTTATGATTGAATTAAAACTATGTACATAATTTTAATTCAATTTATATTCAATCATAAAAATTCAATGAATTAAAATTATCTTGCAAGGTAATAATAATTCTGAATTTTCAATATGTACATAATTTTAATTCAATCATAAAAATTCAATTCATTAGAATCTTCTTGCAAGATGATAATAATTCTGAATTTCCATTAGTACATAATTTTAATGCAATCATGAAAATTCAATGAATTAAAATTATCTTGCAAGATAATGAGAATTCTAAATTTTCATTATGTACATAATTTTAATTCAATCATAAAAATTCAATGCATTAAAATTCTCTTGCAAGATAATAATAATTCTGAACTTCCATTATGTACATAATTTTAATTCAATCATAAAAATTCAATTCATTAAAATCATCTTGCAAGATAATAATAATAATTCTGAATTGCCATTATGTACATAATTTTTTTTTTTCATGAAAATTCGATGAATGGCAATTATCCTACAAGATAATAAGAATTCTGAATTTTCATATGTACATAATTTCAATTTAATCATTAAAATTCAACGTTTCCATATAATTTTGCTAGATAATCTCCATGCTGAATTATAATTATGTACATAATTTTAATTAAATCATAAAAATTTAGTAAAATTTGAATTATCTTGCAAGATGATAATAATTTTGAATTTACATTATGTACATAATTTTAACTCAATCAGAAAAATTCAATGAATTAAAATTATCCTGCAAAATAATAATAATTCTGAATTTCCATTATGTACATAATTTTAATTAAATCATAAAAATCCAATACATTAAAATTATCTTGCAAGATAATGATAATTCTTAATTTTCATCATGTACATAATTTTAATTCAATCATGAAAATTCAATGAATTAAAATTATCTTACAAAATAATAAAAATGTATAGTTTAAATTTAACTGGAGTAAATTTTTGCTATTAAATAGCAAAACGGCGTGCCATAATAGTATATTACAATAAAAGTGAAGAAACTATGAGTTTTGCTCACGCGGGTGGCAGTTTTGTGCACGAGGCGCTAGCCGAGTGTGCAAAGGCCCACAAGTGAGCAAATTCGTTTCTTCACGAGTGCTGTATAGCGTTTTGTTCAATCCTATTATTGAAATAGTCATTAAAACATTAAAACCTATTACACTTCTTGAACAAAGATCATGTATAAAGTTTAAAGTAGCATAGGCGGCGGATGCGTTGTTATGGATCATGTAAATATAAACATTCGCAAAAATATTAAAATTGTTTTGTCCTGATATTTTTACAAATATAAATTGTGACACTAAAATGGAACAAGATAATAATGAAATTGTGCGAGGAAAATAATTAACAAAGAAGAGAAAATAAGTAATAGAAATAGCACTCAAGTTGATATTACAAAAGTTACTGCGATAACTACAGAGTCTCATCAGTTTTCAGTTGCTGGTATATCTTATTTAAGTAACGCAATTTTTGATAATTATGAAGTTCATTTTCATATAAATAAATACATGTAATAAAATATATTGTAGTTTATTCTTTATTTCGTTATGAAAGAGTGAGTGGACGAAAGTAATTACACTCACTACTTTCGCCCACCCGTTGTCATAGGAATCACTGTAGTTGACAAAACAAACACTTTCAAGATTGGTATTCAAGTAAAAAATAACATGTTTCAATGATAGGATTGAACAAATTATGTTTACGAAATTATTTTGGTCCCTTTAGCTTCAAAATGTTTATTAAACGCCACATAATTGAACAGAAAATAGTATATTATGGTGTTTTTAAAAACGAGCGAAGCGAATGTTTAATGTATAGCCCACAACGCGTTATGGTTCCTCTAAATCAATCCAAATACGAATTTTGTGCGATACTAGCAATTTTCTAGTGGTATAAAGAATTGTTTGTGGTTTAGTCTTGTACGCGCTCAACTATCATTTCGAGATTTGGATGGAAATATCTGTTTTGAACATCCCTGCATCCATTTTGACTATTTTCGGCTTGATGTCGGTACGTATGTGCGCAAAACTCAAAAACCGTCAAACGTATAATGCTGAAATTTTGTATTTAAGGCTGGTTTAGGGTCTAGTTGTGCACCTCGCATTATGGTTGCAATCGTCTGTACCGGAAGTGCACTTTACTTGAAACTTTTTTTGAATTTTCTGCATAAATCCAAAATAATTAGCCGTAAGACACTGAAATTCAGTATTTGAAATTGCTGTAACATCAAAATGGTTATTTTATGTTTTTGTACCAATCGGCTGAGCCGGAAGTGCACTTTATATGACAGACTTTTCGAATTTTCCGCATAAATTCAAAACAATCAGTCGTACAATATTTAAATTCCGTATTGAGCATTTATATAACACCTAGTTGTGCACCTCACATTATAATTGCAATCGTCTGTACCGGAAGTGCACTTTACTCGAAATATTTTTTGAATTTTTCGCATAAATCCAAAACTATTGAACGTAGAATGTTAGAATTCAATACTTAAGACGATTGTACCGTCCAGATGCTCATATCCTATTTTCATTGAGATCGACTGAACCGGAAGTGCACTTTACTTGACAGTTTTTCGGAATTTTTCGCATAAATTCGAAACGATTGGCTGTAAAGTAGTAAAATTCAGTATTTCAGTGCACTGTAGCATTAATAACAATCGAATGAACCGGAAGTGCACTTTAGCTGATTATTTTTATAATTTTGCCCATAAATTTATAACTGTCAGCCGTAGAATCTTGAAAATCAGTATTTAGGAATGTTGTAGCATAAGAATGATGACCTACTGTTTCCATAGCAACCGACTGGGCCGAAAGCGCACTTTACTTGACAGATTTTCACTTACTTTTACTAAATACAAGAAACTATTGTGGAACGGACAAATTCACATATCGAGATTTTGATGGATATATCCGTTTTGAGCAGCCCTAAATCTGTTTTGACTATTTTCAGCTTGATGTCGGTGCGTATGTATGTGCACAAATCTCAAAACCTGTCGAACGTATAATGTTGAAATTTTTTATTTAAGACTAATTTAGGGTCTAGTTGTGCACCTCGCATTATGGTTGCAATCGTCTGTACCGGAAGTGCACTTTACTTAAAACTTTTTTCAAATTTTTCTAATAAATCCAGAATGATCAACCGTAGGATGTTGAAATTCAGTAGTTGAACTTGATGTTATATCAGAATGATTATTTGCTATTTTTGTAAGTGCACTTTACTTGAAACTTTTTTTGAATTGTTTGCATAAATCTAGAATAATCCGCCATAGCATATTGAAATTTTGTACAAAGAACTTCTATAACATCTTATTGTACATCTTGCATTATGATTGCGATCGGCTAAACCGAAAGTGCACTTTACTTGAAACTTTTTTTTAATTTTCCGCATAAATTCAGAATGATCAGCCATAGGATACTGGAATTTAGCATTTGAAATTACTGTAGCATCTAAATGGTCATCTATTTTTGTAACAATCGGCTGAGCCGAAAGTGCACTTTATATGACAGACTTTTTGAATTTTCCGCATAAATTCTGAACAATCAGTCGTAGAATATTTAAATTTTGTATTAGGCACTTTTATAATATCTAGTTGTACACCTTGCATTATGATTGCTATCGACTAGGCCGGAAGAGCACTTTATTCGAAACATTTTTTGAATTTTCCGCATAAATCCAAAACGATTGAACGTAGATTGTGAGAATTCAGTATTTAGGACGATTATACTGTCTAGATGCTCATATTTATTGAGATCCACCGAGCCGGAAGTGCACTTTACTTGACAGTCTTTTGGAATTTTTCGCATAAATTTGAAACGATCAGGTGTAGAATATTGAAATTTGGTATTTCAGTCTGCTGTAGCATCTGAATGATTGCCTACTATTTTCATAACAATAGACTGAACCGGAAATGCACTTCAGTAGGGATTTATTTTTTAATTTTGCGCATAAATTCAGATCTGTTGGTAGTCGTAGAATTTTGGAAATCAGTATTTAGGAATGTTGCAGTATAACTGTTTTCATAGCAACCGACTTGGCTGAAAGCGCATTTTACTTGACAGATTTTTAGAATGAAATTTTGTTTGATTATCGTATTATTATAATTAAAAAATATATCCATTGGATGATTTAGAGAAACCACAACTCGTTGTGGACTATTTTTTCGCTCAATGAGCGTACTCGTTCTTTTAGTCTAACAAAATATAAAAACATATTGAGACAGCACAAATCAATTATAAAACTAGTCTGAAAAAAAAAAACAAATTAAGCTGTTTCAGCTCGCTTTAATCAATTTCAGTGCTTGGAACGGTCGAAAAAACACCAAAAGGAGTTTAAATTTCAATTCCGGTTGTACAGAAAAAAATTGCAACTTACAAAATTAGATACATTGCTGGAATTCAGTGTTCTTTGATGTCCAAATATTTATCACATTCACCAACATATTTATTGGGTATGCATCTCTGAAACGAATTTTGCTGAAAAATAAAATATTAATTTGCTGTTTGTTAATAATTAGATTATATGAAATATCCCCTCTTATTGTAGCTAATCCTCCATTATCAACAAATAGTGAAAAATACAGAAAAAATAAATTTGACTAAACAGTTTTTAAAATATTTTTGGGCAGTGTTAACGCTGTAAAACAATGATATAAATTATAAGGCAAGACCGTTCAATATGACATTAGATAACACATTTATAAAGCTTTACGAATAACGACACATACTGTAAATGTGTATAAGTACAAATGTTATACAAGGAAAAATACATATAAAATTTATTTAAACTAAAAAATTAGTGCTAGACAATTTCTTAGAGGCATGCTGGAATCTGGAACTAGAAAACAACAATTTCGATTTTAAATTTGTGAAGTGTGCACTCGAAGTCTGAAATAATACATATTCCGCTTGCCAATGAAATGAATCAATGGGAAGAGGAACACAAATATAATTATCTTTTTTTGTTACAAGCAAGTGATAAGACATGCACGTCGCCATCCGTTTCTACTGAAATTCTAAATTTTTTATTGACTAGAATCAATTTTATTGCCCGACAACTACTATGGCGTCTACCAATTTTTCACAAAATTAAAATTTTAAACATCTCTGAATCCATTTTGACTGTTTTTGGCTTGATGTCGGTACGTATATATATCAAAAACCCGTCAAACTGTACCGGAAGTGCACTTCAGTTAGATTTTTTTTAAATTTGTATTGGTAGACACCATAAAACAATGTTTAAACACTTTTAACGAAACCAGAACTAAAATAATAAAAATACAATAATTTCTGGTTTCACTAAAATTCAACAAAGGTCTTAAAATAGTGAAAATATAATTTTAAGACCACAAAAAGCAAAGCATAAGCCATGATCAAATAACACAGACCTGTACGATGTATCTTTTTAACAAAACAAATGACAAGTGCTCTCCGAAGACGTATGAAGAAGTCTAACAGAAAATACAAAAAACATATTTACCATGAAATAAATTTCGAGGATCCTGCAGTCTCTGGGTACCTAAATAAAATCACTTTAAAATTTGAAGAAAATGGGGGTACATATTATTACAATAGACAAAATATGCATATAAATCAATTTAATTTTTGGTACAAATTATTTTAACCTGGAACCTGTAAAAAATTAAAAGAAAACACAAGCATTTTTTCTTATTTAATGTCTTGGTGACAAATACACAAACATTATACATAATTTGAGAGAATTGTTTGAATGTCTAAACGAATTCTTCATTATTTTTGAAGAATTTAAACATTAAACTGAAAAATCTACGTCTTTAATATTTATATTTCGTTTAGACATAACCTAAGTTTCAATATGTTTTCATCGCATAAAAAGGTTACATAAATTATAAATTGTCATGTTTGTCGTTACTATTGTGTTAAAATTGATCATCTTATGAACTAGAAATTTTTAGTAACCTTACCATGAAGAGATGCTTGTCTGGCCAGGCTGCTTCACATCTCAATTCAAGTCAAAAAGTAAGTTTGAATACTGCATTTTATTTCGATTTGCATACATATCGATCCAGCGCCATCTGCGGCGGCCATTTTGTTGTGTACCTAACCTTACATACACACTAGCACAAATAAAACAAATTCTAATCGGTACATAACAATATATAAAAAGTATGCGGCAATTCCAATTTGATGAGATCAAATACATCAACTAAAAAACGGAAATTGGAAATTTAAAAGAAATCATACGAAATAAAAAATAATAAAGCCTTAGATAGTTATTTAAGATTAAGATGAATTATCGATACATATTAATACACACAATATTTTTAAACTAACTTACAGTCTACGCTTTGTTGTTTATTCATTAATTAACAAGATTAATTAAATTTTGCTGTGTTAGTCGGCGGGCTGAACTCATGAGTTGCACGGAACGAACCTGACCAATATGTACGACATTCATCTGTCAGCAAAAAATACACGATTATCTAATTACCTAATTATTAGCCCAAAAAACATGACACAAAAAACAAAATTTTAAATATTTCAAACCGCCATGACTTGGTTGATTTTAATTTAATTTTGTAAATTTTGAAGTTTCGCCTTTCAGGGCTTGCAATTAATCTGACACCAAGTTCATGTGGTAGGGGTACCACACCCCTGACCAAAAAAAATGTTTTTGATGCCAAAAGTCAAATTTTGACAGCTTGTACTGGGTGCCAAAAAAAACACAGACTCAATTTACAACTCAGTTAATCAAGTTCATTAATTTTCCTTTAAATTGCCCAAAAAATCGAGTATCTACGACGATTAGAAGTAAAGTTGTGAGCTAAACATAAAAAAATACATTTTGCGCTAAATGGTCATAATTTGGCTATTTTTTTTTTTTGGCGGGTGCCAGGGGATAAATTTGGTTTGACGACACATTAATTTACATATTATTGAAGAGAAAACTCAAAAGTTTTGACCAAAAAGGCGCAAAATGTGTTTTTTTTTTGTTTAATTCATAATTTGGCGCCAAATCGTCGCAGACACTCGATTTTTAGGGCAATTCAAAGGAAAATTAGTGAACTTGATTTCCTAGGTCGTGAATTGAGTCTACGTTTTTTTTTGCACCCAGTATAAGCTGTCAAAGTTTGACGTTTTGACATCAAGAACCTTTTTTTTTTGTCAGGGGTATGGCAGGGTATATCATAAATTTGGCGTCAAATTTTCTTAATGCCCTGAAGGAGAAAGCTTCAAAATTTCCGAAATTTAAGGATTCATCCATTTTTTTATCAAAATCAACCGAGTTATGGCGGTTTAAACATCCTGGAAACATTCTGAAACATTTTAAGACATTGTATAACGTTTTAAAACGTTTTGAAGCTTTTTAAATCATTCTGGCGCGTATTAAAACATTTTGAAGCACTTTAAAACATTGTATAACGTTTTGAAGCGTTCTGCAATTCTCTAGTGTTTTAAAATATTGTATGATGTTTAAAAACGTTCATCAAAGTCACTAAATTAATGAAGACGTAGTGTGTTTTCGTAGACCCTAAAATTAAATTTATTTTGAGGTTATAATAACTAACGTAAGTGAAACTGGCCTTGAATTAATTAATTATGACGTCATGAAAGCAATTTTGACTTTTTGTAATCATGTTAAATTTGAGTATGTAATTATAAATTTTTCTTGACAGATGAATATCCGAGCCCGGATGTAAACATGTAAATATGATCTGATATAGCATATTGCACACTATAATAGTACACAGTGAGATAGCGATGGTGGCTCAGGTAATGGATGGAGTGGCGCTCCGCTCCTGGAGCAGTCTGGAATCATCATCATCATCATCATCATCCACCAACTATACACATCTGCAAAACGACAACACAACGACAAGTTTGTAGCGCAGTCCCCGCCTTGTAGCCTCGCCGATCATCGAGAGAGAGAGTCTCACATACATCAAATTTTCAAATCAAATTAAAAATAGCTGAATGCAACATCAACAGTGGAAATAACAGAAATCAAAATCACTCATACAACACATTATCGTGGGGTGAGATCGAATAGGTGATGGAGAATACATTTTAAAAGGTATCAGTGGTACTTACAGTTATGTTAGGTGCTAACGGGTGGGCCCCGTGGAAGCCTAATTATCTGGAGCGCCCGACTGGCCGTAGTTATACGCCGGGAAGTTGTACTGGCCTTGGGGGGCTGATTGAGGCGCCCCTGGCTGCTGCTGTGCTGCGTAATAACCTACACATACAAAAAAATTAATCATTCAAAACACACTCGACAATAATAAAATTTAAAATAAATTACCTGCTGCTTGCTGATACGCGCCATACGCGGCTTGTGCCTGAGGTTGGGGCTGGAATTGAGTTGCTGGAGGCCCAGGAGCTGCTCCACCCATCACTTGAGCCCCAGGACCAGGCTGACCCGCCGGGCCAGGCTGTGCGGTCTGCAACGTGAATTAACAATAAATTAAACAAATTTTAAAGTGACGTAAGCACATTTCTTCAAGTTTGGTTTAGGTTTAGGTAGGATTAAAAAACTCCGCGGATGTAATGAGAGCTCTCCAAGTTTAAAAAAATACAAATAATTATTGAAAGTTGACTTGAAAAACTATGCATAGTTCATGTTAAATATATTTTTTCCCATATATTATATTAATTTAGTGAATCTTTCCATTATGAATCGTCCGGAAGGTTCACAAAGTTAAGAGCAGCTTTATTATGTTCTTATTAGTTTAAGTTATTTGATTAGATTGTAATAGGTAGGTACTTTGCACCCGTTATAGGGTGCAAAGTGGTTCTATCTCAATCAAGAATTGAGATAGGGCCCCCTGCCGAAGTGGAGCGACCTTGTCGTGGTGGCAGGGCTTAGCCATCACCTTTTGGTGATGGTGACCAACAGCTCCACAATTTTAAGGTGAAACATCACCCGAAAGAACTATTTTAGCGCGAAATTTGAATTGATGAATACTTTCTTATAATAAATTAACAAAGTTTTTAATGGTGTACATATCAAAAATTAGATAATTTGTCAAAGTTTCATTATATATACAGGGTGTAACAGAAATAAGTACATTAATTTTAACCTGTGATGCAATTTGTTAAGCATAACAATTTTTCCTAATAACTATTTTCCGTAAATCCTCTGGATACCGAGTAAAAATTCATCAAAGTTTTGTCAAAAATTTCATAGTGCGCCTATGGTTCAAACTGAATGTTCCTCATTTGTTGGAAGAATGACAGCTGTCGATTGTAAGAAGTATTTTGCAACTTTGAGCCATCGTAGTCTTGTCAATCATTCATTTGAAACTGGAAAAATATTAGTATTTTGGCAATACATTGTTATTCGCTCACCTCGATTATTCTATTTTTGTATATGTTGGAAGAAAGACTGAATTTGTCTCTGCAATCAACAATTTGGTCTGTTAGTCGTATTTTTATGTCATTTTTAAGAAGTATGATTTTCATTTAGATATTTCACGTATATTTTCGGATAGTACATTTCTTAAACATAAGATTGTCTGCACAAGTTCATTGCATTTGAATCAGCTGATTTGAATTGTCTGAAATTGTGTCACTGTGTCAGGAGAGTCAGACTGTGCTGCCATCTACAAGCAGTTCGAAAAGTAGCTGCTGTTCCTAACCTACTTCATCAGAAACATGAAGAGAAAATTATTCAACGATTTATTTAAAAAAAACGGTAGAATATTGAATGGAATGTAATTCTAAATTAATTAATTCACTGAATAATTCAATAGAAATATTGCTACATGAAATTTTGAAGATTCTTTTCTTGAAGAACACAAAATATAACCTATAAATGTATCAAACTGAATTTGGTAATTGATTTTAAATATTTTTTGAAATATATGATACAATATTTTGCTTATTCAGCAGATCAATTCAAGGGGCATACTTTATTGAAATGACCTGAGTGTGAAGTGTGAAGTTTGTAATAATATGAGAAAAACTAATACACAGGTGCTTCATTCATAAATTGATGTATTTCATTCATGTCATCTGCTGTTTTACGTTCCAGATAAACGTTAGGTTTTAAATATTCCATGGTATTCTCATCGTAATGTATAAGTGCATAATATTTTGACATTAAATACATTACCATAACCACAATAATTCAATTTTTAGTGAAAAATGACAATTCGGAGATCGTTCCAAATAAATTGCTAAGCTAATCTTAAACTGCCCATGAAATCGTACACAGAATTAATAAATTATAATCGGTTTTATTCCAGAATTTATTTGAAGGAATTGATAACTCACATATGTCAAAATCAATTATTGTTCTATTGCAACTGCTACTAGATCCGATAACTATGCACCTGAACGACTCGTTAAATTATAGGGGATAAAAAATGCTAAAAAAAGATGAGAATTCGGGAAAAAGTTACTAAGAAAAATGGTTAGGCTTCACGAGAACTATAACTGGTTAAAATTAATGTACTTATTTCTGTTACATCCTGTATACGAGGTACTATACTTGTAGTTATCATATAAAAATTTTCATATATAATATCATAAGTGGTTAAATTTTACCGGAAAAATTTTTAGATTGTTTTGAGAGCTTGTTGCTTAGCAATTTATTGAGTGATATTGACAGAAAAATCACGAGCTGTCAAGCGAGTGATTTTTGATCAATATCACGAAATAAATTGGTAGCAAGCTCTCGTAACAATCTAAAAATTTTGCCAGGTTAAATTTAATCACGAATGGTATTCGGAAGATTATTTTTCCCATCCAAATTCATCAATATATTCTAGAGACTCGACTCTGAATCTGCTCATTTTTACATTCAATCTGTCTGTCAGTTTGACAGATGCTGAATCAACGCGGCTGAATATTCTTTGTTTTGTATATATAACCAACAGACAAAATTTCCAAAAAATTTCCACTTGAAAACCGTGTTGGTTGTACCACGTGACGTCGAATGGTGCAATTCTATTGGTCGAAATTTGGATGGTAAAAATAATCATGACTATTCCATTCGTAGTATTCATAACAAGGTTAACAATGCTAAATCGCCATAGAAACGGTGCATATCAGTGGATATTTGGACGTGTAGAAATACCATCGGGTATTACACTAGTGGTCAGAGTGAGTATTTTACTCAAAGATGTGGATACCTACAATTTGTGCTTTCTTCGTATTTAATGGAATATTTTTCTGAATATCTTCATCAATTTTATCTTCTGATCTATCACCAAACCTTTCTGAACTAGATTCCATATCAAGACGCAATATATTTCTCTATTATTCGTCAAAGAAAATGCAAGAAATTCTAATTTTTCAGTTTGACAGAAGTTTGTTTACTCGTTCCTATGAAAATTACGTGAGTTGTTACTAGATTCATAGAAAACTAATTTGAAAAAATGGTTTGACTCCTGGAATAGTCCTCCATATACCATTTGTAGTTAAAGTATTATAGACTATTTTTGTGGTGCAATCACTCATGTTTATTGTGCTTGTGAATACCACTCGTGCTGCACACTCGTGGTATTCAAACGCAAGCACAATAAACATTCGTGATAGCACCACAAAAATCGATAATACTTCAACTACTTATGGTATAATGAATGAAAATTGAACTTGGCTACTTCGAGAAAGAAAATAATTAGTGCTAAAAATATTAATTTCTCCGAGACTAACCAGTTTTTTGGGACAAAATTTGGTAGACCTATTGGGATCTGACATATTCACTTCTGACATCTACTGGCGAATGCGAGAAATATTATAAGACTGCATCCAGTCAAATTATGTATCAAGCTCCATTTATTCAAGCGTGTTTAATCATTCATATTTACATCCAAACTCTCAAAAATGGGATAAATAAAATTTCCAACTCGTTTGTAAAGTTAAACAAGATTCATATAAGTATTGTCTAGAGAATTGTAGAAGTAGTTGATAAAGATTTAGACATAAGATTCCATAAATTTCCTGATGCACGACAACGTTTTGTGTATGTACAAAATATTTTTGGAGAACTAGAAAAAATTGACTATTTCAAAGAATGAAAAGCGCTTGTAAACGATTGGAGTTTGCTCTGTATATTTTAAAAAGTATGATTCTATATTATTCGGTAAGTATATAAGTATGACATACAGCTTCAATGTTTTAATATAATAGTTATATTATAGCTTATTGTTTATCAATTTGTATTACCGAAAAAAAGAGAGCATTTAAAACTAAATGCGGTACTTACTGTATTTATAGAACGTTATGTCCAAGTCTTTATTATAACTACTTCTACAATTTTGTAGACAATAGATCAATCTTTTTCACAAATAGGGTAGGTATAGCATTTTGTTTCAAATTCCCTCTTTTTTCGGTAATACAAATCGATGAACAACTACGAATAATATAATTATTACTTATATCAAAACGGTGAAGCAATAGTTCATTTATATATTCACCAAACAATATAAGATCATATTTTTTTAAATATACTAGGAAAATTTTAATCGTTCATTTTACTTCACTAATTGTTGAAGCTCTTTCCATGCTCTTTTCCAAAAATATTTTGTACATACACAAAATGTTTCCTGCATCAGGAATTTTATAGAAACTTATATCTAAATCTTTATTAAAACTACTCCTACATTTCTCTGGACAATAGATCAATCTTGTTTAACATTGCAAAAGAATTAGAGATTTTATTAATTCCATTTTTGAGAATTTGGATGTAAATATGGGACAATAAATACACTTGAACAAAAAAATGGAACTTGATACTAATTTCACTGGATGCAGTCTTATGATATTTCTCGCACAGCACTCTGAAGAATAATGTCATCTATTGGGATCTGATATTATTCTTCAGAGTGCTGTGCAAAAATTATTGATTTTTATTAATTAATATTCCGTTAATAACCCTTTCTGCGCACTTCTAAAAGTATAATTTTTTTTATTCAAAAAGTATATTAAATTCTCGATATTTTGGGTACTTCTCTGATGTCCTTTTACACTTTTTTATTCCATATCGAAAATTACAGTTTAATTTTGACAAAAGTAATTATATTCCGTAGCCAAATATTTATTGGAGATAAATATATTTTTTTGAGAGTTGCGAAATTAATTTTTTCTGAAGAAGACTTTCGGTTAGAGAGTCGAAACATCTAAAAATAAATATACAGAGTTGAAACCAAAAAGTCTATTTATTATAATATAATTCTAAAAGCATGTATAGATCATTATTGTTTTTTTTGTTCAAATCATAGATTTTGGACAAAAAAAAAGTATATTTATGGTATTAAAAATTATGAGCAATGTTTTTCAATATTTTCCGGAGTTTCAGCGGCAATATATTTCAAAATAATAATTTAGGAAAATATTTCTTCTAGTGGTGTGAATATGATTTTTTCCTAGTAGATTTGTTCTGTGGCGCTATCTAGTATCGACAAGTTGTATTACATGACAACTGTCAATGGTTTGTTACCACGAAGGAGAATAATAGAGGAACGGACACTCAGTTGGAAAACGTGAAGCCTAAAATGTAATGCGGCAGCTGTGAAAAAGATAGCGAGAGCTGGTCCAGCTTTGCATGCTTCATATGCAGAAATAAGATTATATTTCAATTATTTTCAATAAAATACAATGGCCAGATAGATTTCTTATTTTCATTACGTCAAATACTACATTATTTATTAAATGAAAGGCAAAAGTAAAAGAAAATTAGCATTTCTATTCATTAAAACCTGCAATGAATTAGTCGGAATTAGTACATTATGATAAACGTTTCTTTGGACGCGAGTTTTCTGATTATGAATTATAATAGGCACATAAATAATTTAATGAATATTTTATATTACAATGGGCGTAATAAAATTGAAAAAAATATACACAAACAATTTCTTATTCACTAGAAGAAAATTGAAATAGAAAATGCTGCTCCGCAAATATTTTTTGTTCAACAAAATTATAATATATATCTACGATTTCACAAAAAGTAAGTTTTTGACATAATTACTGGTGTAAAAAATGGCTCTTTGGCTTTTGCGTGCGCCAAGTATAATTTACCGCCCGGAAAAAACAAGCGCAAAATAGTATTTACCGCATTCGTAATAAAAAATACTATCTGCAACTCGTGCGGTGTTGTCAATTGCCAATTTGAGCTCTCGTGGGCAATCGAGAACTTATTGCACTTGTTGCATACTATTGTTAATTTCAATTTTTCGAAAGTGGCACAGGAGAAATAAAAAATCTATTATAATATGCCACAGGGCTAACAAGAACACTTGCTTCGCTCACTTTTGACAATTGTATTCTCAATAACTTTTATATATTGATGAAAAGTGAAGAAATTAATGTTGCAATTCTGTGTAAATCTACAAGTTTTATGAATCAATAAATTTATTGACAAGAAGTTTCCTCGAAGTTGAATTTTTCACTAAAAGTCTAGGTTAGATACGTTTAAATATAACCTTACAATTTCTAACATAGAATTGTTAGTAGATCTGCTATTATAATTTTAAAATAATTTCTACTCACTTTCACATCTCTAGACGACCATTCTTTTATAATATCCTCCTCTCTGAAATGTTTTTCACAAAAGTAATCTGTAATTTCCAATTTTCTTGTCGTGTTATGTTCTTGCGCCACTTATTTGATAAAATATCATTTTTGGGTACAGAAAAAAGACTTCCATACAAACATGGGCCCGCCTCTACCTATCTCTCAATTACCTTCTCTTTCTAACATTATTACATTTTTGGCTTCACTTTTGCAACACAATTAAGATCCGAATCTACATTACTCTTAATCTCGTAGCTAAGTTAGATAATTCTTTTCAAGAAAATTGTTTCAAGAATATTGCTAAGAGTCCAAGAACATTAATTCGACACCGTGCTCAAGAATTGGATATTTCGAGAAGCTCTCTTACAAAATATTACAAATTTCCATTGACTCAAGAGCTGAAGCCTCCTAACTACACACAGTGAAAATAATTCGTCACTAATGATGCTTATCTTGATGGCTTCGTAAATCGCGAGAATTGTCGCATTTGGGATTCAGAAAATCTACGAGTGATTGTTGAGAAGCAAATACATCCACAACGTGTCATTATTTGGTACAAATTTTGGGTTGCAGACAGTATCGGGCCATTTTTCTTCAAAGAAAAAGCTAATCAGGCAAAAACATTTAGTGGTGCTCGCTATCACGACATGATAATCAAGAGTCCGTATGTGCCAACAAAGCCGTGGAGACCATTTGCTCTATATAATATTCCATACATAACCCTCGTACTTTATGATTCAATAAAAAATTCATAAATTTCAATTTAAAACCAGTTTTCTATCAAAATTAGACGACCCTTTACTTTACTTTACTTTATACTTAATGATTCAATAAAAAACTCAATTTTTAATTTAAAATTGGTTCTTCTGTGAATTTTGGGACATTTTTATATCATAATTTCATATTCTCATTATGAATAATTTCATTAAAACTTATTTCTTTGAAAAATTATTTTGTATGCGAGCATTAATTTTAGTAAATTTCTCTATAAAATGTTTTTCTTCTGAAATGTCAAATTTGAATTCTTGTGTATCACGCCGTAATCACTGACCTTCCATAAACCTCACTTACTCCAAAACAAGATTTCCGGGTGATGTATCACCTGAATAACAATACTAAACGAATTTCGTCTTCCAAAAAAGACATTTAATTGCAAACATGTGCAGAAACAAAAGTAATGCCCTAAACTAAGAGCTTTAATATAAAATACAAAACCAAAAGCAATGAAAAATATTTTCAAATATAAAATTTGAAAAAAAGGAGTATATCTTATGCTTACGCCCATTGTGAATTAAGGCTACGGTCTAAACCTCCAGGCACTCCACCAACAAATTGTCCTTTCCCCTTTTATGTTCTTATTAGCTTAACTTATTTGATTAGATTGTAACAGGGAGGTAAAGTGGTTCTATCTCAATAAAAAATTGAGATAGGGCCCCCTGCCGAAGTGAAGCGATAAATTAATGAACTTTCATGTGTCAAAATTTGTAATATTTATAAAAAAATTAGTTGTAATAAACAAAATATATGAATTTTTTCACCTTATTTTTCATCTGTTGTTCAATAGCTTCGGCCTCTTTAATCTTGCCTATACTTCTGTAATATTCAGCCCATTGTGCACTGTAATCTGGCTGAGATGCTGCGCCCCCAGGTTGAGGCTGAGTTTGTGGAGCAGCCCCGTTAGCTACAGCGGGCTGAGCAGCAGCTCCTGGTGGTCCGGGAATTTGTCCTGTTGGAGCAGCTCCAGGACCAACTGTTGCTGCTTTTGTTTTGGCTTGTTGTTCAATCATTTCCGCTTCGCGGTGCATACCGAGAGATCTAAATAAATAAATTAATATTTATTTATTTAGCAATAATTGAATATTTAAACAAACCTGTAGTATTCAGCCCATTGCATGCTGTAATCCGGCTGGCCGGTTTGTGGATTGAGTTGCACTTGAGTTGTCGGTGGTTGTCCTGCACCTCCAGGTACAGTTATTGCCTGCTGCGCAGCGCTAGGATCTGGTGTTGGGCCACTTTGAGGTGCACCACCTTGCCATTGTTGTTGATAAGCAGCTGGGGCTCCCCAACCTTGAGGATTGTACCCTTGAGGTGCCATTCCAGGATATGAAGCTGTCGTAGGCATTCCGTTTCCGGATGTGCAAACAAAATTTAGTAGCATTTGAACCTACAAAGAAAAAACATTAAAATTGGTACAAAGTTTAAATGATAAGTTCCTACTTTTTCACTAATGACTCTTTTGCAATTTTCGACCTGATCGGGTGCCCCCCTGATTACAAAAGTCTTATCGCTTCCTGCAGTAGTTCCTGTCGCCCGTCTGTCCAATTCACAATGGGCCCCACTTTGCTGATTAATCTGTTTGATTGTTTCGCCGCCTTTACCGATAATAACGCCACATTTATTGCTCGGTACTACGAAAGTAACTTCCATTTGTGGTTCCTGAGAACGATCACCACCTCCCCAATTACCGCCCCCTCCATAATCTTGCCCATTTCGAGGATTCGAAGGGCCCATTCGGTCGTAACCTCCTCCACCGCCGCGATCGCGGGAACCTCTGTTGTTGTTGCGACCGCCGCCGGGAGGACCATCATCACGACGCTAAAATCAACATTAATTAAAATAAAATAATATTTTATTTAGCAAAACTTACGATTACGCTATCAATCAATTCTTCTATCCTTTGTCGGGCCATTTCAACATGTTGTGGTTTTCCAGTTAAAAGACATCTTCTGTCACCAGGGCCTTCATCTCTTCCTTGTTGAAATTGTACTCGGGCCCCAGTTTCGGCTTGAATTTTCTTTATCATATCGCCGCCTTTGCCGATTACAACACCGACAGCTGCTCGGGGAACTCCAACCTAAATATAGGCACACAATATTAAAAAATAATAATTATTATTATGTTTTTTTACCTCAACGCTATCGGGTCCTCCTCCCCCTCCGCCGCCGCCGCCCCCATAATCATTATAACCACCTTGACCAAGCCCTGGCCCTCTACCAGAATCATCCCCACGTCCCCCTCCCCCGCCCCCACCTCTTCTATTGTAAGCCTGCATTTCTTTTTCTGCTATTAAATCATAAACAAGTTGTTTAGCGTATTCAACTTTTTGAGGGTCCCCCGAAATACGAAGAGGTTTCTCTTGTTCCTGATTTGGTCCGTCTTGGATCACCACCATTTTTGCGCCGGACTTTTCTTGCAGCTGCTTAATTGTTTCGCCACCTACAGCAAATATAATTTTTGAGCAAATTTTCAGATTTAATTACGTCTTTTGCGGCACCTAGTATGACGATAAATTGATTATTTAAACATTCCTGGTCGAAAATGGAAGGACATACATTTAAAAGACATACAAATGAAGTTTGTCCATTCTAAGACAGTATGATATAATGAATTTGGACTGGAGTTCTGAAAATCTCCAACCTCCGGTTTTCATAAAGGAAGCACCTCAAAAAATTATTGTTGCAAATTTTAAACATCCTTGTACTGTGCTAAACGACTGCCAGTCGTCATCAGCGCAGCGCAAGAACATTACCGCAAATTTTCGCAGTTTTATCGAAAAAGTTTCGTCGTCGGACGACCACTATTATAGTATTAGTAACTGTCACTCACGACTAACGTATCCACGTCCCGTACGGGAATGTACCTCTTTTTGGTGCTCCATATCGGGACACAGAATTATCCCGTTTTCAGTTATGTCATCGATAGACAATTTCTGATTGAATTTAATTTATTTTTGCTATTTTGACTTCGGTAAATGAAATTTGTTGTATTTTGGTACGCTAAATCTAAATATCATATTTATTTTGTACTAAAACCAAGCCATTCCATGATTAAAGGCAATCGGGGATTAATTTGTTCAATATTTTGGGCAATTTCAAACCAAAAATTACTATCATGGAATTTAACTAAAGTTCTTAAATATTTATTTGTAGTAGATTAAATTAGTACTACAAGTTGAATAAAATTATATCGGATTTGTTGAAAAACGTAAAATAACAAACTACACCCAAATAAACTACACATAATTTTTGAATACTTTAGGGAAATCCGTAAAAAACACTTGAAAAACAATTATAAATTGGTTCTGCGCTGAATTTAAGCGCATTTTTGCAAAAAAAAAAGGAAGAATCATCTAGACTAGATGATGAAAGCGCATTTTTGACAGCTCATGAATGCTTGTTGCTTCATAGATTTCGCAAATTACCATCTCTCACAATTACTGAGCTTGAAATCAAGCAGTTTGAGCAAACTTACGAAACAGCAGTTTCCATTTAGTACTAGTTTCGAGTTGACTATTTGATAGGTACATAATTTATGCATGTACAAACTCAAAAATATCTTTTAATCTTCACTGTTTAGTTATTGACTGACGGGAGGTCAAGTGCTGTACCTTAAAATGATAATTTGATCTTTATCAAAGCTATATAAAAAAATACATCAAAAGTAGACAAATTTTCAACCAATAATAATAATTCATTCTAATAAGCTTCAAATTCACGTCAAACAAGTCATTGAATGAATCCCGGACAGATTTGACAACTGTACATAATAATAGTGACACCCACGGCTAAAGTTGTAACTAAATTTTTATCTACTTGAATAAACTTTAATTGCCATATCCCTAATGTCATATATATCTATGGGCATTGTTTCACTTGAAACAAATAATTGGATAATTTAATCTTCCACAATCACTGAGCTTGAATTGAAGCAATTTGTGCAAACGTACGAAACAGCAGCTTTTATTTAGAACCAGTTTCAAGTCTTTAAATAGTATAGTTGCTGAGAACTCAGCGTCACGCCAGCCAGCCAAAGTGAATATAATAGCGCTTTTTTCCAGAAAATGCGCCAAAAATTAGTTCTGGGCTAAATATGAAAAGATTGGGCACAAAATTAAGTTCGTAAAGCGCATTTTTGCAAAAAAAAACGCTATTATATTTACTTTGGCTGCCTGGCTGGCGTGACGCTGAGTTCTCAGTAACATGAGCACTTACAAACTTGAAACTAGTATTAAATTAAAGCTGCTGTTTCGTACGCTTGCAAAAACTGCTTGATTTTATTATTCATATATCCAGTTTAAATTTAAAAGCTAATTACTGCTGAGCTACGCATAATTGAAATCTGATAATTGCTGCATACAATAAATAATGTCAGTAATTAAATTTTATACCTTAAATAGGTTAGGAGTTAGTACCCATTTTAGGGTAGAATCTATTTATCTTGATATCTCGCGAGTTACACAAGATATCGAAATGCGGTTTTCGATGTTAGTTTCAAAATTAACTAAACTTTTGTTTTCATGATTAATTTAGGCCAGTATATGACCACCCGTAACTCATTTTCTTAAATCTGTAGTTCTGAAGGTAAACACCAAATTTAACAAACAATAAAGACTAAAAGGTCCTTTTGAATTTGTACTGCTTGATTTTAAGCTCAAAAATTTGCGAAATCTCTGAGCTAAAGCCCTGTTCAGACGTGGACTCACACAAGACTCACTTGAGAATCTGAGTCTAAAGAAGTTTTTTGAAGCAATAAAATATTTTTGAGTGTTGGCCGTTCACACGTGTAGCTTGTTTGTTGCGTCAAAATGTATCGCTTCTTCTACTTTTAAAATTAATTCCTTTAAAAATTGATTTATTCCATTTGTACTTTTGTACTAGATTATTCAAAAAGAATTCATATTGAATTATTGAGAAGATTATTCTATTTATAATATGATGAAAAACTGTTTCTGAATGATTAGAGTTTGAATACTACTAAAAAAATTCTTAAAAGACTGTAAATATTCTGTTCTCAATTCTTTTATAGTAAATAAAAACTCTCTCTACATATCCTTCATTTTTTAATCCAGTTTTTTTTGTATTGTTCTCAAACTCGTTTCCAAATCAGCAATAATTAAAGAAATGTATTTGCTACACTTTTCTGCCTTTGCACGTTCCAAATACGATAAAAAGAATTAAATGACGCAAAAAACAATAAAAGCCAAAGATATAGATTACCATGAAGTTATCAATGAAATGAACAGAGTTAAAATTTGTAACATTCACAACCACTTTCAACATTGCTTGAAATTTTGTAATGTCATCTATGAAAACAAATACAAAATAATGCAAATATTAAATACTTTAATCTTCTTTTCGTTTGAAACAATATATTTTCGAATTCAGTGGTCAATTCCTTGCGGGGTATAAAGAATAGTTGTTAGTTATCTATTTACTTGAATTTCAGTTCTTATTGAAGAATGTTATTAGGTAAATAAATATAATAAGTTAACAAATTTTATAAATCTAAATTCCATATTAAAAAAAAGAAATGATCGATTAATGAAATATCAAACCAAGCTTTATCACCGTCAATTCACTGTTTGCATATGGCTTCTATTATTCTATTTGATTTTAAACGTCAATATTGAATCATCGGAAGATGCAATGCACATGCCAATTCGCTAGCGACTTGAAAGGAAAGTTTGCATTTTGCAAACATGCAATCCGAACGTAAAGTACGCAGACTACAAATTTTAGTTGTGAATGGTTACTGAGCTCATACGCTTAGCTTTGAATTTTAAGCTAGCATGAAATTGTGCCATGTTCAAATTCGGTTGTGAATGGACCTTGAGACTCAAAATAGCAGCGCATCTATTTGACAAGCGACTCAAATTTTTTCTCTTCTTCTTAAAACTCAAATTCTGAAGTGAGTCTGAATAGGACTTAACAAACATTCTAGTGGAGTGCCCTAAGGTTTAAACCTCAGAGCCTGTGTTTTCAACACTAAATACTAAAATGTTTACGCATTAATTTTTTCTGATCTCAATTTTTTAATTATAATTTTCATTTAAAAAATAGACTTTTTGCGTTTAAATTATACGTTTTTTTCTTGTTGTATTGAGTGAAAACTGAAAATGCTGCAATAAATTGAAATCATTAGTTACTTCCAAACAGATAATAAATTCATTATTAAACCAGTAGCCCTACATGAACAAAACTTTGCACAAATATTGCGGAAGAATGAGGGTGGCCACGAAATAAAAATCTAGTATCAATAAATATTTGTTCATAAGTTATCGATTTGGAATCTGAAAATACTAATTGAAATTATGAATCGCACTGTCTTCTTCGAAACAAAAATAATTTATAACCAATGGTCCTATAATTATGAAAATTCGTGTGAATATCAAGGAAGAATAGTAGTAACTGTAAAATAATATTCAGTTGTCAATAAATTTTCGTTCATTAATTATAAAATAGAATCTTAAAATATTTATTAGTCGCATTGGCTCCTTCGAAACAAATAATCAGTTCCTCACGAAACCAGTGATCCAAGATCAATGAAAATTTGATTTAATATTAAGGAAGCATACAAGTTATTGCATAATAAAATCAGTTTTTGTTCAAAAGTTATTGGCATGAAATCAGTAACTGTCAATAGTTTGATAAGTTGCATACTTTAAAGTCAATTTATTTATCAACCATTGGTTCCAAATCAATAAAACTTTGTATGAATATCAAGAAAGCATTGAAGTTATTGTCAAATTAAATTAGTCCGACAAACTATTTTTGTTTAAGAGTTATTGACATGCCAATAGTTTGACTTTTAATCAATTTTTTTCTCAGCTAGTTGCGCTAAATCAATAAAACTTTGTATGATTATCAAGGAAGGATAGCAGAGCTTATAAAATAAAATCTAGTCCTCAATAACTTTTTTTTCTTGTTGTATTGACTGATTGAAAATACTGAAATAAATTGACTCATCAGTTACTTCTAAACAAATAATAAATTCATTATTAAACCAGTGGTCCTACAAAAACTTACGGAAGGATACCACAAAATAAAAATGAAGTATCAATACATTTATGTTCATTAGTTATCAATTTGGAATCTGAAAACTCCAACTGGAAATATAAGTCGCACTGCCTCCTTCAAAACAAAACTTTTATTACAAAACCAGTAGTTCTATAATTATGAAATTTTGTATAAGCATTAAGAAAGAATAGCAGTAAGTGTAAAATAATACTCAGTTGTCAATAAATTTTAGTTAATGAATTATAGACACAGAATCTGAAAATATTAGTACTCATGAGTTGCATTGACTCCTTCGGAACAAATAATCAGTCCTTTTCGCAACCAGTAGTCCCAAATTAAAGAAACTTTGTACGAATATCAAGGAAGCATAGAAGTTATTGTTTATTATGTCTTGTACTCCACTAATTCTCTAATTTTTTTACTTTTTTGAAGTGTTTTTTACGGTTCTACATGATTTGAGGCGCTTTTCTTTGAAGTTTACCGGAGATTGGAGTTTTATGCAACTCCAGTCAATTAAATGATGAAAGCATGAAGCTTGTAAACTAAAATATTAGGTGAAATATTGTCAAAACATTGAAAACAAAAAAAAACATGTGTTCCGTGACTTTTAGATTACAATAGAAGATTATTTTTGTGAATGTTATAGTATATATTTTTTGATATAAATGTACCTTTGCCAATAATGAGTCCAACTTTAGGGCCAGGGACCATAATTTCGATGTGGGCCACTCCCCCAGGCACAGGATTATTAGGCCCTGGTCCTCCTCCGCCGCCCATATCATTAATAGGCCCATAACCTTCTGTGCGCCCTCTCTGATGAACAATATTCATAATTAAATCTTTCGCCCTTGCAATTGCGTCTCTAGTGCCAGCTAGAGAGCAAATCCTCTCTGGTTGACCGGCACTATCAGGCGCCATTTGAATTTTGCATCCACTCTCGCTTTGCAAGCGTGTGATCTGCTCTCCTCCCCGGCCGATAATCAAACCAACCATTTTATCTGGAACTTTAATGTCTTCTGAAATAACAGGTCCTAGTCCTGGGCCCGGCATGCCGACGTTTACGTTCACGCCAACTCCAAGACCGTGGGAAGAAGCAGCAACACGGGCAGCCACCGCGGCGGCTTGAGCTGCAGCCTGCGCCGCAGCACCTCCAAGAGATTGATTATCCAGTCCTACTTTTTTTGCCTCTGGTTCATTGCCGTCCTCCAGGGGGCGTTTTTGACTGTTGTTGGTACCACCGCCGGGGTTGATCTTTGCTGCAATCTGAAAACATTAATACCAAAATTAAATTACAAACTACAACAGAATATCATAAAAAAGGCCAATTTTAGTTATTCATTACATCACAACTGTAAATCTTGGTTGGCATTGAAATTGTTCCTTAAAAGAGTTCATCTAACTATCATAAAGGTAAAATTTCTACAAAAACATCAAGAAATATATTTTGAACTTGATATTTTTAATCAAACTTTCAAGGACATCTATGGTTACAACCAAAACACTTTCATTCATAATCTTGTTGTTTTACAAACGAAGACAAATTAAGCAAACACGTGTAAAAACTTTCTTTTGCACTTACAGGGCCGAAACTATTAAAAAATTGTTAGGTTGCAAACAAAAAACAACAAAAAACGTGGACCATAAACCAACCATCCCAAACAAATTCTTTTGTTTCCAACAATTTTAATTTAATATTAAATGCAGTTTTCATTAAAATAAATCATGAATTTTATTCAATAAATCATATTTAGCCTACGAAATACATACTTAGATTATAACGGTAACGCACTTAACTTAAGAAAGGAAATAACCTAAACTACATACCAACTCACCTTAGTCATATCAAGAACTCATTTAGCTATTTCTAAATTAATATTTTAATTAATATTGAACAATTTAAAGTCGGTTTAAACAAGACAATTAGTTACTGAAGAAACACACAACGTAGCACAAGTGACTGTCAAATTTGTAACATAAAAGCGACTGTAAAATCGACGATTCGTGTGAATAAACTGAACTATTAGTTAAAACAGTTAATAATTAAAAATATTTTAGGTTTTAAATGATATTAACTATGATATATTCCACAAAACAAATATAAATTTGAGGACTGTCAATAATGGCGACATGACAAGCGTCACTATTGATATCTTTCAATTTTTGTTAAAATCATATAAATGGATATATTTACGAAATACCTGTTTGGCACGTTGAAGGGCTGCAGCAAAAGCAGATGATTGGAAATTTTGAGGTGGAGCAACTGCTGAATAGTCGCTCATGTTGGATCATCAAAACCGCGAACAGATAATGGCGGTTTTGTCTTCTTCCACTGGGAAGAATTGCCAACCTTTACACAAAAAATCCGAAATTAAAAACGGAATTTAATTAGAAATTAAGCTAAACATGACATTAATTTTGCGTAAAACTTTCACTTAATAACATACTTTTTTTTTATTACATGATTAGCAAGCATAATTCAACCTATCATTAATTGAAATTCGATTTATACTATTTGAGAGCTCGAATGATGCTTGTCTATTTTCATCCAATCAGATTTGTTTGTTTACGCGCCAAAAAATAAAAATCAAAGAGTTCATTTTAATCTTTATTTAAATTAAACCATCACAATTATAATGTAAAAGAAAATGATTATATAAATATACATAAACATAAAAATAAGAAACACACAACAATTAAAGAACAGTAACAAGTAACATTCTTAAAATATGAAAATAGGTAACTAAATTCCACCTTTGGGCAAAATTTATTTGCATCACATAAATAAACTTAAAATTAAGGGAAGAATTAACATTCTCAGATCATTAAAATAGAAGAAAAATACACAAACAAGTTAGACTAGACACAAAACTACAAAATAGAATTAACAAATAATTACTGATTTAAAATTAGTGAAATCAATCAACAGTCAACTTTTTAAAGCTGCCATCTATACCCAAACCTAATTCTTCATTCATTTCAGATAAAAGTTTACAATCATCTTTATTTATTTCAATATACATATCATCTAGACCCACCACTTGATCTCGTCGTTCTTTCAATTTCTTTTTTAATTCTTCAATCATGTCTGCCAGAGGAACAGTGCCGCCGTATTCTTCAGGGAGGATTTTTGGGTCGATTTCTGCGTGCAATTCCTCCATTGATTTATGGATCTGTAATAAATTTATTCCATTTGTCGATCTCTCCTCAAGTATTTTAATAACTAACCTTTATCCTGCTTCGTAGCTTTTCGCTCAAAAGTGAAATCGCGAATTCTAAAAATTTAGTAGCGCATGAAGGTATGTTGATGAAATGGTTTGCTTTGTGTCTCATTGGAGTAGAATGCTGAAAAAAAACTATATTTATTCAAAATTTTTGAGATAAATTTTTTCTTGTACCTGAATACACCTGAGCATATTTCTAACATCCAATAACGACCACAAACTAATGTGGGCCATGGAAAACCCGCTTTCGTCATTAATATACGTGTACCCTTGCACCTGATTGACTTCATCATCGCATAAAGTCTCCGTAATCATGCTGTGCACTCTTGCCATCGTCGCAGAGGTGTGTTTATGAGGATCAAAACGCCCTACGCAGCTAAAAATCACAGTTCTACCGCGATCCTTTTCAAGAAGAGGGACCAAATAGCCAGAATTTATTACATCAGCGATATCGGGATCATCACAGTCGAGCTTTTTGAACCATTCGGGGTAAAGCTGCCGGATGGTAAGGTAGCGTTCAAGCATCTCGCAGGATTGAGGAACTGAGAACTTTTTTGTGCGCAGAAAACGGAGCAGGAACAGAGTATCTAAAAAAAAATGTTTCATATTTATCATATGTTACAAAATTAACATTGAAAATATTTTTTTTAAATTTATATTACCGAAAATTATTAGTATTTTACTATATCTTCCGACATTTCATAATTTTAGTTTTCGTATAAGTAAATGAGTAAATTGTTGACTACTTTTTCAAGGTAAGAACAGTCATAATAGTAAAATTACTGCGAATTAAAGTACTCTAAACATTATTGAGCCTAATTTGTATTTAAATGAGGATACAAGTGCTGCAGTGTAATGAATAGACGGAATAATAATAATACAACATTTTTCAGGCAACAAAAAATTTTATAATAGTTCTAAGAATCCAAAAAATAATTGCAATTGTTATTAACAAAAAATGGAAGCAAAAAAAAGTCGCCTAGTTTTCTTGCAATAACTCAGAAACTATGAGGAATAGTGGAAATCGAAAAAAATATTCTTAAAGAGGAGAAAATTTTCAATAAACAAGCCTCGCTTCCAAATCTCTATTTGTATTGTTGATAGTTTTAATTTAATGTTGAAAATAGGGTTCCAAGCAAACTTTAGGGCTGTTGAGAGACGACAGTACATAAAATAATTTTTTTATGGCATTAAATAACAATTTAAAAATTTGAAAAAATTATGGTGTCATCTTAAAACTTGAAAGAATTGATTTTAAAAAAATTGAGGCTATTGTAACAAGATTACGTCATAAAAGTGTTCAAAAGTAGCTTATTTTATTTATTATTAATTTTTAAAGTTGACAAAAAATGTAATAAATGAATTTCCAGGACAATAACTCATGAACTAAATTAGATATTCATCCTGCAGTCATATTTATCCTTTTTCAATATTCCTACAAAATTTTATTTATCTAAAATAACTCGTTTAGTAATAAACTGATACGAATTATCAGCTGAAAGTTTTAGTTCTAGGGCCAATAACTCATGAACCAAATTGAATATTGAATTGCTATTATTTTTATACATCCTTTTGTAATATTCCTACAAAGTTTTATTATTCTAGGATAATTAGTTTAGCTATAATTTAATAATTACTTTGGGGATGTCAATAACTCATGAACTAAATCAAATATTTGATTAATATTCATCCTGCTGTCTAATTTATCCTTTTGTAATATTCCTGCAAAGTTTCAACCCCAAAATTAGTTGAAAAGTGTTAAATAAAGCTTACAAATCATTTTATTTACAGTTTTGTTGATAAAACAAAAGACGTACGAAAATAGGACAACATTTGACTGAAATCCTCAGAAAATTTCATCCCAGTTTACATTTTTTCCCAGCTTCCTACCGCCAAAATTAAATTTATTAATAATATTATCCAGGACAATAACTTATGAACAAAATTAGATATTCATCCTGCAGACATATTTATCCTTTTTCAATATTCGTACAAAATTTTATCTATAAGATAATTCGTTTAGTAATAAACTGATTCGAATTATCAGCTGAAAAGGCCAATAACTCATGAACCAAATTGAATATTGAATTGATATTATTTTTACAGCCCACATACATACTTTTGTTTTATTATTCTAGGATAATTAGTTTAGCTATAATTTAATAATTACTTTGGGGATGTCAATAACTCATGAACTAAATCAAATATTTGATTAATATTCATCCTGCTGTCTAATTTATCCTTTTGTAATATTCCTGCAAAGTTTCAACCCCAAAATTAGTTGAAAAGTGTTAAATAAAGCTTACAAATCATTTTATTTACAGTTTTGTTGATAAAACAAAAGACGTACGAAAATAGGACAACATTTGACTGAAATCCTCAGAAAATTTCATCCCAGTTTACATTTTTTCCCAGCTTCCTACCGCCAAAATTAAATTTATTAATAATATTATCCAGGACAATAACTTATGAACAAAATTAGATATTCATCCTGCAGACATATTTATCCTTTTTCAATATTCGTACAAAATTTTATCTATAAGATAATTCGTTTAGTAATAAACTGATTCGAATTATCAGCTGAAAAGGCCAATAACTCATGAACCAAATTGAATATTGAATTGATATTATTTTTACAGCCCACATACATACTTTTGTTTTATTATTCTAGGATAATTAGTTTAGTTATAATTTAATAACTTCTTTGGGGATGTCAATAACTCATGAACTAAATCAAATATTTGATTAATATTCGCCCTGCTGTCTAATTTAACATTTTGTAATATTCCTGCAAAGTTTCAACCCCAAAATTAGTTGAAAATTATTAAATAAGACTCACAAAACATTTTATTTACAGTTTTGTTGATAAAACAAAAGACGTACGAAAATAGGACAACATTTGACTAAAAATTCTGAACCCTCAGAAAATTTCATGCAAGTTTACATTTTTTTTCAGCTTCCTACGGCCAAAATTAAATTTATTAATAATATTATTATTATAACGTATATTCGTTATAAACAAGGTGACTTATAAATAATAGCCCTCAAGATATTTTACCCCAAATATAATTTTTATCCCATTTTTCTGTCACTACAAATTAAATAAATAATTATAAAAGCACTTATAACAAATATTCGTTATAACCGAGGTACCACTCGCCAAATCATACTTTTGAGGTAAAAATTGGATTCTTGAGAAAATTTTACCCCGATCTACCCTTTTTCCCCGATTTTCTAGCATAAATAACCAATTTACAAATTTTTAAATTAATTTCTGTACTGCTAATGGCTTTGAAGCGCAATATAGCACTGCATAAAATTCAATCCGTAAAAGAGTACGAGATTATTTTTATAAAATAAGTAAAAATGCAATTTTCAGACAAATATTCCAGCCCTCCTGAGTAGGCTCCAGCATACAAAGGGTACTTTTCATAAAATAGGGGTGACGAAGAATGATTTTCCACCCAAAAATTGCCCCAAAACAACTTTTTAAATCAAAATAATGTATTTTGAAAAAAAAGTGACGTTTAATAAAATCTTGGCTAAAATTTAAGAAAATTTCAAAACAGTTGATTAGATTAGGTCGCTATATTGCGTTCCAAACTAATAACTTCAGTATTTTCAGGGAACTGAAAAGGGTTGTTTATAATTAATTAATATCTCTGTTATTAGGCATACGAACATAGTGAAAATTTGCATACTTGTAAAAAAGGACTCAAGGATGATAATTATGTTATTAATTTTTTGATTAAACAACCCAGTTTTGGGTAAAAAAATAATTACTGGCGAACTGGACATAGTAAAAATTTGAAAATTGCTGTACCTCAAGTAACATATTAATAATTAAATTTTACACCTTAAACTTTTTTTTCAACTGAAATACCCATTTTAGGGTAAAAACTATTTATCCAAATATCTCGCCAGTTACACAAGATATTGAATTGCGGTTTTCAATGACAGTATCAGAAAGAAGAATTCTATATTTGTATTAATCAAAATACCCATTTTAGGGTATAAATTATTTATCTGAATATCTCGTGAGTTACATAAAATATTGACATGCGGTTTTCGATTTTAGTATCAGAATGAAGGATTGTATGCCTTATATTCATCATACCCATTTTAGGGTATAAATTTTCAATATCAATATCTCGTGAGTTATATAAGATATTGTCATGCGGTTTTTGATGTTAGTATCATAATAAATTATACTTATTTTTAATAAATATTCAGGCCAGCACATGACCTCTCGCTAATATATTTTACTGTTATTGGACCAAATTTCCAGGATAAGTAATTTAGTAATAAATTGTTGACCCATACGAATTATTTTTTTTTGTATTTTAATATGATTTTAATACTTTTTTTATTGTATGCAACTCGTGCACGAAACTTTTTTGGGGCTTTCACTTCTCGACTAGACTAAAAAGACTAAAATCAAGTGCAGATATTTATAAATTGTACTTGACTAATAAAATATAACCTTTTAGTTAACTGCTAGCAATTGAACAGATGATAAAAATATTAATATATTGATTAGTAGATAAATATTGGCACTTCAGATAAATTGTAACACTGGGTGAAGGACGTTATTTATATGTACTTTTAGCAATGAAAATGTTCTGCCCTTGAGCCCAAAGTTATTCATTTTACAACCTTTTATTTTATAAAATATTAAATATAATTGCGTGATAAAATATTTAACGTATTGAACTATTTTAAACAGATACCTGTGCGACATCTTTTAATGTTGGGGTGCTTATTAATCCACTCTCTCATCTGTTCAAGGCTTTGATCACGAATGTTTTCATCCTCACGAAGTTCTTCTAGAGCCAATTTTTGGACCTCTTCAGGAAGCGTGCAAACGTAGGGCTCATCAGTTTGATCGTGCTGTCCTCCAACTCCCATATTTACAGAATTTTAGTCTACAAAAATGATAAATGAAATTAGAGTTGTTTTTTTTTAGAAATTTTAATAATTGATTGAGTATTCCGTGCCTCACGGCATGAATATAAAAATAATTCATTTTTAAGTTTATTCAGAGCGAAAAATATACGATTCTCGCCTTTAATAATTAGCAGCTTCTATTTGATTGCACAATTGGAGATCTTGTAAGGTTTGTTTGCGTGTGTATGTATGTCGCTGGTTAGAAAGTCTTGAGCTGGGCAGAAAGTGAAATGCTTTCTTCTTGAAGAAAGAATTCGCTTGCTGCTTGACCTATTTTCATGACCGCGAATCCTATACACTTTGTGAGACTGCTGAATGTATCACAAGTATTTATAATTTTATCGAAACAAAAAACGTATCAATTTTCGAGATAATTTTTAAAAAACCAATATTTCACTAATTATGACTTAAAATGGAACCGATAATAAATTTTTTTGCTGATAATTAGTTTGCTATTTTAAGGTCAAATTACCTTAATTTTAATTTTTTAAAAGTAATATTCGATAATTTAGTACCCATTGCAGTAATTTCAATTTCAAATTCCCTAAAATTCATGAAAAAAACAGAAAATAAGAAAGTAAATTGTTGAAATCAGAGCAACCTACATATAAGAATAGAAATAACAATTGACTGTAATTACGAATTGATTACCGAAAAAATAATAGTGCTCATTTTTAGATCAACGCAAGGTTGCAACATTGAAAAAATCATTACAGATAAAATAATTCAAACACAATATTCAACGATCCGTGAAAAATGATATAAATAAAACCATGAATCATTGTAGTTTCACCATAAATATACCAACAATACCTGCACGTAATTACAGTAGGCCATGTTTGATTGTCAATTGTTATTAGCGATACTAAAATATAAACAACTGAATATTATCGCGGAAAGAATCTGCGGAACGATAAACTAATGCGAAAAGCATGCCAAGAAAACTGAAAAAGTAAATTACCTCAATTTTTTTGTGAGAAAAATTTATAAAAATCATTGACATAATGAAAAACCTCATTTCATTGTGAGCACGTATGCACAAAATCAATTTTTTCCAACGACGTAAATTCAAGATATTAATTTTTTAGTAGCTGCATGCAACTGTCAAAAAAATTTTTAAAAAGCAATTATTTCAGAAACTCTTAAAAATAAAGCCACAGTTGTTTTAATAAATAGAAGAGAATTCAAAAATACAATAAAATATAGGGTGTTTTATTTAAAATAAGACAGTTGGTGTTGATTTCCGGTATAACCGGAAGTGTCACAATTTTGAAAATATTTTAGATTAACTCGGCTTTATTATTAAGGCCCATGTGCAAAGTTTCAGATTTCTAACTATATTAGTTCACAAATAAAATTTATTTTCCATTGAATTACTCACATTTCTGCCGTATAAGATTTTTTACAGGGTGCTTCATTTTCACGCAAAATAATCAAGTTAAAAATTGGCATTGAAAAATTTCAAATGAAATAAATAGCACAGGAGTGAAGAGCCAAAAATAAAAAATTGCTTTGACTACAAATTTCTACACTTGTGACGTCACACTGAACATCGCGAATTGTTTTATTGAAATTATGAACGAAAAAATATATGTATTCACAATTTTTTCGTATAAAAATGTTTAAAATTTATTAAAATCACAAAAAATTAATGAGAATTTTTTTTCTTGAAAACGGCAATCATGTTGGCAGCTTGCGGCGCAACACCTGTCACCAATAAATTTATTGGGCTATGTTTAAACGTAAAATCTAAATGATAATCTGTGTTCTGTCCCTCTTCAATGTGTGTATAATAATAATTATCAAAATTAGAAATTTAGGGCCGTAGAAAAAGAATAAACAAATATCATGACATTTGGCTAACAATTTTTGAAATGCTTTAATTAATTTTTTTATTATCTTCATTTCCAGATATTAATTAAGTAATTTTAAACAAAGTATTGTACTTTCGAAACACCCATTATTTTTATTAGTATGCTTATTATTTTGCAGCAAGGAAAAAGTTAATTATTAATGATTTTGAAAAGATAATGCAGTCCTTCAAGTACATAACATTTCCTGTTGTTAGATTATTTATAAAAATACTAATTTATGCAACAAAAAAATGAAAATCAGCGCCGTACACGTTTTCTGCAAAAACAATTGTGTAAAATATTTTATCATATACTCATCCTAGAAAAATACTCAATGATAACTTTCAGAGAAAACATCCAATAACAAGAAATATTTAAAAAATATCTATTTTTAATTGATTTTCAAAAAATATCGCTTTCAGTTGTTAAAACAACCGAGCATCGGTCGTAAAACAACTGGCTAACTTACTATGGCCTACTTAAACTAATTTCAATATTTAATAAATTTCACTTAAAGATAAATAATTGAAAGTTGGTACATTGGTGGCGAAGCCACAAGGATAACAAAATAAGGAACTAATACTTTTACTTTTAAATGTAAAGGACAGATGTCGTTCTTAAAATTTGAAATAAACAATGAATCATGAAGCGAAACAAATGATGATCAGTCAATTGTAATATTTATTAATAATTGGTTATGTTAACCAGTGCTAAAAATAATTTTGCATGCAATTATTTATTATAATGTATGCCAGATAATAATACTGATAAGACTTATCGGAAAAACTATCGATATGATAATGAAATACAAAAACTTTTTCCTTTCTTACAGCACATAAAAATAATAATTTTTGTTCGAATAATTTAAAATAAAATAAAAAAGCTTTTGACAAATTATCTTACTTTGACAATTCAAAAAAAAGTAAGCCAAAATTGACTCATAGATTTAAAATCAATTTTTTAAAATTATTTGAATTACTTATTGGATTATTAACTTTGTATTATAATATCACTCACCTCTTCTTAAAAAAACCACGATCGTCGATGACAAAACCCCACGTTCACCTGTCTTCTGCAAGTTGCGGTCTTCTACTGACTTCCATCGGCGACCATCGCTGAAAAAAGCGACTTTCTTTAACCCACTTTTGCCCCGGAACTTGCAACTGTCAACGAAACAACCAATCAGCGTAAGCGGGGGATAATACAAGCCACATATGTGGAAAATGAAAGTTTAAGATTTGCGGGGGATAATTTTGCGATATTTCGGAAAAATAATAACTGTTTGCTTCAGAAGAAAATGTTTTGTAATGTAGTTAAGATAAGTAGTAGGCTGTGACTCGATGCGCAATTGTTCAACGCGTAACAAGAACAAATGAGTGACGCTTTTTTAAATAGGTAATAAATGCAAATTATTGGACAGTATTTCCGGACACACTTTATCTTATCGTAACGAGCCTATTAATATTTTAAATTCACATATACCGGGTGTCCCCCAATTTAAAATTTTTACTGTAAATTATAATCATAACTGTCTTCATTAGAGTACTTAATTTTATATTTTGTGTACTCCGCAAAAATAATTTTCAATTATTTAATATTTATTGTTTACCTGTCGCTTTTTTTCAATAAATAATGATTTTTGTTTTCCACGGCATTCTTTTCTTAGATAACTAAGTTGGTTCAAAATTATGCTTTTTTTGATAGTAGAAATTATTATTCATTAAATTTTGCAATCAAGATTCAAATTTTATATTCAATGAATGATATTTATTTAGTAACTAATATTTATTTATAATTTTGAAACCAGATACCCAAGAGATTCTAAGAATCTGTCAAGTAAAATGCGCTTTCAGCCAAGTCGGTTGCTATGGAAACAGTAGGCCATTATTCTTATACTACAACATTCCTAAATACTGATTTTCAAAATTCTACGACTACCAACAGATCTGAATTTATGCGCAAAATTAAAAAATAAATTCCTACTGAAGTGCACTTCCGGTTCAGTCTATTGTTATGAAAATAGTAGGCAATAATTCAGATGCTACCGCAGACTGAAATACCAAATTTCAATATTCTACACCTGATCGTTTCGAATTTATGCGAAAAATTCCAAAAGACTGTCAAGTAAAGTGCACTTCCGGCTCGGTGGATCTCAATAAAAATAGGATATGAGCATCTAGACGGTATAATCGTCCTAAATACTGAGTTCTAACAATCTACGTTCAATCGTTTTGGATTTATGCGGAAAATTCAAAAAATGTTTCGAATAAAGTGCTCTTCCGATTCAGTCGATAGCAATCATAATGCAAGGTGTACAACTAGATATTATAAAAGTGCCTAATACAAAATTTAAATATTCTACGACTGATTGTTTAGAATTTATGCGGAAAATTCAAAAAGTCTGTCATATAAAGTGCACTTCCGGCTCAGCCGATTGTTACAAAAATAGAAGATGACCATTTAGATGCTACAGCAATTCCAATTGCTAAATTCCAGTATCCTACGGCTGATCATTCTGGATTTATGCGGAAAATTAAAAAAAAGTTTCAAATAAAGTGCACTTCCGGTTTAGTCGATCGCAATCATAATACAAGATGTACAATAAGATGTTATAGAAGTGCTTAATACGAAATTTCAATTTGCTATGACGAATCATTCTAGATTTATGCAAAAAATTCTAAAAAAGTTTCAAGTAAAGTGCACTTCTGGCCCGGCCGATTCTTACAAAAATAACAGATAACCATTCTGATACAACATCAAGTTCAAATACTGAGTTTCAACGTCCTACGGTTCATCATTCTGGATTTATTAGAGAAATTCGAAAAAAGTTTCAAGTAAAGTGCACTTCCGGTACAGACGATTGGAACCATAATGCGAGGTGCACAACTAGACCCTATACCAGTCTCAAATACAAAATTTCAATATCATACGTTCAACCAGTTTTGAGATTTGCACGAACATACGTACCGACATCAAGCCAAAAATAGTCAAAATGGATTCAGGGATGCTCAAAACGGATATTTCCATCAAAATCTCGATAGGCGAATTTTGTCTGTTTCACAATACTTGTTACTTTGTACAAGTAAGTAAAAATTGTTAATAAGGCTTGCTGAACTTATTACCTATTGGCAGTTACTGATGTCAATAACTCTTGAACAAAATTAGTCACAATAACTTCTATGCTTCCTTGATATTCGTACAAAGTTTTATTGATTTGGGACCACTGGTCGACAAAAGAACTGATTATTTGTTTCGGTGGAGCCAATGCGACTCATAAATCTACTGATATTTCCAAATTCTGTGCGTATAATTCATTAACAAAAATTTATTGACAACTGACAATTATTTGACATTTACTGCTATTCTTTCTGAATATTTATACAAAGTTTCATAATTATAGAACCACTGGTTTTGTAATAAAAGTTTTGTTTTGAAGGAGGCAATGCGGCTTATATTTCCAGTTGGAGTTTTCAGATTCCAAATTGGTAACTAATGAACATAAATGTATTGATATTTCATTTTTATTTTGTGGTATCCTGCCGTAAGTTTTTGTAGGATCACTGGTTTAATATGAATTTATTATTTGTTTGGAAGTAACTGATGAGTTTCAATTTATTTCAGTATTTTCAATTAGTCAATACAACAAGAAAAAAAAGTTATTGAGGGCTAGATTTTATTTTATAAGCTCTGCTATCCTTCCTTAATAATCATACAAAGTTTTATTGATTTAGCACAACTAGCTAAGAAAAAAATTGATTAAAAGTAACTATTGGCATGTCAATAACTCTTAAACAAAACCGTTTGTCGGACTAATTTAATTTCACAATAACTTCAATGCTTTTTTAATATTCATACAAAGTTTTATTGATTTGGAACCAATGGTTGATAAATAAATTGACTTTAAGGTATGCAACTTATCAAACTATTGACAGTCACTGATTTTATGCCTATAACTTTTGAACAAAAACAGATTGTTGGATTAATTTTATTACACAATAACTTGTATGCTTCCTTAATATTGAATCAAACTTTCATTGATGTGGGGCCACTGGTTTCGTGAGGAACTGATTATTTGTTTCGAAGGAGCCAATGCGACTGATAAATATTTTAAGATTCTATTTCATAATTCATGAACGAAAATTTATTGACAACTGAATATTATTTCACAGTTACTACTATTCTTCCTTGATATTCACACGAAGTTTCATAATTATAGGACCACTGGTTTTGTAATAAAATATTTTTTTGTTTCGAAGAAAGCAGTGCGACTCATAATTCCAATTAATATTTTCAGATTCCAAATCGATAACTTAAGAACAAATATACATTGATACTTGATTTTTATATTGTGACCACCCTCATTCTTCCGCAATATTTGTGCAAAGTTTTGTTCATGTAGGGTTACTAGTTTAATAATGAATTTATTATTTGTTTGGAAGTAATTAATTTCAATTTATTTTAGCATTTTTACTTACTTGTACAAAGTAACAAGTAAGTATTGTGAAACCGACAAAATTCACCTATCGAGATTTTGATGGAAATATCCGTTTTGAGCATCCCTGAATCCATTTTGACTATTTTTGGCTTGATGTCGGTACGTATGTTCGCAAATCTCAAAACTGGTTGAACGTATAATGTTGAAATTTTGTATTTAAGACTGGTATAGGGTCTAGTTGTGCACCTCGCATTATGGTTCCACTTTGCACTTTACTCGAAACTTTTTTCGAATTTTTCTAATAAATAAATTTTTCTAATAAAACTGTAAGAAGTTGAAATTCAGTATTTGAACTTGATGTTGTATCAGAATGGTTATCTGTTATTTTTTGTAGGAATCGGCTAGGCCAGAAGTGCACTTTACTTGAAACTTTTTTTGAATTTCTTGCATAAATATAGAATGATCCGCCATAGCATATTGAAATTTCATATAAAGAACTTCTATAACATCTTATTGTACATCTTGCATTATGATTGCGATCGGCTAAACCGGAAATGCACTTTACTTGAAACTTTTTTTCAATTTTCCGCATAAATCCAGAATGATCAGCTGTAGGTTACTGAAATTTAGCATTTGAAATTTCCGTAGCATCTCAATGGTCATCTTCTATTTTTGTAACAATCGACTGAGCCGGAAGTGCACTTTATATGACAGACTTTTTGAATTTTCCGCATAAATTCTAAACAATCAGTCGTAGAATATTTAAATCTTGTATTAAGCACTTTTATAATATCTAGTTGTACACCTTGCATTATGATTCCTATCGACTAAACCGGAAGAGCACTTTATCCGAACAATTTTTGGATTTTCCGCATAAATCCAAAACGGTTGAACGTAGATTGTTATAATTCAGTATTTAGGATGAATATACCGTCTAGGTGCTCATATCCTATTTTTATTGAGATCCACCGAGCCGGAAGTGCACTTTATTTGACAGTCTTTAGGAATTTTTCGCATAAATTCGAAACGACCGGCTGTAGAATATTGAAATTTGGTATTTCAGTCTGCTGTAGCGTCTGAATGATTGCCTACTATTTTCATAACAATAGACTGAACCGGAAGTGCACTTCAGTAGGAATTTATTTTTTAATTTTGCGCATAAATTCAGATCTGTTGGTAGTCGTAGAATTTTGGAAATCAGTATTTAGGAATGTTGTAGTATAACAATAATGGCCTACTGTTTCCATAGCAACCGACTTGACTGAAAGCGCATTTTACTTGTCAGATTTTTAGAATATTTTGGATAAATCCAAAACGATTAACTGTGGAACGATGAGATTTTGTGTTTGATTATATATATCCAATGATATATATGATCAAACACAAAATCACATCGTATTATACAGCAAGAAAAAAACGTTTCTACTCGAAGTTGAAAAACGTGAAAGATTAATTAGAATTTATTTTAGTTTTTCAGCAGAATAAATTTTATCTTGTTTAACGGTACATGACAGCTTGTCAAAGTTTCAGCATAATTATTTTATTAATAGTTATTAATAACAGCTATTAATAAACCAAAACTAGCTTTCGTGCGTTAAAAATGATAAATTTCAACAATTAAAACTATAACAGTTGGTTTTTCGGTCAACGACTTGAAGATTTTCATTGCAAATTTTTTGAGTACGGACCATCAACTTGGATGGGCAACTGCCGTATCATCTAGGACATACAGTAAAACAATTGAAATTTGCACGACTACCGCGTGTATGTAGAACAGTTTTTCTGGAATTTCAAGCAAAAACTCAATTCTAGCACAAATTAAAACTTCTAAAACTATTTGCAAATGTTTCCATTTCTTTTGATGATCAAATAAATTACGCCTCAACTTTTCTGTTCTATTTAATTCTAGCGTGCAGAACTCCAAATCACATATAAATAATCAAATCCAACGCGATAACGAACTTTACTGCGTTTAATATCAAATTTCTCTACAAGTCTACATGCAATGTTAAGGAAGTCGCAATTTCAGAAAATATCGCACGCGACAACCAAAAAACAACACGGTGTGCGCCTACGAACAATCGAACAGTAATAATTCCTAATGAATTATGACAAATATAGGCCAGTTGTATTGTTTTGAGGTAATTAACAATTGAAAATCGCACCAACCGAAACAAACGACAATCGTGCATATATTTCGCAACTTATACACACATGTACACATGTTTAGGAGTCATTAAAAGCGTATTTACTACGCATTTCACAATGAAAACTTGAAAATATTACCGAAGTTTTTCAACATGAAATTTAAAGCTCCTGCAGAAATAATTCTAGCAAAAATGTCAAAAATAATATTTAAATGTCTAAAATAGGGTCTAGTTGTGCACCTCGCATTATGGTATCAATCGTCTGCACCGGAAGTGCGCTTTACTTGAAACTTTTTTTGAATTTTTCGCATAAATCCAGAATGATTAGCCGTAGGATATTGGAATTCAATATTTGATATTGTTGCGGCATCTAAATGGTCATCTTATATTTTTGTACCAATCGGCTGAGCCGGAAGTGCACTTTATATGACCGACTTTTTGAATTTTCCGCATAAATTCTAAACAATCAGTCGTAGAATATTTAAATTTAATATTAGGCACTTTTATAATATCTAGTTGTACACCTTGTATTATGGTTGCTATCGACTAAGCCGGAAGAGCACTTTATTAGAAACATTTTTTGAATTTTCCGCATAAATCCAAAACGATTGAACGCAGATTGTTAGAATTCAGTATTTAGGACGATTATACCGTCTAGATGGTCATATCCTATTTTTATTGAGATCCACCGAGCCGGAAGTGCACTTTACTTGACAGTCTTTTGGAATTTTTCGCATAAATTCGAAACGATCGGCTGTAGAGTATTGAAATTTAGTATTTCAGCCTACTGTAGCATTTGAATGATTGCCCACTATTCTCATAACAATCGACTGAACCGGAAGTGCACTTCACTTGAATTATCGTATTATTATAGTTATAAGATAAAAAAAAAATATATTTACCGTCACTTGAAGATTTGAGTACCCCTTTGCATGCGGGAAAATAAATTGATGTTTCCCCCGGAGCTGAACCTCAGACTTGAGGGCTGCAAACGAAAAACATATCAGAAAAGAACAAAAATAAAAATTAGACAAGTTTTGGAACAAATAAGACATTTTTGGTCATCTTACCTCAATTTGCGGGTAGGAAACAAGGATCTAAATTCTAAATAAGTCCTGAAAAAATCAGATTGCAATATTTATTAAATAATTTCACAATACAAGAAAATAACATTTAAAACAACTTTTAACAAATGTAACAGCTTCCTCAAAACATTTAAAACCGCCATTCCCATAAAAATACAGAAAAATTTACTAACAGTACGTAGGTATTCATTTGTCAAACAAACGCCGAAACAAGAGACAGTCAACAGCAATAAAAACGGGTCCTCAAAAACAGAAACATCGCACGATTCTCATGCAAGCAAAGAATCAAATAATTAATAGTAAATGAATTTAGAAATGTTACAATTATATTTCGATTTGGACCGCGGTTTTTGGGTTGTAACAAAAAATAAGTGTGTCAATTTGATAACTACACATTTTTCTTCTCTGCTTGCTATTGTAAGTAGATATTTAAAATAGTTTTCTGCCACGAACTCACAAACTAAATTATAAAATAATTTTTTAGAGTTCGAAGCCTAAAAAAATAATAATAAAGATACTATCAGTACCTACAATACTGAATGTACTATAACTAACACCTGAATAAAATTATCATTACACCTCTCGACTGATAAAAATTGCGACCATAAAACACACAAATGATACATTTCATAATTAAGAATCAAAAACTTTTTTATAAAATTAAACACAGAAGATTCTCCATAAAAATTAAATTCATGATATTTATATTTCTAACTACAATTGACATCGGAGTAAATTCTGTATTTATTGTTATTATTAATAAATAAATTTTGTAAAAATTGATATATTGCAAAAGTTTAAGGTACAGTACGTCTATTTGTAAATGTTATAATTAAAGGGAAAATATTAATTTCTTACATTTAACACATGGAAAAGTAGAGAGAGCTCACTTCAGTCAGGAATGTGTGTGCCTATGTTATTTATAAATGCTCCAAAGTTAAACCACAGCTCATGATTTGTATTAAACCTAAAATTTAAACACGAGGTATGACACTGAAGCGTGACGTCATCATTTAACCCAAAAATTATCAAAAACCACACAGAAAAATTCTTTGAAAGATTCACAAATTTGGTTTGATTAAAAAAGTAGGAAAAGTGGACACAATTGAATTTTATTCTTCATTTAATGCCCAGTTTTATAAATTTATTTCCGGAATGAATAAAATTTGCTCTATTACAGTTAAGAACAGTCCAAGGGCTCTTATAGGACTACAATTTAAGCCTTCTGGTTGGCCATGAAAGTAATAAAAATCGCACAAAATATTATCATTTGCTTTTACAGTACTTCTGGCATAGAGGTTACCATGACGACCGCTATTTGCGAGTAAAATTACCGATGGCGGCGCTGCTATCAACCAAAATGTCGGATGTAAGTCGTACTGTCACTTTTAGACATGCTTGTTTAATATTAAAACCGCACTTTTTCAGAATAGTATATTCTACAATAAGTACTGGAATGGCCTATATTCTGAACGAGCGAAATGTTTTGGAAACTCACCAATATTTCAGAAGAAACTTAAAAATTATTAAATGTCAAACGTCAAATCCAGATATGAATACTTGAATTGTTAGGGAGTAACCATGGTAGTAGCCAAACTAACAGCTTCTGATTCGTCGAAATGATTCTAAAGGCTTACAGAATCATTCTAAGCGATTTTTTGGAATGTCATACGTTCCAACTTAATTTTTGGTTATGGAATATGTAAATTCCAAAACAGTGTTGGAGAAAGTCATATTTTGTTATTATTGGTAACTAAAATTAATCCGTAGCCACCAAGCGGTTATAAGCGGAACTATATTGTAAAGTGGATTCAATCTTAATTTCCATATAATCGTATGTACTGATTTTGTTAGTAATATTTAGTGGCTTTTTGGTTTATATGAAATTTCATACTACAATAGTTCTTAATGGATTTGTTCAAGTTAATTCAGTGAAAAATACTTTATTGTTACATTATATAACCTCAAAATTAGTCTTTCTCAAGACTATATTTTCAAAATATGGAATTTAAACGAAGAATTGGTGATAAAAATTGTTGTGTTTATTGATGTCATTCCAAATTTAATCGAAATGTGGATTTGAGTTGCCATAATTTTCCTTAAAAAGGGGATACGAATTAGTTGATGAACGAGCTGTGTGGATTAGAAAATTCGTACAAGAAAAGATGAAAGCTGGAATGTACAATACAAAAATGTCGTAAATACTTCCCCGTAATATTATTTTCTTTGAATGAATTTTATATCCTCACGCAGTGAAAGAAGAAACTATATATTATAAAAGAAGAAAGTCAATACTTTCCCGCACAATTGAAATTGAATCAAATAATTTAATGAAATATTTACATTGTAAACAGAACACTAACTTGCCGTAAGCCACTTTTGATCCGCCATTTTGTAAACACAGTGCTGCGCCAACGGTAATTTCAATTGCCAATAATGGTTTCTCTTGACAAACTTGTAAGTTTGAGTTGTGCATGGACGTTTTAAATTCTATATATTTGCAGTTAAATAATCATGTTCTTGGGAAATGGTTTTTAAATATTTAAATTCACATTATTCACTTTCACAACTCAAAAAATTTAATAGAGAAAGAGTAGGAACTTAATAGGTAATAAATAGGAAAGTGCAAAAGAGGTTAAAATGAAGCTGAAGTAAATAAGAAAGCTCAAATGGCGTTTCAATCGGAATACGTTTTTGAGTAGTTCTCGTGTTGCCACACCAGATGGCTACAGTTCAATTTTACCCGCGAATATTAATCTTAATGTCAGTTCGCAAATTGTATTTAATTGATCGCAACGCAAGCAAAGGAGTACAACCGTTCGTTTTCTATGATTTTCTTGAAAAAAATCGTAAAGCTAGAATATCGGTATATTTGTTTTTGTCATTACATTTTTTTAAATTTGTTAGGGAGGGCAACAAAACAAATTTACTTGATATTTTATAACCCAGGCGGTATCTGTTTTGTAGATTTTTGAATTAATGGCTCCAAAACAGCACTAAAAATTATAATTTCACTGTGTGAGTTTAAAGATGTAGTCCCCACCCCTTGGAGGTAAGCCCTAGGAGGGAGGGCACAAATAAGGTCCCGTTTTTTGGTTTTTGTTGATATTTCAAAAACGATGCGTCAGAGAAATTTTTGTTATACTGCATTATGGAAGCTGTACAACTTTGGCTGTATACACTTTTTACCTATTCTTAATAGCTGTCTAGATATGAGCTCCAATTTTCAGAAATGTGTTTTTCACCTCACGTTTTTACTTACTTGTACAAAGTTACCGACAATATTCATATATTCTAATTGAGTTAGAGCCCCAAGGTAACTTGACATATCAAATGAAAGGGTTTGATAATTAGAATGACGTCATTATAAAGTCAACATGAGGAACGCCCCAATTTTATTAATGGTCTTCCGAGATAATTTGTCTATCATAAACTTTCCTTTAATTTATTTTTTAGGGCCCAAACGCTTAACACAAAGTAATGTGCCGAATTCAGACCAATTAATGACCCAAAGTACAGAGTTTGATAGGGCCACTGAATATCTAATAGATAATTTGGGGATATTAAGTTGAAAAAATGGATTCGGATTTCGGGTGACCAGAAAAGATCATTGAATTAATTGTGTGTAAAAAAACGGATACCTCATTCTGTTTTCTGCATATTATATCTACATCCTTTCTCTGTCAGCACTCAAAGTTTCAATTTTTTTGAATCACTGGTTTATTCAGAAATTAATGTATAATTATTATATCTATCATAACTTTTGAGTTCTGACATAATTTTGTTTTCGGTATAATATTTCTACATCCTACCGCAGTCAGCACTCAAAGTTTGTACTTTTTTGAATTGCAGGTTTATTCAAATATTTTTATTCCGAATTTTTATTGGCCAGACATTTGTAACTATCATTTTGGTAATTAATATCTTTTCAATTGCTTAAAATAAATAAATAAAAGTGTAAATTAAGCGAGGGAAATTCAAAGTTCTAAAACGCAACACCATTGGTTAAAGCGAAACGTGACGTCAAATACTATGCCAACAAGTGCGCACTGCTTACATTTGTATGGCATTGCAGGCTTTTGATTAGAAAACATAGTAATAATGTGTGTGTTGTAAATTTATTTGTTTAAGTGTAATTTTAGCACCCTAGTGAGATTATAAATCATTTAAGACAAAGTGGGTCTGTAAAAGCACAGTTGGATAATCTGTCAAGAATAAATCCATTCATAATGTAGTCTTATTTTCTTTCAAATCCAAATTTTACATCCGCCGAAGTAAAAAGAGTGAACACTGCAAAATAATTATTCAATAATAACACATTATGTACGCTATTTTAATAAATACAATCCGAAATATGATGAGCAGTAAACATAACCTATAATTTTTGTTTTATTTTGAAACGAGTAAATGTTAAACGAAGCCGCATACATACACTGTATTTTATTGCTAAAACTTATCACATATTCATGATCTGTCAAGTTTATTATCTTCTGATAACCTTACATCATTTCTTACGTATTTTAAAACTTGTCTGGATTGGAAAAAATACTTTACCAGGTACATTTCTGATAGTATTTTGCATTCAGGCACAATGCAACACTTATAAACTGATTTATGAGCTTTTTTAATACTGAAATAAGTTGAGAACGAAAACACCTATTAAACAATGGACTGTAATGTCACTGGACATAGTATTTGACGTCATCAATAGAGCGCGCGAAAATGGTGGCGTTTAAACAGCTCAAAATTATTCTCAATTTTAAATATTTTTTTAAACTTGATTACAGCACTTTTAATCATAATTTATATTTTTTACCATGTTATAATTAAAAATATAAAATACCCTATTAGAATGACGTCATTATAAAGTCAACATGGGGAACGCCCCAATTTTATTAATGTTTATTAGGCTTGTCTTCGGTCTTCTGAAATGATTTGTCTATCATAAAATTTCTTTTAATTTATTTTTTAGGGTCTAAACGATCGCTTAACACAAAGTAATGCAGTGCCGAATTCAAACCAATTAATGACCCTGGGCACAGAGTCCAGGACATCCCTAAGTACCTAATAGATAATTCGAAGGTAGTAAGCAATAGTAGTTGAAAAATTGCATCGTGGATTCGAATTTCGGGTGACCAGAAAAGATCAATGAATTATTTGTGTGTAAAAAAAACGGATACATCATTCTGTTTTCGGTATTTTATATCTACATCCCTTCTCTGTCAGCACTCATAGTTTCAATTTTTTTGAATCGCTGGTTTATTCAGAAATTGATCATTTATCTCAAGGGAACAGATATAATTATTATATCTATTATGATTTTTGAGTTCTGAGCGCTATAAATGTGTGCAAGAAACAAAAGACATAATTTTGTTTTCGGTATAATATTTCTACATCCTACCTCAGTTAGCACTCAAAGTTTGAATTTTTTTGGATCGCTGGTTTATTCAGAAATTAATCATTTATCCCAAGGAAACAGCTAGACTAATTATATCAATTATGATTTTGAATTTTGAACACTATAATTGTAGGCAGACGATGACGTCACTCTGTATCAAGTATATTATTTCTACATCCTCCCTCAGTCAGCACTTACAATTTTAAAATTTATGCATCTCTGGTTTAGTCAGAAATTAATTATTCATCTCAAGAGAACAGCTACAATAATTATATCAATTATGATTTTGAATTTTGAACACTATAATTGTATGCAGGAGAACGATGACGTCATTATATTATTTCTACATCCTTTTCCAGTTAGTTCTCACAGTTTCAAATTTTTTGAATTGCTGGATTAGTCAGAAATTGATATTTTATCTCAATGGAACAGATTTACGATTTTGAGTTCTGGACATTATAATTGTGTGCAGGAAGGAAAAGACGTCATTCTGTTTTTGGTATATTATTTCTACATCCTCCCTCAGTCAGCACTTACAGTTTTAAAATTTTTGAATCGCTGGTTTAGTCAGGAATTAATCATTTATGTCTAGAAAACAGACATCATTTTGAGAACTGAACACTAAAACTGTGTTTAAGAACGTCATTAATGACGTCATTTCGTTTTCAGTATATTATTTCTACATCCTTCTTTAGACTGCATTCATAATTTCCAATTTTTTAAATCGCTGGTTTATTCAAAAATTGGTCATTTAGCTCAAGGGAACTTCAAGTATATTATTTTTACGTCCTCCTTCAGTCAGCACTTAAAGCTTTAAATTTTTTGAATCGCTTCTTTGTGCCCTCCCTCCTAGGGCTTACCTCTAAGGGGTGTTTGTCTCCTGACTAATCAAAACAAAGTTCCAAAATTAAAATCCGTTGATTACAAGAGCCTAGAGAATCTTTTTTTGCTTATAAACAAATAAAATAAAGTGAATTCATTGGATTATTATTTTTTTAATAGATTCTGGAAGTATTTGGAAAGATTTTCATTCGACTGACTACAATATTTTGATAGTTATGATCGATCAGAGTTGAATTTAATCTATAATAAACTATTAGACAGCGTTTTCATCAAAGTGACTTAAAACCGCAACTCGATTGCAATTGTTTTGTACTCTTGGACTCATTTAGACCGTCTGCCAATAAACTTTCAATCAATTTTGCAAATTTGCCTCACGTTCGAAAAATTGCAGACTGTACAAAATTTATTCAAAGCTATTTTTTGTTGCTACTTAAAATCAATTTTTCGATATGTATTAGGAGGTTCTAGCGAGGATAATTTTCTTTTGGGTAACAAACAAAATTCCATGAAAAAATCAATCACTGGGTATTACTAGTTATTTACGAGTAATAATATAAATGGTTTTCAAAGAATTTTTCACTTTTCATACAATCTCACTCCAACTTAAATTGTTTGCGGACCAATAATAATATCTATTTTGTCTAAAAATAAATAACGTGACTGTAATTCTTGCAGTTATCTTCCATTAATTACATATAATAAAATATTTCCTACTCACTTTCATCTGCAGAAATTACAGCTAAAAAAATCGATGTTTTTGAATTCTATCATTGTTTAAAACAATTATATTTTGAAATGCATCAAAGCGGCCACAAAGAAACAAAAGCACATCATAGCAAACTTAAATATTTTAGAATTTGAAAATTCTCTTATTAAAATAATTTTTTGTAATTTTCTGTTCAATGAGCTTATTTATGAAGTGACCAATGTTAGAATACGGCTACCATATTTGTACTTAAAACAAGTGATTGGCCACACAGAACTATACAAATATACAATATACACCATATTTAGTTTATTAATTCATCATTTTTTTCTGACCCTTCGGATTTGGATTTAGACTTTTTATATTTTATTCTTTTTTTACCTTTTATATCTTTGGATTTTTCTTCAACTTTGGTTTCTACTTTCTCCTCCTCTACAATCTTTTCTTCCTCTTTTGTTTCTACTTCCAGCTGTTGACTATCATTTGTTTCGGTTTCCATGCCCTCATTAACAGAATAAACCGTTTTTGGTGTTGTTGGTTCGTGAACAAGCGGGAAATTTTTATTTTTAAACTCATTTTCAAGATGTACAACATCAAATTGCTGTTTTTTAGTTTTTAATCGTGGAATATAAAATTCTGGCACGCTATCAGCGGCTGTTACTGTTGAAGTGGTTGCTTCGTAAGCGCAGGGAATTGCCGAAACTGACTGACTTCTCTGAGGAGGTGGGCTTTTAACCCCAGTCCGAAGTTTAACCTCAGGACCTCCTCCATAAATTTGATGGAAAAATTGCCATAATTCTTCGCTGATTTGTGAATAATCGGAGCCAGGTTTGACTGACTCTGCTTGACCTTGAATTGATTGATTAACGATGCTAGAATTGTCAATCGGACCTGGAGGGTCTATTGTTCGAGTTCGGACAAACGACTGCCATTGGCGCAACCAGTTCATTGATAAAGCGTAGACTGTAGTTGCTGGAGAATCCATATTCTAAAAAATTATAAAATGTATTTTCAATTTTGTTATGTTTATGACTTACCATAAATTCCCGATGAAGTTGCATAAAAGTCTCCATTTCTAATGTAACTCTTTTATTTAGCGCTTCGGCTGCCTGTTCACAAATAGGACAATCGTATAAATGATTACAAGCTGGACCGCCACCAAACCTTCAACAAAAAAATTATTTTATTATAAAAAATAATAATTTCGATAACAAACAAATCACTTACGTTTCATATAAATACTCCCACACAGTTTGACTAACAATACTTGTCAATTGGTCAACATGTTGCGCAATTTCAGGTTTCAAGCCTCCATGTTGACATAAAAAGTCGCTGTTATCAATCGGTCCAGGCTCAGCAAACGTCGCAAATTTACTAATCCATTGTCTGGAAACGTAGAATTTGATTTCGCTGAGTTCAGCGCTGGCTTCCATTAGCTCGAAAGCCTTTGCACGGGCCTTAACAAAAAAATTATAATTTCAAAATAAAAGAACTAACATCCAATATCAAAAAACATATTAATTTTAATTAATTAAGAAAGTTAAAGCATAGAAGGAGCTTACGGATTTACTGAACGAATTTATATATTAATACAAGAGAAATCTTTCGGCCCCCTTTTTAAGCATATTGCTTGCACGAAGGAATGTGAGATTTAGCATACTAATATGCAGAAAGCGAAAATTATATACAGGGTGTTCCATTTTCTATAAATTAATACGTGAAGAGCAAGCTTTGTACCACTTTTTAAGCATATTGCGCGGACGAAAGAATGTGATTTGGCATACTACGTTTTCGTTTGGGATTTTGCGCTAGATTTATTGGCATAGCTGAAAGCTCTCTACTATTATCCGTTTTGACATTTCAGCAGGAAATGACTCCTTCGGAATTCAAAGATCCTTCTGCATTGATAAATGATGAACTTAAACGTGAAATTCATGAAAGATCTAGTATTTTATGCATTGAAAAAGAAAAATTCGAAAAATTTGTACTTTTTATGCATTGTTCTTTTTCTCAATAAATTGTGCTCTTAAAGAACTCAATGTTCTCTTACTCCTTTCATGATTATCCTGAATAGATTACGTATCATGAAAATTAATCAAAACAGCATCCAATTTTCAGAAAAACTACGTTTTCGTTTGGGGTTTCTGAGACCCCAGTGTGACACTTATGCAACTACAAGTGAAGTGTGCATGTCCAGGGTTAATTTTACGACGTGAAGAGAAAACTTTGTACTGCGCGCATAAAGAAATGTGAAATTTGGCATATTTGAAATTAATATGGAAAAGGAGTGCAGAAAGCTAAAAGTATATACAAGATGTCCTATTCTAATTCTACGTGAAAGGAAAACTTTGAACTGCGTGCACGAATAAATGTGGGATATGGCATACTTTCTAGAGAAGGAATGCAGAATTTTGATTTAAAAAAGAAAACTTTGTAACGCGCACGGAGAAATGTAAGATTTAGCAGGCTTGAAATTCATGTGAAGAAGAAGTGCTGGAAGCTAAAATTATATACAGGATGTCGTATTTCCAATTTTACGTGGAGAGAAAACTTTGTATCGTGTGCATGAAGGAGTGTGAGATTTGACATACTTGAAGTTTATGTGGAGAAGGAATGCAAAAAGCTTCAATTCTAAGCTATCGCTGAAAACGACATTATTTTTTGCTGGAATATATCGAAAAATATGCACCGAATAGAAAAATGGCTGAAAAAAAACGTAACGATTTCTTTCCCCTGCCGAAGGCTGAGCGAAGAAAGACACTTTAAAATCTTGAATGGGAACCACTAATCCTAATTTTAGATTCGGATGAAGTGTCGAACATCAAGCTAATTTTACTTGGAACATCTGAGAATGGAAGATCTAGGGTGCGTTTCCAAAACAGCGACCTGAAGTGATAGTGGCTAAAGTTACAACTACTAGTGAATTTTCAAGTTACTGCCAGTAGATTGGCTAAATATTGGTTTGTAGCTGAGATCTAAAGAAAAATCTATTTATAGAAACTACCTGAAAACATGTGTCGAACTAATCTTCTTAACTCATAGCAAGCTTAAGAATTTATTTTGTCAGGGTATTATCAAATCTCAAGATAGGAAATGGAATACCAAATTAAATACAATGAGCTCCCAATCCTTTGGTTGAAAGTGTATAACATTTTTGACAATTCATGAAAACTTGTTCTTTCAAAAATTTCTCAAGTTACTATCTTCTACAATCACTGATCTTGAATTCAAGCAGTCTGGGCAAACTTACGAAGCAGTAGCTTTCATTTAGTATCAGTTTCAAGTCTGTAAGTGCTGTAGTTCCTGAGAACTCAGCGTCATACCAGACAGTCAGACTGCCAAAGTGAATATATTAGCCAATTTTCCTCAAAAAATGCACTGTCAACCACAGAATAACAAATATTGATTGATGGGAGGTCATACGCTACCCTTATCCCATTTTTAATTAAGCTCCAACCTCTACTAAAATTCATTTTGAAATCAGTTTTTCAATATCAGCTACACTTCTTGATTTATTGACGATTTGGGCTACTTATTGATAAAACAGAAACGAATCGCCTATTGAAATTTTCATTTTGTGACTATTTTTTACATTACTTATGTACGTACAAACCCAAAAGGACCTTTTAATCCTTATTGTTCAGTTGTTTATTAAAAATTGATTGCTTATAACAAATTGTTATGTTGATAACAATAATATGTTTATAACTTTGTTATAAACAATCAATTGTTAATAACAAATTCGTATTTTGATAGCAATTCTTTTTACCATAATGGAAGTAGATAATTTTCATTCTATCGCTTATGAATGCTGCGCAATTCTGAAATTCTATCATAAAAATTATATGCACAAAGGAGTCAATGGTCTTTTACTCCTTCATATCACTGGAGTCAATTTTCGCATTAGAATTTCTGAGAATTTCAAATCAGACCGAAGGTTCAGCCACCTGTCAGAAAAAGACTGAACTATTTTGGTTCGAGTCTATGGTAAAATCTTCTAAAATGACTCGAAATTTATTTCGACAATTATTGATATAACTAAAATTTTTCTCAATTATTTATGAATTATTCTTCATTGTGGAGGGCAATGGACCAATATCATTCCATTTTGGTATGTTTTAATAGAAGAAATGAATTATATTTCCTCAGTTCAGAATATTTAGTGAATCAAAAATAGCTATTGCCCTCGGGAAAAAAATATACTCTTCGTTTTTATATACTTTTTCCTTATACAGGGTGTAACAGAAATAAGTACATTAATTTTAACCTGTGATACAATTTGGCAAGCATAACAATTTTTCCTTATAACTTTTTTCCGTAAATCCTCTGGATACAGAGTAAAAATTCATCAAAGTTTTGTCAAAAATTTCATAGTGCGCCTATGGTTCAAACTGAATGTTTCTCATTTGTTGGAAGAATGACAGCTGTCGATTGAAAGGAGTATTTTGCAACTTTGAGCCATCGTAGTCTTGTCAATCATTCATTTGAAACTGAAAGAATATTAGTATTTTGGCAATACATTGGTATTCGCTCAGCTCGATTATTCTATTTTTGTATATGTTGGAAGAAAGACTGAATTTGTCTCTGTAATTAACAATTTGGTCTTTTAGTCGTATTTATATGACATTTTTAAGAAGTTTGATTTTTATATAGGGATTTCATAGTACATTTCTTAAACATAAGATTGTCTGCACAAGTTCATTGCACTTGAATCAGCTGATTTGAATAGTCTGAAACTGTGTCACTGTGTCAGGAGAGTCAGACTGTGCTGCCATCTATAAGCAGTTCGAAAAGTAGTTGCTGTTCCTGACCTTCATCAGAAACATAAAGAGAAAATCATTCAACGATTTATTTAAAGAAAACGGTAGAATATTGAATGGGATGTAATTCTAAATTAATTAATTCACTGAATAATTCAATAGAAATATTGCTAAATGAAATTTTTAAGATTCTATTCTTGAAGAACAGAAAATATAACCTATAAATGTATCAAACTAAATTTGGTAATTGATTTTAAATATTTTCTGAAATATATGATACAATATTTTGCTTATTCAGCAGATCAATTCACGAGGCATACTTTATTGAAATGACCTGAGTGTGAAGTCTGAAGTTTGTAATAATATGAGAAAAACTAATACACAGGTGCTTCATTTACAAATTAATGTATTTCATTCATCTCATCTGCTGTTTTACGTTCCAGATAAACGTTAGGTTCTAAATATCCCATGGTATTCTCATCGTAATGTATAAGTGCATAATATTTTGACATTAAATACATTAGCATAACCACAATAATTCAATTTTTAGTGAAAAATGACAATTCGAAGATCGTTCCAAATAAATTTGCTAAGCTAATCTCAAACTGCCCATGAAATCGTACACAGAATTAATAATTTATAATCTGTTTTACTCCAGAATTTATTTGAAGGAATTGATGACTCACATATGTCGAAATCAATTATTGTTCTATTGCAACTGCTACTGGATCCGATAACTATGCGCCTGAACGATTCGTCAAATTACAGGGGATAAAAAATGCTAAAAAAAAGATGAGAATTCGAGAAAAAGTTACTAAGAAAAATTGTTAGGCTTGACGAGAACTATCACTGGTTAAAATTAATGTACTTATTTCTGTTGCAGCCTGTATATATTATTGTGTAATAAAATTAATCAGACAGTCTGTTTTTGTTCATAAGTTATTGACATGAAATCAGTAACTGCCAATAGTTTGATAAGTTGCATGCCTTTAAAGCATCAGTCAATTTCTCAGCCACTGGGTTCAAAATCAATAAAACTTTGTATGAATATCAAGAAAGTATTCAAGCAATTGTCAAATTAATGGTGGGATTCTAAACGTTTCTATAGCGTCTATAAGAAAGTCTATAACAACTTACAGATTCGATAGGCAAAATGATATTCTGAAAGAATCTGTAGCTTATAGATTTCTTTAAATATGTAATAGATGTCTATAACGTTAAGATTAGATGAACTCTAACCATTAGACATTTAAAATGTCAAAATAAATAATAATTTAGATGTTTTGCATACAATGTACTTTTTTCTGGTAAAGGATTTCGAAAGAATAGCATTTATTTTCAATAATTGCATTGAGAATTCATTCAACAATTATGTGAGATTGATAAGAAAAATTTAAGTAATGCAATAAGCTCATGCGCAGCTCCAAATAAACAATTTTGACAATTTTATTGTTCCGTTAGGATGATACAGTTGCCCACAATTTAATATGAACTTCGCATCAATTCAAAAATGGCCATTGCAAAATACATCAATAAGAAATATTCATGCTCAAGAATATAATTTCAGATTCTTGCCACTCAAAGTTTTCTCGCGAGTGGCTTTTCCATTCACCTACATCTAAATTTGGATCGTCTCTAATTGAATTTCATGTGTTCTTCTCATTTATTATTCATATAATTATCATCTAATGTCCAATTTATAGTATTATTCTTGAATAATTAATCATATTCTTCATAATCCATGTATACTTTTCACAAAATTCTTCAAATCTCAATTCAAATATGTCAAAATAATCTGACACATGACAGCTTGAGAGAGTAGATATGAATTAAAACTAGAAGGCATCGCTATATCTGATGACTTCATTCACTTCGTTATATCATTCACTCACTTGAGTGCATCAGAAGCTTGAATAAAATATATGAATCTGTATTCTTGAACAAGAAATCCAAAAGTAAAAATTAATTCCTAACCTATTTGCAACATTGAATTGTAAGTTCAAATGAACGGAACTGTCATGACGTCATAATTTATAGAAAATTGTTTAGAATACCATTCTAATAGAAGGCGTGTTTCTTCGACAATCATACTGTGAATCTCAGAATCATGTTCGCTGTATATGAATCATGATTATTTTTTGAAACAAGAAAACAACTAGCCACGAATCATGGGTCATATTTATATATTCGTTTTTAAAAATATATTCTATAACTATGATTTTTGGCGATTTTTTCTTTTGTAATTGGTTAAAATATCAAAAATTTTCAGTATTGATTTTTATTATAATCCATTAAATAGTTTGTTTTTCAAGAACTATTTATTATTGCATGATTATTCGTATATTTATCCCTTCATATTAGATGCGGGATGTGCATTTATTGTTTTACCAACGATTTTCTTGTTGTGTTCTATCCGCCATATTTCAAATTTACACAGATTCTGTTATTGCAATCACCGTGAACATGCAAAAAGTCCGATTCAGAAGGGTAAGGGGATTGTCACTTTGTGATCACAAAGTGAAGAAGTGGGGATATCGAATAACGACCAAAGAAACATGATTCACTGAATTATGTAGACTTAGATCACTTAGATTGCCCAAAGAAACACGCCTAAAATCTGTAAGAACTTCACTTATGGATTCTAATAAGCTTATAGATCTGTAACGTTATAGAAATTTAAGATAATGCTCAGAATCCCACCATAAATTAGTCCGACAAACTGTTTTTGTGTAAGAGTTATTGACATGGAACCAATAGTTTGACTTTTGATCAATTTTTTTCTCAACTAGTTGTGCTAAATCAATAAAACTTTGTATGATTATCAAAGAAGGATAGCAGAGCTTATAAAATAAAATCTAGTCCTCAATAACTTTTTTTTCTTGTTGTATTGACTGACTGAAAATACTGAAATAAATTGAAACTCATCAGTTACTTCCAAATAAACAATAAATTTGTTATTAAACCAGTGGCCCTACAGAAACGAAACTTTGCATTAATATTACGGAAGGATACCACAAAATAAAAATGAAGTATTAAAACATTTATGTTCATTAGTTATCAATTTGGAATCTGAAAACTCCAACTGGAAATATAAGTCGCACTGCCTCCTTCAAAACAAAACTTTTATTACAAAACCAGTGGTTCTATAATTATAAAACTTTGTATAAATAATAAGAAAGAATAGCAGTAAATGTAAAATAATATTCAGTTGTCAATAAATTTTTGTTAATGAATTATAGACAGAATCTGGAAATATCAGTAGACTTATGAATCACATTGGCTCCTTCGGAGCAAATAATCAGTTCTTTTGTTAACCAGTGGTCCTAAATCAATAAAACTTTGTACGAATATCAAGGAAGCATAGAAGTTATCTGACAAACTAGTTTTGTTCAAGAGTTATTGACACAACTTGCTTTTCTTTATATTTTTCTCATTTTCCAATTGTTATAAATTGTTGTAATCGAGATCGGAAAATATCCATTCAGTGGAGGTTTTTACATTTTTAGGCAATTCCTTAAAGCTTGTTTGTTAAAATTTTAATAAGAATATTACCTTGGCCATATTGGCGTTACTTTTTCGGTAGAAAAGAACATAAGCCTCTTGTCCAAGTACAGTATCCGGCGTAACACGTGTCACATATTGATCATCGAATTCGTACCATGTGTCAGTGGCAGCATTTAATGAGTAACAGGTGTAATGCCCGCCTCCGGCCGTTCCATGATGACAAATCACCGAAACCAAATCATAATTGTTCACTGAACTCACGCAATCTAAAGAAACACACAAAAATCATTCATAATATTATTTATTTATACAATTTTGTCTCACCTTTGTGTAAATATGGCCGCATGTCAAGCCCAGTGAGAGGAAAAGACACTTGACTTGAAATTTTAGAACTAAACATTAGCTCATGTCTAAATCGTTTTAGATGTATGCAGAGTACTTCCGGTAAATCTATCACTTTGGAGAATTTTACACCGTTTCGCAATTTGTTACATTTTTCACAACTGTACATATTGTCTCCTTTTAATTCATCTGCGCTGAAGAAAGCAGCCAGACAATCATGCAGCGATACTGTAGGGCCATAAAACCAGCTTTTCAACCACGTCCACAACCAAGCTACCCAACCATCTTGACTGCCGGGGTATACGGCTTCAGTACATGTTAAAGCTCCTCCTCCAGCAGCACCGGAACCTGCATTACCTGATGCAGCATTACTTGAACTTGAGCCTGAAGATTTTGTTAGGCTTCCGTGGAGAACAACAAGGTGGTCTCGGGTTGGGATCGGCAAAGATAAATCCTAAAAATCATATATTATAAATAATAGATCTTAAATTTGATTTTTTTATTTACTTGGAAAGTTTCAACTCTGGTCGAAATTCTGTCACAAGTCAAACATTGCACCGAGCTTAATAATTTCCCATCAAATACTTCTGATATTATCGATCTACATTTGAGGGCCTTTTTATGATGCTGAGCTGCACTGGCAGCTCCAGCTCCGCCTGAAGCACTGGTGCCAGGTTGCGCGTCCACTACGGGCGATACGCTGCGCTGACAGGCAGAGGTAAGTTTGCTTCGTAATCGAGCGGTTCGACCAGGAGAAGCACTGCGGCTTAATCGACGTTTGGAGGAGGCCCGACAAGACGAAGAAGAGCGTTCCGTATCGTCGCTTAAAGAGGAACGCTCGCTTACACCTTAAAAATTTTAATATTACTGCAATTCTTATGCAACACATCAAAATTTGTACTCACCACTATCACAGGTTTCATACTCTCCTTCCGATTGGCTCCCACTTCCATCTACTTCATACCCATATCCGTATCCCGGTTCATATCCTTCTTGAGGACTTGAAGCATTCGTATTGTTAGTTTCAGCCATGACAAATGTATCCAGCGTGTCACATGAGCCCGCAGTGGCATGTTCACCACAATTACAACGTTCGACGCAGGGATTTACAGCTTCTTTGAGTTCTTCGTGGAGCTGATCCATAAAACAACGAAGGAATTCTTGAGTATCGTGTTGGTGGTAACCTCGAAACATGGAGTGGACCTACAAAACGAATTATTTTTATTATATTCATAAACAGAAATCGCAAAATTATCAAGGAATATTCAGCATTAACTTTGCAAAACATAAAATGATCTATTATTCTTTCTTTCTTCCACTTTCTACTTGATGAATCAATTAAAATTGTTATACACAAATTCAACATTAAAACTCTTCGATTTTACTCATAATAATAAATTTAGTTTGCATTACGATCAACCACAATCGTATTTAACGTAAATAAACTTATAAAACAGTATACAATTAAATTTAAAACACTTTAAAATAAACTGTCAGAATATCCGTAGAAGATCTACTTTACGGACTCAAATTCATGCTTAGTAATAGAGCACAAAAATTGGTTCCACTACTCATCACCAGTTGTCGCTAGGTCGCGCTCACTTTGTTAATTGCAGTTGTGCGGTCTACCCGGGGTATAATCAATGACTTTTGAATACGCGATTTTAGTCCTTATTGTAATGTTACATAAAGAACAATAAATGTCAATTGATACAATCGACAAATAATCTAAATAATCATATTTTAAATATAAAAATCAAGTAAATAATAATTGTAACATGCATTTTACACGCAATTAAATAAACAAAATGTCCTCTACTCTGAACCCAGCCGATTTAGAAGCGAAATGTCACAACAAAATCTGTCACATTCAAATCTCATATTTATTTGAAATTAGTAATCGTAGAATGGTAAATCAAACATTATTATTATTTTGTAAATGTCATTTTGACGGCTATTATTGGTCACTAAGGAAACGATATTTTAAATTGAATTGTTTTTATTGAATTGGCATAAATTCTGGTGGGAATTTGATTTGAAATCAAATAAAAAAATTCCTTAAGTGATTTTAGTGTTGTACAAAGTTCACATTTCGAGATTTTGATGGAAATATTCGTTTTGAGGATCCCTTAATCCATTCTGACTATTTTTGGCTTGATGTCGGTATGTATGTGCGTTTGTAACTCGCAAATCTCAAAATCTGTCGAACGTATAATGTTGAAACTTTGTATTTAAGATTGGTGTAAGGTCTAGTTGTGCACCTCGCATTATGGGTGCAATCAGGTGTACCGGAAGTGCACTTTACTTGAAACTTCTTTTGAATTTTCTGCATAAATCCATAATAATTAGCTGTAGAGTACTGAAATTCAGTATTTGAGATTGCTGCATAATCTCAATGCTTATCTTGTATTTTTGTACTAATCGGTTGAGCCGGAAGTGCACTTTATATAACAGTCTTTTTGAATTTTCCGCATAAATTCAAAACAATCAGTCGTACAATATTGAAATTTCGTATTAAGCTTTTCTATAACATCTAGTTATACATCATGCATTATGATTACGATCGGCTAAGCCTGAAGTGCACTTGAAATATTTTTTGAATTTTCCGCTTAAATCCAAAACGATTGAACGCAGAATGTCAGAATTCAGTATTTAGGACGATTATACCGTCTACATGCTCATATCCTATTTTTATCGAGATTCACCGAGCCGGAAGTGCACTTTAATAGAAACATTTTTTGAATTTTCCGTATAAATTCAAAACGATTAAACGTAAAATGTTAGAATTCAGTATTTACGACGACATTACCGTCTAGATACTCATACCCTATTTTCATTGAGATCGACTGAGCCGGAAGTGCCCTTTACTTGACAGTATTTTAGAATTTTTTGCATAAATTCGAAACGATCGGCCGTAGAGTATTGAAATTTGGTATTTCAGTGAATGATTGCCTACTATTCTCATAACAATCGACTGAACCGGAAGTACACTTCAATTGTTTTTTTTTTTTTAATTTTGCGCATAAATTCAGAACTGCTAGTCGTAGAATCTTGGAAATCAGTATTAAGGAATGTTGTAGCATAAGAATGATGACGTACTGTTTCCATAGCAACCGATTGGGCCGAAAGCGCACTTTACTTGACAGCTTTTTAGAATTTTTTTGGGTAAATACACATCAGATCGTAGATAAAAGCAATTTAAACTCACATTTCTGATCCCATAGAGTATTCCGCTCGGTACAACATATCCCCTGGTTTTCCTATGCCACATATCCCTAACAAGCCTCAAATAACTCCTACTCAATCCAGGTTTCCTTCCTTCACTAACCAGCTTCACATTGGCCCCACAATCCAAAAAATATGCCGTAAGAGGTGGTGTATTACTTAAAGCTTGCAACGCTGCATTCATGTAACAAGTATTTCCAATATTTTGTAGCCCGACAAGACCTCGCGTTCTTGAAACTGATCCCGCGCCTCCTTCGTCACTATCAGAGCTGCTATCACTTCCAACATTGAGTCCTACTGTTTTATCGAAAGCAAAGACGCTGCCACCGCCAAGATTGGTAGAATGAGAAAGAGAATCGGTACGGAGAGTGGCGTAGCTTCCTCTGCCGGAATCGTAGCTCTCGCGGTCATAGCGGGGATCAATTTCCGTGTCACTATCGCTGAAACATTAAGGATTTATCAATAAACATTAAAACTTTGAATCAAAGTAATACCTGTACATAATTTGTGCCAGTTTTTTAACAATTTCAGCTACAATTTTCAAAATTGTATCAATCAAAAGACAAATTTCAGTTAGAGCCATTTTAAATGCCGCAAAGCGAAAAGCAATACTATATACGAGTATTAAGTTCAATATCCGGTCAATGACTCATTTAAATGTTATTTAATAAACCGAAGTTAAATTTAAACATTAGATAGATAAACAACAAAGTAAAATATAAATTTCGTCTGTAAATTACTAAAAATGTAGCGTTTTGCAATTACTAATAATTACTAAATATATTCCTACCTATAAACAACAGTTCTAGCGGGCATTTTAGTATTTTTCGCATCCATAAAGACTTCTGTCTGACAACTATAGCACCAAATTCGTTGGGTTGACAGATTCATATGAATGCAATGTGTTGGACATTTCTGAAAAAATTATCACTATTACTTATCATACCGAAAAGTAGACCATAAACCTTTAAAACAAAATTAATTTCTATATTATATAACAGTAAAATACAAAATAAATCAGACATAAATTGGAAATAAAATTAGACTTTCCAACAATGTTATCAAATATACTGACACCTACTGCGATGATAACCTGAATTTTAAACCAAAAGAATTTTTTGTTTGTTCTCACAAAACAAATATGAATTCAACTTTAAAATGCAAAAATATTTGCTTACTTGGTTGTGCAATGTGCTGTGGTCGTTGAATTTTTCGGAACACCCAATTCTTAAGCAATCACGGTACAAACAAACCCATAAATTTGGACCATAACACGAACAATCGCTACACGATGCCTTCTGAAAAATAATTCAATTAATATCCATATTACATTCAACAATTTACCTTACCTCTTTTGATTTAACAATATCTGGGATTGGAATGTTTGAAACTGTAGTCATATGACTACAAGAATATCGTAATGACATTTTCTACAAAAATAATACAAAATTAATTCATTAAAATTGACAAAGAAACTGAAAATGTCAGATGAAAATTTTAGGTTATGTTACAAAAATTTCTGCTGTCATCTCGCAAAATCGCAAACCTTTTTGTTTAAATTTCAAAAAAACTATATTTAGACTAGTCTATTAATGTATTACAATTACAAAGAACAGAAAGCATGCTTTTGATGTCATGACATATCCAAATACCTTTGACAAGTCGTTCAATAACCACTTTTGCACTTTTTACATGAAAAGTGGAAATCTTGTACAGATTTAGACGAAACAAGCTTACTTGGAAATTTATCTTTACATGTTTGACAATTTATTACTAAATAATAATAGATAATTGATTTATTCAGTAGATTTTTAGCACATATCTGGTTTGTATTGTATAATGTGGTGACACCTGTAGGATGACATGTCAAAATTTGCGCGCCAATTTCAATGTGCCAAATAACATTTAAAAACTAAACGATTCAAAATAATTTATGGTAAATTTGAAATTAGAGATTTTCAGACGAACTGTCATTGGCTATTTTTTTTGCATACAATCAGCTCATCGTTTTGAATCCATCCAAAAATTCTACGCCTAACAGTTCAGAATTTATGCGCAAAATTAGAAAAAAAATTCAACTGAAGTGCACTTCCGGTTCAGTCGATTGTTATGAGGTGCTACAGCAGACTGAAATACTAAATTTCAATATTCTACGGACGATAATTTCGAATTTATGCGAAAAATTCTAAGAGACTGTCAAGTAAAGGGCACTTCCGGTTCAGTCGATTTCAATAAAAATAGGATATGAGCATCTAAATGGTACAACTGTCTTAAATACTGAATTCCAACATTCTACGTTCAACTGTTTTGTATATATGCGGAAAATTCAAAAAGTGTTTCGAGTAAAGTACACTTCCGGTACAGACGATTGCAATCATAATACGAGGTGTACAACTAGATGTTATACAAGTGCTTAATACGAAATTTCAATATTCTACGACTGATTGTTTTGAATTTATGCGGAAAATTCGAAAAGTCTGCTAAATAAAGTGCACTTCCGGCTCAGCCGATTGGTACAAAAATACAAGATAAGTATTTAGATGCTACAAAAATCTAAAATATTCAATTTCAGTATCCTACGGCTGATCATTCTGGATTTATGCGAAAAATTCCAAAAGACTGTCAAGTAAAGTGCACTTCCTGTTCAGTCGATCCTAATGAAAATAGAATATGAGTATCTAGACGGTACAGTCGTCTTGAAAACTGAATTATAAAATTTTACGTTCAATCTTTTTGGGTTTATGCAGAAAATTCAAAAAATGTTTCGAGTAAAGTTTACTTCCGGTACAGACGATTGCAATCATAATGCGAGGTGTACAACTAGATTTTAAAGAAGTGCTTAATACAAAATTTCAATATTCTACGACTGATTGTTTTGAATTTATGCGGAAAATTCGAAAAGTCTGTTATGTAAAGTGCACTTCCGGCTCAGCCGATTGTTATAAGAATAGTAGACAATTAGTCAAATGCTACAGTAGACTGATATACCAAATTTCAATACTCTACGGCCGATAGTTTCCAATTTATGCGAAAAATTCTAAAAGACTGTCAGGTAAAATGCACTTCCGGTTCAGTCGATTTCAATGAAAATAGGATATGAGCATCTAAGTAGTAAAACTATCTCAAACGCTGAATTCTAAAATTCTACGTTGACCTGTTTTGGATTTATGCGCAAAATTCAAAAAATGTTTCGAGCAAAGTGCACTTCCGGTACAGACGATTGCAATCATAATGCGAGGTATACAACTAGATGTTATAGAAGTACTTAATACAAAATTTCAATATTCTACGACTGATTGTTTTGAATTTATGCGGAAAATTCGAAAAGTCTGTTATGTAAAGTGCACTTCCGGCTCAGCTGATTGTTATGAGAATAGTAGACAATTATTCAGATGCTACAGCAGACTGAAATACTGAATTTCAATATTCTACAGCCGATAGTTTAAAATTTATGCGAAAAATTCTAAAAGACTGTCAAGTAAAGTGCACTTTCGGTTCAATCGATTTTAATAAAAATAAGATATGAGCATCTAAATGGTACAGCTGTCTTAAATACTAAATTCCAACATTCTACGTTCAACTGATTTGGATTTAAGCGGAAAATTCAAAAAAAGTTCGAGTAAAGTGCACTTCCGGTACAAAAGATTGCAATTATAATGCGAGGTGTATAACTAGATCTTACAGGAGTGCTTAATACAAAATTTCAATAATCTAAGACTGATTGTTTTGAATTTATGCGGAAAATTCGAAAAGTCTGTTATGTAAAGTGCACTTCCGGCTCAGTCGATTGGTACAAAAATACAAGATAATTATTTAGATGCCACAGCGATCTTAAATATTGAATTTCAGTATCCTACGGCTGACCATTCTGGATTTATGAGAAAAATTTCAAAAGTCTGTCAAGTAAAATGCACTTCCGGCTCGTTTGATTTTAATAAAAATAGAATATAAGCATCTTAATGGTACAACTGTCTTAAATACTAAATTCCAACATTCTACGTTCAACTGATTTGGATTTAAGCGGAAAATTCAAAAAAAGTTCGAGTAAAGTGCACTTCCGGCACAAACGATTGCAATTATAATGCGAGGTGTATAACTAGATCTTACAGGAGTGCTTAATACAAAATTTCAATAATCTAAGACTGATTGTTTTGAATTTATGCGGAAAATTCGAAAAGTCTGTTATGTAAAGTGCACTTCCGGCTCAGCCGATTGCTATAAGAATAGTAGGCAATTATTCAGATACTACAGCAGACTAAAATACTGAATTTCAATACTCTACGGCCGATAGTTTCGGATTTATGCGAAAAATCCCAAAAAACTGTCAAGTAAAAGGCACTTCCGGCTCGTTTGATTTTAATAAAAATAGAATATAAGCATCTTGATGGTACAACTGTCTTAAATACTAAATTCCAACGTTCTACGTTCAACTGTTTTGGATTTATACGGAAAATTCAAAAAATGTTTTGAGTAAAGTGCACTTCCGGTTCAGCCGATTGGTACAAAAATAAAAGATATACATGTAGATGGTACAGCAATCTGAAATACTGAATTTCAGTATCCTACAGCTAATTATTAGGGATTTATGCGGGAAATTCAAAAAAAGTATCAAGTAAAGTGCACTTCCGGTACAGACGATTGCAACCATAATGCGAGGTGCACAACTAGACCCTATACTAGACTTAAATACAAAATTTCAACATTATACGCTCGACGTTTTTTGAGATTTAGGAGTTACAAACGCACATACGTACCAATATCAAGCCGAAAATAGTCAAAATTTTATATTTCGGTAATATTTTAATTGTAGTATTCCTTTTATTTTCTGTAACCAGACCGTTGCTAAGCAAATAAATAAGTTGTTTACCTCACGTTCGGTGTTCTCAACTGAAATAAGAAGCGTCAATAAATTATGACAACTTTACACTCGGATAAAAATTATAATCAAAATCAGTAAGTCATAAAAATTTAGCAAATAATTCGATTGAAATTTGCCTTTTCAGGAAATCAAAATGTATACACAGCGTTGGAAAAACTACCATCGACCTTTTAGATCCTCCACCCCCAAAAGAAATTATGGAAATGGAACAAATCGATTGCAAAGCGACGATAATACCTAGTAGAAACCCTAGGGAACAACCTAAATTAATTAACAATGAAGAATATGCCAGGCTTCAAGCGCAAGCTCATGTATGATTTAAATATTTATTTTCAAAGTCACTAAAATATTTTTTTAGGTAATGACAGCAGCTGAAAAAGCTGCACTAATAGAAAAATATGATCAAGAAAGACGTCAAAAAGAAATTGAAAGCAGTATTAGAAAAGAAAAATTGCAGAAAGCCCAACAGGAACAAATGATGAAAGAAGGCAAGAAATTAACGAAATTGGAAACAAAAGCTAAAAAGCAATCACAATACCTCCTACAAAGAGCGTTTGATTTGCAACAAGAACAACAAGACGAAGTAAAACACGCTAATAGACTAATCCTTGCTTCAAAGTGTCTCGCTATTCGAGCTGCACAAGTAGCAGAAAAAGAATTAATAAGCAAGGAGCTTCAAGATGAAGAGAGGCGTCTAGATTTGATTATGGAAGAACAGAGAAGAATTTCTCTTCAAAAAGAGGAAGAAAAACGACAACAAGATAAACAAAAAAGTCAAAAATTTGTTGGCGAAATGAAGCAACAAATCAGAGAGAAGGAAATAGAAAGATTACAAGAGGGCGAAAGAATTGAAGAGGAATCAAGGTTGCAAAATAGGGCTTTAATTCAAATGCAGAGGGATGAAGCAGAAAAGAGACAAAAATTGTTATTAAAACAGCAACAAATGCGGAATGATTTAGCAAGAGCCAATGAAGAAATTTCGCAATTCAAACAAATTGAAAAGGAGGAAAACAGAATCGCCGAACTTCGAGTATAAAAATTAATTTAAATATTTGAATTAAAATTAATGTTTTATCAATTAGGTTCAGGAATTTATGAGGAAAAAAGCGGAAAGGGAAGCGGCGATAGAAGAAGAATTGAAGCAACAAAAAATAGCAAAAGAAAAAGAAATTGCGCTTCTTAGAGCCATGCAAGAAAAACAAGCTGATCTTCAAGCAGCCAGAGATGAAATGAACGCTCTGCGTGTTCAAGAAGAAGTAATTTTTTTATAAGCAACGGTAACGTAATAATAATTTTTTTGCAGGTTGAAAGAGAATGGCGTATAAAAGAAAAAAAGGCAGCAGAAAAGAAAAAACGAGAAAATGATAATTTAAAGCTTGCTCGAAGAAAACAAATTGAAGATATACGAAAACAACAAGCAGTCGAATTGCAAAGAGAAAAGGAAGATTTTTATAAAATCGTCCAAGTTCAAAAACAATTGGAACAGGTACTTCATTTCGTAATTTGAGTTTTAGTTTAATTTTTTGTAATTTTCAGAAAGAAAAAGAGAAAGAAAAGATGAGAAAATTGGAAAACCTCAAACATCGGAGAGAAATTCTGCTACAAGTAAACGAAAAAGAGCGAGAACATATCAATCAACGCAAAGAAAAATTCGATGAAGGTTTGGCCATAAAAGCAGAACAAGAAATGAGAGAAAGGTACATCCAACAAGCATTGAAGAGCAAAATGGAGAAACTACGGTAATGTTAAATATGTTAATGAAATAATTTTCTGATTATATTTAATTATAGCGCTAACAAAGTTCCTGAATCAGTCGTGAGGGACATCGAACGTCAATTAAAACTATAAAATACTGAATAAAAATTAGACATTGTATGTAATAAAATATAATTAAAATTAAAATAATTCACACTTAGCCTTAATTTTATTTCAATCTTCAAACGCCAACTTAACAACTTTGTTGAGATTGTCTCTCAGTGCAAGAAGTTGCTGACGGGTTTCTTCGTCCAAGGGGGGGATTTCAGACATGCGCAGCCCCCGGTTGGGCTGCATAGAAATCACCCGCCCGTCTTGTAGAGGAATATTAACGTTGGCGTATTCTTCCGTAATTACGCTGCTCACTAAAAGGGGGCTACCAGCCATTGAAATGGCCATCTCACCCTGTTTGGGGTGCCGGAGGATAGAAACAGGCATATTAGGTTTTACCTACAAAAAAAATATATTAAAAAATGGTTAATAAATTTTTTTGTAGTCTTACTTTTGGTGTAACCATTCCGAAATACAGTGGCGGCTTCAAAGCTCTATCTGGAGTAACTTTATCTGACGCATTAATTGTTACACCTTTCATACGAGAAACACTGCGACTTCTGCGTTTACTTGCAATTTGTTTGGTTGGGGGCCGACCCTGGCGTGACACTGAAGACGATCTCAATCGCGTAGGACGCTGAGTTTGAGTTGTATGGTCACTGTCGCCGTTCAAGTTGCCTGAATCGCCAGCTGTAAGATATCCTTCGTGCGACACAAAAACGCGGCTCAGTTAGAAATGATGCGTGATTGAAAATAGAGTGCGAAAGCAATAAATAAGCAGTTATTTGGGATGATATATTATTTTGTTTAGTGCCCCGAAAAGTAACAAAGCACCAGAATGTCAAAATTATTATTTATTAGTAACGTACCTTCGTCCGAATGTTTTTTCTTTTTACTGTTTGCCAATGTTGTATTTGTGGTACAATTTAAATGCTTCAACAATGAAGCTGTTCCAAACATTAATGACTTCATAGCGGTAGTATCAAACGATTTCTCAGTCCTCTGCAAACATAATATTAAATAAAACTGTTAATAAACAAAACAATTTATTACCAATTCTCTCAAAGTTTTTTTAGCGTCTAAAGTGCTTAAAAGTGTAAATTCCTCAAAAGCAATTTGATGAACTTGTTCTTTAATAAGAGTAATTTTATTATCCCAGTTTAAAAGAGTTGTGGCAAAATCTTCTTCGAAATTTGAGATCCATATTTGCACTACGTCTTCCGAACTTGCCATAGAATCTTCTCGTTCTTGTTTAGTTTTTACTGTTGAAGTTTTTGACCGAACTTTGCTACTTCGCACCTGTTTTTTTGTTCTAGGCATCCTAGAAATGTACAAAAATACAAAAATTTATTGAAGTAAGAAAATATAGGTTAGGTTTTGTTATGAACTGTCAGATGACGTTATTTTATTCCTTGTTAAAATAATTTATTATATTCCATTTCATAATAAATAAATCAGGCTTCGTTGTTATAAACAAAACATGCAAATTTAAAAAATAGTACAGCAAATTAATAGCGCAAGTTCAAATAAGTTTACCTTGCACATAAAAGACACTAGCACTAAAAATAAATTATTTTTATGATTTGTACTCTTTTTCTATTAATTATTTACAATAATTAGCTAATAAATGACAGAAACTGTTCTCGTTTGTGTCACAAACTTTGAAAACCGTTACCGACGTCTGTCCAATCAGATCGACCGGAAATATGCCTCCTAAATGTTGCGCTCCTATTGGTTAACGTCAAATTTAACTTCAGGCGCATAAATTCAAAAACAAACGTATTGTTTTTATTATTATTCAATAAACTACTTCATAAAAATCGAATAAAAACTGTGTGGTACATATTTCTAATAATTTTTGAATAAATACGTTAAAAATATAATGTGAAACTATCAGCGTAAATTAAACCACATTTATCAATTAAAATAATGTTATTCATGCAATTTTCTTGTTAGATCATCTTGAACGAGTACAAATAACCTCAGTTAAGTATTAAAGTTGTGCGTAATTTCGCTGCAGTGAATTATACTTTGTCCCTGTATTAAGTAGTGAGTGAATTTAGTACAGAATTGATTTTTAGTGTGAATAATAAGTGAAATTTATATTTTGTTTTGGATGAATATTAAAAAATAAATAGGGATAAAATTTAATCACGAGTCGCCGCTTTTGATCGGACGCCGTGACGTCACTATGACGCGCCTGCTCTGAATTCGTCCCGACGCTTACCAAACATTGATTACTTGCCTGTGAGCAAACCACGACTGCACAAGTACCCTAAGTTTATTTTAAAACGATACGAATTAAAATATTTATTAAATCGTTGTGTATACAAACAATTTTCATATTAAAATAGTTTACTACAGACCATTCAAATAAACTTACACACACAGCAGGGGAAATATCAAAACTCAAATAATTGTTGCACATTTCTTCAATTGTTTTTACGCAGAAAGTGAATGTGATAGTAAAGTTACAACCTAAATGAAATTATTTTATTATAATAATGCATAAAAATGAAAAATGTCGTCTACAATTATAATATATAATTTGTTTGTGTTTTATGGTGAATTCAGATAAAATTAAACAATGTAAGTGAAAAATGGATGGAAAAATAAATGAAGGACCATGTTGAAGGCTTCTGTGGCAGGATAATTAGAAATTAGGACAGAAAAGGATAAAAAGTCACAATGGGGAACTCTTGTAGCAGTGGGCAGGCTCACAAGGATAAGGATAACATGTCTCAAAGATCAGAAGAGTAAGTTGATAAAATATTTTGCGCATAAATTGTAATTCTATTTTGGTTTACGTTTTTCGTACATAATTTCGTGATTTCTGCACGTAATCCACTCAGAAATTTATGTCACTCAACTGTTATTCGTATATTATTAGCCAAGTCTATTTTGATTTCCCGTTCATGCCAGAATTCGAACAAATTTAGCGGCAAAATTCTCAACAATAATCAACAATTGACTAACAGAAATTTTTATAAATAAAACAAATAAAGTTTTTGATTGAATAGATTAATTAAGCTAGTGGTGTTTAATTAGCTGAGATTATAGACATCTTGCATAGCGTAAACAAATCTACTATCACGTAGTTGTCTCCTTATAACTGGAGGGGAGTGCTGACGTCACGTAGTGACGTCAGCACGAGATGAGGACTTATTACTTTCCCGAACAAAAACACATATGACCTATTTTTTATCCTGATACAGATTACTTCCGTATAAAAATAGTTAATTTAATTTTTTCCTTTGGTGTTAAATGTCTCCACTTTCTTCGGATCAAAAATAATTTGACCAGGTGTTTGTCTTTAAGGTCAACAAGTTATCAAGTAACCATCAAGAATACATCATTAACAACCGAGAAGCAACAGGCCATCATCAACAATGTTCTTCAACAAGGCGGAGCTGATGGAAAGCTGTCCCATTCGGGGATTATCCTGGAACCTGCGACTGCTGGACAGCCTCCCGTAGCGACGACAACGCTCACGACACCTGTGGAAAAGAAGACGGGAGTCAGCAAGGTCCTGAAAGAAGTTGCAAGCATATCAGGTACTAAAAATAATTCTATCAATCATTTAAGATCACTTCTTGTTTTTGTGCAGCAGATTCGATGTCTTTGAGTTCACCACCGGGCACGCAAAGTCCTCGAGATTTTGATAAATTGTACGAAAGTTCCGTTCCGAAGGAAGTTCAAAGTTTGAGCGAAAATCTGCAACATCTTTTGATGGGGAGAATCAGCCAGGCCAAGACCAGCTCCAAGACAAAGAAGATTGTTATTTATGTCTGTGCCGCTGATTCTCAAGGTACTACACAACCAAAATACTATTTAAATTATAAATAATATGTTTTTTTTAGATTGTTGTGTAGAAAAAGGTGCGCTCCATAACACAGTCTACCCAGAATTACGTACATATTGCAGAGAAAAAGGATATGAGCTTCATATTGTAGACTTGCATTGGAAAACGTTTTTGGAGAAACAACAAGACCATGAATTTCCAGAATTATGTCTTGGAGAACTTCAAAGTATTCTCATTCACTTAAATACATATAAAATAATTAATATATTATTTTTTAGGACAAATGGAAGTGGCTTACATTATTCCTGTCCTGTTTCTCAACAACTCTTTAGGTACCCCTTTATTACCAATAACAATTGAAAGTGCAGATTTTAAAATGGCTATGGAAGCAGCCAAGAACCAAAATGCTCACGCCCTTCTCAGCAAATGGTAAGCATAAATTCAAAATGTGCCATTCAGATGTTTATATCCTATTTTCATTATTTCATTGCGACCCGACAGTCTTTTCGAATTTTTCTCAAAAATTCAAAACAATTGGCCGTAGAGTATTAAAATTTAGTATTTAGCAGTAGAATCTTGGAAATCAGTATTTAGGACTGCTGTAATATTAGAATGATCACCTCTTGTTTCCATAGCAACCGACTGGACCGAAAATGCACTTTACTTGACAGTTTTTTAGTATTTTATGGATAAATCCAAAACGATTAGCTGTGGAATGATGAAATTTTCTGTTTAGGACTCGTATTTTGGTAAAAAAGCACTTTACTTACACAACTTTTTGAATTTTCCGCGTAAATCAAACACTGTTAGCAGAACAATGTTGAGTTTCTGTATTTATAACTAATGTAGCATCTAAAATCTACAGGATCACCTCAAATTTCGGTTACAAAACTATATTATTTAGTTTGTTTATTGACAACAATAATTTCGTAACAGATAAATTGTGAATTTTGCGTAAATATTACATCAAAACAGTTTTTATATACGAATTTGTCGTAACTTTATTTATTTGATTACTTTTAACAATTATTTTCAAACGTCAGAAAGCAGCACCATCTACCGTAATTATTATTAATGACAGCCAATGTTGCCAAAACCAAGTTTTTGAGCCCGCAATTTTAATCATCGACATAAATGTACTGTTAGCTGTGGATTGTTGAGTTTCTATATTTTTAATTATTGTAGCATCACCTCAAATTTCGGTTACAATTTATTTAAATGCTTTTGACAATTATTTCCAAACATTTGAAACTGCACCATCTATGATAATTATTAGATATTATTAATGACAGCCAATGTTGCCAACGCTATGTTTTCGAGCTAGCAATAGGCGTGTTTCTTTGGGCAATCTAAGTGATATAAGTCTTCATAATTCAGTGAATCATGTTTCTTTGGTCGTTATTCCTTATCCCCACTTCTTCACTTTGTGATCACAAAGTGACAATCCCCTTACCCTTCTGAATCGGACTTTTTGCATATTCACGATGATTGCAATAACAGAATCTGTGTATATTTGAAATATGGCGGATAGAACACAACAAGAAAATTGTTGGTAAAACAATAAGTGCACATCCCGCATCTAATATGAAGGGTTAAACATACGAATAATCATGCAATAATAAATAGTTCTTGAAAAACAAACTATTTAATGCATTATAATAAAAATCAATACTGAAAAATTCTGATATTTTAACCAATTACAAGAGAAAAAATCGCCAAAAATCATAGTTATAAAATATATTTTTAAAAACGAATATCTAAATATTCTCAAATCAAAATATGACCCATGATTCGTAGTTAGTTCTTGCTTCAAAATATAATCATGATTCATATACAGCGAATATGATCCTGAGATTCACAGTATGATTGTCGAAGAAACACGCCTAATTTTGACATAAATGTCGACTGTTAATTTGAAATTTCTAGATTAGAATATTATATTATACAAAAATTAAGCAATTTTAAATAAATTCAACACTTTATTTACATTATGGATTGTAAACAAGCACGAAGTGCAAGTTCAATTCAAAAAATATATTAAATGATGTACAAGTCATGAAGTGTCCACATCATTTTTATTTTATAAACTGCGAATTCAAAACAAAATACTGATTTTTAATAATTTGTTGTGCAGGTACCAATTAGATTCAGCTGCAGCGCCTCCTTGTTATCGTCTACAACCAATCAGTTCCCATATACCAGGTTTCAAAGTAAGATTTAAAAATAAAACAAATTTTTAGTTTAGTTCGTAGTTAAACGAGAAAACATTTCAGTTAAGAACAGTCCAAAGGCTCTTTTGGGACTACGATTTAAGCTTTCTGAGTGGCTGAACTACACAAATCTATTTATGATAATTAATGAACGTTTGACAAATGTTATAAAATTGGAAGGCTTAAATCGTAGTGCCATAAGAATCTTTAAAAACGTAATTATTCTGAAAGTTTTTTTTGTTAGGAAACTTCAGCAGAAGAGCGCGAGCGAGCTCTAGAAGAATGGCGCTCAGAAATCAATCGAGTATTAGCTATTTTGGTATCAGTTCTTTCGACCGAACTAAGAGATACTTATTTAACAACAGTAGTGGAACAAGAAGTGCATAATACGGTCTTTATGAGTCAGGAATTAGCTAAAAGATGTGTGTGGATTAATAGAGTATTTACACCAGCTGCAAGAACGCCTGAACAAATGGAACCTGGTGAAGCGGAGCTTCACAGAAGATTAAATAACTTGCAGAGAGATCTAAAGGTACATTTTTTATTTTGTAATATTGCATTCACTAATTTTTATCTTTTTAAGAATCAACTAAACGAAAAACACATTATTCGCCTGCCAGTGAAGTTTGTTGAAGGTGGTCTTAATACATCAGTCCCCGAACATGCTCAATACATCAACCAAATATGTTCCCTGCTCCGAAAACAATTGCAAGACACTGTGGATGCCATCACCGACGAACATCAACATAAAGTGCTTCTCCGACCTTCGCAAGGAGTTCCTGCGTCTCTTTTCGAAGAGCTAAACCAACAAACTAATTTCTGCCAACGAGCTGCGCAATGTAGTGTCAACAGGGAGCAAGTTTTGGAAGAAATAAAAAAGTTGGGCTTCTAATTTAGTATATTTTAGTTAATTAAAGCGTTTTGAATTGTTTTAGGTATATAACAAGCGAAATAACAACGCCGCTAGTTCTTTACGGCCCTGGAGGCTGCGGCAAAACTACTCTAATTGCCAGAATGGCCCAATGTTGCCAGCAATGGTTACCAGAAGCATTTTTAATATTGAGATTTGTTGCAATTAGCACCCAATCGGATACCATTGAACAATTATTGAATTCTGTTTCTAATCAGTGCTCAATTTTAACATACGGACATCAATGTTATTGCGCACACGTAAGTTAATATATTATTAAGGAGCCCCAAGTAAAAGCATTTTTTACAGAATCTAGACACCTATTCGAAAATCCTGCCTTCAATATTAGGTGCAAGCTGCCTACAGCGCCCTCTTATAATTTTAATCGATGGAATTGATCAGTTTAAATCATACAGCACAAAAATCACCAACTGGGTTCCTAATTCATTGCCATCAAACATAAAACTTATTTTAACAGTCACAGAAGACGACCAAATGCACAAAGAATTATCAGAACAATTAGACAGCTCTTGTTTTATTAAAATGCCACTTTTGGGTGAAACTGAAGCGAAAGGGATTTTAATGTCGAGCGTAATGCAGTACAACCATAGCGTTAACTCCAAAATTCAAGATTGTGTGCTGAAATCTGTACAAGAATGCACGTTGCCGTTATATGCAAAGGTGAGTATTTATGATTAAATTAGAATACAAAATTTGACGAATAATAACCACACAATTTTGTACAATTTTTCAGCTTTTCATATTTTTATCACATAAAATGATCTATTATTCTTTCTTTCTCCCACTTTCTACTTAACGAATCAATTAAAATTGATATACACAAATTTTAACATTCAAACTCCTCGAATTTACTCATAATAATAAATTTAATTTGCATTTCGACCAACCACAACAGTTTTTAACGTAAATAAACTTATAAAACAGTACACAATAAAATTTAAAACATTTTTTTTAAATGAACTGTCAGAATATCCATAGAAGATCTAATTTACGGACTCAAATTCATGGTTAGTAATAGTGTACAAAAATTGGTTCCACTACTCATCACCAGCTGTCGCTAAGTCGCTCACTTTGTTAATTGCAGTTGTGCAGTCTACCCGGGGTATACTCAATGATTTTGTGATGCGCGATTTTAGTCCTTAATGAAATGTTACATAAAGAACAATAAATGTCAATTGATTCAAGTGACAAATAACCAATAATAATCATACTTTTGAATATTTTACATATAAAAATCAAATAAATAATAATTGCAACATGCATTTTATATTGACAGATTCTAAGATTTTTTTGGATAAAGCCAAAATGATGGAATTTTGTGTTTGATTATCGTATTATTTTTAAGGTATTGGCGTGGCAAACATCTTGGTGGGCGGACAAAGAACACGACATTATTCCCAAAGGCCATGTTACAGAGCAACTTCAGCAGATGCTTGAAGAATTAGAAACAATTTTAGGTTGCGCTAAAGTACAACACGCTTTAGCGTTGTTAACTGTTGCTCGCCATGGACTTATGGATCAAGAGGCGATTGATTTGCTTGCATTTGATGAAGAATTTCACAGTACAAATACTTACGGTAAAATATATTATATAATAATTACACTGTACTGAATATTTTTTTTTTTATATCAGTGGTTTGGGCACAAGCGTGTCTGGCATGGTCCAGATTAACAAAACATCTTGCACCGTTCTTGCAGTGGACACTAACAGGCGACGGAACACTCTGTGTACAGTGGAGGGATAATTTGTTGCTTCAAGCAGTCAATGAAAGATATAATGAATACATGCCTTGGGCCGTCAATATGTTATATGATTATTATAGGGTAATAATTAAAAAAAAATAAAAATACTAATAATTAATTGGTCATATATTTTAGGGCAAATGGTGGGCCCAAAAAGACCAAAATTTAGCTGCCCGTCTAGTTTCGCAAGATATATTTTATGGAAAATGGTTAGTAATTTCTTATGCAATTCGCGAAACATATTTAAGGAAATTGTTTTTTAGCTACAATCGAAGAAAACTGGACGAGCTTCCGTATCAGTACTGGCAACTCGACGAAAACAAATACAAATCTTCCGAATATCTCACTGATCTAAACTGGATTTATGATAAAATTTGTGGATCAAGTTGTTACGAGCTTTTAGAAGACATCCAACTCTCTCATCCTTCAGAATCTTCCCTTCTTCAAATACTCCACAATTTCCTGGAAATTTATTCTGTAGCACTCAACTACGACGGAAGACAGTTTTACTCTCATTTAAATTTTTATTTAGAAGAAAAGTTGATCAGAAATGAATTGGATGATAATTTGCGGAGTATTTTGGAAGCGACGAAGAATCCTCCGGTTACATCTTTAATTGTTTCGAATATTCAAGATATTGTAAAAGAACAGAAGCAAGAAACAGAGGAGGAAAAGACAGAAGTTGTGGTTAATGGTTTAGCAAGCAAAACCTTTGATTTGGTTACAAGATTGGCAGATACTGATGATTACGTTGTGACGGTTTCCACTGAGAAGGAAGAAATATCAGTGTGGGATGTCGAAAAGTAAGTCAGCAAATATTTATAATATAATTAATTAATTAATTATGTTATGCAGCTCAAGACGTATTCGAACTCTCAGTGGTGTCCCCTATCCAATAAATTTAATTCCAATTGATCGTCACCGCTGTGTGGTTCTTTGTCGACGGGAGCTTAGAGTTTACAACATGGAAACCGGTCAATTTGTGACAAAATTAAAAGGTGTTATGAACCAAAAGATGCCATACTATGGTCTGCACGACCAAAGTCATTTAGTTGCACTCAGTAGAAACCGAATGTATGTTAACCTCATGAACATTGAGACTGGAGACTGCGTCACCACCTTCAAGGCTGGGGAAGACCGCTTTCTCAATTCCCTGCTGGTTTCGGGGGATGGGAGGTGAGAGAATTTTTTTGTAGTAAATTATATTTTGGTGCACGAGTTGCATACAACAGACGTCAAAAAATTATTAAAAAAAGTATAAAAATCATATTAAAATACAAAAATGTTCTTGACAAAGTATAAAAATTTGCAGGAATATAACAAAATATTCAATTTGGTTCATGAGTTATTGGCCTGGAAACTAAAGCTTCCAGCTGATAATTCGTATGGGTCAATAATTTATTACTAACTAAAAGTTTTTCTGGAAATTTGATTCAATAGCCGCCCAAACTAGAAGTTTAAAAAAATATATTAGCGAGAGGTCATGTGCTTGCCTGAATATTTATTAAAAACTAGTATAATTTATTACGATACTAACATCGAAAACCGCATGACAATATCTTATATAACTCACGAGATATTGCGATTGTAAATGTATACCCTAAAATGGGTATGATGAATATAAGGCATACAATCCTTCATTCTGATACTAACATCGAAAACCGCATGTCAATATTTTATGTAACTCACAAGATATTCAGATAAATAATTTATACCCTAAAATGGGTGTTTTGATTAATACAAATATAGAATTCTTCTTTCTGATACTGTCATTGAAAACCGTAATTCAATATCTTGTATAACTCGCGAGATATTTGGATAGATAGTTTTTACCCTAAAATGGGTATATCAGTTCAGAAAAAAGTTTAAGGTGTAAAATTTAATTATTAACATGTTGCTTGCTCCGTACAGCAATTTTCAAATTTTTACTATGTCCAGTTCGCCAGTAATCAATTATTGACTAATTAATTATTTTTTTACCCAAAATTGGGTGGTTGAATCAGAAAAATAATAACATAATTATCATCCTGGGGCCCTTTTTTACAAGTAAGCAAATTTTCACCATGTTCGTGTGCCTAATAACAGTGATATTAATTATTTATAAACAACCCTTTTCAGTTCCCTGAAAATACTGAAGTTATTAGTTTGAAACGCAATATAGCGACCTAATCTAATCAACTGTTTTGGAATTTTCTTAAATTTTAGCTAAAATTTAATTAAACGTCATTTTTTTTCAAAATACATTATTTTGATTTAAATAGTTGTTTTAGGGCAATTTTTGGGTGGAAAATCATTCTTTGCCACCTCTGTTTTATGAAAAATACCCTTTTCATAATACCTGCACTGAAACAGCGCGTTTTCACGCCTATTTTATCAGTAGAAACAAGACAATTTCAGACAAATGCGAGTGTAGCCGGGCAGAAACCAGTCTGTTTCTGCCCTAGGGGAGAAACAAGCTTGTTTCTGCCCGCTGAATTTGTTTCTTACATCGTTTTAACCCTGGCAGAGTCGCATTTGTTCATTGTCAATCTCTAAATGAAAATCATATAACCTAAGATAATTTGACAGTTGTTGTATTCGTAACTGTAAATTAGATTGAAAAGACGATTAGTTTCAAGAAAAAAAAGATTAATACGACAATTTCAAGTACACCACAACATCTTATTAATGAAGCACAAGCAGCTATTCTCGACTTGTTACCTGCGAGATCAAAAGAAAGATATTTACTTTGTTATGACTGTAATGTGAAAAGTTTCAATTCAGGTATTATGAAAAATACAGTGTGTGGCACGGGACAAAACACGATTTCAGCCGAGGATTATGCCAGCCCTCGCTTCGCTCGGGCAAGCAACACTCACCCTCAGCTGAAATCGTCTTGTTTCGTCCCTAGCCACACAATATACTATTGTATACTGGAGCCTATTCAGCTGGGCTGCAATTTATGTCTGAAAATTGCATTTTTACTTATTTTATAAAAATAATCTCGTACTCTTTTACGGATTGAATTTTATGCAGTGCTATATTGCGCCTCAAAGCCATTAGCAGTACAGAAATTAATTTAAAAATTTGTAAATTGGTTATTTATGCTAGAAAATCGGGGAAAAAGGGTAAATCGGGGTAAAATTTTCTCAAGAATCCAATTTTTACCTCAAAAGTATGATTTTGCGAGTGGTACCTCGGTTATAACGATTTTTTTTTTATGTGCTTTTATAATTATTTATTTAATTTGTAGTGACAGAAAAATGGGATAAAAATTATATTTGGGGTGAAATATCCTGAGGGTTATTATTTATAAGTCACCTTGTTTATAACGAATATTCGTTATAATAATAATATTATTAATAAATTTAATTTTGGCCGTAGGAAGCTGGAAAAAAATGTAAACTGGGATAAAATTTTCTGAGGATTCAGAATTTTTAGTCAAATGTTGTCCTATTTTCGTACGTCTTTTGTTTTATCAACAAAACTGTAAATAAAATGATTTGTAAGCTTTATTTAATACTTTTCAACTAATTTTGGGGTTGAGACTTTGCAGGAATGATAAATCCGACAGCAGGATGAATATTAATCAAATATTGGATTTAGTTCATGAGTTATTGACATCTAAATTAAAAATTCCCTATCCCCAAAGAAATTATTGAATTATAGCTAAACTAATTATCCTAGAATAATAAAACTTTGCAGGAATATTACAAAAGGATGTATGTGGGCTGTAAAAATAATATCAATTCAATATTCAATTTGGTTCATGAGTTATTGACCCTACTTTCAGCTGATAATTCGTATCAGTTTATTACTAAACGAGTTATCTTAGATAAATAAAATTTTGTAGGAATATTGAGAAAGGATAAATATGACTGCAAGATGAATATCTAATTTAGTTCATAAGTTATTGTCCTGGAAACTTGTATTAAAATACAAAAATTGATGTACAAATGCCAATATTTTTCGACGTTCGTAGAAAAACATAATTAAATTAAATTTTTGATAACAAACATTTGGTTTCAGGGTCCTTGTATGTGGTGATGAAACACAAAAACCTTTCCCTTTATTAGTTTGGAATCTTAAATCTAGGAAATTAATGTACGATCTTAGGATACCTCATCATGATTTCATTACTAATTTATCTGCAATTACACACGAAGGTACGTTAAAATTATTTTCCTGTAATTGTAAACATTAAAAAAACAATTTTTTGTAGGAAATTACGTCTGCTGTGTTTGCCACGAAATAGACGAGCCCGCTCCCAATTTCATCGTAGTTTACGACCTTCAAAGTGGCACTTTATTCAAAAAATGGAAACCGAGTTGCAACACCGTCTCCTTAGCAATAAGTTCGCCAGGAGGTTGCGTAATTTCGGGCCTTGAGGATGCCAGAATTCTCGTCTGGGATTTAATTACAGGAAACTGTCGGTGGTGTCTTTATGGACATACCGCTCCAGTCAGTTTACTGAGGCTAGACCCCAGTGGAGGTTTTTGTTTGTCCACTGATAAAGAGGCACGAGATCGCGCAATACGAATGTGGGATATTAACAGAGGTAATTATTAAATTTGTTATTTCAAATATTTATTTAAATTGAATATTTCTTACAGGCAATCTTGTAGCTGTGTACACTCCTTCCGCGAACATAAGCGCTTGCGAAATTTCCTGCGGAGGCCGCTTCCTTCTACTAGCTCTTGAGGGATACACCAACCTCGTAACGCTGCATTTACGGGGTCCTGAAGCCCCAGAATCACCAGCAGAGCGTGAACCTTACGGTCCTGAAGAAAACGACGGTAAAGAATACGACATGAAAGGAATTGAAGAGCCTTGCTGACCGACCTCGCAGTAATTGATCCTAATTCTACCCAAATGACCTCGGAATTGTTGTGTGTACTTCAAGACTCTGTCAGTCCTGTAATCAATAAGTTTGGTTAATGGGGATGTGAAGAAGTAAAATTGTCTAATATGTGCCAATTATTTAAAATTTTAGTTATTTGAAAGAGCGAATAAGAATCAAGAAACTAACTTCATAATAAATTTATTTGAACTATTTAAATACTGTTCTAAGTATTCTATTATAACTTATTAGGCAATTTTACTACAAAGTTGTTTCTGTTTATTCGCATCGTCCATACGCAATTTGTCATTTGTTTTAATAAATATTAAACCGTTTGGTTTTCTTGTGGTGGTAAATATGTTAAAAATTCTTTAATATTTTTATTGTAAAATATATTTAACAATGACAGAATAAGATTGGACGGACGTAAATTTTTTGTGTAACTAATAATTGGTCCAAAATTAGAATAGGTTAGCCGCAGTGGTTAAGATAAGCAAAAACGAGCTCATTTTGAACCTTTTTGGTCGATTTTTATCAACTCATTTGACGCAAGACCTTCATTTATATTTTTTATGAAATATTGAACCAATAACAAGAAAAACTCATAAAATATCAAATTATTTTTGAAATAAACGTTAAAAATTGACCAAAAATTTGCAACTGACTCTACATCTTATGAAACTATTTTACTCATACTCGTTTCATCCGCACACTTGATAAAAATCACACCTTAATAGATAAAAAGCGTTGATTGTTGATTTTGTGACCAACCCACCTTCAGAAAACCAAAACTTTATGCTAGTCTCCATTCCATTAAAAACGAATTTAAATTTTGTTATTAAATGTCTTGTAAAATGTATGCTAATTTGAAATCTATATTCTTATTGTGTCAAATATGAACAAATAAACTTCAAATTGAAACTGAAAATTGTGTTTTAGTGGAATGAAGTGTAGCACGCTCATTCCTTATTACTTTTATTTATTAAATATTTAGTCTTGTCCTTAAATATATAAAAATTCAATTGGATACTTCTGAGACCAGTTTAAATAATTCTAAATTAATCAAATTAATTTTTGAGTAATAATAAAAGTTAACGGACTAAACTGAAGTTTGCTACGAATTTCGTCCGTTAATAACAGTTTTACCACAAAAATTTATATTATTTCTACAAATGGACCATAAGCGTTTAATGTGATTCATTTCTTGTGAATTAATCTGAATTGTTTGAGATAATATTTTGACTATTTTCGGTTTGATGTCGGTACGTACGTGCGTTCGTAACTCGATAATCCCAACACCTGTCAAACGTATAATGTTAAAATTTGGTATTTAAGTCTGGTCTAGGGTCTAGTTGTGCACCTCGCATTATGGTTGCAATCGTCTGTACCGGAAGTACACTTTACTTGAGACTTTTTTTGAATTTTCCGCATAAATCCAGAATTATCAGCCGCAGGGTACTAAAATTCAATATTTGAGATTGCTGTAGCATCTAAATGGTTATCTTATATTTTTGTAACAATCGGCTGAGCCGGAACTGCACTTTATATAACAAATTTTTCGAATTTTCCGCATAAATTCAAAACAATCAGTCGTAGAATATTGAAATTTTGTATTAAGTACTTCTATAACATCTAGTGGTACACCTTGCTTTATGATTGCGATCGGCAAAGCCGGAAGTGCACTTTACTGGAAACATTTTTTTCATTTTCCGCATAAATGCAAAACGATTGAACGTACAATGATAGTATTCAGTATTTAAGACGACAGTACCGTCTAGATGCTCATATCCTATTTCTATTAGGATCGACTGAACCGGAAATGCACTTTACTCAACAGTCTTTTGAAATTTTTCGCATAAGTCCTGAATTATTAACCGTAGGATACTGAAATTCAGTATTTGAGATTGTTGTAGCATCTAAATGGTTATTCTATAATTTTGTATCAATCGGCTGAACCGGAAGTGTACTTTATATGACATACTTTTCGAATTTTCCGCATAAATTCAAAACAATCGGTCGTAAATATTCAAATTTTGTATGAAGTACTTCTGTAACATCTAGTTGTACACCTCGCATTATAATTGCAATTGTCTGTGCCGGAAGTGCACTTTACTCGAAACATTTTTTGAATTTTCCGCATAAATCCAAAACAATTGAACGTAGAATGTTATAATTCAGTATTCATGACGAAAGTACCGTCTAGATGCTCATATCTTATTTTCATTAAGATCGACTGAACCGGAAGTGCACTTTATTTAGCAGTCTTTTGAAATTTTTCGCATAAATCCAGAATTATCACCCGTAGGATACTGAAATTCAATATTTGAGATTGTTATAGCATCTAAATTGTTATTTTATAATTTTGTACTAATCGGCTGAGCCGGAAGTGCACTTTATATAACATGCTTTTCGAATTTCACTCATAAATTCAAAACAAGAAGTCGTAAAATATTGAAATTTCGTATCAAGCACTTCTATAACATCTAGTTGAACACCTCACATTATGATTGCAATTGTCTGTGCCGGAAGTGCACTTTACTCGAAACATTTTATGTATTTTTCGCATAAATCCAAAATAATTAAAAGTAGAATGTAAGAATTCAGTATTTAAGACAGTTGTACTAACTAGATGCTCATATCTTATTTTCAATAAGATCGACTGAACCAGAACTGCACTTTCCTTGAAAGCCTTTCGAAATTTTCCGCATAAATCCAGAATGGTTAACCGTAGGATACTGAAATTCAGTATTTGAGATTGTTGTAGCATCTTAATAGTTATTTTTTAATTTTGTACCAATCGGCTGAGCCGGAAGTGCACTTTATACGACATACTTTTCGAATTTTCCGCATAAATTCAAAACAATCAGTCGTAGAATATTGAAATTATGTATCAAGCCCTTCTGTAACGTCTAGTTGTACACCTCGCATTATAATTGCAATTGTGTGTGCCGGAAGTGCACTTTACTGGAAACATTTTTTGAATTTCCCGCATAAATCCAAAACAATTGAACGTACAATGTTATAATTCAGTATTCAAGACGAGAGTACCGTCTAGATGCTCATATCCTATTTTCATTAAGATCGATTGAACAGGAAGTGCTCTTTACTTGACAGTCTTTTGGAATTTTTCGCATAAATTCGAAAAGATCGGTCGTAGAATATTGAAATTTTGTATTAAGCATTTCTATAACATCTAGTTGTACACCTCGCATTATGATTGCAATCGTCTGTGCCGGAAGTGCACTTTACTCGAAACATTTTATGTATTTTTCGCATAAACCCAAAACAATTGAACGTAGAATGTTATAATTCAGTATTCAATACGAGAGTACCATCTAGATGCTCATATCCTATTTTCATTGAGATCGACCGAACCAGAAGCGCACTTTACTTAACAATCTTTTGAAATTTTTCGCATAAATTCAAAACGATCGGGCGTAGAGTATTGAAATTTAGTATTTCAGTCTGCTGTAACATCTGAATGATTGCCTATTATTCTCGTAACGATAGACTGAACCGGAAGTACACTTTAGTTGATTTTTTTAAATTTTGCGCATAAATTCTGGTGTTAGCCGTAGAATCTTGGAAATCAGTATTTAGGAATTTTGTAGCATAAGAATGATGATCTACTGTTTTCACAGCAATCGACTGGGCCGAAAGCGCACTTATTTGAGAGATTTTTAGAATTTTTTGGATAAATTCAAAATGCTTAGCTATTTGTTTGATATTCTCTCAAATAATTTCTATCAGTTCGAAAAGTCTCATACTAATCGCTACTTTAAGTTTAACATTATTATTAAATATATTTTTTGAAAAAGTAATATTTAAATGCTCAAATAATTACTAAAATATTTTTCCAATTACTTAGGTTCAGTCAATAAAAATATTTTTATGTGTGATGATGAATATAATTAATTTCTTATCTTAAATGTGCAATTAAAAATATTTGAAGATTGTGAAAAATAAATATTAGACTACAAACCTCATTTTCTTGTTCTTCATCTTTGATTTCATCAAAATCGCTTTTGATATGAAAAAAATCTGCTAAAACTTTCTCCATATCTCTTTCAGACTGGCAAGAAAAACAGGATTTTAAGTAATTTTCAAGCATGTTTTCATCATGTTTCGCAGCTGGATTACAAACAATATTTATAAGTGTTGCCTGAAAAAACATTATTATTCATTCAGCAAATATTTTGGGGATTATTTACCTTCAAGAAGAATGGCCTGTAACTCTTTGGGGCATCAGCCAACAATATTAACAATTTTGTTAAGCTATTCCAGTCGTTTTTGTAAATACATTGCTCTACTTTATTACTTAAATAGTTGTACGTGCTCCAATGTTCGATTCGTTCATGTGTTCCTACAGGAATAGTATTTAAGGAGCAATTTAAACGTCTCTTATAATATGATTCCTTTGGAGCATTTAAAATTTTCTCAATTTTTTCCTGCAAGTACAAAAATTTGAAAATTTAGGCAATAGTTCTCGAAAATATTAAATACGTACATAATCAGTCAGATTTCTTAATTGTTTAATCTTGAACAAACTTCTTGCGCCTCTACGCTCCCTTTTGTTCATACGATCCTGGGTCGAAACTACGGATTCTGTATCTTTGATTTCTGACATTTTTAAAAACTTCTTCTGTTCTTCTAATAAATTTTGTATTAATTTTGAACTATCACAGTCTGATTCATCTTCGTAACCAGATTCACGATCAGAAAATAAAATTGCCCCATCAAGGGACACATTACTAATTGATGATGTCGTAGTTGTATTTATCTTCTTTTCAGAATGTTTTCTTTTTCTCTTTTTATTCAAATCTAATGAAGAACTATCTGTTTGACTCATGTTTAGATTAAAATCACAATCATCAATTAAGGGCTTCAAGTTCTCGAAATTAGCGACCGCACAACGTTTTAATTGATAACAAGTATAATTTTTATCAACTACACTAACAATTTTATTAAGAATTTTTCTTAAAAGTTTAAGTTTCTTTTGATTTTCTTTTATAACTTGTTGATTGAATTTAACTTCTTTTTTTGAACTCCCTGATGTATTATATTTCCGTGGCTTTTTTTTCGACATGAAATTATATCCTAATTTACTTTACAGTTGAATGTTTTCATTAAACTGTCGCAATAATCACAGCGTGTTCAAGCTTCATGTTGACATTTAAAATAGTGAGGTTAGTGATCAATCTGACAGTTCATCAATTAAAATAATTAAATTATGCAGTTCAAAAATTTGAATTTGTTTCTATTCATGTATTTGACCTCAACTATAATAAGTTTTCTAAATCTATCTGCAAGCAAATTTGTTATTAATAATTTAAATGTATATTTGATCAATTCAGACAGTTGGCAACATTGGTATCATAAAGCATGATGTAGACTATCAGATTTATATTAATATTATTGTTATTGTAAAAAACAATTAGTATTTGTCACAAATGACATCACAAACTCATTTAAATACAAATATATTTTAATTATACATATTTTATGGGAAAGATGCTTTTGCGCAGATCACAAAAAGTAAGAAGTAGACTACTGCTGCCAAAGTGTGTACTCGAGTAACTAAACGGAAAAGGTTGCTGCAGGTTGCTGTGTAGTGCAGCATTTTTGTAGTGAATAGCACAAAAAGCTGTATTTAAGTGGTTGTATAACAAATGGTAATACATAAGATTCCTGTCAGCGGTCGGTTTATCATTCAGCAATTGTTATTTTAGGAGATGTAGGCTTTCAAAATGTGATAAATTTTCGTTGCTTCAACATGGCCGGCAACAGGTAGTTTCAAGAAATGTTCCAATTTGAAGGAAACAAATCTAAATTGATTTTATTCTGGATTGAAGATCACTTAATAAGGTAAATAAATAAAGCCTGAAAAATATTTCGAATCCAAATTTATTTGCCGGTACAAATGTTGTTTGAATTTTTGAAGTAGCAAAGTAAGAAACTTCAGTCTTCTACAGTGAATTACATTATAAAAATTACAAATAAATGCATTTTTTTTTTTTTTTTGATTGATTTGCGATCTGCCATTGCTAGCAGAAACTTATAAACTAAAAGTACACTACTGGAGAGATTCTGGAATATATTTCCAAATTATTTATAAATTTTGCAGATATATTCGAGTATCTCTCAAACCCAAAATAATAAATAAATAAAGACTAGTTTTCCACAAAAAAAATCGCAATGGCAGATCGAAGTGCGCCGTGCGGAAGGCATAAATCATCAACAGTTGAAGTCATCTTGAGCTGACTCTTCCACTTCATATTCTTCATCACAGGTGGCTTCTTGATACTGCTGATACTCGCTAACTAAATCATTCATGTTAGATTCAGCTTCTGTAAACTCCATTTCGTCCATTCCTTCACCAGTATACCAATGGAGGAAAGCTTTACGTCTGAACATAGCTGCGAATTGTTCTGAAATTCTTTTAAACAGCTCTTGAATCGCTGTGGTGTTGCCAATAAATGTCGAAGACATTTTTAATCCTTTAGGAGGAATGTCACACACAGCTGTTTTGACATTATTAGGAATCCATTCAACGAAATAGCTACTGTTTTTGTTTTGGACTGCCAGCATTTGTTCGTCAACTTCTTTCATTGACATCCTACCTCTGAAGACAGCCGCAACTGTTAAATATCTACCGTGTCTCGGATCACAAGCGGCCATCATATTCTTACAATCAAACATTTGTTGTGTCAATTCCGGAACTGTCAAAGCTCGGTACTGTTGACTACCTCTGCTAGTCAAAGGGGCAAACCCAGGCATGAAGAAATGTAAACGTGGGAAGGGGACCATATTGACAGCTAATTTCCTCAAATCTGCATTCAGCTGACCAGGGAACCTCAAACAAGTCGTCACTCCGGACATTGTGAGGGATACTAAATGGTTTAAATCGCCGTAACTTGGATTGGGGACTTTGAGGGTTCTGAAGCAGATGTCATAAAGGGCTTCGTTATCAATGCAGTAAGTTTCGTCAGTATTTTCAACAAGTTGGTGAACTGATAATGTCGCATTGTAGGGTTCTACCACAGTGTCGGATACTTTTGGGGACGGCATAACAGAATAGGTGTTCATTATTCTGTCTGGATATTCTTCTCTGATTTTGCTGATCAATAATGTGCCCATACCACTGCCAGTACCACCTATGACACACAAAAAAATTAAATTGAGCGCAACAACTCATCAAATCATTATTACCTCCTAAGGAGTGTGTAAGCTGAAATCCTTGTAGACAGTCGCAGTTTTCAGCCTCCTTTCTGACAACATCAAGAACAGCATCTACTAATTCAGCTCCTTCGGTGTAATGTCCTTTCGCCCAATTGTTTCCAGCTCCTGATTGGCCAAACACGAAATTATCCGGACGGAAAAGTTTGCCATAAACTCCAGAACGTACTGCGTCCATTGTTCCCGGCTCCAAATCGAGCAGGATGGCGCGGGGGACGTATTTACCCCCATTTGTACTCGTTGCAACTGCAAAAAAAAAATACTTTTAAGAAATTATTTAATAGTTTATTGGACGTTAGTGTAGCCCCTGCATTATAAAATATCTAAACGCAGTGCCGGATTGATTTATCCTTGCACATAATTTAATTGAGCCTTTGAGCTGGCGACAATATATGAAATAAAAGCGTCAACATCAGTTTCTGAATCCAGGATATTCTAGTGAATAATGTGGGACTAATAAATATACATAGCTTAGTCAGCACATAAAGTTTCAAATTTTTTGAATCATTGGTTTAGCTAAGAATTAATTATTTATCTCAAGGCAGGATTATTGTACTTTTTGTTATTTTGAGTTTTGAGCTCTATAAAAATATGAAAAAAAATTAGGACGTGCTTCTGTCTTCAGTATTTCAATTTTACATCACTCGTCCATTAAAAATCACAGTTTCAAAATTTTTGAATCGCTGATTTAGTCAAAAATTGATGATTTATTTCTAAATGAAAGATTTTGAGTTTGGACACTATAATTGTGTAAAGGAAAATTGAAACTTAATTTTGTCTTCAGTATATTATTTCTACATCCTCCCTTAGTTGGCCCACAAAGTTACAATTTTTTTGAATGGCTGCTTGAGTCAGAAATTTATTATTTACTCCAAGGGAACAAACAGCCAGTCAGGATTATTGAGTTTTGAACATTATAACTTTGGGGAACAAAACAAAATCGTCATTCTGTCTTCAGTATTTCAATTCTACATCCTCCCTCAGTTAGCACTTACAGTTTAAAATTTTTTGAATCGCTGGTTTAGTCAGGAATAAATCATTTATTTCAAGGTAGCGTACAGGATTATTTTATCTAAAATGATTTTGAGTTTTGTAAAACTGTGTTAAGAAAAACAAGGACGTTATTATTTTGTCTTCAGTATTTCAATTCTACACCTTTCTTTAGTCAGCACACAAAGTAACACATTTTTTGAATCGTTGGTTCAGTCAGAAATTAATTATTTATTCCAAGGGAACAAACAGGATTATTGTATTTATTGTGATTTCAAGTTTTGAACTCTATAATTGTGTGAAACACAGCGAGGACGTCATTCTACCTTCAGTATTTCAATTTTACATCCCCCTTCAGTCAGAATTCACAGTTTTAATTTTTTTTTAATCGCTGGTTTAGTCAAAAGTTAAAAATTTATTTCGAGGTGATATATGAGATTAATAGCATTATGATTTTGGATTTAAACACTATAATTATGCTAGTAGAACGTCATTCTGTTATCGGTATATTACTATTCCTACATCCTTCTTTGTTTACACACAAAATTTCAATTTTTTGAATCACTGGTTAAGTCAGAAATTATATATTTATCCCAACTGAGCATACAGGATTATTGAATCTATTATAATTTTGAGTTTGGAACACTATAATTATCTGAAAGAAGACAAAGTCGTCATTCCGTCTTCAGTATTTCAATTTTACATCCTTCCTCAGTCAGCATTCAAAGTTCCAAATTTTTAGAATAGCTGGTTTAATTAAAAATTTATAATTTATTTCGAGCGAACAGATAGGATTAATAGCATTATGATTTTTAGTTTCAACACTATAATTGTGTAAAGCTCTGAAACGTCATTTTGTCTTTAGTATACTATTTCTACATCCTCCCTTAGTCAGCTCACAAAGTTACAAGCTCATTGAATCACTTCTTGAGTCAGGAATTTATTATTTACGTCAAGAGAACAGACAGGATTATTGTATTTATTGTGATTTTGAGTTTTGAACATTATAACTTTGTGAAACAAAACAAAGTCGTCATTCTGCCTTCAGTATTTGAATTCTACATCCTCCCTCAGTTAGTACTCATAATTTCAAATTTTTTGAATCGCTGGTTTGGTCAGGAATTAATTATTTATCTCAAAAGAGCGTACAGGATTATTTTATTTATAATGGTTTTGAGATTTGAACACTATAATTGTGTGAAAAAACAAGGACGTTATTTTGTTTTCAGTATTTTGATTCTACATCTTCCCTCAGTCAGCACTTGAAGTTTCAATTTTTTTGAGCCACTGGTGTAGTCAGGAATTAATTATTTATTTCAAGGGAGCGTACAGGATTATTTGAACACTATAATTGAGTGAAAAAAAAACAAGAACGTTATTTTGTGTTCAGTATTTCAGTTCTACATCTTCCTTTAGATAGTACACAAAGTAAAAAATTTTTTGAATCGTTGGTTTAGTCAGAAATTAATAATTTAATTCAAGGGAACAACAGGATTATTGTATCTATTGTGGTTTTGAGTTTGGAACACTATAATTGTGTGAAAACAAACAAGGACGTTATTTTGTTTTCAGTATTTTAATTCTACATCTTCCTTTAGTTAGCATACAAAGTAACACTATTTTTGAATTGTTGGGTTTAGTCAGAAATTAATTATTTATTCCAAGGGAACAAACAGGATTATTATATCTTTTGTGATTTTGAGTTTTGAACACTTTTATTGTGCTAAGAAAATGAAGACGTCATTCTGACATCAGTATATTATTCCTACTTTCTTCCTTACTCAGTACACAAAGCTACAAATTTTTTGAATCGCTAATTTAGTCAAGAATTAATTATTTATCTCAAGGGAACATACAGGATTATTGTATCTTTTGTGATTTTGAGTTTTGAACATTATAACTTTGTAAAAGAAAACAAAGTCGTCATTCTGTCTTCAGTATTTTAATTTTACTCACAATTCAAATTTTTTTGAGCCACTGGTTTACTCAAAAATTAATAATTTATTTTGAAGGAACAGATGGCATCAATATCATTGTTATTTTGAATAAGAGCACTATAATTGTGTAACGGATGACTGAGACATCATTCTGTATTCAGTATTTCAATTTTACATCCCCCTTTAGTCAGCACTCATAGTTCCAAATTTTTTTGAGCCGCTAGCTCACTCAAAAATTAATAATTTATTTCGAGGGAACAGATGGTAGTAATATCATTGTTATTTTGAATTAGAACACTATAATTGTGTAAAGGATGACTGAAACGTCATTCTGTCTTCAGTATTTCAATTTTACATCCCCCTTCAGCTACCACCCACCATTTAAAATTTTTTGAGCCACTAGTTTAGTCAAAAATTAATAATTTATTTTGAGGGAACTCATGGTTTTAATATTATTGTTATTTTGAATTAGAACACTATAATTATGTAAATGATGACTAAAACGTCATTCTGTCTTCAGTATTACAATTTTACATCCCCCTTCAGTCAGCACTCACCATTTCAAATTTTTTGAGCCGCTGCTTTGGACAAAAATTAATAATTTATTTCGAGGGAACGGATAGGCTTAATAGCATTGGATTTTGAATTTGAACATTTTAATCGTGTAAAGAATGACTAAAACGTCATTTTGTCTTTAGTTTAGTATTTTTAAATTCTCCTTTAATTAACACCAGTGCCGGATTGAGAAACATTGAAGCCCTTAAGCATGATAAATTAAGAGCCCCTAAATTTGGGCATGCTCAATAAATAATCTGACACTGTCTGATTGACCAATTAATTTAAAGAAAGGAAGGGGTGTGAAAATGTAAAAAATATTGTTGCTTTCGATAAGCTCTATCAACGGTTGAATTTATTGTAGTTTGTTATAATACAATAAATTATTTTGTTCCATCATTAAACAAGAATAACATTGCTCTTGAATTGTATTAATAATAGAATTTAAATATATTAGCATTTAAATTGAAGTAATTTTGAAGTTACAGAGCCGTACTCAACTTTTTCTATTGATCAATAAATCTTTTTCCGTCCATCCGTACATAAAGTAACATTTTATGTTTTCATTTTCAGATCGTGCTGAATTTATTTCCAAGAAACGATTTACTAGTCCAGAAGACGCTTTCCAGAATTAAGACGAGTCGAAATTTCATCCTAATTTGACAGTATCAGATTGTGGCTGGAATCGGTTAACCGGAAGGCCCTCAGACCACCCAGATTTTTATATTTTCAACATAACTCCATAATATTGAATATGACTTGAATTTGGTATACATTAGTTCAGATCCTGCAGTTTATTGGGATACTGCCAGGGAAACAGGGCCGTATTAAACCTATTGGAGGCCCTAGGCTTGACAAAATTATTTTATTAACATGTAAAAGGAGTAGGTAAGGAAATTCTAAATTCAACTGTCTTTATTTCGATTTTTGGAAAATAAATATATTTGTCGGTAATATCGATTATCGCTCAAAATGGCCAATTGAAAGCTCAAAAAATGAAACTGTCTTAAAAAATATGCCGGAGGCGTGCCTGAAACGCTACCCACTTAACAAATTTGCTCTGCTGGTTGCATGACCGATTTTTGATGTTATAATTAAAAAATAGTTACATGGTCGTCCAAACTTGATTTTTAGATAAAAAGACTTCTTAAATTAAGACTTATTACACAAAATTCTTTCAGTGATGCCCTCACTAATATTCTTAATTGATTCAAATGGTAGGACAAACAATATGCCACTCAAAACTTAATATTTTTATCATCTTAATTACTCCAATTCCTTTTATTAAGATCCTCACTTATTCTATTAAATTTACGACTTGCAATTTTGCATTTAGAGTTTTGAAAGTCCTACGAATAAATCATGATTATGTCAGAAGTTGCTACAGTAATGCATTTTAAAAAATAACCACTGTTTTTTAGTTTTTTGGAGACAAGTTTCGATCGGCGAGACTTCTGGACAGTTATCGTCATCGTCTACATTGGTGGAAGTCTCTGTGGTGCTTGCTTCCGGTGTGATTCAACTTTTATATCCGGTGTTTGTTACTTGACAATTGCATGTCGAATATCCAATTCGGTCAATCTTCAAGGTTATTACAGACGTTTCTTGCGGTTTAAATTCAATCATTTATTTTAATACGTGATTTTGGAACGCCAGTGCTCCTCAAACTCTAAACAATAAAATAACTATACTCAAATTCATCCCAAAAGAATTTCTAAATCATTCTAACTGTAATACTCCTTTTTGTCTTCACGGTCCGTGATTCAATTGTTCATTGAACGGTGTGATGTTCTGTTTTCTATTCTTTTGTTCCTATTGATTAGTTTCTTATGAATTAAGTTTTTAACTAAAAGAATTCCAGAATAAAAAGATTTTACCTGAAGCTTCGTTGTAATAAACAGAGATTCGTTCTAATTGGAGATCGCTTTCGCCGTGGTAGATGCCGCTGGGGTCGATGCCATGCTCTTCGGAGATGACTTCCCAAAACTGGAATAACACAAAATTAATTAATTATAAGCTGTACGACTGTACCATAATATTTAACTCCAATTTTAGTTTATTTAGTTTATAAAGCTATGTATAAACAGTAGCAGAGCTGGATTCATGATGCAACTCTCTTGCAGTGTTGAAATGTTTATTAAACATTAAATAAACTCACAGAACATCAGAAAACATATATGGTATCGAAATAATCATTACAAATTCATAAACACAACCAGTTAATTGCGTTTAGTAATAACATTTTGATGCATCGTTTTGTTTTCATGAAGCTGGCCATAATTTTTAGCGCATTTTTCCGAAAAAAGCGCTATTATATTCACTTTGGCTGTCTGGCTGGCTGGCTGGCGTGACGCTGAGATCTCAGCAACTATACCATTTACAGACTTGAAACTGATACTAAATAAAAGCTGCTGTTTCGTAGGTTTGCACAAATTGCTTTAATTCAAGCTCAATGATTGTGGAAGATTAAATTATTCAATTACTTGTTTCAAGTGAAACAATGCCCATAGATATATATGACATTAGGGATATGGCAACTAAAATTTATTAAAGTAGATAAAAATTTGACTACAACTTTAGCCGCGGGTGTCACTATTATTATGTACAGTTGTCAAATCTGTCCGGGCTTCATTCAATGACTTGTTTGACGCGAATTTGAAGCTTATTAGAATGAATTATTATTATTGGATGAAAATTTGTTTACTTTTGGTGTATTTTTTTATATAGCTTTGATAAAGATCAAATTATCATTTTAAGGTACAGCACTTGACCTCCCGTCAGTCAATAACTAAACCATGAAGATTAAAAGGTATTTTTGAGTTTGTACATGCATAAATTATGTACCTATCAAATAGTCAACTTGAAACTAGTACTAAATGGAAGCTGCTGTTTCATAATTTTGCCCAAACTGCTTGATTTCAAGCTCAGTAATTATGAGAAATGGTAATTTGCGAAATCTCTGAAGTAACAAGCATTAATGAACTGTCAAAAATGCGCTTTCATCATCTAGATGATTCTTCAATTTTTTTATTTTACTCTAAATACAAAACGGTATGTTAGAAAATAGAGGTGGCAGGTGCCTATGAGACTTTTTGCGATGAACAGGATATGCGTATCAAATGTCAGTCGATATTTCCGTCTTGCAATTAAGACACATGGGATTGGAAATACAATATTGAACGTGCAAAAAATCTTTATAGATATTATATTACACATAATTAATTTCCTTTCGCTATATTTTCAATAACTTGATTAATAAAAAAGTAAATGAATTATTAATTTTTGATTAAACCAGCGATTCGAAAAATTTGAAATTGTGAGTGCGGACTGAAGGAGGAATAATGAAGACAGAATGACGTCCTCGTTGTGTTTCACACAATTCTAGAGCTCAAAACTCAAAATTACAGTAGATACAATATTCCTATCTGTTCCCTTGGGATAAATAATTAATTTCTGACTAAACCAGTGATTCAAAAAATGTGTTACTTTGTATGCTAACTAAGGGAAGATGTAGAATTGAAATACTGAAGACAAAATGATGATTTAGTTATCCTTTACAGTACACAATTATAGTGTTCTAATTCAAAATAGCAATGATATTAATACGATCGGTTCTCTCGAAATAAATTATTAATTTTTGACTGAACCAGCGGTTCAAAAAAATTAAAATGATGAGTGCTAACTGAAGGGGAATGTAAAATTGAAATACTGAAGACAGAATGGCGTTTCAGTCATCCTTTATAAAGTTATAGTGTTCTAATTCAAAATAACAATGATATCTATACCATCTGTTCCCTCGAAATAAATTATAAATTTTTGAGTAAACCAGCGGCTCAAAAAATTTGAAATGGTGAGGGCTGACTGAAAGGGGATGTAGAATTGAAATACTGAAAACAGAATGACGTTTTTGTTTCCTTTTAGACAATTATAGTGTTCCAAATTTAAAATCGTAATAGATACAATAATCCTGTTGTTCCATTGGAATAAATAATTGATTTCTGACTAAACTAACGATTCAAAAAATGTCTTGCTTTGTGTGCTGACTAAAAAAAGATGTAGCATTGAAATACTGAAGACAAAATAACGTCCTTGTTTTTGTCACATAATTATAGTATTCAAAACTCAAAATCATTATAAATAAAATAATCCTGTATGCTCTCTTGAGATAAATAATTGTTTCCTGACTAAACCAGCGATTCAAAAAATTTGAAATTATAAGTGCTAACTGAGGGAGAATGTAGAATTGAAACACTGAAGGCAGAATGACGACTTTGCTTTGTTTCACACAGCTATAAAGTTCAAAACTCAAAATCACAATAGATACAATAATCCTATATATTCCCTGAGGAAATATAATAAATTTCTGACTAAACCAGCGATTCAAAAAATTTATTACTTTGTATGCTAACAAAATGGACATATAGAATTAAAATACTGAAGACAAAATGACGTCCTTGTTTTTTTTCACACAATTATAGTGCTCAAAACTCAAAATCATTATAAATAAAATAATCCTGTATGCTCCCTTGAGATAAATAATTGATTCCTGACTAAACCAGCGATTCAAAAAATTTGAAACTGTGAGTAGAGATTGAAGTAAGATGTAGAATTGAAATACTGAAGACAGAATGACGATTTTGTTTTGTTTTACACAGTTATAATGTTCAAAACTCAAAATTACAATAGATACAATAATCCTGGCTGTTCCCTTGGGATAAATAATTAATTTCTGATTAAACCAACAATTCAAAAAATTTGAAATTGTGAGTAGAGATTGAGGTAAGATGTAGAATTGAAAAACTGAAGACAGAATGACGACTTTGTTTTGTTTTACACAGTTATAATGTTCAAAAATCTAAATTACAATAGATACAATAATCCTGCCTGTTCTCTTGGGATAAATAATTAATTCCTTATCAAACCAGCGATTCCAAAAAATTTAAATTGTGAGTGCAGACTGAGGTACGATGTACAATTAAAATATTGAAGACAGAACGACGACTTTATTTTTTTCCAACAGTTATAGCGTGTAAAACTCAAAATCACAATAGATATAATAATCCTGCCTGTTCCCTTGGAATAAATAAATTATTTTTGACTGAACCAGCGATTCAAAAATTTTGTAACTTCGTGTGCTGACTGAGGGAGGATGTAGAAATAATATACTGAAGACAAAATGACGTTTCAGTTTTCCTTTACACAATTATAATGCTCAAACTCAAAATCATGCCATTAATCCCATCTGTCCCCTCAAAATAAATTATTCATTTTTGATTAAACCAGTGATTCAAAAAAATTGAAACTATGGGTACTGACTTAGGAGGGATGTAGAATTAAAATACTGAAGATAAATGACGACTTTGTTTTCTTCCACAAAGTTATAATGTTCAAAACTCAAAATAACAATAAATACAACAATCCTGTCTGTTCCCTTGGAATAAATAATTAATTTCTGATCCAACCAGCGATTCAAAAAATGTGTTACTTTGTACGCTAACTAAAGGGAGATTTAGAATTGAAATAATGAATTATAGTACTCAAAACTCAAAATCATAAATAAAATAATCCTGTACGCTCCCTTGAGATAAATAATTAATTCCTGACTAAACCAGCGATTCAAAAAATTTTAAACTGTGAGTGTTGACTAAGGGGGGATGTAGAATTAAAATACTGAAGACAGAATGACGATTTTGTTTTGTTCCACAAAGTTATAATGTTCAAAGTTCAATAATCCTGTCTGGCTGTTTGTTCCCTTGAAGTAAATAATAAATTCCTGACTCAAGCAGCGATTCAAAAAATTTGTCATTTTTTGTGCTGACTAAGGGAGGATGTAGAAATAATATACTGAAGACAAAATGACGTTTCAATTTTTCTTTACACAATTATAGTGTTCAAACTCAAAATCTGTCCTCTCGAAATAAATTACCAATTTTTGATTAAACCAGTGATTAAAAACATTTTTAACTGTGATTTCCAATTGAGGGGGGATGTAAAATTGAAATACTGAAGACAGAATCACGTTGTTGTTTTTTTTTTACACGATTATAGAGCTCAAAACTCAAAATTACGATAGATACAATAATCTTGTATGTTACTTTGGCATAAATAATCAATTTCTGATTAAACCAGCGATTCAAAAAATTTGAAATTGTGAGTGCAGACTGAGGAATGATGTTGAATTAAAATTCTGAAGACAAAATGACGACTTTGTTTTGTTTCACACAGTTATAGTGTTCAAAACTCAAAGTCACAGTAGTTACAATAATGCTATATATTCCCTGAGGATAAATAATGGATTTCTGACTAAACCAGCGATTCAAAAAATTTGCTATTTTGTATGCTAACTAAAGGGAAATGTAGAATTGAAATACTAAAGACAAAATAATGTCCTTGTTTTTTCACATAATTATAGTGCTCAAAACTCAAAATCATAATAAGTAAAATAATCCTGTACGGTCCCTTGAGATAAATAATTAATTCCTGACTAAACCAGCGATTCAAAAAATTTTAAACTGTGAGTGTTGATTAAGGGGGGATCTAGGATTAAAATACTGAAGACAGAATTACGATTTTGTTTTGTTTCACAAAGTTATAATGTTCGAAACTCAATAATCCTGTCTGGGTGTTTGTTCCCTTGGAGTAAATAATAAATTTCTGACTCAAGCAGCGATTCAAAAAGCTTATAACTTTGTGTGCCGATTAAGGGAGGATGTAGAAATAATATACTGAAGACAAAATTATGTTTTAGTTTTCCTTTACACAATTATAGTGTTCAAACTCAAAATCTGTCCTCTCAAAATAAATTACCAATTTTTGACTAAATCAGTGATTCAAAAAATTTGAAACTGTGATTTCTAATTGAGGGGGGATGTAAAATTGAAATACTGAAGACAGAATGACGTCGTCATTGAGTTTCACACAATTCTAGAGCTCAAAACTCAAAATTACAATAGATACAATAATCCTGTCTGTTCCCTTGGGATAAATAATTAATTCCTAATTAAACCAGCGATTCAAAAAAATTAAAATTGTGAGTGCAGACTGAGGTATGATGTACAATTAAAATACTGGAGACAGAATGACGACTTTGTTTTGTTTTACACAGTTATAGTGTTCAAAACTCAGAATCACAATAGATACAATAATTCTGTATGTTCCCTTGGGATAAATAATTGATTCCTGACTAAATTAGCGATTTAAAAAATTTGATACTTTGTGTGCTGACTAAGAGAGGATGTAGCAATAATATACTGAAGACAAAATGACGTTTCAATTCTTAATACAATTATAGCGTTCAAATTCAAAATCATAATGCTATTAATCCTATCTGTTCACACGAAACAAATTAATTTTTTTTAACTAAACCAGCGATTGAAAAAATTTGGAACTTTTAGTGCTAACTGAAGGAGGATGTAGAATTGAAATACTGAAGACAGAATAACGCCCCCGTTGAGTTCCACCCAATTATAAACTTTAAAACAAAACTATAATAGATACAATAATCCTGTCTGTTTCCTTGGGATAAAAAAATAATTTCTGATTAAACCAGCGATTCAAAAAATTTGTAACTTTGTGTGTTAACTGAGGAAGGATGTAGCAATAATATACTGAAAACAAAATGTCGTTTTAGTTTTCCTGTACACAAATATAGTGTTCAAAACTCAGATAAACAAAAACTCATGACTGGCGGTTTCATTTTATATATTCTCACCAGCTCAAGGGGCCCTTCAAATTTTGAGGGCCTCAAAGTGCCTCAATTCGTCAAACAAGCCTGCAACCTACAGCACATATTTGTCAGGCTGGAAGCGTTATGAGCACGCTTTTCAGGCACAAATTTTGAAACAGTTTGTTCATTTTTACTTTAAAACTTTAAAACAAAATTGGTGATTGGAATTTATATTAGTTGGCGTGAAGAATAATAATAATCATAAAACCGTAACTACAGATTAGTAATTGTTTTTAAAATAAAAGAAGCCCGATTAATTCTCAAATAAGTCGTCAGCTATGAAAAAAAACTTCCTCCTTTGAAAAAATTTCCATTTCGGGCGCCCATAACCTTGAGGTGACAGAAATTCCAGCCGTCTTGGATTTATTTCTCTACTGTGCAAGTAATAGCAATTTATTCCATGTTATTTTCATCTAGAATGAACTTTTTGACTTCTGCATTGCATCTTCTGTCTGAGCAGGGGAGACTTAAAAATATTGTCGCTCTTCTAGTTATATTTACTCTGCGTTGTCGGGGATCTTCAAATGTTTCGTCGGAAAAGCCAGTGACTTTAAAAATGTTGTCAGTAATGTTTAATAATTAACCTCGATTGTTAAACAAAACAAGGAAACAAATGAATAAGTAGATTAAGTTAAAAACAAAATTCCCCGTTACCACAAAAACTAGATTCAACTCTTTCTAGTAGACCAATTATTTTCAATCGATTTGCTTGAAAAACATTTCTTTTTTTATTTAACATTAGTCATTAATGCAAAACCGCTCTTTTGCCAGAGGCGTAGCACAGAATATTTTCTAAAGGGTAATTTGTAATAATAAAACGACATTCGTAAGAAAAACGGGTTAAATTCAAGGCTGCACTTTCATAGTGCTCATTCTTTGGAACATCTAGGTACATTTTAATGTATATATTTATATTTTAGGTACTAGATATGTGCCTGGAGGACTTTAAGGGTCTTGCATTCAATTATTCATTGAATAAGAAATTAAATTATTTTTTTCTGGTAAGGTATTATTTACAATTTAATTTTAGATTATAAGTTAGAAGTGTCGCTCTCCAAAAAAGGTTAGGAGCCACTGTTCTGGCAACAAGAAGCACCAAAGTCATCAGCATCCTCCAGTAACTGCATTTCTTTCAAAAGTGTTCTATTTTCGAATTGAAATAATTATAAACTCAAGTCTTTGAACTCTGTTAAGTGCTTCTAGACACAGAAGTATCTTCTGGTGTATTCCAGGACATGAGCAAAACAAGAACCAGCGAACCACTGGTTCGCTGGTTAATAATAGGTGTGGAACTCACGTTTCATGCGTGACAAAAGAACGTAGCGTGAAGAACTAACATGATTTTAATGATCTTAATGTTGATTTTCAAATGTTTTGAGACTTTGAAGTCTGAATTTTATCCAAAACCGCTTTTGTTATTCATTAGTCATGTTCTAGTAATTTTTTTATTGTCATTGCAAGAATGTGACTCAACAGCTGCTTGTGATATATTTTCAACCCTCAGAGGTCAATGATTGTAAAATAGCGGCTGGAGATGATAACAGAAGAGTGTTTTGATATTTTATCATCGCCAGCATAATGCACAACAATTGACGGCTTTTAACAAACATAGAGTCAAAGTTTATTATCTACATTATTACTGTATTAAACTTGATATGTATTTTTGGAAGAGATGGCCCTAATTTTACGGAATTCAAATATAAAAACAATCATTGACTTGACCTCCAATAAGTTAAAATAAAGTTTGGATGTTTCTGTGAGATTTTCCGGCGCTGATCAATATTTCCCTCTGTAATAAGTGCAAACTCTTTTGCCCTGCAAAATCTACGTCCATGGTGTCCAAATTATCTAATTATAAAATTAACTCCCGTTATTATTTCTGAGGGAATACAGAGCATGACGTTTCTTAAACAAATGCGAATCAAACTAATTTTTTATTTGGTTAATTGTCGTCCAATTATGACAGCTCACAATCGATTCGTGCTTATTCTCATTAAATATTCATTAGAAATAAATTTTCATGCCAATTACAAACAACAGAATTATGTAGTTTACAAAGTTTTTTCTAATCTTTTAATCTATATTAGATATTAAGGTTTCAATTAATAATAGAGCCATTATTGGGTTGAGATATTGAAATGCTTGGAAAAATCTCAATCAGGAGCCCTGAAACCAACGTTCCTTAAAATTCTAAATGACTGTCAAGTAAAATACACTTCCAGCTCAATCGATCTTAATGAAAATAGGATATGAGCATCTAGACGGTACTATTGTTCTAAATACTAAATTCCAACATTCTAAGCTCAATCGTTTTGGATTTATGCGGCAAATTCAAAAAATGTTTCGAGTAAAGTGCACTTCCGGTATAGACAATTACAATCATAATGCAAGGTGTACAACTAGATGTTATAGAAGTGCTTAATACAAAATTTCAATATTCTACGACTGATTGTTTTGAATTCATGCGAAAAATTCGAAAAATCTGTTATATAAAGTGCACTTTCGGCTCAGCCGATCTCAATGAAAATAGAATATGAGCATCTAGACGGTACTATCGTCCTAAATACTGAATTCTAATATTCTACGTTCAACTGTTTTGGATTTATGAGGAAAATTCGAAAAATGTTTCAAATAAAGTGCACTTCCGGTTCAGCCGATCGTAGTCATAATACAAGGTGTACAACTAGATGTTATATAAAAGCTTAATACAAAATTTCAATATTCTACGACTGATTGTTTTGAACTTATGCGGAAAACTCGAAAAGTCTGTTATATAAAGTGCACTTCCGGCTCAGCCGATTGTTACAAAAATATAAGCTAACCATTTGGATGCTACAGCAATCTCAAATACTGAATTTCAGTATTCTACGGCTAATCATTCTGGATTTATGCGGAAAATTCAAAAAAAGTTTCAAGTAAAGTGCACTTCCGGTACAGACGATTGCAACCATAATGCGAGGTGCACAACTAGACTCTAGACCAGCCTTAAATACCAAATTTCAACTTTATACGTTCAACAGGTTTTGAGATTTGCGAGTTACCGCACCGACGTCAAGCCGAAAATGGTCAAAAAACGGATATTTTATCAAAATCTCGAAATGCGAATTTTGTCGGTTTATATGAACTTTGATCAAAGACAGTTGAAACTAATTTTACAACATTAAAACATATTGACAAAATTTGCAACGTATCAAAACATCTTGACATATTCTAAAAATGTTCAACGACATTTTGAAACGTCTTGACACATTTTGCAATGTTTTGAAGCATCGTGGAAGGTTTTCCAAACATTTCGGAACGTTTTTGGACATTCTGACAAATTGTATGAGGCTTTGGAATGTCTTGGAAGGTTTTGAAATATTCCAAAACGTTTTGGCACGATTTAGAACGTATTGACACAATTTGGAGAGTATCAAGACATCTTGACATATTCTAAAAATGTTTTACGATATTTTAAAACGTCCTGACACAATTTGCTATGTTTTGAAGCATCCTGGAAGGTTTTTAAACATTTCGGAACGTTTTGAAATATTTTAGAACGTTCTGATACATTTTGGAACATTTTCAAAGCTTCTGGGAGATTTCGAAATATCCCGCAACATTTTGGAACGTTCTAACAAATTCTAGAAGGTTTTGAAATATTCTGGGAAGTTTCGAAACATTCCAAAACATTTTAGGACATTTTGGAATGTACTGAAGCATCCTGGGAGGTTTCTAAACATTCCGGAATTTTTTGGGACATTCTGGAACTTGTTAAGATATTGTGATAAATTTTGAAACGTTTTAGGACATTTTGGAATGTTCTGAAACATTCTTCAAGCATCTTTGAAGGTTTTCTAAACAATCCGGAACAGTTTGGGACATTTGGAACGTCCTGACAAATTCTATGTGATTTTGGGATGTCGTGGAAGGTTTTAAAAATGTTCAACGACATTTTGAAACGTCCTGACACATTTTGCAATGTTTTGAAGCATCGTGGAAGGTTTTCCAAGCATTTCGGAACGTTTCAGGACATTTTGACAAATTCTATGGTGTTTTGGAATGTCGTGGAAGATTTTGAAACATACCAGAACGTTTTGGCACATTTTGGAACGTATTGACACAATTTGGGCGTATCAAGACATCTTGACATATTCTAAAAATGTTAAACGACATTTTGAAACATCCTGACACAATGTTTTGAAGCATCCTAGAAGGTTTTTAAACATTTTGGAACGTTTTGAAGTATTTTAGAACGTCCTGATACATTTTCAAACATTTTAGGACATTTTGGAACGGTCTAACAAATTATAGAAAGCTTTGAAATATTCTGGGAAGTGTTGAAACATCCCAAAACATCTTAAGGACATTTTGGAATGTACTGACATATTCTAGAATATCTTGAAGCATCCTGGGAGGTTTTTAAACATTTTTGGGACATTTTGGTACATCCTGATACATTCTAGCACGTATTAAGAAATTGTGACAACATTTTAAGATATCCTGAAACGTTTAAGAACATTTTGGAATTTCTGATACATTCTGCAATGTTTTCAAGCATCTTTGAAGGTTTTCTAAACAATCCGGAACATTTTAGGACATTTTGGAACGTCCTGACAAATTATATAAGGTTTTGGAATATCGTGGAAGGTTTTGAAACATCTCAGAACGTTTTGCACAATTTGATACGTATCAAGAAATCTTGACGTATTATAAAAGTGTTTAAGGACATTTTTCAATGTTTTGAAGCATCCTGGAAAATTTTTTAACATCTAGAACATTTTTAAGCATTTTGATTTGCCATTCTACGATTACTAATTTTGTTGTTACATTCAGCTCTCAAAATCGGCTGAATTTGGTAGTAGATAACATTTTATTAGTATAATTACCTGCAAAATGCATGTTACAATTATTATTTACTTGATTTTTATGTATAAAATATTCAAAAGTATGATTATTATTGGTTATTTGTCACTTGAATCAATTGACATTTATTGTTCTTTATGTAACATTTCATTAAGGGCTAAAATCGCGCATCATAAAATCATTGAGTATACCCCGGGTAGACTGGACAACTGCAATTAATAATGGAAATGCGACACTAGCGACATCGGGTGATGAGTAGTGAAATCAATTGTTATACACTATTATAACAATGGATGCGAGTCTGTAAATCAGATTATCTGTGGGTATTATGACAGTTACTAGAAATAACGGTCAAAAAGTGTTTTAAATTTAATTGTATACTGTTTTATGTTTATTCAAGTTAAAAACTGTTGTGGTTGGTCGTAATACAAATCAATTTTATTATTATAAGTAAATTCGAGGAGTTTGAATGTTAAAATTTGTGCATATCAATTTTAATTGATTCAGTTCGTAGAAAGTGGCAGAAAGAAAGGATAATAGATCATTTGTTGTTATAAAAGTATAATTAGCGGTTAGTATTCAGTTAGTTCAGTTTCAACTGCATTGTTCATTGCAATTAATAATGAATCGATGCATGAAATAACAGAATATCAATTGGGGAGTCATCCTAAAATGAAACATCAATAAATATCGATTACCGATCTTTTTCCTGTGCTTTACATTTTCAAATATTCATATCAAAATGTTCAATTGGATACAAAAATCGGTTATTATTGATCAGTGTGCACAACATAATAAAATTTTGACGCTAGATTAACAGCATACGAGGGTAAACCAAATTTCAGCCACATTGATTAATTATTCTGTGTTTAAGGTTCGTTTGAATCCTGCAAATTGAGTGTAACTATTTCAACGGAAACCACTTATCTTGGGGGTTGTTTTGTCACTGTGGATCACACGTCTGAGACTAAATAACAGTCCAAGCAATGAGCTGCCAGCGGGAAGACTGCACCAAAAAAGCAACAACCGTACTTTCAGTCTTTTGGAGTTTACAAGGAATAATTATGTGGAAACGGGTGCGTATTATCTAATTTTATTAAACTACAGCTCACTCTTTTGGAGTTGTGTGCGCATATAAATTTATTATGTAGTATTATTTTTTTTAATTGAACTTTTATTAACTCTTATAAAAGATTGATAAATATAATTCACCTGCTTCTGAATTTTGCCCACATAATAAAACAGACGATAAAAACGAAATAAAATAAAAACGCATATTTCAAAATATCAAGAATGGATAATAAACAATAAAAAAAACGCGATGAAAGGCAGACAGTGAATGAACGAATAATCATCAACTGGAAAATTATAAGGATTTAATTATTGTGGATCATAAATTATTTAATGCAAATTACAAATAAAATTTAAATAACATCCCTACATAAAAATTCCATTAAAAATCAATTCTAGATGGTCTAGTTTGATTATAAACAAATAGTTACAAATACTCAAGGGTTATTCAACTTTTTCCATCAAAATTTGAATTATGAATCTTTTGTTTCTTCAATTGTTTCTTTTGAGAAAACAGTGATTATTTTAACATCAAAGACAGCGCGTTTTAGTGGTTTGTAAAATATGGACCGTTATAACAACTGAGAACTGAGAAAAGTGACCATATTGTTTTTACAAGAAAATTGGTAGTTTAACTTCCGGCACAATTTGGCCTACAAAAAATAAGTAACTAGTGCATTCTTTGGTGTAATCTTACAATTGATATATTTTAACTAAAATATTTTCAAACCAGTGGCACATCCGGTTTGACCGAAAATTTACCTTAACTTTCTTATTTTAAATGAAATAACAATAAAAACATTTTGCTGCTAATGAATAATATCCGGCATAATTCATTTTTTGATTTTTTGTCGGAAATCCGGCACACCTTCAAAACGCTGTATCTCAGGAACGAGTTCGAATTATCATAATATGAAAACAGCATTTCATAAAGGATACTTGAATAATTATTTGACACAACTGCTTAAGATAAAAATACATAAAACTGTTATTTATATAAATCAATTCTTGTAGAATACGTAAAAACATTGAAAAAGTATTCTGATGCACAGTTTTGTAGATATTTCAATCTAAATGACCAAAAATGTACGAAAAATTCTTGCCTGTTAGGCAACGTTGCATGCAACATATCTAAGTTTCTCAGGGCCTAGAGGTTGCAGTTTAAAAGAGCCCCATTTTTTGTTGAACTAAGAATATAAATTATTAATATTCGAATCCGTGACAGTGGCCTCAAAATTAGAATTTGAAGGTTTGTAGAGCCAGCTCTGCGTCAAATAAACACTGAATCCTAACAGGCAGCTGTTATATGCGCTGTTGCTAAACTTATTTCACGCCAAAAATACTGAATTCAAAAGAAACTCATTTATTATTTATTAATTTAGTAAAACAAAAACCTAGATTTTATTATGATTTTTAGGGTATTGAATAAATTCCAAGACTTCTATGCGACGAAAAAAATTAAGAAAGTTCTGATATCTCAAATATTTTGTGAGATATTGTATCAAACTTAAACTTGACCTATTTTATGTGATCTACTAATTAAAATAACTAATTTTTACTTACTTGTACAAAGTAATCCATTTTGACTATTTTTGGCTTGATGTCGGTACGTATGTTCGTGCGTGCGTAAGTCGCAAATCTCAAAACTGGCTTAACGTATAATGTTGAAATTTTGTATTTAAGATTGGTATAGGGTCTAGTTGTGCACCTCGCATTATGGTTGCAATCGTCCGCACCGGAAGTGCACTTTAATCGAAACTTTTTTCGAATTTTTCTAATAAATCCAGAATGATCGACCGTAGGATGTTGAAATTCAGTATTTGAACTTGATGTTGTATCAGATTGGTTATCTGCTATTTTTGTAAGAATCGGAGAGGCCAGAAGTGCACTTTACTTGAAACTTTTTTTGAATTTTTTGCATAAATATAGAATGATCCGCCATAGCATATTAAAATTTCGTATAAAGAACTTCTATAACATCTTATTGTACATCTTGCATTATGATTTCGATAGGCTAAACCGGAAGTGCACTTTACTTAAGACTTTTTTTCAATTTTCCGCATAAATCCAGAATGATCAGCCGTAGAATACTTGAATTTAGCATTTGGAATTGCTGTAGCATCTTAATGGTCATCTACTATTTTTGTAACAATCGGCTGAGCCGGAAGTGCACTTTATATGACAGACGTTTTGAATTTTCCGCATAAATTCTGAACAATCGGTCGTAGAATATTTAAATTTTGTATTAGGCACTTTTATAATATCTAGTTGTACAACCTGCATTATGATTGCTATCGACTAAACCGGAAGAGCACTTTATTCGAAACATTTTTTGAATTTCCCGCATAAATCCAAAACGATTGAACGAAGATTGTTAGAACTCAGTATTTAGGACGATTATACCGTCTAGATGCTCATATCGTATTTTTATTGAGATCCACCGAGCCGGAAGTGCACTTTACTTGACAGTCTTTTGGAATTTTTCGCATAAATTCGAAACGATCAGATGTAGAATATTGAAATTTGATATTTCAGTCTGCTGTAGCATCTGAATGATTGCCTACTATTTTCATAACAATAGATTGAACCGGAAGTGCACTTCAGTAGGAATTTATTTTTTAATTTTGCGCATAAATTCAGATCTGATTTTTAGAATCTCTTGGGTAAATCCAAAACGATTAACTGTGGAACGATGAGATTATGTGTTTGATTATATATATCCAATGATATACAAGTAAGTCACGTGATGTTCACGTCAGATTTTTTCTATTAATATTTTAATACAAATTTAAAATTGCTTCAAAGCACGACATTTTATAGAAATACGTCCAATTATTGATCATTTTTTCTGTTTTATTTTGCTGGAAATAAATTACAGGCCTCAAATTATTATGACTCAACTTATAAAGAATAAATTAATCAGTTCTTAGACGTTTACCTTTTACTGAGTCAGTATTTTTTAAGAATTGGACAAAAAGAACCTAAAAGACTATTTATCAATAAATAGAAGTGTTTTTGAAATCAATAAAAGCAGTTTTTGATAGCATTTATCAATTAAAATATCCGTTACTTATTTTTGTTCAAAACTGTGTATCATATCTTGAATTTATAAACAATTGCAAACTATTAATCAGTTTTTTTAGGAGCCTGAACATTGCATCATTTAAAATTGTTCGTTTTTAATTTTTATTCAAAACAAATCGAATTTATTTGTGTTTTGTTTTAAAAAAATAGAGAAGTTGATGATTCAACACAAAAATCTTTGAGTCATTCTTTAGTTTAGACTCGGTATTTCAATTAAAGGCGTCTGGCGTAGCGAGTAAACATATGAGGAAGTGTTTAGACTTCCCCGAAAATTTAATTTATCATTATGACTAAAAATCATTTAAAAATCAAGCCTGTATCAAAAATTTCAATATATTATTCTTATATCTACCTTTGCTCCAATTTGGTTTCCGCACTGTCCTGCCTGAAGATGAACAATTTCCCTCATTTTGAATAACCACAAAACTCAAATTTCTACCAAAAAATTCTTGACGTCTTCTTCTTGGCTACTCCAGGAAGTCTTGCACCACGACAGCGATACACAATGGCCCGCGGCTACCGCGAGAGTACTTATATACTCGCGATGCACAAAAGTGGCGGGGGAAATAAGTCTTAAGTTACTTAGTGAGTGTGTGTGTCATTCTGGTGTTAAAGACCTCTATTATAATTTATTTTTGACACTAGTTTGGTAATTAGATGAATTATCATTCCAATCAAAATTAATTTTTATTCCAAATTTGATAAGAATTGCACTTGTTTTAAAAATAAAAACATGGATTATAGCGTTAAGAAATATAACAAACAAATGATTCAGTAATAACAGTTGAAGATTGCGTGCTCTGAAACAAATGCTATCGCAGATATGTCAACAAGAAGATCGAAAAAAAATTCAAGGCTCTTTATCAACACACATTTTAATTCATTCAAATTAAAGCATTTATTCCACAATTTGTCCGACATAAACTTCAGTTTTTTTATTTTTGAACTTTAATATCTCAATTTTTTTTATTAGGTATAAAGTATAGAGAGAAAAACTGTTCCACAAACAGTAAACATGAAATGAAAGGCGATTCAACATTTGCAAAAGCTGCAGTTTAGTAGTTCTGCGAATGATTTCGTTAGCTATCAAGTTGAACGTTTTAACTGTTAGTTCTGCACTAAATATTAACAGTTCGATGATATTAATATTTTCAAACCGTTTCCCCCTAAATACTTGCCTGTAGGAATTAAAAATGTATCACACCAAAGTGCGTACTTGGGCGCACACAAAAACAAAATAAAAAAGCATATTTAAATAAAACAAATGAACAAAAAAACAGACTTCTAGATCTAAGTCTGGATCTTTGGAAGCTGAACAGCATCTTCGCCGGATGCGATGGTATGCCATGCATTACTATTTTTAGAGCCTTCAAATAGTACTCGACAATTTATCAAAAGAACTAGTAAAACTAAATGGAGCTGTAAAGAATTTAAACGCCTGATTGGTTCGAAAATTGAATTGAAGGTTTTTTTTTGGGATATAAGGATTAAAATGATTAGTTTTACTCGCAAATTACCAAATTTCAATTAATCATCATTACGCCCAAGCTGTACTTAGTAAAATTTGGGTCAATTATCCAAAAATTTTGTGAATATGTTTGTTTTTCTTAAATTAAATAATAATAATAAATGTGGTAGGTGCTGCCATCTGTGCAAAACTTCCTGAACTAAGCTAAACGTCATGTCGGTAGTATAGAACAAGTACTAATGAAATGTCAAAGATGCACCAATATTCGTTGTTTTAAAAGAAAATGTCGAAATATGTTCTTCGGGCTGTTTTTTGTACACTGAAAACTAATAAATTTACTAGACCATACAGTCAAGCAGTTCCGGATTTATTAATTACAGACAAATGTAGTGACAGACTCAAAAAAGTTACGTCTGCTTCTGATGGCAGCTTCCTCCGTGTTGTTGTTGAAGGTGGTGGATGCTCAGGATTTCAGTATAAATTCGATTTAGACAACAAAGTTAATGAAGATGACAGGTAAAAATAATTTGATACATAACCTCACTTCTTTGTTACTGCATATTTCTTTTTAGGATCTTTGAGAAGAACGGAATGCGTGTTGTGATAGATGAAACATCTTTAGAATATGTTAAGGGATCAACTGTTGATTATCAAGAAGAATTAATTCGATCGGCGTTTCGTATCATAAATAATCCGAAAGCGGAGCAAGGATGCTCGTGTGGTGCTTCATTTGCGATCAAGTTAGACTGAACAGCGTCTATGTTACTGTTTTAGTATTGTATATTTGTCTAATGTATATAAACATACCGCTAGCACTTAAAAAAATGTAGATATATACCAAATTTGAAATAAAATATTGATTTTGTTCCATATTAGCTCAAATTACAATTATAGTCTAATTCAGCTAAAATCAGTTCAAGAATCTTCTGAATAGTTTAATAGTTAGTACATTTTTGATTATTCAATTAAAATATATGCAATTGGTATAAAAGTTTATTATTATTGCAATACAACCATTGAAATTATTAATAATAATTTATTTGAATAAATTCTGCAAATTTAAATCAAGGTGATTCAGGATTTCATTGCAAGAGGGCAGCATCTGTCAATAAACATAACTAAATCTTGTTATAGACAAACCTGATTACATTTTATTAAGCATGCGAATTTGGCTCGAAAAAAAATAAAACAGTTCATAAAATGTATGTAGTCAAAATATATTTGCGTTAAAAAAGAGTTTGTAATGTTATTTATGATAAAAACGATTTGTTTACTCAATAACTATTAATATGTTTGCACTTGTTCGGAAAAAAAAGCGAGTTTATCTACTAAACTAATGCTCCAATCGAAAAAACTGTAATGAAAGACCCTCATTTTTTTTTAATAATGAATTAACTTTACTTGAAACTTTTTTTGATTAAAGCTCTTAAATGGGAAATAAACAGTGCTTGTATTTTTTATCCTATTGGAGACTAGTTCTCAGTTTTGTACGAGATGGCAGCACCTAGCTCATTTTGAGTGATGCAAATTTACTTAATTTTTATTTGTACAAAGTACAAGTATTTTGAAACCGACAAAATTCATATTTCAAGATTTTGATGAAAATACTCGTTTTGAGCATCGCTTAATCCATTTTGACTATTTTCGGCTTGATGTCGGTACGTGTGTACGTATGTAACTCGCAAATCTCAAAACCTGTCAAACGTATAATGTTGAAATTTTGTATTTTAGACTGGCCTAAGGTCTAGTTGTACATCTTGCATTATGATTGCAATCGGCTGAGCCGGAAGTGCACTTTACTTGAAACATTTTTCGAATTTTCCGCATAAATCCAAAACAGTTGAACTTAGAATATTAGAATTCGATATTTAAGACTATATTCCTATCTAGATGCTCATTACCTATTTTCATTGAGATCGACTAAGCCGGAAGTGCACTTTATATGACAACATTTTCGAATTTTCGGCATAAATTCAAAACAATTAGTCGTAGAATATTGAAATCTCGTATAAAGTACTTCTATAACATCTAGTTGTACATCCTGTATTATGATTGCGATCGGCCAAACCGGAAGTGCACTTTACTTGCACATTTTTTTGAATTTTCCTCATAAATCCAGAATGATTGGCCGTAGAAAACTAAAATTCAGTATTTGAGATTGCTGTAGCATCTAAATGGTTATCTTGTGTTTTTATACCAATCGGCTGAGCCGGAAATATACTTAGTATAACAAATTTTTCGAATATTCCGCATAAATTCAAAACAATCAGTGGTAGAAAATTGAAATCTCATATGTAGCTTTTATATAACATCCAGTTGTACACATTGCATTGTAATTGCGATCGGCTGAACCGAAAGTGCACTTTGCTTAAAACTTTTTTTGAATTTTCCGCATAAATCCAAAATAATTAGCCGTAGGATACTGAAATTCAGTATTTGAGATTGCTGTAGCATCTAAATGGTTATCTTTTATTTTTGTACCAATCGGCTGAACCGGAAGTATTCTTTATATAACAGATTTTTCGAATTTTCCGCATAAATTCAAAACAATCAGTGGTAGAATATTGAAATTTCGTATTAAGCACTTCTATAACAACTATTTGTACATCTTGCATTATGATTGCGATCGGCTGAACTGGAAGTGCTTTTTACTTGAACCTTTTTTTGAATTTTTCGCGTAAATCCTGAATGATCAACCGTAGGATACTGAAATTCAGTATTTGAGATTGCTGTAGCATCTTGATGGTTATCTTCTATTTTTGTACCAATCGGCTGAAGCGGAAGTGCACTTCACATAACAGATTTCTCGAATTTTCCGCATAAATTCAAAACAGTCACTCGTAGAATATTGAAATTTCTTATTAAGCACATCTATAACATCTAGTTGTACATCTTGCATCATGATTGCAATCGGCTGAACCGGAAGTGCACTTTATTCGAAACATTTTTTGAATTTTTCGAATAAATCCAAAACAGCTGAACGTAGAATATTAGAATTTAGTATTTGAGACGATATTACTGTCTAGATGCTCATATCCTATGTTCATTGAGATCGGCTGAGCTGGAAATGCACTTTATATGACAGTCTTTTTGAATTTTCCACATAAATTCAAACCAGTTAGTCGTAGAATATTGAAACTTCGTATTAAGCACTTCTCTAACATCTACTTATACATCTTGCATTATTATTGCGATCGGCTGTACCGGAAGTGCACTTTACTTGAAACATTTTTCGAATTTTCCTCATAAATCCAAAACAGTTGAACGTAGAATATTAGAATTTAGTATTTGAGACGGTATTACCGTCTAGATGCTCATATCCTATTTTTATTGAGATCGGCTGAGCCGAAAATGCACTTTATATGACAGTATTTTCGAATTTGCCGCATAAATCCAAAACAATCAGTCGTAGAATATTGAGATTTCGTATTAAGCACTTCTATAACATCTACTTGTACATCTTGTATTATGATTGCGATCGGCTAAACCGGAAATGCACTTTACTTGAAACATTTTTCGAACTTTCCGCATAAATCCAAAACAATTAAACGTAGAATGTTGGAATTCAGTAATTAAGACGATTGTACCACTTAAATGCTTATATCTTGTTTTCATTGAAATCGACTGAACTGGAAGTGCAGTTTACTTGACAGTCTTTTGGAATTTTTCGCATAAATTCAAAACAATCAGTCATAGAATATTGAAATTTCGTATTAAACCCTTCTATAACATCTAGTGGTACATCTTGCATTATGACTTCGATCGGCTTAGCCGGAAGTGCACTTTACTCGAAACATTTTTCGAATTTTCCGCACAAATCCAAAACAATTGAACGTAGTATGTTGAAATTCAGTAATTAAGACGATTGTACCACCTAAATGCTCATATATTGTTTTCATTGAAATCGACTGAGCCGGAAATGTATTTTACTTGACAATTTTTTGGAATTTTCCGCATAAATTTGGAACGATCGCCCGTAGAGCATTGAAATTTAGTATTTCAGTTTGCTGTAGCTTGTGAATGCTTGCCTACTATTTTTATAACAATTGGCTGAACCGGAAGTGCACTTCAGTTGAATTTTTTTCCCAATTTTGCGCATAAATTCTGAACTGTTGGGCGTAGAAACTTGGAAATCAGTATTTAGGAATGTTGTAGCAAATTTTTGTATACATGTGTTTATTATTAATTGAAAATACATAATACATTTTCTGTACAAAATCAAACAATGAGCGGAACAATCACAGTTTCAATTATTATTCCAAATTTTTCAGGTTATTCCGTTATAAACTTAAAATTTATTTCAAATATTTCATTTTTTAAACTCAAATTACACAAGATCTATAATTAAATTTAAAATAAATATACTTATATAACATTTAATAAATATTATCTCAATATTTATACAAGAATACAGGTTGTTTTTTAAAAAATTGCTGATTTTCTTTTAAATAATTTTCCAAATAAAATATTATATGATTACTATATTGTCTCCTCTAAATAAATTCAAAACATTTTGACGGTGCTTCAGGCTTCGGAATAGCATCCAGCGCAAAATCTTCCATGTAGAAGGAATGTATCATACTCTAAATAATTTTTTAATATTATTTCTTTTTGCCTTTGATTCCAAGCTGATACTGCAACTGGTGAATCAATTCGCCTTGCTCGGTGAATTTATCATTTAGGTCTGCTAAATGTTCGGACATTGTACTCAATTGTTGTTCGTAATTGTGACTGGTAGTGTTTAATTCCTCTTGTAGTCGGCTGTTTGCTTCCATACTGCAATTTAGTCTTGATTCTGATTCTGTTTTTTCTTCGAGGCTGAGCTCCAGTCGGACTTGCAACGCATTACACTGAAAAACATTATTTTCTCACTTATATTTTTAAAATATTGATATTTACCTCAGTGGCAAGACTGTCAGCAAAAGCTTGCGTTTCTTGTTTATCAGCAATAACTGCATTTAATCGTTGATAAAAGAACTCTTTAATTCTTTCGTCCCTTTCCATTTTCTCCGGTTTTTCGTCACCCATAATAACATCCTTCATTTGTAGGTTCAAAAGTAGTTCATATTCAGTCTTCCATCTTTCTTTTTCCTGTTCTAAATGAGTAAATTGTTTCGATGTTATGTGACCATCATCACTACTTACTACGCTGCCTTTATCAGAATTTAAATCACCGTTTTGTTTGAAAGCATCGGCGCTGGTTTCTAATCGAGCTTCGTATTCTTTTATTAGTCGTATGTGTTTATTTTTCATTTCTTTTAATTCTATTTTGTGGTTGTGTTCCATTTCTGACCTTCGTTTTTCTTCCTGATTCAATTTTTCTTCTAATTCGGCTAATGTTTCCTTTAAAGTCGATATTTCAAAATCTTTGTCGACCATCTGAAATATTAATTTCCAATAATTTGTTTCTATATTCTATATAAAACTTACAGCACTTATTAGTTGGGCATTATCCATAATTTTCTTCTGTAACTCCTCGTCCAGTAAGGTAACATTGGCAGGAACAATAGGATTATTATCGACTGATTTACCTCTAACCCTTTTCGTTTTTGCGTTTAATTCGTCTTGCAAAACAGAAATACGTTTCGTTAGCTGCTGATTCCGGAAAGTGAGGCTTTCCATTTCTTGATCAGATTTTCGTAATCGTTGTTCATGTTCTTTTAGGCTCTCTTTGAGCTCTCGTGAACGTGCTTGCTCGTCCAAAACAGCTTTCTTCAAAACTGACGCATTTGCCCTTAACTAAACACAATATAAAATGTAGTACAGTTAATTTGAACAAATAATTAGGCTTACTTTTGAATATTCAGTAGCTAAATTGTGGTACTTTGTTTCTAAGCTTGTAGTATGCTCCATTATTATTAATTACCTATTATAACTGCATAATATTGTATTATTTGCTCGCGAAATTTAGGATTTATTTCACTTTTACATATTTATAATAAAATTTGACAACTGACAGTGACAGCTCCCACCGATTGCCAAATATTTTTATTGCCAACATAAACGTATAAAAATTTGCAATCCTAAATTTATAAATTAGTTTATTAATCATTAAACATTATTTTCAATTATATTTTACTTGAACTGCTATTAAATATAATAATTAAAATCAATATTTCAATAAATAAATAATATTTAATACATTTTTATGTTTCATATTTTTTTTTAGTTTCACCACGTTGGCAAATTTGCTCCCGTAACGTACTTCACGTGGGGCAGTAGGTGACAACCGGCAATAATGCTTCGTAGCACATTTCCAGTAATTATTACGAAATATTCAACCAATTTACAATAAGGTACAAATATTTGACGCATTATTTAATCCAAATAAACTACAATAAAAAATATTGTTTATAAAGCACTTGACCTGATTTCAAAATGTCTGATGCTTGGGAAGAAATTCAGGCTATAAAAAGCAAGAGAAATAGTTTACGGGAACGTCTGGAAAAGCGAAAAAAAGAGCGGCAAGATATTCTTGGCTCATCACTTAGTACAAACGATCCAGCGAGTTCAACATCTACTGTAACTAAACCGATTTCTCATGATTTTATATCTAGTAGTGGTATTTCGAGTCCTGCGGCGTCTTCATTAGAAACTGAATCAAATGAGGCTTCTGAAGTTAGTGTAGATGCTGTTAAAAGTGATCCAGAATTAGAAGAAGGCTTGCTGAAAAGTTTGTGCGAAGTTTCTCTGACGATTCCAGCTTCTTCTCTTGAAATAACCACTTCATTAAAAACATCCTTAAACCGGCCGGTTTCTCACAATGCCGTTTGTAATTTATTACAAAAATTCGCTACTCAAAAACTAATCATGTAAGTTTTTTAAGTAATAATTATTCCATGTGCTCATAACATTTTTTGTAGAATAAAAGAATGTATAAAAAATGGGAAACAACAATTGGAAATCACTTTTGTTGAACATACTAAATTAACTGCTATGGTAACTGAGTTATCAACAAATGAAACAACTGCTAGCGTAGTCAGTAGCTCGGAAACAACTGCAGATGAAAGCATCAAAAGGAAACGGGAAGATTCGCCCAATTCTGTGCCCCCTAAAAGCATTAAACTTGATGAAGAAAAGAAAAAGGAAAAGAAGGACCCCAAAGCAGCTGACATTTTGGTAACTACCCAAAAAAAATTCAATTAAATGTTTTTATGATATTTTTTTAGTCGTTATTATCCATGCCTTCAACAAGAGAAAAAGAAAGCAAAAAAGTTGGTGAAGAAATTCTAGATTTGTTGAGTAAACCAACAGCTAAAGAAAAATCTCTTGCTGAAAGGTTTCGGTCTCAAGGAGGGGCTCAAGTTATGGAATTTTGTCCACATGGGACAAGAGCTGAATGCCAAAGGGCGGTGGGGAAAAGGCCGTGCAAAAAATTGCATTTTAAGAAAATTATTCAGAAACATACGGATGAAACTTTGGGGGATTGCTCTTTTTTGAACACTTGTTTCCACATGGATACCTGCAAGTAAGACATCAAAATTTCTACTACACTAATTTTTGTATTTTAATACGAGTTTCCAGGACAAAATTTTATTTATAAGATAACTCGTTTAGTAATAAACTGATTCGAATTATCAGCTGGAAGGGCCAATAACTCATGAACCAAATTGAGTATTGAATTGATATTATTTTTACAGCTCACATACATACTTTTGTTTTATTATTCTAGGATAATTAGCTTAGTTATAATTTAATAACTTCTTTGGGGATGTCAATAACTCATGAACTAAATCAAATATTTGATTAATATTCGCCCTGCTGTCTAATTTAACATTTTGTAATATTCCTGCAAAGTTTCAACCCCAAAATTAGTTGAAAAGTATTAAATAAAGCTTACAAATCATTTTATTTACAGTTTTGTTTATAAAACAAAAGACGTACGAAAATAGGACAACATTTGACTAAAAATTCTGAATCCTCAGAAAATTTTATCCCAGTTTACATTTTTTCCCAGCTTCCTACGGCCAAAATTAAATTTATTAATAATATAATTATTGTAACGTATATTCGTTATAAACAAGGTGACTTATAAATAATAGCCCTGAGGATATTTTACCCCAAATATAATTTTTATCCCATTTTTCTGTCACTACAAATTAAATAAATAATTATAAAAGCACATAAAAGAAATATTCGTTATAACCGAGGTACCACTCGTAAAATCATACTTTTGAGGTAAAAATTGGATTCTTGAGAAAATTTTACCCCGATCTACCCTTTTTCCCCGATTTTCTAGCATAAATAACCAATTTACAAATTTTTTAATTAATTTCTGTTCTGCTAATGGTTTTGAAGCGCAATATAGCACTGCATAAAATTCAATCCGTAAAAGAGTACGAGATTATTTTTATAAAATAAGTAAAAATGCAATTTTCAGACATAAATTCCAGCCCTCCTGAATAGGCTCCAGCATACAAAGGGTACTTTTCATAAAATAGGGTTGACGAAGAATGATTTTCCACCCAAAAATTGCCCCAAAACAACTTTTTAAATCAAAATAATGTATTTTGAAAAAAAAAGTGACGTTTAATTAAATATTAGCTACAATTTAAGAAAATTCCAAAACAGTTGATTAGATTAGGTCGCTATATTGCGTTTCAAACTAATAACTTCAGTATTTTCAGGGTTATTTATAAATTAATTGACATCTCTGTTATTAGGCATACGAACATTGTGAAAATTTGCAAACCTGTAAAAAAGAGTTCAAGGATGATAATTATGTTATTGATTTTTTGATCCAACTACCCAGTTTTGGGTAAAAAAATGATTAATTAATCAATAATTAATTACTGGCGAACTCAACATAGTAAAAATTTGAAAATTGCTGTACGGAACAAGCAACATATTAGTAATTAAATTTAACACCTTAAACTTTCTTTCGACCTAAAATACCCATTTTAGGGTGAAAACTATTTATTCAAATATCTTGCGAGTTACACAAGATATTGAATTGCGGTTTTAAATGATAGTATCAGAAATAAGAATTCTATATTTGTATTAATCAAAACACCCATTTTAGGGTATAAATTATTTATCTGAATATCTCGTGAGTTACATAAATTATTGACATGCGGTTTTCGATGTTAGTATCAGAATGAAGGGTTGTATACCTTATATTCATCATACCACCCATTTTAGGGTATAAATTTACAATGTCAATATCTCGTGAGTTATATAAGATATTGTCATGCGGTTATTGATGTTGATTTTGAAAAAAAAAGTGATGTTTAATTAAATCTTAGCTAAAATTTAAGAAAATTCCAAAACAGTTGATTAGATTAGGTCGCTATATTGCGTTTCAAACTAATAACTTCAGTATTTTAAGGGTTATTTATAAATTAATTGACATCTCTGTTATTAGGCATACGAACATTGTGAAAATTTGCAAACCTGTAAAAAAGAGTTCAAGGATGATAATTATGTTATTGATTTTTTGATCCAACTACCCAGTTTTGGGTAAAAAAATGATTAATTAATCAATAATTAATTACTGGCGAACTCAACATAGTAAAAATTTGAAAATTGCTGTACGGAACAAGCAACATATCAGTAATTAAATTTAACACCTTAAACTTTCTTTCGACCTAAAATACCCATTTTAGGGTGAAAACTATTTATTCAAATATCTTGCGAGTTACACAAGATATTGAATTGCGGTTTTAAATGATAGTATCAGAAATAAGAATTCTATATTTGTATTCATCAAAACACCCATTTTAGGGTATAAATTATTTATCTGAATATCTCGCGAGTTACATAAAATATTGACATGCGGTTTTCGATGTTAGTATCAGAATGAAGGATTGTATACCTTATATTCATCATACCACCCATTTTAGGGTATAAATTTTTAATATCAATATCTCGTGAGTGGTATAAGATATTGTCATGCGGTTTTTGATGTTGATTTTGAAAAAAAAGTGACGTTTAATTAAATCCTAGCTAAAATTTGAGAAAATTTCAAAACAGTTGATTAAATCAGGTCGCTATATTGCGCTTCAAACTAATAACTTCAGTATTTTAAGGGTTATTTATAAATTAATTAATATCCCAATTATTAGGCATACGAACATGGTGAAAATTTGCATACCTGTAAAAGAGGGATCAAGGATGATAATTATGTTATTAATTTTTTGATTCAACCACCCAGTTTTGGTTAAAAAAATGATTACTGGCGAACTGGGCATAGTAAAAATTTGAAAATTGTTGTACGGAGCAAGCAACATGTTAATAATAGAATTTCGCACCTTAAACTTTTTTTTAAACTGAAATACCCATTTTAGGGTGAAAACTATTTATCCAAATATCTCGCCAGTTACACAAAATATTGAATTGCGTTTTCAATGATAGTATCAGAAAGAAGAATTCTATATTTGTATTAATCAAAACACCCATTTTAGGGTATAAATTATTTGTCTGAATATCTCATGAGTTACATAAAATATTGACATGCGGTTTTCGATGTTAGTATCAGAATGAAGGATTGTATACCTTATATTCATAATACCACCCATTTTAGGGTATAAATTTACAATGTCAATATCTTGTGAGTTATATAAGATATTGTCATGCGGTTTTTGATGTTAGTATCATAATGAATTATACTTCTTTTTAATAAATATTATTTTACACACAAAAATGAGGAATGTTGGTTCCTTATTTGAGGAAATGGCTTGACTTGTATTTTTTTTAAAGATACGTGCATTACGAAGTGGACAGAAGTGGCCAGCTTCCCAGCAAAGAACTAGCCATCGTTAATCCGGGTGGTAGTACAAATGGGGCTCCCAGAACTTTAGGGGAAAGTACTACTTTGTATCCCCCACAATGGGTGCAATGTGATTTGCGTTACTTGGATATGACAGTTTTAGGCAAGTACTTCAACTTTCAATAACAGATTTATTGCAATTTTTTTTTACGGTTTAGGTAAGTTTGCAGTGATTATGGCTGACCCCCCGTGGGATATTCACATGGAACTTCCTTACGGGACAATGTCAGATGACGAAATGAGACAGTTGGGTATTCCTACACTTCAAGACGAAGGGCTTATATTTTTGTGGGTCACTGGAAGGTACTTTTTTAACAAATAATAAATATAGAAATAATAATTTGTTGTCTCGTAGAGCAATGGAATTAGGCCGCGAATGTCTCAAACTGTGGGGCTACGAACGCGTTGACGAAATCATTTGGGTAAAAACCAACCAACTTCAACGAATAATCCGCACTGGCCGTACAGGCCATTGGCTAAACCACGGTAAAGAGCACTGCTTAGTTGGAATGAAAGGCACACCTGCGAATTTAAACCGCGGGTTGGACTGCGACGTAATTGTAGCCGAAGTGCGCGCTACTAGCCACAAACCGGACGAAATCTACGGAATGATTGAAAGACTTAGTCCAGGTACAAGAAAAATTGAACTGTTTGGACGACCGCACAACGTTCAACCGAACTGGTAGGTTATGATTTGCTGACGCAATTTTTGGCAAAGATTTGTTGTCAAGTTGGGTGCCAAGTAACCTACGTTTGAATCATAAATAACTTATTGAAATAGTATTTAGGACAGTTCAAAACAAACAAAAACAACACAAGAATACACCAATGTCAAGAACTTGTTTAGAATTAACTTTGAAAACGCCCAGCCTCCGATTGACCCGAAATTTTATATAAAACTTCAGATTAAAGCATCTAAAAGAATATTTTTAACTTAATAATTAGCGTTTCTAATGTATGACGTCATTACTGTACTATAGTCAATTGTTTTGCTGGGAAATTGCTCTTCAATTTGATTATATTTCGTCTAACCTACAAAAATACGTTTCAAAATTTGAATTTTTCATAACGCATGACGTCATTACTGCGCGCGATAGTCAATTGTTTTATCTATAAGTTGCTCAACAAATTTAATTGTCAATTAAATCATTTTTAAGCACCAATTCAATTTAATACAAAACAATTTTAAGTGAATATTATTAATGATTGTCATTTGTTTTGGTCACTAAAACAGTCTACAATGTTTAATTTTACTAAAACCATCTTTTAATCACGAGTTTTATTAAAAATTTAACCTAATAATTAGTTTCTATCATGTATGACGTCATAACTGCACTAGATAGTCAATTTTTTTGTTCGTAAATTGCTCTACAACTCAATTTTATTCCGTTTTGCCCACAAAAATACTTCCCAGTTTCGAATTTAATATTTTTCATCAATAATTTTGCATGTTATATTTATTTTTTATAACGTATGACGTCATTACTGCGCTCGATAGCCAACTGTTTTGTTAATAAGTTGCTCAACAAATTAAATTTTCATTCAAATCATTTTTTCTGCAGCAATACAATTTAATACAAAACAATTTTAAGCGAACGCATGTATTATTACTAATGATCATGTATGACGTCATTACTGTACTAGATAGTCAATTGTTTTAATCGTTAACTGCTCTTCAATTTGATTTTATTTCGCTTTACCCATTTTTCAGTTTTAAATTTAATTTTTTATGAATAATTTTGGATCTAATATTAATTTTTCATAACACGTGACGTCATTACTGCGCGATAGTCAATTGTTTTATTTATAAATCGCTCGAAAAAATAAATTTTTATTCAAATCATTTTTTATGCATAAATTCAATTTAATACAAAACAATTTTAAGTAAACGCATGGATTTAATTTTGTTAAAACCATCTTTTAAACAAGTTTTACTAAAAATTTAACCTAATAACATTACTGTACTAAATAGTCAATTGTTTTGTTCGTTAATTGCTCTTAAATTTGATTTTATTTCGTCTAACCCACAAAATACTTTCCAGTTTTAAATTTAAATTATTTATGAATTATTTTGGATCTATTATTAAATTTTCATAGCGCATGACGTCATTACTGCACTCGATAGTCAATTGTTTTATTCATAAGTCGCTCAACAAATTTAATTTTCAATCAAATCATTTTTTAACTCTAATTTAATTAAATACAAAACAATTTTAAGTGAAAGTATGTATTACAATTAACGAGTGTCATTTGTTTTGGTCACTAGAACAGTCTCCAATATTTAATTTTACTAAAACTATTTTTTAAACACAAGTTTTACTAAAAATTTAACCTAATAATTACTTTTTATTATGTATGACGTCATTGCTGTACTAGATAGTCAATTGTTTTATTCGTTGATTGCTCTTCAATTTGATTATATTAAGTTTTACTTACAAAAATACGTTTCAAAATTGAATTTTTTGGATTTAATATAAATTTTTCATATTGCATGACGTCATAACTGCGCGCGATAGTCAATTGTTTTATTCATAAGTTGCTCAACAAATTTAATTTTCATTCAAATCATTTGTAAGCACTAATTCAAAACAATTTTAAGTGAATGCTTGTTTTCAATTTTATTAAAACCATCTTTTAAAAACAAGTTTTACTAAAAATTTAACCTAATAATTAGTTTTTCTAATGTATGACGTCATTACTGTACTAGATAGTCAATTGTTTTATTCGTTAACTCCTCTTCAATTTGATTATATTTCGTCTTACCCACAAACATACTTTCTACATAGTTCCAAAATTTGAATTTTTATGAATAATTTTGGATCCAATATTAATTTTTCGTAACACATGACGTCATTACTGGGCTCGATAGTCAATTGTTTTATTTATAAGTCGCTCAACAAATTTAATTTTCAATTAAATCATTTTTTAACTCCAATTCAATTTAATACAAAACAATTTTAAGTGAACGTATGTATTACAACTAACGATTGTCATTTGTTTTTCTAATGTATGACGTCATTGCTGTACTAGATTGTCAATTGTTTTATTCGTTATCCGTTTAACCCACAAAAATACTTTTCATTTTTAAATTTATTTATTTTATCAATAATTTTGGATCTTATATTTATTTTTATTATATATTACGCTCGATAGTCAATTGTTTCATTCATAAAACGTGTATTTGACGTCATTTGTTTTGGCCACTGGAACATTTTACGATGTTTAATTATCCTAAAATATTTTTTTACCAATAAGTTTTACTAAAAATCAAACCTAATAATTAATTTTAATAATGTATGACGTCATTGCTGTACTAGATAGTCAATTGTTTTGTTCATAAATTGCTATTCAATTTGAATTTTAAGTGAATTCACAAGGATACCTTACAGTTTTTTGACTTTTTGTTAGTAATTTTGAATCTATTATTCAATTTTCGTAATATGTGACGTCATTACTGCGCTAGATTGTCAATTGTTTACCCTTCAGAGTCTTAGGCCTGGTTGCATGAACGTGCATTAATTAAAGAGCTCTTTAAAAACGAACAATATCAAATCGAATTTATTCGTCAAATCAGTTGCTTAGCATTGCTGTCGAAAATTTGATTTGATATTGTTCATTTTTGAAGAACTGTTTAGCTAATGAACGTTCATGCAACCGGGCATTACTCAACTGAAATATTAAAATTTGTTTGACATTTTCATTATTTTCGAGTTGACTAAAACAAAAGCAATAAAATGAAACAAAAAAAGATTAGATTATTCTGCGCTGTCGTTTGTTATTTTTAATTGTGTGTGTAGGATAACGCTGGGCAACCAAGTGGATGGGATCAGATTAGTGGATCCTGAACTCATCCAGGCGTTCAAGAAGCGCTACCCGGATGGAAATTGCATGGCCCCGCCACCGGATGTCCACGAATAGCCAACAAAGTGAATTATTAGTGATTACTTAATGAGTGAGCAAAACGCCCAGTGTTTTAACAGTGTCGTCTGTGCGTAAATATCCAATACAAACTTTTCTAAAAACAGTGTAGTGTCCGTCGATACGATAACAGCGAGTGCGCGCCTTGTGTACAAGCACCATAAAGTCCAAAATCACTCATAGCCGAATCAGCTGTTGAGAATGACAGTTTTCGTTTTCAAAATGGCGTAGTTCTTCATTCGAGGACAAAGAGTGCGTATTAAAAATAACAAATAAATCACAAGTGCGTCGATTATAATAACTGCGTTTGTAATAAGTCGCAGAATTACCAAAATGCTTGATCTGGAAATTGTTCCGGAACGTTCTTTAGGCTGTGAACAATGGGAATTTATATTAGGTGAGTTCGATTTACTCAAATGACAGCTTTTGTGCGTATCGCTTTGTTTATGAAAATTGCGCAATAAACGAGCCTCGTTTGATCACAATTTACGCTAATTTACGCACTTCCCCGATTGTTTTAATCGCCACCCAAAAATATACTGCTTTGACTGAATTAATATTTTTCGCAATGTCTGCAGCAATGTCAAGGTATTCTAGATACTTTCAAATTTAAGATTTTAGTTTTCTTTTACAATTTAATCGTTTTTATATTTTTAATTGAAATTTCTTAAAGTACGTAAAACAATCATAAACAAAGAGATTCATGTATAGTTATGTCCATTATTCATTAATTGTATCCATAATTTTAAATAATAAAGTAAATGTGAATAATCGTTTTTTATTGAATCCAAATTACCATTTTTAAATTGAATTATTTATAACAGTTTTACTTTTGTTTGTAGGGATGCATTTCTCGCAATCTGTAGCTATAATTCAATCTCAAGTTGGATTGATAAAAGGAGTGCAGGTGTTATACAGTGATACAGTAAGCCAGCAAACCCACAAAAGGAATAAAATAATAATTCCCATTATTTCAGAACCCGTTAGAAGTAGATTTAGTGATAAATTTACCTCAGGATGGAGTCAGATTAATATTTGATCCGATTTTACAAAGACTCAAAGTGATAGAGATTTACAACATGAAATTAGTCAAACTCAAATATTGGTAAATATATCTTATTATTATTTGTATTACTCAATTTAGCAACAAATAGTTGAAAATGATTGACAATTAGAATTGAAAGAATTTGACAGTTGATGCATTTGTTTTAATTCCGCAATGCTACCAATTTCTGGTGAATAAATGTCACTAAAAGCTGTTCAATATTGAAATTTATTAAAATACGTCTTTCCAATACAAAAATAAACAATTGATTATTGTATATCTGATATAAATTTTTCTGTAGTGGTCTGCCATTCAATTCCCCCGAAGTGTTGCCATCAATTGAACAAATTGAGCATTCCTTTGGTGCCACTCACCCCGGAGTTTACGACAGCGAAAAACAATTGTTCGTTTTAAATTTCCGAGGGTTGTCTTTTTATTTTCCCGTGGAGTCCAAAGTTCAGGTGAGCCTAATTTAAAAATTTCTCAATGAAGCAATGAAATATTTATCGCTTAAACAAACAAAATGACAAGTTATTTATTATTAAAAGTGATTATATCGAAAGTAATGATGTCAGAATATCAAATTTGTTGTTTTTAACTGAAATTTCAAGGCCGAGCCTTATTAGCAAAAACACTTTCTTTTTAATTTATTCAAATGTCAAATTCGCATTCTTGTATTATTTATTTGTTTTATTTAACATTTTTTTGATTAAAATTGTCGCGTTTGGCCTTAAACTTATTGAATTTCATTGTCAATAACGATAAACTTTACGAGGTTAATTTTAAAAAATGCAATATTTTAATGTATTTGAATTAATTAAAAAAATTTGTAGACTGGAAATACTCATAATTTGGGATCAATACACTTTCCACAAGGAAGTTCACCTCTTGTATCGAGGATGGCAATTTATTCAGGCCCCTCGGCTGAACAAAGCAAAGCTCCTGAATTGCCCCCAAGTTGTTATCACAGTCAGCTTTACCTGCAGAGAGCAGAAGTGCTTAGAGGGTCGCATTACACTCGAGGACTCAAACTGCACCTCTATTCTCAGGTACGGACAATATTGCAATAAAAATCTGTCAAGTAAAGTGCACTTCCGGTTCAGTCGATTGTTATGAGAATAGTACAGCAGACTGAAATACTAAATTTCAATACTGTACATCCAATAGTTTCGAATTTATGCGAAAAATTCCAAAAGAATGTCAAGTAAAGTGCACTTCCGGTTCAGTCGATCTCAATGAAAGTAGGATATGAGCATCTAAATGGTACAACTGTCTTAAATACTGTATTCAAACATTTTACGTTCAACTGTTTTGGATTTATGCGGAAAATTCAAAAAATGTTTCGAGTAAAGTGCACTTCCGGTACAGACGATTGCAATCATAATGCAAGATGTACAACTAGATGTTATAGAAGTGCTTAATACAATATTACAATATTTTACGACTGGTTGTTTTGAATTTATGCGGAAAATTCGAATAATTTATTATATAAAGTGCACTTCCGGCTCAGCCAATTGGTACAAAAATATAAGATAACCATTTAGATGCTACAGCAATCTCAAATACTGAATTTCAGTATTCTACGGCTAATCATTCAGGATTTATGCGGAAAATTCAAAAAAGTTTCAAGTAAAGTGCACTTCCGGTTCTGACTATTGCAATCATAATGCGAGGTGCACAACTATACCCTAGACCAGCCTTGAATACAAAATTTCAACTTGATACGTTCGACGGGTTTTGAGATTTGCAAGTTACCGCACCGACGTCAAGCCGAAAATAGTCAAAATGGATTCAAGGATGTTCAAAAAACGGACATTTTTATCTAAATCTCGAAATGTGAGTTTTGTCGGTTCATTATATGTGAACTTTGATCAAAGACAGTTGAAACCGATTTTACAACAACATTAAAACGTATTGACAAAATTTGGAACGTATCAAAACATCTTGACATATTCTAAAAATGTTTAACGACATTTTGAAACGTCCTGACACATTTTGCAATGTTTTGAAGCATCGTGCGGAAGGTTTTTCGAACATTTCGGAACGTTTCAGGACATTTTAAAAAAATTCTATGAGGTTTTGGAATGTCGTAGAAGGTTTTGGAACATCCCAGAACGTTTCGGCACATTTTGGAACGTATTGACACAATGTGGAGCGTATCAAGACACCTTGACATATTCTAAAAATGTTTAATGACATTTTGAAACGTCCTGACATATTTTGCAATGTTTTGAAGCACCCTGGAAGGTTTTTAAACATTTCGAAATGTTTTGAAATATTTTAAAACGTCCTGATACATTTTGGCACATTTTCAAACCTTCTGGAAAGTTTCGAAATGTCTCACAACATTTTGAAACCTCCCAAAACATTTTAGGACATTTTGTAATGTACTGACATATTCTAGAATATCTTGAAGCATCCTGGGAAGTTTTTAAACATCCCGGATTTTTTTGGGATATTTTGGTACATCCTGATACATTCTGAAACGTATTACAAGATTGTGACAAATTTTGGAACGTTTTGAAATATCTTGAAACGTTTTAGGACATTTTGGAACGTTCTGATACATTCTGCAATGTTTTGAAGCATCCTGGAAGGTTTTCTAAACAATCCGCAACATTTTGGGACATTTTGGAACGTCCTGACAAATTCTATAAGGTTTTGGCATGTTGTGGAAGGTTTTTAAACGTTTTGGAACCTTTTGACATATTTTAGAACGCCCTGATACATTTTAGAACATTTTCAAACATTTTGGGACATTTTAGAACGGTCTAACAAATTCTAGAAGGTTTTGAAATATTCTGGAAAGTTTTGAAACATCCTAAAACATTTTAGGACATTTTGGAATGTACTGACATATTCTAGAATATCTGGAAGCATCCTGAGAGGTTTTTAAACATTTTTTGGGACATTTTGGTACATCCTGATACATTCTGGAACGTATTAAGAGATTGTGACAAGGTTTTGAAATATTCTGAAACGTTTTAGGACATTTTGGAACATTCTGATATATTCTTCAATGATTTCAAGCTTCCTTGAAGGTTTTATAAACAATCCGGAACATTTGAGGACATTTTGGAACGTGTTGACAAATTATATAAGGTTTTGTAATGTCGTGGAAAGGTTTTGAAACGTATCAAGACATCTAGACACATTATAAAGATGTTTAAGGACATTTTGCAATGTTTTGAAGCATCTTGGAAGGTTTTTAAACATTTCGGAATGTTTTGAAATATTTTAGAATGTCCTGATACATTTTCAAACCTTCTGGAAGGTTTCGCAATATCCCGCAACATTTTGGGACATTTCGGAAAGTTCTAACAAATTGTAGAAGGTTTTGAAACCTCCCAAAACATTTTAGGACATTTTGTAATTTACTGACATATTCTAGAATATCTTGAAGCATCCTGCGAGGTTTCTAAACATCCCGGAATTTTTTGGGACATTCTGGAACGTATTAAGATATTGTGACAAATTTTGGAACGTTTCGAGGTATCCTTAAGCGTTTTATGACGTTTTAGAACGTCCTGACACATTCTGAAATGTTTTGAAGCATCCAGAAAGGTTTTCCAAACATGTCGAAACATTTTGGAACGTCCTAACATATTCTATGAAGTTATGGAATGTCGTGGAAGGTTTTGAAACATCCCAGAACGTTTTGGCACATTTTGGAACGTAGCAAGACATCTTGAACTATTCTAAAAATGTTTAACGACATTTTGAAACGTCCTGACACATTGTGCAATGCTTTGGAGCATCCTGGAAGGTTTTTAAACATTTCGGAACGTTTTGAAATATTTTAAAACATCCTGATACATTTTGGCACATTTTCAAATTTTCTGGAAGGTTTCTAAATATCTCTTTTGGGACATTTTGGAAAGTTCTAACAAATTCTATGAATATTCAAGAATATCTTGATGCATCCTGGAAATTTTTCAAACATCCCGGAATTTTTTGGGACATTTGAGAACGTATTTAGAGATTGTGATAAATTTTAGAACGTTTTGAAATATCCTGGAACGTTCTATGACATTTTGGAACGTCCTGACAGATTCTGAAATGTTTTGAAGCATCCTGAAAGATTCTCCAAACATTTTGGAACGTCCTAACAAATTCTATAAAGTTTTGGCACATTTTGGAACGTATCAAGACATTTTGACATATTCTAAAAATGTTTAACGACATTTTGAAACGTCTTGACATATTTTGCAATGTTTTGAAATATTTTAGAACGTTCTGATACATTTTAGAACATTTTCAAATCCTCTGAGGGGATTCGAAATATTCCGCAACATTTTGGGACAGTTTGGAATGTACTGACATATTCTAGAATATCTTGAAGCTCCCTGGGAGGTTTTTAAACATTCCGGAATTTTTTTGGGACATTTTGGTACATCCTAATATATTCTGGAACGTATTAAGAGATTGTGACAAATTTTGGAACGTTCTGATACATTTTGCAATGTTTTCAAGTATTCTTGAAGGTTTTCTATACAAGCCGGCACATTTTAGGACATTTTGGAACGTCCTAACAAATTCTGTAAAGTTTTGGAATGTCGTAGAAGTTTTTGAAACATCCCAGAACGTTTTGCACATTTTCGAACGTATTGGCACAATTTGAAACGTATCAAGACATCTTGACATATTATAAAAATATTTAAGGACATTTTGCAATGTTTTGAAGCATCCTGGAAGATTTTTAAACAGCTAGAACATTTTTAAACATTTTGATTTGCCATTCTACGATTACTAATTTCAAATAATATATGTGACAGATTTTGTTGTTACATTCAGCTCGGCTGAATTTGGGAGTAGATAACATTTTATTAGTATAATTACCTGTAAAATGCATGTTACAATTATTATTTACTTGATTTTATATATAAAATATTCAAAAGTATGATTATTATTGGTTATTTGTCACTTGAATCAATTGACATTTATTGTTCTTTATGTAACATTTCATTAAGGACTAAAATCGCGCATCAGAAAATCATTGAGTATACCCCGGGTAGACCGAACAACTGCAATTAATAATGCAAACACGCGACAGCGCCATCGGGTGATTAGTAGTGAAGTCAATTGTTGTACACTATTATAACAATGGATGCGTGTCTGTAAATTAGATTATCTGTGGATATTTGTGACAGTTATTTATTAGAAATGGCGGTTAAACTGTTTTATAAGTTTATTTACGTTAAAAACGGTTGTGGTTGGTCGTAATGCAAATCAATTTGATTATTATTAGTAAATTCGAAGAGTTTGAAGTTAAAATTTGTGTATATCAATTTGAATTGATTCAGTACGTAGAAAGTGGAAGATCATTTTGTTGTTTTGTTTGGTTATATCAGATTTTCGTGCTTTCCGTATTGTTCATTGCAATTAATAATAAATCGATGCATGAAAAATGCCTTCAAATAACAAAATGTGAATTAATAAATTCTTATTATTTGTGTAGGGTCCCAGCCGACTGTTGGATCTGAATAAACAGGTCCTGGTGAAGGATGTTTTGTTAGGTCACACCTGTCAGGACGTCGCGACAGCTTTGGGGGCGCCATCCAGAGTATTTTACAAGAGTGAGGATAAAATGAAAATACATAGCCCTAACGCACATCTCAGGGTTATGACCAGAAGAAGTGATTATTTCTTCAATTATTTTACGCTGGGTTTGGTAATTCAACGAATATTTTAAATAAATGATGAATGTTGACGTTTTTGTTTCGATTTTTAGGATATTTTGTTCGACGCCCGTACACACACGGTAAAGAAATTCGTCCTGCATACCAATTATCCAGGGCATTACAATTTCAACATGTACCACAGATGCGAATTCTCTCTAATGCTGCAATCAGAGAAAGTCCGCCAGTCGCAATTAGTAGACGTGGACGCCCCTTTCGAAGTTTCCGCTTACAGCAAATGGGACGAACTGTGTCGACAGCTTAAACCAAGCGAAAGACCAGTGGTTCTTAATAGAGCGAGCTCTACTAACACAACGAACCCGTTTGGCTCTACGTTTTGTTACGGGTACCAAGATATCATTTTTGAGGTTATGCCCAATAATTTTATCGCTTCGGTGAGCGTGTACAGTGACGGCGCTGGCGGGGAAGACCGCGCATGACACATGCTGTCTGCCACTTACCTCGTACTGGCCAACCGGTACTGGCAGCCCTGAAGTGGTACAGTTCGTTTTTGTTGTGGTAGTGGAACGTCACTGCGGATTTTTTTGACTCTTCGAACACAGGTTTGTTTACATTTTTTGTATTTTCAGGTCCTAAAAAATCTTACGAAATATTGCCAAAATACAAAAAAAAGATGCGTAAAAATCTACTGAGACGAAAAGATTACCACAACTAAAATAAGCTGTAAAATAGTTGTGCTTGCTGAGGTGATGTGATTTTAATTTTTTTAATAGTTTATTTTCTGTTCGACATGTTTTTGTATCTCAAAGTTTAATTTAAATTGAAGTGATAACGTTCGGTTTCGCATAAGGACGCTCTTACTCGGATTGAGTTGATTTTCAACGGTTTGTTCGCATTTTAATGCTTCGGAAATTTTCAATGAATCTGAGGGTTATTTTCTGAGCCGATTCACACCAAAAATAAATTCATGAGAGAAGCTACAATGCACAGAATGCGAGTTTGGTTCGCACATTACTTCTCTTGTGAATTCAGTTTTTCAAATGACTGCAGTACTTATTTTAATATATTTTAAATTGTCAATTTTACTTTGTGTTCCCTGGCTGTGTGCTCAATAATTATCAAAATATGCGAATTGAGGGCCGTAGAATTATAATTAACGAATCTAATTAAGTTATTATTATTTAAAATCACTTATTTAGTATTTAATTGCACTTATTTTAGTACTATTTAGAAAAAATAACCAAAATAATCTTAATTAAGTAATTTAAATTTTTATTTATTTATTAGTTAATAGTCAATAAAAAAGGGGTCATTTGAAAGTCGGCTCACGGAAAAATCATCAATAAAACAACAAAAAAAGTTAAAAACCAAAAACTGAAAAAATATTTGTGATATATATACGTCACAATAATATAAGCGCTACAAGGGGGCGTTCTTGAAACTGGATGTCAGACAGTCAACTGTTCTGCGATGCAAAGAAGTGAGACAAATAATTGCACACAATGAACGAAAAAGTCGACATCCTTCTGTAATTAATACTAAAACAGTTGAATAATTTTAAAATAGTAGTAATGGAGCAAATATCAAAATGATTTTTTTATTCCTGGAAAGAGTGCTCACTTCTTTTGTTTTGTACGCAGACTTCTAGTAAACCAATGAGTCAGTAGCTTTCATTAAAGCTGCGTTTACACACACAGAGTGGACTTTTGCGTGAAATAAGCAACAGATCTCAAAGGAAAGCGCGTTGCATCTTATGTTTGCTATTAAAAAAAAAAAAACGATTAGGTAGTTGTATGTACATATAATATATTTAGAACTAGCAAATAAGTAATATTTTATTAATAATATTTGATTCCCCTGCGTAAGTTATTGAAAAGAGAACAATTTAATTGACAATCTGTTTGGCACATCCACATTGCCCACCCATATCACACAGTTTTCTGTATTTCCGTCAGTCATGGTTCAGAAACTGATCCAAATCCTTGGTGTCGCAGTCCAACTGTATTTCCTCCAGGCCCGGACTAGAATCTTGCTCTGGGCTGATTGGTTTTTCAATTACTGGAAATTAATATGTGATCAGTTTTCGTTATGAAAAATTCTGCAACTGTTCTCTGTATTTTATGCAGTTGCTGATTAAAATAATAGAAGTTGTAAAATGATTTTCATAAAATCGATTTTGGTTCTGAACCACAAATGTACCACGTATTATTTTAAAACGACATGTTGTTGTACAACTGCTTCGTGAATATAATACAGTTTTTAGTAACAATATCATCAATAAATATTCACCTTTCTTTTCCATTCACAAAAAACATTCAATTAAGTTTACTCTTCAAAATTTTCCGATCTTGATTACAATTATCAACAACAATTGATTGAAAAATGAGAAAAATAATATTTATACAAAGTTTTATAATTATAGAACCACTGGTTTTGTAATAAAAGTTTTCGAATTCCAAATTGATAAACATAAATGTATTGATACTTCATTTTTATTTTGTGGTATCCTTCCGTAAGTTTTTGTAGGACCACTGGTTTAATAATGAATTTATTATTTGTTTAGAAGTAACTGATGAGTCAATTTATTTCAGTATTTTCAATCAGTCAATACAACAAGAAAAAAAAGTTATTGAGGACTAGATTTTATTTTATAAGCTCTGCTATCCTTTTTTAATAACCATACAAAGTGGTATTGATTTAGCACAACTAGTTGAGAAAAAAATTGATTAAAAGTCAAACTATTGGCATGTCAATAACTCTTAAACAAAACAGTTAGTCGGATTAATTTAATTTGACAATAACTTCAATGCTTTTTTAATATTCATACAAAGTTTTATTGATTTGGAACCAATGGTTGATAAATAAATTGACTTTAAAGTATGCAACTTATCAAACTATTGACAGTTACTGATTTTATGCCAATAACCTTTGAACAAAAACAGATTGTTGGATTAATTTTACTACGCAATAAATTGTATGCTTCCTTAATATTGCATCAAATTTTTATTGATGGGGGACCACTGGTTTCGTGAGGAACTGATTATTTGTTTCGAAGGAGCCAATGCGACTAATAAATATTTTAAGATTCTATTTTATAATTCATGAACGATAATTTATTGACAAATGAATATTATTTTACAGTTACTACTATTCTTCCTTGATATTCACATGAAGTTTCATAATTATAGGACCACTGGTTTTGTAATAAAATATTTTTTGTTTCGAAGAAGACAGTGCGACTCATAATTTTAACTAGTATTTTCAAATTTTAAATCGATAACTTGTGAACAAATTGATAGTTGATTTTTATTTCATGGTCACCCTTATTCTTCCGCAATATTTGTGCAAAGTTTTGTTCATGCAGGGTTACTGGTTTAATAATGAATTTATTATTTGTTTGGACCTAACTAATGATTACTATTTATTTCAGCATTTTCAGATTTCAGCCTTCCCAGGAATTGGGGGTTTCAGATAAAATTAACTTGGTATTCGGCGCTCTATCCGAATCTTAAATAAAAAATAGTCGTTTCCATTCAAGATTTTGGAGGGATTTCTCCTATCTCTGCACCTCGGACTTTTACTTTGGACATTTTTTCATTCGGTGCATATTTCTCGATATATTCCAGCAAAAAATTATACTGTTTTCGACGGTAAATTCGAATGAGACACTCCCTATATATACTTTTAGATTTCTGCATTGCTTCTCCATATAAACTTCAAATATGTTAAATCTCATATTCCATCGTGAGCGCAGTACCAAGTTTTCTCTTCAAATAAAATTAAAATGGGACATCTTATAAATAATTTTAGCTTTCTGCACTCCTCCATATCAATTTCAAGTATGCCAAATCTCACTTTCACTCGTGCGCGCATTACAAAGTTTTCAAGTATGTCAAATCTCACAATCTTTCGTTTGCGCAGTACAAAGTTTCTTTTCCGCGCAAAATGAAAAGGGGGACATACTGTATATAATTTTAGCTATCTGCACTCCTTCTCCACATAAACTTCAAGTATATTTAATCTCATATTCCTTCATGCGCACGATACAAAGTTTTGTCTTCACGTAAAATTGGGAATAAGACAGCTGTGTATAATTTTAGCTCCCAGCACTTCTCCACATGAACTTCTACAGCCTTATTCATAATAAGACACATAAAACCAGGTTTAATCTTGGTTCACTAGACCTAGTTTGAACCATGTCTAAATAAGTCAATTCATAAAGCAGTGGCGTGCGGTGACTTTCTGTGATAGGTGTGCACAGTCGGTGGTGAGGAAGGGGATATATACATGGCCAACAATACAGCTCGCACCAACCAGCAATCCATTTAAATTTTTCATATATTTTAATTTGGAAATGTCGCACGGACTGCTGGCCTTTAATTTTTATATTTTGAATGAATTTTATGTCTGGCGTTGGTCTTGTTTTCATAATTTAATTTTTTGTTCCGACATCACGACGTGAAAAAGGATTTTCCAGTAGATCACAAATTATAGATCTATTTTCAGTTGTCATTCTACAAATGATAATTTCACAAAAATAAATAATTTAAGAAACGTATAAAATAAGTGTTTACCTAATATTGTTGTCTTAAATAACGAATAACAATATTTCAACTATTTTAAAACAAACTAATAAGAGGCGTTTGAAAAAGAATTCAGCTAAACGTTGAATATTCAGCTCCAGGTGCAGAAAGTCTGCCTGCACCCAGCGAGAGAGAACAAGCGATAGGAGATCGCTAATTTCGGTATGCTTTTTCTCTGTCAGACTCCTTTCCCTATACTGACTATGCTAAACAGACCTTGCTCGCCGTGCAGGCGAGAAATCTGCACCTCAAGCGTCGACATTCGTTTCAAATATATAGCAGAGTGGCCCGCGAGGCGCGCTCGTATTTCTGGTTGCATAAATAGATAAAATACGCTCTTTCTCTGATTTTATAATGAAAATTTGTGAAATAAAATGAAGTATTCAATGAACCATTATATTAATTTCATTTACGTAATTTCTAATATTTTCATAGGGTGTGCAGTGCACACCCTGCACATATGGACTGCACGCCACTGTCATAAAGATTTCTAAATTGGGTCTAACAAAACTGAGTTAAAATCAGATTTAAGAATTATTTCTCATAGGCTTTGGTTTGTTTTTGATATGTAGTGATATTTGACAGTTATTATTCACTAGGGTTATCATATTTTTTTGTTGATTTTATTAGGTTAAATTGAGTAAAAGGTTGGTCAATATAACAAAATAAGACGGATGAACAAAAATTATAATTCATAGAAAACTGAAAAAGAAGGTGCAGCAAATATTCAGTCCCGATCAATAAACGGAATATTGATGATGATATGATTTATAATAGAACGAGATCTTGATTACAGATTGAGTTATAGAGCAAATTTATCCGGAAAAAACAAGGAATAGACTACAAAATCGGAGATAAACATCCTCACTAATTGATATTAGACAATCACTCATATAATTTTCAATTTTATGTGTGAAAATAGAACCCAGTTTTCTTTAATATCTATAACAATAATTTTAATAGTTTTAGTGAAAAAAACAGAAGGTCTTGTGACGGAGTTTAATGGTTTATACTTTATAATGTACTATTGATTGTTTCATCAGTATAATGGGTGAAAAATATTGAATAAGTTTATATCGAGGACCTAAATCGGATTTAACTGGATTTAGGATTATAAATCTGATTCATAAAAAGGATGTAAACGGTCTGAATTAGATTTAAAATCGAATTCCTAATCGACTTTATGAACAAGATTTGTGACAGTGATTTTTATCGAATCCTTTGTTGTAATCAAAAGAAAAGAATCACCATCGTAAAATTGATGATGGATAATTGATAAATCTCATAACTATCATTTTGAGTACTTATTATTCATAAATTATTATCTATCTCCGTTTCTAACGAGTGCTTGAATCATTCTCACATTTGAGTAGAAATATTATAATATTGTCACAAATTTAATTGTGAATAATTTATTAATACAGGTTACAGTGTAAATCTTCACTTTACAAACTTGTATGTTTACAATTTCACTCAATGTTACTCGTACTTAATCACTGAATGACTCACTGACTGAATGAATTCCTCTCCTAGGATTTTGCCTAGCAACCACCAAACATCTAGTGACCATAGCCTGTCAATCATGTCCGACAATTGAACATCGATCTTGCCAGTACTAACTAGGATTACAGTTACAGCGAATTCAAGTAAATAATTATGTGACCTAATTACTATAAATATTTCATATTTGTGACAATATTTTTAAAAGTCAATGAAATATATCTGATCTTGTCAAGTATTTAATAATAATAGTTAAATCAGGATCAACATGTAAATAATACATAACGATTTTCTACTTCTTGATATTTCGCAATTGTGTATATTGCAATCAAGCAGAGTGAATATGAAGTTTTCTAGGACATATTTTCCGGAATTAATTTTTTAAATATAACAATTTAATTCATTAAATATCTGTATAATCCATAATCATCTTTACAGGATCCAAAAGAATAAGTATACACTTTATAATAACCTGTCACTTCAGTTCTTGATTTTTGACACATAGGTTAGGTATAAAACATTTAAACTAGGGTGCGAGTGGGTTTAAATATTTAAACCTGGTTCACTTCTAAATCGTATCTATGAATAAGAATTGAAACGGATCTAAAGATAAACCAAGTTTAAACTCAATTATTTCAAATATGAATAAGGCTGCTAGTCTCCTTAATCTCACATTCCTTCGTGCGCGTTACTGTATTTTAAAAAAATCAAAATGGGACACAGTATATAATTTCAGCATTCTGCACTCTTTCTCTAGAAAGTATGCCATATCTTACATTTCTTGGTGCACGCGGTACAAGGTTTTCTGTTCACGTAGAATTAGAATAGGATATTCTGTATACACTTTTTCTGCACTCCTTTTCCATATAAACTTCAAGTATGCCAAATCGAACATTTTTTTATGCGCGCAGTAGAAAGTTTTCTCTTGTCGTAAAATTAAAATGGGACACCATGAATATAACTTTAACGTTCTGCACTTCCTTCTCCATACAGATTGCAAGTATGTTAAGTCTCACATTACTTGGTGTTTGTGCACGCGGTACTAAGTTTTCTTTTTACGTAAAATTGAAATATGCTTTTAGCTTTCTGCACTTCTTCTCCATATAAACTTCAAATATGTCAAATCTCACATTCCATCATGCGCGCTGTACAAAGTTTTCTTATGAAAAATCAAAATAGGACACCTGTATATAATTTTAGCTTTCTGCACAGACTTTAAATAAGCCAAGACTCACTTAATTCGTGTGCGCAGTACAAAGTTTTCTCTTCACGTCGTAAAATTAAAATGGGACAGTCAGTGGCGTAGCTACTGCATTACAAAGGACAACAATGCGGAAGGTCCTACGAGTTTGGGGGGCCTTCTCGAAAATATTTAGTGTTGCTCTTACTAAATAAGCCATATTTAGTGGACTGTATCTTTTTTACGATATTTATTATTGAGATATATGCAAAAGAAAATAGTTTATTACCTCTTTAATCCGTAAATTTCGACTCTATTCTTGATACCAGTTAACAAAAACTATCAAAATCCAATTTCGATGTTAATTTATTCTAAAAGGAGCTAAATTCTTCACCATTTGCATGTTGAGGCCAAATTTCTTTCTTGATTTTGAGTTCCAATTTTATTCTATCTAGTTCCATGCAGTGAATCCGACTTGATTCACTGTTTATTATTTCTTTCCACTCGTCGATGTACGTACTGCTTCTCGAACTTGTAGTATGAAACTGTTTACATTGCTTTGTTTTACAAGTAGGCATTACTTTTACAAAAATATGATTGCTTGGAAAGCGAATTTTCTGGAGTATACACTGCAATAATGTTGTCTCTAACATTGCCGGTAACAACTGCTAGTGTCGAAAGGACATTCAATGAGTTTAAAATAATTAAAAATTATAAAAAGAATACATTAAGTCAAAGTAACCTACATTTTTAGTAATTCAACTAGTATGTGTTTAAGTAATGTGTGTTTTATTTTCTGTTATTAAATCTGTTTTGCGAAAATCAGTGAGAAGGGCCTTTCTAGCTACGCCACTGCCTCCAGCTTTCTGCATTCCTTAATTTGAGCTTCAAGTATGCCAAATCTCACATTATTTCGTGCGCGCAATATGCTTAAAAAGGGATACAAAGTTTGTTCTTCACGTATTAATATATAGTTAAAAATGGGACATTTTGAATATAATTTTCGCTTTCTGCACATCTCCATATAAACTTTAAGTATGCTAAATCTCACATTCCTTCGTGTAAGCAATATGCTTAAAAAGAGACCGAAAAATTATTCATGAGATCGAAAAAATTTTAGTATTTAGCTGAAAACATATTCCACTTGATTACTAATTTTAAATCACATGAATTTTTTTAAATTTTTTAATAAATGTCCAATTTCTCAAAATTAATTTTAACTGAAAAAAGGTCGATTACGTGTACGTGACCTTTACTTGGACTATGTTTTATGATTGTTAAACATAATTCACCGAAAAAATTGCTTGCCCGCACTTAATGGAGCAAGAATAAATTGTTTGTTTTCAAAACGGTTTAAAAACGTATGATAATTCATTTTTGTACCTAATAATGATCCTTCTTCTTTATACATCTTCATATCGGTCTCAAAAGCCTCTTGGAATGCTTGTTGTCTTTCTTGAAGCACTTGTTTCTGTTTTAGCTCATAATCAATAACAGATTGGGCATGTTTTGCTGCCAAATCGGTTCGCAGTGCTTCTAAATTAGCTACAAACCAAAAAATTAATACATAAAAACATTCAACTATTAACAATTACCTAATTTTCTTTCTTTGTACAAAGCTAGTTGGAATCGATGTTCAAGTTGCTTTTCTTGTAACTCTAAATGTTCTATTAGATTCTCCAACTGTAAAAGATCCTTTTCCACAGTTTCAAAACTGTTATTAAGTTCTTCAACTTGATTTAGGCAGTGTTCCACAGTTTTTGATAGACATTGCGTCCCTCCGTTTAATAGGAGAGTGATGTCAGTAATATTTTTGTGATCGTTAGTGATTTTTTCGTACATAGTAGTGATATTTTTGGCTAATTCGTCGGCCGTTTTGGCATTCACTTCGTTTATTTCGTGCAATTGCTCCCATTGTTCTTGATAGTGGTTTAAAATTTGCGCGCCTGCGTTTAAGTTCACGGAGGAGCTAAAAGATGGCTCTTGCGATGCTTTTGGATCGGAAAATAGTTTGACGTTTTTGCCCACATTTATTAACCTCTCTTTCAAACTCCCAAACATATTTATTTATTTATTTATAATTTACTCATTTATTAATAATAAAACATTTTAATAATTATAACAAAGTTATGGAATGCACGTATTGTTTATTACAGGTTTTATTAATTTAATAATTGGATATTAGCACAGTAAATTATATTTAACACTCGCACATTTTTAAGATTTTTAATCTGAATCAGATGATTGTGTTGACAGCGCATATTCATTTAGTTCATTAGTAGCTCGGCAACGCCTGCCATCTACAGCGTGAGCTATGAATGAAAAAAACAAAATTCAAAATTGTTTATTGGTAACCCCGATTATTATTTTTGTCTGCTTTATGTCATTCTGCCGTAATTTTAAATGAGTATCAAAGAAAATCTTGATGCAGCTAATGCAAAAATTAGTTTATTTGCCGATCCAACATGGAATCCAGATACATCCGATCCGTATATTCGCGCCAATCAGGTACTCCATTATCTATCACAGTGAAAGATCTATATTTGCCATTTCCCCACTTAGGAATTATGGGACAGTATACGTGCTTTAAAATCATGTTCTGAGAATAGCGAAATGCCCTTGTCGGTTCTGGATACCATTCCAAATAGCCGATTAGCTCAATATGGTACATACTGGTATGACAATAGGCGTGAATGCGCATATGAACCAACCTCCAAACACGCTACTATTATTGCGCAACAGAATAGAGGCAAAGTTCTCACAAGCTATCTAAATCGGGAGTTTCGCAACGAAGAGCTATTTCAGAGCCAAGAAGTTGAGCAATTGTTCAGAATGTTTACAGACACTCACTCAAAGTAATTACCTAACTTATTTTCTAGGCAATAAGCAGTAAATGATCCTATAACGGTTTAATCTATTTAGGTATAAAACTTAATAGAGGCAATCAATATTGTTTGAGACATGCAGGTTTACCATAGCTTTCTGTTTATTGATTTTTCAATGATTTCACGGAAAGATTTCAGTCTGATAAGTTCATTTCCTTTCTAACACAAAAATCAACAAAAATTTGTAATAAATTTACTATACCATAATTTGTCTCTGAAATTTCATGTGCTTTTAACTTTTATCTATAATTTATAGTTGTAACATTAATTTTTTACGTCCTTCAGTTTTTATGTTTGTGGTTAAAGGTCAAACAAATAAACAATCAAGTTCCAACATATGTGACATTTTATTAAATTGTTGAATTGGTAAAACAATGTATAAGATCTAGTTGTACACCTCGTATTATGACTGCGATCGACTGAACTAGAAATACATACTTAACTCAAAAATATTTTTGAGTTTTTCACAAATCCAAAACTTTGTACATAAAATGTTGGAATTCAGTATTTAAGACAGTCTTATTTTCATTAGGATCAACTGAACCGGAAGTGCACTTTACTTCACAGTCTTTCAGATTTTTTCGTATAAATTCGAAACGATTGGCCGTAAAGTATTGAAATTCGGTATTGAGCACTTGTTTGATATCTAGTTATGCATCATGCATTATGATTGCGATCAGCTGAACCAAAAATGCACTTTGATTGCAACTTTTTTTTGAATTTTTTGTACAAATTCAAAACAATCGGTCGTAAAATATCAAAATTTATATTGTGCACCTCGTATTATGATTGTGATCGACTGAGCTGGAAGTGCACTTTGCTCGGATTTTTTTTTTTTTAGTTGAATGTAGAATGTTAGAATTCAGTTTTTTAAACAAATGTAGCATTTAGATGTTCTTATCGTATTTTCATCAAGATCGACTGAACCAGAAGTGCCTTTTACTTGACAGTTTTCAAGAATCTTTCGCATAAATTCAAAATGATTGGGCATAAAGTATTGAAATTTGGTATTAAGCACATCTTTAATATTTAATTATGTATCTCGTATTATGATTGCGATCAACTGAACTAAAAGTGCACATTACCTGAAACATTTTTAGAATTTTCCGCTTGAACCCAAATTGGTTAGCCGTAGAATATTGAAATTCAGTATTTGGAATTGCTGTTGTAATTCGGCTGAACCGGAAGTGCACTTTATTTGACAGTATTTTCGAATTTTTCGCACAAATTCAAAACAATCGGCCATAAAATATTAAAATTTTGTATTAAGCACTTCCATAATATCTTGAGTTGGGCGTAGAATGTAAGAATCCAGTATTTAGAACAATTGTACCATTTAGATGTTCATGTCGTATTTTCATCAAGATCGACTGAACCAGAAGTCCTTTTTACTTGACAGTTTTCAAGAATTTTTCGCATAAATTCGAAATAGTTGGTCATAGAGTATTGAAATTTGGTATTAAACACTTCTTTAATATTTAATTATGTACCTCGCATTATGATTGCGATCAGCTGAACTAAAAGTGCAATTTACCTGAAACATTTTTTGAATTTTCCATATGAACCCAAATTGGTTAGTCGTAGAATATTGAAAGTTAAAATTCAGTTTTTGAAACAATTGTACCATTTAAATATTCATATCTTATTTTCATCAAGATCGACTGAACCAGAAGTGCACTTTACTTGACAGTTTTCAAGAATTTTTCGCATTAATTCGAATTGGTTGGCCGTAGAGTATTGAAATTTGGTATTAAGTACTTCATTAGTATTTAAGTTATGTATCTCGCATTATGATTGCGATCAGCTGAACTGAAAGTGCACTTTACCTAAAACATTTTTTGAATTCTCCGCATGAACCCAAATTGGTTAGTCGTAAGATATTGAAATTCAGTTTTTGGAACTGCTGTTGTAATTTTGTATCAATCGGCTGAACCGGAAGTGCACTTTATTTGACAGTCTTTTCGAATTTTGGCACAAATTCAAAACAATCGGCCGTAAAATATTATAATTTTGTATTAAGCACTTCTATAACATCTAGTTGTGCACTTCGTATTATGATTGCGATCGACTGAGCTGGAAGTGCCCTTTACTTGATAGTTTTTAAGAATTTTTCGCATAAATTCGAAATGGTTGGCCATAAAGAATTGAAATTTGGTATTAAGCACTTCATTAATATTTAGTTATGTACCTTGCATTATGATTGCGATCAGTTGAACTAAAAGTGCACTTTATTTGACAGTCTTTTCGAATTTTTCGCACAAATTCAAAACAATCGGCTGTAAAATATAGAAATTTCATATTAGGCACTTCCTCAATATCTAATTATGATTGCGATCAGCTGAATCGAAGGTGCATTTGATTTTTTCGAAAAAAATTCAAACTGGTCAGCCGTAGGATATTGAAATTAGGTATTTGTAATTGTTGTGGCATGTAAATAGTTGTACCAATCGGCTGAACCGGAAATGCACTTTATATAACAGTGTTTTCGAATTTTCCGCATAAATTTTAAACAATCAGCCGTAAAAAATTGAAATTTTGTAGTAAGCACTTCTATAACGTCTAGTTGTACACCCTGCATTATGATTGCGATCGGCTGAACCGTGAATGCAGTATATTTTTCGCATAAATTCAAAACTATTGGTCGTTGAATACTTTTGAATTGAAAAACCATCTATTTAATATTTTTAGAGGGTTTTTCCAGCAACGTTAATTAATTCGGATGTTAATCTAATTGTAATTACTGAAAGTAACAATTATTACGACCGGTTTTTACCGAAAAATCTAATTTTAATGATGTTGGAAAATACTGGCAGCATTTTAAATATTAAATTCAGTACAAAGCTATAGAGAAACGGTCGTTAAAGTGAGAAAGACCGGTCTGCAACTACTTGCTGCAGCTGGAGGTAGACTCGATAACAACGAGGCTCTATATTTAATTACAATAGGGGCTGAGAAGTACAATACATAATAGAAGACTTCCTACGTCATTATTCCTTTGTGCTTTTTAATCAAAACATTTTCGGGCATTTTCTTATCTTACAAAAACCTTACAGGTTACAGTACAATTTTTTACTTCATAATTCGTTGCACAGAATTTATCAACAGCCCACGGGGCTTTATATACTCTTTTCCAACAATAAGCTAGCATTCAAATTGCTTAAACTTTCCAGAAAGCTCTGGAAACATCAATTTCTGTGCATTTTTCAAATAAAATTGACATCAAAGAGATTGAGGAAGCTTTCTAAAAAATGTTTATAAATTTGGACCTAAATTCGAATTTATGAGCCTCTTCAAGTTGAAGTTGACTTAATAATATCTTTTAATTTTTTATTAGGCACGTGCCTACTTTGGGGACTTTATACTGTCACAAATTTTATTGTAAATAATTTATTTATAACAGATTTATTTTACAAACGCTCACAATGACAAATTCGCTCACAGTTACTCTTACTGCTAGCTCGCGTGCCTTATATACCCTACTCCAACAATGGGCCAACATTCAAATGTCTAACAGTTGAACAACAATGAACCAGCATTCAAATGCCTGACAACTACCAAACATCTAGTAACCATAGGCTGTCAATCATGTCTGACAACTGAACACCGACTATATTGTTGGCAAATAAATAATAATGTGAACTAATGGCTGAAATATTTCACATTTGTGACAATATATTCTCAACTAAATCTGGCACTGATGTATGACGTCATTACTACAACTGATTGTCATTTTTTTTGGCCGTCAGAATAGTTTACGTTCAATTTGGTTTTAAACATAAGTTTTACTAAAAATCAAACCCAATAATGTTTTTTTTTTTTGTTAATATATGATGTCATTACTAGGTACACTAGATAGTCAATTGTTTTGTTCATAAGTTGTTCAACTTCACCAAAGTAAATGTCAAAAATAAATAAAATATACACAATTTAATTTAAAACAAAAAATTCAATCATTTTAAATCTGAAAAAAAAGTGGAGATAATTCAACTAATTTAATTTAGCTTAGAATTAGAATTATTATTACTCATATTTAGACATCACATGCAAACGTTCGTCAATTGTTTTTTTAAATAAATAACTTTGTTCTATTGTTTTTGGTATCAAATTGAAGCTCCTGCGAAAATAATTCTAGTAAAAGTGTCAAAAATGATATTTAAACGATTGTCAATTGTTTTTTCACAAGTTAAACTCTAGTAGAATTCTAAAATAAATATTTTTTTGTCGATTGTCAATTGTTTTTTCAAGTTTGGGATCAATTAAAGCACTTTTAGTCATTGTAAAATAAATTAGTAATCTCATATAATCGCCATCTGTCATTTTGACAATGACAGCTGTCACTTTGACAATGACAGCTGTCACTTTGAAACATGCAATTAATGTGACACTCGAAATTTATGAAGCAGCAATGGAACTGGTCATAAAATTTGTGATCGGGGAAGTACTGTCACAGCAATTAATGCAAAACAATCATTATTATTACAGATAGTCATTTGTTTTGCTCACTAAAATCATCTTTCAAGCAAATAATGAATGCTGTACAATTTATTTATTTTTTTTATCAATAATTGGGTACCTAATATTAATTTTTATCAATGTATGACATCACTACTTTATTAGATTGTCAATTGTTTTGCAATTTTCAACAAACGCTCAATCGTTTATTAGGAGTCCCAAACATTTCATAAATTCTAATTAGTTCATTAAATACTGGGCTTAGGAGCCCCAAAGTGTCACTTTTCTAATATAAAATCAATTTTTCTTCAAATTAAGGAAGTTGAGAAACAATTAAAAATGAAAATTTGTCTTTTTAGCCATGCTGAGATAGAAAACCGTTGCAGAAGCTACTTAAAGGACCTAGAAATGAAGGAAATCAAGCCAAATATGTTCACGTTAAAACGGAAATTTGATTCTTTAAGTTCGAATGCATCTTCAGATACCACAGATTCCGATTCTGATGTTCTTTATGATGAGAAAGATAAGATAGCTCTTCTCAAACTGAGAATACCTCCGCGAGGAGAAGTGAATAACTTTGACGAGCTGAAACTTCAGATGCGGATCCACTCGGAGGAGATAAGGGCCCTTTGGGACGCAAAGCAGGACAAAGAGCTTAATGCAAGGGCTTCGGAGTTTTTTCCCAAACCTTATTTGGATGAGTTGGATGATCCATCGCCAGTTTTCAATTATGGAATGGTGAGAGTATTGCATAACTTATTTTAATATTGCAAATAAAAATTGAATTTTTTTGTGCCGTGAAACCGGTTTATAAATTAGAATGCTTTTAAAGGGGAACCCTTGTTACGCCTCAGGACATAATCATCACGAATAAATCACTGTAGGTCCCCAACGTGCAACCCTGGCTCAACTACGGATATCCCCTCCGCCATTCTGACTTCAACGAACTCGATTCGTTGAGCTCCAAGATGGAAGCGCTTCGCAATGCTGTACAACCTGCCCCTCCTCGTTGTGGACAGCAATTTCCACCACCGCCGTCACTGGGGCCTCGGAGCTCGCCTATAGCCCCTATAATCCCAAAGGAGGCCACAAGCCCTATGGTTGCTCCCCCTGCTAGAAGGCTTTATTCAGCCGTGCTGCAGAATCAGCCTGTAAGACCTGTTTCATTTCAAAGCTAAAACGCGTCGCACAAATTGCACCCAACATTTTATCGTGCTCGTATCGTGCGTACCAACATGAAGATAATTAATGGTTGGCTTCTATGGGCATCTATCCAGCATTACAGATCTAAAAATAAATTATTTTAATTGATTGGCTTAAAATCTCATCATTAGTCTTTCTGTGAATTCATGTTGTTAGCACTGTGTGCACAGCATCTGCTAACTTCCAAATTATTTTCATATATTTTTTTAGCTAAAATCGGTCGCAAAAAAAATTAAATTTCCAAATTTGGACGTTATTGAATTTAACCTTCCATTCCCGGAGCAGCACCGGAGGTTTCAGGTAGAATTAACTTAGTATTCGACGCTCTATCCGAATCTGAAATAAAAATAGTGGCTCCCTTTTAAGATTCAAACGTGATTTCTTTCCATCCCTTTCTCCTCCCCTCAGGAAAATGAGAATTAAATGTCAGATTTTTCCATTCGTTGAATATTTTTAGCTTTCTGCACTCCTTCTCCATGTAAACTTGAGGTATGCCAAATCTCACATCCCTTCGTACATACAATATGTTTAAAAAGGGATACAAAGCTTTTACAAAATACCGATTTTGCAAGCTGAATGTAACAACAAAATCTGTCACATTCAAATCTCATATATTTGAAATTAGTACTATTAAAATGACAAATAATGTTCCAAAATGTTCTAAAATATTCCACAACGTTCCTAGATGTTTAAAAATCTTTCAAGATGCTTTAAAACATTGCAAAATGTCCTTAAACATTTTTATAATATGTCAAGATGTCTTAATACGTTTCAAATTGTGTCAATATGTTCCAAAATGTTCTGGGATGTTTTAAAACCTCCCACAACATTCCAAAACCACATAGAATTTGGCAGGACGTTCCAAAATGTCCTAAAATGTTCCGGATTGTTTCGAAAACCTTCAAGGATGCTTCAAGATATTCTAGAATATGTCAGTACATTACAAAATGTCCTAAGAAACGTTTTGGGATATTTCAAAACTTCCCAGAATGTTTCAAAACCTTCCAAAATTTGTTAAAACTTTCCAAAATGCTGCAAGATATTTCGAAACTTTCCAGAAGGTTTGAAAATGCTGCGAAATGTATCAGAACGTTCTAAAATATTTCAAAATCTTTGAAAAACCTTCCAGAATGCTTCAAAACATTGCAAAATGTGTCCGGATGTTTCAAAATGTAGTTAAACATTTTTAGAATATGTCAAGATGTCTTGATACGCCCAAATTGTGACAATACGTTCCAAAATGTGCCAAAACGTTCTGGGATGCTTCAAAACCTTCCACGACATTCCAAAACCTCATAGAATTTGTCAAAATGTCCTGAAACGTTCCGAAATGTTTGGAAAACCTTCCACGATGTTTCAAAACGTTTCAAAATGTCATTAAACTTTTTAGAATATGTCAAGATATTTTTATACGTTCCAAATTTTGTCAATACGTTTCAATGTTATATTGTAAATTCAGTTTCAGTTGTCTTTGATCAAAGTTCACATATAATAAACCGACAAAATTTACATTTCGAGACCCCAAAATCACATAGAATTTGTCAGGACGTTCCAAAATGTTCTAAAATGTTCGGGATTGTTTAGAAAACCTTCAAGGTTGCTTGAAAACATTGCAGAATATATCAGAACGTTCAAAAATGTCCTAAAATGTTTTGAGATGTTTCAAAACTTCTCAGAATGTTGCGAGATACTTCGAAACCTTCCAGAAGGTTTGAAAATGTTCCGTAATGTATCAGAACGTTCTAAAATATTTCAAAACGTTTTGAAAACCTTCCAAGGATGCTTCAAAACATTGCAAATTGTGTCAATACGTTCCAAAATATGCCAAAATGTTCTGGGATATTTCAAAACCTTCCACGACATTCCAAAACCTCATAGAATTTGTCAAAATGTCCTGAAACGTTCCGAAATGTTTGGAAAACCTTTCACGATGCTTCAAAACGTTGCAAAATGTGTCAGGATGTTTCAAATTGTCGTTGAACATTTTTAGAATGTGTCAAGATGTTTTGATACGTTTCAAATTGTGCCAATACGTTCCAAAATGTGCAAAATGTTCTGGGATGTTCCAAAACCTTCCACGACTTTCCAAAACCCTTACATAATTTGTCAGGACGTTTCAAAATGTCCAAAAATGTTCCGGATTGCTTAGAAAACTTTCAAGGATGCTTGAAAACATTGCAGAATGTATTAGAACGTTCCAAAATTTGTCACAATCTCTTAATACGTTCCAGAATATAACAGGATGTACCAAAATGTCTCAAAAAACAAAAACCTCTCAGGATGCTTCAAGATATTCTAGAATATGTCAGTACATTACAAAATGTCCTAAAATGCTTTGATATGTTTCAAAACTTGCCAGAATATTTCAAAACCTTCTATAATTTGTGAGCACGTTCCAAAATGTCCCTAAATGATGCGGGATATTTTGAAACCTGCCAGAAGGTTTTGAAAATGTTCCAAAATGTATCAGAACGTTCTAAAATATCTCAAAACGTTCCGAAATATCTAAAAATCTTCCAGGATGCTTTAAAACATTGCAAAATGTGTCAGGACGTTTCAAAAGTCGTTAAACATTTTTAGAATATGTCAAGATGTCTTGATACGCCCAAATTGTGTCAATACGTTCCAAAATGTGCCAAAACGTTCTGGGATGTTTCAAAACCTTCCACGACATTCCAAAACCACATAGAATTTGACAAAATGTCCTGATACGTTCCGAAATGTTTGGAAAACCTTCCACGATGCTTCAAAACATTTCAGAAGGTGTCACGACGTTTCAAAATGTTGTTAAACATTTGCAGAATATGTCAAGATGTTTTGATACGTTCCAAATTTTGTCAATACGTTTCAATGTTACGTTGTAAAATCAGTTTCAATTGTCTTTGATCAAAGTTCACATATAATAAACCAACAAAATTCACATTTCGAGACTCCAAAACCACTTAGAATTTGTCAGGACGTTCCAAAATGTCCTAAAATGTTCCGGATTGTGTAAAAACCTTAAGGATGCTTGAAAACATTGCAGAATATATCAGAACGTTCAAAAATGTCCTAAAATGTTTTGGGATGTTTCATAACTGTTGCGAGATACTTCGAAACCTTCCAGAAGGCTTGAAAATATTTCGAAATGTATCAGAACATTCTAAAATATTTCAAAACGTTTTGAAAACCTTCCAAGGATGCTTCAAAACATTGCAAATTGTGTCAATACGTTCCAAAATATGCCAAAATGTTCTGGGATGTTTCAAAACCTCCCACGACATTCCAAAACCTCATAGAATCTGTCAAAATGTCCTGAAACGCTCCGAAATGTTTGAAAAACCTTCCACGATGCTTCAAAACGTTGCAAAATGTGTCAGGATGTTTCAAATTGTCGTTGAACATTTTTAGAATATGTCAAGATGTTTTGATACGTTTCAAATTGTGCCAATACGTTCCAAAATGTGCAAAATGTTCTGGGATATTTTAAAACCTTCCACGACATTCCAAAACCAAATAGAATTTGTCAGGACGTTCCAAAATGTCTTTAAATGTTCCGGATTGTTTAGAAAACCTTCAAGGATGCTTGAACATTGCAAAATATATCAGAACGCTCCAAAATTTGTCACAATTTCTTAATACGTTCCAGAATATATCTGGATGTATCAAAATGTCCCAAAAAATGTTTAAAAACCTCCCAGGATGCTTCAAGATATTCTAGGATGTGTCAGTACATTACAAAATGTCCTAAAATGTTTTTTCAAATATTTCAAAACCTTCTAGAATTTGTTAGAATGTTCCAAAATGTCCCAAAATGTTGCGGAATATTTCGAAATCCCTCAGAAGATTTGAAAATGTTCTAAAATGTATCAGAACGTTCTAAAAGATTTCAAAACATTGCAAAATATGTCAAGACGTTTCAAAATGTCGTTAAACATTTTTAGAATATGTCAAAATGTCTTGATACGTTCCAAAATGTGCCAAAACCTTCCACGATGTTCCAAAACCTTATAGAATTTGTTAGGACGTTCCAAAATGTCCTGGAACGTTTCGAAATGTTTGGGAAATATTTCAGGATGCTTCAAAACATTTCAGAATGTGTCAGGACGTTCCAAAATGTCATAAAAAATTCCGGGATGTTTGAAAAATTCCCAGGATGCATCAAGTTATTCTAGAATATTTATAGAATTTGTTAGAACTTTCCAAAATGTCCCAAAAGAGATATTTAGAAACCTTCCAGAAAGTTTGAAAATGTGCCAAAATGTATCAGGACGTTTTAAAATATTTCAAAACGTTCCGAATTGTTTAAAAACCTTTCAGGATGCTTCAAGGCATTGCAAAATGTGTCAGGACGTTTCAAAATGTCGTTAAACATTTTTAGAATAGTTCAAGATGTCTTGCTACGTTCTAAAATGTGCCAAAACGTTCTGGGATGTTTCAAAACCTTCCACAACATTCCAAAAGTTCATAGAATTTGTTAGGACGTTCCAAAATGTCCTGGAAATCCTTTCAGGATGCTTCAAAACCTTTCAGAATGTGTCAGGGCGTTCTAAAATGTCATAAAACATTTAAAGATATCTCGAAACGTTCCAAAATTTGTCACAATATCTGAATACGTTCCAGAATGTCCCAAAAAATTCCGGGATGTTAAGAAACCTCCCAGGATGCTTCAAGATATTCTAGAATATATCAGTAAATTACAAAATGTTCTAAAATGTTTTGGGAGGTTTCAAAACCTTCTAGAATTTATTAGAACTTTCCGATATGTCCCAAAATGTTGCGGGATATTTCGAAACCTCCCAGAAGGTTTGAAAATGTATCAGGATATTCTAAAATATTTCAAAACATTCCGAAATGTTTAAAAACCCTCCAAGATGCTTCAAAACATTGCAAAATGTCCTTAAACATCTTTATAATGTGTCTAAATGTCTTGATACGTTTCAAAATCTTCCACGACATTACAAAACCTTATATAATTTGTCAGGACGTTCCAAAATGTCCTAAAATGTTCCGGATTGCTTAGAAAACTTTCAAGGATGCTTGAAAACATTGCAGAATGTATCAGAACGTTCAAAAATGTCCTAAAACGTTTCAGGATATTTCAAAACGTTACAAAATTTGTCACAATCTCTTAATATATTCCAGAATATTGCATCCGGGATGCTTAAAAACCTCCCAGGATGCTTCAAGATATTCTAGAATATGTCAGTACATTTCAAAAGGTCCTAAAATGTTTTGGGATGTTTCAAAACTTCCCAGAATATTGCAAAACCTTCCAGAGTTTGTTAGAACTTTCCAAAATGTTGCAAGATATTTCGAAACCTTCCAGAAGGTTAGAAAATGTTCCGAAATGAATCAGAACGTTCTAGAATATTTCAAAATGTTTGGAAAACCTTCCACGACATTCCAAAACCTCATAAAATTTGTCAAAATGTCCTGAAACGTTCCAAAATGTTAGGAAAACCTTCCACGATGCTTTAAAACGTTGCAAAATGTGTCAGGACGTTTCAAAATGTCGTTAAACATTTTTAGAATATGTCAAGATGTTTTGATACGTTTCAAATTTTGTCAATACATTTCAATGTTATGTTTTAAAATCAGTTTCAACTGTCTTTGATTAAAGTTCACATATTATAAAAATCTTAAAAATTTACATTTCGAGATTTTGATAGAAATATCAGTTTTGGGCATCTCTGAATTCATTTTGACTATTTTCGGCTTGATGTCGATACGTATGTATGTGCGCTAATCTCAAAACTTATCGAACGTATAATGTTGAAATTTTGTATTTAAGTCTGATATAGGGTCTAGTTGTGCACCTCTCATTATGGTTGCAATCGTCTGTACCGGAAGTGCACTTTACTTGAAAGTTTTTTTGAATTTTCCGCATAAATCCAAAATGTTAAACCGTAGGGTACTGAAATTCAGTATTTAAGATCGCTGTTGCATCTCAATGGTTATTTAATATTTTTGTACCAATCGGCTGAGCTGGAAGTGCACTTTATATAGCAGACTTTTCGAATTTTCCGCATAAATTCAAAGCAATCAGTCGTACAATATTTAAATTTTGTATTAAGCACTTCTGTAACATCTAATTATACACCTCGCATTATAATTGCAATCGTTTGCACCGGAAGTGCACTTTACTGGAAACATTTTTTGAATTTTCCGCATAAATTCAAAACGATTGAACGAAGAATGTTAGAATTTAGTATTTTGAACGATAGTACCGTCTAGATGCTTATATCCCATTTTAATTAAGATCGACTGAACCGGAAGTACATTTTACTTGAATATTTTTTTGAATTTTCCGCATAAATCCAGAATGATTAGCCATAGGATACTGGAATTTAGCAATTGGAATTGCTGTAGCATATAAATGGTCATCTTCTATTTTTGTAACAATCGGCTGAGCCGGAAGTGCACTTTATATGACAGACTTTTTGAATTTTCCGCATAAATTCTAAACAATCAGTCGTAGAATATTTAAATTTTGTATTAGGCACTTTTATAATATCTAGTTGTACACCTTGCATTATGATTGCTATCGACTAAACCGGAAGTGCGTTTTACTCGAAACATTTTTTGAATTTTCCGCATAAATCCAAAACGATTGAACGTAGATTGTTAGAATTCAGTATTTAGGACAATTATACCGTCTAGATGCTTATATCCTATTTTTATTGAGATCCACCGAGCCGGAAGTGCACTTTACTTGACAGTCTTTTGGAATTTTTCGCATAAATTCGAAACGATCAGGTGTAGAATTTTGAAATTTGGTATTTTAGTCTGCTGTAGCATCTGAATGATTGTCTACTATTTTCATAACAATAGACTGAACCGGAAATGCACTTCAGTAGGAATTTATTTTTTAATTTTGCGCATAAATTCAAATCTGTTGGTAGTCGTAGAATTTTGGAAATCAGTATTTAGGAGTGTTGTAGTATAAGAATAATGGTCTACTGTTTCCATAGTAACCGACTTGGCTGAAAGCGCATTTTACTTGACAGATTTTTAGAATCTTTTGGGTAAATCTAAAACGATTAACTATGGAACGATGAGATTTTGTGTTTGATTATACATATCCAATGATATATACGATCAAACACAAAATCACATCGTATTATATATATATCCAATGATGTACAAGTAAGTCACGTGATGTTCACGTCAGATTTTATAATGACAGTTGACAAATTTGAGAAAATTTATTGTAAATCTATTTGAAACTGAATGGGAACAGCTCGTGACGATTCTAAGAAGCCGTCATTGTTCAGAATTTGATTGTCACTGCGATACGTAAAGCTGTGGCTGGCAAGGAATTAAACTGCCTCGTATGAGTCGGAGACAGACGGTGTACTGTAGACGATATCTCAAATACTGCCTAGCAATTTTTTTACATAGTTCGATGATGTAGGCAAGTACTGGTAGTCAGACAGCTACTTCCGGTACATATTTTGTACAGTTATTTAGCTTAACTCTCCGTCTATTATGTGAAATGAATGTCAAGTTGAATGCATTTAAGGATGTATGTTGAAGGAATTGATTGATTGCTGGTTGAACGAAATAGCGTGACTTTTATTTTTTCTTTTTATTTAAAATTCAAGCACGCAGTGCAGCGTGACTTCAGAAAAATATCGATACACTTGTACTAAAATTTGATATTTTTGGCACTCAATCTAAAACTTCATAATAATATTTTCAAGGTTTTTGACAGGCAACGGGTCCGGTGCCAACAGTTAAGATGCCCATAACACAGCCGAGGATTTGCACGCCGGGGTTATCGTCTCTTCAAGGGGCTCAGGGAACCGTAGCAACCGTAGCAGCGACGACCATGAGCACTGATGAACTCGATGAGCTCGAAAGAGAAGCAATTGAGCAGTACCGACCGAGCAACGAGAGTCTGGGAAACATCAGCGAGGATAGCATCATTTCCGCCAAGTTTCAGGTGAAAAACGACGCAGAATTTGGCAAAGCACCAATTTGCTTTATGTCTCACACCGAAATTCCATCATGTTTTTGGATGATATTAGGAATGCATTATAAAAGAACCTCATGAAAATAAATCGTGTCTATATATCAATAATATCGATAATAAGCGACCGACAGAAAGATTTTATTGCTAATATAAAATTGGTTCATATTTTGGTCAGTCAGGATTATTCTTAATAATTCTAAATCTAATTCTACGCGAAAATTATACCCATTTACACTTTTATTGCAACATTTTTCTATACAAGTTACCATTTATTAACGAAATAAAGTTGATTTTTCAACAATCATATTGTAGGGAACCAAAACATCGACTACTTTTATTAGAAACATTTTTCGATATAATTCACCGCTTAAAAACTACCAATGAAATAAATAATACTGCTTTATTCAAAGGGGTTGAAGGATCTGCAACTTGGTTAATTCTAATTGTACATAATTGCATCAAAAACTTAACTGTAGGGAATTGAAAGCCCTACAATTTTTATATGAAATATTTTTCGATACGAGCTACCGCTCAAAAGTTATTCGCCGAAGAAAATTACTTTTTCCTAAAAGTTTAAAGGGCTGAATCGCGGCTAATTTAAGTTGTACTAAGTTGTATCCAAAACCAAGCCCTACAACTTTCATTTGAAATATTTTCTGGTATAAGTAACCACTCAAAAGTTATTAGCGAAAGAATGTTGCTTTTTTCAAAGACTTGTGATTAATACAAGAGTTTCTTGGATCATGAATTTTATGGTCAGTTTCATTGGTTTTTCATAAATTTAGAGTATATTTTAAAGTGACAGCCGTCATTGTCAATTACTATTTATTTTACAATGGCCATAAGAGCTTTAGTAAAAGAACAATTGACAACCAAAAACATTATTTATAATAATAATAATCTGGACAACATTTCTATAATTTTACTGAACAATTTATGAAGCTTTCTTGTAATTCACTATGAGGCTCTCGCCTCGTAGGTTCTGCGTTCTTTGGAAAGGAATTTCTTGGTGCAGGTGGCTATTTTTATTTTTACCTGCTTTTAAGGCGCCGGTAAAGTTGGCACAGGCCTATTGAGCCCGGTCTTAAGCTAGCTTCAATCATTTCTGACGTTAGTTTTTAATATTTCTCTTATACACAGTATTATAAAGGACAAAAAAATTTATTTCCAAAGTAAATAAAATTTACTCTGTGAAATGACTGTCGATTTTTTGACAGCAATCCTTTTACTGTATACTACTGGACATTAGAATAATTTTTCTAATTGATATGTGCTGCAAAACTATAGACACGCGTTACAAACTAAAGTAGTATTTGACATCACGATAGTTTCTTATTAGCTAGAACGCAGCAAAATATTTAGCGCAAGTTTTAATTTTTTTGACGGACGAAATATATTTCGATAAATAAATAAGAAAATTCTAAAATATCATTCAGTTCCTTTCAATTGTCAACTTTACATTTTCATTTCAAATTGCTTCTGGAAGATTCAGTAAACTAATCATTTGTTTGAATTACTTGCTCTTCTCTACATTACTTCATAATAATTGCATTCTGCTTCGATTATTGATAATTTAATAAATTTATTATTCATTTATGTTCAATTGTAACGTGCATTTTATAGTTCAGGAGTCCAAAAATGTCAGTTAAGCTACAAAAGGTCTTTAAAAACTCATTTAAATAGCAACCACGATTTCAGTGAACAAAAAATGTGACCAAAATAATAAAAAGATTAAGCTAGTCACAATAGATCCACAAAAATATTTTTCATTCTTCTTCAATAATCTCTAGAGGATTGCTGGTCCGCAAGTAGCAACCTTTCAAAATCAATTCCTCCCAAACCTTTTTTGTTAATGCACGAACATAACCTGTCAGGCCTTTCTTGCCTTTTTCCCCCACTCCCACGCTCGCAAAAAGGCCAGAAACCGCGCCAACTCCGACGTTGCAAAAACTCTTCCCGAGTTAGAAATTCATTCGAAGAGGAAAATTGGAATAGAAATCGATTTTTCGTTGGCTAAGATGACATACTTTGGGAAATAAATAGCGGATAGAAACCCAATCTAGCTGCGGAGAAAGATTGAGAGCTGCGTTGAGTGGTTCCCAAGGACAAGTTTCAATGCTTTGGACATCTTTTCAAAGCACTGAGCATGACTTGAGGGGCTTTGAGCTCAGTGACGGGGACTGAGTCGCTATTTTGGGTGTGGTAAAAACAGACTAGTATTTATAGATACACTGGAAAAAAATCCGACTGTTTACTTTCTTCACTAGATAAGGAAATTATATTAAGAAGAAACTGCCCTTGATTTCTTCATTGGGACAGAAAATTGTATTTGTATTTATAATAACACTTTAAAGACTATTTACCCTGTAGTTTTATTGGCTCTAGATTCAAATTGGCGCAAGAAAAAATTCGCAGTTTTGTAAACCGAACAATAAAAAATTATTTCTTACTTTTACTTGTACAAAGTACAAGTATTGTGAAACCGACAAAATTCACATTTCGAGATTTTGATGGAAGTATCCGTTTTGAGCATCCCTTAATTCATTTTGACTATTTTCGGCTTGATGTCAGTACGTATGTGTGTTCGTAACTTTCAAAATTTTAAAGCCCGTCGAACGTATAATGTTGAAATTTTGTATTTAAGACTGGTTTAGGATCAAGTTGGTCACCTCGCATTATGGTTGCAATCGACTGTGCAGGAAGTGCACTTTATTTGAAACTTTTTTTGAATTTTCCGCATAAATCCAGAATGATTAGTCCTAGGATACTGAAATTCAGTAAATCCAAAACGATTAAACGTAGATTGTTAGATTCAGTATTCAGGACGTTCCAAAATGTTCTAAGACGTTTCAGGATATTTCAAGACGTTCCAGGATGTAGCAAAATGTCCCAAAAAATGTTTAAAAACCTCCCAGGATGCTTCAAGATATTCTAGAATATGTCAGTACATCCCAAAATGCCCTAAAATGTTTGGGAATGCTTCTAAACTTTTCAAGATATTTCGAAACCTTCTTGAATTTATTAGAACGTTCCAAAATGTCCAAAAATGGTGCGAGATATTTCGAAACCTTCCACAAGGTTTGAAAATGTTCCAGAATATATCAGGACGTTCTAAAATATTTCAAAACGTTCCGAAATGTTTAAGAACCTTCCAGGATGCTTCAAAAAATTGCAAAATGTGTCAGGATGTTTCAAAATGTCGTTAAACATTTTTAGAATATGTCAAGGTGTCTTGATACACTCCAAATTGTGCTAAAACGTTCTGGGATGTTTCAAAACCTTCCACGACATTCCGAAACCTCATAGAATTCGTGAGGACGTTCCAAAATATCATAAAACGTTCCGAAATGGTTGGAAAACCTTCCACGATGCTTCAAAACATTGCAAAATGTGTCAGAACGTTCCAAAATGTCGTTAAACATGTTTAGAATATGTCAAGATGTTTTGATACGTTCCAAATTTTGTCAATACGTTTTAATGTTATATTGTAAAATCAGTTTCAACGTTCTTTGATCAAAGTTCACATATGATAAAAATCTTAAAAAATGTTCATGACGAATGTCACTCTTGGCAATTCAATTGTTTTTGTGTGGTTGTGAAGCAGACAAAATTCACATTTCAAGATTATGATAAAAATATATGTTTTTTGAACATCCCTGAACCCATTTTGACTATTTTCGGCTTGACGTCGGTGCGGTAACTCGCAAATCTCAAAGCCCATCGAACGTATAAAGTTGAAATTTTGTATTTATGATTGGTCTAGTGTCTAGTTGTGTACCTCACATTATCATTTGTACCGGAAGTGCACTTTACTTGAAACTTTTTTTGAATTTTCCGCATAAATCCAGAATGATTAGTCCTAGGATACTGAAATTCAGTATTTTAGATTGCTGTAGCATCTAAATGATTATATTCTATTTTTGTACCGATCGGCTGAGCCGAAAGAGCACTTTATATAACAAATTTTTCGAATTTTTCGCATAAATTCAAAACAATCGTAGAATATTGAAATTTCGTATTAAGCATTTCTATAACATCTAGTTGTACACCTCGCATTATGACTACAATTGTCTGTACCGGAAGTGCACTTTACTCGAAACATTATTTGAATTTTTTGCATAAATCCAAAACAATTGAACGTAGATTGTTAGAATTCAGTATTTAGGACAATTGTGCCATCTAGATGCTCATATTCTATTTTAAATGAGATCGGCTGAGCCGGAAGTGCACTTTACTTGACAGTCTTTTAGAATATTTCGTATAAATTCGAAACAATTGACTGTAGAGTATTGAAATTTAGTATTTCAGTCTGCTGTGGTATCTGAATGATTGTCTACTATTTTCATAATAATAATAATAACCGGAAGTGCACTTCAGTTGGAATTTATTTTTCAATTTTGCGTATAAATTCAGAACTGTGAGCCGTAGAATCTTGGAAATCAGTATTTAGGAATGTTGTAGCATGAGAATGATGACCTATTGTTTCCATAGCAACCGACTAGGCTAAAAGCGCATTTAACTTGACAGATTTTTAGAATTTTTTGGATAAATCAAAAACAATTAGCCGTGGAATGATGAGATTTTCTGTTTGATTATATATATCGAATGATGTACAAGTAAGTCACGTGATGTCCACGTCAGATTTTTTCTTTAGTTTTGATTTTTAAAATACTATTTAGATAGTATTTTCGATACTTTTAGTAATTATTTGAACCATTTCGTTGCATAAAGTGTTTCAGGGATCTCAGGTTGAAGCATGTTTGAAAAACTCACACAGTTTCTTCATATAATTTTTTGTTTATTTTCAATTTTAAGTTAGATTTTTTTATGCCATAATTTAATTAATTTTTTATTTTCTAGTATAGTTTTTTATTTTTGGTAAAATATATATGCTTCCTGTTTCTAATTTCCTTATGAAAATAGTTTACTTCTTTTTCCACTGTAATATATATTTTTTTTTTTATTGGGATCAATGATTTTTTTGAAAAAATCACTTGATTAAAATCATGATTTCAATCATCCACATGGCCATAAAATTCATGGTCGGGAAAATATTGTTGTAAACACAGAAGATTTAGAAAGAAATAAACACAACTTTTATTTTTTGTTTAATAGAAAAATAAACTGCCTTTGATATCTTTATTGGGATAGAAAATTATATTTTTTTTTATTTTTCAATTGAAGAAAGAATAAAAGACGAAAAAGGAAAGGCACAAAATGATTTTTGCTATTAATTTTGTACATAATAACACTGTAAAAACCTAATTTTATTGGCTGTAGATTCAAATTGGCGCGCCTCCCCTCCTTTTTTAATGTGGCGGAAAACTCGCCTTTGAATTAAAATAAGTTCAAATCGGTTTTCCTCGAATACCCTACATCTAAGAAAAAAATTTTTAGAACAAAAAATGTAGAGGGCAAAATACTCTACATTTTTTGTCTCATTCTCAATTCTGTAAAGCTAACACAAAAAAAAATAAATAGCGCTGAAATTATCAGAAATATTTTCTTATTTTTTACTTTTAAAAAATTGTACAATTGTAAATTTTTAAATGAGAATTATGTTTACTACGATTATTATTTTATATACCACCAGTCAAAATTGTATTTATAGATAAAAAAAAGCTCAATTAACTTCTGGTACTAAAATGGGTATATTTATTACTTTCACCTGAATGTTAAAAAACTGGGCAAAGAAATTCCAATTTTCGACATCAAATAAAAATGAACGAAGTTTATATGTATCTCATTCAATTATAGTGAACTACTTTTCTTTTGTCTGTTTTGGATTCAAAGCGATATTGTTAGCGCAACGAGACTTGGAGTTCAAGTAACAGTGTTCTGACTGATCAAAAAAATGAACCTTTCTCGTCAAGAAAAGCTTACAGAATGTGCAATAAAAATAAAAAGATTAAAAAATAATCATTTTATTTTCAGTTGTTTTTAGCCTAGGTTATAAATGTTGATACAAAGTTATCTGAACGATGATTAGATAAACTATAAATACTATTTTAAATAGATAAATGAATTATTAAACGTTATAACGGCAAAAATAATCTCAAAAATGGAACAAAACAATTGGCAAACGCTTGACGTTTAATCTGTCAGTCATTTTTGTTGACAGTGTTCATTTGTAAAGTATTTTATGCTATCAATTTGATGTAAAAATGGTTCCAATTACTCAGAAAGCAATTTTCTCAATTGCCTCACAATGATGCTTAGACCCGATTGTATGCCAACTGTCTCAGATAAAATAATAAGATCCTCTATTAAAAATAAGCATGAGTCATCGCCTGACTGCAGTGGCGTAGAAATAAGGTCGTATTTCATATCCACTTCTGCCTAATGACAGTTTCTAAACTCGTAGGAACTAGAACGTCTGGCTCTTGAGCAATACAACAGCGCAAGCGCTACAGAAACCTGCACTGGAGCTGTGGGGGGCCATGTTTCCGATGACAACGCGGGAAACGTGCTCTCCCCCCCGCATGAGCCGCCCTGTGGGGGGAAACCAAACACGTACGCGGCCCAACTGTTGGCGAAATGGAACGTTCTTGGCGCATTATATCGCTCCCGGATGCTTGGACAACGCTTCCGCTAGATGACAATTTTCTTCAATGGCCTCATTGGGGAGTACTCAGCCCCGGCACTATTTTAAAATTTGGTAATTTAACGTTTTAAGTTTAATTTTTGTCAATTATTGTTACCCTTCGTTTTTGTTTGGATTCCTTTTGATAAATAATTAAAAACTGACCCAAGCGTTTTACTTTTAGTATTAAATTAATTATAAATACTAGTTTATTCACCCCTGAGTATTCAGTTACTGAACAGGAAACTGTAATTTGATACAATATTGATCCAAAGTTTGCTACAGCTGAACGAAGTTGTGACGCAAGCTGTCAAATTTCAATTTCAAGAGAATATATTATTCACACAGCAAAATTGGCTGTTTAGAAATATGGACCCGCCATTTTTTATTTACAAGACAAAAAAGAGATGATGTGTCATGTTTTTTTTGTTGCTTTTCGCACACCCAACGCGTCTACTCATCTCTCGTAACTTCCCCTACTTCGTCCAATTTTTTTAGCTAAATATAAATTTTTCGTTGATTTGACTTGAAACTTTGTGAGTGGCTTCATTGTGATGAGTCCGACAGCTTTTACATTTGGCAAAATTCTTGATTTGTGGGCGTTTTTCAGCGTTAATTTCATGAAGCCTTGAAAAAGTATTACCGTCATATTGATCTTTACACTAATCAAAAGACTTTTTGATTATAAAATGAAAAAAAATATTGTCCGACATGAATATTGGGGCTAGCGGTGAGTCCGACAAGCCGCACTTATAAGTACGTTGGTATGAAAACTTATTACCGTTTGAAATTTTGAGGACGTGTTAAATTATTTTTTTTTCTAAAATTTGCTCATTTTGTCCGACAATTTTTGCGGGGACTTTTCTCAGTCCGACAATGAAAACGTGTCAAGATTATAACAACTCTTCATTGATTAAAAAGCCTCACAAAGTTTCAAGTGAGCAGCAATCAACGAAAAATTTATGCCCTGTCTCACGGACTAGAAATATCAGGCTTCAATTTTTTTTTCACTTTTTCATCTAGCGGCAGTTGTCCATTAATCTTTCATAATCTCCCCATCTGTCAACTTTTTTACTGTTCCGCAGCTGACTGGCAAAAACGGGACCCTTGTAATTTCAATTTCGTCATGTCCGTCTGTCCGTATGTCACAGCAATTTTATTTGGAAATTGTCCCTGAATGTTAATACCAAGTTGTAACACCCGAAAATGGCAGTTAAAACTTTTATTAATTCAAATTTTTGATTTGGAGCCCCTGTTTGTTTTTTACTCCCTTATTTTAAGGAATATTTAAAAAATACACAAACTTTCAACATGTATTTTCTTTTTCTCTATAACATTTGTATTTACAATTATTCTCTATTTTATCAAATAACAAAATGATGACCAATCAAAAATTTCAAAATATTTTGAAAATCACTCGATCGATTTTTGAAAATAAAACGTTTACAAAATCCTTAAACTATGTACTAATAAACATTTGTCTGAGACATTTTTTTCGATTTGTCCAAAAAAAGTATTACAAAATAAATTTTAACACACTGCAACAATCATTTAAAACAAAGTAGGCTTGCTGCCATTAAACAATGAAGCAAAAGTCGAATAATAAACGCGTACTTCGAACTTAAGGCACCAAGATACACATTTTAAAAATATGTAGACGTTTATCAGATTGGAAATTTTCACACAATTGGTGGAAATTCCAATAAATTACGCCGAACCTCTGCATTTAAAGAAGCTGCTCTTAATATTGTAATGTTTAAATATGTTTTATTGGGATATAAGTTCTGTACATTAATTAGAAACACAACGTACTGTCGAAACGTTGTGTTTCTAATTAATATATAGAGCTTATATACCAATAAAACATATTTATTTATAAAATGAGTTCTGAAAAGTTTTTTCCTTGATTGTAATGTTTATTGCTCTTGAAGAAGTGCCTATTTTTCAAATAAAAATCACTATTTAATAAATGAAAAGAAAATAAAAATTTTATTCTTCGAAGTATTACTAAACAAACACTACAATTTATTTCTTACTTACTACTTTTAATCTTCAACAAAAAAGCCACAGATATTTATTTTTAACAACTTATTTATTTATTATACTGATCACTCACTGGATATTCACTATTTCACTGTCTTACTGTTTACTGTTCCTGAGTCAGGTCGTTTGCTCAAATATATACAGATATCCGTTTCTCGAAATGTTCTAGGTCATTCGAGAGCACGTTACTAGAATTTTCGACCGTGCGGGGCCATGTGGTGCGATACAAACAGACGAAAAGCCCCGCCTAGACAGGACGAGTTGTCACACTTTCGCATGTTACAATATTATTGAAGCACTGATCTCTAATATAACACTGGATTGGATTTAGGCCACTGGAATGCGGCCCCAATTGAGCGTCGCCATCTTGGCAAAAACTGAGGTTCTGTGTCAATTGGTGACAGTTCAGTATGGTGTTGGGACGCAATTTTATACTGAATAAATTTTGTTTATTTATTTAAATGTAGATATATTAATACATAATATTGTTATTGTTTTATTTTATTAGAAAAACTCAACTGAAAAAGTTTGAAGATATAACTTATTCCTATTTTCAGTGAAGTATTACTTTTTACAGGTTTTATGGAGACCTAGAAGGATACATCAATTCATTATGTTAAAGTAATCAAACGATTTGATTTTCAATTTTAGATTAAATTGAAAATATCATGAATAATAAAATCATATTGTTGGACAATATTACAAAGTTATGATAACAAATTTGAGTAATATATCAAATTTAATATAAAATATCTTGCTCACAAAATTAATCGCTGGACTGCAAATTTGTGCTTACTTACGAACAATAAAATCTTGATTATTAAATGTATTATTATTCTCCTATCATGTGTAGTAGATATTTAAAATTATTAGTTTTGAATAGGCAATATTATCGCAGAAATGCACTTCATTTATTCATATAGGTAAATTCATAGTTTTAAATTTTAGGTAACAAAAATTTATAAAACTATTGAACGGATTAAATAATACTAAACTACAATGTTTAAAAAATAGTTGAAACACTGACACTAAAAAGTTCACAAATATTTTCAACTATTAATAAATATTTCAACTATTATAACAATTTTTAACTTTTGTTGATTATTAATGTATGTATTTTAATATATATTGAGAATAATTTCTTCATCTTACTTGCATTATACTTTGAATTTCATCGAGTGTCTTCTATAAGTATTTTGAATTTGCCGCCGAATAGTGACACAAAACCTCAGTTTTACTGTCAAGGCCGCCGTTCAACCGGGGCCGCTTTCAGATGCCAGAATACGGTCTAAACCCAATCCAGTGTTATATTAGAGATCAGTGTATTGAAGATAAGCCATCGACGAGCACAAGAGTAATAGCAAATAAATTAGATGTAAATCACGTGATAGTTTGGCACTGAAGGAACAAGTCTCCATCCAATTGCTAGACAAAAAGTGCAAGCTTTGGAACCTGAAGACTTCCAGCCAAAATTGTTGCAATCTTCATTTACAGACGAAGCTTGTTGTATTTAATTCTCGCAATAATCATCTGAAGTGTGATGAGAATCCCCTCGCAACATTCAAAAACATCCTTGGAAAGTTCTAAAAAACTTCAGAACATACCAAGAGGTTCCTGAATGATGTAAAACGCTTCAGAATGTTTTAGAATAATTTAGAATGCTCTAATATGTTTTATCTACGACTGTGCGCTAATAGGTGATTTGCCCACTAATTTGCGTGTCATTATGAATCTCATAATGGCACTAGTGCATTTTTGTAAGAGAAATGATAAAAATAGAAATTCTATCAAATTTTAAGTTTCTTTTATTATAAATAACTATTAATACACACACATAAATTTATGTTTTATAAACATTTAAGACCAGATTTTTACAATTAGATATGTTTATTTTCTTTATAACTTTGACAGCTGTCAAACAAACAAATAGTTGCCATAACAATGAATAAAATGCTACTTGATCAAGCTATGAATTTTACACTAAATGTTTTTCGAATGTCAAACATCAAATAAAAAAATGGAAGAATCATCTAGATGATGAAAGCGCATTTTTGACAGCTCATGAATGCTTGTTACTGTAGAGATTTCGCAAATTACCATCTCTCACAATTACTGAGCTTGAAATCAAGCAGTTTGGGCAAACTTACGAAACAGCCGCTTCCATTTAGTACTAGTTTCAAGTTGACTATTTGATAAGTACATAATTTATGCATGTACAAACTCAAAAATACCTTTTAATCTTCATTGTTTAGTTATTGACTGACGGGAGGTCAAGTGCTGTATCTTAAAATGATAATTTGATCTTTATCAAAGCTATATAAAAAAAATACACCAAAAGTAAACAAATTTTTATCCAATAATAATAATTCATTCTAATAAGCTTCAAATTCGCCTCGAACAAGTCATTGAATGAATCCCGGACAGATTTGACAACTATACATAATAATAGTGACACCCACGGCTGAAGTTGTAACTAAATTTTTATCTACTTGAATAAGCTTTAGTTGCCATATCCCTAATGTCATATATATCTATGGGCATTGTTTCACTTGAAACAAGTAATTGAATAATTTAATCTTCCACAATCACTGAGCTTGAATTAAAGCAATTTATGCAAACCTACGAAACAGCAGCTTTTATTTAGTACCAGTTTCAAGTCTGTGAATAGTATAGTTGCTGAGAACTCAGCGTCATGCCAGCCAGACAGCCAAAGTGAATATAATAGCGCTTTTTTCCAAAAAATGCGCTAAAAATCTAATTCAGCAGCAATTAAGGCCGTCGTAGATGAAATATTGAATGATAAACGTTTGATATAGCTAGTGTAATGAAACTTGAGTGATAAAAACACTCGGCTAATCGCCTCGTGATTTAACATCACACACGTTTCATTACAACGGCTATATCAAACTTGTATCATTAATATCTATAAGAATGCTCCAGAATGTTACAAAATGTTTTAAAACGCGTCACGATGTTATAAAATATTCCAAAGTGTTTAAGAACGTTTCAGGATGTTTTAGAATGCTTCATAATGTTGTAGAACACTTGGAAAACAAATTCATTTAACTTTACAACGTAACAGGAAGTTTCGAAATGTTTTAGAACGCTCCTAAATATTTTAAAATACCTCAAAATGTTGTAGAACACTTCAGGATGCTCTGGAGCACTCCAGAATATTCAAGTAAGCTTCAGAACAGTTGGAAAAACGCTCCTGAATGCTAAACAACAGACCAATGATGGAGCACCAGCTCATACAATCCGAGAAGTCATAGCATTACTAAATACAGAATATCCGAATAAATTAATTGGAAGAAGAGGTCCTGTTGCGTGGCCAGCTCGAAGCCCCTACCTTACCCCCTAGATTTTTTTTCTGGAGTCAAAACACCAGTAAACACCGAATTAGAATTCTAATATTGAAACACGCTGGCGGGCTTGCCATTTAGTCCCTTCCTTGTTGTATCATTGTTCATTGTTTTTTTGTTTAATGGCAGCAAACCTACTCTTTGTTTCAAATGATTGTTGCGCTATGTATTTCAATTAGGGCAAATAAAAAAAATGTTCAAGGATTTTGTAAATGTTTTACTTTTATAAATCAATCGACTGGTTTTCAAAGTATCTTGTTTTGAAATTTTTGATCGGCTGCCATTGTTTTATTTGGTAAAATAGAAAATAATTGTAAATACAAATGTTTTAGATAACCAAAAGCAATTGCTGAAAGTTTTTGTATTTTTTAAATATTCCTCAAAATAAGGGAGTAATGGGGATTCTTTGAAAAAAAAAAGCAAATCAAAAATTACAATTAAGAAAAGATGAAGGTCTTGAAAAATAAGAAAGAAGTTTCAAGATAAATTTTTCATTTAAGTCAATAGTTGGTAAGAAATGCGCTTTTGAAGTCGTAAAAAGTTTGTCCGGCCCCTCTAATTTTTCAACTATTTGGCGAAAAATTCTGAAAAAAATTGAGTTGGTAGAACTTGGATAACCCTTCCAAAGAAAATTGGTTGGAATAAGATACGTTGTGTAGTTTTTGAAATATGGCAGCGGTCGCCTGCTCAATTCTCTACCATTTAAACTTTTTTAATTGCTTTAAAAGTCAGGAGTTATTTTTTTTCTCGCTTCCATGCGCTTGTTTTTATACTTTCTTTTATTTTTAATGAAATATTAAGTCTTGAAAGAATTTGTTTTTTTGTATCATAAATGGTGGGGATATGTTTCCAGACGTTTCCGGCTATAAATCAAGAAACGTTTGACATTCATGAATCATACATACTTATACTTAATTTTAAAGTCAAAATAATGTTGGGAAATACGTTTAGAGGCCATCCGGGTGATTGAACTGCGTAATCATCCGAGCATGAAGCTGTAACAGGCTGTTAACTCACTAACAGAGCCCCTTTTCCAACTAATTATTAATGTCAATTAGGAAAATTACTTTCGTGTCATGCAATGTTTTTTTCCACTCAGTTATTGATTTTTGCTTGAAGTACGCCTATTTTTCATTTCACAATCGCATAAAAGCGCGGAAATTTATATATTTCCTGGAAATAGTTGACCATAACCATGGAAATATCAATTTACATAATTCCCATCTATACAGAAACCAGTTTTTTTATTGAGTCAAATGTTTCATAATTTATGGATAAATAAACAAGTAATTTGTGCGTAAAAGGGGGGATAATACCCAAATCTGATTGGCCGACGAGAGAATTTATAACTTCCCCCACTTTACAGGCCCTTTGTTCCTTTGTTTGCGCGGAGAGTTGGCATATCGCTCTATCGCTGTAATTAAGCACCCAAGTATAAATACCCAGTGTTGGAGAAGGTATACATAAATAGAGATCTTCTATCCTTGTCGGAACGTCTACGTGACTAACCGGGTGGGGGAACTTGACATGGACCGAGCGCATTTCTCGAAAACAGGAGAGGAAGGTTGTAACCTCGTATAGAAGCAGAGAACAATACACAAATGGTTGAAACCATTTTCATATCGCTGCTACGCAACTAACTGGCCTTGGAATGTGCTGTTCTTTTATCTTTATTGCCTGACAATCAAACAGTTGATACTTTTATCGTTATAAATAGTATGTTTACATTCCTTTCCCTCTCTTTTGTTTGAAAAAAACTATTAAGCTTTATTTTTTTGTTTCCAAGGTTAAAGTAGTTCAAATAATTGTCAGTGTTTGGGCCAATCAATTCTCTGCATCAATAACAAGTTTAACAACCGTTTCGGTCCGTGTGTTTGTATGTGTGTCTGTAAACGTAGCGTCACGATTGACGATTACATTGCCCTCGAAACGCTCTTGAACAGTTGAACGCTGTTGCTATGCCCGACTCGGCGACTCCAGAGTTGGTGATCATCCAAACCAGCACCAACTTGGATCGAAGTTTTGGAGTTGGTACGGGTTGGTCGACTATTGATCTGACGCAGCTGGCTATGCCCGCAGTGCGCTGTCGTTTTTCCTTTGTTTGCAGTACAGGCAACTTTAAACTTTAATGCATTCAACAAAAAGTTTCATATTCCCATAGTAAACTTTACGCTCTGACTGGAATGTAATTACTTTCGAGTTATGGGTGAATCCGTCACATTTATAATACAAGCAGTTTATGGTGTATTTTTCTTTTGATCCAAATTCTAATTTACATTCAACGCTTTTATTTGATTGTTTTCAGAAAAGATAACCTTATCTCAAGCGAGACTTTCTTGATTATAAATATTAACCGGTGGGGCAATCTCAAATTAGTTTTTAACCAGATTACTGCTTAGTAAATGTAAACAACTCCAGTGGCGTATATTTCTAAATTTAGTTTGACATATTTGTTGAGTTCACATTTTTCATTGGCCTTTCCTCGATCAATATCCGGCCAACTCGCATCTGCCAGCGAATGGCAAAGCCGTTTTGTTGTTCTTTTCGCACAAAATGTTACGATTTCAAGTTTTCATAATTGATTTTTGGGCCGATTGTATGCGGATACATTGGTAGATAGTTCCCTAATTAGCATTAATGGAAATCAGCGCATTAACGTGACAGACCTTGACAGCATTACGGAGGGTGGGGGAAACCGGAAATGAGAGGGAGATACGCCGACGTGAATTCAGCTTTGTTGCTTATATACTTGATATTTTAGGGCTAATTTCGTTTATTTTAAAGTACAATTACCCAATTTTCTCTCAAATAAAATATTTTTTGTTACGTTATGCCACACCCATGTCAATTGGAATGTTTTTCGTGTGTTGCATGAAAAACAATCATGTTGCACGTGATCAAAATTCTATCAGGAAAAGCGTGGTATTTCGTGGTAGCGCTTAGCGTGTTTGTTTGCATTGTGTTGCGAAACCATTAAAGTGAGAGAGATCGCTATATATAGTACATGTTAATATATACGTTTGTTTGTGTATCTCACTAGCCCATTGAGATAGCTACATTTGAGTGACATGCGCTAGAAGAACGAATGAGCTTTCACATTTTACTGTTTCAAGTACTTTCGAAAAGGAAAAACGAATCCATTACTTCGCTAGCGATTTTTCTTCTTTTTTTGCCTCGAATGCTTTCGTGCTGTAGAATGAGTACTGCTTCCCCCACCACTTCTGGCAACCAGTCGCTACCAATACCAGACGGTATCCAATGGGTACTCAACTTTCGTGCTATCCTTGGATCCTAGATTCTCTGAATACGCATGCGCTTGCCGGACGAAATATTCCCCTCTTTTGCCGCATTTGAACAATCGTTGTCTTCGTTAGCGGTTGCTCTTCTTCGTACTATCACAAGTTTTGCTTTGAATTTTAAATTTCTAAATTTATTTCCGGCGGAAAATGTGACCGGTACTCATTGACCTTGAAGTTTGTTTACAGTTAATTATCTGTCAAGTTGACACTTATCAAACTTTTTAATTAAACATAACAGTGTGCTGCGCTCACTTGTTACACTGTTATTGTGATTGTTACTGTTTGTGACAAATCAAATTGAAGACTCTTGTCATTGAAACTACAATGCATGTAAGTTTTTTATTAATATTTTATAATTAAAATGTGCCGGTAAAAATTCAAATCTTATTCAGGGCAGCCATTTTTTTTAATTTGATTTATAATTGGTTGTAGGTTGATCATGACATCCCTGGATGATGAAATTGCGACGACTCAAAATACAAGTACGTATAATAAACATTTTAAAATTACGGTACTAAATTATGACTAATTTCAGATGAGTCCGAGCTCAATAATCAACTTGAACTTGAACTTGAACTGCCTGAAGTAGAAGACACAAGATCAAATGACAGCTTAAAGTCAGATTCATCTTACGAACAATATTTTTGCCAAAAATGTGAAATAGATTATTACGACCAATGTGAATTCTTCGAGCACATAAAAACTCATGTTGAATTACCTAAAATTATTGTACAGCGCATCGATGATCCCGACATTAAAAAGAAAACGAGATGTGGGCCTCTAAAATTCACGGTTAGAACATCAAACAACAACTTTAAAATAATAAAAGCTCCAGAAACAAGCGAAGAAAATTTCGACGAATTACATCTACCCCGAATACCAAAACTAAGAATTTTACTTCCGGACCAGATTTCTGACCAATTCGACGATAAAATAAAAAAATCTGAATCTCCTAATTCTTATATTCACACAAAAAATACGGACAACTCCGTTGAAACAATTGTGTGTAACGGGGCTTTAAATCACGGCGGGAAAATGGTGGAGTTGCATTCTTTGCCCAATGAGTCTCAAAGCCCCAGTTTTCCAACTCAATCACCTTCACAACCGGATCCGGCAAATATCACTGATCATAATAGTTTTTGGAATCATCAGCCTACCGAAGATCCTTTAGGATTGTCGCAAAGCGGGGAAAAGGAAGCAGAAACACACAATAATTTATTGCAGAATTTTTTGAATGATACTCTTTCTGTCAAAGAGCCGGCGAATATTAACAACGAAACGGAATATATTTCTCTGGAAAGACTAGCAGGTATTACATAATTTAATTACGCATAATAAGATATTAATCTAAATATTTTCAGAAAAAAATACACCAACATGTCCGGTATGCAACGAGCGTTGCCTAAGCCAAAAAAACCTGGAAATCCACCAAAAAGCAATGGGCCACTTCTTACCACCATCAAATTCCCTCATGAGCTCCAGCAACAGTCTCGTCCCTTACGGACAACCTTCCCTAGCGGCTGCACTATCATCCAACCCCCTGGACAGTATAGCAAACCTCCCAATGCAACAACTTGCCCAGCAAGTAAATCGTTTACAACAAGGCGGAGTGCATCAACAAAATGTGTTGATTAATATCCAACAATTTGGTCAGCCAATGAGTCAATCGATGGTTCCTCCGCAATATGGGCGACCTCCTGATATGTCTCATTATCCTGGACCTGGGCAGCATTATCCGGGACAGCAGCAGTCGCCGCATATGTATGGGGGGTATCATCCGCAGATGAATCATCCGATGTATTATCCGCCGACGTCTGGGATGTACCCACCCATGTCTCACAATCCGGTAAGATTTTTTTTTGTGTAATAAACATCCAAACACTTATTTACGAAAAATATAGCTAGTTGCACTAAATTGAATCAATATGAATTCATGCTGGTAGCACTATAAGGTGGCTCAGTTTCGCCGCTCCTAAGCGGAGCTTTTTAGATCCTTTTTTCAGAAATCACTTTCCATTTCTGGTTTTAAATGTTGTTCCCACTGTTTTTAGATTTTCTCTACTTCTTTTATCCATGATGATCTTGGTCTTCTTCTTTTTCTTCTTCCTGCTGGGTTCCATGGACTTTATTTTGTCTTGTTCTTGTGTCCGAGCCGTTTTATTCTTTGTTGTTTTATTTTATTTACTGTCTTCTAATTCTTTTTCCATTTCGTGATTAATTCTTGGTCTATATTCGTTTTCTGATACTTTTTTTGGCCCTAGTATTGCTGTCATAATTTTTCTTTCCATTATTCCTAAATCGTCTTTTTTCGTTATTGTTTTTTGGAAGCAGAGAGTGTCATTGGTCTTTTTATTGTTTTATATATTATTATTTTTGTTATTTTTGACTGTGTTTTACTTCTCAATAATTTTTTATTTGCGTAGAAAGCTCTGTTAGTTGTTGCTATCTTCTCCTTTATTTCTGCTTCTCTTTATTTGTTATGGTAACACCTAAGTATTTGAATTTACTTTTTCAAAAATATATTCTCCAATCTTTATTTTCTTATTTTCTGTTGTTGTTTCCCTGAATTACTTTCTGTTATTATTTCTTGTAACATTTCTTTTATCGTTCGTCTATTTTTATTTTTACTTACTTATTGTGAAACCGACAAAATTCTCATTTCGAGATTTTGATAGAAATATCCGTTTTGAGCATATCTTAATCCATTTTGACTATTTTCGGCTTGACGTCGGTGCGGTAATTCGCAAATCTTAAAACCTGTCGAACGTATATTGCTGAAATTTTGTATTAAAGACTGGTTTAGGGTCTAGTTGTGCACCTCGCATTATGGTTACAATCGTCTGTACCGGAAGTGCACTTTAATTGAAACTTTTTTTTGAATTTTCTGCATAAATCCTGAATAATCAGCCGTAGTGTACTGAAATTCAGTATTTGAGATTGCTGTAGCATCTTAATGCTAATTTTATATTTTTGTACTAATCGGCTGAGCCGGAAGTGCACTTTATATAACAGATTTTTCGAATTTTCCGCATAAATTCAAAACAATCAGTTGTAGAATATTGAAATTTTATATTAAGCACTTCTGTAACATCTAGTTGTACACCTCGCATTATAATTGCAATCGTCTGCACCGGAAGTGCTCTGTACTCGAAACAGAACAATTGAACGTAGAATGTTAGAATTCAGGACGTTTCAAAATGTCCTAAAATGTGCCGGATTGTTTAGAAAACCTTCAAGGATGCTTGAAAACATTGCAGAATGTATCAGAACGTTCCAAAATTTGTCACAATCTCTTAATACGTTCCAGGCTGTAGCAAAATGTCCCAAAACCTTCTAGAATTTTATAGAACTTTCCAAAATGTTGCGAGATATTTCAAAACCTTCCAGAAGGTTTGAAAATGTTCCGTAATGTATCAGAACATTCTAAAATATTTCAAAATGTTTTGAAAACCTTCCAGGATGCTTCAAAACATTGCAAATTGTGTCAATACGTTTTAAAATATGCCAAAACCAAACATCAGTACACCAAAACCTCATAAAATTTGTCAAAATGTATCCTAAAATGTTTTGGAATATTTCAAAATTTTCCAGAATATTTTAAACCCTTCTAGAATTTGTTAGAACTTTCCAAAATGTTGCGAGACATTTCGAAATCTTCCAGAAGGTTTGAAAATGTTCCGAAATGTATCAAAACGTTCTAAAATATTTCAAAATGTTTGGAAAACCTTTCAGGATGCTTTAAAACATTGCAAATTGTGTCAGTACGTTCCAAAATTTGTCAAAATGTCCTGGAACGTTCCAAAATGTTAGGAAAACCTTCCAGGATGCTTGAAAACATTTCAGAATGTGTCAGGACGTTTCAAAATGTCGTTAAACATTTTAAGTATATGTCAAGATATTTTGATACGTTTTAAATTGTGCCAATACGTTCCACAATGTGCAAAATGTTATGGGAGGTTTTAAAACCTTCCACGACATTCCAAAACCACATAGAATTTGTCAGGACGTTCGAAAATGTTCTAAAATGTTCCGGTTTAGAAAACCTTCAAGGATGCTTGAAAACATTGCAGAATGTATCAGAACGTTCCAAAATGTTCTAAAACGTTTCAGGATATTTCAAAACGTTCCAAATTTTGTCACAATCTCTTAATACGTATCAGGATGTAGCAAAATGTCCCAAATTATGTTTAAAAACCTTCCAAGATGCTTCAAGAAATTTTAGAATATGTCAGTACATTCCTTAATGTCCCAAAATGTTTTGGAATGCTTCAAAACTTTTTTAAATATTTCAAAACCTTCTAGAATTTGTTACAACATTCCAAAATGTCCCAAAATGTTGCGGGATATTTCGAAACCTTCCAGAAGGTTTGAAAATGTTCCAAAATGTATCAGGACGTTCTAAAATATTTCAAAACATTCCGAAATGTTTAAAAACATTGCAAAATGTGTCGGAACGTTTCAAAATATCGATGAACATTTTTAGAATATGTCAAGATGTTTTGATACGTTCCAAAATGTGCCAAAACGTTCTGGGATGTTTCAAAACCTTCCACGACATTCCAAAATCTCGTAGAATTTGTCAAAATGCCCTGAAACGTTCCGAAATGTTTGGAAAACTTTCCGCGATGCTTTAAAAAGTTGCAAAATGTGTCAGGATGTTTCAAATTGTCGTTGAACATTTTTAGAATGTGTCAAGATGTTTTGATAAGTTTCAAATTGTGCCAATACGTTCCAAAATATGCAAAATGTTCTGGGATGTTTTAAAACCTTCCACGACATTCCAAAACCAAATAGAATTTGTCAGGACGTTCCAAAATGTCTTTAAATGTTCCGGATTGTCTAGAAAACCTTCAAGGATGCTTGAAAACATTGCAGAATGTATCAGAACGTTCCAAAATTTGTCACAATCTCTTAATACGTTCCAGAATGTATCACGATGTACCAAAATGTTCCAAAAAATTCCGAGATGTTTAAAAACTTCTCAGGATGCTTGAAGATATTCTAGAATATGTCAGTACATTCCAAAATGTTTTGAAATATTTCAAAACCTTCCAGAATTTGTGAGAACTTCCCAAAATGTTGCGAGATATTTCGAAACCTTCCAGAAGGTCTGAAAATGTTCCAAAATGTATCAGAACATTCTAAAATATTTCAAAATGTTTGGAAAATCTTCCACGACACTCCAAAACTTCATAGAATTTGTTAGGACGTTCCAAAATGTCCTGGAACGTTCCGAAATGTTTGGAAAACCTTCCACGATGCTTCAAAACATTGCAAAATGTGTCAGGACGTTTCAAAATGTCGTTAAGCATTCTAAAAATATGTCAAGATGTCTTGATACGCTCCAAATTGTGTCAACACGTTCCAAAATGTGCCAAAACGTTCCACGACATTCCAAAACCTCATAGAATTTGTCAAAATGTCCTGAAACGTTCCGAAATGTTTAAAAACCTTCCACGATGCTTCAAAACATTACAAAATGTGTCAGGACGTTTCAAAATGTCGTTAAACATTTTTAGAATGTCAAGATGTCTTGATAAGCCCCAAATTGTGTCAATACGTTCCAAAATGTGCCAAACCATTCGGGATATTTCAAAACCTTCCACGACATTCCAAAACCTCATAGAATTTGTCAAAATGTCCTGAAACGTTCCGAAATCTTTGGAAAACCTTCCACGATGCTTCAAAACTTTTCAAAATGTGTCAGGACGTTTCAAAATGTCCTTAAATATATTTAGAAGATGTTTTGATATGTTCCAAATTTTGTCAATACGTTTTAATGTTGAAAATTGTTCATGACGAATATCACTCTTGACAGTTCATTGGTTTTTGTGTGGTTGTGAAACCGACAAAATTCACATTTCAAGAATTGATAAAAATATCCGTTTTTTGAACATCCCTGAATCCATTTTGACTATTTTCGGCTTGACGTCGGTGCGGTAACTTGCAAATCTCAAAACTCGTCGAACGTATATTGTTGAAATTTTGTATTAAAGACTGGTTTAGGGTCTAGTAGTGCACCTCGCATTATGGTTGCAATCGTCTGAACCGGAAGTGCACTTTGCTTGAAACTTTTTCTGAATTTTTCGTATAAATCCAGAATGATTAGCCGTAAGATACTGAAATTCAGTATTTAAGATTGCTGTAGCATCTAAATGGTTATCTTATATTTTTGTACCAATCGATTGAGCCGTAAGTGCACTTTATATAACAGATTTTTCGAATTTTCCTCATAAATTCAAAACAATCTGTCGTAGAATATTGAAATTTCGTATTAAGCTCTTCTGTAACATCTAGTTATACACCTCGCAATATGATTGCAATCGTCTGCACCGAAAGTGCACTTTGCTCGAAACATTTTTTGAATTTACCGCATAAATCCAAAACGATTGAACGTAGAATATTAGAATTCAGTATTTAAGACAATAGTACCATCTGGATGCTCATATTTTATTTTCATTGATATCGACTGAGCCGGAAGTGCACTTTACTTGACAGTTTTTTGTAATTTTTTGCATAAATTCGAGACGATTAGCTGTAGAGTATTGAAATTTATTATTTCAGTTTGCTGTAGCATCTGAATGATTGCCTTTTTTTCAATTTTCGCTTAAATTCAGAACTGTTAGACGTAGAATCTTGGAAATCAGTATTTAGGAATGTTGTAGCATAGAATGATTCCATAACAACCGACTGGGCTGAAAGCGCACTTTACTAGACATATTTTTACAATTTTTTGGATAAATCCAAAACGAATAGCCGTGGAACGATGGAATTTTGTGTCTGAAATGTTAGTGCAACTAGCTGTGTTTTAAATCACATATTTCTATAACTTATTTTTTAATTATGGAACACTTTTTTACTTCTTTTGTATTCAAATCATGAAATGTCCCTAAACAAACTTTTTGAAAACCGGATACGAGCATGCACATTATTTTAACAATAAGTTAATACTGTATAAAAATTTTGGTATGTTTCTTCTTTTTATCAAACCGATTTAGTATCGGAACTCGATTGATTGGCCGGTTTCTTTGGTAAGTGTAAAGAAAATATTATCTTGTACCTATTCGTAAATTTTATTTTTAGTATCCCCAACTATAAAACGCGACGAGTAATTTGATTTTTACACAGTGATATTTCTGCTGCTTTATTGTTAGATTAACAGGTCCAATTGATTTTCTATTTCTTGGAGGCATTGTTCATGCATTGAAATCTAGAAAAAAATAATTATCAATTATTAATTGCAATAAGAAATACGTAAATCAGTGAATCAGTATTTTTGGCTGACTCCAATTGACATTTTGTTATTTGAAGGCATTATTAAGTGCAATGAGCAATTTGAGAAAAAAATTTAACGAATACTGACCAATTATGTACAATTTTTCAGCTTTTTATACTTTTATCACATCAAATGATTTATTTCCCTTTCTTTCTTCCACTCTTCACTTACTGAATCAATTAAAATTGATATACACAAATTTTAACATTCAAACTCCTCGAATTTACTTATAATAATAAAATTGATTTGTATTACGACCAACCACAACCGTTTTTAACGTAAATAAACTTATAAAACAGTATACAATTAAATTTACATACATTCGTAACATTAAATGTCAAAATATATACCAGATGTATATAATTCACGGACTCGCATTCATATTAATAATAGTGTACAACAATTGATTTCACTACTCAACTCCAGGGGTCGCTAGTGTCGCGTATTCGCATTATTAATTGCAGTTGTACTGTCTAACCGGGGTATGCTCAATGACTTTTTGATACGCGATTTTAGTCCTTATTGAAATGTTACATAAAGAGCAATAAATGTCAATTCATTCAAATGACAAATAACCAACTTTACAATATTTTAAATATAAAATCAAGTAAATAATAATTGTAACATGCATTTTGCAGGTAATTAAACTAAAAAATCTCATATATTTGAAATTAGTAATCGTAAAATGTTGTGTGATTGTAGAAACTAAATTCCAAATATGATTTTCACTTTTATATCAAGGGATAAGTGTTTTATTTGTAAATAAATCTTTATGAACTGCCTCGGAAGTTTCAAAATGACCAATTATAAATCAAATATTCGTTAATACCGTTTTATTTCATACAAACAAGTAACTAGGTAAAAGTGTCATTTTGTCAGTTAATTTAACCTATTTTAAAAAAGTTCTCTGTTTTGTGAATCTATTGGTGCATGTTGTATCATGTTACGTTATATTTATTATTATATAAATGTAAGTAATAAGTACCTTTTTTAATTTATTTTGTTTATTTTTGATCAGTAATTGAAACGTTGGGCTTTAACGCTTAAAATATATAATCTAATCGATTATTGAGGTTTTTCCGTATCACTTCCTGACTGTCGTAAGCGAATTAAAAAAAATCAGAGCGGTCTAATTGTAAATGCGTTAAGGTAGTGGTTTTTGGATGTATTACATATGTTTGTACATGTTTTCTAAAATTATATGTCTTCGTTGCAGCCTTCCCAGTCCATGTCTCATCAATATGCGCCATCAGCGCCTCCTCAGCCACCACAGCCTCGAATGATGCCTCCTCGAGCGCCACCCCCACAAATTCAGCAGCAACATCATCAGCAACAACAACAACAACAGCAGCAGCAGCATCATCAGCAACAACAGCAGCACCAACAACAACAGCAACAACAACGTATGGCGCCACCTCAATCAGCTGTCAACCAAATGCGCCCCCGTACTCGAATGCCAATGCAGCGGGCTAATGGACCTCGTACAATGGGGCCTCGCTCTGCTAGTAATTCCTCCCCAGGAAATATGCCTCGGCCAAATATGCCGCAACAAGTGCGCCCGCAAAGACGTCCTGGCCCTGCTCAAACGCAGCCTGATGTCAAACGGAAACGGATGGATCTTTTAATACCAGATACGAATGATAATGATGAATGTAGTGTTATTTCAGTACAAAAATGTAACGATGGCCTGCCAATCATTAAAAATGTTCAAGGGGCGAGTAGCGCGCATCCTGAAGCAGATCCAGTTGTCCATCTTACAGATTCCATAACTTTAAGTGTTAGGAATCCGAAGGAACAACAACAGCCAGTTGTACCACAGAAAAAGAGTGACGCTAAAGCAGTCGCTAATATTTTGGCCACAAGAGGAATAACAGTCACACCGGCAGCCAAAACAGCGCAAAGTAATTCAGCAAATGGAGAATCCAGACAAAAAACAACTTCCCCTCCAGTTGCTATTAATTTAAATAGTGCTGTTAGCATAATTCCAACAGCTAAAGGACAAAATTCAAACACTCAACAAAAAGAAAATACTACTAACAGAAGTTCCCGGCCTGCAACAGTTGATTTAACAGACGATGATCCAGTCCAGCAACAAAAATCTGGCTCAGCCGCCACTGTAACAAAACGCACTTTACCACATCATTGCGACCTCTGCCCAGCTCAGTATCCAACTTTGCAATCTTTAATGCAACATCGAAAAAGTTATCACAAAATTGTCGGACAAAACGAACTCGGTGTTCCTGTTATAGATTTAAAGCAAACGGCTGTTCTAAACAAACTCGCATCAATCGGAATACATAGTTACATCCCTCTGCCGCAATTAGGAAACGGCAGCGGGAATTTCGCGCTGCCAATTGTTTCTGTCAACGCGGCGAAAAATCCGAATATCTGTAATTTGAATGCTTTGGGGTCTGGGGCTGTTTTACCGCTAGGGCCTTTGAGGCATCTGCAGAATTCGAACGCTAAACAATAGACTGAACTGCCATCTGTAAATAAATCGGTATAATTAAACTACAGATTGATATTCATAGCAGGATCTTTGATAAATAAAAGCAAGTCTGATGACTTGCTTTTATTTATCATTTTGTATTATTATCCAGATTATTAAAATAACAAAAAAAAATTAGTAACAATTCTGGGATCTAGCTGTGAATGCCATACAAATTTATGTAAAGTAAAATAGTTTTGATTATTCGAGTGTAAACTGTGATTATTACTTAATTAATAAGTAGAAACATAATTATATGTTCCTAAGTTATTTCTAAAATATTTAGCTGAAATTCAGCGTGCATAGTGCAATTTATTTCCTTTAGTTCGTTTCGAACTTAATCGTGTTTTAAAGTGGTGCGTCTAAGTTAAAAATGTTCTTAAAAATAGTAGAGTTACGTTTTTTTAACTCTGTGTACTCACATTACAGTATTCTTATTTATAAATTGATTTTGTACAAAAGTTCAATACTTTTTTTACTTAACAAATAAATATATTTTGAACAAAACTATTTTAATTCATAACCTAATTATTTTGTTTAACGGTAATTGAACAATAGCTTGATTTCGCGATAATTAGACAATAAAAAGTAGGACGTTTCACAGGAAAACGTTTCATATTTTGCGCTTGTCACAACTGCGCGTGCGCTTGCCAGAGTAAGATGTGAAATGGCTGCTGGCAGTCGGTCAGTAGTGAAAAATAAACAGTGTCTTCTTCAAATCGAATACAAATCATGTGATAATAATGATAACAACAGTACATTTTTCGTGAAAATGTGATAATTATAAGCTGCGAAAAAATTTGAACGTAAGTTTGCTTTGTTTATTTCACGTAATCGCTGTCATTTGTTTTGCTAATTTGACCCACACGAAGAATCATTTGACGTATACATTTTGACGTTTATTATTGTTTTCGTTTGTGAAACTGTTTATTAGTTTATTAATTTTAGTTACATTGTGGTCAAGCACCCTAGAGTTCGTTGTCATATTGTTGCAACCGTAGATGGATATCAGGGATTAACGAACTATGGTAGAAAAAAATATAAACTGTAGTTCCTACAAAGTTTTTATTCAAGTGTTGTAACACTATGACATTGATAAATAAGTAATTATTAAATACTCAAAATTAATTATGCTGTAATAACTTTATACATAAAAAGTTGATTAATTAACTAAAATATTGTTTCCGTTGCAGAATAAATCCGTGAATATTATGGATATGCTGATGTTTGCAACAAACAAATTCCCAAACTCAATTCCAAACCGTTAGTATCGCCCCGTCTGTAGACTTTCAAAGTCTCCAGCTCTTATCTTTTATCAGTAATGTAACAAAACTGCACAAATATTCTAATTTGTAACCTAACTATAAGCACGCATAAAATAAGATGGCTACAATAATGTACCCCTCGTTAACAAAATCTCAAAGCATGCGATCGAAGAGAAAATCAGCTGTAGAATTGCTGGCAGAAAGCAAAGCCTTCTACGTTAAATCAGAGACAGTTCGAGACACCCAACAAGTACTACCCCTTCGGATCGGACCCTGTTCGCATAATTCGTACATCAGGAAGGCCCCAATTGTCACTAGTGTCCCCATGAATACGGTTGGTGGATGGAGGCCCGCCTCGATGCCTCAGTGTAAGTTTCACTTTTTAGAAATCGCTATTAAAAATATTGTGTAAATTATTACACGCATAATCGAGGCACGTTTTTTTTTTTAATAATATTGATGAATAGATTAATACGTGCTTGAATCTTGTTTAACTTATTTAATATTATTTTTAGATATGGCTGTATCACCAAGTCGTTCTTTGCCCCCTTTGAGAGTGTCAAACGGAAGGCGGTCAACTTCAGCGTGTAGCGACGTCCTGCAAAACAAACTAAGAAAATTATTAAACACAGATAGTAGAGAAAACATTTCAACTAATACAGATTGTCTTGTTGATGATTTTACACCAATTAGCCCGCCTGCACAGTATGCCATTACCGAACGCTCTAGCTACAGGTAAAAGATCTTAGAAATTAGGTGAGATATAGTTCGGAATAAATGGTAGACAAACCCAAGTACTTATTATAGAATAAAATATTAGGGTAGTAGGTTACAGTAAATTTGAAATAGCAATTTATTTTCTTTCTCTTTTGTTTAAAAAGAAATCCGCGTTTTTACGTAATCAATTTGCGCAATGAATTACGATTAAATTCATTGCGACTGCTGGGGCGAAGCGTGAAGAGCAAAATTAAAATAAAATTCAGAAACTATGAGGGATAGTGAAAAACAAAAAAACTCCACTAATTTTTGTATTTTAATACTAATTTCCAGGACAATAACTTATGAACTAAATTGGATTTTCAATTGATATTCATCCTGCAGTCATATTTATCCAAGATAACTCGTTTAGTAATAATAATAAATCGATACAAATTATCAGCTGAAAGTTTTAGTTCTAGGGCCAATAACTCATGAACTAAATCAAATATTTGATTAATATTCATCCTGCTGTCTGATTCATCCTTTTGTAATATTTCTGCAAAGTCTCAATTCCAAAATTAGTTGAAAAGTATTAAATAATGTTTACAAATAATTTTATTTACAGTTTTGTTGATAAAACAAAAGACGTACGAAAATAGGACAACATTTGACTAAAAATTCTGAATCCTCAGAAAATTTTATCCCAGTTTACATTTTTTCCCAGCTTCCTACGGCCAAAATTAAATTTATTAATAATTTTATTATTGTAACGTATATTCGTTATAAACAGGGTGACTTATAAATAATAGCCTTCAGGATATTTTACCCCAAATTTAATTTTTATCCCATTTTTCTGTCACTACAAATTAAATAAATAATTATAAAAACACATATAAAAAATATTCGTTATAACCGAGGTACCACTCGCAAAATCATACTTTTGAGGCAAAAATTGGATTCTTGAGAAAATTTTACCCCGATCTACCCTTTTTCCCCGATTTTCTAGCATAAATAACCAATTTACAAATTTTTAAATTAATTTCTGTACTGCTAATGGCATTAAAGCGCAATATAGCACTGCATAAAATTCAATTCGTAAAAGAGTAAGAGATTATTTTTATAAAATAAGTAAAAATGCAATTTTCAGACATAAATTCCAGCCCTCTTGAGTAGGCTCCAGCATACAAAGGGTACTTTTCATAAAATAGAGGTGGCGAAGAATGATTTTCCACCCAAAAATTGCCCCAAAACAACTTTTTAAATCAAAATAATGTATTTGGAAAAAAAAAGTGACGTTTAATTAAATTTTAGCTGAAATTTAAGAAAATTCCAAAACAGTTGATTAGATTAGGTCGCTATATTGCATTTCAAAATAATAACTTCAGTACTTTCAGGGATCTGAAAAGGGTTGTTTATAAATTAATTAATATCTCTGTTATTAGGCATACGAAAATTGTTAAAATTTGCATACCTGTAAAAAAGGGCTCAAGAATGATAATTATGTTACTAATTTTTTGATTCATCCACCCAGTTTTGGGTAAAAAAATAATTAATTAATCAATAATTAATTACTGGCGAACTGGGCATAGTAAAAATTTGAAAATTGCTGTACGGAGCAAATAACATATTAATAATTAAATTTTACACCTTAAACTTTTTTTTGAACTGAAATACCCATTTTAGGGTAAAAACTATTTATCCAAATATCTCGCGAGTTTTACAAGATATTGATTTGCGGTTTTCAATGATAGTATCTGAAAGAAGAATTTTATATTTTTATTAATCAAAACACCCATTTTAGGGTATAAATTATTTATGTGAATATTTCGTGAGTTACATAAAATATTGACTTGCGGTTTTCGATGTTAGTATCAGAATGAAGGATTGTGTACCTTATATTCATTATACCACCCATTTTAGGGTATAAATTTACAATGTCAATATCTCGTGAGTTATATAAGATATCGTCATGCGGTTTTTGATGTTAGTATCATAATGAATTATACTTATTTTTAATAAATATTCAGGCCAGCACATGACCTCTCGCTAATATATTTTATTGTTATTGGGCTAAATTTCCATTGATATCTGAGATAACTAATTTAGTAATAAATTGTTGACTCATGCGAATTATCAGCTGGAAGCTTTAATTTTCAGACCAATAACTCATGAACCAAATTATACATTTGATTGATATTCATCGTGCAGTCAAATACATCTTTTTGTAATATTCCTGCAAATTTTTATACTTCGTGCACGTTGTCAAGAAAACTTTTGTATTTTAATATGATTTTGAACTTTTTTATAATTTTTTGACGTCGTAGAAAAAATGTTGTATGCAACTCGCGCACGAAATTTCTTTGGGGTTTCCATTCTCAAGCACCAAAATATAATTTCGTGCACTAGATACATGAATAACTATTTTTATAGTATTAAATAACGATTTCAAAATTGGGAAAATTATGGTAGTGGAGTGCCTGGAGGTTTAATTTAATTTATATGGTTGAGGTGGAATTTTATTTTTCATATTATAAACTGCAAAGCTTATAGCATGAAAAAAATTATTGAAGCTAGTTTTAGGTCGTGCTTAATGAGCCTGTGCCAACTTCAGGACGTGCTTAAAATGATTGACGCCACGGGCTTACCAGGATGTGTTTAAAATGTTATTTAACGCCATGGTTGGATATCATTTTAATTACGGTTGTAAAAGTGCTATAGAATGTTGTAGGACACTGCAAAACATTATAAAATGTTCCACAATATTCGAGAACCTCTCCCAATGCCATAAAATCTTCCAGGATGTTCCAAAACACTCTTAAATATTGCAAAGCGTTGTACAGTGACTTTATATTGTTTAAAATGTTCTAAAACGCTCCTGAATGTTTATAGATACTTCAGACTGTTTTACAACGTTATAAAATTTTCCAGAACGTTTTAGAATATCATACAATGTTTACAGAACGTACCAAAATACTCTGAAGAATTTTAGAACACGTCAGAATGTTACACAATGATTTAAAATATTTAAGGATCTTCTAACGCTTCAGAACACCACATATTCATACAATATTTCAGAACGTCCCAAAACATTCATGAAAATTCCAAAATGTGTAATTAAGAACATTCCAGACTATTTTAAAACGTTATAAAATATTTCAGAATGCTTTGAAACGTTGTACAATCTTCTAGAACGTACCAAAATACTCCAGGACACATCGGCATATTATACAATGTTTCAAAATGTCTTAGGATGTTTTAAAATGCTGCAGAATGTTCTAGAACATTCCAAAACTTTATAAAATGTTCCAGAATTTTTGAGAATGGCTCAGAATGCCATACAGTCCTCCAGGACTTCTCAGAACTCTTTAAAACGTACAAAATTACTCTAAGACACTCCGTGACACATCGGAATGTTACAAAATGTTCCAAAATGCTGCAGTATGTCTTAGATTGCTCCGAAACGTTATAAAATGTTTCAGAATATTTCAGAACGTTTTTTGTCAACTCTAAAAATTTATAATAAACAAGATAAAGTACTTTTGAACACTTTTATGACGAAATCTTGTTGAGTATACATGTAAGAAAGGCTGCAAGAAGCAAAAAATGCTTGTTACTTCAGAGATTTCGCAAATTACCATCTCTTACAATTACTGAGCTTGAAATCAAGCTGTTTGGGCAAACTTTCGAAACAGCAGCTTCCATTTAGTACTAGTTTCAAGCTGACTATTTGATAAGTACATAATTTATGCATGTACAAACTCAAAAATACCTTTTAATCTTCATTGTTCAGTTATTGATTGACGGGAGGTCATGTGCTGTACCTTAAAATGATAACTTGATCTTTATCAAAGCTGTATAAAGAAAATACACCAAAAGTAAACAAATTTTCATCCAATAATAATAATTCATTCTAACAAGCTTCAAATTCGCGTCAAACAAGTCATTGAATGAATCCCGGACAGATTTGACAACTGTACATAATAATAGTGACACCGGCGGCGAAAGTTGTAACTAAATTTTTATCTACTTTAATAAATTTCAGTTGCCATATCCCTAATGTCATATATATCTATGGGCATTGTTTCACTTGAAACAAGTAATTGAATAATTGAATCTTCCACAATCACTGAGCTTGAATTAAAGCAATTTGTGCAAACCTACGAAACAGCAGCTTTTATTTAGTACCAGTTTCAAGTCTTCCAAAAAATGCGCTAAAAATTTTTAGACGAATTATTTGAAGATTGGAGGTTTGAAAAACATTAGTTAACAATAGCCTCACTTTCTTAAAAATCAATTTAAAACTTTTTTTCCAACAAAATTTTATTCTTTCAAGTTTTGTGATGACACCATAATTTTTTCCAATTTTAAATTGCCATTTATTACTAGAAAAAAATATTTTTTGTGCTGTACTCGGTAACGCGGAACCCTATTTTCAATATTAAATTAAAATCATAAACAATATAAATAGAGATTAAGGAGTGAGACTTTTCATAGGAAATTTTCTCCTCTTTAAGAATCTTTCTTTCGATTTTCACTATCCCTCATAGTTTCTGAGTTATTGCAAGAAAACTAGACGAATTTTTTTTGTTTTCATCTTTTGTTATAACAATTGCAATTTTTGTTGCAAACAATGTGTAAACGCAGCGTTTTACAACAATAACAATGCGTGACAGTCTAGGTTCTTAATGTATAAGTACAACAACCATGTATTTATCGGTTTATATGCTCCTTTGCGGTGTGCTTAGTACTTGGCTTTATATTTTTAAACCACCAAGTTTGGTGATGGCCGTACGAAAATTTCTATTATGAGAAAAACGCCCGAAAATATAATAACTTTATAAAATTTGTGTTTGATGGTGAAGGTACGGGCATCAACCATCCCCAGAGCACCGCGTGGTGCACAAAAGCCTCCCCGATTTGCACACGCAGCCACCTTCCGGCACGCGGGAATCCTGCTCAAACCGCAGCGCAAGCAACAAATCCCTTAGCAATCGCGACAGCGGCGAGTCCAGCGGGCACTACACGCACCGTAGCGAGCCTGCCCCGTGCTCAGAGCCGCCGCCCCCTCGACCGGAAATCCGACGCGACAGTGGATCTAGCACCCAGCACAGTGGGGCTAGCATTTACTGCTGCGAGCAAGAACATATGATGTATCGCGCAACGAGGCACATTACTACAATAACCACCCCGACTTACCCACCTCCGCAAGAGTATGCTAATCGAAATTATGATTACACGCCCCCGTATCAGGACCCCACGCTGTCTCCGGGACCAGGAACCTTCAAACGACAGAAGTGTTTCCGGTATAAGCAGAGGGAACGGGATAGAAGCGTTGAATCGTCGCGGCCGATTCTACGCTCCAAATCGGATATCAGTGATAGGTAAAAAAAAACGAATCATTTTTAAACAGAAGAAATGAAAATGAATTCATTTTGTTTTTCACTTAGGCTTTCACTTCATACTTATATTCATAACTAATTATCATTTAGAGACCATTTTTATTATTTTGAACGTTTACTTGATTTTTCTACTATTTATTTTTACGTTTGTTTATTTTTTGTTTGGATTTGTATTGATAATATTTTTGTGTAGGTACTGGAGAGGGGCACCAGTGAGAAAGCCCCCAGGGATGGACCACCAACAAGCCCCCGTTAGTCACCTAGAGCAATTTTTTGAGCAATTAGGTCTCAATAGTGATTCATACGAAAATATGCTTGAAAATAGCTGCGAATCTGACAGTCCTGTGTTTTTTTCCGACGTGTCGACGGTTGATTCCAGCAGACCTCTAGATAATCCAGAGTATTGTGCGGTGCCGTTTCGACCCAGCGAACCTCCAAGTATTGTGGAACGAAATGCTAGAATCATTAAATGGCTGTGCAATTGTCGCAAATTACAGGTCACTAACTGAGGGCACGCTTAGTTTTCAGGTTTTACTTTTCTGAATCTCAAATTTTATTCTCTTTTCCTGAAGAATTCAATTAAAAGTGTGACATGAATTGTTAGTAAATCTTCGTGATAAACTAATTTTATTCGAAAATTAATAACTAGTCGAGTTGGAAATACTTTTTTAGATGTGATACAGTGATAAAAAATCAAAATAGATCATAAAAACGTTTCAATTTATTGAATACATGATCAAATAATGGCAAGCTTGATTTTAGTAACATATTTTTGTTGTTACTTTCGAAAACATTCCTAATAGGTGCCTTCGGCACCAAGCACGAGCCCTACTGTGCTGGAAGTAATTATAATAATTTGTTAGGCATATGTTGCTGATTTGAAGTCCCATATTTGATCTGTTGACTTCTTTGAATTGTTTAGCAAATGTTAATTTTTCGCTTTCCAAGACCATCAAACTTGAATGCAGTACAATCTTTAAAGATAAAAATTAATTATCTTTTGAATTTTTATTTAATTTTTTACCCAAAACTGGCTGTATGAATTTGTGCAAACCTACGAAACAGCAGCTTTCATTTAGTACCAGTTTCAAGTCTGTAAGTGTTGTAGTTGCTAAGAACTCAACGTCACGCCAGACAGCCAAAGTGCGCTAAAAATCAGAAATTTAAACGCAACTGCTTAAGATAAAAACACGAAAAACTGTAATTTATATAAATGAATCATCGTAGAATATGTAAAAACATTTCAAAAGTATTCTGACGTGCTGTTTTGTAAATATTTCAATATAAATGATCAAAAATGGACGAAAATATCTATCAGTTATCAAAAAAAACCGTCAGAACTCGGTTGATTTTGATCAAAAATGAATGAATCCTTGAGTTTTGGAAATTTTAAAGCTTTCTCTTTCAGAGCATGTATGTTAATCCGACATCAAGTTTATGGCACTCCTTACCACACCCCTAAGAAAAAAAATCTTCTTGATGTCAAAAAAAGTAAACTTTAACAACTTTTATTAGGTGCAAAAAAAATCGCGGACTTAAATTACGGCCCAGAAAATGAAGTTCATTCATTTTCCTTTGAATTCTCCAAAAAATCTCGCGTATGCGAAGATTTGGCGTAAAGTTATGAACTAATCAAAATAAAATACATTTTGCGCTTAATAGTCATAATTGATATTTTTAGCCCATTTTTTGTAAAAAAATTGAAGAATCATCTAGATGATGAAAGCGCATTTTTGACAGCTCATGAATGCTTGTTACTTCAGAGATTTCGCAAATTACCATCTCCCACAATTACTGAGCTTGAAATCAAGCAATTTGGACAAACTTACGAAACAGCAGCTTCCATTTAGTACTAGTTTCAAGTTGACTATTTGATAGGTACATAATTTATCCATGTACAAACTCAAAAATACCTTTTAATCTTCATTGTTTAGTTATTGACTGACAGGAGGTCAAGTGCTGTACCTTAAAATAATAATTTGATCTTTATCAAAGCTATATAAAAAAATACACCAAAAGTAAACAAATTTTCATCCAATAATAATAATTCATTCTAATAAGCTCCAAATTCGTGTCAAACAAGTCATTGAATGAATCCCGGACAGATTTGACAACTGTACATAATAATAGTGACACCCGCGGCAAAAGTTGTAATTAAATTTTTATCTACTTTAATAAATTTTAGTTGCCATATCCCTAATGTCATATATATCTATGAGCATTGTTCCACTTGAAACAAGTAATTGAATAATTTAATCGTTCACAATCACTGAGCTTGAATTAAAGCAATTTGTGGAAACCTACGAAACAGTAGCTTTTATTTAGTACCAGTTTCAAGTCTGTAAATAGTATAGTTGCTGAGAACTCAGCGTCACGCCAGCCAACCAACCAGCCAGACAGCCAAAGTGAATATAATAGCGCTTTTTTCGGAAAAATGCGCTAAAAAGCGCTATTATATTCACTTTGGCTGATTGGCGTGACGCTGAGTTCTCAGCAACTATACTATTTACAGACTTGAAACTAGTACTAAATAAAAGCTGCTGTCTCGTAGGTTCGCACAAATTGCTTTAATTCAAACTCAGTGATTGTGAACGATTAAATTATTCAATTACTTGTTTCAAGTGAAACAATGCCCATAGATATATATGGCAACTAAAATTTATTAAAGTAGATGAAAATTTAGTAACAACTTTCGCCGCGAGTGTCACTATTATTATGTACAGTTGTCAAATCTGTCCGGGATTCATTCAATGACTTGTTTGACGCGAATTTGAAGCTTATTAGAATGAATTATTATTATTGGATGAAAATTTGTTTACTTTTGGTGTATTTTTTTTTATATAGCTTTGATAAAGATCAAGTTATCATTTTAAGGTACAGCACTTGACCTCCCGTCAGTCAATAACTAAACAATGAAGATTAAAAGGTATTTTTGAGTTTGTACATGTATAAATTATGTACCTATCAAATAGTCAACTTGAAACTAGTACTAAATGGAAGCTGCTGTTTCGTAAGTTTGCCAAAACTCTCAGTAATTGTGAGAGATGGTAATTTGCGAAATCTCTGAAGTAACAAGCATTCATGAGCTGTCAAAAATGCGCTTTCATCATCTAGATGATTCTTCCATTTTTTTGCGCTTTGGTAGGTGCCAGGGGGTGAATTTGGTCTGATGACATATTAATTTGCTTATTATTAAAGGGAGAACACAAAAGTTCATCAATTTCCGTGCAAAATTAGCCAAGTTATGACCAAAAAGGCGCAAAATGCATTTTTTAAATTTAATTCATAACTTTGCGCAAAATTGTCGCAGATACTCGATTTTTCGCGCGATTTAAAGAAATATGAATGAACTGAATTCCCTGGGCCGTGAGTTGAGTCCACGATTTTTTTTGCATACGGTACAAGTTGTCAAAGTTTGTCATTTTTTGACATAAGAACAATTTTTTTTATCAGGGGTGTGGGATGGAGTGCGATGAAATTGGCGTGGGTTAACTTACATACCCTGAAAGAGGACACTTCAAAATATCTAAGAATCAAGGATTCATTCATTTTCGATTAAAATTAATCGAGTGTGAAAACATTATACAGGATGTCCTACGACGAACTTAGCTCTCTTTAATAATAAAAAATATGAATGGACCTAAATAACATGTTTTTCTGAATAACCAAATAATTATTTACTATATTATAACTTAAAGTCTCCCTCATAAAATTCTGTTTTCATATTATGATAATTCAAATTCGTTCCTCTGAGATACAGCGTTTTGAAGGTGTGCCGGATTTCACCACGATCAAACCTACTATAATAGGGTATATTGATGAATTTATTTTATATTTTTAATTCACTGTTTACATCGTTATAACATAGTAAAAAATTTAAATAATGTTTAAAAGTGCTGTAATCCAGTTTAAAAAAATATTTGAAATTGAGAATAATTTTGAGCTGTTTAAACGCCGCCATTTTCGCGCGCTGTATGGAAGACGTCAAATACCATGTCCAGTGACATTACAGTCCATTGTTTACTACAAGTGTTTTCGTTCTCAACTTATTTCAGCATTAAAAAAGATCAAAAGTCAGTTTATAAGTATTGCATTGTCTTTTTTCCAATCCAGACAGGTTTTAAAATACGTAAGAAATGATGTAAGGTTATCAGAAGATAATAAACTTGACAGATCATGAATAACATTATATGTGATTAGTTTTAGCAATAAAATACAGTCTATGTATGCGGCTCCGTTTAACATTTGCTCGTATTAAAATAAACAAAAATTATAGGTTATGTTCACTGCTCATCATATTTCGGATTGTATTTATTAAAATAGCGTACATAATGTGTTATTATTAAATAATTAATTTGCAGTGTTCACTCTTTTTACTTCAGCGGACGTAAAATTTGGATTTGATAGAAAATAAGACGACATCATGAATTATTCTTGACAGATTATCCGATTGTGCTTTTACAAAACCACTGTCTTAAATGATTTATAATCTCACTAGGATGCTAAAAACACTTAAACAATAAATGAATCTACAACACACACGTTATTACTATGTTTTCTAATCAAAAGCCTGCAATGCCATACAAATGTAAGCAGTGCGCACTTGTTGACATAATATTTGACGTCACGTTTCGCTTTAACCAATGGTGTTGCGTTTTAGAACTTTGAATTTCCCTCGCTAAATTTGCACTTTTATTTATTAATTTTAAGCAATTGAAAAGATATTAATTACCAAAATGATGGCTTAGTACAAATGTCCGGCCAATAAAAATTCGGAATAAAAATATTTGAACCAAATTACCTAATTTTTCACGGAAATTGATGTTTTTTTTTTCCTTTGGCGGGTGCCAGGGGTGAATTTGGTTTGACGACACATTAATTTGCTTATTAATAAAGGGAAAACACAAAAGTTCATCAATTTCCGTGCAAAATTAGCCAAGTTATGATCAAAAAGACGCAAAATGTAATTTTTTTGTTTAATTCATAATTTTGCGCCAAATCGTCGCAAATACTCGATTTTTCGCGCAATTTAAAGAAAAATTAATGAACTCAATTTCCTGGGTCGTAAGTTCAGTCCACGTTTTTTTTTTGCACCCGATATAAGTTGTAAAAGTTTGATATTTTTTGATATAAGAACAATTTTTTTTTGTCAGGAGTGTGGGAGGTAGTGCAATGAAATTGGTGTGGATTAACTTACATTCCCTGAAAGAGAAAACTTCAAACTTTCCAAAAATCAAGGATTCATCCATTTTAGATCAAAATCAACCGAGTTATGGCGGTTTAAAAAATCGGTATTTTTGGTGAATTTTCAAGTGATGTATTTATTGTGTGAGCTTAGCTCTAATAATAAAAGTTATTTATACAACAAGTGAATTAAACCATTGTTTATTTGCGAGCAGAAAGTTCAAAAACACGAGCGCGTCTAGCGCGAGTGGTTCAATTCTTCGAGCAAATAAAGAGGTTTAATTCTCGTGTTTGTATACATAATTTTATTCAATTTTGCGTAAATTTCTGAAACATGAAACTGAGGAACAAAATTCAAAAAAATTAAATTGCAGTTGCAAGGGAGCTTGGTTGATATCGCGGGAGTGTGACTGTCAGTAAACTGTCAGTTTTGTAAATTTTGAATTGAAGCGTTATAATTGTGAAAAGTATTGTCTGAAATGATGGAAGAAAGTGATTTAAACAATGTTTTCGTCCTCGATACCATTTTGAACGAAGCAGCCGCAGCAGTTTGGAAATTATTCCTCAGAAATCGAAATCTTTATATAAAAAGGAATTCCAACAGTGATTTAAATTTGTTTAAATCACTAGTGAATAAAGATTTACTTATGACGGTTGCTGTGGATTTAATAATGTAGCTTTAAAACGTCAAAATTGAATAAAAAATATGAATAGACCCAAATAACATTATTTTACTGAAATTCTATCAACTTTCAATATAAATTTTTTTATCGTAGAATTTAATTATGTAATAAAAAAGAGGGGTTTTATTCAAAAAAATAGATTTTTATTATGTTTGTCAACTGTAGTTTTGGCGTAGCGTACCCGTCACATTTTTATGAATAACCAAATAATTATTTACTATAATATAGCTTCAAGTCTCCCTCATAAAATTCTGTTTTCATATTATGGTAATTCGAACTCGTTCTTCTGAGATACAGCGTTTTGAAGGTGTGCCGAATTTCACCACGATCAAACCTATTATAATTCTTTATTAAGCGTTTGTGCGGTCTAATTTATTGCTCAGTTATATGGAGTCCATCTTATAACAAAAACATTAACTTAATTGAAAGTGTTCAAAGAAAATTTCTCCGATTTTCCACTTCTTCATTTTAAATTTGTTAAATTACAGTTAATTCACTTCTACAAAATCTTACACAATCTTATTGATGATTCTCTGACCTTTAGTAGAAACAATTTTCAAGTTCCTTCATTTTACTCCAGAAATACCTGCACTTTTCAACCTCCCACAGCTCGTACTAACATTGTATTTTTTTCCTGTGTAATTTTGTTCCTGTCCATCTCTTGGGTTCGCCTGTTTGAATATAATAATAATAATAATAATAAATCAAAAACATTAAATTGGTCAGCAGCAAAATGTTTTTATTTAAAATAAGAAAGTTTAGACCAATTTTTGATCAACTGGCGACTGGTTCGAAAATATTGTAGTTGAAATGGGCTTGTCGGAAAACCCATAGATACCAAATTTTGTAGAATTATGTTAAATAGTATTTAAAATATAGATAGTGTAAGCTCGTTGTGTTGATGGAACTGGAAAGCGAAAAAATGCGAAAAATACTTGGATTACGCATCGTTTTTGATGTATAATCCAGAATAATTATGTCAAGCTGACATTTTTAAAACAATATATTTCATGGCTGAATATAACTTGATTTTTTTATCATTTTGTGCATTGATTATATTAATCTGAAAATTAGCACCTCTATAGCAACGTTCATTCATAACTTTTTTATTACATACGCATCAGAGATTACATCTTAGAATAATTACGATAATATATAATATAATATATACGAATAAGGACCGTATCGTTATGTTTCATAGGTAATTCTATATGTGAGATTACAAGAGTAAATATGTTAATGTTTGTACTCTAAAATCTAACTGTTTGATCTTTAAGTCAGACAGAAATCGGATGTATATAAGTTATTATCGTAAACGGTAGCTTTCGGTAGTAATATGTTTGTTACATATTGATCATTCCATGTAATGGATTGTTCAGTAGCTGTTAGTCGTACGGTTTCGTTTGTCCTACGCGGCCTGATTACAGGCACTGGCATCTAGTCTACTCCTGAGACTTTAACTGTTGTATTATGCATTTCAAACTCTGTTCTCTTATTATATACATTATTATTATACACATATGTAATATGAAATTGTATTATCGATAAATACATGATAATATGATGGCGACTATATTCTAAAGTATCATGAAAAGTATGGAGTGTTTTAATTTTTGGATCCTTTTTGTAATTGTAGGAAAGCATCATCGACGAGGTGCAGGTAAGATGTGAGTTGCAAAGTGTGGCGGATAGATGGCGACAGTGGCGCGTCCCGACCAACAGGCCGTGTCCCCGAGCTCGCGAAAGACGACATGTTGAATGTGTTGGAATCCGCTGTCTTCATTGCACACGATCACAGCTCTTAGCTGAAGACGACGGTGACGATTGTTAGCTGGTTGTAAACAGTGTGTGATTGCCCTTCCGAAAGCGGGTTGTTTGTGTTTTGATGTGCCTCGGTTCGCGTGTTGTGCCATTCCCTGTGGAAAAGTCGATTTCCTCCTGTCAGGGGTGTATCAATTAGTTTTTCTGTATACCGACAGAGGTGATAAAATCCCATAAAAAATTGCACAAGTTCTATTTTTAAATGGATTTTTGCGCTATGTACAACTAATGTGTATCTGCTAAGCTATTTTTGATGTTCTTAGTTTATTAATAACGTCGATGTCGCCGTTTCAATCGCTATACTTAGTTCAGTGAAGCCATTTTTTTACTAATATGTTATATACTTTGCAATTTTTTCTTGAAGGTTAAACAATTTTGAGGTGCCATTGTGATTTAGTACGATTAAGGGTTGCAGCAAATCATCAAGTTGTTTTTGGAACCTAACCTGAGTGTATAAAGTGGACAAACAGGAAGAGGAAAGTGATTGGCATATGTCGATTGGAGCAATCAGTTTGTTATCAACAATTTTGATTCAAGTGCAAGTGCAGTAATTGTTCAAGTTTAGAGCTGTTGTCTTTCAAGTCATCTCGTGACTGTTCTGCGATGGAAGCGAAGAAGCGGTTGGGGGCAGCGCGGTGGTAACGAGGTGAACGCTGTCATCCAAAGCACGTCGCAGTTGCCGTGCATAGTGCATGTTTCAATGGAAACGAGGAACGGAAAGTGAGCCGTGTGCGAGGTGAATCTGAATGAGCAGCTAGTTGGGCGAGTCCCGGGTAGAAAGTAGGGTAGATTGGAGACCGCTGCAGTGGCGACGGGGCAAGCGACCGGACAGGGAGGCGGTGCTGGCGGCGCCGTGGGGGCCGAGGGTGGAGGCGGCTGTTGGTGGGGCCCCCTCGCGTGTGCCATGGGCTGCTTTGGCTCGCAGGGCTCCAAGGGGCAAACCTCTGACGACTCCAAGTCGCAGAAACGCCGGAGCGATGCCATCACCAGGCAGCTGCAAAAAGACAAACAAGTTTACCGCGCCACGCATCGACTGCTGCTGCTTGGCGCTGGTGAGTCAGGAAAGTCCACCATCGTCAAGCAGATGAGGATTCTCCACGTCAACGGTTTCAGCGAACAAGAAAAGCGCCAGAAAATCGAAGACATCAAGAAAAATATTCGTGATGCCATTATTGTATGTAAACAATCACATTCCACTCAGTGCAAAATTTATAAAAGTGTTTTTTTGTAGACAATCACTGGTGCCATGTCGACGCTGTCTCCGCCAGTAGCCTTGGAGCGTCCAGAGAACCAAGCACGCGTGGATTGGATCCAGGATTGTGCTACTGGTCCTGATTTTAGTTACCCGTCAGAGTTCTATGAACACACGGAAGCTTTGTGGCGTGATCGAGGCGTCCAAACCACATTCGAGCGCTCAAACGAGTATCAGCTCATTGATTGTGCTAAATACTTCCTGGATCAAGTGCACATCATCAAGCAGCCGGATTACACGCCCACCGAACAGGACATCCTCCGGTGCCGCGTCCTTACCTCCGGCATCTTCGAAACTCGATTCCAAGTAGACAAAGTCAATTTCCAGTAAGCTTCCAATTAGATTTTTTGTACTAATATATCACTTTCATAAACTTGTTCCTTCTTGTATATTTTGCTGCAATGTTTGTCGATAATCGATCACCAATCGATACATGTTTTTATTAATATTATTTTGACAATCGCTTGAAATGTTTTTTTGATCTTCGAATGAATTTTAAGGGTGTATAATTAAACTGATGTAATTTATTTTGTAGTATGTTTGATGTGGGTGGCCAACGAGACGAAAGGCGTAAATGGATCCAATGTTTCAACGATGTAACCGCAATTATTTTCGTCACAGCGTGTTCAAGTTACAATATGGTGTTACGAGAAGATCCCACTCAAAATCGTCTTAAAGAAAGTTTGGAGCTATTCAAGAGTATCTGGAATAATAGATGGTTACGAACGATATCTGTCATTTTGTTCTTGAATAAGCAGGATCTTTTAGCAGAAAAGGTATGTTTGTTGCAATAATTGTGCTAAATTGCTCCAATTGTTTTTATTTTAGATATTGGCGGGTAAAAGTAGACTAGAAGAGTACTTCTCAGAATTCTCTAGGTATCAGACGCCGATGGACGCGTTAGCAACTGAAGCGTCGGAACCTCCAGAGGTCATCAGGGCCAAGTACTTCATACGGGATGAGTTCTTGGTGAGTTTATTAATAAAAATTCCTAAATACTGATTTCCAAAATTCTACGTCCAACAGTTCTGAATTTACGCGCAAAATTTGAAAAAAGTTTCAACTGAAGTGCACTTCCGGTTCAGTCTATTGTTATGAGAATAGTAGGCAATCATTTCGTTGTTACAGCAAACTGAAATACTAAATTTCAATACTCTACGGCCGATCGTTTCGAATTTATGCGAAAAATCCCAAAAGACCGTCAAGTAAAGTGCACTTCCGGCTCAGTCGATCTCAATGAAAATAAGATATGAGCATCTAGTCGGTACTATCGTCTTAAATACTGAATTATAATATTGTACGTTCAATCGTTTCGGATTTATGCGAAAAATTTAAAAAATGTTTTGAGTAAAGTGCACTTTCGGCTCAACCGATTGGTACAAAAATATAATTTTACCATTTTGATGCTACAGCAATCTCAAATACTGAATTTCAGTATCCTACGGCTAATCATTCTGGATTTATGCGCAAAATTAAAAAAAAGTTTCAAGTAAAGTGCACTTCCGGTATAGATGATTGCAACCATAATGCGAGGTGCACAACTAGACAGAATTAAATACAAAATTTCAAAATTATATGTTCGACAGGTTTTGAGATTTGCGAGTTATAAACGCACGCACGTACCGACATTAAGCCGAAAATAGTCAAAATAGATTCAGGGATGTTCAAAAAACGGATATTTTTATCAAAATTTCGAAATGCGAATTTTGTCGGTTTATTATATGTGAATTTTGATCAAAGACAGTTGAAACTGATTTTACAACATTAAAACGTATCAAAACATCTTAACATATTCTAAAAATGTTTAACGACATTTTGAAACGCCCTGACATATTCTGAAATGTTTTGAAGCATCCTGGAAGGTTTTCCAAACATTTCGGAACGTTCCAGGATATTTTGGAACGTCCTGACAAATTCTATGAGGTTTTGGAATGTTGTGGAAGATTTTGGAACGTATTGACACAATTTGAAGCGTATCAAGACATCTTGACATATTGTAAAAATGTTTAACGATATTTTGATACGTCCTGACAGATTTTGCAATGTTTTGAAGTATCATGAAAGGTTTTTAAACATTTTGGAACGTTTTGAAATATTTTAGAACTTTTTGATACATTTTGGAACATTTTCAAACCTTCTGGAAGGTTTCGAAATATCACGCAACATTTTGGGACATTTTGGAAAGTTCTAACAAATTCTAGAAGATTTTGAAAAGTTTTGAAGCATCCCAAAACATTTTAGGACATTTTGGAATGAACTGACATATTCTAGAATATCTTGAAGCATCCTGGAAGGTTTTTAAAAATTTGTTGGGACATTTTGCTACATCCTGGAACGTATTAAGAGATTGTGACAAATTTTGGAACGTTTTGAAATATCTTGAAACGTCTTAGGACATTTTGGAACGTTCTGATACATTCTGCAATGTTTTCAAGCATCCTTGAAGGTTTTCTAAACAATCCGGAACATTTTAGGACATTTTGGAACGTCCTGACAAATTATGTAAGATTTTGGAATGTCGTGGAAGGTTTCAAAACATCCCAGAACGTTTTGCACATTTTAGAACGTATTGGCACAATTTGAAACGTATCAAAACATCTTGACATATTATAAAAATATTTACGGACATTTTGTAATGTTTTGAAGCATCCTGGAAGATTTTTAAACATCTAGGAACGTTGTGCAATATTTTAGAACATTCTTAAACATTTTGATTTGCCATTCTACGATTACGAATTTTAAATAGATGAGATTTGAATGTCACAATTTTGTTGTTACAATATCGGCTGAATTTGGGAGTAGAGTACATTTTGTTGGTTTAATTACCTATAAAATGCATGTTGCAATTATTATTTACTTGATTTTATATTTAAAATATTGAAAAGTATGTTTATTATTGGTTATTTGTCACTTGAATCAATTGACATTTGTTGTTCTTTATGTAACATTTCATTAAGGACTAAAATCGCGCATCACAAAATCATTGAGTATACCCCGGATAGACTGCACAACTGCAATTAATAATGCAAATACGCGACAGCGCTATCTGGTGATGAGTAGTGAAATCAATTGTTGTACACTATTATAACAATGGATGCGAGTCTGTAAATCAGATTATCTGTGGATATTATGACAGCTATTAGAAATAACGGTTAAAAAGTGTTTTAAATTTAATTATATACTGTTTTATAAGTTTATTTACGTTAAAAACGGTTGTGGTTAGTCGTAATACAAATAAATTTTATTATTATAAGTAAATTCGATAAGTTTGAATGTTAAAATTTGTGTATATCAATTTTAATTGATTCAGTACGTAGAAAGTGGAAGAAAGAAAGGATGTTGGATCATTTGATGTTATAAAAGGATGAAAAGTAATTAATAATGAATCAATGCATGAGAAATGCCTTCAAATAACAAATGCTCAAAACGAATACTTTGTACAAGTAAAAACAAACAGAAAAGGTCATCGAATTTTATGACAGATGGTAATGTTAGTTTATTTTTATATAAATGATAATTTTTGGGGTTCGCAGCGCATCAGCACAGCGAGCGGTGACGGCAAGCACTATTGTTATCCGCATTTCACGTGTGCCGTGGACACGGAGAACATCAAACGTGTGTTCAACGACTGCCGGGACATCATCCAACGTATGCACTTACGTCAGTACGAGCTCTTATAACCTGCCGCAACGGCAAACATCCTGTCTCTGTTCTGTTTGAATGTCGAGTGCCGATTCTTCGTCTACAAGTTCTACCTAATAACTACAAACAAGTACTACTACTATTAACTAATAATCTCACATCGTTGTTCGTCATTTATTTTTATATACATTCATTACATATATAACTTTTTATGTTTCACCAGAAGATGTGCACAAAATATTTCTACTACAACTGTTTTCGTATCCCCGCGCCCCCTTCATCGCATCAGTCACTCAGCGTCTTCATTCTTCATCTTCCATCTACGTCATCGTCATCGTCATTTTATCATTCATTCAATTGCATTTGGAGCATTAAGCATAGGTAACAGTTTGAGGTTTGATCAAATAAAAACATTACTTTTTAAATATCAAATATTTTTTATATATTTTTAATTTTACAGTAATAGAATAGATTTTAGTCAATTTTAAATTTCTGTTATTTTAGTGCAAATTTTAATTAATTTATTTTTATATTCATAGGTGGCGTTATTATTTAAAAAGGTTATTTATTGAACAGACCTCTTGCTAAATACATTTTAATCGCCCTTCCCGTAAGTGTCGAGATCTGATTTATTTATTAGCGCAACGGTTGCTTCAGTATGTTAGCTGCACAGCATTCTCGAATGTGTTGTGTGTAAATGTGGATTGAATGCGAGTTGCATCATTTCAATGTGTGGGGATCGTCCCGCTAGAAGATATATATGATTATAAAATACGCATACTTGTATAGAGAGAGATATGCCCCTAAGAATCCTTCTGCCAGTCCGTCTCGATTCGATACAACAGATCGTCAATATACTTACAGTATGCTTCTCTTACAATTAGTTCTGTAGGCGACAAAACAAAATAAACCATGAATATTATGCATTATTGGTGGGGAGTGCGGGAGTTTGTCTCCCAAGACGCAGCTGAATCTTTTATACAAAACCAAAATACATTTCCTTCAAAAAATAACTCAATCACTCAATTTTAAAAATATACAAAAAAATCTTAATTTGAAATTCAATCAGGGACAGTTTTATATTTAAAAAACAGCTGAAGAAACATTTGGAAAAACTGTAAGCGATTAAAAGTGCTAAAGAAGTTGTTTTAAATTGGTTTAGGGTTCCATTTATCCTCATTTGAGGAAATTAGATAAAGCGATTGGTAAAAAAAACATAATTTACACCGTTAACTGCTTGAATATAGAATTATGAGCAGTTTGTGGTTCAGGCTACGTTTTTTTAAATTTTTATAGATAATTTTTCAACCATTTTAAGCTGAAATCGAATTTTGTCGGTATTTTGTAATAATTAAAGCCAAAAAACATAACTTACATTGTAAACTGCTTGAACATATTGTTATAAACAGTTCGTGGTTGAAGTTATTTTTTTGTTTTGTTTTATAGGTCATTTCCTAGCTAGTTTTAATTATGCAGGGGCCACACTAACGTCGTTAAGTTAAATTTTTTTATTTTACAATTCATCGCACAATGAAATCGCTGACAGTCACTTTTATTGAATGATTATTGCTCTTAGCAGGCCACGGGGCCTTATATACCCTTTTCCAATAATGAGTTTACATTAAAATGTCCGACAATTGAATATTTTCTAGATTATATAACTAATAACTTGAGATATTTCAGGAACTAGTGAGAGTTTTTTAAGAAAAACACTTCTCTAAATTTATTTAGTTACCGGTTTCGATCACTGAGTGATCTTTAGACTACCGGTGGGAAAAATAAAATTACAGGACAAGAAAACGGCTAGTGTCATTAATGAAATTGATTGGAAAATGTTTATCGTTGAATAACGCCTCAATTTATGACATTAGGCGTTAGTGTGGCCCCAGCATTACAGATTTAACCAGTTGAGCGCAAATTCTAGAAGCTTACTGAAAGCTAGAAAACGATAAATTTATCGAGAATGTAATGTAATTTTTGGAAAAAGCAGGATCCAAGTCTGTTTTCCCATTTTTTCTTGTTTCCGGCAAAATCCGATTTTGGGACCCAAGTTTTCACATTTAGTCTTCTGTATATTTTTAATTATCTAAATACAAGCCTTGTTTATTTTTGTATCATTGTTTTTCTGATAAAAACTCTTAGATAGAAAGTCGAAACATCAAAAATAAATAAAATAGCTTTGGCTGAACTAATTTGGTTTAGGCAAAAAATGATTACGAAGAAAGTGCCGCTTTCAATACTTTTTATATAAATAACTATGAAATGTTGGAGTTATTTTTTAGAGGATTGAGTGCTTTTTGGTTTGGTTTAAAATTTGAGCTGCGGGCAAAGCAAATGTCAACCGCTAGTCTATCACTAAGTATGAGACTCTCATTGAATGTTATACTTGTTAAATAAATTATACATATTTATATATCTGTAAGACGTAAAAGGCGGCCGATCACATGATCCGTGGCCAAACATAAGCAATCACCCGCCGCTGGGTAGACTACTACTACTGCGTGACTGATAAATGAGTGCGTGAACGTGAGTGAACGTCTCTCTCGTCGAGTTAACTAGTTGTTGTGGGCTGAAATCCAGTATTTCCTTTCGTTTTGTCTTACGTTGTTTCGCCATTCGTATATGTGGACACAATACGCAGAATTATTCCAGTCATGATGCATTACGCACACCAGCATAGGCCAGAGCAGGGACTGCGAGGTTGACGGTTGTTTGTCTGACTTCAATATTTCATACAATTTGTAACATTCAAGACAGGCAAATCTAAAACCGCGGCCAGGCAATGAAGTATTGTGATTGTCGAATAAATCGGGTATATACATATATAAATATATAAATACATAAAGTGAAAAATTATATGAAAATATGTAACTAAATGATCTGTAATAAATATGTCTTATTTAAACATTTAAAACCTTACTCTCTGACCAAAACTATCATAAATTAATTTCAAATTGATTTGACATTTGCGAATATTGATGTGCTGCCATCTATTAGTAGTATTAGTTGTCATGGCCGCAGCTTTGTGCAAGTAATGTTGGCAACGCGTAACAAAACACACGTAGTCTATTTTACGTCTTGATAAAAACAACGCATTGTCAACAAAAAGTAACATATTGCAAGTTCAATTTATTTCACGTACACTATTACAAATTTTGTAAAAAGATGTCGAGCAGTGAAGATCAACTAAAAGCTGGTCACCCACCAGCTGGTAAATATTCAATTGTTTTTATTTATTGAATAATAATTAATTTTATCAATAGTTAAAGCAGGTGGCATGAGAATCACGCAGCATAAAACGCCAAAAGATGGGCCCGGTTTGACTGAAGACACTACTGGCCTTCAAGGACCCCACAGGTAGCAATTTTCTTCATTATTCAATATCAATTTATTTGAACAACGTAACTAATTTTGTTTTATAGTCCTCCGAAAACTTTGAGCATCTCCGGAGCCATTGCAAAAGGTAACGCAGATTTTCCCGTAGAAGCCGTACAAAGTTTTCATAAAGAAAAGCCTCCAATAAATGTTCCTCAAAAACCATTGACTCACATCCAACAACCCAGGAAGTGAGCTGACCTATTTTTTATATGTTGACAGATTTTGTTGAAATATTCCTATTTTAATAAATTTTTTTACACTCGTTTTAAAATTAATGTTTTAAGATTGCTTTTTATGGTTGGGTCTTTAAAATTTATGCATCATAAATAATATTTTATAAAGTGTTTATTGTAAAATTGTAGATATAAGTTTGTATATGAACTCGAACTAAACGAATTAATATACAGATCTTTATTTATGGAGGCTTCTATTCCAGCTCAATTTTCCGTCCATTTTGTTGATTTTATCTTCTTTTGATAGCGGTGTTAGGTGCGCTGCTTGAACGATGTTCCTATTTATAATTTATTGCGTAAATAGTTATGAAAAATGAAGGTTATTTGTTGGTAATTACCTGAACTCATCGTAAGATTGCGCAGTTGTTATGGCCCTGAGTTTTGCATCATTTTGCAGCCAATATATTTTATCAGCTTGAACTTGCTGTTTAAGCTCGTCATGCAAATAAGACAAATCATCATACTTTTGGTACTTCTTACTTGACATTTTGGCGTTATTTATTTTGCGTTACCATAGGGACGCAAAACAAATTAATCGAATTTGATACATGAATAATTATTTTAATAATGTAAAAAATGTTTAAAACAACAAACAAATATTTATTTAATTTCAAAACACAATATTTACAATTGTTATCAATTATTTGTTGTGTTATTATCTTATTTTTACAGATAACTGATCGCTTGCACTCTTTTCTATTTGTTTATGAATAACGTTAACTTCATCTTGCGTTAAAGTACGTTCCATATGTCGGTACGTTATTCTGTAACAATGACTAATTTTCCCAGTTTTTGGGTGTTTAAATTCATCAACTAATGTTACTTGCTCGACCATATCTCCGCCTAAATTCCTCACTAAATCATAAAAATCATTACTCGAATAATTTACTTGTTCTGGCAACCAAAAACTTATATCATTATTACATTGCGGGTAAACGCTAACTGCTTTATAAGTAATTTTATCGTGAATAGAAGTGACATTAAATTGATTTAAAAATCCGGTATCATTGCTCCAAAACAGCCGAATATCAGGGATTTTATATAAGCACATGGCTAATCTTTCTAATCCTAATCCAAACGCCCAGCCAATACGGTCCTGTACGCCTGCATTTGCTAATATTTCCTGCCTCATTATACCACACCCAAGTACTTCCAGCCACCGGTTTTCATAAAAAACTTCCAATTCGAAAGACGGTTCCGTAAATGGAAAATGTGTTGTGACCCATCGTGCTTTTATATCCTGCCCGAATAAACTTTTAGCTAATCCCAACAAAGTTGATTTCAATTCATGTTCCATCAATTTAACTGCCTCTAACGTGTGGCAATTCTGCTTTTTATATTGCGGAATATCAGCAGTACTATTCCCAATTTCAAATATAGTTAATGCGTCATTTGAGGAGAATAGATCGTCTTTTGTTCGCAATCTAACGCCGTCAATTTGGTGAAAAATTGGGTAATGTGTGCTGTCGATTTCATCCCTTCTATAAACATCCCCAATCATCAAAAAATCATTCAATCCAGTGTTGATAAGTTCTGATTGATGTGCTGTCATGTGAGCTCGAAGTAAATACGTTTTATTCAAATAGTAACAATCACTTTTTGATCTGGACGGATGATCTTCAGGTATTAATAAACTATTGAAGTTTTGATCAACAGAAACAACTGGTGCTAGGTTGTCATAAACAGAAAATATAGGATTTCCTCTTGAATTCGAGAAAGTTTTGTAAAAGTATTCCCGCACTCGTCGTTGGACGAGATTCAGTGGATGATTTTTATGCAAATGAAGATTTCTTCCAACTTGAGATAAAATCCTGGAGGTTGTATTTGTCCATTCATCCTTTTTGTACGTAACGTTTTGTATCTTTGTTTCTGTATCAAACAAATTTAATTGAGCCGTTGAATAACTTCTTTTCCAGTGACGATTGGTTAAAATTATTGCCGATTTTTTCATCATTTTTAAGTTATGTTTGAGGTTATATTAATTGTCAAACAGTGCTGCCATCTTTAAAATAAGTGACAGTTCTATCATCCTTCCTGAAATTTTGTGTTTTGTGGGTTTTGTGCGTTTGGGGCGGTGATCTACACAATACATGTTTTTACTTATAAAATAAAACTGAACAGTATTTAGGATAAATTAGAATGGTGAGTGCAAATAAGGAATGTGAAATAATTGCATGACGTTCATTTGACATTGATGTTTTGTTTCACAGCCTACCACCCCTCAATTATCTCCTGTGGAGGAGCAGGAGAAACTTTTAGATGAAGCTTTAGGAGTTGTTAAAACTCAGGCATTTCAAATGAAAAGATGTTTAGACAAAGCCAAATTGATGGACGCGTTAAAGCACGCCAGTGCTATGCTGGCAGAATTGCGGACTTCCCTCCTATCCCCAAAAAGCTATTACGAACTTTGTATCCTTTAAAATTACTAATTACGTCGATTGCAGCAATATTTATCCTTGATTTTTTATTTAATAGATATGGCCATCACAGATGAACTTCGGCACTTGGAACTGTACCTCTTGGACGAGTTTCAGAAAGGCCGAAAAGTGGCCGATCTTTACGAATTGGTACAATATGCTGGTAATATTGTACCACGGCTATATTTGTTGATTACAGTTGGATTGGTTTATATTAAAAGTAATACTTCTCTTCGACGCGATTTGCTGCGCGATCTTGTTGAAATGTGCAGAGGTGTGCAGCACCCTCTTCGAGGACTGTTTTTGCGAAATTATTTGCTGCAGTGCACGAGGAATGTTTTGCCAGATGTCGTAGAAACCGACAATGAAAGCGAAGGAACGGTAAGAAATAATTTTTTTGATGTAAAAACGTTAAATGTTTTTTTGTCTAGGTCCGCGATTCAATCGATTTTGTGCTGATGAATTTCGCCGAAATGAACAAACTTTGGGTCAGAATGCAACATCAGGGACATTCAAGGGATAGAGAAAGAAGGGAACGTGAAAGAGAGGAGTTAAGGATCTTAGTGGGTACGAATCTCGTGCGTCTATCACAACTGGAATCAGTTTCATTGGATTTATACCGGAAATTGGTACTTCCGGGCATTTTGGAACAAGTTGTTAGTTGTAGGGACGCTATTGCGCAAGAATATCTAATGGAATGCATAATTCAAGTAAGTAATAGATAATATGCAGTATACAAATAAACAATTTGTGCTTTTTTGAAGGTTTTTCCTGACGAGTTTCATTTACAAACTCTAACACCATTCCTCAAGTCCTGCGCGGAGCTACAGCCCGGCGTAAATGTCAAAAATATTATTATATCACTGATGGATCGTCTGAGTGCCTTCAGCCAAAGATCGGAAGGAGTCGGCGGAACAACCAGCGCTTCAGGAGGAAGCGATATTGGTTCAATTCCAAACAGCCCTCTCGCTGGAGTTCCAGCCGATGTGCAGTTATTTGACGTGTTTTCTGACCAAGTTGCTTCGATTGTGCAAACAAGGCAAGACGTCCCACCTGAAGACGTCGTCGCATTGCAAGTTGCCCTTGTAAATTTGGCGCACAAGTGCTATCCTGAAAGGGTCGATTATGTGGATAAGGTCATGCTAACAACCGTACAAGTGAGTGATTTTTATTTGCAGTTAATTGAAACACTCAAGTCATGATAATTTTTTTGTAGGTATTCCAAAAACTTGGTATTGACCGTTTGGACCACAACACTTCAGTGTCCCGCGAGTTGGCCCGTCTTATGAAAATCCCAGTCGATCATTACAATAATTTGCTTACAGTTCTTGAGCTGAAACATTATGCGGCACTCATGAGCCATTTTGACCACCAGGGTCGCAAAGCCCTTGCAGTTTATTTGCTGAATAATGCGCTGGACAACGACACGGTCATTCCTTCTCAAGAGCAAGCTGAACAGGCGCTAGGGCTCGCATCGTCATTAATATCTGACCAGGCTGATCAACCTCAAGGGCAATTAGATCCTGATGAGTTGGCTGAAGAGCAGAGTCTTCTAGCTAGGTAATTTTTTTTACATTTTCCGTTTATTTATATAAATCATTCGACTGTTGCAGATTTATTCATCAACTTCGCTCCCCAAGTCCGGACCAACAGTACCTAATTCTGAACACCTCCCGCAAAATCCTCGCTGTTGGTGGGGCCCAACGCATCCGCTACACGTTACCACCTTTGGTCTTTCAAGCATACCAACTTGCATTTAAATATCACCAAATGCGCGACCAGGATGACATGTGGGAAAAGAAATGTCAAAAAATATTCCAGTTTTGCCATTCCACCATCACCGCTTTAGTTAAAGTTGAGCTAGCAGAACTGCCTTTAAGGCTTTTCTTACAAGGAGCCCTCGCTATTGCTAATATTGAGTTTGACAATCGGGAAACAGTGGCTTACGAATTCATGTCGCAAGCTTTTTCGTTGTATGAGGATGAAATTTCTGATTCGAAGGCTCAGTTAGCAGCGATAACTTTAATTGTGGGGACTTTGGAACAAATGAGCTGTTTTGGAGAGGAAAATGCTGAACCGTTGAGGACTCAGTGCGCCCTAGCCGCGAGTAAGCTGCTGAAGAAGCCGGATCAGTGCAGGGGAGTCGCCACTTGCTCACATTTGTTCTGGAGCGGTAAGTCAATTTTTTTAATAGTTGTACTAAATAATAAAGTAAAAATTCTCTAAATAGGCAAAAACATCGACGGTCAAGAAATGCGAGACGGCAAACGAGTTCTGGAATGTTTGAAAAAAGGTGTACGGATAGCAAAACAATGCATGGACATCTCAGTTCAGGTGCAATTGTTTGTTGAACTCCTCAATCATTACATATTCTTCTACGAAAAAGGTAATGACCAAGTGAGTGTACAAATTCTCAACCAAGTGATCGCAAAAATCAAAGAAGAGTTGCCGAATTTGGAAGTTTCGGAAGAGACCGAACAGATTAACAAACATTTCACCAATACCATCGAACATATGCGGTCGCGGATGGAAAGCCCTGAAGCTGATGGAGTCTCTTATCAAGGACTAGCGATATAAAATTATAAAACTTATTGTCCATTGCGTCTTATCTATATATATCTTATATAAAATAGTTGTATGTATAAACAGTGTCGATTTGTTGTTGATTATTACAAGTTTTTAAAAATATAATTTAAAACCTGGTTACGAAATGTGCAACCCGCTTCGCCTGGCAAGCCGAACTATTTGTTTTGATTTATTTTGTAATGTTTAAATTCGTTTCACAAAAATAAGATCGAGAGTGCGTTGAAATATTCTCTTAAAACAAATGACGATCGGATTATCAGTCAAAATTTTTCTTGTGTAACGAAATGTCACCATCCGTTGAAATTTGAATATCTAAACGTCAGAATGAAATTTGGTCTTTAAATTATTGGTGTCAGTGAATAAATATGACCAGCACGTATCCCTCATATTTATATTTTATTCTTTCCTTTTTGATAAATTATATTCTGCTTTTTTACGTATATATCTTGACTTGTGATATATCCGAGCATACCTGTGGACTATTTCCCTAAATGAAACCGTCATCCAGAACCCTCCAAAGGCTGAAAAAAATGGACCTCCTAATGTACAGTTCGGATATTCTAAATCTAACAGAAATCGTCCGACATAGACTTTATTTTGCTGTGGTTACTCCTCAAGTGAAGCTTAAAAATGCTAGTGATACTTTGTTTTTTAATGTGGATGATGAATTCGTCTACTTGAACTTTTATTACGATTTTGGGCCTTTAAATCTTTCTTGCCTGTATAAATATTGTTGCAAAGTTAACGAACTATTACACAGTGGAGATTATAAAAGAATTGTTCATTGCACATCTTCTGAGCCACAAAATAAAGCCAATGCGGCTTTTTTAATTGGAAGTTTCGCGGTCATTTATTTGAAAGTACATCCGAGGGAAATGACCAAGGCTCTTGTCGCCGGATGTTTCCATTTTATGTAAGAAACAAATTTAAAATTTAATTATTTTACTAATATTTTTATTTTGAAGGCCGTTTAACGATGCTTCTCAAGGAGGCTCAGAATGGAAAATAAATTTATCGGATTGTTTTTGTGCTATTTACAAGGCATTTCATTTTGGGTTTGTAAATTTCAACGATTTTGATGTAAATGAGTATGATGCTTACGACAAACTTCAAAACGGGGATATGAACTGGTTATTACCAAAAAAATTTATTGCTTTTATCGGCCCTACAGATTTAGAATTAGTTAATTACCATTCGCCAGAATTCTACGTGCAGTATTTCAAGCAAAATGATGTTAAAGCCGTTATAAGACTCAACAACAATACTTACAACTCAGTAGTGTAAGAATTTGTTTTATTGTAACATTAAAAACAAAAAATAACTTCAATATTTTGTTAGATTCACTTCAGTGGGCATAGATCATTATGATTTATTTTTTCCTGATGGAAGCACTCCGCCAAAGAATATTTTACTCCAGTTTTTGAATATAGCAGAAAATACAAACGGTGCTCTTGCTGTACATTGTAAAGCAGGCTTAGGAAGGACTGGATCACTTATTGGAGCGTATATTATTAAACATTACCGTTTTTCTGCAAGAGAAGCTATAGCTTGGTTAAGAATTTGTCGACCAGGATGTGTTATTGGGCAGCAACAAGGGTGGCTTGAGCATATGGAAAATTGGCTTTTGAAGCAAGGGAATTATCATCGGTAAGTTCAATTTATTTGCAATACAATCTCTAAAAGTTGAAAAGTAGCTGACGAATATTCTATTTTAAAGATTTCATAATTACGGCGACTGCGACAAGATTTTAAGAAACAAATATGGGATATACAGCTTCCAACAAAAAAAAGAAAAATCAAGGGCAGCAAAATTGGCCAGAGAAAAAGAAATACAATCAACTATAATAGCTACAGACATCTACAATAAATATAAAATGTTGCACAAGCCTCCGACTCCTATTCCTTTAATGAAAACAGAATTTGCAAAACTAAATAACAATAAAATTTTAAGAGAGAGCAGTATTTACAAAAACGCGGTATTAGAAAAAGCAAAAAGCAAATTTTCCCATTTAGATAGCCCCAACACAACTCAAGGAGACAGATTAAATCAAATTAAAATGCAGAAACAGAGAATTTCCCAATTAGCAGGAACCTCGTTTAATGCTGATAGAAGTTCTTCAGCTCCGAGAAGCAAACATGGATCTACAAAAAATCGAGAAAGTGGACAAAGGAGGAAATGATTTGTTTTTGTAGTTATATCACTTATTAATTCGAAAATTTAACTTCTGTAGTTTTTATTAATAAATATAATAGCAATTAATTCAACAAGAGTATTGTCCATATGTGAATGTACATAATGATCTTGTCATTCACATCAATATCTCTGGAAAACGTTGTAATATTTTAGATTATTATTATTTTAAAGTAGAATATGTACTTTTACATTTTTTAGAGCTGTTTTTTGGGTCTAGAATTCAACATCTTATAATTTTTTTACAGCAATCTGTTCATTTTATGTCAATCTATAATATTTTTAGCAACAGAACGATATCTGAAAAATAATTTCATTAATTCATGCATTCACATTTCAATTTTCATGATTTTTTGGAGTCACCATCTCTAATTTTCACTAGTTTAAAGATTAAATTGAATAATCGTGCTGCAAGTTGTTATTATTAATAAATAAGACAGTATACAAATATGTTTTTAACATATTTTTTCAACATTTTAATGTTTTAAAATAACTGTCATAAAAAAAGTAGAAAATTACATTACCGACCCATAGATAAATATGACAGTACGGAGTGGCAATAAAAGTGCAAAAAGTGGACAAATATAGTTTGGAATATTTGCCGACAGGGGCGCTAGTCTCGATCGTGCTCAATTATTTATTATTACTTGCCAGTCTATGCAGAGGTAGTATTCCATGGCTCGTTTCTTGCGATTTTGAACCTTATGTACATAGGATTTAAGGACTAAAATAATTAGCGTTGTTTTCATCTGAAAATTGCTTGTTGACGTTTGTAATCATATACCTATAAATATATATACTGCTGACTTCCTATCTTAAGGTGAAACATCACTCGGAAGTACTATTTTAGCGCGAAATTTGAATTCATGAATCTTGTAGCAATATGTTTGATAAATACTTTCTTATAATAAATTAACAAAGTTTTTAGTAGCGTGTATATTAAAAATTAGATAATTTGTCAAAGTTTCATTATGTCTGCAATAAATCCGTATAAAATTAGTGCTAACGTATAAAATTAGCATGCAAATCCTATATCTCAGAGACTTTGATAACAACTTATCTGGAAAAAATATATGTACTAGGCGCTATATCTGCAGTTATCATATAAAAATTTTCACAAATATTGAACCTGACAATTTTGAGAAAAAAAATAATTAGTGCTGAAAATATTAATTTCTCAGAGATTATCCAGTTTTTTGGGACAAAATTTAGTAGACTTATAGATGACATTATTCTTCAGAGTGCTGTGCAATAATTATCGATTTTTATTAATTATTATTCCGTATATAACCCTTTCTGTGCACTTCTAAAAGTATTGAAAATTGGAGGAAAATCAAAGTCTTGTATTCAAAAATTATATATATTTGAATAATTAATTTTTTTTGACATCGGTCACTGGATTTTGGGCTCAAAATTCTCGATATTTTGGGTACTTCTCTGATGTCTATTTACACTTTTTTATTCCCTGCAAGGTTAATTAAGACAAAAGTAATTATATTCCATGGCCAATTATTTCTTGGAGATAATATATTTTTTTGAGAGTCGTGAGATTCCTAGTTTTCGAGATATTAATTTTTTTTTGTTCAAATCATAGATTTTGTTATGAAGAAACGTCAAATGAACAAAAAGAAATATATTTATTATATCTAAAAATTATGAGCAATTTTTTACAATATTTTCCAGAGTTTCAGTGGCTGTATATTTCAAAATAATAATTTAGGAAAATATTCTTCAATTTCTTTTCTATTTATTTTAGTAGTGTGAATATGTCTTTTACTAGTTGATTTGTTCTATGGCGCTATCTAGAATCCAAATTTTGTACTACATGACAAGTGTCAAAGATTAATTTTATCATGTATTTATTCATTAGAGAATAAATAGCCTATGACTGATTTTAGTGACAAAAACCTTTTTGAATATCTGCTTCTGGCTGTGTGTGTAGTTTTACCGATCTTGTCACACTAGTAAGAAAAATGGTTCGGATTCTAGGATATTTGACAAATCTGACTTACAATGTTACAGTAAGTTCATTGGATAAATACATTAAAAATCAATCTTCAAATCTAATTTTGTAAAACTTATCTCTTCTAGTTTTCTAAATATTACTATAGCTGGAAGTGTTCAGATGAGAATTTCAAGTTATCAATATCATATTTCTCAAGAAAGCGACAAAATATTCTATTTATGTCCATCAATTATTATTGGGATCTGTCATTCTACAAATAATAATACTTGATCCGAATCTGCATTGCTCTAAGGCCCGAGATATTCACCTTCAAATAAACTACAAGTATTAATTTCTTAGTGAATACATCAAGGGTAAATACTTTAAAGAAAACATAGACTAACAGCTTCAAATTTTGTTCTAGTCTGTAAGCGAAAACTGCCTGCCGGACCCCTAGTAGAAAACATACCATATGTTCGAAATCTATCTACTAGTGCTACGGAATGGGGTAAGAGTCATGAGCAAGTAGCAATACACAACTATGAAAATGTAATAGGTGTTACAGTTGCACATTTTGGACTGAAGGTAGCATCGAGCAATTCTTCTTTGAAGTAACAACTGATCATCAGGCAAAAACATTTAATGGTGCTCGCTAAGGCGACATGATAATCAGGAGTCTGTATGTGCCAACAAAGTCGTGGAGATCATTTGCTCTATATAATATTCCATACATAATCCTTGTACTGTATACTTTACGGTTCAATAAAAAATTCATAATTTCCAATTTAAAACCAGTTTTCTATCAAAATTAGATAACCCTTTACTTTACCTTATCCTTTATGATTCAATAATAAAATCATAATTTTTTATTTAAAACATGTTACTATCGAAATTAGTTCTTGCGTGAATTTTGGGACATTTTTATATCATAATTTCATATTCTCATTATGAATAATTTCATTAAAACTTATGTCTTTGAAAAATGATTTTGAATGCGAGCATTAATTTCAGTAAATTTCTCTATAAAATGTTTTTCTTCTGAAATGTCAAATTTGAATTCTTGTGTATCCCGCCGTCGTCACTGACCTTCCATAAGCCTCACTTACTCCAAAACAAGATTAGACTAGACAGAGATAGCTAGTATTTCCGGGTGATGTTTCACCTTAACAAGGAAGCGTCTCCGTACGGTATCTTTTATCTCTTTCCTTCTGCTAGTCTAAACTGCGCATAGTCACAGTCTTGAATTTCATTGGCTGATGCTTGAAAGATTGTGTTCGGGACGTTCGGGGATGATTCGGAGCCAAATTTATTTTCTAAATCAAGACTTATTTCAAAGTGCGACCATGCGCAGTTTAGACTTGCAGAAGAAAAGAGATAAAAGACCCCGTACGCTGTCAGGCCCAAGTCGTTGGTATATATATATTTATAGGTATATGTTTGTAATAGTTCTCCAGACAACAAAAATAGTTGGAAAATGTGTTTATTTCATTTAAAAGCACAAAATTAATGTAAATATTCATATTTTAACTTAAATGGGACTGAATTTCATTAGAATTGGCATAATATTTATTTGCAGTAGTTGGAAACTTAATTTGGAATTACATAAGATGTAAGTAATAAATGATCATTTGTTCTATGTTTTCAGAAGTTTTAACCCTCTCGAAAAAAGTTTCACGGTTGGTGTTGTGGGGTATGAAAGTCCTCTCAAGCTATTTTAAATTCTAAAATATGATAATTTTTCTGTTTGCACATGTTCTACAACTTGTTACCAAGTGATATAAACTGAACAAAATGTATCCAGCTATATATTGTAAAAATATAAAAGATAAATCAAAATAACAGCAAGTCTGCCTTGGGAAAAACATACATCAATATTATCGCTCATAAATACTTCTAATATCATCACACATCAAAGATCTCACAGTATTTTTCGAGAAGAAGGATCAAATAAGTAAAGCAAGAAAAAATTACTCAAGTATCATCAGAGAAAAAAAAATTATTGCTTCTCAAACTGGGCACAGTTTTTGCAACTCAAAATTGCATGTTCCAAGCACAGTGGAATTCTACATCGCTTACAAGCATTAAATGTCTTTTTAATACATAAGCACTATTTTGCGCACGTTTTTCTGGGCAGTAAATGGTAAATGACAAGTAATCTTGTCGCACGCAAATCATTTACCGCTTAGAAAAATTAGCGCAAAATGGTACTTATCCCGCATTCGTAATAAAAAATAGTATCTGCAACTCGTGCGGTGTTGTCAATTACCCACTTGAGCGAATGAACGCACTTGTTTCGTTCGTGTACGCCCAACTTTGCTTTCGTGGGCAATCGACAACTTATCGCACTTGTTGCACAATTTACTATTCTATCTTTGTTTCTAGGACAAACAGAACATCTTCTGCTTGTCTTTCGTCATTTGGCTAAATTGGCCTTAAAAAATACCAAAATATGAAATAGCTTATTGTATAACGTAATATAATTTTAAATTTGGAATGACATCGACAGAAATTGAAATTGTAGCTTCGAATACTTTATATATTTTCCGATAAAAGTTGTCAATTTGCAGAAAATCGAGGAATAATTTTGTATCGTCTCAAAACGTGCTAGATGCTGCCATCTACTAGCCTCTTATGGAACTATACTCCAAATTTAAATAAAATTGCATTAAATCGAAAAAAACTCTCAAGTAAACTCATGTTTTTTTCCGAAAATAATTAGGGTCTTTCATATAACATTTTTTGATCGGAGCCCTAATTTTGGCAGAAATCGGCGAATTATGGCAATAATACGGATTTCTGACTGAACCAGAACCGTAATCAAAAAATTGTAGATGACAGAGTTGAATTATTTTTTGAAATTAATATTACCTTACTTGAAAGATTTTTTCGATTGACAGCCTTAATTTCGAGTTGACAAAGCAAGTAATTTTTTCATATAATTGTATCAAAATCTCAAAATTGGGTTCGTAAATCTAAATTTTCTTTCAAGTAAACCTATATTATTTTTTGAAAATAGTTGAGGTACTTTATATAAATTTTTTTGATTAGAGCCCTCATTCTGACACAAATCGTTGATATATGGCAATAACACTAATTTCTGACTGAACCAGGGCCGTAATCAAAAATTAGTTAATGACAAACTCTGAGTATTTTTTGAAAATATTATGAGTTTACTTGAAGGATTTTTTCGGTTAAAGGTCTTAATTTCGAGTAAACGGCGTCCGAAACTTTTGTTCAAAAAACGATAAATTACTAAAAAAAATTCACGTAATCGATAGAAATTGAAATTGTGGTGTCGAATTCTTCATTTATTTCTCGATAAAAGTAGTCAATTCGCGGAAAATCGAGGAATAATCTTGTATTGTCTCAAAACGTGCTAGATGCTGCCATCTACTAGCCTCTTGTGGAACTATACTCCAAATCTTAATAAAATTGCAGTAAATCGAAAAAAACTTTCAAATAAACTCATGTTTTTTTTCGAAAATAATTAGGGTCTTTCATATAACATTTTTTGATTGGAGCCCTAATTTTGACAGAAATCGGCGAATTATGGCAATAATACGGATTTCTGATTGAACCAGAACCGTAATCAAAAAATTGTAGATGACAGAGTTGAACTATTTTTTGAAAATAATATGACTTTACTTGAAAGATTTTTTCGATTGACTGCCTTAATTTCGAGTTGACAAAGCAAGTAATTTTTTCATATAATTGTATCAAAATCTCAAAATTGGGGTCGTAAATCTAAATTTTCTTCCAAGTAAACCTATATTATTTTTTGAAAATAGTTGGGGTACTTTATATAAATTTTTTTGATTAGAGCCCTTAATTTGACACAAATCGTTAATATATGGCAATAACAATAATTTCTGACTGAACCAGGGCCGTAATCGAAAATTAGTTAATGACAAACTCTGAGTATTTTTTGAAAATATTATGAGTTTACTTGAAGTATTTTTTCGGTTAATGGTCTTAATTTCGAGTAAACGGCGTCAGAAACTTTTGTTCAAAAAACGATAAATTACTAAAAATTTTTCACGTAATCGACAGAAATTGAAATTGTAGTGTCGAATTCTTCATTTATTTCTCGATAAAAGTAGTCAATTCGCGGAAAATCGAGGAATAATTTTTTATCGTCTCAAAACGTGCTAGATGCTGCCATCTACTAGCCTCTTGTGGAACTATACTCCAAATTTAAATAAAATTGCAGTAAATCGAAAAAAACTTTCAAGTAAACTCATGTTTTTTTTCGAAAATAATTAGGGTCTTTCATATAACATTTTTTGATTAGAGCCCTAATTTTTACAGAAATCGGCGAATTATGGCAATAATACGGATTTCTGACTGAACCAGAACCGTAATCAAAAAACTGTAGATGACAGAGTTGAATTATTTTTTGAAAATAATATGACCTTAGTTGAACGATTTTTTCGATTGACAGTCTTAATTTCAAGTTGACAAAGCAAGTAATTTTTTCATATATCTGTATCGAAATCTCAAAATTGGGGTCGTAAATCTAAATTTTTTTTCAAGTAAACCTATATTATTTTTTGAAAATAGTTGGGGTACTTTATATAAATTTTTTCGATTAGAGCCCTCATTCTGACACAAATCGTTAATATATGGCAATAACACTAATTTCTGACTGAACCAGGGCCGTAATCAAAAATTAGTTTATAACGAACTCTGAGTATTTTTTGAAAATATTATGAGTTTACTTGAAAGATTTTTTCGGTTAACAGTCTTAATTTCGAGTAAACGGCGTCAGAAACTTTTGTTCAAAAAACGATAAATTACTAAAAAAATTTCACGTAATCGACAGAAATTGAAATTGTAGTGTCGAATTCTTCATTTATTTCTCGATAAAAGTAGTCAATTCGCGGAAAATCGAGGAATAATTTTGTATCGTCTCAAAACGTGCTAGATGCTGCCATCTACTAGCCTCTTGTGGAACTATACTCCAAATTCAAATAAAATTGCAGTAAATCGAAAAAAACTTTTGAGTAAACTCATGTTTTTTTTCGTAAATAATTAGGGTCTTTCATATAACATTTCTTGATTGGAGCCCTAATTTTGACAGAAATCGGCGAATTATGGCAATAATACGGATTTCTGACTGAACCAGAACCGTAATCAAAAAATTGTAGATGACAGAGTTGAATTATTTTTTGAAAATAATATGACCTTACTTGAAAGATTTTTTCGATTGACAGCCTTAATTTCGAGTTGACAAAGCAAGTAATTTTTTCATATAATTGTATCGAAATCTCAAAATTGGGGTCGTAAATCTAAATTTTCTTTCAAGTAAACCTATATTATTTTTTGAAAATAGTTGGGGTACTTTATATAAAGTTTTTCGATTAGAGCCCTCATTCTGACACAAATCGTTAATATATGGCAATAACACTAATTTCTGAGTGAACCAGGGCCTAGCATTGCAGTGAGATGTGCGTTCATATTTAAGGAATAATTACACAATCAATTATTGGGATGGAATATCAAACAAAAATGTACATAGGGCTTTTCTACATCTACATAAGAAGTTACTTTAAAAGTGTACCGGGGTATATCATACCCCAACCAACTTCCAGCAAGTCTGATGCTCAATAGAAAGTTTATACATAGTTGTAAATAAGTCTGTTCTCTTTGTTCAAGTATATTCCTAAGCTACTGAGAAAAAGAAATCACTTGTTTGTCTTAAATTGATTTTACGATTGGAAATAGAGTTAATGGGGTATGACATACCCCACAACACTAACGAAGGGTTAACCGGCGATCGATGCATCGCTTGCCGGCATTGTATTTATCTAAATATTTATTGAATCACTACCTGAATAATTAATATATAATATAAATACGTATTAGAATTCAATGTAGATTATATTATTAATCAAAAATAATTTATAAAACATCAAACAAGCTTGTAATATTCGGTTTTATTTATGTCAACACCAATATTCTTTGCAGTACAACTAGTTCAGTCATTTTGTCAGAGATGGCAGCACCTAGCACGTTTTGGAACTAAATCGTATTTATTATAAAAAATAGCGACTATTTGGCATATTTATTTACCCCAAAGTATTTTAAACATTTTATTTTAATTAAATTTAATATTTTTCAACGATTAAAACAACAAATAATATTTTATTGTATAAATATTGTTTTTGAGAGATAAAATATTCATTATATTTTAAACTAGTGGTTCAAAAAATTTGAAAATGAGGCATACAGCCTCCCTAAAGACCAATTCTTTGATAAATGAGGTCAAATTTTTTTCCAACTACTCAAGGGATGAAATATCTTCTCAAATTATTCATATATAAAATGCGAATTGTACAAATTTAAATTTGGACTGCAGACTCGAATTCTAGAGAATTAAATTAAGAAATGGCAATTTATTTAAGCAATATGAAATATTTAAATGGCTAATCAAATATTAAAAAATTATTTATTTTGAGTAAATAGTTTTAGAAATTACAAATATTGTCTCATAATCTAGTTAAGATTTTTAAGGGATGATAACTATATTACATGTATATATATATATATATATATATATATATTTATATTTTGGTTTATACAATCAATTTATGTAGTAATACATTCAGATTTGTCAACAATCTCCAGGAAATAAATTATTTGAACATTTGAGGTATCGTTTCATCCCTTAAAACTTTTTTTGATTGACTCTTGTTTGAATGTTCAAATATTGTACAAAATACTGTTTTATTCATTATTCTATAATATATTTCAATGCCAAACTTAATATCATTAGATTTTTATTAATTGATTCGTGCGATAACATGTTTAATCATTTGTTAGAGCGCTACGACGTAGCTTCTTTATATTGTGTATTCTTTCTAACACACTGCTTGTTATGAGCGAATGAACGTAGGTCTGAGATTCATTATAAATCGTTATGCCGGTTGGAATGTGTTTCTTCGTTGATTACCAGCCCGGCCGTTGTGCTGTGTAGTCCACGGGCGCTTGCTTTTGTGTTTCAATTAAGGCTTAGGGTTGTAGCTGGGGTTGTTCGTGACCCATTCGTGGGTTAGGATGGTTAGCATCCTTCGTTCGCTTAGCTTTTGCTTGCAATTTAAATTTAAATTCACGTTCGGAGATTTTGTACTGCGTTGAAAGCGCAGCTCCGCGGAGCCAACGTATTCAATTAAATCCGTAATTTTGCAATAATAAAAAAAGGCGCTTTAGTTTGGGTAGGCATTTTGTTAAATTCGCGATGGACTAAGTCGGTGCGCAAACTAGGGGGGTAGCCGAAGATGCCTGGCTACTTTCCCTCGCCGGGTTTTTTGCCGGGAATCCTATACTCGGTCGCCGCCATCCGTAGGCCTTCACTCTAGAGGTAGTACCCCTGGTGACTCCTGGCCGAAGGGTGGGTGTGGAAGTGCCTGAAGCATGCAATCATGTGATAGATCTATAGCCAGGGGGAAACCGAGGAGTAGCCGCTACGTGGCGGGTATAGGTCGCGTTTTAGGCGTTAAACACCGGGGTTCGGCAGGGACCCACGTAAACTCTGAACAAACACGCGGCGGTGTTAGTTCTTTTTTTTTTATTAGCTCGTGAACTGCGAATTGCGTATTGGGGGTTTGAATGGTGTGTGTGATGAATGTTGAATGAATGCTTAATCAAAATTCCCTTTCAGTACATCATCATCATCATCATCAACAGGGCGTAAGTTGACTAATAAAATATTTTTTACAGGTTTCTAATCTATTTTTTTTTTTAATTGTTTTACAGGTCGCTGGATAGTGGACAGGTAATATTTTTGTTCAATAGTTTGTAATTCTGACAGTTTAATTAATGTTTGTGTGTATTTTATGATTGCAGGACTTCAAGCTTCAAGTAGCAGTCTTCCGTCGTTGGAAGTGGCCCAGCAGCTTCATCTTTAAGCCCAGCAGCTTGCAATAGTCCACCGAGGGAGCACCCCGCCGAACTAATCAAAACATTCCCTTTCAGCTCATCATCATCATCTTCACATCAAAACTTCAAGCTTCAAGCTTCAAATAGCAGTCTTCCGTCGTTGGAAGTGGCCCAGCAGTTTTCATCTTTAAGCCCAGCAGCTTGCAATAGTCCACCGGGGGAGCGCCCCGCCGAAATAATCAAAACCTTCCCTTTCAGCTCAAAATCATTGCTACTTCATCAACACGTAAGATTTATTCGAAATAATTATGAAAAACTTTACTAATCTTCAATTTATTAATTTATTTGTATTTTTTATGTTTTTAGGCCATCCAGCAGCGGAACCAGAGCCCAGCAGTGGAACGAGAGCCCAGCAGTGGAACCAGAGCCTAGCAGCAGAATTAGAGCCCAGCAGCCAAACCTGAGCCCAGCAGCAGAACCAAAGCCCAGCAGTGGAATCAAAGCCCAGCAGCAAAACCAGATGAGCCCAGCAGCAAAATTAGATGAGCCCAGCAGCAAAATCAGAGCCCAGCAGCAGAAACAGAGCCCAGCAGCCGTCAAAAAATTCCTCCAGTAACTGCAGACAATCAGTACATCAGTAGCAGCCGTCCCCGGATTCTACTTTCAAAGAAGTCATCTGATTAATTTAGGCCCGCCGCTTGCAAAGTTCAAGTGAGTTCAATTTAATAATCTATACATTTTCCAGAATTTTATTGAATAAAAACGACTATATTTATATAAAACTTTGACATTTCGGTCCTTTGACAAAGGATTTTCTTCAAAGGATCCAAACGTCAAAGCTTCAATTAAATATACAGAATTTAAAATCAAAAGTAGTTTTCTTTTTGAGTTTAATTTATTTTTAAATTTTTGGACTTGTAGTAATAATTATTTTGTTGTTCAGTTGCAGCGAGCGAAAAAGCCGCTTCTCTGGTCTAGGTTTCGCTGGGGTTTTCCTAGGCCCAAAGGGAGAATTCCCGGAGAAGAGTTCGTCTCTTTCCCCTTAGTCATTGCCTGAGGGCGAACAAGGCTTACAACAACGCAACAGCATCGCGAACAACAGTCCCAACAACACAGCAGCATCGAGTATTCAACAATTAATCTTCGAATCTTTGTAACCTTTCCTAATCCCCAAAATAAACTCATTTTCCCAAAATTTACAGTTGTATTTATTTCTTAGACCTATTTTTATTGTTTTCAGGAGTAGTTAGGAAAATTAATTGTATTGTTTAATAATTTACAAAATAAATTAGATTTAATAATAACTTCTATATTTTATTTAGATCAATACTCTTTTTTAAAGTGATATTTGTTATAACTTTTGGTCATTTGAAAAGCATTCCCAAAATGACGCTTATAAGATAACTATTTAAAATACACCCTAATAAGAGTATTTAAGGGATGAAAAGTACATTTTCGAATAGATTCAGGTTCGTAGAATCCAAATTTACAAACAGAAAACAAATATTATCAGCCATTTGCGAGAAATTAATTCCGATAACATTTTAAATAGCATTTCATCCCTTAAAACACTCAAAATATCCCCTAATAAGAATATTTAAGGGATGAAATGTATATCTTCTGATAGATTTTGATCTGTAGAACCTAAATCTATGAACAGAAAATGAACATCAACAGCCGTTTCCCAGAAATTAATTTTAATAACATTACAGCTGGGTTTTCATCCCTTAAAGAGTTAATTCTGTTTGTATTTAATAATTTATCGATATAATATTGTTTTTGATTTGTTAACAATAAAATATCCGCTGTGAACTGTATTTAATCACGAATTGTATTATATTATACTGTAATAATGGCTTATACTGTATTTATATGTTGTTGTATTAATTAATGCATAAATAAATACTATGTTATGTTAAAAAATATATGCCTTTTATTTCTCTGTTTAAAATACAACCCCTCATTCCTCGTCACACGTATATAGTTCTAAAAGTTGCCGACAGGGGGCAGCACCTGTCAATAAGAACAATTAGCAATCATCCCTTATGATGATGAATTTTATGTGTTTGAAATAACCCAAAATTTGTATTAAGGCAGCAGAATAAAAAGGAGTTCTTCGAAAAAATCTGAAATACCTCCTAAACTTTTGCTCCCCTAATACTTTTTAGATGAATTTTGTGTTCTTCCAAAAATACCAAAATTTGTATTAAGGCAGCAGAAAAAAAAGGAGTTCTTCGAAAAATCTGAAATACCTCCTAAACTTTTGCTCCCCTAATACTTTTTAGATGATTATTGTGATCTACGAAAAATACCAAAAAATGTATTAAGATAGCAGAATCGTGAAGAGCAAATTCATGGGATTAATTAGCGATTATCTCGAGAACTAAAGAGTTTAGGGCCAAATGTTTCAGATAAAAGCTACGTAACTTTTAAAGCCCTACAAGATTTACTTGCAACAATTTTCCCTAAGGCTTATAGTTTTTGAGAAACGATATGCTACTATCCTTAATTTAAGGGCTGGAAGAAAATTTTATTTACTTTTTCGATAGCCCTTTTAGAGCTGCATACAGTAATGTAATTGAATTTGCCTTAAGGTCTATAGTTCGGGAGTAAATCAAGAAAAACATTTAGAAAAAAAAATCTGAAATTTCTCCTTTACTTTCTGCTCCCCTAGTAGAAATTTTCGATTTTCTAGAAGAACACAAAATTCATCTAAAAAGTATTAGGGGATCAAAAGTTTAGGAGGTATTTCAGATTTTTTTGGAGACCTCCTTTTTTTTCTGCTGCCTTAATACAAATTCTGGTGTTTTTCGAAGAACACAAAATTCGTCTAAAAAGTATTAGGGGATCAAAAGTTTAGGAGGTATTTCAGATTTTTTCGGAGACCTCCTTTTTCTTCTGCTGCCTTAATACAAATTCTGGTATTTTTCGAAGAACACAAAATTCGTCTAAAAAGTATTAGGGAAGCAAAAGTTTAGGAGGTATTTCAGATTTTTTTGGTGAGCTCTTTTTTTTTCTGCTGCCTTAATACAAATTCTGGTGTTTTTCGAAGAACACAAAATTCATTCAAAAAGTATTAGGGGATCAAAAGTTTAGGAGGTATTTTAGATTTGTTCGAAGAACTCCTTTTTTTTCTGCTGCCTTAATACAAATTTTGGTGTTTTTCGAAGAACACAAAATTCATCTTAAAAGTATTAGGGGAGCAAAAGTTTAGGAGGTATTTCAGCTATTTTAGACGAGCTCCTTTTTTCTCTGCTGTCCTAATACAAATTTTGAGTTTCTTGAACACAAAATTCATCACGAGCGATGACTAATTGGGCTTTCTGAAAGGTGCTGCTCTCTAGCGGCAATTTTTACAACTATATACGTGTGATTAATTAATTTTCAATTTCCTGAAATACAAATTTGAGAGGGATGAGAATGATGCCACAAAAACTTATTTTATGAAATTTTATTAGCATTTTCATTATATACAATGGATAATATTATTAATAAATATAAGGACAGTGTTAACAATTAAATATTTCACAATATATATAACATTATATGAATAAGGGTTCAAAATTAGGGGTTGGAAGGAGAAATGCACCAGATATTCTTCTTTTTCATCAAAGGCCTCTCTACGCTCGCTGGAATTTGGACTGGAGAACATCCCTTTGTGCGGCAGCTGTAACAAACAGAAATATATCATTAGAAATGAATTAATTATGGTATTTAAGGGATGAAAATCAGATTTTCCGATAGATTTTGATCCGTAGAATCTAAATATGAGAACAGTATTAAATCATTGGATTGGCAACTGTAACATAGTATTAGTTTCAAAAATGAGCCCCTTTTACTATTCCAGTCCCTAAAAATAGCCCTGTAGATCAAAAATATGTACTACATATATTTATTGCTGTATTGATAGTTATCTACAGGGCCGAATTAAGGGTAGAAATAATAAAATATGGTCAGTGAGCCCTTAATTCCAATGAGCCTAGTGCCTTTTTAATTTACTTACTCAATTTAATAACTTTATCGTACGTAGCTTTGAAGGGGCTATCGAAAATCTATATGTAATTTTTTTTCAGCCCTAGAATTAAGGGTAGTAGCATATTGTTTCTCGAAAACTATAAACTTTATTGAAATTTTTTTAAAGTAAATCTTGATCAAATATTGATATGCCTTCTTGACAGATGCTGCCACCTGGTGGCAAATTTTGGAACTAGACTCCTAAATTAATACTATTATATATTATATTACAATACTATTTATTATTATTTTGTTTATATTTATTTTTTAAATTAAAATTAAGGGAAGAAATAATAAAATGATGAAAATTCTCATTTTCAATTACTTAAATAATTATTCTACCCCAAATTATGAATGGGCGAATATATTTTAACATTTAACTATTATTAATGCATAAATTAATAAAATTATACATTATATTATAGTATTTTTTATTATTACAGTATAATATAATATTTATTATTATTTTGTTTGTATTTATTTCTTAAATTTAAATATACAAGTCTAGTTATTACTTTATTTTTTATTTTTCACTGAAAAAAAGAAATGCAATATTTAATTGTAATAAATAAAACAATAATTTGTTAGGTAAAGGTTTTATTTCGAAGTTTTTGGAGGAATTACAGGAACGAGATGAATTTTCAACCCTTATTTCGTCTTCTGGAAGTAGCCGGCAGAAATGATGCAATTTTCTTGAACATCTTCTACGAAGTTCTCTGGAATCTTGGAAGTTGCAGGTGACAGGGACAAGAGGAATTTTCAGGCCTTATTTCGCCTTCTGGAAGCAGTTTCTTCGCTGCTGCAACTGTAACAAAAAATAAAAAATTACAATCAAATTTATATAATTAATTAATTGTAAAAAATATTATGAAATCAAATAAATAAGTTACTTACATGAGCTGTGCAAGCAGCAAAGCAGAAGTGGACCAATTTTCTTGAGCATCTTCTTCGTAGTTCTCTGGAATCTGGAAGCGGCAGGTGGCAGGAACAAGATGAATTTTTTAGCCTTGTTTCGTCTCCTGGCAATGACTAAGGGGAAAGAGACGAAACTTCCTCCAGGAATTCTCCCTAAGTGCCTAGGGAAACCCCAGCAAAACCTAGACAAGAGGAGCGGCTCTTCGCTGCTGCATCTGTAACAGATAATAAAATATTACAATCAAACTAAATAATTGGAAAATGTTTGAAAATAATATGAATCTACATTAATCAGAAACTCACTTGAGCTTTGCAAGCAGCGGACTGAATACACTCAGTGGAATCTCTTGGACGTTTCCGAAGTTCTCTGGAATCCGGTAATTGCTGGAGCTGCAGGTTGCCATCTCCTGGAGTTCCGGGGCTCTAAATTTAAATTATAAATTCGAATATTAGACTAACTATTCTAACAGTAGATTGAAAAAAATTATATAATAATACGCAATAATATTTTATTACCTAGCTGATGATGCGACGATGTTACGACGATCTACGGCCGACGACCTGAAACAGAAACTTAAAACAAATTTTGGTGAATCATATTCAACAAAACAAATATTGAGAGTTGATTTTGGCAGCTGGGCTCATCCTCAGCTCCTCCCACGTTGTTCATTCCCACGATGTCCATTCCCTCGATGTCCACCTCATCAGCTGGGCTCATCCTCTGCAAATGATCTAAAAAAAATACAAATTAATTAGAAATCTGTGAAAAAAACAATATGAAATAAATAGCTGAAAGAAAAATAGATTAGAGCCTGAAAAAAAAGTTTATTAGTCAACTTACGTCCTTTTGTTAATTTGTTGGAGGTGATAACGATGAATTGAAGAAGCTGAAAGGGAATTTTTATTAGTCACATTCATTCAACATTCAATTGTGTTGTGTGTTTTGGTTTGTGTTTCATGCATTTTTAACGGATTTATTTTGTTCGAAGATCTACGCGGCGAGTGATTGTTGCTTTTTAATTACGCGAGATGACGAGTATTTAAAAGTGCTCAGATATATTATGCTACTGATATTGACTCTACTTTACAACCCCAATGAGTGCCTGAGCGCTCAGACACCCAAGCACCGGTGTGCTCGTCGTTTGCAAAAAAAATACGTTGTTTGAATACGTGACCAATGCATTTTCCGAGGCCCGCGATACCGCCTAATTACGCGATATGGTAACCTTAAGTAACGGTCTCAGCTAATGTTGTTTCTTGAACTTAATCAAGGATCCCCGCCAGCTACCATATTTTCCCGACTTCCGATAGGTACATATCGAGAGTATGCCGTTACTCCCTAGTTAATTCGCTCGTTCGCCCTAGAACTCATTGCAAATCCACGCGGTGGTGTTCACCAGGGGGGGTGCCTCTCGTAGCGGTACCTACGTGTGCACCGATTCCCACGTTGGACCTTTCATTACAGGCCTTTGCAAAAAAACCAAGACATTTTATTTATTTAATACATAATAAAAGCAAAGACTAACATCGCAAATACGTGCCCCTAACGGACACGCAATGCGGAACAAATTCACCCCAATTTACATATTTAAATACACAAAATTTTGATCTCTACGTTAATAAACAATAAACAAACCCCAATATACCATGAAGCACTTTTAAATAACTATTTTTCAACATTTTGTTGAAGAACAACGCGATTTAGAACTTTACCGTACGACTTTACTAGCAACAATGAATGGTATGCAGCGTGATCTAACTTCGTTTATTTTGAATCTACGAAGTACGTTCGGTTGTCTATAGCGCGCAATGCTCACGAGAGAGAACGCAATATCAAAAGATACCTCGTAGCGCATAAACAGTTTACGGCCAGGCCCGTACAAAACCAAACTAAACAAGATTGCGCAACATCAAAAATAAATTTAATCATTTCTGGCATTGAAATTGATTAAGAACTGTGAATAAATTTGTATATTGTATGTAAAATGAATAAAAATATTCACTAAAAATAAAAAACAAATATTCAAAATGCATCTAGAATACCAATTTCAGTTTTATAATAACAATTTATTATTCTTATTTGTTAATAAACATTTATTCTCATATAAATAAAATATTGATCACTTGTGATTAAAAATAGCTTTTATTATTGCAAAATATATCAGAAAAATGTTTTTTCATCTTGTTAAAATGATCAACAATCGTTTTTAATAAATTTTGAATATAAATAATACATAAAACAGTATCAAATGGTTTTTTGAAAATTTAAATTCTGTATATTTATTTATTTTTCACGTTTGATTGTCTTTCTGATTAACACCCTTTGAAAAGGTCGAAACATTAAAAATAAATAAATACAGATAATTTATATTGAAGAAATAGAAGCATCAGGGGCGTAGCATAAAAATTTTCGGTGGTATTTTATGAATATTAAATGCCTTCTCAAAAAAATGTTTCAATATTAAATTTGAATAGATATATGATTATTTTTAGCAATTATTATTAACATATAACCTTCTTTTTTATATTCAAGAAAATATGTTCCTTCGGTGAATTTTGGAGTTTTCAGGGAAACTTTATATATATTATAATTATATCAATTCAACTCTGTAGATTATAAAAATGTCAAAAAACTTGAAATCTATTCACGCATTTACGAGAAATCGTATTTTCAAGTCAAAATGATCTGAAATGGAAGCAAAATCGATGCGATTTTTGAGGGTGCGGCCATCAAAAATTTGAATTTGATTTTCTCAGGTATTTGTGGGCATATCAACATAAAATTCACAGATTTGTGTTCTACATACTCTATTTTATAAATACAGTAGATAAAATGTGTAAAAAGTAACAAAAAAAAATTTTCGATTTTTTTTAGTGTCGTAAAATTGCATATGAAAGAATGGATTTTCCTTAATTGACGTTCTACGGCTACGAAACCTATACCATTAGATACTACGCATATGGTTTTACAGGGGTATTATCAGGAGACGAAGAATTTTCTTTTTTTTGCGAAATTCCTTCAAATACTCGAGATATCGAGGTTTGAAGTTTTTACTTTTGGAATTTACCAAAAAAAGTGACAATGCTCTATTTTTTACCCTAAATCATCCTCTACAAATTTAAAATGTTTCTATATCTATGCAAATTCACGCGTAGAATCCAAATCTGCAAACAGAATTAAAATATCTCAACACGTTTTCGAAATATTCCAAAATAATGGTTTTGAACGTCCAAAATCAAAGTTTGGCAAATTTCTATATTTTCTACCCCTCAAAACAGACCTCAATTTATTATTGGAGGAATTAAATTGTATATAATTATATCAATTCAACTCTGTAGATTATAAAAATGTCAAAAAACTAGAAATCTATTCACGCATTTGCGAGAAATCGTATTTTCAAGTCAAAATGATCTAAAATGGAAGCAAAATCGATGCGATCTTTAACCCTGTATCTACTGAAATAATAATCGTAAAGTAATAAACCAAGCGCTAATTGAAACCTTATATAATACCGCTTATTATAAAACCAGTTTGAAGCTTTGATCTTTCAGCTCAACCGGATTAGGGAGTTGAATGTTGCAACGAAAATATGTTACAATTCAAAAGATTGTAACTCCTAAAATAATGATTGCAGAATAATGAACCAAATGCTATTTAAAAGATTATATAATACCATTTATTATAAAATCAGTTTCAACGCCATTAGATTAGGGGATCAAATATTGCAACCAAAATGTGCCACTTTAGTTGTTTTATTATTTATCATAAAACCAATTCTAACCCTCTTTATTTCAGTCATGTCAGTTTAGATGATGCAACGAAAATTTGTCACACTTTCCAAGCTTGTATCACCCAAAATGATAATCGTAAAATATTGATCCAAACGCTGCAAATTATCTTTGCATAAGTCTACATCCCTTTTGGGCTCATACCCAAAATTTTGATTTTTTTGAGCCTCTGGTTTATGCAGAGATAAATAATTTGTTTTAAGTGGTAACTGGTTTTTAAATAATAAATTCGCAGGCCTGCAACTCGTACACCAATAACAATTGGTAATTTATATTATTTTTGGATAAGTCTACATCCCTTCTAAGCTCTTATCCTAAATTTGAGTTTTCTTGAACCACTGGTTTACCCAAAATTAATTAATTTGTTTTAAGCGGTAACTGGTTTTTTTAATATCAAATTCGCAAGTCTGTAACTCGTACGCCAATCTAAATAAGTAATTGATATTATTTTTCAATAAACTACCATCCTTCCTAAATACCTACACACAATTTGAAAATTTTGGGCACCTCTGGTTTTAGGCATAAACAATTATTCAATCTCGAATGATGCAATAAATTACAATTGACTATTTGTATTTGTATTCATTTCTACCCTTAATTTAAGGGTTAAAATTGGGTACAGTGGTGTAATTTTAATTTCTCCAAGGGATATAGTTCAGGAATAAATTAGGAATGATATTTTCATATTTTAGGAAGCCATTCATGAATTTTATTCGAAGGGGTGTTCCACCCCATGAAAAATATATTTTTGTCCGTAAAATATTAACATGGGAATAAAATTTCCATTATTTCTAAGGAATTAATTATTATAACATTTTAGAAGATATCTTACTCCCTAAAAATTATTTTCAAATCGATTTCACCCCTTATTTATTTTATATTAAGAAATATATTGCTAAATATTAAGAACGGGAGGTCATATATTGGCTATTTTATTTTAAAAGTACATTTGTATACAAATTTATTGATTAAAACATTCTTGTTTCATTTGGTTCTATTAAGTAACGAAGTTTCAACTCGCTTGGCTGCAGGTGTTCAATGCTTTGTATATGCGTTTATCTGGGCACTGTTGCTTCACAATTCGTACTGTTAGCATCTACGCCGCGTAACTCGTGATCAAATCGTTGATTTAAAGTACTTTAAAAGTGTTCAAGTGTTATATTTGGGGTTGTGAATTTTGCTTATTAACGTAGAGATCAAAATTTTGTATATTTAAATATGTAAATTGGGATATTGGTTCCGCATTGCGTGTCCGTTAGGGGCACGTATTTGCGATGTTAGTCTTTGCTTTTATTATGTAATAAATAAATAAAATGTCTTGGTTTTTTTGCAAAGGCCTGTAATGAAAGGTCCAACGTGGGAATCGGTGCACACGTAGGTACCGCTACGAGAGGCATCCCCCCTGATGAACACCACCGCGTGGGGTTGCAATGAGTTCTAGGGCGAACGAGCGATCTAATTAGGGAGTAATGGCATACTCTCGATATGTACCTATCGGAAGTCGGGAAAATATGGTAGCTGGCGGGGGTCCTTGATTAAGTTCAAGAAACGACATTAGCTGAGACCGATACTTAAGGTTACCATATCGCGTAATTAGGCGGTATCGCGGGCCTCGGAATATGCATTGGCCACGTATTCAAACAACATATTTTTTTTTTTGCAAACGACGAGCACACCGGTGCTGGGTGTCTGAGCGCTCAGGCATTCATTGGGGTAGTAAAGTAGAGTCAATCAGTAGCATAAATATATCCGAGCACTTTTAAGTAACCTCGCGAAGTAATAAAGCAACAATCAATCGCGTAGCTAACTCTTCGAACAAAACACACACACAAAACACTTTTGAATGTTGAATGAATGTATTTAATAAAAAATTCCCTTTCAGCTTCTTCAATTCATCATTATCACCTCCAACAAATTAACAACAGGACGTAAGTTGACTAATAAACTTTGCTTTTCAGGTTCTAATCAATTTTTCTTTCAGCTATTTTGTATTGTTTTTTCGCAGATTTCTAATTAATTTGTATTTTTTCAGATCATTTGCTGAGGATGAGCCCAGCTGATGAGGTGGACAACGAGGGAATGGACATCGTGGGAATGGACATCGTGGGAATGGACATCGTGGGAGGAGCTGAGGATGAGCCCAGCTGCCAAAATCAACTCTCAATATTTGTTTTGTTGAATGTGATTCACCAAAATTTGTTTTAAGTTTCTGTTTCAGGTCGCCGGCCGTGGATCTTCATAACATCATCGCATCATCAACTAGGTAATATAATATTGCTCATTATATAACTGTTTTTAGCTACTGCCAAAATTATTTGTCTAATATTTGAATTTATAATTTTAATTTAGAGTCCAGGAGATGGCAACTTGCAGCTGCAGTAACAACCAGACTTCAGAGCCCAGCAGCAGAATCAGAGCCCAGCAGCAAAATCAGAGCCCAGCAGCAAAATCAGAGCCCAGCAGCCGTCAAAGAAGTCCTCCAGTAATTGCAGAAGATCAGTACATCAATGTCAGCTGTTCCTGTCTCCAGATTCAACTTTAAAGAAGCCAACTGATTAATTTTAGCCCGCCGCTTGCAAAGTCCAAGTGAGTTCAATTCCTTTTTAAATTTTCCGACTTGTAATAATTATTTTGTTGTTTCAGTTGCAGCGAGCGAAGAAGCCGCTTCTCTGGTCTAGGTTTCGCTGGGGTTTTCCTAGGCCCAAAGGGAGAATTCTCGGAGAAGAGTTCGTCTCTTTCCCCTTAGTCATTGCCTGGGGACGAACAAGGCTTACAACAACGCAACAGCATCGAGTAATCAACAATTAATCTTCGAACCTCTGTACCCTTTCCTTATTCCCAAAATAAAATCATTTCCACAAATTTACAATTGTTTTATTTCTAAAACCTATTTTTATTGTTTTCAGGTGTAGTTAGGAGAATAAATGTATTGTTAAATAGTTTGCAAAATAAATTAAATTCAATAATAGTTTGTATTTTTTATTTTTGATGTAAATACAATTTGAATTGTTCTCAGACTTAATTATAAATCGTTAATTAGTTTGTAAGATAATTTTAAGTCCTGTATATTTAATTTTTGAAGTAAATATGAATTGTATTGTTGAAATTTAAATATATTATTACAATAAATTTTATGTTTGTATTTTATTCTTGTTTAAAGTCAAACGTCAGGTGTAAAGTTCAAAAATTCTCCGCTAGCGGCAGCATCTGTCATTAGCTGCTACCAAAAAATTATTTTCTAAATAATATTTTTTTGCCATTCCAATCATTCAAAAGTATCAAATATTATTGCAATGAAATATTCTAAAATCTCTGGTATGAATAAATATGCCAAATAGTCACTATTTTTTGCTTTTTGAAATTTTTTATTTCAAAACGTGCTAGGTGCTGCCATCTCTGACAAACTTAGCAAACTATTACCTATTCAAGTGTATTGGTGTTGACATAAATAAAAAGGAATATTCCCAGCTTATTTAATGATTTATGAACTATTTTTGATCAACAATATACTCTTTATTAAATTCTAGTGGGAATATTTGCCTACATATTTATTATTCAGGTAGTGATTCGAAAGTTATTTAGATAAATACAATGCCGGCAAGCTACGCGTCGTTCGCCAGTGAGCCTGACTGAGCTCCCGCTAGAAAAGTATGCAATAGAATAGCTGGTGTTGACTTGCGAATCAAATATATTTTTATATTTTTGATCTATGGAAACAGAATATGGAAAAATAAATTCAAATTTTAATAATACGATAATCAAATATAAAATTCCCACGCCTGAATTTATCCAAAAAAGATTCTAAGAATGGGAATGGGAATGGGAATGGGAGTGGGAGGAAAGAAGAGTTCAACTACTATTATGCTACACACTCTAACTTCTAAACGGTACATACAACAATGCTGAAATTTCTAATATACATAGGCTTTTGCAAACACTAATATGGAAACCACTTCGATTTTTTTTAGTGTCGTAAAATTGCACATCAAAAAATCTATTTTCTTTAATTGACGTCCTACGGTTATGAAACCTATACCATTAGATACTACGCATATGGTTTTACATGGGTAATATCAGGGGACGAAGAATTTTCTTATTTTTGCGAAATTCCTTCAAATACTCGAGATATCGAGGTTTGAAGTTTTTACTTTTGGAATTTACCAAAAAAAGGGACAATGCTCTATTTTTTACCCTAAATCATCCTCTACAAATTTAAAATGTTTCTATATCTATGCAAATTCACGCGTAGAATCCAAATCTGCAAACAGAATTTAAATATCTCAACACGTTTTCGGAATATTTCAAAATAATGGTTTTGAACGTCCAAAATCAAAGTTTGGCAATTTCTATATTTTCTACCCCTCAAAACAGACCTCAATTTATTATTGGAGAAATTAAATTGTATATGATTATATCAATTCAACTCTGTAGATTATAAAAATGTCAAAAAACTAGAAATCTATTCACGCATTTACGAGAAATCGTATTTTCAAGTCAAAATGATCTAAAATGGAAGCAAAATCGATGCGATTTTTAAGGGTGCGACCATCCAACATTTGAATTTGATTTTCTCAGGTATTTGTGGGCGTATCAAAATGAAAATTCACAGATTTGTGATCTACAGACTCTATTTAATAAATACAGAAGATAAAATGTGTAAAAAGAAACAAAAAAAAATTTTCGATTTTTTTTAAGGTCGTAAAATTGCATATGAAAAAATGGATTTTCCTTAATTGACGTTCTACGGCTATGAAACCTATACCATTAGATAGTACGCATATGATTTTACACGGGTTATATCAGGGGACGGAGAATTTTCTTATTTTTGCGAAATTCCTTCAAATACTCGAGATATCGAGGTTTGAAGTTTTTACTTTTAGAATTTACCAAAAAAAGTGACAATGCTCTATTTTTCACCCCAAATCACCCTTCACAGATTTAAAATGTCTCTATATCTATGCAAATTCACGCGTAGAATCCAAATCTGCAAACAGAATTCAAATATCTCCACACGTTTCCGAAATATTCCAAAATAATGGTTTTGAACGTCCAAAATCAAAGTTTGGCAAATTTCTATATTTTCTACCCCTCAAAACAGACCTCAATTTATAATTGGAGAAATTAAATTGTATATAATTATATCAATTAAACCCTGTAGATTATAAAAATGTCCAAAAACTTGAAATCTATTCACGCATTTACAAGAAATCGTATTTTCAAGTCAAAATGATCTAAAATGGAAGCAAAATCGATGCGATTTTTAAGGGTGCGACCATCCAACATTTGAATTTGATTTTCTCAGGTATTTGTGGGCGTATCAAAATGAAAATTACAGATTTGTGATCTACAGAGTCTACTTAATAAACACAGTAGATAAAATGTGTGAAAACTAACAGAAAAAAATTTTCGATTTTTTTTAGTATCGTAAAATTGCACATCAAAAAACCTATTTTCTTGATTTGACGTCCTACGGTTATGAAACCTATACCATTAGATACTACGCATATGGTTTTACAGGGGTAATATCAGGGGACGAAGAATTTTCTTATTTTTGCGAAATTCCTTCAAATACTCGAGATATCGAGGTTTGAAGTTTTTACTTTTGGAATTTACCAAAAAAAGGGACAATGCTCTATTTTTTACCCTAAATCATCCTCTACAAATTTAAAATGTTTCTATATCTATGCAAATTCACGCGTAGAATCCAAATCTGCAAACAGAATTCAAATATCTCCACACGTTTCCGAAATATTCCAAAATAATGGTTTTGAACGTCCAAAATCAAAGTTTGGCAAATTTCTATATTTTCTACCCCTCAAAACAGACCTCAATTTATAATTGGAGAAATTAAATTGTATATAATTATATCAATTAAACCCTGTAGATTATAAAAATGTCCAAAAACTTGAAATCTATTCACGCATTTACAAGAAATCGTATTTTCAAGTCAAAATGATCTAAAATGGAAGCAAAATCGATGCGATTTTTAAGGGTGCGACCATCCAACATTTGAATTTGATTTTCTCAGGTATTTGTGGGCGTATCAAAATGAAAATTACAGATTTGTGATCTACAGAGTCTACTTAATAAACACAGTAGATAAAATGTGTGAAAACTAACAGAAAAAAATTTTCGATTTTTTTTAGTATCGTAAAATTGCACATCAAAAAACCTATTTTCTTTAATTGACGTCCTACGGTTATGAAACCTATACCATTAGATACTATGCATATGGTTTTACAGGGGTTATATCAGGGGACGAAGAATTTTCTTATTTTTGCGAAATTCCTTCAAATACTCGAGATATCGAGGTTTGAAGTTTTTACTTTTGGAATTTACCAAAAAAAGTGACAATGCTCTATTTTTCACCCCAAATCACCCTTCACAGATTTAAAATGTCTCTATATCTATGCAAATTCACGCGTAGAATCCAAATCTGCAAACAGAATTCAAATATCTCCACACGTTTCCGAAATATTCCAAAATAATGGTTTTGAACGTCCAAAATCAAAGTTTGGCAAATTTCTATATTTTCTACCCCTCAAAACAGACCTCAATTTATAATTGGAGAAATTAAATTGTATATAATTATATCAATTAAACCCTGTAGATTATAAAAATGTCCAAAAACTTGAAATCTATTCACGCATTTACAAGAAATCGTATTTTCAAGTCAAAATGATCTAAAATGGAAGCAAAATCGATGCGATTTTTAAGGGTGCGACCATCCAACATTTGAATTTGATTTTCTCAGGTATTTGTGGGCGTATCAAAATGAAAATTACAGATTTGTGATCTACAGAGTCTACTTAATAAACACAGTAGATAAAATGTGTGAAAACTAACAGAAAAAAATTTTCGATTTTTTTTAGTATCGTAAAATTGCACATCAAAAAACCTATTTTCTTTAATTGACGTCCTACGGTTATGAAACCTATACCATTAGATACTATGCATATGGTTTTACAGGGGTTATATCAGGGGACGAAGAATTTTCTTATTTTTGCGAAATTCCTTCAAATACTCGAGATATCGAGGTTTGAAGTTTTTACTTTTGGAATTTACCAAAAAAAGTGACAATGCTCTATTTTTCACCCCAAATCACCCTTCACAGATTTAAAATGTCTCTATATCTATGCAAATTCACGCGTAGAATCCAAATCTGCAAACAGAATTCAAATATCTCCACACGTTTCCGAAATATTCCAAAATAATGGTTTTGAACGTCCAAAATCAAAGTTTGGCAAATTTCTATATTTTCTACCCCTCAAAACAGACCTCAATTTATAATTGGAGAAATTAAATTGTATATAATTATATCAATTAAACCCTGTAGATTATAAAAATGTCCAAAAACTTGAAATCTATTCACGCATTTACAAGAAATCGTATTTTCAAGTCAAAATGATCTAAAATGGAAGCAAAATCGATGCGATTTTTAAGGGTGCGACCATCCAACATTTGCATTTGATTTTCTCAGGTATTTGTGGGCGTATCAAAATGAAAATTACAGATTTGTGATCTACAGAGTCTACTTAATAAATACAAGAGATAAAATGTGTGAAAACTAACAGAAAAAAATTTTCGATTTTTTTTAGTATCGTAAAATTGCACATCAAAAAACCTATTTTCTTTAATTGACGTCCTACGGTTATGAAACCTATACCATTAGATACTACGCATATGGTTTTACAGGGGTTACATCAGGGGACTAAGAATTTTCTTATTTTTGCGAAATTCCTTCAAATACTCGAGATATCGAGGTTTGAAGTTTTTACTTTTGGAATTTACCAAAAAAAGTGACAATGCTCTATTTTTTACCCTAAATCACCCTTCACAGATTTAAAATGTCTCTATATCTATGCAAATTCACGCGTAGAATCCAAATCTGCAAACAGAATTCAAATATCTCCACACGTTTCCGAAATATTCCAAAATAATGGTTTTGAACGTCCAAAATCAAAGTTTGGCAAATTTCTATATTTTCTACCCCTCAAAACAGACCTCAATTTATAATTGGAGAAATTAAATTGTATATAATTATATCAATTAAACCCTGTAGATTATAAAAATGTCCAAAAACTTGAAATCTATTCACGCATTTACAAGAAATCGTATTTTCAAGTCAAAATGATCTAAAATGGAAGCAAAATCGATGCGATTTTTAAGGGTGCGACCATCCAACATTTGAATTTGATTTTCTCAGGTATTTGTGGGCGTATCAAAATGAAAATTACAGATTTGTGATCTACAGAGTCTACTTAATAAATACAGTAGATAAAATGTGTGAAAACTAACAGAAGAAAATTTTCGATTTTTTTTAGTATCGTAAAATTGCACATCAAAAAACCTATTTTCTTTAATTGACGTCCTACGGTTATGAAACCTATACCATTAGATACTACGCATATGGTTTTACAGGGGTTATATCAGGGGACGAAGAATTTTCTTATTTTTGCGAAATTCCTTCAAATACTCGAGATATCGAGGTTTGAAGTTTTTACTTTTGGAATTTACCAAAAAAAGTGACAATGCTCTATTTTTCACCCTAAATCACCCTTCACAGATTTAAAATGTCTCTATATCTATGCAAATTCACGCGTAGAATCCAAATCTGCAAACAGAATTCAAATATCTCCACACGTTTCCGAAATATTCCAAAATAATGGTTTTGAATGTCCAAAATCAAAGTTTGGCAAATTTCTATATTTTCTACCCCTTAAAACAGACCTCAATTTATAATTGGAGAAATTAAATTGTATATAATTATATCAATTAAACCCTGTAGATTATAAAAATGTCCAAAAACTTGAAATCTATTCACGCATTTACAAGAAATCGTATTTTCAAGTCAAAATGATCTAAAATGGAAGCAAAATCGATGCGATTTTTAAGGGTGCGACCATCCAACATTTGAATTTGATTTTCTCAGGTATTTGTGGGCGTATCAAAATGAAAATTACAGATTTGTGATCTACAGAGTCTACTTAATAAACACAGTACATAAAATGTGTGAAAACTAACAGAAAAAAATTTTCGATTTTTTTTAGTATCGTAAAATTGCACATCAAAAAACCTATTTTCTTTAATTGACGTCCTACGGTTATGAAACCTATACCATTAGATACTACGCATATGGTTTTACAGGGGACATATCAGGGGACGAAGAATTTTCTTATTTTTGCGAAATTCCTTCAAATACTCGAGATATCGAGGTTTGAAGTTTTTACTTTTGGAATTTACCAAAAAAAGTGACAATGCTCTATTTTTCACCCTAAATCACCCTTCACAGATTTAAAATGTCTCTATATCTATGCAAATTCACGCGTAGAATCCAAATCTGCAAACAGAATTCAAATATCTCCACACGTTTCCGAAATATTCCAAAATAATGGTTTTGAACGTCCAAAATCAAAGTTTGGCAAATTTCTATATTTTCTACCCCTCAAAACAGACCTCAATTTATAATTGGAGAAATTAAATTGTATATAATTATATCAATTAAACCCTGTAGATTATAAAAATGTCCAAAAACTTGAAATCTATTCACGCATTTACAAGAAATCGTATTTTCAAGTCAAAATGTTCTAAAATGGAAGCAAAATCGATGAGATTTTTAAGGGTGCGACCATCCAACATTTGAATTTGATTTTCTCAGGTATTTGTGGGCGTATCAAAATGAAAATTACAGATTTGTGATGTACAGAGTCTACTTAATAAATACAGTAGATAAAATGTGTAAAAACTAACAGAAAAAAATTTTCGATTTTTTTTAGTATCGTAAAATTGCACATCAAAAAACCTATTTTCTTTAATTGACGTCCTACGGTTATGAAACCTATACCATTAGATACTACGCATATGTTTTACAGGGATTATATCAGGGGACGAAGAATTTTCTTATTTTTGCGAAATTCCTTCAAATACTCGAGATATCGAGGTTTGAAGTTTTTACTTTTGGAATTTACCAAAAAAAGTGACAATGCTCTATTTTTCACCCTAAATCACCCTTCACAGATTTAAAATGTCTCTATATCTATGCAAATTCACGCGTAGAATCCAAATCTGCAAACAGAATTCAAATATCTCCACACGTTTCCGAAATATTCCAAAATAATGGTTTTGAACGTCCAAAATCAAAGTTTGGCAAATTTCTATATTTTCTACCCCTCAAAACAGACCTCAATTTATAATTGGAGAAATTAAATTGTATATAATTATATCAATTAAACCCTGTAGATTATAAAAATGTCCAAAAACTTGAAATCTATTCACGCATTTACAAGAAATCGTATTTTCAAGTCAAAATGTTCTAAAATGGAAGCAAAATCGATGAGATTTTTAAGGGTGCGACCATCCAACATTTGAATTTGATTTTCTCAGGTATTTGTGGGCGTATCAAAATGAAAATTACAGATTTGTGATCTACAGAGTCTACTTAATAAATACAGTAGATAAAATGTGTGAAAACTAACAGAAAAAAATTTTCGATTTTTTTTAGTATCGTAAAATTGCACATCAAAGAACCTATTTTCTTTAATTGACGTCCTACGGTTATGAAACCTATACCATTAGATACCACGCATATGGTTTTACAGGGGTTGTATCAGGGGACGAAGAATTTTCTTATTTTTGCGAAATTCCTTCAAATACTCGAGATATCGAGGTTTGAAGTTTTTACTTTTGGAATTTACCAAAAAAAGTGACAATGCTCTATTTTTCACCCTAAATCACCCTTCACAGATTTAAAATGTCTCTATATCTATGCAAATTCACGCGTAGAATCCAAATCTGCAAACAGAATTCAAATATTTCCACACGTTTCCGAAATATTCCAAAATAATGGTTTTGAACGGCCAAAATCAAAGTTTGGCAAATTTCTATATTTTCTACCCCTCAAAACAGACCTCAATTTATAATTGGAGAAATTAAATTGTATATAATTATATCAATTAAACCCTGTAGATTATAAAAATGTCCAAAAACTTGAAATCTATTCACGCATTTACAAGAAATCGCATTTTCAAGTCAAAATGATCTAAAATGGAAGCAAAATCGATGAGATTTTTAAGGGTGCGACCATCCAATATTTGAATTTGATTTTCTCAGGTATTTGTGGGCGTATCAAAATGAAAATTACAGATTTGTGATCTACAGAGTCTACTTAATAAATACAGTAGATAAAATGTGTGAAAACTAACAGAAAAAAATTTTCGATTTTTTTTAGTATCGTAAAATTGCACATCAAAAAACCTATTTTCTTTGATTGACGTCCTACGGTTATGAAACCTATACCATTAGATACTACGCATATGGTTTTACTAGGGGTTATATCAGGGGACGAAGAATTTTCTTATTTTTGCGAAATTCCTTCAAATACTCGAGATATCGAGGTTTGAAGTTTTTACTTTTGGAATTTACCAAAAAAAGTGACAATGCTCTATTTTTCACCCTAAATCACCCTCTACAAATCTAAAATATTTCTATATCTATGCAAATTCACGCGTAGAATCCAAATCTGCAAACAGAATTCAAATATCTCCACACGTTTCCGAAATATTCCAAAATAATGGTTTTGAACGTCCAAAATCAAAGTTTGGCAAATTTCTATATTTTCTACCCCTCAAAACAGACCTCAATTTATAATTGGAGAAATTAAATTGTATATAATTATATCAATTAAACCCTGTAGATTATAAAAATGTCCAAAAACTTGAAATCTATTCACGCATTTACAAGAAATCGCATTTTCAAGTCAAAATGATCTAAAATGGAAGCAAAATCGATGAGATTTTTAAGGGTGCGACCATCCAATATTTGAATTTGATTTTCTCAGGTATTTGTGGGCGTATCAAAATGAAAATTACAGATTTGTGATCTACAGAGTCTACTTAATAAATACAGTAGATAAAATGTGTGAAAACTAACAGAAAAAAATTTTCGATTTTTTTTAGTATCGTAAAATTGCACATCAAAAAACCTATTTTCTTTGATTGACGTCCTACGGTTATGAAACCTATACCATTAGATACTACGCATATGGTTTTACTAGGGGTTATATCAGGGGACGAAGAATTTTCTTATTTTTGCGAAATTCCTTCAAATACTCGAGATATCGAGGTTTGAAGTTTTTACTTTTGGAATTTACCAAAAAAAGTGACAATGCTCTATTTTTCACCCTAAATCACCCTCTACAAATTTAAAATGTTTCTATATCTATGCAAATTCACGCGTAGAATCCAAATCTGCAAACAGAATTCAAATATCTCCACACGTTTCCGAAATATTCCAAAATAATGGTTTTGAACGTCCAAAATCAAAGTTTGGCAAATTTCTATATTTTCTACCCCTCAAAACAGACCTCAATTTATAATTGGAGAAATTAAATTGTATATAATTATATCAATTAAACCCTGTAGATTATAAAAATGTCCAAAAACTTGAAATCTATTCACGCATTTACAAGAAATCGTATTTTCAAGTCAAAATGAACTAAAATGGAAGCAAAATCGATGCGATTTTTAAGGGTGCGACCATCCAACATTTGAATTTGATTTTCTCAGGTATTTGTGGGCGTATCAAAATGAAAATTACAGATTTGTGATCTACAGAGTCTACTTAATAAATACAGTAGATAAAATGTGTGAAAACTAACAGAAAAAAATTTTCGATTTTTTTTAGTATCGTAAAATTGCACATCAAAAAACCTATTTTCTTTAATTGACATCCTACGGTTATGAAACCTATACCATTAGATACTACGCATATGGTTTTACAGGGGTTATATCAGGGGACGAAGAATTTTCTTATTTTTGCGAAATTCCTTCAAATACTCGAGATATCGAGGTTTGAAGTTTTTACTTTTGGAATTTACCAAAAAAAGTGACAATGCTCTATTTTTCACCCTAAATCATCCTCTACAAATTTAAAATGTTTCTATATCTATGCAAATTCACGCGTAGAATCCAAATCTGCAAACAGAATTCAAATATCTCAACACGTTTTCGAAATATTCCAAAATAATGGTTTTGAACGTCCAAAATCAAAGTTTGGCAAATTTCTATATTTTCTACCCCTCAAAACAGACCTCAATTTATAATTGGAGAAATTAAATTGTATATAATTATATCAATTAAACCCTGTAGATTATAAAAATGTCCAAAAACTTGAAATCTATTCACGCATTTACAAGAAATCGTATTTTCAAGTCAAAATGAACTAAAATGGAAGCAAAATCGATGAGATTTTTAAGGGTGCGACCATCCAACATTTGAATTTGATTTTCTCAGGTATTTGTGGGCGTATCAAGATGAAAATTACAGATTTGTGATCTACAGAGTCTACTTAATAAATACAGTAGATAAAATGTGTGAAAACTAACAGAAAAAAATTTTCGATTTTTTTTAGTATCGTAAAATTGCACATCAAAAAACCTATTTTCTTTAATTGGCGTCCTACGGTTATGAAACCTATACCATTAGATACTACGCATATGGTTTTACAGGGGTTATATCAGGGGACGAAGAATTTTCTTATTTTTGCGAAATTCCTTCAAATACTCGAGATATCGAGGTTTGAAGTTTTTACTTTTGGAATTTACCAAAAAAAGTGACAATGCTCTATTTTTCACCCTAAATCACCCTCTACAAATTTAAAATGTTTCTATATCTATGCAAATTCACGCGTAGAATCCAAATCTGCAAACAGAATTCAAATATCTCCACACGTTTCCGAAATATTACAAAATAATGGTTTTGAACGTCCAAAATCAAAGTTTGGCAAATTTCTATATTTTCTACCCCTCAAAACAGACCTCAATTTATAATTGGAGAAATTAAATTGTATATAATTATATCAATTAAACCCTGTAGATTATAAAAATTTCCAAAAACTTGAAATCTATTCACGCATTTACAAGAAATCGTATTTTCAAGTCAAAATGAACTAAAATGGAAGCAAAATCGATGCGATTTTTAAGGGTGCGACCATCCAACATTTGAATTTGATTTTCTCAGGTATTTGTGGGCGTATCAAAATGAAAATTACAGATTTGTGATCTACAGAGTCTACTTAATAAATACAGTAGATAAAATGTGTGAAAACTAACAGAAAAAAATTTTCGATTTTTTTTAGTATCGTAAAATTGCACATCAAAAAACCTATTTTCTTTAATTGACGTCCTACGGTTATGAAACCTATACCATTAGATACTACGCATATGGTTTTACAGGGGTTATATCAGGGGACGAAGAATTTTCTTATTTTTGCGAAATTCCTTCAATTACTCGAGATATCGAGGTTTGAAGTTTTTACTTTTGGAATTTACCAAAAAAAGTGACAATGCTCTATTTTTCACCCTAAATCATCCTCTACAAATTTAAAATGTTTCTATATCTATGCAAATTCACGCGTAGAATCCAAATCTGCAAACAGAATTCAAATATCTCCACACGTTTCCGAAATATTCCAAAATAATGGTTTTGAACGTCCAAAATCAAAGTTTGGCAAATTTCTATATTTTCTACCCCTCAAAACAGACCTCAATTTATAATTGGAGAAATTAAATTGTATATAACTATATCAATTAAACCCTGTAGATTATAAAAATGTCCAAAAACTTGAAATCTATTCACGCATTTACAAGAAATCGTATTTTCAAGTCAAAATGAACTAAAATGGAAGCAAAATCGATGAGATTTTTAAGGGTGCGACCATCCAACATTTGAATTTGATTTTCTCAGGTATTTGTGGGCGTATCAAAATGAAAATTACAGATTTGTGATCTACAGAGTCTACTTAATAAATACAGTAGATAAAATGTGTGAAAACTAACAGAAAAAAATTTTCGATTTTTTTTAGTATCGTAAAATTGCACATCAAAAAACCTATTTTCTTTAATTGACGTCCTACGGTTATGAAACCTATACCATTAGATACTACGCATATGGTTTTACAGGGGTTATATCAGGGGACGAAGAATTTTCTTATTTTTGCGAAATTCCTTCAATTACTCGAGATATCGAGGTTTGAAGTTTTTACTTTTGGAATTTACCAAAAAAAGTGACAATGCTCTATTTTTCACCCTAAATCATCCTCTACAAATTTAAAATGTTTCTATATCTATGCAAATTCACGCGTAGAATCCAAATCTGCAAACAGAATTCAAATATCTCCACACGTTTCCGAAATATTCCAAAATAATGGTTTTGAACGTCCAAAATCAAAGTTTGGCAAATTTCTATATTTTCTACCCCTCAAAACAGACCTCAATTTATAATTGGAGAAATTAAATTGTATATAACTATATCAATTGAACCCTGTAGATTATAAAAATGTCCAAAAACTTGAAATCTATTCACGCATTTACAAGAAATCGTATTTTCAAGTCAAAATGAACTAAAATGGAAGCAAAATCGATGAGATTTTTAAGGGTGCGACCATCCAACATTTGAATTTGATTTTCTCAGGTATTTGTGAGCGTATCAAGATGAAAATTACAGATTTGTGATCTACAGAGTCTACTTAATAAATACAGTAGATAAAATGTGTGAAAACTAACAGAAAAAAATTTTCGATTTTTTTTAGTATCGTAAAATTGCACATCAAAAAACCTATTTTCTTTAATTGACGTCCTACGGTTATGAAACCTATACCATTAGATACTACGCATATGGTTTTACAGGGGTTATATCAGGGGACGAAGAATTTTCTTATTTTTGCGAAATTCCTTCAAATACTCGAGATATCGAGGTTTGAAGTTTTTACTTTTGGAATTTACCAAAAAAAGTGACAATGCTCTATTTTTCACCCTAAATCACCCTCTACAAATTTAAAATGTTTCTATATCTATGCAAATTCACGCGTAGAATCCAAATCTGCAAACAGAATTCAAATATCTCCACACGTTTCCGGAATATTCCAAAATAATGGTTTTGAACGTCAAAAATCAAAGTTTGGCAAATTTCTATATTTTCTACCCCTCAAAACAGACCTCAATTTATAATTGGAGAAATTAAATTGTATATAACTATATCAATTAAACCCTGTAGATTATAAAAATGTCCAAAAACTTGAAATCTATTCACGCATTTACAAGAAATCGTATTTTCAAGTCAAAATGAACTAAAATGGAAGCAAAATCGATGCGATTTTTAAGGGTGCGACCATCCAACATTTGAATTTGATTTTCTCAGGTATTTGTGGGCGTATCAAAATGAAAATTACAGATTTGTGATCTACAGAGTCTACTTAATAAATACAGTAGATAAAATGTGTGAAAACTAACAGAAAAAAATTTTCGATTTTTTTTAGTATCGTAAAATTGCACATCAAAAAACCTATTTTCTTTAATTGACGTCCTACGGTTATGAAACCTATACCATTAGATACTACGCATATGGTTTTACAGGGGTTATATCAGGGGACGAAGAATTTTCTTATTTTTGCGAAATTCCTTCAATTACTCGAGATATCGAGGTTTGAAGTTTTTACTTTTGGAATTTACCAAAAAAAGTGACAATGCTCTATTTTTCACCCTAAATCATCCTCTACAAATTTAAAATGTTTCTATATCTATGCAAATTCACGCGTAGAATCCAAATCTGCAAACAGAATTCAAATATCTCCACACGTTTCCGAAATATTCCAAAATAATGGTTTTGAACGTCCAAAATCAAAGTTTGGCAAATTTCTATATTTTCTACCCCTCAAAACAGACCTCAATTTATAATTGGAGAAATTAAATTGTATATAACTATATCAATTAAACCCTGTAGATTATAAAAATGTCCAAAAACTTGAAATCTATTCACGCATTTACAAGAAATCGTATTTTCAAGTCAAAATGAACTAAAATGGAAGCAAAATCGATGAGATTTTTAAGGGTGCGACCATCCAACATTTGAATTTGATTTTCTCAGGTATTTGTGGGCGTATCAAAATGAAAATTACAGATTTGTGATCTACAGAGTCTACTTAATAAATACAGTAGATAAAATGTGTGAAAACTAACAGAAAAAAAATTTTCGATTTTTTTTAGTATCGTAAAATTGCACATCAAAAAACCTATTTTCTTTAATTGACGTCCTACGGTTATGAAACCTATACCATTAGATACTACGCATATGGTTTTACAGGGGTTATATCAGGGGACGAAGAATTTTCTTATTTTTGCGAAATTCCTTCAATTACTCGAGATATCGAGGTTTGAAGTTTTTACTTTTGGAATTTACCAAAAAAAGTGACAATGCTCTATTTTTCACCCTAAATCATCCTCTACAAATTTAAAATGTTTCTATATCTATGCAAATTCACGCGTAGAATCCAAATCTGCAAACAGAATTCAAATATCTCCACACGTTTCCGAAATATTCCAAAATAATGGTTTTGAACGTCCAAAATCAAAGTTTGGCAAATTTCTATATTTTCTACCCCTCAAAACAGACCTCAATTTATAATTGGAGAAATTAAATTGTATATAACTATATCAATTGAACCCTGTAGATTATAAAAATGTCCAAAAACTTGAAATCTATTCACGCATTTACAAGAAATCGTATTTTCAAGTCAAAATGAACTAAAATGGAAGCAAAATCGATGAGATTTTTAAGGGTGCGACCATCCAACATTTGAATTTGATTTTCTCAGGTATTTGTGGGCGTATCAAGATGAAAATTACAGATTTGTGATCTACAGAGTCTACTTAATAAATACAGTAGATAAAATGTGTGAAAACTAACAGAAAAAAATTTTCGATTTTTTTTAGTATCGTAAAATTGCACATCAAAAAACCTATTTTCTTTAATTGACGTCCTACGGTTATGAAACCTATACCATTAGATACTACGCATATGGTTTTACAGGGGTTATATCAGGGGACGAAGAATTTTCTTATTTTTGCGAAATTCCTTCAAATACTCGAGATATCGAGGTTTGAAGTTTTTACTTTTGGAATTTACCAAAAAAAGTGACAATGCTCTATTTTTCACCCTAAATCACCCTCTACAAATTTAAAATGTTTCTATATCTATGCAAATTCACGCGTAGAATCCAAATCTGCAAACAGAATTCAAATATCTCCACACGTTTCCGGAATATTCCAAAATAATGGTTTTGAACGTCAAAAATCAAAGTTTGGCAAATTTCTATATTTTCTACCCCTCAAAACAGACCTCAATTTATAATTGGAGAAATTAAATTGTATATAACTATATCAATTAAACCCTGTAGATTATAAAAATGTCCAAAAACTTGAAATCTATTCACGCATTTACAAGAAATCGTATTTTCAAGTCAAAATGAACTAAAATGGAAGCAAAATCGATGCGATTTTTAAGGGTGCGACCATCCAACATTTGAATTTGATTTTCTCAGGTATTTGTGGGCGTATCAAAATGAAAATTACAGATTTGTGATCTACAGAGTCTACTTAATAAATACAGTAGATAAAATGTGTGAAAACTAACAGAAAAAAATTTTCGATTTTTCTTAGTATCGTAAAATTGCACATCAAAAAACCTATTTTCTTTAATTGACGTCCTACGGTTATGAAACCTATACCATTAGATACTACGCATATGTTTTACAGGGGTTATATCAGGGGACGAAGAATTTTCTTATTTTTGCGAAATTCCTTCAAATACTCGAGATATCGAGGTTTGAAGTTTTTACTTTTGGAATTTACCAAAAAAAGTGACAATGCTCTATTTTTCACCCTAAATCATCCTCTACAAATTCAAAATGTTTCTATATCTATGCAAATTCACGCGTAGAATCCAAATCTGCAAACAGAATTCAAATATCTCCACACGTTTCCGAAATATTCCAAAATAATGGTTTTGAACGTCCAAAATCAAAGTTTGGCAAATTTCTATATTTTCTACCCCTCAAAACAGACCTCAATTTATAATTGGAGAAATTAAATTGTATATAATTATATCAATTAAACCCTGTAGATTATAAAAATGTCCAAAAACTTGAAATCTATTCACGCATTTACAAGAAATCGTATTTTCAAGTCAAAATGAACTAAAATGGGAGCAAAATCGATGAGATTTTTAAGGGTGCGACCATCCAACATTTGAATTTGATTTTCTCAGGTATTTGTGGGCGTATCAAGATGAAAATTACAGATTTGTGATCTACAGAGTCTACTTAATAAATACAGTAGATAAAATGTGTGAAAACTAACAGAAAAAAATTTTCGATTTTTTTTAGTATCGTAAAATTGCACATCAAAAAACCTATTTTCTTTAATTGACGTCCTACGGTTATGAAACCTATACCATTAGATACTACGCATATGGTTTTACAGGGGTCATATCAGGGGACGAAGAATTTTCTTATTTTTGCGAAATTCCTTCAAATACTCGAGATATCGAGGTTTGAAGTTTTTACTTTTGGAATTTACCAAAAAAAGTGACAATGCTCTATTTTTCACCCTAAATCACCCTCTACAAATTTAAAATGTTTCTATATCTATGCAAATTCACGCGTAGAATCCAAATCTGCAAACAGAATTCAAATATCTCCACACGTTTCCGAAATATTCCAAAATAATGGTTTTGAACGTCCAAAATCAAAGTTTGGCAAATTTCTATATTTTCTACCCCTCAAAACAGACCTCAATTTATAATTGGAGAAATTAAATTGTATATAATTATATCAATTAAACCCTGTAGATTATAAAAATGTCCAAAAACTTGAAATCTATTCACGCATTTACAAGAAATCGTATTTTCAAGTCAAAATGAACTAAAATGGAAACAAAATCGATGAGATTTTTAAGGGTGCGACCATCCAACATTTGAATTTGATTTTCTCAGGTATTTGTGGTCGTATCAAAATGAAAATTACAGATTTGTGATCTACAGAGTCTACTTAATAAATACAGTAGATAAAATGTGTGAAAACTAACAGAAAAAAATTTTCGATTTTTTTTAGTATCGTAAAATTGCACATCAAAAAACCTATTTTCTTTAATTGACGTCCTACGGTTATGAAACCTATACCATTAGATACTACGCATATGGTTTTACAGGGGTTATATCAGGGGACGAAGAATTTTCTTATTTTTGCGAAATTCCTTCAAATACTCGAGATATCGAGGTTTGAAGTTTTTACTTTTGGAATTTACCAAAAAAAGTGACAATGCTCTATTTTTCACCCTAAATCATCCTCTACAAATTCAAAATGTTTCTATATCTATGCAAATTCACGCGTAGAATCCAAATCTGCAAACAGAATTCAAATATCTCCACACGTTTCCGAAATATTCCAAAATAATGGTTTTGAACGTCCAAAATCAAAGTTTGGCAAATTTCTATATTTTCTACCCCTCAAAACAGACCTCAATTTATAATTGGAGAAATTAAATTGTATATAACTATATCAATTAAACCCTGTAGATTATAAAAATGTCCAAAAACTTGAAATCTATTCACGCATTTACAAGAAATCATATTTTCAAGTCAAAATGAACTAAAATGGAAGCAAAATCGATGAGATTTTTAAGGGTGCGACCATCCAACATTTGAATTTGATTTTCTCAGGTATTTGTGGGCGTATCAAGATGAAAATTACAGATTTGTGATCTACAGAGTCTACTTAATAAATACAGTAGATAAAACGTGTGAAAACTAACAGAAAAAAATTTTCGATTTTTTTTAGTATCGTAAAATTGCACATCAAAAAACCTATTTTCTTTAATTGACGTCCTACGGTTATGAAACCTATACCATTAGATACTACGCATATGGTTTTACATGGGTTATATCAGGGGACGAAGAATTTTCTTATTTTTGCGAAATTCCTTCAAATACTCGAGATATCGAGGTTTGAAGTTTTTACTTTTGGAATTTACCAAAAAAAGTGACAATGCTCTATTTTTCACCCTAAATCATCCTCTACAAATTCAAAATGTTTCTATATCTATGCAAATTCACGCGTAGAATCCAAATCTGCAAACAGAATTCAAATATCTCCACACGTTTCCGAAATATTCCAAAATAATGGTTTTGAACGTCCAAAATCAAAGTTTGGCAAATTTCTATATTTTCTACCCCTCAAAACAGACCTCAAATTATAATTGGAGAAATTAAATTGTATATAATTATATCAATTAAACCCTGTAGATTATAAAAATGTCCAAAAACTTGAAATCTATTCACGCATTTACAAGAAATCGTATTTTCAAGTCAAAATGAACTAAAATGGAAGCAAAATCGATGCGATTTTTAAGGGTGCGACCATCCAACATTTGAATTTGATTTTCTCAGGTATTTGTGGGCGTATCAAAATGAAAATTACAGATTTGTGATCTACAGAGTCTACTTAATAAATACAGTAGATAAAATGTGTGAAAACTAACAGAAAAAAATTTTCGATTTTTTTTAGTATCGTAAAATTGCACATCAAAAAACCTATTTTCTTTAATTGACGTCCTACGGTTATGAAACCTATACCATTAGATACTACGCATATGGTTTTACAGGGGTTTTATCAGAGGACGAAGAATTTTCTTATTTTTGCGAAATTCCTTCAAATACTCGAGATATCGAGGTTTGAAGTTTTTACTTTTGGAATTTACCAAAAAAAGTGACAATGCTCTATTTTTCACCCTAAATCATCCTCAACAAATTTAAAATGTTTCTATATCTATGCAAATTCACGCGTAGAATCCAAATCTGCAAACAGAATTCAAATATCTCAACACGTTTTCGAAATATTCCAAAATAATGGTTTTGAACGTCCAAAATCAAAGTTTGGCAAATTTCTATATTTTCTACCCCTCAAAACAGACCTCAATTTATAATTGGAGAAATTAAATTGTATATAATTATATCAATTAAACCCTGTAGATTATAAAAATGTCCAAAAACTTGAAATCTATTCACGCATTTACAAGAAATCGTATTTTCAAGTCAAAATGAACTAAAATGGAAACAAAATCGATGAGATTTTTAAGGGTGCGACCATCCAACATTTGAATTTGATTTTCTCAGGTATTTGTGGGCGTATCAAAATGAAAATTACAGATTTGTGATCTACAGAGTCTACTTAATAAATACAGTAGATAAAATGTGTGAAAACTAACAGAAAAAAATTTTCGATTTTTTTTAGTATCGTAAAATTGCACATCAAAAAACCTATTTTCTTTAATTGACGTCCTACGGTTATGAAACCTATACCATTAGATACTACGCATATGGTTTTACAGGGGTTATATCAGGGGACGAAGAATTTTCTTATTTTTGCGAAATTCCTTCAAATACTCGAGATATCGAGGTTTGAAGTTTTTACTTTTGGAATTTACCAAAAAAAGTGACAATGCTCTATTTTTCACCCTAAATCATCCTCTACAAATTCAAAATGTTTCTATATCTATGCAAATTCACGCGTAGAATCCAAATCTGCAAACAGAATTCAAATATCTCAACACGTTTTCGAAATATTCCAAAATAATGGTTTTGAACGTCCAAAATCAAAGTTTGGCAAATTTCTATATTTTCTACCCCTCAAAACAGACCTCAATTTATAATTGGAGAAATTAAATTGTATATAATTATATCAATTAAACCCTGTAGATTATAAAAATGTCCAAAAACTTGGAATCTATTCACGCATTTACAAGAAATCGTATTTTCAAGTCAAAATGAACTAAAATGGAAACAAAATCGATGAGATTTTTAAGGGTGCGACCATCCAACATTTGAATTTGATTTTCTCAGGTATTTGTGGGCGTATCAAGATGAAAATTACAGATTTGTGATCTACAGAGTCTACTTAATAAATACAGTAGATAAAATGTGTGAAAACTAACAGAAAAAAATTTTCGATTCTTTTTAGTATCGTAAAATTGCACATCAAAAAACCTATTTTCTTTAATTGACGTCCTACGGTTATGAAACCTATATATCAGGGGACGAAGAATTTTCTTATTTTTGCGAAATTCCTTCAAATACTCGAGATATCGAGGTTTGAAGTTTTTACTTTTGGAATTTACCAAAAAAAGTGACAATGCTCTATTTTTCACCCTAAATCATCCTCAACAAATTTAAAATGTTTCTATATCTATGCAAATTCACGCGTAGAATCCAAATCTGCAAACAGAATTCAAATATCTCAACACGTTTTCGAAATATTCCAAAATAATGGTTTTGAACGTCCAAAATCAAAGTTTGGCAAATTTCTATATTTTCTACCCCTCAAAACAGACCTCAATTTATAATTGGAGAAATTAAATTGTATATAATTATATCAATTAAACCCTGTAGATTATAAAAATGTCCAAAAACTTGAAATCTATTCACGCATTTACAAGAAATCGTATTTTCAAGTCAAAATGAACTAAAATGGAAACAAAATCGATGAGATTTTTAAGGGTGCGACCATCCAACATTTGAATTTGATTTTCTCAGGTATTTGTGGGCGTATCAAGATGAAAATTACAGATTTGTGATCTACAGAGTCTACTTAATAAATACAGTAGATAAAATGTGTGAAAACTAACAGAAAAAAATTTTCGATTCTTTTTAGTATCGTAAAATTGCACATCAAAAAACCTATTTTCTTTAATTGACGTCCTACGGTTATGAAACCTATACCATTAGATACTACGCATATGGTTTTACAGGGGTTATATCAGGGGACGAAGAATTTTCTTATTTTTGCGAAATTCCTTCAAATACTCGAGATATCGAGGTTTGAAGTTTTTACTTTTGGAATTTACCAAAAAAAGTGACAATGCTCTATTTTTCACCCTAAATCATCCTCTACAAATTTAAAATGTTTCTATATCTATGCAAATTCACGCGTAGAATCCAAATCTGCAAACAGAATTCAAATATCTCAACACGTTTTCGAAATATTCCAAAATAATGGTTTTGAACGTCCAAAATCAAAGTTTGGCAAATTTCTATATTTTCTACCCCTCAAAACAGACCTCAATTTATAATTGGAGAAATTAAATTGTATATAATTATATCAATTAAACCCTGTAGATTATAAAAATGTCCAAAAACTTGAAATCTATTCACGCATTTACAAGAAATCGTATTTTCAAGTCAAAATGAACTAAAATGGAAGCAAAATCGATGAGATTTTTAAGGGTGCGATCATCCAACATTTGAATTTGATTTTCTCAGGTATTTGTGGGCGTATCAAGATGAAAATTACAGATTTGTGATCTACAAAGTCTACCTAATAAATACAGTAGATAAAATGTGTGAAAACTAACAGAAAAAAATCTTCGATTTTTTTTAGTATCGTAAAATTGCACATCAAAAAACCTATTTTCTTTAATTGACGTCCTACGGTTATGAAACCTATACCATTAGATACTACGCATATGGTTTTACAGGGGTTATATCAGGGGACGAAGAATTTTCTTATTTTTGCGAAATTCCTTCAAATACTCGAGATATCGAGGTTTGAAGTTTTTACTTTTGGAATTTACCAAAAAAAGTGACAATGCTCTATTTTTCACCCTAAATCATCCTCTACAAATTCAAAATGTTTCTATATCTATGCAAATTCACGCGTAGAATCCAAATCTGCAAACAGAATTCAAATATCTCCACACGTTTTCGAAATATTCCAAAATAATGGTTTTGAACGTCCAAAATCAAAGTTTGGCAAATTTCTATATTTTCTACCCCTCAAAACAGACCTCAATTTATAATTGGAGAAATTAAATTGTATATAATTATATCAATTAAACCCTGTAGATTATAAAAATGTCCAAAAACTTGAAATCTATTCACGCATTTACAAGAAATCGTATTTTCAAGTCAAAATGAACTAAAATGGAAACAAAATCGATGAGATTTTTAAGGGTGCGACCATCCAACATTTGAATTTGATTTTCTCAGGTATTTGTGGGCGTATCAAGATGAAAATTACAGATTTGTGATCTACAGAGTCTACTTAATAAATACAGTAGATAAAATGTGTGAAAACTAACAGAAAAAAATTTTCGATTCTTTTTAGTATCGTAAAATTGCACATCAAAAAACCTATTTTCTTTAATTGACGTCCTACGGTTATGAAACCTATACCATTAGATACTACGCATATGGTTTTACAGGGGTTATATCAGGGGACGAAGAATTTTCTTATTTTTGCGAAATTCCTTCAAATACTCGAGATATCGAGGTTTGAAGTTTTTACTTTTGGAATTTACCAAAAAAAGTGACAATGCTCTATTTTTCACCCTAAATCACCCTTCACAGATTTAAAATGTCTCTATATCTATGCAAATTCACGCGTAGAATCCAAATCTGCAAACAGAATTCAAAAATCTCCACACGTTTCCGAAATATTCCAAAATAATGGTTTTGAACGTCCAAAATCAAAGTTTGGCAAATTTCTATATTTTCTACCCCTCAAAACAGACCTCAATTTATAATTGGAGAAATTAAATTGTATATAATTATATCAATTAAACCCTGTAGATTATAAAAATGTCCAAAAACTTGAAATCTATTCACGCATTTACAAGAAATCGTATTTTCAAGTCAAAATGAACTAAAATGGAAGCAAAATCGATGAGATTTTTAAGGGTGCGATCATCCAACATTTGAATTTGATTTTCTCAGGTATTTGTGGGCGTATCAAGATGAAAATTACAGATTTGTGATCTACAAAGTCTACCTAATAAATACAGTAGATAAAATGTGTGAAAACTAACAGAAAAAAATTTTCGATTTTTTTTAGTATCGTAAAATTGCACATCAAAAAACCTATTTTCTTTAATTGACGTCCTACGGTTATGAAACCTATACCATTAGATACTACGCATATGGTTTTACTAGGGGTTATATCAGGGGACGAAGAATTTTCTTATTTTTGCGAAATTCCTTCAAATATTCGAGATATCGAGGTTTGAAGTTTTTACTTTTGGAATTTACCAAAAAAAGTGACAATGCTCTATTTTTCACCCTAAATCACCCTTCACAGATTTAAAATGTCTCTATATCTATGCAAATTCACGCGTAGAATCCAAATCTGCAAACAGAATTCAAATATCTCCACACGTTTCCGAAATATTCCAAAATAATGGTTTTGAACGTCTAAAATCAAAGTTTGGCAAATTTCTATATTTTCTACCCCTCAAAACAGACCTCAATTTATAATTGGAGAAATTAAATTGTATATAATTATATCAATTAAACCCTGTAGATTATAAAAATGTCCAAAAACTTGAAATCTATTCACGCATTTACAAGAAATCGTATTTTCAAGTCAAAATGATCTAAAATGGAAGCAAAATCGATGCGATTTTTAAGGGTGCGACCATCCAACATTTGAATTTGATTTTCTCAGGTATTTGTGGGCGTATCAAAATGAAAATTACAGATTTGTGATCTACAGAGTCTACTTAATAAATACAGTAGATAAAATGTGTGAAAACTAACAGAAAAAATTTTTCGATTTTTTTTAGTATCGTAAAATTGCACATCAAAAAACCTATTTTCTTTAATTGACGTCCTACGGTTATGAAACCTATACCATTAGATACTACGCATATGTTTTACAGGGGTTATATCAGGGGACGAAGAATTTTCTTATTTTTGCGAAATTCCTTCGAATACTCGAGATATCGAGGTTTGAAGTTTTTACTTTTGGAATTTACCAAAAAAAGTGACAATGCTCTATTTTTCACCCTAAATCACCCTTCACAGATTTAAAATGTCTCTATATCTATGCAAATTCACGCGTAGAATCCAAATCTGCAAACAGAATTCAAATATCTCCACACGTTTCCGAAATATTCCAAAATAATGGTTTTGAACGTCCAAAATCAAAGTTTGGCAAATTTCTATATTTTCTATCCCTCAAAACAGACCTCAATTTATAATTGGAGAAATTAAATTGTATATAATTATATCAATTAAACCCTGTAGATTATAAAAATGTCCAAAAACTTGAAATCTATTCACGCATTTACAAGAAATCGTATTTTCAAGTCAAAATGATCTAAAATGGAAGCAAAATCGATGCGATTTTTAAGGGTGCGACCATCCAACATTTGAATTTGATTTTCTCAGGTATTTGTGGGCGTATCAAAATGAAAATTACAGATTTGTGATCTACAGAGTCTACTTAATAAATACAGTAGATAAAATGTGTGAAAACTAACAGAAAAAAATTTTCGATTTTTTTTAGTATCGTAAAATTGCACATCAAAAAACCTATTTTCTTTAATTGACGTCCTACGGTTATGAAACCTATACCATTAGATACTACGCATATGGTTTTACTAGGGGTTATATCAGGGGACGAAGAATTTTCTTATTTTTGCGAAATTCCTTCAAATACTCGAGATATCGAGGTTTGAAGTTTTTACTTTTGGAATTTACCAAAAAAAGTGACAATGCTCTATTTTTCACCCTAAATCACCCTTCACAGATTTAAAATGTCTCTATATCTATGCAAATTCACGCGTAGAATCCAAATCTGCAAACAGAATTCAAATATCTCCACACGTTTCCGAAATATTCCAAAATAATGGTTTTGAACGTCCAAAATCAAAGTTTGGCAAATTTCTATATTTTCTACCCCTCAAAACAGACCTCAATTTATAATTGGAGAAATTAAATTGTATATAATTATATCAATTAAACCCTGTAGATTATAAAAATGTCCAAAAACTTGAAATCTATTCACGCATTTACAAGAAATCGTATTTTCAAGTCAAAATGATCTAAAATGGAAGCAAAATCGATGCGATTTTTAAGGGTGCGACCATCCAACATTTGAATTTGATTTTCTCAGGTATTTGTGGGCGTATCAAAATGAAAATTACAGATTTGTGATCTACAGAGTCTACTTAATAAATACAGTAGATAAAATGTGTGAAAACTAACAGAAAAAAATTTTCGATTTTTTTTAGTATCGTAAAATTGCACATCAAAAAACCTATTTTCTTTAATTGACGTCCTACGGTTATGAAACCTATACCATTAGATACTACGCATATGGTTTTACAGGGGTTATATCAGGGGACGAAGAATTTTCTTATTTTTGCGAAATTCCTTCAAATACTCGAGATATCGAGGTTTGAAGTTTTTACTTTTGGAATTTACCAAAAAAAGTGACAATGCTCTATTTTCCACCCTAAATCACCCTTCACAGATTTAAAATGTCTCTATATCTATGCAAATTCACGCGTAGAATCCAAATCTGCAAACAGAATTCAAATATCTCCACACGTTTCCGAAATATTCCAAAATAATGGTTTTGAACGTCCAAAATCAAAGTTTGGCAAATTTCTATATTTTCTACCCCTCAAAACAGACCTCAATTTATAATTGGAGAAATTAAATTGTATATAATTATATCAATTAAACCCTGTAGATTATAAAAATGTCCAAAAACTTGAAATCTATTCACGCATTTACAAGAAATCGTATTTTCAAGTCAAAATGATCTAAAATGGAAGCAAAATCGATGCGATTTTTAAGGGTGCGACCATCCAACATTTGAATTTGATTTTCTCAGGTATTTGTGGGCGTATCAAAATGAAAATTACAGATTTGTGATCTACAGAGTCTACTTAATAAATACAGTAGATAAAATGTGTGAAAACTAACAGAAAAAAATTTTCGATTTTTTTTAGTATCGTAAAATTGCACATCAAAAAACCTATTTTCTTTAATTGACGTCCTACGGTTATGAAACCTATACCATTAGATACTACGCATATGGTTTTACATGGGTTATATCAGGGGACGAAGAATTTTCTTATTTTTGCGAAATTCCTTCAAATACTCGAGATATCGAGGTTTGAAGTTTTTACTTTTGGAATTTACCAAAAAAAGTGACAATGCTCTATTTTTCACCCTAAATCACCCTTCACAGATTTAAAATGTCTCTATATCTATGCAAATTCACGCGTAGAATCCAAATCTGCAAACAGAATTTAAATATCTCCACACGTTTCCGAAATATTCCAAAATAATGGTTTTGAACGTCCAAAATCAAAGTTTGGCAAATTTCTATATTTTCTACCCCTCAAAACAGACCTCAATTTATAATTGGAGAAATTAAATTGTATATAATTATATCAATTAAACCCTGTAGATTAAAAAAATGTCCAAAAACTTGAAATCTATTCACGCATTTACAAGAAATCGTATTTTCAAGTCAAAATGATCTAAAATGGAAGCAAAATCGATGCGATTTTTAAGGGTGCGACCATCCAACATTTGAATTTGATTTTCTCAGGTATTTGTGGGCGTATCAAAATGAAAATTACAGATTTGTGATCTACAGAGTTTTACTTAATAAATACAGTAGATAAAATGTGTGAAAACTAACAGAAAAAAATTTTCGATTTTTTTTAGTATCGTAAAATTGCACATCAAAAAACCTATTTTCTTTAATTGACGTCCTACGGTTATGAAACCTATACCATTAGATACTACGCATATGGTTTTACATGGGTTATATCAGGGGACGAAGAATTTTCTTATTTTTGCGAAATTCCTTCAAATACTCGAGATATCGAGGTTTGAAGTTTTTACTTTTGGAATTTACCAAAAAAAGTGACAATGCTCTATTTTTCACCCTAAATCACCCTTCACAGATTTAAAATGTCTCTATATCTATGCAAATTCACGCGTAGAATCCAAATCTGCAAACAGAATTCAAATATCTCCACACGTTTCCGAAATATTCCAAAATAATGGTTTTGAACGTCCAAAATCAAAGTTTGGCAAATTTCTATATTTTCTACCCCTCAAAACAGACCTCAATTTATAATTGGAGAAATTAAATTGTATATAATTATATCAATTAAACCCTGTAGATTATAAAAATGTCCAAAAACTTGAAATCTATTCACGCATTTACAAGAAATCGTATTTTCAAGTCAAAATGATCTAAAATGGAAGCAAAATCGATGCGATTTTTAAGGGTGCGACCATCCAACATTTGAATTTGATTTTCTCAGGTATTTGTGGGCGTATCAAAATGAAAATTACAGATTTGTGATCTACAGAGTCTACTTAATAAATACAGTAGATAAAATGTGTGAAAACTAACAGAAAAAAATTTTCGATTTTTTTTAGTATCGTAAAATTGCACATCAAAAAACCTATTTTCTTTAATTGACGTCCTACGGTTATGAAACCTATACCATTAGATACTACGCATATGGTTTTACATGGGTTATATCAGGGGACGAAGAATTTTCTTATTTTTGCGAAATTCCTTCAAATACTCGAGATATCGAGGTTTGAAGTTTTTACTTTTGGAATTTACCAAAAAAAGTGACAATGCTCTATTTTTCACCCTAAATCACCCTTCACAGATTTAAAATGTCTCTATATCTATGCAAATTCACGCGTAGAATCCAAATCTGCAAACAGAATTCAAATATCTCCACACGTTTCCGAAATATTCCAAAATAATGGTTTTGAACGTCCAAAATCAAAGTTTGGCAAATTTCTATATTTTCTACCCCTCAAAACAGACCTCAATTTATAATTGGAGAAATTAAATTGTATATAATTATATCAATTAAACCCTGTAGATTAAAAAAATGTCCAAAAACTTGAAATCTATTCACGCATTTACAAGAAATCGTATTTTCAAGTCAAAATGATCTAAAATGGAAGCAAAATCGATGCGATTTTTAAGGGTGCGACCATCCAACATTTGAATTTGATTTTCTCAGGTATTTGTGGGCGTATCAAAATGAAAATTACAGATTTGTGATCTACAGAGTCTACTTAATAAATACAGTAGATAAAATGTGTGAAAACTAACAGAAAAAAATTTTCGATTTTTTTTAGTATCGTAAAATTGCACATCAAAAAACCTATTTTCTTTAATTGACGTCCTACGGTTATGAAACCTATACCATTAGATACTACGCATATGGTTTTACAGGGGTTATATCAGGGGACGAAGAATTTTCTTATTTTTGCGAAATTCCTTCAAATACTCGAGATATCGAGGTTTGAAGTTTTTACTTTTGGAATTTACCAAAAAAAGTGACAATGCTCTATTTTTCACCCTAAATCACCCTTCACAGATTTAAAATGTCTCTATATCTATGCAAATTCACGCGTAGAATCCAAATCTGCAAACAGAATTCAAATATCTCCACACGTTTCCGAAATATTCCAAAATAATGGTTTTGAACGTCCAAAATCAAAGTTTGGCAAATTTCTATATTTTCTACCCCTCAAAACAGACCTCAATTTATAATTGGAGAAATTAAATTGTATATAATTATATCAATTAAACCCTGTAGATTAAAAAAATGTCCAAAAACTTGAAATCTATTCACGCATTTACAAGAAATCGTATTTTCAAGTCAAAATGATCTAAAATGGAAGCAAAATCGATGCGATTTTTAAGGGTGCGACCATCCAACATTTGAATTTGATTTTCTCAGGTATTTGTGGGCGTATCAAAATGAAAATTACAGATTTGTGATCTACAGAGTCTACTTAATAAATACAGTAGATAAAATGTGTGAAAACTAACAAAAAAAAATTTTCGATTTTTTTTAGTATCGTAAAATTGCACATCAAAAAACCTATTTTCTTTAATTGACGTCCTACGGTTATGAAACCTATACCATTAGATACTACGCATATGGTTTTACAGGGGTTAAATCAGGGGACGAAGAATTTTCTTATTTTTGCGAAATTCCTTCAAATACTCGAGATATCGAGGTTTGAAGTTTTTACTTTTGGAATTTACCAAAAAAAGTGACAATGCTCTATTTCTCACCCTAAATCATCCTCTACAAATTTAAAATGTTTCTATATCTATGCAAATTCACGCGTAGAATCCAAATCTGCAAACAGAATTCAAATATCTCCACATGTTTCCGAAATATTCCAAAATAATGGTTTTGAACGTCCAAAATCAAAGTTTGGCAAATTTCTATATTTTCTACCCCTCAAAACAGACCTCAATTTATAATTGGAGAAATTAAATTGTATATAATTATATCAATTAAACCCTGTAGATTATAAAAATGTCCAAAAACTTGAAATCTATTCACGCATTTACAAGAAATCGTATTTTCAAGTCAAAATGATCTAAAATGGAAGCAAAATCGATGCGATTTTTAAGGGTGCGACCATCCAACATTTGAATTTGATTTTCTCAGGTATTTGGGGGCGTATCAAAATGAAAATTACAGATTTGTGATCTACAGAGTCTACTTAATAAATACAGTAGATAAAATGTGTGAAAACTAACAGAAAAAAATTTTCGATTTTTTTTAGTATCGTAAAATTGCACATCAAAAAACCTATTTTCTTTAATTGACGTCCTACGGTTATGAAACCTATACCATTAGATACTACGCATATGGTTTTACAGGGGTTATATCAGGGGACGAAGAATTTTCTTATTTTTGCGAAATTCCTTCAAATACTCGAGATATCGAGGTTTGAAGTTTTTACTTTTGGAATTTACCAAAAAAAGTGACAATGCTCTATTTTTCACCCTAAATCACCCTTCACAGATTTAAAATGTCTCTATATCTATGCAAATTCACGCGTAGAATCCAAATCTGCAAACAGAATTCAAATATCTCCACACGTTTCCGAAATATTCCAAAATAATGGTTTTGAACGTCCAAAATCAAAGTTTGGCAAATTTCTATATTTTCTACCCCTCAAAACAGACCTCAATTTATAATTGGAGAAATTAAATTGTATATAATTATATCAATTAAACCCTGTAGATTATAAAAATGTCCAAAAACTTGAAATCTATTCACGCATTTACAAGAAATCGTATTTTCAAGTCAAAATGATCTAAAATGGAAGCAAAATCGATGCGATTTTTAAGGGTGCGACCATCCAACATTTGAATTTGATTTTCTCAGGTATTTGTGGGCGTATCAAAATGAAAATTACAGATTTGTGATCTACAGAGTCTACTTAATAAATACAGTAGATAAAATGTGTGAAAACTAACAGAAAAAATTTTTCGATTTTTTTTAGTATCGTAAAATTGCACATCAAAAAACCTATTTTCTTTAATTGACGTCCTACGGTTATGAAACCTATACCATTAGATACTACGCATATGTTTTACAGGGGTTATATCAGGGGACGAAGAATTTTCTTATTTTTGCGAAATTCCTTCAAATACTCGAGATATCGAGGTTTGAAGTTTTTACTTTTGGAATTTACCAAAAAAAGTGACAATGCTCTATTTTTCACCCTAAATCACCCTTCACAGATTTAAAATGTCTCTATATCTATGCAAATTCACGCGTAGAATCCAAATCTGCAAACAGAATTCAAATATCTCCACACGTTTCCGAAATATTCCAAAATAATGGTTTTGAACGTCCAAAATCAAAGTTTGGCAAATTTCTATTTTTTCTACCCCTCAAAACAGACCTCAATTTATAATTGGAGAAATTAAATTGTATATAATTATATCAATTAAACCCTGTAGATTATAAAAATGTCCAAAAACTTGAAATCTATTCACGCATTTACAAGAAATCGTATTTTCAAGTCAAAATGATCTAAAATGGAAGCAAAATCGATGCGATTTTTAAGGGTGCGACCATCCAACATTTGAATTTGATTTTCTCAGGTATTTGTGGGCGTATCAAAATGAAAATTACAGATTTGTGATCTACAGAGTCTACTTAATAAATACAGTAGATAAAATGTGTGAAAACTAACAGAAAAAAATTTTCGATTTTTTTTAGTATCGTAAAATTGCACATCAAAAAACCTATTTTCTTTAATTGACGTCCTACGGTTATGAAACCTATACCATTAGATACTACGCATATGGTTTTACAGGGGTTATATCAGGGGACGAAGAATTTTCTTATTTTTGCGAAATTCCTTCAAATACTCGAGATATCGAGGTTTGAAGTTTTTACTTTTGGAATTTACCAAAAAAAGTGACAATGCTCTATTTTTCACCCTAAATCATCCTCTACAAATTTAAAATGTTTCTATATCTATGCAAATTCACGCGTAGAATCCAAATCTGCAAACAGAATTCAAATATCTCCACATGTTTCCGAAATATTCCAAAATAATGGTTTTGAACGTCCAAAATCAAAGTTTGGCAAATTTCTATATTTTCTACCCCTCAAAACAGACCTCAATTTATAATTGGAGAAATTAAATTGTATATAATTATATCAATTAAACCCTGTAGATTATAAAAATGTCCAAAAACTTGAAATCTATTCACGCATTTACAAGAAATCGTATTTTCAAGTCAAAATGATCTAAAATGGAAGCAAAATCGATGCGATTTTTAAGGGTGCGACCATCCAACATTTGAATTTGATTTTCTCAGGTATTTGTGGGCGTATCAAAATGAAAATTACAGATTTGTGATCTACAGAGTCTACTTAATAAATACAGTAGATAAAATGTGTGAAAACTAACAGAAAAAAATTTTCGATTTTTTTTAGTATCGTAAAATTGCACATCAAAAAACCTATTTTCTTTAATTGACGTCCTACGGTTATGAAACCTATACCATTAGAGACTACGCATATGGTTTTACAGGGGTTATATCAGGGGACGAAGAATTTTTTTATTTTTGCGAAATTCCTTCAAATACTCGAGATATCGAGGTTTGAAGTTTTTACTTTTGGAATTTACCAAAAAAAGTGACAATGCTCTATTTTTCACCCTAAATCACCCTTCACAGATTTAAAATGTCTCTATATCTATGCAAATTCACGCGTAGAATCCAAATCTGCAAACAGAATTCAAATATCTCCACACGTTTCCGAAATATTCCAAAATAATGGTTTTGAACGTCCAAAATCAAAGTTTGGCAAATTTCTATATTTTCTACCCCTCAAAACAGACCTCAATTTATAATTGGAGAGATTAAATTGTATATAATTATATCAATTGAACCCTGTAGATTATAAAAATGTCCAAAAACTTGAAATCTATTCACGCATTTACAAGAAATCGTATTTTCAAGTCAAAATGATCTAAAATGGAAGCAAAATCGATGCGATTTTTAAGGGTGCGACCATCCAACATTTGAATTTGATTTTCTTAGGTATTTGTGGGCGTATCAAAATGAAAATTACAGATTTGTGATCTACAGAGTCTACTTAATAAATACAGTAGATAAAATGTGTGAAAACTAACAGAAAAAAATTTTCGATTTTTTTTAGTAACGTAAAATTGCACATCAAAAAACCTATTTTCTTTAATTGACGTCCTACGGTTATGAAACCTATACCATTAGAGACTACGCATATGGTTTTACAGGGGTTATATCAGGGGACGAAGAATTTTCTTATTTTTGCGAAATTCCTTCAAATACTCGAGATATCGAGGTTTGAAGTTTTTACTTTTGGAATTTACCAAAAAAAGTGACAATGCTCTATTTTTCACCCTAAATCATCCTCTACAAATTTAAAATGTTTCTATATCTATGCAAATTCACGCGTAGAATCCAAATCTGCAAACAGAATTCAAATATCTCCACATGTTTCCGAAATATTCCAAAATAATGGTTTTGAACGTCCAAAATCAAAGTTTGGCAAATTTCTATATTTTCTACCCCTCAAAACAGACCTCAATTTATAATTGGAGAAATTAAATTGTATATAATTATATCAATTAAACCCTGTAGATTATAAAAATGTCCAAAAACTTGAAATCTATTCACGCATTTACAAGAAATCGTATTTTCAAGTCAAAATGATCTAAAATGGAAGCAAAATCGATGCGATTTTTAAGGGTGCGACCATCCAACATTTGAATTTGATTTTCTCAGGTATTTGTGGGCGTATCTAAATGAAAATTACAGATTTGTGATCTACAGAGTCTACTTAATAAATACAGTAGATAAAATGTGTGAAAACTAACAGAAAAAAATTTTCGATTTTTTTTAGTATCGTAAAATTGCACATCAAAAAACCTATTTTCTTTAATTGACGTCCTACGGTTATGAAACCTATACCATTAGATACTACGCATATGGTTTTACAGGGGTTATATCAGGGGACGAAGAATTTTCTTATTTTTGCGAAATTCCTTCAAATACTCGAGATATCGAGGTTTGAAGTTTTTACTTTTGGAATTTACCAAAAAAAGTGACAATGCTCTATTTTTCACCCTAAATCATCCTCTACAAATTTAAAATGTTTCTATATCTATGCAAATTCACGCGTAGAATCCAAATCTGCAAACAGAATTCAAATATCTCCACACGTTTCCGAAATATTCCAAAATAATGGTTTTGAACGTCCAAAATCAAAGTTTGGCAAATTTCTATATTTTCTACCCCTCAAAACAGACCTCAATTTATAATTGGAGAAATTAAATTGTATATAATTATATCAATTAAACCCTGTAGATTATAAAAATGTCCAAAAACTTGAAATCTATTTACGCATTTACAAGAAATCGTATTTTCAAGTCAAAATGATCTAAAATGGAAGCAAAATCGATGCGATTTTTAAGGGTGCGACCGTCCAACATTTGAATTTGATTTTCTCAGGTATTTGTGGGCGTATCAAAATGAAAATTACAGATTTGTGATCTACAGAGTCTACTTAATAAATACAGTAGATAAAATGTGTGAAAACTAACAGAAAAAAATTTTCGATTTTTTTTAGTATCGTAAAATTGCACATCAAAAAACCTATTTTCTTTAATTGACGTCCTACGGTTATGAAACCTATACCATTAGATACTACGCATATGGTTTTACAGGGGTTATATCAGGGGACGAAGAATTTTCTTATTTTTGCGAAATTCCTTCAAATACTCGAGATATCGAGGTTTGAAGTTTTTACTTTTGGAATTTACCAAAAAAAGTGACAATGCTCTATTTTTCACCCTAAATCATCCTCTACAAATTTAAAATGTTTCTATATCTATGCAAATTCACGCGTAGAATCCAAATCTGCAAACAGAATTCAAATATCTCCACACGTTTCCGAAATATTCCAAAATAATGGTTTTGAACGTCCAAAATCAAAGTTTGGCAAATTTCTATATTTTCTACCCCTCAAAACAGACCTCAATTTATAATTGGAGAAATTAAATTGTATATAATTATATCAATTAAACCCTGTAGATTATAAAAATGTCCAAAAACTTGAAATCTATTCACGCATTTACAAGAAATCGTATTTTCAAGTCAAAATGATCTAAAATGGAAGCAAAATCGATGCGATTTTTAAGGGTGCGACCGTCCAACATTTGAATTTGATTTTCTCAGGTATTTGTGGGCGTATCAAAATGAAAATTACAGATTTGTGATCTACAGAGTCTACTTAATAAATACAGTAGATAAAATGTGTGAAAACTAACAGAAAAAAATTTTCGATTTTTTTTAGTATCGTAAAATTGCACATCAAAAAACCTATTTTCTTTAATTGACGTCCTACGGTTATGAAACCTATACCATTAGATACTACGCATATGGTTTTACAGGGGTTATATCAGGGGACGAAGAATTTTCTTATTTTTGCGAAATTCCTTCAAATACTCGAGATATCGAGGTTTGAAGTTTTTACTTTTGGAATTTACCAAAAAAAGTGACAATGCTCTATTTTTTACCCTAAATCATCCTCTACAAATTTAAAATGTTTCTATATCTATGCAAATTCACGCGTAGAATCCAAATCTGCAAACAGAATTCAAATATCTCCACACGTTTCCGAAATATTCCAAAATAATGGTTTTGAACGTCCAAAATCAAAGTTTGGCAAATTTCTATATTTTCTACCCCTCAAAACAGACCTCAATTTATAATTGGAGAAATTAAATTGTATATAATTATATCAATTAAATCCTGTAGATTATAAAAATGTCCAAAAACTTGAAATCTATTTACGCATTTACAAGAAATCGTATTTTCAAGTCAAAATGATCTAAAATGGAAGCAAAATCGATGCGATTTTTAAGGGTGCGACCGTCCAACATTTGAATTTGATTTTCACAGGTATTTGTGGGCGTATCAAAATGAAAATTACAGATTTGTGATCTACAGAGTCTACTTAATAAATACAGTAGATAAAATGTGTGAAAACTAACAGAAAAAAATTTTCGATTTTTTTTAGTATCGTAAAATTGCACATCAAAAAACCTATTTTCTTTAATTGACGTCCTACGGTTATGAAACCTATACCATTAGATACTACGCATATGGTTTTACAGGGGTTATATCAGGGGACGAAGAATTTTCTTATTTTTGCGAAATTCCTTTAAATACTCGAGATATCGAGGTTTGAAGTTTTTACTTTTGGAATTTACCAAAAAAAGTGACAATGCTCTATTTTTCACCCTAAATCATCCTCTACAAATTTAAAATGTTTCTATATCTATGCAAATTCACGCGTAGAATCCAAATCTGCAAACAGAATTCAAATATCTCCACACGTTTCCGAAATATTCCAAAATAATGGTTTTGAACGTCCAAAATCAAAGTTTGGCAAATTTCTATATTTTCTACCCCTCAAAACAGACCTCAATTTATAATTGGAGAAATTAAATTGTATATAATTATATCAATTAAACCCTGTAGATTATAAAAATGTCCAAAAACTTGAAATCTATTTACGCATTTACAAGAAATCGTATTTTCAAGTCAAAATGATCTAAAATGGAAGCAAAATCGATGCGATTTTTAAGGGTGCGACCGTCCAACATTTGAATTTGATTTTCTCAGGTATTTGTGGGCGTATCAAAATGAAAATTACAGATTTGTGATCTACAGAGTCTACTTAATAAATACAGTAGATAAAATGTGTGAAAACTAACAGAAAAAAATTTTCGATTTTTTTTAGTATCGTAAAATTGCACATCAAAAAACCTATTTTCTTTAATTGACGTCCTACGGTTATGAAACCTATACCATTAGATACTACGCATATGGTTTTACAGGGTTATATCAGGGGACGAAGAATTTTCTTATTTTTGCGAAATTCCTTCAAATACTCGAGATATCGAGGTTTGAAGTTTTTACTTTTGGAATTTACCAAAAAAAGTGACAATGCTCTATTTTTCACCCTAAATCATCCTCTACAAATTCAAAATGTTTCTATATCTATGCAAATTCACGCGTAGAATCCAAATCTGCAAACAGAATTCAAATATCTCCACACGTTTCCGAAATATTCCAAAATAATGGTTTTGAACGTCCAAAATCAAAGTTTGGCAAATTTCTATATTTTCTACCCCTCAAAACAGACCTCAATTTATAATTGGAGAAATTAAATTGTATATAATTATATCAATTAAACCCTGTAGATTATAAAAATGTCCAAAAACTTGAAATCTATTCACGCATTTACAAGAAATCGTATTTTCAAGTCAAAATGATCTAAAATGGAAGCAAAATCGATGCGATTTTTAAGGGTGCGACCATCCAACATTTGAATTTGATTTTCTCAGGTATTTGTGGGCGTATCAAAATGAAAATTACAGATTTGTGATCTACAGAGTCTACTTAATAAATACAGTAGATAAAATGTGTGAAAACTAACAGAAAAAAATTTTCGATTTTTTTTAGTATCGTAAAATTGCACATCAAAAAACCTATTTTCTTTAATTGACGTCCTACGGTTATGAAACCTATACCATTAGAGACTACGCATATGGTTTTACAGGGGTTATATCAGGGGACGAAGAATTTTCTTATTTTTGCGAAATTCCTTCAAATACTCGAGATATCGAGGTTTGAAGTTTTTACTTTTGGAATTTACCAAAAAAAGTGACAATGCTCTATTTTTCACCCTAAATCACCCTTCACAGATTTAAAATGTCTCTATATCTATGCAAATTCACGCGTAGAATCCAAATCTGCAAACAGAATTCAAATATCTCCACACGTTTCCGAAATATTCCAAAATAATGGTTTTGAACGTCCAAAATCAAAGTTTGGCAAATTTCTATATTTTCTACCCCTCAAAACAGACCTCAATTTATAATTGGAGAAATTAAATTGTATATAATTATATCAATTAAACCCTGTAGATTATAAAAATGTCCAAAAACTTGAAATCTATTCACGCATTTACAAGAAATCGTATTTTCAAGTCAAAATGATCTAAAATGGAAGCAAAATCGATGCGATTTTTAAGGGTGCGACCATCCAACATTTGAATTTGATTTTCTCAGGTATTTGTGGGCGTATCAAAATGAAAATTACAGATTTGTGATCTACAGAGTCTACTTAATAAATACAGTAGATAAAATGTGTGAAAACTAACAGAAAAAAATTTTCGATTTTTTTTAGTATCGTAAAATTGCACATCAAAAAACCTATTTTCTTTAATTGACGTCCTACGGTTATGAAACCTATACCATTAGATACTACGCATATGGTTTTACAGGGGTTATATCAGGGGACGAAAAATTTTCTTATTTTTGGGAAATTCCTTCAAATACTCGAGATATCAAAGTTTGAAGTTTTTACTTTTGGAATTTACCAAAAAAAGTGACAATGCTCTATTTTTCACCCTAAATCATCCTCTACAAATTTAAAATGTTTCTATATCTATGCAAATTCACGCGTAGAATCCAAATCTGCAAACAGAATTCAAATATCTCCACACGTTTCCGAAATATTCCAAAATAATGGTTTTGAACGTCCAAAATCAAAGTTTGGCAAATTTCTATATTTTCTACCCCTCAAAACAGACCTCAATTTATAATTGGAGAAATTAAATTGTATATAATTATATCAATTAAACCCTGTAGATTATAAAAATGTCCAAAAACTTGAAATCTATTCACGCATTTACAAGAAATCGTATTTTCAAGTCAAAATGATCTAAAATGGAAGCAAAATCGATGCGATTTTTAAGGGTGCGACCATCCAACATTTGAATTTGATTTTCTCAGGTATTTGTGGGCGTATCAAAATGAAAATTACAGATTTGTGATCTACAGAGTCTACTTAATAAATACAGTAGATAAAATGTGTGAAAACTAACAGAAAAAAATTTTCGATTTTTTTTAGTATCGTAAAATTGCACATCAAAAAACCTATTTTCTTTAATTGACGTCCTACGGTTATGAAACCTATACCATTAGATACTACGCATATGGTTTTACAGGGGTTATATCAGGGGACGAAGAATTTTCTTATTTTTGCGAAATTCCTTCAAATACTCGAGATATCGAGGTTTGAAGTTTTTACTTTTGGAATTTACCAAAAAAAGTGACAATGCTCTATTTTTCACCCTAAATCACCCTTCACAGATTTAAAATGTCTCTATATCTATGCAAATTCACGCGTAGAATCCAAATCTGCAAACAGAATTCAAATATCTCCACACGTTTCCGAAATATTCCAAAATAATGGTTTTGAACGTCCAAAATCAAAGTTTGGCAAATTTCTATATTTTCTACCCCTCAAAACAGACCTCAATTTATAATTGGAGAAATTAAATTGTATATAATTATATCAATTAAACCCTGTAGATTATAAAAATGTCCAAAAACTTGAAATCTATTCACGCATTTACAAGAAATCGTATTTTCAAGTCAAAATGATCTAAAATGGAAGCAAAATCGATGCGATTTTTAAGGGTGCGACCATCCAACATTTGAATTTGATTTTCTCAGGTATTTGTGGGCGTATCAAAATGAAAATTACAGATTTGTGATCTACAGAGTCTACTTAATAAATACAGTAGATAAAATGTGTGAAAACTAACAGAAAAAAATTTTCGATTTTTTTTAGTATCGTAAAATTGCACATCAAAAAACCTATTTTCTTTAATTGACGTCCTACGGTTATGAAACCTATACCATTAGATACTACGCATATGGTTTTACAGGGGTTATATCAGGGGACGAAAAATTTTCTTATTTTTGCGAAATTCCTTCAAATACTCGAGATATCAAAGTTTGAAGTTTTTACTTTTGGAATTTACCAAAAAAAGTGACAATGCTCTATTTTTCACCCTAAATCATCCTCTACAAATTTAAAATGTTTCTATATCTATGCAAATTCACGCGTAGAATCCAAATCTGCAAACAGAATTCAAATATCTCCACACGTTTCCGAAATATTCCAAAATAATGGTTTTGAACGTCCAAAATCAAAGTTTGGCAAATTTCTATATTTTCTACCCCTCAAAACAGACCTCAATTTATAATTGGAGAAATTAAATTGTATATAATTATATCAATTAAACCCTGTAGATTATAAAAATGTCCAAAAACTTGAAATCTATTCACGCATTTACAAGAAATCGTATTTTCAAGTCAAAATGATCTAAAATGGAAGCAAAATCGATGCGATTTTTAAGGGTGCGACCATCCAACATTTGAATTTGATTTTCTCAGGTATTTGTGGGCGTATCAAAATGAAAATTACAGATTTGTGATCTACAGAGTCTACTTAATAAATACAGTAGATAAAATGTGTGAAAACTAACAGAAAAAAATTTTCGATTTTTTTTAGTATCGTAAAATTGCACATCAAAAAACCTATTTTCTTTAATTGACGTCCTACGGTTATGAAACCTATACCATTAGATACTACGCATATGGTTTTACAGGGGTTATATCAGGGGACGAAGAATTTTCTTATTTTTGCGAAATTCCTTCAAATACTCGAGATATCGAGGTTTGAAGTTTTTACTTTTGGAATTTACCAAAAAAAGTGACAATGCTCTATTTTTCACCCTAAATCACCCTTCACAGATTTAAAATGTCTCTATATCTATGCAAATTCACGCGTAGAATCCAAATCTGCAAACAGAATTCAAATATCTCCACACGTTTCCGAAATATTCCAAAATAATGGTTTTGAACGTCCAAAATCAAAGTTTGGCAAATTTCTATATTTTCTACCCCTCAAAACAGACCTCAATTTATAATTGGAGAAATTAAATTGTATATAATTATATCAATTAAACCCTGTAGATTATAAAAATGTCCAAAAACTTGAAATCTATTCACGCATTTACAAGAAATCGTATTTTCAAGTCAAAATGATCTAAAATGGAAGCAAAATCGATGCGATTTTTAAGGGTGCGACCATCCAACATTTGAATTTGATTTTCTCAGGTATTTGTGGGCGTATCAAAATGAAAATTACAGATTTGTGATCTACAGAGTCTACTTAATAAATACAGTAGATAAAATGTGTGAAAACTAACAGAAAAAAATTTTCGATTTTTTTTAGTATCGTAAAATTGCACATCAAAAAACCTATTTTCTTTAATTGACGTCCTACGGTTATGAAACCTATACCATTAGAGACTACGCATATGGTTTTACAGGGGTTATATCAGGGGACGAAGAATTTTCTTATTTTTGCGAAATTCCTTCAAATACTCGAGATATCGAGGTTTGAAGTTTTTACTTTTGGAATTTACCAAAAAAAGTGACAATGCTCTATTTTTCACCCTAAATCACCCTTCACAGATTTAAAATGTCTCTATATCTATGCAAATTCACGCGTAGAATCCAAATCTGCAAACAGAATTCAAATATCTCCACACGTTTCCGAAATATTCCAAAATAATGGTTTTGAACGTCCAAAATCAAAGTTTGGCAAATTTCTATATTTTCTACCCCTCAAAACAGACCTCAATTTATAATTGGAGAAATTAAATTGTATATAATTATATCAATTAAACCCTGTAGATTATAAAAATGTCCAAAAACTTGAAATCTATTCACGCATTTACAAGAAATCGTATTTTCAAGTCAAAATGATCTAAAATGGAAGCAAAATCGATGCGATTTTTAAGGGTGCGACCATCCAACATTTGAATTTGATTTTCTCAGGTATTTGTGGGCGTATCAAAATGAAAATTACAGATTTGTGATCTACAGAGTCTACTTAATAAATACAGTAGATAAAATGTGTGAAAACTAACAGAAAAAAATTTTCGATTTTTTTTAGTATCGTAAAATTGCACATCAAAAAACCTATTTTCTTTAATTGACGTCCTACGGTTATGAAACCTATACCATTAGAGACTACGCATATGGTTTTACAGGGGTTATATCAGGGGACGAAGAATTTTCTTATTTTTGCGAAATTCCTTCAAATACTCGAGATATCGAGGTTTGAAGTTTTTACTTTTGGAATTTACCAAAAAAAGTGACAATGCTCTATTTTTCACCCTAAATCACCCTTCACAGATTTAAAATGTCTCTATATCTATGCAAATTCACGCGTAGAATCCAAATCTGCAAACAGAATTCAAATATCTCCACACGTTTCCGAAATATTCCAAAATAATGGTTTTGAACGTCCAAAATCAAAGTTTGGCAAATTTCTATATTTTCTACCCCTCAAAACAGACCTCAATTTATAATTGGAGAAATTAAATTGTATATAATTATATCAATTAAACCCTGTAGATTATAAAAATGTCCAAAAACTTGAAATCTATTCACGCATTTACAAGAAATCGTATTTTAAGTCAAAATGATCTAAAATGGAAGCAAAATCGATGCGATTTTTAAGGGTGCGACCATCCAACATTTGAATTTGATTTTCTCAGGTATTTGTGGGCGTATCAAAATGAAAATTACAGATTTGTGATCTACAGAGTCTACTTAATAAATACAGTAGATAAAATGTGTGAAAACTAACAGAAAAAAAATTTTCGATTTTTTTTTAGTATCGTAAAATTGCACATCAAAAAACCTATTTTCTTTAATTGACGTCCTACGGTTATGAAACCTATACCATTAGATACTACGCATATGGTTTTACAGGGGTTATATCAGGGGACGAAGAATTTTCTTATTTTTGCGAAATTCCTTCAAATACTCGAGATATCGAGGTTTGAAGTTTTTACTTTTGGAATTTACCAAAAAAAGTGACAATGCTCTATTTTTCACCCTAAATCACCCTTCACAGATTTAAAATGTCTCTATATCTATGCAAATTCACGCGTAGAATCCAAATCTGCAAACAGAATTCAAATATCTCCACACGTTTCCGAAATATTCCAAAATAATGGTTTTGAACGTCCAAAATCAAAGTTTGGCAAATTTCTATATTTTCTACCCCTCAAAACAGACCTCAATTTATAATTGGAGAAATTAAATTGTATATAATTATATCAATTAAACCCTGTAGATTATAAAAATGTCCAAAAACTTGAAATCTATTCACGCATTTACAAGAAATCGTATTTTCAAGTCAAAATGATCTAAAATGGAAGCAAAATCGATGCGATTTTTAAGGGTGCGACCATCCAACATTTGAATTTGATTTTCTCAGGTATTTGTGGGCGTATCAAAATGAAAATTACAGATTTGTGATCTACAGAGTCTACTTAATAAATACAGTAGATAAAATGTGTGAAAACTAACAGAAAAAAATTTTCGATTTTTTTTAGTATCGTAAAATTGCACATCAAAAAACCTATTTTCTTTAATTGACGTCCTACGGTTATGAAACCTATACCATTAGATACTACGCATATGGTTTTACACGGGTTATATCAGGGGACGAAGAATTTTCTTATTTTTGCGAAATTCCTTCAAATACTCGAGATATCGAGGTTTGAAGTTTTTACTTTTGGAATTTACCAAAAAAAGTGACAATGCTCTATTTTTCACCCTAAATCATCCTCTACAAATTCAAAATGTTTCTATATCTATGCAAATTCACGCGTAGAATCCAAATCTGCAAACAGAATTCAAATATCTCCACACGTTTCCGAAATATTCCAAAATAATGATTTTGAACGTCCAAAATCAAAGTTTGGCAAATTTCTATATTTTCTACCCCTCAAAACAGACCTCAATTTATAATTGGAGAAATTAAATTGTATATAATTATATCAATTAAACCCTGTAGATTATAAAAATGTCCAAAAACTTGAAATCTATTCACGCATTTACAAGAAATCGTATTTTCAAGTCAAAATGATCTAAAATGGAAGCAAAATCGATGCGATTTTTAAGGGTGCGACCATCCAACATTTGAATTTGATTTTCTCAGGTATTTGTGGGCGTATCAAAATGAAAATTACAGATTTGTGATCTACAGAGTCTACTTAATAAATACAGTAGATAAAATGTGTGAAAACTAACAGAAAAAAATTTTCGATTTTTTTTAGTATCGTAAAATTGCACATCAAAAAACCTATTTTCTTTAATTGACGTCCTACGGTTATGAAACCTATACCATTAGATACTACGCATATGGTTTTACAGGGGTTATATCAGGGGACGAAGAATTTTCTTATTTTTGCGAAATTCCTTCAAATACTCGAGATATCAAAGTTTGAAGTTTTTACTTTTGGAATTTACCAAAAAAAGTGACAATGCTCTATTTTTCACCCTAAATCATCCTCTACAAATTTAAAATGTTTCTATATCTATGCAAATTCACGCGTAGAATCCAAATCTGCAAACAGAATTCAAATATCTCCACACGTTTCCGAAATATTCCAAAATAATGGTTTTGAACGTCCAAAATCAAAGTTTGGCAAATTTCTATATTTTCTACCCCTCAAAACAGACCTCAATTTATAATTGGAGAAATTAAATTGTATATAATTATATCAATTAAACCCTGTAGATTATAAAAATGTCCAAAAACTTGAAATCTATTCACGCATTTACAAGAAATCGTATTTTCAAGTCAAAATGATCTAAAATGGAAGCAAAATCGATGCGATTTTTAAGGGTGCGACCATCCAACATTTGAATTTGATTTTCTCAGGTATTTGTGGGCGTATCAAAATGAAAATTACAGATTTGTGATCTACAGAGTCTACTTAATAAATACAGTAGATAAAATGTGTGAAAACTAACAGAAAAAAATTTTCGATTTTTTTTAGTATCGTAAAATTGCACATCAAAAAACCTATTTTCTTTAATTGACGTCCTACGGTTATGAAACCTATACCATTAGATACTACGCATATGGTTTTACAGGGGTTATATCAGGGGACGAAGAATTTTCTTATTTTTGCGAAATTCCTTCAAATACTCGAGATATCGAGGTTTGAAGTTTTTACTTTTGGAATTCACCAAAAAAAGTGACAATGCTCTATTTTTCACCCTAAATCATCCTCTACAAATTTAAAATGTTTCTATATCTATGCAAATTCACGCGTAGAATCCAAATCTGCAAACAGAATTCAAATATCTCCACACGTTTCCGAAATATTCCAAAATAATGGTTTTGAACGTCCAAAATCAAAGTTTGGCAAATTTCTATATTTTCTACCCCTCAAAACAGACCTCAATTTATAATTGGAGAAATTAAATTGTATATAATTATATCAATTAAACCCTGTAGATTATAAAAATGTCCAAAAACTTGAAATCTATTCACGCATTTACAAGAAATCGTATTTTCAAGTCAAAATGATCTAAAATGGAAGCAAAATCGATGCGATTTTTAAGGGTGCGACCATCCAACATTTGAATTTGATTTTCTCAGGTATTTGTGGGCGTATCAAAATGAAAATTACAGATTTGTGATCTACAGAGTCTACTTAATAAATACAGTAGATAAAATGTGTGAAAACTAACAGAAAAAAATTTTCGATTTTTTTTAGTATCGTAAAATTGCACATCAAAAAACCTATTTTCTTTAATTGACGTCCTACGGTTATGAAACCTATACCATTAGATACTACGCATATGGTTTTACAGGGGTTATATCAGGGGACGAAGAATTTTCTTATTTTTGCGAAATTCCTTCAAATACTCGAGATATCGAGGTTTGAAGTTTTTACTTTTGGAATTTACCAAAAAAAGTGACAATGCTCTATTTTTCACCCTAAATCACCCTTCACAGATTTAAAATGTCTCTATATCTATGCAAATTCACGCGTAGAATCCAAATCTGCAAACAGAATTCAAATATCTCCACACGTTTCCGAAATATTCCAAAATAATGGTTTTGAACGTCCAAAATCAAAGTTTGGCAAATTTCTATATTTTCTACCCCTCAAAACAGACCTCAATTTATAATTGGAGAAATTAAATTGTATATAATTATATCAATTAAACCCTGTAGATTATAAAAATGTCCAAAAACTTGAAATCTATTCACGCATTTACAAGAAATCGTATTTTCAAGTCAAAATGATCTAAAATGGAAGCAAAATCGATGCGATTTTTAAGGGTGCGACCATCCAACATTTGAATTTGATTTTCTCAGGTATTTGTGGGCGTATCAAAATGAAAATTACAGATTTGTGATCTACAGAGTCTACTTAATAAATACAGTAGATAAAATGTGTGAAAACTAACAGAAAAAAATTTTCGATTTTTTTTAGTATCGTAAAATTGCACATCAAAAAACCTATTTTCTTTAATTGACGTCCTACGGTTATGAAACCTATACCATTAGATACTACGCATATGGTTTTACAGGGGTTATATCAGGGGACGAAGAATTTTCTTATTTTTGCGAAATTCCTTCAAATACTCGAGATATCGAGGTTTGAAGTTTTTACTTTTGGAATTCACCAAAAAAAGTGACAATGCTCTATTTTTCACCCTAAATCATCCTCTACAAATTTAAAATGTTTCTATATCTATGCAAATTCACGCGTAGAATCCAAATCTGCAAACAGAATTCAAATATCTCCACACGTTTCCGAAATATTCCAAAATAATGGTTTTGAACGTCCAAAATCAAAGTTTGGCAAATTTCTATATTTTCTACCCCTCAAAACAGACCTCAATTTATAATTGGAGAAATTAAATTGTATATAATTATATCAATTAAACCCTGTAGATTATAAAAATGTCCAAAAACTTGAAATCTATTCACGCATTTACAAGAAATCGTATTTTCAAGTCAAAATGATCTAAAATGGAAGCAAAATCGATGCGATTTTTAAGGGTGCGACCATCCAACATTTGAATTTGATTTTCTCAGGTATTTGTGGGCGTATCAAAATGAAAATTACAGATTTGTGATCTACAGAGTCTACTTAATAAATACAGTAGATAAAATGTGTGAAAACTAACAGAAAAAAATTTTCGATTTTTTTTAGTATCGTAAAATTGCACATCAAAAAACCTATTTTCTTTAATTGACGTCCTACGGTTATGAAACCTATACCATTAGATACTACGCATATGGTTTTACAGGGGTTATATCAGGGGACGAAGAATTTTCTTATTTTTGCGAAATTCCTTCAAATACTCGAGATATCGAGGTTTGAAGTTTTTACTTTTGGAATTCACCAAAAAAAGTGACAATGCTCTATTTTTCACCCTAAATCATCCTCTACAAATTTAAAATGTTTCTATATCTATGCAAATTCACGCGTAGAATCCAAATCTGCAAACAGAATTCAAATATCTCCACACGTTTCCGAAATATTCCAAAATAATGGTTTTGAACGTCCAAAATCAAAGTTTGGCAAATTTCTATATTTTCTACCCCTCAAAACAGACCTCAATTTATAATTGGAGAAATTAAATTGTATATAATTATATCAATTAAACCCTGTAGATTATAAAAATGTCCAAAAACTTGAAATCTATTCACGCATTTACAAGAAATCGTATTTTCAAGTCAAAATGATCTAAAATGGAAGCAAAATCGATGCGATTTTTAAGGGTGCGACCATCCAACATTTGAATTTGATTTTCTCAGGTATTTGTGGGCGTATCAAAATGAAAATTACAGATTTGTGATCTACAGAGTCTACTTAATAAATACAGTAGATAAAATGTGTGAAAACTAACAGAAAAAAATTTTCGATTTTTTTTAGTATCGTAAAATTGCACATCAAAAAACCTATTTTCTTTAATTGACGTCCTACGGTTATGAAACCTATACCATTAGATACTACGCATATGGTTTTACAGGGGTTATATCAGGGGACGAAGAATTTTCTTATTTTTGCGAAATTCCTTCAAATACTCGAGATATCAAAGTTTGAAGTTTTTACTTTTGGAATTTACCAAAAAAAGTGACAATGCTCTATTTTTCACCCTAAATCATCCTCTACAAATTTAAAATGTTTCTATATCTATGCAAATTCACGCGTAGAATCCAAATCTGCAAACAGAATTCAAATATCTCCACACGTTTCCGAAATATTCCAAAATAATGGTTTTGAACGTCCAAAATCAAAGTTTGGCAAATTTCTATATTTTCTACCCCTCAAAACAGACCTCAATTTATAATTGGAGAAGATATATTGTATATAATTATATCAATTAAACCCTGTAGATTATAAAAATGTCCAAAAACTTGAAATCTATTCACGCATTTACAAGAAATCGTATTTTCAAGTCAAAATGATCTAAAATGGAAGCAAAATCGATGCGATTTTTAAGGGTGCGACCATCCAACATTTGAATTTGATTTTCTCAGGTATTTGTGGGCGTATCAAAATGAAAATTACAGATTTGTGATCTACAGAGTCTACTTAATAAATACAGTAGATAAAATGTGTGAAAACTAACAGAAAAAAATTTTCGATTTTTTTTAGTATCGTAAAATTGCACATCAAAAAACCTATTTTCTTTAATTGACGTCCTACGGTTATGAAACCTATACCATTAGATACTACGCATATGGTTTTACAGGGGTTATATCAGGGGACGAAGAATTTTCTTATTTTTGCGAAATTCCTTCAAATACTCGAGATATCACGGTTTGAAGTTTTTACTTTTGGAATTCACCAAAAAAAGTGACAATGCTCTATTTTTCACCCTAAATCATCCTCTACAAATTTAAAATGTTTCTATATCTATGCAAATTCACGCGTAGAATCCAAATCTGCAAACAGAATTCAAATATCTCCACACGTTTCCGAAATATTCCAAAATAATGGTTTTGAACGTCCAAAATCAAAGTTTGGCAAATTTCTATATTTTCTACCCCTCAAAACAGACCTCAATTTATAATTGGAGAAATTAAATTGTATATAATTATATCAATTAAACCCTGTAGATTATAAAAATGTCCAAAAACTTGAAATCTATTCACGCATTTACAAGAAATCGTATTTTCAAGTCAAAATGATCTAAAATGGAAGCAAAATCGATGCGATTTTTAAGGGTGCGACCATCCAACATTTGAATTTGATTTTCTCAGGTATTTGTGGGCGTATCAAAATGAAAATTACAGATTTGTGATCTACAGAGTCTACTTAATAAATACAGTAGATAAAATGTGTGAAAACTAACAGAAAAAAATTTTCGATTTTTTTTAGTATCGTAAAATTGCACATCAAAAAACCTATTTTCTTTAATTGACGTCCTACGGTTATGAAACCTATACCATTAGATACTACGCATATGGTTTTACAGGGGTTATATCAGGGGACGAAGAATTTTCTTATTTTTGCGAAATTCCTTCAAATACTCGAGATATCGAGGTTTGAAGTTTTTACTTTTGGAATTCACCAAAAAAAGTGACAATGCTCTATTTTTCACCCTAAATCATCCTCTACAAATTTAAAATGTTTCTATATCTATGCAAATTCACGCGTAGAATCCAAATCTGCAAACAGAATTCAAATATCTCCACACGTTTCCGAAATATTCCAAAATAATGGTTTTGAACGTCCAAAATCAAAGTTTGGCAAATTTCTATATTTTCTACCCCTCAAAACAGACCTCAATTTATAATTGGAGAAATTAAATTGTATATAATTATATCAATTAAACCCTGTAGATTATAAAAATGTCCAAAAACTTGAAATCTATTCACGCATTTACAAGAAATCGTATTTTCAAGTCAAAATGATCTAAAATGGAAGCAAAATCGATGCGATTTTTAAGGGTGCGACCATCCAACATTTGAATTTGATTTTCTCAGGTATTTGTGGGCGTATCAAAATGAAAATTACAGATTTGTGATCTACAGAGTCTACTTAATAAATACAGTAGATAAAATGTGTGAAAACTAACAGAAAAAAAATTTTCGATTTTTTTTTAGTATCGTAAAATTGCACATCAAAAAACCTATTTTCTTTAATTGACGTCCTACGGTTATGAAACCTATACCATTAGATACTACGCATATGGTTTTACAGGGGTTATATCAGGGGACGAAGAATTTTCTTATTTTTGCGAAATTCCTTCAAATACTCGAGATATCGAGGTTTGAAGTTTTTACTTTTGGAATTTACCAAAAAAAGTGACAATGCTCTATTTTTCACCCTAAATCATCCTCTACAAATTTAAAATGTTTCTATATCTATGCAAATTCACGCGTAGAATCCAAATCTGCAAACAGAATTCAAATATCTCCACATGTTTCCGAAATATTCCAAAATAATGGTTTTGAACGTCCAAAATCAAAGTTTGGCAAATTTCTATATTTTCTACCCCTCAAAACAGACCTCAATTTATAATTGGAGAAATTAAATTGTATATAATTATATCAATTAAACCCTGTAGATTATAAAAATGTCCAAAAACTTGAAATCTATTCACGCATTTACAAGAAATCGTATTTTCAAGTCAAAATGATCTAAAATGGAAGCAAAATCGATGCGATTTTTAAGGGTGCGACCATCCAACATTTGAATTTGATTTTCTCAGGTATTTGTGGGCGTATCTAAATGAAAATTACAGATTTGTGATCTACAGAGTCTACTTAATAAATACAGTAGATAAAATGTGTGAAAACTAACAGAAAAAAATTTTCGATTTTTTTTAGTATCGTAAAATTGCACATCAAAAAACCTATTTTCTTTAATTGACGTCCTACGGTTATGAAACCTATACCATTAGATACTACGCATATGGTTTTACAGGGGTTATATCAGGGGACGAAGAATTTTCTTATTTTTGCGAAATTCCTTCAAATACTCGAGATATCGAGGTTTGAAGTTTTTACTTTTGGAATTTACCAAAAAAAGTGACAATGCTCTATTTTTCACCCTAAATCATCCTCTACAAATTTAAAATGTTTCTATATCTATGCAAATTCACGCGTAGAATCCAAATCTGCAAACAGAATTCAAATATCTCCACACGTTTCCGAAATATTCCAAAATAATGGTTTTGAACGTCCAAAATCAAAGTTTGGCAAATTTCTATATTTTCTACCCCTCAAAACAGACCTCAATTTATAATTGGAGAAATTAAATTGTATATAATTATATCAATTAAACCCTGTAGATTATAAAAATGTCCAAAAACTTGAAATCTATTTACGCATTTACAAGAAATCGTATTTTCAAGTCAAAATGATCTAAAATGGAAGCAAAATCGATGCGATTTTTAAGGGTGCGACCGTCCAACATTTGAATTTGATTTTCTCAGGTATTTGTGGGCGTATCAAAATGAAAATTACAGATTTGTGATCTACAGAGTCTACTTAATAAATACAGTAGATAAAATGTGTGAAAACTAACAGAAAAAAATTTTCGATTTTTTTTAGTATCGTAAAATTGCACATCAAAAAACCTATTTTCTTTAATTGACGTCCTACGGTTATGAAACCTATACCATTAGATACTACGCATATGGTTTTACAGGGGTTATATCAGGGGACGAAGAATTTTCTTATTTTTGCGAAATTCCTTCAAATACTCGAGATATCGAGGTTTGAAGTTTTTACTTTTGGAATTTACCAAAAAAAGTGACAATGCTCTATTTTTCACCCTAAATCATCCTCTACAAATTTAAAATGTTTCTATATCTATGCAAATTCACGCGTAGAATCCAAATCTGCAAACAGAATTCAAATATCTCCACACGTTTCCGAAATATTCCAAAATAATGGTTTTGAACGTCCAAAATCAAAGTTTGGCAAATTTCTATATTTTCTACCCCTCAAAACAGACCTCAATTTATAATTGGAGAAATTAAATTGTATATAATTATATCAATTAAACCCTGTAGATTATAAAAATGTCCAAAAACTTGAAATCTATTCACGCATTTACAAGAAATCGTATTTTCAAGTCAAAATGATCTAAAATGGAAGCAAAATCGATGCGATTTTTAAGGGTGCGACCGTCCAACATTTGAATTTGATTTTCTCAGGTATTTGTGGGCGTATCAAAATGAAAATTACAGATTTGTGATCTACAGAGTCTACTTAATAAATACAGTAGATAAAATGTGTGAAAACTAACAGAAAAAAATTTTCGATTTTTTTTAGTATCGTAAAATTGCACATCAAAAAACCTATTTTCTTTAATTGACGTCCTACGGTTATGAAACCTATACCATTAGATACTACGCATATGGTTTTACAGGGGTTATATCAGGGGACGAAGAATTTTCTTATTTTTGCGAAATTCCTTCAAATACTCGAGATATCGAGGTTTGAAGTTTTTACTTTTGGAATTTACCAAAAAAAGTGACAATGCTCTATTTTTCACCCTAAATCATCCTCTACAAATTTAAAATGTTTCTATATCTATGCAAATTCACGCGTAGAATCCAAATCTGCAAACAGAATTCAAATATCTCCACACGTTTCCGAAATATTCCAAAATAATGGTTTTGAACGTCCAAAATCAAAGTTTGGCAAATTTCTATATTTTCTACCCCTCAAAACAGACCTCAATTTATAATTGGAGAAATTAAATTGTATATAATTATATCAATTAAACCCTGTAGATTATAAAAATGTCCAAAAACTTGAAATCTATTCACGCATTTACAAGAAATCGTATTTTCAAGTCAAAATGATCTAAAATGGAAGCAAAATCGATGCGATTTTTAAGGGTGCGACCGTCCAACATTTGAATTTGATTTTCTCAGGTATTTGTGGGCGTATCAAAATGAAAATTACAGATTTGTGATCTACAGAGTCTACTTAATAAATACAGTAGATAAAATGTGTGAAAACTAACAGAAAAAAATTTTCGATTTTTTTTAGTATCGTAAAATTGCACATCAAAAAACCTATTTTCTTTAATTGACGTCCTACGGTTATGAAACCTATACCATTAGATACTACGCATATGGTTTTACAGGGGTTATATCAGGGGACGAAGAATTTTCTTATTTTTGCGAAATTCCTTCAAATACTCGAGATATCGAGGTTTGAAGTTTTTACTTTTGGAATTTACCAAAAAAAGTGACAATGCTCTATTTTTTACCCTAAATCATCCTCTACAAATTTAAAATGTTTCTATATCTATGCAAATTCACGCGTAGAATCCAAATCTGCAAACAGAATTCAAATATCTCCACACGTTTCCGAAATATTCCAAAATAATGGTTTTGAACGTCCAAAATCAAAGTTTGGCAAATTTCTATATTTTCTACCCCTCAAAACAGACCTCAATTTATAATTGGAGAAATTAAATTGTATATAATTATATCAATTAAATCCTGTAGATTATAAAAATGTCCAAAAACTTGAAATCTATTTACGCATTTACAAGAAATCGTATTTTCAAGTCAAAATGATCTAAAATGGAAGCAAAATCGATGCGATTTTTAAGGGTGCGACCGTCCAACATTTGAATTTGATTTTCTCAGGTATTTGTGGGCGTATCAAAATGAAAATTACAGATTTGTGATCTACAGAGTCTACTTAATAAATACAGTAGATAAAATGTGTGAAAACTAACAGAAAAAAATTTTCGATTTTTTTTAGTATCGTAAAATTGCACATCAAAAAACCTATTTTCTTTAATTGACGTCCTACGGTTATGAAACCTATACCATTAGATACTACGCATATGGTTTTACAGGGGTTATATCAGGGGACGAAGAATTTTCTTATTTTTGCGAAATTCCTTTAAATACTCGAGATATCGAGGTTTGAAGTTTTTACTTTTGGAATTTACCAAAAAAAGTGACAATGCTCTATTTTTCACCCTAAATCATCCTCTACAAATTTAAAATGTTTCTATATCTATGCAAATTCACGCGTAGAATCCAAATCTGCAAACAGAATTCAAATATCTCCACACGTTTCCGAAATATTCCAAAATAATGGTTTTGAACGTCCAAAATCAAAGTTTGGCAAATTTCTATATTTTCTACCCCTCAAAACAGACCTCAATTTATAATTGGAGAAATTAAATTGTATATAATTATATCAATTAAACCCTGTAGATTATAAAAATGTCCAAAAACTTGAAATCTATTTACGCATTTACAAGAAATCGTATTTTCAAGTCAAAATGATCTAAAATGGAAGCAAAATCGATGCGATTTTTAAGGGTGCGACCGTCCAACATTTGAATTTGATTTTCTCAGGTATTTGTGGGCGTATCAAAATGAAAATTACAGATTTGTGATCTACAGAGTCTACTTAATAAATACAGTAGATAAAATGTGTGAAAACTAACAGAAAAAAATTTTCGATTTTTTTTAGTATCGTAAAATTGCACATCAAAAAACCTATTTTCTTTAATTGACGTCCTACGGTTATGAAACCTATACCATTAGATACTACGCATATGGTTTTACAGGGTTATATCAGGGGACGAAGAATTTTCTTATTTTTGCGAAATTCCTTCAAATACTCGAGATATCGAGGTTTGAAGTTTTTACTTTTGGAATTTACCAAAAAAAGTGACAATGCTCTATTTTTCACCCTAAATCATCCTCTACAAATTCAAAATGTTTCTATATCTATGCAAATTCACGCGTAGAATCCAAATCTGCAAACAGAATTCAAATATCTCCACACGTTTCCGAAATATTCCAAAATAATGGTTTTGAACGTCCAAAATCAAAGTTTGGCAAATTTCTATATTTTCTACCCCTCAAAACAGACCTCAATTTATAATTGGAGAAATTAAATTGTATATAATTATATCAATTAAACCCTGTAGATTATAAAAATGTCCAAAAACTTGAAATCTATTCACGCATTTACAAGAAATCGTATTTTCAAGTCAAAATGATCTAAAATGGAAGCAAAATCGATGCGATTTTTAAGGGTGCGACCATCCAACATTTGAATTTGATTTTCTCAGGTATTTGTGGGCGTATCAAAATGAAAATTACAGATTTGTGATCTACAGAGTCTACTTAATAAATACAGTAGATAAAATGTGTGAAAACTAACAGAAAAAAATTTTCGATTTTTTTTAGTATCGTAAAATTGCACATCAAAAAACCTATTTTCTTTAATTGACGTCCTACGGTTATGAAACCTATACCATTAGAGACTACGCATATGGTTTTACAGGGGTTATATCAGGGGACGAAGAATTTTCTTATTTTTGCGAAATTCCTTCAAATACTCGAGATATCGAGGTTTGAAGTTTTTACTTTTGGAATTTACCAAAAAAAGTGACAATGCTCTATTTTTCACCCTAAATCACCCTTCACAGATTTAAAATGTCTCTATATCTATGCAAATTCACGCGTAGAATCCAAATCTGCAAACAGAATTCAAATATCTCCACACGTTTCCGAAATATTCCAAAATAATGGTTTTGAACGTCCAAAATCAAAGTTTGGCAAATTTCTATATTTTCTACCCCTCAAAACAGACCTCAATTTATAATTGGAGAAATTAAATTGTATATAATTATATCAATTAAACCCTGTAGATTATAAAAATGTCCAAAAACTTGAAATCTATTCACGCATTTACAAGAAATCGTATTTTCAAGTCAAAATGATCTAAAATGGAAGCAAAATCGATGCGATTTTTAAGGGTGCGACCATCCAACATTTGAATTTGATTTTCTCAGGTATTTGTGGGCGTATCAAAATGAAAATTACAGATTTGTGATCTACAGAGTCTACTTAATAAATACAGTAGATAAAATGTGTGAAAACTAACAGAAAAAAATTTTCGATTTTTTTTAGTATCGTAAAATTGCACATCAAAAAACCTATTTTCTTTAATTGACGTCCTACGGTTATGAAACCTATACCATTAGATACTACGCATATGGTTTTACAGGGGTTATATCAGGGGACGAAGAATTTTCTTATTTTTGCGAAATTCCTTCAAATACTCGAGATATCGAGGTTTGAAGTTTTTACTTTTGGAATTTACCAAAAAAAGTGACAATGCTCTATTTTTCACCCTAAATCACCCTTCACAGATTTAAAATGTCTCTATATCTATGCAAATTCACGCGTAGAATCCAAATCTGCAAACAGAATTCAAATATCTCCACACGTTTCCGAAATATTCCAAAATAATGGTTTTGAACGTCCAAAATCAAAGTTTGGCAAATTTCTATATTTTCTACCCCTCAAAACAGACCTCAATTTATAATTGGAGAAATTAAATTGTATATAATTATATCAATTAAACCCTGTAGATTATAAAAATGTCCAAAAACTTGAAATCTATTCACGCATTTACAAGAAATCGTATTTTCAAGTCAAAATGATCTAAAATGGAAGCAAAATCGATGCGATTTTTAAGGGTGCGACCATCCAACATTTGAATTTGATTTTCTCAGGTATTTGTGGGCGTATCAAAATGAAAATTACAGATTTGTGATCTACAGAGTCTACTTAATAAATACAGTAGATAAAATGTGTGAAAACTAACAGAAAAAAATTTTCGATTTTTTTTAGTATCGTAAAATTGCACATCAAAAAACCTATTTTCTTTAATTGACGTCCTACGGTTATGAAACCTATACCATTAGATACTACGCATATGGTTTTACAGGGGTTATATCAGGGGACGAAGAATTTTCTTATTTTTGCGAAATTCCTTCAAATACTCGAGATATCGAGGTTTGAAGTTTTTACTTTTGGAATTTACCAAAAAAAGTGACAATGCTCTATTTTTCACCCTAAATCACCCTTCACAGATTTAAAATGTCTCTATATCTATGCAAATTCACGCGTAGAATCCAAATCTGCAAACAGAATTCAAATATCTCCACACGTTTCCGAAATATTCCAAAATAATGGTTTTGAACGTCCAAAATCAAAGTTTGGCAAATTTCTATATTTTCTACCCCTCAAAACAGACCTCAATTTATAATTGGAGAAATTAAATTGTATATAATTATATCAATTAAACCCTGTAGATTATAAAAATGTCCAAAAACTTGAAATCTATTCACGCATTTACAAGAAATCGTATTTTCAAGTCAAAATGATCTAAAATGGAAGCAAAATCGATGCGATTTTTAAGGGTGCGACCATCCAACATTTGAATTTGATTTTCTCAGGTATTTGTGGGCGTATCAAAATGAAAATTACAGATTTGTGATCTACAGAGTCTACTTAATAAATACAGTAGATAAAATGTGTGAAAACTAACAGAAAAAAATTTTCGATTTTTTTTAGTATCGTAAAATTGCACATCAAAAAACCTATTTTCTTTAATTGACGTCCTACGGTTATGAAACCTATACCATTAGAGACTACGCATATGGTTTTACAGGGGTTATATCAGGGGACGAAGAATTTTCTTATTTTTGCGAAATTCCTTCAAATACTCGAGATATCGAGGTTTGAAGTTTTTACTTTTGGAATTTACCAAAAAAAGTGACAATGCTCTATTTTTCACCCTAAATCACCCTTCACAGATTTAAAATGTCTCTATATCTATGCAAATTCACGCGTAGAATCCAAATCTGCAAACAGAATTCAAATATCTCCACACGTTTCCGAAATATTCCAAAATAATGGTTTTGAACGTCCAAAATCAAAGTTTGGCAAATTTCTATATTTTCTACCCCTCAAAACAGACCTCAATTTATAATTGGAGAAATTAAATTGTATATAATTATATCAATTAAACCCTGTAGATTATAAAAATGTCCAAAAACTTGAAATCTATTCACGCATTTACAAGAAATCGTATTTTCAAGTCAAAATGATCTAAAATGGAAGCAAAATCGATGCGATTTTTAAGGGTGCGACCATCCAACATTTGAATTTGATTTTCTCAGGTATTTGTGGGCGTATCAAAATGAAAATTACAGATTTGTGATCTACAGAGTCTACTTAATAAATACAGTAGATAAAATGTGTGAAAACTAACAGAAAAAAATTTTCGATTTTTTTTAGTATCGTAAAATTGCACATCAAAAAACCTATTTTCTTTAATTGACGTCCTACGGTTATGAAACCTATACCATTAGATACTACGCATATGGTTTTACAGGGGTTATATCAGGGGACGAAGAATTTTCTTATTTTTGCGAAATTCCTTCAAATACTCGAGATATCGAGGTTTGAAGTTTTTACTTTTGGAATTTACCAAAAAAAGTGACAATGCTCTATTTTTCACCCTAAATCACCCTTCACAGATTTAAAATGTCTCTATATCTATGCAAATTCACGCGTAGAATCCAAATCTGCAAACAGAATTCAAATATCTCCACACGTTTCCGAAATATTCCAAAATAATGGTTTTGAACGTCCAAAATCAAAGTTTGGCAAATTTCTATATTTTCTACCCCTCAAAACAGACCTCAATTTATAATTGGAGAAATTAAATTGTATATAATTATATCAATTAAACCCTGTAGATTATAAAAATGTCCAAAAACTTGAAATCTATTCACGCATTTACAAGAAATCGTATTTTCAAGTCAAAATGATCTAAAATGGAAGCAAAATCGATGCGATTTTTAAGGGTGCGACCATCCAACATTTGAATTTGATTTTCTCAGGTATTTGTGGGCGTATCAAAATGAAAATTACAGATTTGTGATCTACAGAGTCTACTTAATAAATACAGTAGATAAAATGTGTGAAAACTAACAGAAAAAAATTTTCGATTTTTTTTAGTATCGTAAAATTGCACATCAAAAAACCTATTTTCTTTAATTGACGTCCTACGGTTATGAAACCTATACCATTAGATACTACGCATATGGTTTTACAGGGGTTATATCAGGGGACGAAGAATTTTCTTATTTTTGCGAAATTCCTTCAAATACTCGAGATATCGAGGTTTGAAGTTTTTACTTTTGGAATTTACCAAAAAAAGTGACAATGCTCTATTTTTCACCCTAAATCATCCTCTACAAATTCAAAATGTTTCTATATCTATGCAAATTCACGCGTAGAATCCAAATCTGCAAACAGAATTCAAATATCTCCACACGTTTCCGAAATATTCCAAAATAATGATTTTGAACGTCCAAAATCAAAGTTTGGCAAATTTCTATATTTTCTACCCCTCAAAACAGACCTCAATTTATAATTGGAGAAATTAAATTGTATATAATTATATCAATTAAACCCTGTAGATTATAAAAATGTCCAAAAACTTGAAATCTATTCACGCATTTACAAGAAATCGTATTTTCAAGTCAAAATGATCTAAAATGGAAGCAAAATCGATGCGATTTTTAAGGGTGCGACCATCCAACATTTGAATTTGATTTTCTCAGGTATTTGTGGGCGTATCAAAATGAAAATTACAGATTTGTGATCTACAGAGTCTACTTAATAAATACAGTAGATAAAATGTGTGAAAACTAACAGAAAAAAATTTTCGATTTTTTTTAGTATCGTAAAATTGCACATCAAAAAACCTATTTTCTTTAATTGACGTCCTACGGTTATGAAACCTATACCATTAGATACTACGCATATGGTTTTACAGGGGTTATATCAGGGGACGAAGAATTTTCTTATTTTTGCGAAATTCCTTCAAATACTCGAGATATCGAGGTTTGAAGTTTTTACTTTTGGAATTTACCAAAAAAAGTGACAATGCTCTATTTTTCACCCTAAATCATCCTCTACAAATTTAAAATGTTTCTATATCTATGCAAATTCACGCGTAGAATCCAAATCTGCAAACAGAATTCAAATATCTCCACACGTTTCCGAAATATTCCAAAATAATGGTTTTGAACGTCCAAAATCAAAGTTTGGCAAATTTCTATATTTTCTACCCCTCAAAACAGACCTCAATTTATAATTGGAGAAATTAAATTGTATATAATTATATCAATTAAACCCTGTAGATTATAAAAATGTCCAAAAACTTGAAATCTATTCACGCATTTACAAGAAATCGTATTTTCAAGTCAAAATGATCTAAAATGGAAGCAAAATCGATGCGATTTTTAAGGGTGCGACCATCCAACATTTGAATTTGATTTTCTCAGGTATTTGTGGGCGTATCAAAATGAAAATTACAGATTTGTGATCTACAGAGTCTACTTAATAAATACAGTAGATAAAATGTGTGAAAACTAACAGAAAAAAATTTTCGATTTTTTTTAGTATCGTAAAATTGCACATCAAAAAACCTATTTTCTTTAATTGACGTCCTACGGTTATGAAACCTATACCATTAGATACTACGCATATGGTTTTACAGGGGTTATATCAGGGGACGAAGAATTTTCTTATTTTTGCGAAATTCCTTCAAATACTCGAGATATCGAGGTTTGAAGTTTTTACTTTTGGAATTTACCAAAAAAAGTGACAATGCTCTATTTTTCACCCTAAATCATCCTCTACAAATTCAAAATGTTTCTATATCTATGCAAATTCACGCGTAGAATCCAAATCTGCAAACAGAATTCAAATATCTCCACACGTTTCCGAAATATTCCAAAATAATGATTTTGAACGTCCAAAATCAAAGTTTGGCAAATTTCTATATTTTCTACCCCTCAAAACAGACCTCAATTTATAATTGGAGAAATTAAATTGTATATAATTATATCAATTAAACCCTGTAGATTATAAAAATGTCCAAAAACTTGAAATCTATTCACGCATTTACAAGAAATCGTATTTTCAAGTCAAAATGATCTAAAATGGAAGCAAAATCGATGCGATTTTTAAGGGTGCGACCATCCAACATTTGAATTTGATTTTCTCAGGTATTTGTGGGCGTATCAAAATGAAAATTACAGATTTGTGATCTACAGAGTCTACTTAATAAATACAGTAGATAAAATGTGTGAAAACTAACAGAAAAAAATTTTCGATTTTTTTTAGTATCGTAAAATTGCACATCAAAAAACCTATTTTCTTTAATTGACGTCCTACGGTTATGAAACCTATACCATTAGATACTACGCATATGGTTTTACAGGGGTCATATCAGGGGACGAAGAATTTTCTTATTTTTGCGAAATTCCTTCAAATACTCGAGATATCGAGGTTTGAAGTTTTTACTTTTGGAATTTACCAAAAAAAGTGACAATGCTCTATTTTTCACCCTAAATCATCCTCTACAAATTTAAAATGTTTCTATATCTATGCAAATTCACGCGTAGAATCCAAATCTGCAAACAGAATTCAAATATCTCCACACGTTTCCGAAATATTCCAAAATAATGGTTTTGAACGTCCAAAATCAAAGTTTGGCAAATTTCTATATTTTCTACCCCTCAAAACAGACCTCAATTTATAATTGGAGAAATTAAATTGTATATAATTATATCAATTAAACCCTGTAGATTATAAAAATGTCAAAAAACTTGAAAATAAAACAATGCTTGTAAAACAGCAATAGATACCAGCCTACGTGATTACATAAAAATTACATAATTTACATACAAAATTAGTATATTTTACATAAAAAATATTTTAGTTCCTATTAAATGCAATATTTGTTATGCAAAATTACATTAATACAAAATGGATTCTCACCTCAAATGTTAATTCCCAGTTCAAATCCTCATTGCGAACTGACTCAAAATTTGTAAAACTGTTTCAGAATATCATAAATACATGACTGAACAGTTATAACATACTTTATGAATGATTTGCAATCTTTAAATTACTTTTTTCCAAATTCCACAACTATGGATTTGGAATTGACAAGAAAGCAAAACATGAAATATTTCTATAAATACATTAAAATATGTATATTTCGTATGAACCATATTTTAAATCTCATTTTATTTCATATTTATTTTGCAAAATTATACTTAGTTGAGTGTATAGTAGCGCCATCTACGAAGAAAGCCAGCAACTAATTTTGACACGTATCACGTGACAATGTGTCATTTTTTTGACGTTTAGCGTTATGTAAATTATTTCATTGATTAAACAATATTATCAGTTCCAAATTTCTTGGATATCTGAATGTTTGTAAATATTGATCTATATTTGTACTGATAAATCATTGAAATGTCATTTGCTGCGGAGTATCAGCAATTACTTCGAGATTTGAAGTGCATTGTAGAAAGTTTATTAATTAGCGGGGTAGCAAACGTCTGGAGCGTTTATGGGGGGCTCAATAGATTACATAGTGCTATAGAAAGTATATTTAGGCATCAGTGCAAAAAATATAAGCCAGATGTAAGTAAAAGTACTTTCATTATGTTATTATATAGAAGGCGTGATTTATAATGAATATTTTCTGACAGGGTGGTGTGGATTGCTGGCATTTTATCCAAGGATTAAGTTGGTTGCAACCTGATATAACAAATTCAACTCTGTCAGTGGACAGTGAGTACCAACCTCACTTACCAACTCATTTAAAAACTGATAGGGTGTCTTTGTGGCTTTACCGGAGCCTGGAAAATCATTGCTTATCGCAAAAACTATCATGGCTTCTTTCTGATAAAGAGCATTTGTTATCTTGTTACACCAGCAATGCATTTATGTGTCAAGAAAAATACACGGAAGCTACCTTAATATGTTTAAGAGCGGTCGAGCGAAGCGAGCCCAGTTTAATGTCAGACATAGATCCGTGTTTGTTTTTAAATAAAGCGAAAGATTTCCATAAAGTTCATCGACGGTGCTCATCTTTTCCGGATGCGACTAATTACCCACTAAAAAAATTATCTTTTAAGCAAAATAGCTTGTCTTTTGATTCGCCTGGAGAAATTCGTGAAACAAAAACAAAAAATATCTACGGAAAGTTGAAACCATGGCGAAGCATGCCAAATTTACAACTAGAAACGGTTAAAATAAGGAAAAGAAGTGCTACTGTTGTGAAACAATGCTTTACAACTCCGTCCAGTCCAATAAAAGAGGAATTATCGCCTAGTATGTTAAAAATTGATTACAGTACTGGAGACTCACACCGGAAGAGAAGGCACGTAAAGAAGGAACTTATTTTAGCAAAAACAATTGAATCTGAAAATATGTCGACCAAATCCATGCCTTGTGCGCATTATAAATCCGAAAAATTAAATCTAGCAATTGATTTAGTAAAATCGGCGCCCGATTATACTTTTTCTATTCTTCCCGGCGAAAAAGACTACGCCAAGCGCCCCCAAAAAAGTTTCATCGAAGATGGCGGCAGTAGTATTCTCCCTATGGCTACCGGATACTTCCCTCGTCCAACTAAAGGTCAGACATTAACTAGTTTTTTGTCTTCCGGACAGTTTGCTAGAGCAAACGCAGAACTAGACCGCGAAAACGCGCATTTCAGTGTTTCTGAAGCTATGATAGCTGTTATCGAACAAATGAAGTGGAAAAGGAGCCTAAAATTGGACGAAGAACAAGCGGAAGAAAGTGACGAAGAAATAAACAGTTTAAAACAACGGATTCGGTTCCGGCGAAGACAAAAGCAGCTCGAGAAACAGAGGAAGCTTTGGAGCGCGTCGTTGCTTAGCGATGGGCGGACAGATAGTAAGTTCTTATTGAAAACATAAAATTTCAATTGTTTTATTAAGTTTTGAATGTAGCTACTACAACCGAAGCCAGCGCCAGTCCATTATCAACAACTCAAGATAGTGGATCCGACAGTTTGAGTACCGATGGCGTAGACGACTTAGAAATAGACGAAGCATCAAATTTAACCGAACAAAAAGGACTTTCCATGTCAATGGCGTCCTTATACTCCGAGGAGGACTTATTTAAGGGGCTCAGGGGGGCTCCTGATGGCCAATCTGATATTTTATCAGCCGAAGGAGTTGCCCTTTCACTGATCAGTAAATTTAATGAGAAGCAGTTACCACGGTAATAAAATTAATAATAAACACAATTTTTTTGTGATATTTTTTTAACAGTGCTTCAGAGTTAGAATGGTTGGTTTCTGAACAAGACACGCCCCAAAAATTATTACCAATGCCTAAAAGTTGGCCCGTTTGTCCAGACGAGTACACGCCTTTAAGAGGGACTACTGAATGGGCCCCACCGAGGGCACAAATTATTTTTACCATACATCCTACGCCAGTGTATGTACAAATTTAATTTTATAAACAATTTTTAATCCATTTTTATTTACAGGCGAAAAATCTTAATAGCAAAGCAAAATTACCGCTGCGCCGGTTGTGGAATGAAAGTAGCCCCACAATATTCATCCCGATTCCGTTATTGTGACTATTTAGGCCGATATTTTTGTACCGGCTGTCATACAAATCAACTAGCTTGGATCCCCGGACGAGTTTTACAAAAATGGGACTTTAATAGGTCCGATATTCTAATTATTAATTAAACATATTAATTTTATAATTTTGCAGGTATCCCGTGTCTAATTTTTCCTACAGATTACTAGAACAAATGTTTAATGATCCGTTATTTAGAGTAGTTGAATTAAATCCAATTTTGGTCCGTAAATCAAGAAATTTAGAAAAATTCAGTAAAATTAGACTGCAATTGTTTTATTTGAAAGATTTTATACTTTCTTGTAGATTTACAGATGGGTGAGTTATTTTTGTTGCATATCTAATAAATTTATTAATTGTTTTTTTTATTAATAGAGAAAAAGATGCATTAGAGAGAGAATCTTCGTATTTATTGGAAGACCCCGAAATTTATTCTCTAAACGATTTATTACATATAAAAAACGGAGAATTCCTGGCACGAATCAAGAATTTGGTCGAAATGTGTGTCAGTCATTGCGTTAAATGTCAGGTACTTAATTCACAAAATTACATTATCGTTCGATGTCAAAGAAGAATTCATTTTTTTGCAGTTGTGTTGCGCCCGAGGTTTTATTTGTGAAATCTGCAACAGTATTGAATCAATTTTCCCATGGCAGCTAGACAAAGTAACGCGGTGCAAAAAATGTGGCAGCTGCTTCCACACAATTTGCCGAAAAAATAATAACAAACCGTGTTCTAAATGCATGAGAATTTCGGCGCGAAATGCTAAGCAATAATCTAATTTATATTAGTATTATACCAGATTTAATATATTTTTTTAAATTATTATTTGCTAAATATTCAAATATTAGTAGAAACAAGGAAAACTGTCCTGTTATTTCTTTCTGAAGCATTCTCCAACATTTTATACATTTTTGGAGTATTATTAAGCATTCTGAAACGTTCTAGGACATTCTACAACTGTAAAAAAACACTGTATAAAGTTTTGGTGCATAGTGGATTATTGAATGACTTTCTAAAGTATTTTAGATTTTTTTGGAGCATTTTCCAACATTTTATAGCTTTTTGGATTGTTATAAAATATTTTGGAGCGTTCCAGGACATTCTAAAACATTTTTAAATTTGTTCTAGAATGTTTTGCTACGTTATGTATTATTGTAGGACTTTCTAAAGTGTTTAAGAACTTTCTGAATCATTCTACAACATTTTATGAACGTTTGGAGTCTTATAAAACATTCTGAAACGTTCTGGGGCATTCTACAACACTTCATAAACATCGTGAAGTATTTTGGAATGTTTTAGAGTGTTATGAATTATTGTATGACTTTTTAAAGTGTTTTAGAATTTTCAGAAGCATTATCTAACATTTTATGGACTTTTGGAGAATTATAAAGCATTCTGAAACGTTATAGGATATTCTACAACACTTTAAAACACCGTATAAAGCTCTGAAGTATTCTGGAAAGTTTTAAAAGTGTTTTGGTACATGCCGGATTATTGTATGACTTTCTAAAGTATTTTAAAAATTTTTGGACTGTTATAAAATATTCTGGAGCGTTCCAGGACATTCTAAAACATTTTTAAATTTGTTCTAGAATGTTTTGGTACGTTAAAGATTATTGTAGGACTTTCTAAAGTGTTTAAGAACTATCTGAATCATTTTACAACATTTTATAAACTTTTGGAGTGTTTTAAAGCATTCTGGAACGTTTAAGGACATTCTACTACACTTTAAAACACTGTATGAACACCGTTTAAAGTTCTGAAGTATTCTGGGAGGTTTTATTATAGGTTCTGGGTTATTGTATGACTTTCTAAAGTGTTTGAGATTTTTTGGAGCGTTCTACAACATCTAATAACCTTTAGCTCTGTTATAAAATATTCTGGAGCGTTCCAGGACATTTTAAAACATTTTTAAATTTGTTTTAGAATGTTTTGGTACGTTATAGATTGTTGTAGGGCTTTCTGAAGTGTTTAAGAACTTTCTGAATCATTCTACAACATTTTATAAATTTTGGAGTGCTATAAAGCATTCTGGAACGTTCTAAGACATTCTACAACACTTTATAAACATCGTATACAACTCTGAAGCAGTCTAGGATGTTTTAGAATTTTTTGGTACGTTCTGGATTATTGTATGACTTTCCAAAGTGTTCTAGAGCTTTTTGGAGCATTCTCCAACTGTTATAAAATATTCTCGAGCAGTCCAGGGCATTCTAAAACATTTTTAAGCTTTGTAAAAAGTTTTGAAGTGTTCTGGAATGTTTTAGAGTGTTTTGATACGTTCTGGATTATAGTATGGAGCATTCTACAACATTTAATAATCTTTTGGACTGTTATAAAATATTCTGGAGCGTTTTAGAACATTCTAAAGCATTTTAAAACTTTGTATAAAGTTCTGAAGTGTTCTGGAATGTTTTGGTACGTTCTGGATTATTGTATGACTTTCTAAAGTATTTTAGAACTTTTTGGAGCATACTACAACATTTTATAACTTTTTGGACTGTTATAAAATATTCTGGAGCGTTCCAGGACATTTTTAAACATTTTCAAATTTGTTTTAGAATGTTTTGGTACGTTATAAACTATTGTATGGCTTTCTGAAGTGCTTAAGAACTCTCTGAATCATTCTACAACATTTTAAAAACTTTTGGAATGTTATAAAGCATTCTGGAACGTTCTAGGATATTATACAACATTTTATAAACGCCGTATAAAGTTCTAAAGTATTCTGAGATGCTTTAAAGTGTTTTGGTACGTTCTGGATTATTGTATGACTTTCTAAAGTATTTTAGAACTTTTTGAAGCATACTACAACATTTTATAACTTTTTGGACTGTTATAAAATATTCTGGAGCGTTCCAGGACATTTTAAAACATTTTTAAATTTGTTCTAAAATGTTTTAGCACGTTATGAATTATTGTAGGACTTTCTTAAGTGTTTAAGAACTCTCTGAATCATTCTACAACATTGTATAAACTTTTGGAGTGTTATAAAGCATTCTGGAACGTTCTAGGACATTATACAACATTTTATAAACACCGTATAAAGTTCTAAAGTATTCTGGGATATTTTAGAGTATTTTAGTACGTTCTGGAATATTGTATGACTTTCTAAAGTATTTTAGAATTTTTTGGAGCATTCTCTAACATTTTATAACTTTTTGGACTGTTATTTTTACTGAATATTCTGGAGTGTTCCAGGACATCTCAAAACATTTTTTAATTTGTTCTAGAACGTTTTGGTACGATATGAATTATTGTAGGACTTTCTAAATTGTTTAAGAATTTTCTGAAGCATTCTACAACGTGTTATAGACTTAAGGAGTCTTATAAAGTATTCTGGAACGTTCTAGGGCATTCTACAACACTTTTAAACATCGTGAAATATATTGGAATGTTTTAGAATGTTTTGGTACGTTATGAATTATTATATGACTTTTTAAAGTGTTTTAGAATTTCCAGAAGCATTATATAACATTTTATGGAATTTTGGAGTATTATAAAGCATTCTGGAATGTTCTAGGACATTCTACAACACTTTATGAACACCGTATAAAACTCTGAAGTATTCTGGGATGTTTTAAAGTGTTTTGGTACATTGTGAATTATTGTAATGCTTTTTCCAACATTTTATATACTTTTGGAGTGTTTTAAAGTATTATGAGACGTTCTAGGATATTCTACAACACTTTATAAATACCGTATAAAACTCTAAAGTATTATAGGATATTTTAGAGTGGTTTGGTACGTTATAAATTATTGTATGACTTTTTAAAGTGTTTTAGAACTTACTGAAGCATTATACAATATTTTATGGACTTTTGAAGTATTATAAAGCATTTTGGAACGTTCTAGAACATTCTACAACACTTTAAAACATTTTATAAACACCGTATAAAGCTCTGAAGTATTCTGGGATGTTTTGGTACGTTCAGGATTATTGTATGATTTTTTTAAAGTGTTTCAGAACTTTCTAAATCATTCTCCAATATTTTAAAAACTTTTTGCGTGTTTTAAAGCATTCTGGAACGTTGTAGAACATTCTACAACACTTTATAAACTCCGTATAAATTGTTGGTAATGTTTTATAGTGTTTTGGTATGTTCTGGATCATTGTATGACTTTCTTAAGTGTTTTAGATTTTTTTTGGAGCATTTTCCAACATTTCATAATCTTTTGGACTGTAATAAAATATTCTGGAACGTGCTACGACATTCTACATCACTTTATAAACATCGTATAAAACTCTGAAGTATTCTGGGATGTTCTAGAATTTTTTGGTACGTTATAAATTATTGGATGACTTTTTAAAGTGTTTTAGAACTTTCTGAAGCATTCTACAACATTTCATGAACTTTTGGAGTATTATGAAGAATTCTGGAATGTTCTTGGACATTCTACAACACTTTAAAACACCGTATAAAGCTCTGAAGTATTCTGGGATGTTTTAAAGTGTTTTGGTACGTTCCGGATTATTGTATGATTTTCGAAAGTATTTTAGAACTTTTTGGAGCATTCTCCAAAATTTTATAACTTTTTGGATTGCTATAAAATAAACTGGAGCGTTCCAAGACATTTTAAAACATTTTTGAATTTATTCTAGAATATTTTGGTACGTTATAAATTATTGTATGACTTTCTTAAGTGTTTAAGAACTTTCTTAAGCATTCTCCAACATTTTATAAACTTTTGGAGTGTTTTAAAGCATTCTGAAACGTTCTAGGACATTCTACAATACTTTATAAACACTATATGAAGTTTTAGTACTGTTTTATAGTGTTTTGCTATGTTCTGGATTATTGTATGACTTTCTAAAATGTTTCAAATTTTTCTGAAGCATTTTCCAATATTTTATAAACTTTTGGCGTATTATAAAGAATTCTGGAACGTTCTAGGACATTCTACAACACTTTAAAACACTGTATAAACACCGTATGAAGTTCTTAAATATTCTGGGATGCTTTAGAATGTTTTGGTACGTTCTGAATTATTGTATGACATTCTAAAGAGTTTTGGAACTTTATGGAGCATTCTTCAACTGTTATAAAATATTTTTGAGCGTTCCAGGACATTCTAAAACATTTTTAAGCTTTGTATAAAGTTATAAAGTGTTTTGGTATGTTCTAAAATGTTTTGGTACGTTATGGATTATTGTATGACTTTCTTGAATGTTCTAAAGCATTTTCCAACATTTTATAAACTTTTGGAGCATTATAAAGCATTCTGGAACGTTTTAGGACATTCTACAATACTTTAAAACAAACACCATATAAAGTTCTGAATTATTTTGGGTGTTTTAGTACGTTCTGGATTATTGTATGACTTTCTAAAGTGTTTTAGAACTTTTTGGAGCATTCTACAACATTTTATAAACTCTTGGAGCATTATAAAGCATTCTGAAACGATTTAGGACATTCTACAACATTTATAATCACCGTATGAAGTTCTGAAGAATTATTATTCGCAAAATATTCAAATAATCAGTAGAAACAAGGAAAACTGTCCTATTATTCAAATACAGGGTTCTAATTGTTGAATTTCATTAAAAGTATGTAGAAAACAATCAAAAAAAGTCAATTCTCACTATTTTTGTGATAAAGCAACACAATTTTTAGATTAAATACACAAAATAATTGTTCTCTGTGATAGAATTATACCCAAAAAGGCTAATTATGTTATTTTATGTATAATTAATCAATATATTATAATCAAAATGTATCTAGTCAATTTATAACCCATAAAATATATTTTTTCTATTTTCTGTAACACAAATTCAATATACAATAAAATAAAATTTGTTCGAAATGAGTTCAATTTGTATCCAAAATGTTCAAATTCAAATATCATTTAATTCAGTATTTGTTCCGCAGAATTTCATTTACAGTCAATTTAAAATGAAAAGGGAAAATTAATTCCTACCTTGAATATTCACGAAGTGAATTACAGTTCCACAACACCCAACAAACTTCGTTAAACTGTGCCAAATGATTCTACATGTATTAATAAACACTAATAACATAATTACAAATAAATTTTAATGTTTATTTCGTAGAAAGAAGTAATAATCGAAACATTTTTCAGTTGCACAATAATCACTTGACGTAAACAATTATTCCAAATGTATTATTTTCGGTTGCACAACAATCATTTGACATAAACAAGCGAAAAACAAATGATCTACATTTAAATTTATTCAAGATTTATTTTGTAAAATTGTATTTACAATTTATTTGATTAATATTGAAAAATTACCGTATTTTTTATTGATTGTAAGATTATTTGAATTTCGCGGGGGTTTTAAGCTTGTTTTTAATTCTCAATTCAATATGTCTGACAAGTAAATACGTAATTTTACATATATCGATTGTCGTTTGTTTTTGAGTGAAGTATGTAATATTAAAATCAATAATTAATATATTAAATTATATAAATATCTAAAGAGACATTTTAAAGTAACTTTGAATGATTTTACCGGGAAGGTATTGATTTCTGTGTAATTGTTTCGTAATTGAACGTAAACATGGTAAAAACAGGCGGATTATGGCGGACAATTTCACAAAACTATACGGCAGTAAAAAATACAAATACTAAGCTTGTGAAATATTCCTGTAATTATTGTGCTCATAAATACGCCTTCAATGTTACAAGAATGACCGGACATATATTGTCCGATTGTCCAAACTGCCCGCAACAAGTGAAAAACGAAATATACAGGGTGTGTAAAAGCCCAAATACGGCACAACAAAGGGTCAGAAAACACGGCACAAACACCAGATGGATGAACATAGCAAAACATTACAGTAAAATACGTTTGGAGGCAAATGAAGAGGAAGTTGACAAATATAAATGTAGTTATTGCGGAAAATCTTTTTCATGTAATATTACAAAAATGACGGAACATATTTTGGAGTGTAATTCATGCCCCGAACTTGCAAAAAAAGCTCTAGATTCGTTGAATACTTCTCAACAAACGGAGGATACTTTTACGTTTGAAAATATTGGGATGGAAGAGAGTAATTTTCCTACGGCAAGTACAAGTACAAGCGGAAGTTTCGACGAAATTAAAATCGAAATGGTTTATAGTGATAAAGTAGACGAATCTTTATCGGAAGACGTCGACTGCAATAATGAGGTACGTTCTACATAAAATTGATACCAAACAAAAAAAAATTCATTTTGAAAAAACATTGACGAACGTTTGCATGTGATGTCCTAATATGAGTGATAATAATTCAATTCATAATTGACTATTATTTCAGCAAGAAATTTGGAATTCAATGGCAAAGGCTTGTTTCGCAACGAATACTTCCGTAAAAATTTTTGAAAACGAACATTGGAAGGAAGTTTTCGCTAAAATCAATCCGATTTTACAATTACCCTCTCCAGGGACTTTAATGAGTTTTTTGGATAAAGAATATGATTGTATGAATGCTGTAGTTCAACAAAAAATTAAAGAAGCCAAAACGATAGGACTTCAAGTCCATGGACTGAACAGGTATTATTTTTCGGCGTGAAAGCGTCTGCAACAAAATTGTTGAGTATTCTAGAGCGTTCTAAACCATTCTGGAACGTTCTACAACACATTAGAGTTTTTTAGTACGTTCTGGATTATTGTATGACTTTCTAAAGTGTTTTAAATTTTTTTGGAGCATTCTCCAACATTTTAAAGTGTTTAGATTTTTTTGGAGCATTTTCCAACATTTTATAACTTTTCGGACTATTATAAAATTTTCTGGAGCGTTCCAGGACATTCTAAAACATTTTTAAAGTTTGTATAAAGTTCTGAAGTGTTTAGAGATGTTCTAGAATGTTTTGGTACATTGTGGATTGTTGTATGTTTTTTGAAAGTGTTTTAGAACTTTTTATAAACTTATTGTTTGGTCCACTTTAGGACTTGTCAGTGTATTTTGCATGTGCAACGCTAGAGGGGCTGTTTCCCCCACTTAAAGATAACTTTCACCCTCGAGCTCTGGCTGAGGGTGGGCGATCAGTATACTTGTATCCACCGAAGAGTGATAAATAAAAACACAATCTACAGTCCACTTAATAACAACATATATTATTTCAATGGTCCTATAAACCATATCCTTTCATTCCAACACTTATGGAGTATTATAAAGCATTCTGGAACGTTCTAGGACATTCTACAACACTTTAAAACACTGTATAAACACCATATAAAGTTCTGAAGAGTTCTTGGATGTTTTGGTACATTTTGAATTATTGTATGACTTTCTAAAGTGTTTCATATTTTTTTGGAGCATTCTTCAATAGGTTATAAGCTTTTGGACTATGATAAAATATTTTTAAACTTTGTATAAAGTTCTGAAGTGTTCTAGAATGTTTTGGTACGTTGTGGATTATTCTATGACTTTCTAAAGTGTTTTAGAACTTTTTATAAACTTTTGGAGTAATATAAAGCATTCTGGAACGCTCTAGGGCATTCTACAACACTTTAAAACACTGTTTAAACACAATATAAAGCTCTGAATTATTCTGGGAGATTTTAGAATAGGTTCTGGCTTATTGTATGACTTTCTAAGGTGCTTTAGAATTTTTTTGGAGCATTCTCCAACATTTTATAACCTTTTGGACTGTTATAAAATATTCTAGAGCGTTCCAGGATATTCGTAGATATTTTAAAACTTTGTATAAAGTTCTAAAGTGTTTTAAAATGTTTGGGTACATTATGGATGATTTTATAACTTTCTAAGGTGTTTTAGAACTTTTTAAAGCATTCTCCAACATTTCATAAACTTTTGGAGTATTATAAAAAATTCTGGAACGTTCTAGGATATTCTGTAACAATTTAAAACATTGTATAAACACCGTATGAGGTTTTGAAGTATTCTGGAATGTTTTGGTATGTTCTGAATTATTGTATGACTTTTTTGAATGTTTTAGAACTTTTTGGAGCATTCTCTGACAGTTATAAAATATTTTGAAGCGTTCCAGAATATTCTAATACATTTTTAAGCTTTGTTTAAAGTTCTAAAGTGTTCTAAAATGTTTTGATATGTTATGGATTATTGTACGACTTTTTTAAAGGTTTTAGAACTTTCTTAAGCATTCTCCAAGGTTATATAAATTTTTTGAATATTATAAAGCATTCTGGAACGTTCTAGAACATTCTACAACTCTTTGAAATCCTTTATGAACATCGTATGAAGTTCTGAAGTATTTTGGGATGTTTTGATACGTTCGGAATTATTGCATGACTTTCTAAAGTGTTTTAGAACTTTTTGGAGCATTCTCTAACTGTTATAAAATATTTTGGAGCTTTCTCCAACTGTTATAAAATATTTTGGAGCGTTTTAGAACATTCTAAAATATTTTTAAGTTTTGTATAAAGTTCTTAAGTGTTCTAAAATGTTTTGGTACGTTATGAATTATTGTACGACTTTTTAGAGTGTTTTAGAACTTTCTGAAGCATTCTCCAACGTTTTATTAACTTTTGGAGTATTATAAAGCATTCTGGAACATTTTAGGACATTCTACAACACTTTGAAGCACTGTATGAAATTCTGAAGTATTCTGGCATATTTTAGAGAGTTTTGGTACGTTCTGGATTATTGTATGACTTTCTACAGTGTTCTAAATTTTTTTGGAGCATTCTCCAACATTTTATAACCTTTTGGGCTTATATAAAATATTCTGGAGCGTTCCAGAACATTCCAAAACATTTTTTAACTTTGTATAAAGTTCAGAAGTGTTTTGGTATGTTCTAGATTATTATATGACTTTCTAGAGTGTTTTAGAACTTTCTGAAGCATTTTTCAACATTTTATGAACTTTTGGAGTGTTATAAAGCATTCTGGAACCTTCTAAGACATTCTACAACACTTTATAAACACTGTATAAAGTTCTGAAGTTTTCTGGGATGTTTTAGAGTGTTTTGGTACGTTGTGGATTATTTTATAACTTTCTAAAGTGTTTTAGAACTTTTTGGAGCATTCTCCAACATTTTGGTCTGTTATAAAATATACTGGAGTGTTCCAGGACATTCCAAAACATTTTAAAACTTTGTATAAAGTTCTGAAGTGTTTTGGTAACTTCTGGATTATTGTATGACTTTCTTAAGTGTCTTAGAACTTTTTGAAGCATTTTCCAACATTTTATAAAATTTTGAAGTGTTACAAAGCATTCTGGAACCTTCTAGGACATTCTACAACACTTTATAAACACTGTATGAAGTTCTGAAGTTTTCTGGGATGTTTTAGAGTGTTTTGGCACGTTCTGGATTATTGTACGACTCTCTAAAGTGTTTTAGAACTTTTTGAAGCATGTTCCAACATTTTGAAAACTTTTGGAGTATTGTAAAACATTCTGGAACGTTCTAGGACATTCTACAACACTTTATAAACACCAGTTTTGAAGTATTTTGGGATACTTTAGATTGTTGTGGTACGTTCTGAATTATTATATGACTTCAAAGTGCTTTAGATTTTTTTGAAGCATTCTCCAATATTTTATTAGCTTTTGAACCGTTATAAAATATTTCGGAGTGTTCCAGAGCATTCTAAAACATTTTAAAATTCTATATAAAGTTCAGAAGTGTTTTGAGAAGTACGTTTTGGATTATTGTATGATTTTTCAAAGTGTTTTAGAACTTTCTGAAGCATTCTCCAATATTTTAGAAACTTTTGGCGTATTATAAAAAAAATTTGGAACGTTCTAGGACATTCCACCAAACTGAATAACACTGTATAAACACCGTGTGAAGTTCTGAAGTATTCTGGAATGTTTTGGTACGTTCTGAATTATTGTATGACTTTCTAAAGTGTTTTAGAACTTTTTGGAGCATTCTATAACTGTTATAAAATATTTTGGAGCATTCTCCAACTGTTATAAAATATTTTGGAGCGTTCCAGGACATTCTAAAACATTTTTAAGCTTTGTATTAACTTCTGAAGTATTCTAGAATGTTTTGATACCTTATGGATTATTGTATGACTTTTTGAAGTGTTTCTAAACTTTCTGAAGCATTCTCTAACATTTTATAAACTTTTGGAGCATTATAAAGCATTCTGGAACGTTCTAGGACATTCTACAACATCTTAGAAGCATATAAAGCTTTTGAAGTATTTTGGGATGTTTTAGTACGTTGTGGATTATTGTATGATTTTTTAAAGTGTTTTAGAACTTTTTGGAGCATTCTCCAACATTTTTCAACCTTTTGGACTGTTATAAAATATTCTGGAGCGTTTCAGGACATTATAAAACATTTTATAAAGTTCTAAAGTGTCCTTGAACGTTTTCAATTATTGTATGACTTTCTAAAGTATTTCAAAGCTTTTTGGAGCATTCTCCAACGTTCTATAAACTTTTGGAGTACTTTAAAAAAAATCTGGAACGTTCTACAACAATTTAAAAAACTGTATAAAGTTCTAAAGTATTGTGGGATGTTATAGAGTGTTTTGGTACGTTTTTTAGAACTTTTTGGAGTATTCTCCAACATTTTATAAGCTTTTGGAGTATTTCAAAGCATTCTGGAACGTTCTAGGACATTCTACAACATTTTAGAAACACCGTATAAAGTTCTGAAGTATTTTGGAATATTTTAGAGTGTTTTGGTACGTTCTGGATTATTGTACGACTTTCTAAAGTGTTTTAGATTTTTTTGAAGCATTCTCTAACGTTTGATAAATTTTTGGAGTATTATTAAGCATTCTGGAACGTTCCACGAAATTATAAAACATTTTAAAATTTTGTATGAAGCTCTGAAGTATTTTGGAATGTTTTATATTGTTTTGAAACGCTCTGGAGTATTGTACAACATTTTGAAGCGTTCTCAAGTGTTGTAGAAGATTTTATGAACATCTTGGAGCATTCTAGAATATTCTAAAGCATAATAAAACAGTTTATGAAGTTGTGGAAGTGCTCTAGACTGTTTAATTAATTTTTAATATCGGGCGGTTGAGGGTCCTCAGGGTTGCTCATTTGTTAAAAATAATTATTAAAAATGTTGTTTATTTTCAGGCAAAGGTCTCCCGTTATCGTCGTGTTAACAACGCCCCAACCATTCGTCTACAAAGTTTTGGAAGCAGAAGATCGAGATTCAGATAATTTAATTAAAATTATTACCGATATTATCAAAGATATCTACCCTAATCGGATATTATCAATAATTACAGACAATTTAAACATATGTTGGGAGGGTTTAGAATCAAACGCTCCAAACTGCGGCATTTCTCCTTATGTATGTAATTTACACATTTTAAAATTACTCAAAAAAGATATTCTACATTCAGAAATATTCCAAAAAACATTTTTCAAATGTTTGGAAGTTTTGGAGGAAGTTAAAAGTAATTCCAATTCGTGTCAATTTCAAGATGAAGACGGGAATTTGTTTCCTTTATCAAAAAACTTGAATAAAATTGAAACTTGTATAAATAATTTTGTTAGTAATTGCCATGTTTTGAAAAAATTGGCGGAAAAGGGGGTTTTAAATAAAACTAAACGGGATATTTCATCGCAGAGCAAATTTTGGCCCAATATGCGCACTTTAAGACAATGTTTGTATCATTTAAATTTGTCCAAAAAAGAAATGAAACAGAAATTTGTTTGCCCTTCTTCAGTAGTTCAATATTATTTCGATTTAAAAGATAAATTTGAGGAAGTTTTTAAAAATTCTTATATTCCGGAAGAAGAATGCAATGAAATAATGAATAATTTGGATAAATACAAAAAGTGTGCCGTGCAGGATGTCCACAAAGCCGCAAGTTTATTAAATCCGAACTACATGGGGGCTAATTTATCCGATGAAGATTGTATTGACGCTATTGCGTATATAAACAAATTGGCCAAAATTTTACCGGGTGTTAAATCAGAAAATATTATGTTTGATATTGCTGCGTATAGATCCAAGCAAGGCATTTGGGGCAAAGATTTCGTGTGGGATTCTTTAAAAATTGAAGGGGGTAAGGGGCTGCCGCCTATTATTTGGTGGCAGAGTATGTGCGCTTCAACTGAAATTTGTAAAGTTGCTGTCGCGATTTTAAATTGCCCAGCAACTTTGGCTTATTTGTCTGATTCTAAAATACAAAAATGTAGGAACGAAACTGACCAAAAATTAATTTTTGTTAATCATAATTTAAGATTGTTAGCCAAGGAAAATGTTTATAATAACCAAAATGCCGCTGAATATTGGAGTAATTCCGAAAGCAGCGATTCTGGGGATGAATTTGCAGAAGTAGACGATTTAACTTTAAATAAATATAATAGAAAACTGTTTTGTAAAATTAAATGAGTTTGTTCGACTGTTTAGAAAAATATAATATAAATCCTAACAAGAAGTGTTTCATTTTTGCTTCGCAAAGGAAATTTATGTGCCTGTATTACACGATTCAATTTATTCATCAATAAATTCACGAAGTTTTATTTTGAATTTATTGCATCGTGTAATACGAGACACTTCGTGAATTTTTTCTTCATGAATTTATTGACGAATTAAAACGTGTTCTATTTTTCGGCAACTTTCTAGGGAATTCTAGGGTTTTTTGTCCACATTTTGTCGTTGCCAACCTTTGAATTTGACATTGTCTTTGTTTACCTCTAACCTTTTTTGAGGTTAAGTTTGTTTCTAAAGAGATACTGTGAAAATTGTAATTTCATTATATTTCTAATTCTACAGAAACTTGCAACAATACAAAAATTAACGACAGTAAAATGACAGCTGATATTTAGGTTGGTACTATTAAATTCTTCACAATAAATTGATGGAAATCTTCATGTGTGTAAAAACGAAGCAACATTTTTCTGCTTGACAATTAATTCACGAAGAAATTCAAGGACAACTCCATGAATAAATTGAATCGTGTAATACAGGCATAGGATCATATTTAACCGGAAAGGAATTAATGTAAATTTCGTTGATTTATTGACCAAACAGTTCATATAATTACAACGGCTTAAAATTCCTACAAATAATTTGAGAATGATAAAATATATACAGTGTATAGGATAACAACAAGTGCGATTTGAAACTATAATATTGGACCAAAAATAGGTTGAATAATCTGTTAATTAATAGATCATGTGTACCTATTCATCGAAATATTAATTTATTAAGTTAGTTTATATATTACGATTTCTATACTTAATAGTGCACAGATCCATTATTTCTTAACCTAATTAAATTAGTTAAAAATAATCCAGTAATCAGACATTTCCTATTGGTAAAACTAAGAACACTTGTATCGGTTTAATACTTAATATATGCAGTTTATATAAAATTCTGTACATCGTCACACGTAAATAAGGAATTAAAATGTCGATAAAATACAAATAAGCTGTAAAAAACAGTTCATGTCAAACAATAAGCGTTTCGGAAAGATACTAATTATAAAAATTCACTATCATTCATTGAGCAATTTGTCATTTGATATTAATTCGATTTTAGCTACTTCGAAGAATATTTTATGAGAGTATTTATTTCTCACTGTGCTCAGTTGCTCCTTTGGTTTTTTGTGAAGTCCGTTGTTCAATGTTAAGGAAATCTCGAAGAAGTCGACCAATTTGTAACCTAAATTACAAAAAAAATATGAAAGATGGTTTTTCTGCCACCTCTAAATTTATCTTGTCGTTTACGAACTATGCTGTTTTAAATGTTAAAAGAGGAATAAATAGGGCTACGAAATGAGGTACGGAGCCCTACAATACGAATAGAATAATAAATGTTACTGTTTACTGTCAATCGAGAGCTAGAAATGGCTAATATTAAATTTCGTGCCTGAAAATGCCTACTCTCTTGCCTACAACACAAATAATTATTATTATTCAGATACTTATAGTGTTCCGTACTGATTTATTTAGCACAATTAAAAGACAATTATGAATGATTATTTTTCTATCTCAAGTATTTGACGAGCTACAATAGTTTGACTGCTGAGTGGACATTGTACCGGAAGTACTTCCGGGTACGAAGCTCCAAAAAAATACAGTAAACAGTTGATTTTTGTGCAGTGGAAATTGTGAGCTGCAATACTATGACTGTTGGACAAATTTATTATGAAAGTAGTAGAAATCCAAGTACGGAACCCTTATAAATCTATAGTGAGCAGTTGATTTTTCTACCAAGAAAATGAGAAATTAAGCAGCTGATTTTTGTTATTTGGAGATAGTAAATTATTTTGCTTGTTATTTGCGGGCTGCAGTACTTTGACTGTTGGACGAATGTCCTATAAAAGTAATAGGGTTCTATACTGGTACTTCCAATTACGGAACCCTGATAAATCTATATTAAACAGTCAACTTCTCTCATTTGGGAATAAGAAATGGTTTCGTTTCTCATTTGCCGGCTGCAGTACTTTGACTGTTGGACGAATTTTCTACTAGTTCTTCCAAATACGGAACCCTTTATACTAGCACGTCCAAGTACAGAGCCCTTATAGTTAATTTTCTAATATTGAAATAAGAAATTATCTTGCTTTCTGTTTGCGGACGGCAATACTTTCAACGAAAATAGTAGGGTTCTTTATTATTATTACAAAGTACGGAACCCTTATAAATCTACAGTGAGCAGCTGATTTTTTTTATATCAAATTAGGAAATTATTTCGCTTGTTGTTTCCGGGAAGCAGTACTTTTAACAGTTGGACGAATTTTCTACGAAAGTATAAAAGGTACTTCCATGTGCGGAGCCCTAATAAATCTATATTAAGCATTTAATTTTTTCTAAGAAATTTGCAGTTGATTTTTATTATTTGGGAATAATAAATTATTTTTCTTGTTTGCAGACGGCAATATTTTAACTGTCGGACGAATTTTATATGAAAGTAGTAAGGTTCTATGCTAGTACTCCCAAGTACGGAACCCTTATAAATCTAATATGAAATTGAGGAATTATCTTGCTAGATGATCCAAATACGGAACCCTAATTAATTAATATATTGAGCAGACTACTTCTGTTATTACAGAATGGGAATTTTTGTTGTTGTTTGCGGGATGCTGTACTTTGATTGTTTAATGGATATTACATTGATATTTAAAGGGTTGCAAACTAATTTCACCGGGTACGGAACCTTGATAACTACAGCATATAAATATAATACAAATAAATTTCAAAAGTTGTTGATTTTAGTTGTAAAATTGTTTGTACGTCAATCCAGGACTACAAATTATTGAAATACACACTGGTTTTTCCGAGTACGGAGCCCTAATAGCTACAATGTTTAAATATAATGCAAATAATTGAAAAAGTTGCTGCTTTTAGTTGTAAAATTGTTTTTACTGTCGCTCTAAGGCATTTTAGGCCCAAAAATCGCTACGTTCTTTGCTACAAAGTTGTACAAGTACGGAAGCCTAATTAATCTAAATTAAGCAACTAATACTTCCAAGTACGGAACCCTTATAAATCTATATCAATCAGCTGAGTTTTCTAATATGAAATTAAGAAATTGTTTCGCTCGTTGTTTGCAGGACGCAGTACTTTGATTGTTTAAACTTTAAAGGATATTACATTGAAAGTAAAAGGGTTGTAAACGGGTTTTTTTTCGGATACGGGACCTTGATAACTACAGTATATAAATATAATACGAATAGATTTAAAAAGTTGCTGCTTTTAATTGTAAAATGGTTTGTACGTCGATCCAGGACTGAAAATGATTAAAATACATACTGGTTTTTCCGAGTACGGAACCCTAATAACTACAATATATAAATATAATGCGAATTAATAAAAAAAGTTGCTACTTTTAGTTGTCAAATTATTTTTACTGTCGCTCTAAGCCTGTAAATAATTGGAAATAGGCCCAAAAATGGCTACTTTTTTGCTACGAAATTAATAGGGTTCTATACTGATAATTCCAAGTACGGAGCCCTAATTAATCTAAATCAAGCAGTTAACTTTTGTTATTTGATAATTAAAAAATGTTAGCTTGTTGATTGCGGGGTGCTATAATTTGATTGTTGGACGAATTTGCTACGAAAGTACTAATACTTGCAAGTACGGAACCCTTATAAATCTATATTGATCAGTTGAACTTTCTAATAAGAAATAAAGAAATTCTTTCGCTCGTTGTTTGCAGGACGCAGTACTTTGATTGTTTAAACTTTAAAGGATATTGTATTGAAAGTAAAAGGGTTGTAAACGGGTTTTTCCGGGTACGGAATCTTGATTATTACAGTGTATAGATATAATACGAATAGATTGAAAAAGTTGCTGTTTCTAATTGTAAAATGGTTTGTACGTCGATCCAGGACTGAAAATGATTAAAATACATACTGGTTTTTCCGAGTACGGAACCCTAATAACTACAATATATAAATATAATGCGAATTAATAGAAAAAGTTGCTACTTTTAGTTGTAAAATTATTTTTACTGTCGCTCTAAGCCTGTAAATAATTGGAAATAGACATTTTAGGCCCAAAAATCGCTACGTTCTTTGCTACAAAGTACGGAGCCCTTATAAATCTATAGTAGGCAGTTGATTTTTCTAATATAAAACTAAAAAATTATTTTGTTTGTTTGCGAGCTGTAGTACTTTGACTGTTGAAGGAATTTTCTACGGAAATAGCTGGGTTCTATAATAGTATTTCCAAATACGGAACCCTTATAGCTCTATAATGAGCAGTTGCTTTTTTAGTATAAAATTAAAAAATGATCTTGTTTGCTGCTTGCGGACTGCATTTCTTTGATTGTTGAACAAATTTGCTACGAGAGTAGTAGGGTTCTTAAATAGTACTTGCAGGTACGGAGCCCTTATAGATCTATAGTGAGCAATTGATTTTTCTAATATAAAATTAAGAATATTAAGTAGTTTCCTTTTTGTATTTGAAAATAAGAAATTATTTTGCTTGTTGTTTGCAGGCTGCGCGGTTTTAGGCCAGTTGGACGAATTTTCTACAAAACAGTAGGGTTCTATACTAGTACGGAACCCTAATTAATGAATATATTGAGCAGTCTACTTCTGTTATTACAGAATGGGATTTTTTTTGTTATTTGAGAATGAGAAATTATTTTGTTTGTTTGCGGGATGCAGTACCCTTTAATTGTTTGACAAATTTCCTATGAAAGTAGTGGGGATCTATACTGGTACTTATGATTACGGAGCCCTTATAAATCTATATTAAGCAGTTTATTTTTGTAATATGAAATTAAAAAATTGTTTCGCTTGTTGTTTGCGGAATGCAGGTCTTTGATTGTTCAATGGACAAAGCATTGAAATTAAAAAGGTTGCACACTTGCTTTCTCAGGTACGGAACCCTAATCATCACAGTGTATGAATACAATGCGAAAAAATTGCTGTTTTCAATTGTAAAATGATTTGTACATCACTCTAAAGCTGGCAATAATTAAAATATACGCGGGTTTTTCTGGGTACGGAGCCCTAATAACTACAATATATAAATATAATGCGAATAAATTGGATAAGTTGCTACTTTCAGTTGTAAAATTATTTTGACTGTCGTTCTAAGGCTGCAAATAATTGGAAATAGACGTTTTAGGCCCAAAAATCGCTACTTAATTTGCTACAAAATTGTACAAGTACGGAATCCTAATTAATCCAAATTGAGCAGTTGACTTTCGTCACTTGGGAATAAGAAATTGTTAGCTTGTTGTTTGCCGTATGCAATAATTTGACTGTTGGGCGAATTTGCTACGAAAGTAGTAATACTTTCAAGTACGGAGCCCTTATAAATCTATATAATTCATTCAAGTTTTCTAATATGAAATTAAGAAATTGTTCCGCATGTTGTTTGCGGGACGCAATTCTTTGATTGTTTAATGGATACAACATTGGGAATAAAAGAGTTGCAAACAGGTTTTCCCGAATACGGAGCCCTAATACAGTGTATAAAATATAAATATAATGCAAATTAATTGAAAAAGTCGTTGGTTTTTGTTGTAAAATTGTTTTTACTGTCGCTCTGAGGCTAGAAATAATTGAAAATAGACGTTTTAGGCCCAGAAATGGCTATTTTCTTTGCTATAAAATTGACAGGGTCCTATATTGATACTTCCAAGTACGGAACCCTAATTAATTTATATTAGGCAGTTAACTTTTGTAATTTGGGAATAATATTTTTTTTGTTGTTTACGGGCTGCAATAATTTGACTGTTGGATGAATTTGCTACGAAAGTACAAGTACTTCCAAGTACGGAGCCCTCATAAATCTATAGTGACCAATTGATTTTTCTAATATAAAATTAAGAAATTACTTCGCTTGTTGTTTGCGGGACGCAGTGCTTTAATTATTTAATAGACATTACATTGAAAGTAAAAGGATTGCACACTAATTTTTCCAGGTACGGAGCCCTAATAGCTACAGTGTACAGATACAATACGAATAGATTGAAAAAGTTGCTGGTTTTAGTTGTAAAATGGTTTGTACGTCGATCTAAGACTGAAAATGTTTAAAAATGCAAACTGCTTTTTCCAGGTACGGAGCCCTTATACCTACAGTATATAAATATAATGCGAATAAAGTACGGAAACATTATAAATCTGTATTTATCAGTTGAGTTTTCTAATATGAAATTGAAAAATTGTTTCGCTTGTTGTTTGCGGAACGCAGTAATTTTATTGTTCAAAGACGTTTTAGGCCCGAAAATGGCTACTTTTTTAACTACGAAATTAGTAAGGTCTTATACTGATACTTCCAAGTACGGAACCCTAATTAATCTATATTTAGCAGTTAACTTTTGATATTTGGAAATAAGAAATTGGTTAGCTTGTTGTTTGCAGGCTGCAGTACTTTGAATGTTGGACAAATTTGCTACGAAAGTAATAGGATTATAAGTACGGAACCCTAATAAATCTATATAATTCAATTGATTTTTCTAATATGGAATTAAGTAATTGTTTCGCTTGTTGTTTGCGGGACGCAATAATTTGACTGTTTATTGGATATTGCATTGAAATTCAAAGAGTTGCAAACTAGTTATTCCGGGTACGGAGCCCTGATAACTACAGTGTATAAATATAATGCAAATAAATTAAAAAAGTTGCAACTTATAATTTTTGCTAGCTGTTTGCGGGCTGCAGTAATGTTGGACGAATTTGCTACGAAATTAGTGGGGTCCAAGTACGGAACCCTAATTAATATATATTTATGATTGCGCAGCGCAAGCGATGCACGAACGTAAACTGATAAGGCCATGTTTCAGGATATTTTTTGAATTTATCAACTCACCAGTGTAGAATTCCAAAGTTGGTGTCCATCCTGAGACCTTTTTCATCCTGAGGGCTATATATAAAGCAGCTGCTGCTAATTTTGAGTCCCTAAGGGACACGACCGCGTAATCCATTAAAGAATATTCTAATACATACCGAGCTAGGGTTAAAATAGGCATTGATACTTTGGCACACTGAAAAAAAAACAAAAATAATTCTTCTTCACTTATATTTTAAATTGTCTTACTCGGGCGTATCTCCTCAAAAATCTGTAACTTAAAGGAATCCCCAAATTAAAATCGCAAATTTTTAGGACGTTCATTTCCATTCTGATGAGCTCTCTCCTCGAGTAGGCCCCATCACAAATGTACAAAAAGTCATCGATTAAAGGAGGTATTCTTTCATCATATTTGCAAGCAATAAACATTGCAGCACCCCCGACTAATTGTAAAGCCTCTTTTCCTACAATTACTTTGCTTAGGTAGTAATCTACGAGCTTGACACCCAGGTAGAGAGTCTCGTGGTTTAGTTCGAAACTTTCTTGGACTTCCACCATCCAGTCGACAAGCAAAGAGCGCATCCAGGCCGACAGGCAGACTTGGCGCTCCATGTAAGGTTTTATTACGAATTGTGTCTAAAAAACAATTAATTAATCAATTTGAAATCAAAATTGTATAAAGGGAACTTACTTCTCTTTCTTTCATGTAATTGAAGATATCCATGGCGTAATGCGAAACTTGATAAATATCATTCCAATTTTCTTTATCAAAGTCCATCACATTATCAGGAACGGCATGATTTCCAATATTCAGTTCAGTCTTTTCAGATTTCCTGCTCCTATCAGGAGATTTAAGTTCAAGCGAGTATGGAGTCTTATTTCTTGTACTTTTGGTTGAATCGCAAAAACTCTCCAAAGCGGAAGAATACAAAGATTCATCAGTCTTATCAAATTCATTGCTTAATCTCGTTTTGACTCTCGCCTCCGGCTTCAACACCTCTTTGGGTTTCTGGGCAGTCTGATTTGGGGCCACAACGCCCCCGCGTAGCGAAGCCCTAGTCACTGGTTTCTTTGGGGCGTCAATTAGTGGCGGAATATTTTCAGTATTTTTCGATTTGATTATTGCTTTTACGGTGGGGAGAATTTTTGCTTGAACTGTAACTTTTTTTGCTAATGTTTTTTTGGTTTTATCTTGTAGATTTGCAGTTTTGTTGATGGCGTTTGTTAAGTTTCCGAAGGCTGATCGTTTGACCGCCATGCCTTTAGGGGGCGATTCGGCTTTTCTTTTAATCCGATCAGGTAAAATGTTTGGCATGGTGCTTTGGGTACTTCGGGTTGCTATGGCTCTTTTCGAGGCCACACTAACTGAAGTGCGCGTGGTTTTTGTTGGAACCATTTTGATTTAAAGAGTAAAATGATGATATAAATAAAATATAAAGATGTAAAAATCTAAAACCAATACACTTCATCAATTACAATAACACGAAAATCCTGAAGAATTGTTTCTTTATTGCACTCTCTACTACACAAATTTAACATTCAAACTCCTCGAATTTACTTATAATAATAAAATTTATTTGTATTACGACCAAGCACAACCGTTTTTAACGTAAATAAACTTATAAAACAGTATACAATTAAATTTAAAACACTTTATCAACGTAATTTCAAAATAACTGTCATAATATCCACAGATAATCTAAATTACGGACTCGCATTCATTTTATTAATAGTGAGCAACAATTGATTTCGCTTCTCATCACCGCGGGTCGCTAGTGTCGCGCTCGCATTATTAATTGCAGTTGTACTGTCTATGCGGGGTATACTCAATGACGTTTGGAATAGGCAATTTTAGTCCTTATTTAAATGTTACATAAAGAACAATAAATGTCAATTGATACAAATGACAAATAACCAACAATAAACATAATTTTTAATATTTTAAACATAAAAATCAATTGTAACATGCATTTTACAGCCAATTAAAGTAACAAAACGTCGTCTACTGTCAACCCAGCCAATATTGGGACCGGAAAGTCACAACAAAATCTGTCACTTAAAAATATGAAATTAGTAATCATAAATGGTAAATCAAACTCTGTCTGATCAAAATTAGCGAATTTTGAGCACGAATATTTCGTTTCTGTGATACAATTTCATAATAAATGCATTTAAAACTGCTTTTTAGATGTTATTGAGTTGTATTAATTATGAATAAACGTCATTTACCAAATGAAACTGGTGTGAAGTTACGTAACAATTACGAGAATAAAATAAAATTCAATGAACAATAAACTCAATCGAGGCCTTTAGTTTTTATTTTAAATAGCAATTATGGAACAAAAAGTCACCACCCGGTATTATATTAATTATTAACACAAAATCATGAATAAAAATATTCTCATTTGAAACAAAATTCGCTTTAAAATAAATAATTAACATCCCAAGATTTACGTGTTCAAGACATTTTCGTCATTAAGCTCGTTATAAATGGTGAAAAAATTTACCGCCCAAAGTCCAAGCTTCCCACGAAACTAATCAAAACCCCAAAATAAAATACACAATTCAATATTACTTACTGATTTAATTTAAGTAAACACCAAACAACACGTTCGTACGCCCCAAGAAAAACCGTTGAGGGTAAAATACGTTAGAACATAAATAGGCTGAAATCACAAATATTACGTTAATAATAAAACACTTTGTTTACTTGAGCATTAAAAGTATTTGAGAATGCATTTACCTTGTAATAATATCTTCAAAGTTTTTTCTAACGTTCAAGAACACAAACGAGCACCACTCTTTTAAAAGTTCGTTGGACAGGACTAGAGCTGTTTATTCAAAACAGATGGGCTTTCGGTTGGTGCTTGCTTCTGATTGGTTGATATATTAACCTGACAGTACACACGCCATGAAGCTAGTTGCACATTAATAACACAAAAACTAATAATTTATATTTAAATATATTTAAAACTTAATCAAATAATTAAAAAATAGCTTTTAACTTGTTATGATATTTATTTTAAAATAGTGATATCGAATGACAGCTGTGAAGGTAGTTGATATCCATTTGACATTTCGTTTGACGTTTCACGAAATTTAATTATTAGACAAAATCAACCAAAAATATAACTTTAGTGTACACATTTCTTGTAATATTTACCACAAAATGTTTGATAGTAGTTTTTTCGTGAAATTCATAACCTCCAGAAATTGTTTTCTCGTTTTATCTGAGGTTAATACTAAAAAACTGTCTTACCAGGTACGTAAACATACTGAATTAATGATTTATGATTAATAATTGATGTCTTTCAGAAAATTGTTAAATTAAATTATGATTCCAAAGAATTGTACTGTTCCTGTATATATTCAAACGAAATTACTGATAACAGCTATGTTGGGATTCCGTCTTTGTATGCCAAATCGTTGGGAATAGTTGAACACCAATCAGTTTATATTTCAGATGTTTTACGGTTGCCAACTTTGAGTAAAATAACAATTTCTCCGACTTCTTCTGATGATTATGAAATATTAGTAAGTTGCCGAAATTTCAGTAATATTTCAATAAAAAATAAATAATTTTAGGAGTTGTCAAGTGAAACAGTGCAATCTACGCTTTTGGATCAAATTAGGGTTGTAAATAGGGCCCAAAAATTGACTATTTGGATATCAAAGTGGCTGCATGTTTCAGTTAACATCGGTGAGCTATAATATTTATTAAATAATATTTAATTGATTGTTAAAATTGTTTAAGACGACGCAGAGCCTCTGGCATTCGGTTGCCTGGCTAATTTAACGGAAGTACACGTCATGCCGCCCCCAAAACAATTGCTAAACAATATTTCTCCATCGTCTTCCATTTCAACACAATCTACAACACAAAGTACACAAAACAGCGAAACCGATTCTGAAACAGTTGAGCATCAGGATTGCGCGGAATTAAGGCGGCTAAAAAAATATTTAACCATTAAAAAAACAATTGTGTGCCGGGTTTGTCCCCTGAAAACCCCAATAACTTTAACAAAAAGCACTAAAATTTTGATTCATCCTTTTAATGTGTTTATGTTTAAACAGGACGTCCCGAAATTTCTAGCTTCAAATAGTCAGAAAGAAATAATGCTATGCAAAGTTAGTAAAATTGATCCTCCGGTTGATTACCGCGATACTAAAGAGGAGAATAATAATATTATTAGAAATGATTTGATAGTTCGTGTGTGTGTTATTGAAGATTTTTATGATTCTGATGACATTAAATCATATTTTGAAATGAGTGTTATTTCTGACTTTCCTTCTATTTTTGTCCCTGAAAAAACTATGTCCTTGTTTGATCTTTTTGTGGGCGCAAAACTTATTGTTGGAAGTTCTTTTGACTTCCAGTCTGACGTCAGGAGCGTAGAACTAATACCAACCGACAAAAAAGTTAAAAACATTGTCCAAAAATTCAAAAGTTATTTAGCCGAACAAGTAAAATACACAAAATTTGTTTTGAATTCTGATGTATTAATTGAAATTGAAGAAAAAGTATTTTGTGTTGTGAAATTTTACCCACCGTCCGAATTTTGTTTATTTAACGATTTTGTGTTGCGCAATTCTAAAATTTATGAAAATACAGACAAACACATTGACTTACAAAAGAATGAAATCAATATAAATTTAATAAACACTGGAGAAGTTTGTTCGGAAGTTGGTAACTTTAAAAGTATTATTAAACAAGGAGAAACACTATTAAGCATGAAAAGTCGGAACGAAAACGTTCTTCTTACCGGTAAGTTTATTATTTATATTACTAATCAAAATAATACTCAATAATTTTTTAAAGGAAAGTCGGGTTCTGGTAAATCAACTACTGCCAAATTTATTGCTCAAACCCTGTCCCAAAAACCGCATTTTATGCACGTAGTGCTTATATCTTGCAAAAAATTAAAAGGCAAGTCTGTAGAAAGCTTGCACAAATATTTTGCTCAAGATTTTCAAAATATGATCTACTACCAACCAGCTTTATTAGTTTTGGATGATTTGCATATTATTTGCGGCAAAAATGAAGCTTCAAGCGAAGTTCAAACACAAGAAACCCTCCATTTTAACAGGTCTGTTATTTTATTTTATTTTATTCACTCAATAGAATTGTTAATTGTTATTGGTTGTAGAATTGGAGAAATGTTATCAGATTTAATTGATGCGCACCAAAAAATGAATAAGATTACTATAATTGCCACAGCTGAATCCACTTTGAAATTGAACGAAAATATTTTATCCCCCAGAGGAAAACATTTATTTAGAAACATATTCAAAATATCAGAATTAAATAAGGTAAGTACTTCAAATAATTTTCCTTGCTTCGGCTTTAACTGTCAGATTAGAATCACTGCTACCAACTTGAATATTCTATGAAAAATTCCCTGACAGAAATCACCAACCAATTTTATAAAAAAGCCCCAAAAGTAAATTTTTCGCACTTCATGCAATAAATTTAGTTTTTAAATATTGTAGTAATCTTTATTTGACAAATAAAAATTGTGACCAACTTAAATATTCTAAGAAAAATCCCCTAACCTAATTTTATTAAAAAAATATCTTGGAACCATTACAGAAAGGTTTATGAGCATTTTTAAGGCTTTATTAAATAAATTAAGTTATTAAAATATTGTGGACAATTTTATTGTCAAAAAAAAGCTATTGTGACCAACTTAAATATTCTAATTTTATTTATAAATAGTTTGGAACTGTTGCAGAAAGTTTTTTGATCATTTTTGAAGCCCTAGATTAATTTTGTCGCACTCTACTAAATCTATTTCGTTATTAAAATATTGTCTAGACATTTTTACTATTCAATATTGGTATGAATGCTTAAAATAAAGCTAGGAGGGGATAAAATGCAACCAATCGCTTTACTTGTTAGATTAAAATAATTGTGACCAATAAGAAAAATACTATAACATCATTTTATAAACATAAATAGCTTGGAACCGTTACAGAAGATTTTTAAGACTTTAAATTAATTTTCTCGCACTTTAAAAAATGTATCAAGTATATAAATTAGTTTGGAACTGTTATAGAAACATTTTTGAGCATTTTTAAGGCTCTAAAAGTAATTTTATGACACTACAAAATAAATTTACATATTAAGATATTGTACAGACATTTTTACGATTCAAGATTGGTATGAGTGCTTAAAATGAAGCTAGGAGGGGATGAAATGGAGCCAATCGCTTTATTTGTCAAATAAAAATAATTGTGACCAATTTAAATACTCTAGAAAAAATCCCCTAAACTAATTTTATTAAAAAATAACATGGAATTGTTGCAGAAGGTCTTTTGAGTATTTTTAAGGCTTTAAATTGATTTTCTGGCACTCTACAAAATAAATTTAGTTATTAAAATATTTTATAGACATTTTTATTATTCAATATTGGTAATAGTGCCTTAAATAGAATTAGGAAGGGGTGAAAATTGAACCAATCAATTAATAATCAGTATCAGCAACTTAAAAATTCTATTAAAAATTCCCTAACGCAAATTGACAACTAATTTCATTAGAAAATAATTGTTTGACAATCAAAATAGATTTTTGAGCATTTCTTTACGCTCCAAAAAATAAATTTAGTTATTAAAATATTCTAAATTGGTATAAGTGCCTGAAATAAAGCTAGGAGAGGGTAAAATCGAATCAAATGCTTTTACTGACAAATTAATGTCTTGCTACCAACTTAAATATTTTAATAAAAATTCCCTAACAGAAATAGTCAACTGTTTTCGTTGAAAAATAATTTTATAACAATCAAAATAGTGTGGAATTGTTGCAGAAATCTTTAAGAACATTTTTAAGGCACTAAAATTAATTTTATGCCACTCTAAAAAATAAATTAGTTATTCAAATATTGTACAAACATTTTAATTATTTAAGATTGGTACGAGTACTTAAAATGAAGCTAGGAAAGAATAAAATTCGATTGTCAAATACCAACTTAAATATTTAAGAAAAAATCCCCTGAACTAATTTGATTGAAAAATTGTTTAGAAGCGTAAAAAAAGTATTTTGAGCATTCTTAAAGTTCTAAATTAATTTTCTTGTACTCTACAAAATTAATTTAATTATTAAATTATTATAGATTGGTATTATTGCCTGAAATAAAGCTTTTACTGATAAATTAAAATCTAGCTACCAACTTAAATATTCATATATAATACCACAAGAGCTTCGAAATTATCGGATATTTCTCGATAGGTTCGTTGCAAACAAATGAACGTGTCAAGTTTTCCAGGTTAAAAAATCACGAGCGCGTAGCACGAGTGATTTTTCTGGAAAACTTGACAAGTTGATTTGTTTGCAGGGAACCTTGAGAGAAATATCAGATTAATTTCGAAGTTCGAGTGGTATTCGGGAGATTATTTTTCCCATCCAAATTCATCAATAGATTCCAGAAACTCGACTCCGAATCTGCTCATTTTTACTTTCAATCTGTCTGTCAGTTTGACAGATGCTGAATCAACGCAGCTGAATGTTCTTTGTTTTGTATATATAACCAACAGACAAAATTTCCAAAAAATTTCCACTTGAAAACCGTGTTGGTTGTACCACGTGACGTCGAATGGTGCACTTCTATTGGTCGAAATTTTGATGGTAAAAATAATCTATTAAAAATTTCCTAGCAAAAATAGTTAACTAGTTTTATTTAAAAATAGTTGTTTGAAAATCAAAATAATTTTGAACAGTTTTGAGCATTTTTAAGGCTCTAAAAATGATTTTCTGGTGCTCTACAAAATAAATTTAATTATTAAAATATTGTTTAGGCATTTTTATTATTCAATATTGGTATGAGTGCTTGAAATAAAGCTAGGAGGGGATGAAATAGAGCCAATCGCTTTACTTGTCAAATAAAAATAATTGTGACCAACCTAAATACTCTAGAAAAAATCCCTCAAACTAATTTTATTAAAAAATGACATGGAATTGTTGCAGAAGGTCTTTTGAGGCTTTTTAATGGTTTAAATTAATTTTCTTGCAGTTCATAAAATAAATTCAATTATTAAAATATTCTAAGAAAAATTCCTCAATCTAATTTCATCCAAAAATAGCTTGGAATCGCTACAGAATATTTTTTGAGCATTCTTAAGGCTCTAAAGTAATTTTCTGGCATTCTACCAATTTAATATAATTATTAAAATATTTTAGATTCATATTAGCGCCTAAAATAAAGCTAGAAGGCGCTAAAATTGAATCAATCGCTTTTACTGACAAATTAAAATCTTGTCACTAACTTAAATAGTCCAATAAAAATTCCCTAACAAAAATAGTCAACTAAATTTATTAAAAAATAGTTGTTTGACAATCAAAATAATTTTAAATGATTTTTGAGCAATTTTAAGGCCCTAAAAATAATTTTCTGCCGCTCTATAAAATAAATTTAATTATTAAAATATTGTTTAGGCATTTTTACTATTCAAGATTGGTATAAATGCTTGGAATAAAGCTAGGAGGGGGTAAGATGTAACCAATCGCTTTACTTGTCAAATAAAAATAATTGAGACAAACTTAAATATTTTAAGAAAAATCCCTCAACCTAATTTCATTTAAAAATAGCTTGAAGCATTACAGAATGTCTTCTGAACATTTTGAAGACTTTAAATTAATTTTCCCGCACTCTACAAAGTCAATTTAGTTATTAAAATATTTTATGGACATTTTTATCATTCAAGATTGGTATGAGTGCTTAAAATAAAACTAGGAGGGAATAAAATTGAACCAATCGTTTTACATAAGTTTATTTGTCAAATAAAAGTAATTGTGACCAACTTAAATATCCTAAAAACAATCCCCTAACCTAATTCTATTTAAAAGTAGCTTAGAAACGTTTTAGAAGGATTTAGCCACCAACTTAAATATTCTATTAAAACTTCCCCAGCAGAAATAGTTAACTAGTTTTATTTGAAAAAAATTGTTTGACAATCAAAATAATTTTGAACAGTTTTGAGCACTTTTAAGGCTCTAAAAATGATTTTCTGGCGCTCTATAAAATAAATTTTATTATTAAAATATTATTCAGGCATTTTTATTATTTAAGATTGGTATGAGTGCTTGAAATAAAGGTAGGAGGGGATGAAATTGAGCCAATCGCTTTACTTGTCAAATAAAAATAATTGTGACCAACTTAAATATTCTAGAAAAATTTCCCCAAACTAATTTGATTAAAAAATGACATGGAATTGTTGCAGAAGGTCTTTTGAGTATTTTTAAGGCTTGAAATTAATTCTCTGGGACTCTACAAAATTAATTTGGTTACTAAAATATTGTATAAACATTTTTACTATTTAATAATTGAACCAATCAATTAATAATCATTTTCAGCAAATTAAATATTCAATAAAAATTTTCTTTCAGAAATTTCCAACTAATTTGATCAAAAAATAATTGTTTGACATTTTGAAGGCTCTGAAAGTAATTTTTTCGCACTCCTCAAAATGAGTTTAATCAGTAAAATATTGTAGATTGATATGAGTGCTTAAAATAAAGCTATAAATTAATAAAATGGAGTCAAGCATTTTACTTGTCAAATAGAAATAATTGTGACCAACTTTAAGTTGGCTCTAGAAAAAATTCTCCAAACTAATTTTATTAATAAAATAGCTTGGAACTGTCACAGAATATTTTTTTGAGTAAAGTAATTTTCTGTCATTCTACAGAATAAATTAATTATTAAAATATTGCATAAACATTTTTTAATTCAAGGTTGGTATGAATGCTTGAAATAAAGCTAGAAAGGGGTGTCAAAAATAATTGTGACCAACTTAAATATTAAAAAAAATCCCTTAATTCAATTTTATTGAAAAATAGTTTGGAACTGTTGCAGAAGGCTTTTTTATTGGTATGAGTGTCAAAATAAAGCTTGGAAGGGATAAAATGGTTGTTACCAACTTAAATATTCTAAAAAAAAGTCGACACGAGGAAAACTAATATTTTAATATAAAAAATTGTAGAAACACAGGGAAACAATTCTCCGGAACGTATTTCTACAAAAAGGGATTCTAGATGACGAAATTGACTACGAAGATTTATCGGGAAGGACTGAAGGCTACGTCATTCAAGATTTAGTTGATTTTGCCAACAAAGCCATGTTTGAATCCTGCAAACGAAATGGTAATTAATTATTAATTAAATTTTGCCAAATTTAAATGTTTTTTTTTTACAGTTTTGCAAATAGAAGAGTCGAAACAAGTGACGGTAACATCATTTGATATAGATGCAGCATTTTCTAATAGCGTAGCTCTTGCTTTACGGGACGTACAATTGCATTCACCTGGAGAAAAAGATTTTAGGGATGTTGGGGGACTTGAACCGGTGAAGGGAATTTTGATTGAGGCCATGAATTGGCCCTCACAAGTAAGCAAAATTTATTTTATCCTTTTTACAGGTTTTGTTTTGGGGAATTTTTTTGTTGAAACAAAGGAAATATTTTATTTTACAATTTTTTGAATTTTTGTGTAGTACCCGGATTTATTTGCGGACGCTCCGTTAAGACTACAGTCCGGAATTTTATTATACGGCCCTCCTGGTGTCGGCAAAACCCTAATAGTTGGGGCAGCAGCTAAACAATGTGGTCTGAGACTTATAGCAGTCAAAGGACCTGAATTATTATCTAAATATATTGGGGCTAGCGAACAAGGGGTCCGCAATATTTTTGAAAAGTTTGTACTAGCACAAAAATACCCCAAAAAACTTGTTTTTAATTTTTTGTTTTTCAGAGCACAAAGTGCCCGCCCTTGCATATTATTTTTTGACGAATTTGACAGTTTAGCTCCACGGTAAGTCAATTAAAAACCATAAAAATTATTTTTAAACCCCAATTGGGTTTTAGGCGAGGTCATGACAGTACAGGAGTTACAGACCGTGTAGTAAATCAGCTCCTAACGCAGCTAGATGGCGTTGAAAGCCTCACCGGAGTTTTTGTAGTGGCAGCAACTTCTCGTCCAGATCTTTTAGATCCAGCTCTCCTCCGGCCTGGACGACTGGATAAACAAATTTTATGTTCTGTACCTGATGAAGTACGAAGTTTTTTTTAAAAAAAAACAGAAATGCATTAAATTTTGTTTACAGATTGATAGATTATCAATTATTGAAGCATTGTCTAGAAGTTTACATTTTGCCAAAGACGTGGAGCTGAAAAAACTTGCTGGGCAGACTCAGGGCTTTTCTGGGGCTGATTTGCAAGCGGTTTTGTATACTGCCCAGTTGTATGCCGTCGAGGACGCTCTGAGAGCGGGACAGGTGAGAAAATATTAATTTTTAATCATCTATTTATTTATTTAATGGTTACAAACTAAAATAGGCGCATACTGTACATAATTTATTCATTTTTCGTTTCCTATAACCCGTATACAAAAACTTTTCGGATAAAAATTGTAGAAGATGATATTCTGCACACTTTTTGTCTTATCACAAATCCGGAAAGCTCATATTTCAGGTGCCAGAGGCATTCTTCCGCCGTTATTTGCAAAAAACTGTTTTTGGTTGCTTCTAAGACCTCTGATGGAATCGTGACATAAACAAAAAATATAAATATTGCTATTCTTTACTTTTTTTGTCTGAAAAGTTTTTGTCTACAGGCAACAGGAAATGAGAAAATCGATTTTCAAATGTTTTCAAGATAATTGAGCCCTCTGACGCCCAGAATATTAACTATACGGACTCGCGATTAAAACAAAAAATGTGCGTAATGTTATGCTCTACTTTTTTTGTTTGAAAAGTTTTTGTATACGGACAATAGGAAACGAGAAGCATCTTGGAATGTTCTGGAACATTTTATGACATTTTAAAGCAATCTGGAACATTCCTAAACATTGTGTAGCGTTTTAAAACAATATTTTAAAGCTTTTTAAAACATTGTATAACATTTTGAATTGTTTTGGAATGCTTTGAAGTATTTTGCAACGTCCTAGAGGGTTCTAGAACATTTTATGACGTTTTAAAATAGTCTGAAACATTCTTGAACATTCTAGAACTTTTTTATACATTCTGCAATATTTTGAAACTTTCTGAAGTGTTTTAGAATGTTTTAAAGTGCTTGAGTACATTTTGGAAAGTTCTGGAATATTTTGTAATATTCTAAAATAGTCTGGATCTTCTGAAACATTCTGAAGCATTTCTAAATGACAATCTAAAGCATTTTTAAATATTGTGGAAAATTCCTTACATACTGGAATATTGTATGACATTTTGAAGCGTTTTGAATTGTTTTAGTACATTCTGGAACATTCTAAAAGGTTCTGGAACATTTTATAATATTCTGGAATAACCTGAAGCATTCTAAAACAATATGTAACATTGTTGAACATTCTAGAGTCTATTTATATATTCTGCTGCATTTTGGATCTTTGTATAACCTTCTGAAGTGTTTTGGAGTGTTTTAGTACTTCTAGAGAGTTCTGGAATATTTTGTAACATTCTAAAATAGTCTGGAACATTCTGAAACATTTCAAAACAACAATTCAAAGCATTTTTAAACATTGTATAATATTCCGAAATGTTTTGGGACGTATTGGAACATTGTATGACATTTTGAAGCGTTTTGGAATGTCTTAAATTGTTTTGCCACATTCTGGAACATTCAACAAGGTTCTGAAGCATTTTATAATATTCTAAAATAATCTGAAGCATTCTAAAACAGTCTGAAATATTGATGAACATTCTGCAGCATTTGGAAACATTGTATAACCTTCTGAAGTGTTTTGGAATGTTTTAGTACATTCTAGAAAGTTCCGGAATATTTTGTAATATTCTAAAATAGTCTGGAACATTCTGGAGCATTTCAAAACACAATTTAAAGCATTTTTAAACTTTGTATAATATTTCGAAATGTTTTGGGACGTACTGGAATATTGTATGATATTTTGAAGCGTTTTAGAATGTTTTTAAGTGTTTTGGTACATTCTGAAACATTCTAAAAGGTTCTGGAACATTCTATAACATTCTAAAATAATCTGAAGCATTTTAAAACAGTCTGAAACATTTCTAAACGTTCTAGAGCCTTTTAATACATCCTGCAGCATTTTGAAACATTGTATAACATTCTGAAGTGTTTTGGTACATTCTAGATAGTTCTAGAATATTTTGTAACATTCTAAAATAATCTGGAACATTCTTAAACATTCTGAAGCATTTAAACAACAATCTGAAGTATTTTTAAATATTGTATGACATACCGAATTATTTTGGAATGTTTTAAAGTTTTTTAAAGTGTTCTGGAATGTTGTAGAAGGTTCTAGTACATTTTAAAACATTCCTAAACATCCTGGAGCGTTTTGGGACTTTCGGAAACATATGGAAACAGTACAACGTTCTGGAATGTTTTATAGGGCTTTGGGACGTTTAATCTCAAGTGTTCTGGAATATTTTATAATATTCAAGAACATTTTGGGCTGTTCTTAAACATTCTGGAGCGTTTCGGAACATTTCAAGACATTTTATAACATTCTGAAATGTTAAAGACTGTTTTGTGACATTTTGAAGCGTTTTCAAGTCTTCCGGAACATTTCAAACGTTTAAAGACAGTCTGGAGCCATTATTCTTATACAACAACATTCCTAAATACTGATTTCCAAAGTTCTACGACCAGCAACAGATCTGAATTTATGCGCAAAACTTAAAAATAAATTCCTACTGAAGTGCACTTCCGGTTCAGTCTATTGTTATGAAAATAGTAGGCAATCATTCAGATGCTACAGCAGACTGAAATACCAAATTTCAATATTCTACACCTAGTCGTTTCGAATTTATGCGGAAAATTCCAAAAGACTGTCAAGTAAAGTGCACTTCCGGCTCGGTGGATCTCAATAAAAATAGGATATGAGCATCTAGACGGTATAATCGTCCTAAATACTGAATTCTAACAATCTACGTTCAATCGTTTTGAATTTATGCGGAAAATTCAAAAAATGTTTCGAATAAAGTGGTCTTCCGGCTTAGTCGATAGCAATCATAATGCAGGGTGTACAACTAGATATTATAAAAGTGCCTAATACAAAATTTAAATATTCTACGACTGATTGTTTAGAATTTATGCGGAAAATTCAAAAAGTCTGTCATATAAAGTGCACTTCCGGCTCAGCCGATTGTTACAAAAATAGAAGATGACCATTGAGATGCTACAGCAATTTCAAATGCTAAATTCCAGTATCCTACGGCTGATCATTCTGGATTTATACGAAAAATTAAAAAAAAGTCTCAAGTAAAGTGCACTTCCGGTTTAGCCTATCGCAATCATAATGCAAGATGTACAATAAGATGTTATAGAAGTTCTTTATACAAAATTTCAATATGCTATGGCGGATCATTCTATATTTATGCAAAAAATTCAAAAAAAGTTTCAAGTAAAGTGCACTTCCGATACAGACGATTGGAACCATAATGCGAGGTGCACAACTAGACCCTATACCAGTCTTAAATACAAAATTTCAACATTATACGTTCAACCAGTTTTGAGATTTGCGAGCTACGAACGAACATACGTGCCGACATCAAGCCGAAAATAGTCAAAATGGATTCAGGGATGCTCTAAACGGATATTTCCATCAAAATCTCGATAGGTGAATTTTGTCGGTTTCACAATACTTTCTTGTACTTAGGACAAGTGCAATCGAAGACGTATAACACGTTAAGGGTTGAAACATTAAGGGTTGCATTGGTTTTATAATAAATTGTAATAAATAACCTCCCTAATAACGTTTGTTTCATCATCATACGATTATTAGTTCAAAAGATACCAGTTTTCAAAAAGGTTCTCGGAATGACGCATTCTACTTGACAGATTTTTTGATGAATTTAAAACGATTAGCCGTGGAAAAATAAGATTCTGTATTTGATTATCATATCATTATATGCTAACAAATCCAAAAGATCAAAATATATATAAAAATATATTTGATTGGCAAGTCAACACCAGTTATTCTATTGCATACTTCTACAGCGGGAGTTCAGACTTAACCGGCGATCGACGCGTAGCTTGCCGGCATTGTATTTACCTAAATAACTTTTGAATCACTATCTAAATTATTAATATACACCAATTATTCTTATCAGAATTCAATAAAGAGTACATTATTGATCAAAAATCATTTATAAATTATTAAATAAGCTCGGCAAATTTCTTTTTATTTATGTCAACACCAATATCGCTGAATACATATTAGTTTTCACTGCTTATCAGAGATGGCAGCACCTAGCACGTTTTAGAATTGAATTTTTCAAATGGCAGAAAATAGCGACTATTTGGCATATTTATTTATGCCAGAGTATTTTAGAGTATCTTATTCCAGTTAAAATTGATAATTTTGAGCGATTTAAATAGCAAAAATAAATTTATTCAAAAATAAATTTTTGGTAGCACTCATTGACAGGTGCTGCCTCTTGCGGGAAATCTTTGAACCTTACTCCTGACTGATTTTAATAATATATTTACATCTTAACAATACAAATTGAATTTCCAATTGTATTTACATCAAAAATAAAAAATACAAGTTATTATTAAATTTAATTTATTTTGCAAACTATTTAACAATACATTTATTTTCCTAACTACTCCTGAAAACAATAAAAATAGGTTATTGAAATAAATAAGACTGTCAATTTTGTGGAAATGATTTTATTTTGGGAATAAGGAAAGGGTACAAAGGTTCGAAGATTAATTGTTGAATACTCGATGCTGCTGTGTTGTTGGGAGTGTTGTTCGCGATGCTGTTGCGTTGTTGTAAGCCTTGTTCGCCCCCAGGCAATGACTAAGGGGAAAGAGACGAACTCTTCTCCGGGAATTCTCCCTTTGGGCCTAGGAAAACCCCAGCGAAACCTAGACCAGAGAAGTGGCTTCATCGCTCGCTGCAACTGAAACAACAAAATAATTATTACAAGTCCAAGAATTTAAAAATAAATTGAACTCACTTGAACTTTGCAAGCGGCGGGCCAAAATTAATCAGATGACTTCTTTAAAGTTGAATTTGGGACCTGGAACAGTTGCTACTGATGTGTTCTGCAGTTACTGGAGGACTTCTTGGACGACTGCTGCTGGAAGACTTCTTTGACAGCTGTTGGGTTTTGATTCTGCTGCTGCTGGAAGACTTTTTAGACTGCTGCTGGAGGACTTCTTGGACGGTTGCTGGGCTTTAATTTTGCTGCTGGGCTCTAATTTTGGTGCTGGACTCTGGTTCTGCTGCTGGGCTCTGGCTCCGTTGCTAGATGATCTAAAAACATAAAAAATTAACATAAATTAATAAATTGAACGTGTTTAGCAGAAAAATAATTACGTAATGAGTAATATTATATTACCTAGCTGATGATGCGGTGCTGTTATGAAGATCTACGGCCGGCGACCTGAAACAGAAACTTAAAACAAATTTTGATGAATCATATTCAACAAAAAAAATATTGAGAGTTGATTTTGGCAGCTGGGCTCATCCTCAGCTCCTCCCACGATGTCAATTCCCACGATGTCCATTCCCTCGATGTCCACCTCATCAGCTGGGCTCATCCTCTGCAATTGATCTGAAAAAATACAAATTAATTAGAAATCTGTAAAATAAAACAATATGAAATAAATAGCTGAAAGAAAAATAGATTAGAGCCTGAAAAATAAAGTTTATTAGTCAACTTACGTCCTTCTGTTAATTTGTTGGAGGTGGTAATGATGAATTGAAGAAGCTGAAAGGGAATTTTAATTAGACACATTCATTCAACATTCGTTCAACATTCAATTGTGTTGTGTGTTTTGGTTTGTGTTTCGCGCCTTTTTAACGGATTTATTTTGTTCGAAGAGTTACGCGGCGAGTGATTGTTGCTTTTTAATTACGCGAGATGACGAGTATTTAAAAGTGTTCGGTTATATTATGCTACTGTTTGACTCTACTTTACAACCCCAATGAGTGCCTGAGCGCTCAGACACCCAAGCACCGGTGTGCTCGTCGTTTGCAAAAAAAAATACGTTGTTTTAATACGTGGCCAATGCATATTCCGAGGCCCGCGATACCGCCTAATTACGCGATATGGTAACCTTAAGTAACGGTCTCAGCTAATGTCGTTTCTTGAACTTAATCAAGGACCCCCGCCAGCTACCATATTTTCCCGACTTCCGATAGGTACATATCGAGAGTATGCCGTTACTCCCTAGTTAATTCGCTCGTTCGCCCTAGAACTCATTGCAAATCCACGCGGTGGTGTTCACCAGGGGGGGTGCCTCTCGTAGCGGTACCTACGTGTGCACCGATTCCCACGTTGGACCTTTCATTACAGGCCTTTGCAAAAAACCAAGACATTTTATTAATTTATCACATAATAAAAGCAAAGACTAACATCGCAAATACGTGCCCCTAACGGACACGCAATGCGGAACAAATTCACCCCAATTTACATATTTAAATACACAAAATTTTGATCTCTACGTTAATAAGCAATATTTAAAACCCCAAATATAACACTTGAACACTTTTAAAGTACTTTAAATCAACGATTTGTTCACGAGCCACGCGACGTACATCCAAACAGTACGAATTTTAAAGCAACAGTGCCATATAAACGCATATACAAAGCACTGTACACCTGCAGCCAAGCAAGTTGAAACTTCGTTACTTAATAAAACCAAATGAGACAAGAATGTTTTAATCAATAAATTTGTATACAGATGTACTTTTAAAACAAAAAAGCCAATACATGACCTCCCGTTCTTAATATTTAACAATATTATTAATTTTATCGTTTCCTAATATAAAATAAAGGGGGTGAAATCAATTTGAAAATAATTTTTAAGAAGTAAAATATCTTTTAAGATTTTGTAATGATTTATTCCCCAGAAATAATAGAAATTTTATTCTCATATTATTTTACGGACGAAAATTCATTTTTCATGGGGTGAAACATCCCCCCAACTATAACCCTTAAAAAAATTGAATTAAAAGGGCTATCAAAAACATGAATAAAATTGTCTTCCAACTTTTAAATTAAGAATAATAGAATATCGTTTATCAAAAACTATGAGCCCTAAATTTTTTGAATCTTGTAGGAAATTAGAAGTTATGTAATTAATATATTTGCAATTTTCTTCCAGCCTATAAATTAAGGGAAGTATATATTATCCCCCAAAAACTATGAGTTGTACAGTTTATTTCATTTAAGAACAGTCCAAGGGCTCTTATGGGACAACGTTTATTTTTTTAATGTCTTGAGAATCTTACAGGGAACAATTTTAAAAATTGGTGTCACATCTTTTAATCATGCGAAAATTGATACAATAATATATCAGATTACAGTATTATCCATTATTAGTTTTTAGTATATATGTATAAAAATATTTCAATAATAATTTATTATTAGAATAGAACGAATTGTGCAGAATATGATATTTTTTACAAAATTCAATTATCTCAATTTGTTTAGGAGTTACAGAGGCAAACACTGTGTGCTCTGATTCGGTTATTCTCTCCTCCGTTCGTTATCCCGGTTATACTCCGTGCGATTACGTGCTACCACAAAATTCGTTATAAAATTGAAAGTATGATGTTTATAATAATAAAAACTATCTGAATCAATTCTTATTGATATATTTTATCATAAAATATACAAATTTCAGGATATTTAGGACTTGTATTTAAGAAATCAAGCAATATGTGTGATTTCATCAATCGTTTTAGATTTACTCAAGAGATTCTAAAAATGTTTTGGAATGTTTTAGTACATTCTAGAGGGTTCTGGAATATTTTGTTACATACTAAAATAGTCTGGAACATTCTGAAGCATTTCAAAACAACAATTTAAAGCATTTTCAAACATTGTATAATATTCCGAAATGTTTTGGGACGTACTGGAACATTGTATGACATTTTGAAGCGTTTTGGAATGTTTTAAAATGTTTTAGTATATTCTGGAACATTCTACAAGGCTCTGGAACATTTTATAATATTCTAAAACAATCTGAAGCATTATAAAACAGTCTGAAATATTGTTGAACATTCTAGAGCCTTTTTATATATTCTGCTGCATTTTGTAACATTGTATAACATTCTGAAGTGTTTTGGAATGTTTTAGTACATTCTAGAGAGTTCTGGAATATTTTGTAATATTCTAAAATAGTCTGGAACATTCTGAAGCATTTCAAAACAACAATTTAAAGCTGTTTTAAACATTGTATAATATACCGAGATGTTTTGGGACGTACTGGAACATTGTATGACATTTTGTAATATTTTAAAATATTTTGGTACATTCTTGAACATTCTAAAAGGTTTTGGAACATTTTATAATTTTTTTAAATAATCTGAAGCATTCTAAAACAATCTGAAACATTCTTGAACATTCTAGAGCTTCTTAATACATTCTGCAGCATTTTGAAACATTGTATAACATTCTGAAGTGTTTTGGAATGTTTTAAAGTGTTTTAGTACATTCTAGAAAGTTCTGGAATATTTTTTAACATTCTAAAATAATCTGGAACATTCCTAAACATTCTGAAGCATTAGAAAACAACAATCTAAAGCATTTTTAAACATTGTATAACATTCAGAAATATTTTAAAGTCTTTTGGGACGTACTGGAACATTGTATGACATTTTCAAGCGTTTTGGAATGTTTTAAATTGTTTTGATACATTCTGGAACATTCTATAATATTCTGAAATAATCTGAAGCATTCTAAAACAGTCTGAAACATTTCTAAACATTCTAGAGCCTTTTTATACATTCTGCAGCATTTTGAAACATTGTATAACATTCTGAGATGTTTTGGAATGTTTTAAAGTATTTGAGTTCATTCTAGAAAGCTCTGGAATATTTTGTAACATTCTAAAATAATCTGAAACATTCTTAAAGTGTTTTATACATTCTGAAGCATTTAAAACAACAATCTTAAGCATTTTAAAATATTGTATAACATACCGAATTATTTTGAAATGTCTTAAAGTATTTTAAAGTGTTTTGGAATGTTGTAGAAGGTTCTAGTACATTTTAAAACATTCCTAAACATTCTGGAGCGTTTTAGAACTTTCGGAAACATATGGAAACTGTACAACGTTCTGGAATGTTTTATAGGGTTTTGGGAAATTAATCTCAAGTATTCTGGAATATTTTATAATATTCAGGAACAGTTCGGGGTATTCTTAAACATTCTGGAGCGTTTCGGAACATTTTAAGACATTTTATAACATTCTGAAATGTTAAAGAGTGTTTTGTGACGTTTTGAAGCGTTTTCAAGTCTTCCGGAACATTTCAAACGTTTTAAGACAGTTTGCAGCGCTCTAGAACAATATTATAAAGCATTTCGGAGTATTATATAACATTTTGAGATGTTTTTCTTAATTTTCCGCATAAATCCAGAATGACTACCAACAGATCTGATTTTGTGCGCAAAATTAAAAAATAAATTCCTACTGAAGTGCACTCCCGATTCAGTCTATTGTTATGAAAATAGTAGGCAATCATTCAGATGCTACAGCAGACTGAAATACCAAATTTCAATATTCTACACCTAATCGTTTCGAATTTATGCGAAAAATTCCAAAAGACTGTCAAGTAAAGTGCACTTCCGGCTCGGTGGATCTCAATAAAAATAGGATATGAGCATCTAGACGGTATTATCGTCCTAAATACTGAATTCTAACAATCTACGCTCAATCGTTTTGGATTTATGCGGAAAATTCAAAAAATGTTTCGAATAAAGTGCTCTTCCGGTTCAGTCGATAGCAATCATAATGCAAGGTGTACAACTAGATATTATAAAAGTGCCTAATACAAAATTTAAATATTCTACAACTGATTGTTTAGAATTTATGCGGAAAATTCAAAAAGTCTGTCATATAAAGTGCACTTCCGGCTCAGCCGATTGTTACCAAAATAAAAGATGACCATTGAGATGCTACAGCAATTTCAAATGCTAAATTCCAGTATCCTACGGCTGATCACTCTGAATTTATGCGGAAAATTAAAAAAAAGTTTCAAGTAAAGTGCACTTCCGGTATAGACGATTGGAACCATAATGCGAGGTGCTTAACTAGACCCTATACCACTCTTAAATACAAAATTTCAACATTATACGTTCAACCAGATTTGAGATTTGCGAGTTACGCACGCACGCGCGAACATACGTACCGACATCAAACCAAAAATAGTCAAAATGGATTCAGGGATGCTCAAAACGGATATTTCCATCAAAATCTCGATAGGTGAATTTTGTCGGTTTCACAATACTTACTTGAATTTTACAAGTAAGTGAGAAGCATTTTTAAACATTTTGCAGCGTTTTAAAACAATACTCTGAAGCATTTTAAAACATTGTATAACATTTTGAAGTGTTTTGGAATGCTTTGAAGTATTTTAGAACATCCTAGAGGGTTCTGGGACATTTTATGACGTTTTAGAATAGTCTGAAACATTCTTGAACATTCTAGAGCTTTTTATACATTTGGCAGCATTTTGAAACGTTCTGAAGTTTATTAGAATGATTTGAAATGCTCTGGATTATTTTGTAACAATCTAAAATAGTCTGGAACCTCCTGAAACATTCTGAAGCATTACAAAATGACAATCTAAAGCATTTTTAAATATTGTGTAATGTTCCTGACATACTGGAATATTGTATGACATTTTGAAGCGTTTTGGAATGTTTTAAATTGTTTTGGTACATTCTGAAACATTCTAAAAGATTCTGGAACATTTTATAATATTCTAAAATAATCTGAAGCATTCTAAAACAGTCTGAAATATTCCTAAACATTCTAGAGCTTTTTAATACATTCTGCAGCATTTTGAAACATTTTATAACATTCTGAAGTGTTTTGGAATGTTTTAAAGTGTCTTAGTACATTCTAGAAAGTTCTGGGATATTTTGTAACATTCTAAAATAATCTGGGAGATACTTAAGCATTTAAAACAATAATCTGAAGCATTTCTAAATATTGTATGACATACCGAATTATTTTGGAATATTTTAATGTATTTTGAAGTGCTCCGGAATGTTGTAGAAGGTTCTAGTACATTTTGGAACATTCTGGAGCGTTTTGGGACTTTCGGAAACATATGAAAACTGTAGAACGTTCTGGAATGTTTTATAGGGCTTTGGGACGTTCAGTCTCAAGTGTTTTGGAATATTTCTTAATATTCAAAAATAGTTCGGGTTGTTCTTAAACATTCTGGAGCATTTCTGAACATTTTAAAACATTTTATAACGTTCTGGAATGTTAGAGAGTGTTTCGTGTCATTCTGAAACGTTTTCAAGTCTTCTAGAACATTTCAAACGTTTCAAGACAGTCTGCAGCGTTCTAGAACAACATTATAACGCATTTGAGAAATTTTTGGTATCTTCTGAGCCCTCTGATGCTTGAAATATGAACTATACGGATTCGCGTTAATAACAGAAATTGTGCTTAATATTATCCTCTACTTTTTTTGTCTGAATAGTTTTTATCTACGGGTAATAGGAAGCGAAATAAATTGATTTTCAAATTTCTTCAAGATGTCTGAATCCTCTGACGCCTGAAATATGAACTGAACGACTCCGCGATATTGACAAAAAATGTGTGTAGAGTTATCCTCTACTTTTTTTATCTGAAAAGTTATTACCTACAGGCAAAAGGAAACGAGAAAAATCGATTTCCAAATTTTTTCAATTTTTTGTTGTTTCGTGACACATTCTTGAACAATCATGAAATAAATTATGTAAATAAACGTCAATGTGCAACGTATTGAGCTTTCCCCTTTCATGTCGAATCCTTCTAGAGACCCAGTTCTCGACCGTGTTTCAATTTCACCGCGATTATGCTGCACAAATTAAAACAGTTTCGACAAAATTGCAATTAAATCAAATATTGTGGTTAATTATAACGCTGATGGAGGGTGAGACTCCGCTTTGATTACTACGGGGCTGCGCAAGTAAGGAAATAATGACAAGGGGGGTGGAGGGTGGCAGAAGCCGTCTTAAACGCCGTGGCATCTATTACTTCAATAATTACTCCAGCCATTAGCTAGAAACACCTCTCTATTAGTTAACGGAACGTAGTTTGGATAAAAGGGAATTGTGAATGGAGTATTTGTTTGGTTTTAGCGAGCAATTAACGTTTGATAGATGTGTATTTATTTTTATTAATTTTTTATTCAATTTGGAAGCTTGATTTAAATAACCGCGCCCCGCACTTTACTTTGTGTAGTTATGCTTCAAACTTATTTTTTAAATTAAATTTTGTCGTCAAATTTAGGACGCAATTAATTAAATATTGAAAAAAAAATTAAAATTGTAGTTTTCTGAAAGTGGCTCAATACTGATTTCCCCTGACAAAGCAATCAAGATTGCCGCACAAGACGGCGGTGTTATAATCTGTCTGATATTGTTATCAACAGGGCTCATAGTTACGGGGGCGTAGGTAGACAACAATCTTGGAAACTTGGCACATAAATACGAACAACGCAAACGCCATCTGTACGTCATTTCACAGTTAATTACTGTTAAGATGGCACGCGGAATATGGGCGTTATTCTTGCAGGAAATACGTCACAAATAAAAGCAACTTTTGTTTTAATTGAATCGGATAAACGAAGCTACTAACTGTGTCAAAATATTAATGTAAAGTTACAGCTCAATCGGATGAACGATGCGCGAACAGACAAATACGGCTAGTGCACTATTTAATGTATGTTGATGATATAATAATAAGAACCTTCACGAAAATGTAACTATAGTAAATTTCAGCTCAATCGGATGAACGATGCGCGAACCAACAAAGACGGCATATTTGAAATTACAAACAAAAATACAATTTTTTTTATATTAGTATAGATTATTGAATCAAAATTGTTTTTTTTTTAAGGATATTGATAGTGGGGGCGTTCTAATAACCAATCAGCAACTGGAAGACTCCTTGAAAGGCACAGGACCTTCCCTCACGAAACAAGAAGCAGTTAAATACGAAAAAATGTAATTATTTAATTTTAAATTATTAAAAACAAAATTTATTATTTTGTTTTGCAGTTATGCGAAATTCCAAAACAAAAAAGAAGAGGTTGACGCTACAATCAAACAACAGAAAGCTACCCTGGCGTGAGCCTTGCAGATCGATTTTACAAGGTAAATAATTTTCCTGGATCTCAATTTTCATTTATTTTGTCCCTCCAATATTAATATATAATATTTCGAGTATTGACAGCCGGTCTCCACTTTTCGATTTGTGTAACTTGACGTTGTTTTCGGAAGTCCGATAAAATAACAAAAGAGGAAATTGTGATATGTTTGTTTTCGGTATTGGCCGGTTGTCAAGAGGCAGTCAGCTGTCGATAACTTGATTACAACAATGCTACTAACGCTGTGCTATTTTTCCATTTACAAAGACGCTTCTGGGGAATCAGCAGAGGCGATCGGCAATTGTTATCGTTTTTCTAGTGTTTGAAATTGAACTCAATTCCATCATATATTGCTGATGGAAAATAGCAATATAAAAAGAGCTAGATATATTTTCTCTTTCTGTCTGTCGGTCGTCCGAGGGTCGCCTCTTTTCGCCTCTCCTCGCCTCGTCTCCTCGATAATGTATATTGCAAATGAGAGAGCTGGTTCATATTTTCTGCCACTTTTCACTAATTTTGATAGCGTGTTGTGGCGCATTTTTCTATTTTTCCTCGACGTGATTGTAATTTCTTTTGGTTGAGCGCTTTTGTCGCGCGGACAGAATCGAGTTACCGCTGGCGGTGGCTCCGGACCGTTTCCGAGAGGAATTAGAATCAATACGCATGCGCCAACAACCAAATTGAGTTTCCGTTCATTTAAATTAAAGTGGTAAAATAGATACCAAGAGATTTTTAACGCTTTTTGTCACGCAGAACTGTTTAGACAATTATTAACAATAATATAGTCCTCCTTTATGTATTTTCTTGTCGTTAATCGATTCAGTATCGACTCAAAATACTTTAATCTAAATTCTAATATGTAATATCGTACTATAAGTGTTTCTCAATCATGTTATAACAATAAAAATTGTTTTCCACATATTTACCCACCAATCGATTCGAAATCGATCCTACCAATTATCCATAATTTTAGAAGTCTCATTTATTCATTCATTTGTCGAGCACAATTCTTTTAAGATCAAGCAAAATTATTAAAATTGCTTATATACTCTTTTATGATCGATTCAAAATCGATCCTACCACTAGAACATCATTTTAGTACAAAAGTCGTAACTTTGCACATAAAGTCTCATCAATATTCTGATATTACAAACACAGCTCTTCCAAATCAAGAAGAACAATGAACATTGTCCTAAATATATTTTCTTAATCGATTCAGCATCGACTCAAAAATATTTCAGAGCCTTCTCATAAGCTCTAATATTCAATATCTGTCCTTAAATGTCTTATCAATCGAGAAAAAACAATTAAAATCGCCCTCCAGATCTTTCCTTCTCGTTAATCGATTCGAAATCGATTCTACTACTTGTCCATTATTCAAGAAGTCTTATTTATACATTAATTTGACGAGCACAATTTTCTTAAAATCAAGTAAAATTATTAAAATTAATTAACATATTAATTGTGGTCGATTAAAAATCGATCCTACCACTATTACATCATTTAAGGAGTCGCAAATAACGTCTTTTACTAAAATAGTCTTGAATGCACATAAATAACCATCACTTTCAAGAATTATATTTATCGTCAATCAATTTAAAATCGATCGTGCCACCTGTAATCATTTTTGAAGGCTCATATAATTTCCAGTATACATTATGGTACAAGCAAAACAATTAACACTGCCTTCCAAATAATTTCATGTCGTTTTGACACAGATTAAAAATCGATTGTAGCTCTTCCGCAACATTCAAGGACCCTGATTATAAGCTCCAAATCAATAAAAATATAAAAAATTACCCCTCAGATATTTCCTTGTCGTTAAATTAGTCATCAGGGTTTCAAAATCGATCTTACCATTTGTACATAATTTCCTGTATTCAATATTGTATTTCCAGGCTCAAATTATACTGAAAAAAATATTTGCGAATCGTGAAAAACAATTTAAAACTGCCCTCCAAAACTTTACTTATCGTCAATCGATTCAGCAACGATTCAAAATCGATCGTATCACTTGTACATTTTTCAGTATCCATTATGGTCAGTTTAACTAGCATAATTCTTTTCAAATCAAGCAAAACAATTAAAATGGCCTTCCAAATCTTTACGGGTCGTTTTGAGACCGATTAAAAATTGATTGTAGTTTTTTTACATCATTTAAGAGCCCTGATCATGAGCTTCAGTAATATTGTACATAATTTTACAAGCACAGTCTCTTTCAAATCAAAAAAAACATTTAAAATTGGCCAACAGATCTTTTCTTGCTGTACATTGATTCATCATCGATTCAAAATCGATCGTGCCACTTGTACATAACATCTTGTGTTTAATATCGTACTTCCAGACTCAAATCTTACTGAAAAAATTAAAAAAAATCCGAAACCTTCTTCTAGATCATTCCTAATCGTCAGACGATTTAGCTACGATTTAAAATCGATCGTACCACTTGTATATTATTTGAATTTTAATAGCACAGCGCACATCTCTTCCAAATCAAGATCAACAATTAACATCACCGTCTACATTTTTCTTTATTGTTGATAAATTCAGCATCCAAATCAAGATAAACAATTTACATCACTCTCAAAATTTTTCCTTGCTGAAATTCGATTTTGAATGGATTATAAATGGTTGCTATCACACTTCTGTATTACTTTAGGAGCCTGTTATAAATTTCAATAATTTTGACTCGGATTTAACTACTTCTAAATCCAAATTTACAATAACATTTCTTTTGAGATCTTCCAGTGTTGTTATTAAATTTAGAATCGATTTAAATCATTCAAGGAGTCGCATATTACGTCTTTTAGTAGGAAAGTAACAATCACTTTCAATATTTATATTCATCGTCAATCGATTCAAAATCGATCGTGCCACCTGTAATCAATTTGAAGGCTCATATAATTTTTAGTATATACATTATGGTACAGTTTCACCTGCATATATATTTTTTTTAAATCAAGTAAAGCAATTAACATTGCCTTCCAAATCTTTTCATGTCGTTTTGACACGGATTAAAAATCGATTGTAGCTCTTCTACAACATTTAAGGACCCTGATTATAAGCTCCAGTAATATTGTACATGATTTTACAAGCACAGTCCCTTCCAAATCAAGAAAAACATCAAAATTACTGTCAATTGACTCATCATCGATTTAAAATCGATCGTGCCACTTGTTCATAACTTCTTGTGTTCAATATTGTAATTCCAGACTCAAATTTTGCTGAAAAAATCATTTGCAAATCATAAAAAGAAATTCAAAACCTTCTAGGTCATCCTTAATCGTTAGACGATTCAGCAACGATTCAAAATCGATCGTACATCTAGTATGTCATTTGAATTTTAATAGTAAAGCGCACAGTTCTTCAAAATCAAGATCAACAATTAACATCACTCTCTACATCTTTCTCTGTTGTTTATAAAACCAGCATCGATTTAAAATCGATGCCAGTGGCTCTATACCACTTAAGAAGCCTAATATAAATTCCATTAGATTTGAAATTAACTGGTATAGCTACTTCCGAATCAAGATAAACAGTTAACATCACTTTCAAAATCTTTCCTTGTTGTTAATCGATTTTAAATCGATTATAAATGGGTGCTAACCCACTTCTGTATTAATTTAGGAGCCTGATCTAAATTTGATTAATTTGGACTCGAATTTAACTACTTCTAAATCCAAATATACAATTAATATCTCTTTCGAGATTTTCCCTTGTTGTTATTAGATTCAGAATCGATTTAAAATCGATCCTAGCATTCGTGAGTCATTTTATTACCTTTGGATTCCAATGCCACCAGTCCAGTCCATTCCAAATCAAGAAAAATAATTATTAACGGATTCCAGTTATTGCCTAGTGGTTAATCGATTTAGCACTGATTAAAAATCGATTCTAGTACTAGTATACAACTTTAATTATTTAATATTGTACATTTGGTCTCGAATTTTACTGAATTTTTTTTTTAGAATAATTTAAAGCCTCCTTTTAGGTCTTTCCCTATCGTCAGACGATTTGGAAACGATTCAAAATTGATTGTACCACTTGTGCCTCATTCAAATTTTAACTACACAGCTGCTCCTAATCAAGATCAACAATTAACATCATTCTTTATTTGTTGTGCCAAATCAAGACAGTTAACATCGCCCTTCAAATCTTTTTTTTTGTTAATCGATTCAAAATCGATCCTAGTATTCGTTTATCATTATAGGGGCGTGATATAAGTTCCTGTACTCAATACCATATTGAAAAAAACAATTAACATCGTCTTCCAGGTTTTTTTCTTGACATAAATCGATTCAAAATCGACAATACCACTTATAGTCAGTCTTTCTTCTGTACAAGAAATTATTTCAGCCTTCTAGTTGATGAGATTGTAAACCAGTTTGAGATTCCATTATTTATTTAAAATAGTGGATTTTTTTTGAAAAATTTCTTCTGTTTCTCTATTTTTCTTGTCTTGTCTCTGCGTTGTATGGGGGCGCACGAGGGTAATCTAAACTCAGGTAGACCGTATGACGTCATTACGTGTTATTTGCACGGTACAGTAAGCTCTAATCGTTTGAAAATGAAACAATTTAAAAAGCGACGAAACAATTTCCTAGCACCTTGTTCCCATCATACGCTTCCTTGAGTTTTCATCTCCAAGCAGTGTCCTTATTTTGCCCTTATTTTCAACGCCAACACCGATGTTTAATCACTTTTCCATCTTCTCGTATACCGCCATATTTTCCACAAAATCATATTAGCGATGTTGATGGAGAGCAGCAAAAATCTTCATGAAATGAATAAATGTGCGCTTAACACTGATGAAATAATGGTTGCATTTCAATCAGTCGCGAATTCTCTCATCCAAAAGAACCGAATTAAAAATCCACTTGTTTAGTTTGTCTCTTTAGCATTGGCGGTTATCGGCAAACTTGAAAAAGTGCAGGGTCGCTACTTAAGAGCATGAGGGCCTCAGGAGAGGTCAGGGGGGCGTTCTGATTGAACTCAAGCCCTTCAAAGGCTCTGGGCCTTGTGGATACTTTATGTCTTTTATATTCGAACCGATTCGCAAGCATTCGAGAGCAGGCGAGCGGAAAATTTAAATCTATAATAAATTGAGTCGTGTGCAGCAGAATTAAATATATTCTTTGAAAACTGTCTCGGTATTTTTCTCTGCTTGCAACCTATTCTAGAATTTAGATACGTAAATGCGACATGTAATAGTGAATAGAATAAAAATACAGATTGTTCAATAAAAATAATTAGTATGTCTATAAGTGGCACGATCGATTTTGAATCGACTTATGTGCAGAAAATATCTGAACGCCGAAATTAATTGATTTTATAAATTTAATATTAAATACTGAAACTTATATAACGCTTCCAGAACGACATACGATTTTAAATCGATGCTGAATCGATTAGCAATACGAAACAATCTCAAGGGTGATGTTAAGTGGTTGTACTGGACAAATTCAAGTATAAAGGTACAAAATTAATTATTGTAACTTATATCAAAATGTTTGGAGCTCATATCACGCTTCTAAAAGGATACAGAAGTGGTAGCATCGATTCAGAATCGATTTACAGCAAAAAATAATTTGGAAGGCGTTGTTGAAATTATATTTTGATTTGGAAGGAATTGTGCTAGTCAAATTCTAATTCACTACTGGCTTCTAAAGTGATCTAAAAGTGCTGGCATCGATTTATAATCGATGCTAAATCGATTGACAACAGAGAAAGATGTAAAATAGTAATGTTAATTGTTTATCTTGATTTGGCAGAGCTGTGCTGTTTGAATTCGAATGATACACAAGTGGCAGGATCGATTTTGAATCGATTAGCACCAAGGAAATATTTTGATGGCAATGTTAAAGATTTTAATTGATTTGGAAAGAGCTGTACTGGTCAAATTCGAGTCCAAATGTTCTGAAATTTATATCAGGCTCCTAAAGAAATACAGAAGTGGCACCATCGATTTATGAACTGAGGCTAAATCGATTCACTACAGGGAAATATTGAGAAGGCGTTGTTTTAGTTTTATCTTGATTTTGAAGGAGCTATGCTAGTTAAATTCGAATTCAAAGGAGCGATGTTCACTAATGGCTCTTATATCAGGCTTCTAAAGCGGCAGAAGCACTAGCATCGATTTTGAAACGATGCTAAATCGATTAACAATAAAGAAGAATGTAGAGGATGATGTTAATTGTTGATCTTGATTAGGCAGAGCTGTGCGCTGTGCTGTTAAAATTCAAACGATACATAAGTGGTACGATCTATTTTGAATCGTTGCTGAATCGTCTGACGATTAAGAATGATCTAGATGAAAGTTTTGGGTTTCTTTTATGATTTGTAAAGTCTGGAAGTACAATATTGAACGCAAAAAGTTATATACAAGTGGTACGATCGATTTAAAATCGATGATGAGTCAATTTACAGCAAGAAAAAACCTGGTTGCTAATTTTAATTGTTTTTCTTGACTTAAAAGAGACTGTGCTTGTAAAACTAAGTATAATATTACTGGAACTTATAATCATGGTCTTTAAATGATGTAAAAAAGCTACAATCGATTTTTAATCGGTGTTAAAACGACCTGAAAAGATTTGGAAAACAACGTTAATTGTTTTGCTTGATTTGAAAAGAATTATGCTAGTTAAACTGTACCATAATGGATACTGAAAAATGTACAAGTGGTACGATCGATTTTGAATCGTTGCTGAATCGTCTGACGATTAGGAATGACCTAGAAAGTTTTAGATCTCTTTTTATTATTTGCAAAAGATTTTTTTGTGAAATCTGAGTCTGGAAATACTATATTCAACACAAGAAGTTATTTACAAGTGGTACGATCGATTTTAAATCGATGATGAATCAATCAACAGCAGGAAAATATCTAGTAACTAATTTAAGATGTTTTTCTTGATTTGGAGGATACTGTGTTTGAAAAACATGTACAGTATTACTGCAGTTTATAATCAAGGTCCTTAAATGATGTAAAAAAGCTACAATCCATTTTTAATCGGTGTCGAAACGACCTGAAAGGATTTGGAATGCAACGTTAATTGTTTTGTTTGATTTGAAGAAAGTTATTCTAGTTAAACTGTACCATAATGGATACTGAAAAATGTACAAGCGGTACGATCGATTTTGAATCGTTGCTGAATCGTCTGACGATTAAAAATTATCTAGAAAAGGTTTTAGATTGCTTTTTATGATTTTCAAAAGATTTTTTTTAGTGAAATTTGAATCTGGAAATACAATATTGAACACAAGAAGCTATGTACAAGTGGTACGATCGATTTTAAATCGATGATGAATCAATCAACAGCAAGAAAAGATCTAGTAGCTAATTTAAAATGTTTTTCTTGATTTGGAAGAGACTGTGCCTGTAAAACTAAGCACAATATTACTGGAGCTTATAATCACGATTCTTAAATGATGTAAGAAAGCTACAATCGATTTTTAATCGGTGTCGAAACGATCTGAAAAGATTTGGAAGGCTATGTTGATTGTTTTGCTTGATTTGAAAAGAATTATGCTAGTTAAACTGTACCATAATGGATACTGAAAAATGTACAAGTAGTACGATCGATTTTGAATCGTTGCTGAATCGTCTGACGTTAACAATGATCTAGAAGAAAGTTTTGGATTGCTTTTATGATTTGTAAAGTCTGGAAGTACGATACTAAACGCAAAAAGTTATGTACAAGTGGCACGATCGATTTAAAATCGATGATGAGTCAATTTACAGCAAGAAAAGATCTGTTGGCCAATTTTAAATGTTTTTCTTGATTTGGAAGAGACTGTGCTTGTAAAACTATATACAGTATTACTGGAACTTATAATCAGGGTCCATAAATGATTTAAAAAAGCTACAGTCGATTTTTAATCGGTGTCAAAACGACCTGAAAAGATTTAAAAGGCTGTGTTAATTGTTTTGCTTGATTTAAAAATAATTATGCTAGTTAAACTGACCATAATGGATACTGAAAAATGTACAAGTGGCACGATCGATTTTGAATCGTTGCTGAATCCATTGACCATAAGAAAATATTTGTAGGGCGGTTTTAAATTGTTTTTCATGATTCACAAATAATTTTTCCAGTAAAATTTGAGTCTGGAAATACAATATTGTATACAGGAATGCAAGTGGTAAGATCGATTTTGAAACGCTGGTGAATAATTTAACGATGAGGAAATATCTGGAGGGAAACGTTAATTTTTTTTTAATTTGGAAGGGACTGTCGACAATATTAAGATATTGAATACTGGAACTTGCAATCAGGGTCTTTAAGTGTTCTACAAGTGCTAGAACCAGTTTTGAATCGATGCTAAATCGATTAACGACAAGAAAAGAACTAGAAGGCGATGTTAATTATTTTACTTCATTTGAGAAGAATTTTGTGATATAAATTAAACTAAAATGGATACTGGGAGCTGTATTAGCCTTATGAAATGGTATAAAGATGGCAGAATCGATTTTGAATCGATTCTGCCTCGGAAATTGATGTTGAATATTTTGTTTGATTTTTGAATTATTACGCTAGTTGAATTGTACGATAATGGATTCTGAAAATTATATAAATTGTTGGCGAAATCGATTTTGAATCGATGTAAAATTTTATGATTGTGTGCTCTTTTGATTTAAATTAATATATTGTCAATTGTAGCCTCTAGTTATCCACTAATTGTCCTAAAACACAAAATCACTCAATGGTTAGTAATACTCCATCGTTTAGGGCACCAGCCATCAATCCAGCTTTCTATCACAGCATTTCAGACCCAATTACATGGCTAAATGCATGTACCTCATACATGATACGTTGTTTTGGTAATGATCCATACAGCAAATTGATCAATTTCAAGGTATGGGCTTTGAACTGTGAAATTGTCAATGTTTATGAATGATTGAAGGGACTGTTCGGATAATTATGGAGTAAATTGGTTTCTAAAGGCGTTAGTACACGAGGAAATTAATTTTTTATCAAATATTTCACACTAATGTAATAATGGTTGCGTTTCAGCAATTATTTTATTCAAGAATATATTTTTCTCGGAATTAATTCCGTCTTTGAATTTTTCAATAAAATGCAAATTTTTCATCTTTTATTCGACATTTCTTTCATTATCTTGAAGTGAAAAATTACCCGTCTGTATTTCTTATTTTGTTGATTCTTGCAAACTTTTTTCGCTGGCTTGAAATGCTGATTTTTTAAAATAAACTGATTAGGAACACAAACTAAGTTAGGAATTAAGAAAACGTCGTGATGCTACACTTGTTATACAAAGTTCTTAATCTTACAAATAAAATTCTGGAAAAATATTAGATGTAAAGCGTAAGAGCAGTCCTCAACATTTTTTGCAAACTGTAAAAGTATTTTTGGGTAGTTTGAATCAATTTTGAGCACGCTGCTCATGTTTTATTGATTTGGCAACCCGTTTGACACGTCAGTACATCAAATTGCTCTTTCATCATGCCTGCAACCCGTTTGTGGCAGCAGTACATCGGATTGCTTATCTTTTAAAAGCAAATTAGTTTAATGGCTAAAAAATTTTTTTTGGAAATTTCTACTTGTGTTTCAATGTTTGCAAATCTAATTTTTATTATTAATAATAATTTATTAAATCCCCAAATGTTTCTACAAGGCTTTTTTTATTGATGTTGCAGCCCGTTTTACTCAGCAGTTCATCGGGTTGCATTTTTGCCTTCTGAAAACTTATTTGATTGAATGTATGATTTCTCACATTTTTGCAGCCGCTGTGTCGTCGCAATTAGCTTAAAAAAGTCACTTTGAAAAAAATTTAAACGACAATTGCGCCATTCTGCTGTCGACGGCTTCAATGAGAACTAATTCCACGTCTGCGATTCAGTCATTTCCATTGAAATTTTAAGGGGAAAAAATCTATTATGGAGCCAAGTTTATAAAACTGTTTAAAAGTTGCTGTGAATGGAACTTAACTAGCGATGTCCATGAATATTCATATACGGACGCCTTGCTCGCTTTCAGTGGCGGTTCGTGCTGGGAGGGGGCAAACGGTGTTTATTTCTGGGGTGGGTGAAACAACGTCGCAACGTTTGTGAAAAATAATCGCGTGGTTATCGCGAGCAAGACACGACCGAGAAGAAACAGAAATATTGCCCTGTACACAGGACCGTACCGAAATATTTTTTTTCATTTTATTAACAATATAATAAAGATTGTCCTTTAAATCCTTCTTTGTCATCAATCGATACAGAACCGATTCAAAATCGATAGTGCCACTTGTACATCATTAAATATTTTAAATTTGCCCACAATTTTAGATGGCACAACTCTTCCCGAATATAATATCGCTTTCCAGATACTTTCACGTCGTCAATCAATTCAGCATCGATTCGAAATCGATCCTACCACTTCTATAAATTACTTACAACACCCATTATTTGATATAAGACATTTGCAAGCATCACAAAGCAATAACATTGCTTCTTAGATATTTTCTTGACATTAATCGATTCGAAATCGATCGTGCCACTTGTGCAACATTTCGGAAGTCTCTTATAACATCGAGCAATTTGAAAATATATTTTTTTCACGTGAATTTAACCAGTCAAGCTCTTGCTAAATTAAGCAAAACAAATAATATCGTCAATCGATTCAACATCGATTCAAAATAAGTTTTGCTACTTGTTAATCATTCTATGTAGAAGTATCGTAAAGTCTCCAGTTTGTAATATTTTAAATTGGCACACAAATTAAGCAGCACAGCTTTTTCCATATAAACAAACATCATTAACATTGTTGTCAATCGATTCAATATTGATTAGAAATCGATCCTTCCACTTCTCCAGTATTTAATTTATTATATTGGAACACGAATTTGATCAGTAAAATATCTCAAGACGCACCCGAATTTTTATATTGCCTTGCCATTAATCGATTCGAAATCGATCCGTGCACCAGCACAAGGATCTCTTATTTCAATTGCACAAGAATTTGACCAAATATGTTCTGCCAAATTAAATAAAACAAATAACATTGCCTACCGGATATAACCTCGTTGTCAATCGATTCAATACCGATTCAAAATCGATAGTGCCACCTGAACATAATTTTTACCGTAACATATAGTTTCTCACTTGTGTATTATTCGAGGAGTGCCATACATTTTTCAGAAGTATTAAAACAGCAAAGCATTTAACTTGAAAACAATTCTTTTACCGTATCTTTTTTGTTGTTAAACGATTTAGCATCGATTGTGCCACTTGTAAATATTCTTTAGGTTTGCCGCAATTAAAACTGAACCGGTTGTTCGATTTATTTCAAATTTTGTATACTTTTTCTTTCAGATATCTACTCCGGAATAAAATTGAAGATTTGTAATTAACATAAGTTTTTCCCTCGCATTGATTTTCGCGCAAAATAATTAACATTAACTTTCAGGTCTCCTCTTGTTGTTAATAAATTCAGCGTCGATTATAAATCGATCTTCCCAGTTGTATATTATTAAAAATTATAAATCGATCTTTTCATGTGTATATTATTAAAGGAGTGTGGTATAACTTTCAGAACTATTGAACATAGCAAAGCATTTAACTTCATGATTTTTTCTTGAATTCGAAATCGATTCTGCCACTTGTGCCACTTTTCAGGAGCCTCACATGACTTTCAGAACTTGCTCAGCAAGGCTCTTTCCAAATCAAGTAAAGCATTTAGCTTTTTCCATATATTTTCTTGTTTTTAATCGATTCAGCATCGATTGTGCCACTTGTAGATATTCTTTAGGATTGCCGCAATTGAAACTGAACCGGTTGTCCGATTTATTGCAAATTTTGTATACTTTTTCGTTCAGATATCTACTCCGGAATAAAATTCAAGATTTTTAATCAACATGATTTTCGCGCAAAATAATTAACGTTAACTTCCATGTCTTTCCTTGTTGTTAATAAATTTAGCGTCGATTATAAATCGATCTTCTCACTTGTGTATTATTCAAGGAGTGATATATAACTTTCAGAACTATTAAAACATAATAAAGCATTTAACTTCATGATTTTTTCTCGAATTAGAAATCGATTCTGTCACTTGTGCCACATTTCAGCTTCACATGAGTTTCAAAATTTGGTCAGCAAGGTTTTCTTCAAATTAAGTGAAACATTTAACTTTTTCCATATATTTTCTTGTTGTTAATCGATTCAGCATCGATTGTGCCACTTGTACATATTCTTTAGGTTTGCCGCAATTAAAACTGAACCGGTTGTCCGATTTATTTTAAATTTTGTATACTTTTTCGATCAGATTCCTACTCCGGAATAAAATTGAAGATTTGTAATTAACATAAGTTTTTCCCTCGCATTGATTTTCGCGCTAAATAATTAACATCAACTTTCAGGTGTTTCTTTATTGTTAATAAATTCAGCGTCGATTATAAATCGATCTTCTCACTTGAATATTATGCAAGAAGTGTCATATAACTTTCAGAACTATTAAAACATAGCAAAGCATTTAACTTCCTGATTCTTTCTCGAATTAGAAATCGATTCTGTCACTTGTGCCACATTTCAGCTTCACATGAGTTTCAAAATTTGGTCAGCAAGGTTTTCTTCAAATTAAGTAAAACATTTAACTTTTTCCATATATTTTCTTGTTGTTAATCGATTCAGCATCGATTGTGCCACTTGTACATATTCTTTAGGCTTGCCGCAATTAAAACTGAACCGATTGTCTGATTTATTTCAAATTTTGTATACTTTTTCGCTCAGATACCTACTCCGAAAGAAAATTCAAGATTTTTAATCAACATGATTTTCGCGCAATATAATTAATATTAACTTCCATGTCTTTTCTTGTTGTTAATAAATTCAGCGTCGATTATAAATCGATCTTTCCACTTGAATATTATTTAAGAAGTGTCATGTAACTTTCAGAACTATTAAAACATAACAGAGCATTTAGCTTTATGAATTTTTCTCGAATTCGAAATCGATTCTGCCACTTGTACCACATTTCAGGAGCCTCACATGACTTCCAAAACTTGCTAAGCAAGGTTTTTTTCCAAATAAAAGCAAAGCATTCAGCTTTTACTATATATATTCTTGTTGTAAATCGATTCAGCATCGATTGTGCCACTTGCACATAGCGTTGTCCGATTTATTTGAAATTTTGTATACTATTTTATTCAGCTATTAATGACTTTTTCCCACATATTGATTTTTGATTTTGAACAGAATAGTGTTCAGTACTGAGCAGTGTACAGTGTTGGTTGGGAAGTGTACCAGAGTAAAATATTAGGTCGAAACGAAGAGGGTTCAGTACTAGGAATAATTATATGAACTTATAGTAGGCAGATTAGAGTTCAGTATTGAATATACTTACGTAATTATTTAGTATTATAGTATCCAAGTTGATGATCATATTTTAGAGATGAAATGAAAGTATTTTTTTAGTCCGGCCCTGTGCGTGTCCCATACATCTCAGTAGCAATGCCGTAAAGAATGAATACAAACGTTGTTTGTTTTGTATATGTGGGAAAGAGAAAGCCGAGGGCGTGAGTACGGTACACTCTTCTATTGTGAATGCTAATTTCACCACTGTCTGCTATCTACCGCGTTCCTTACTTCTACGATTTACGAGGGCTCCGGGAGCAGCGTCTCGACTTCTTCTTGCTTTGTGGGTAGTACAGAGACGGCACTAAGTTTTCAAAAAGGTGGGGCATACAACAAATACAAAAATTCAAAATTCAAGAGATGAAAAGATATGAGCGCAGTATGGCGGGAAGCTGTGCACGTTATATTGTGTTTAAATTCAGAACTGATTTCTAAACAAGTTTTATTCTAATAAAATATTATTTTGGGGATGCGTGCACGTTGTATTGCATATCTTTCTACAATTTTTCAGAAATAATTTGTAATTTGATATGTGGTAAATCAGATATGGGGTGAGGTTCAAGAGGGATGTTGCCCCTTCGAGGATTGCGCTCCGCCCTTGGTTATTACGTTCAACGCGTGCCAGTGATAAACGCCGTGCTGATAGTCGCCTGAAGCATAATAGGATTTAGTGTGCGAAACATAATGGTCCATTCTGTGTCGTTTTCTTATTCTTTCTTGAGATAAAATGTTGGAAATGCACGCTTGATATCTGGTTATCAGTGTTGCCAGCGACGCCAACGCCGGAAATGAACGAACCTGCCCGATAACGCCGTCGCGATGCTTACAGCGCCTCTGTTGCTCACATACAGAACCTGTTCTAGTTTTTACTCCTATGTCTTTAAGCGAAATTGTCTACACTCTTCACAAATTATGAAGTAAAACCGTTTTTTATGGCGACTAAGTTTAATCAATACCAAAAGAGACCATTCAAACATTTATAGTAACAAAAATGCTGTCACTTCATTATCTTCTGTAGAAAGCAATTTTCTTGAAGTGTTTTTATCGGAGCGAAAGGGGTGACATTTGTAAAGAGGGAAATAAAACAATTATAATCGAAATGCAAGACAAGAGCGCGAAAATTGACAGCTCAAAGTGAAATAATAAAAAAAAAAAATATTAAAATATCTTCTGCTTTCTGTTCCCGCATCTCGTGATATGTGTAAGGACAAAACCTTTGATGGAATCTGACTATTCTCTAGGATATTCGGATCACGTGCTGGCGCGATCCAAGCACAAAGGGCTAAATTTGCACTTGAAATACACCCATTCTTGCTTTTATGTAGGAATACAAAGAAAAATCAAAAATCAATACGTGGGAAAAATTCATGTTAATTACAAATCTTGAATTTTATTCCGGAGTAGAGATTTGAATGAAATAGTATACAAAATTTCAAATAAATCGGACAACTGGCTCAGTTTTAACTGCAGCAAACCTAAACAATATGTACAAGTGGCACAATCGATGCTAAATCGATTGACAACAAGGAAAGATCTGGTAAACGTTAATTGCTTTGCTTGATTCGGAAAGAACTTTGCTGATCAAATTTTGAAAGTTAAATGAGGTTCCTGAAATGCGGCACAAGTGGTAGGATCGATTTTAAATCGATTAAAAACGAGGAAAAAGCTCAGTGACAAAATTAAATGCTTCAATATGTTTGAAAAAAAATTCTTGAAGCTATATGACAATCCCTAAATGACGTACAAGACGAAAAATCGATTTATAATCGATGGTAAATCGATTAACAACAAGGAAAGATCTAGAAGTTGATGCTAATTATATTATGTGCTAGTTAAATTCATGTACAAATGTACTGGAAACTATATATGACTAAAAAAAGAATGTTGAAGTGGCAGGATCGATTTTGAATCGGTATTAAATCAATAAACAAGGAGAAAATATCCGGAAGGCGATGTTCTTTATTTCATTCAATAAGGCCAGAAGTTATCTGTTTGCATGCATGTAAAAATGTACCTAATAATTGCTGGAAGAAATAAATGACTCTTGGAATGATGCATGGATCGATTTTAAATCGATTTAAGGCAAGGAAAGATCTGGAAAGCTACGTTTTGAAATATTTTACTGATTAAATTCGTGTGCTACTATAATATAATAAATACTGGAAGACTTCAATGATTTGTAAAAGTGGTAGGATCGATTTTCAAACTCATGTGAGGTTCTTGATATGTGGCACAAGTGGCAGAATCGATTTCGAATTCGAAAAAATATCATGAAGGCGATGTTAAACACTTTGCTATGTTTAAAATAGTTCTGAAAGTTATATGACACTCCTAAAATAATTTACAAGTGGAAAGATCGATTTATAATCGATGCTAAGTTCACAAACAACAAGGAAAAGCCTGGAAGGTAATATCAATTATATTGTCTGCTGGTTGAATTCGTGTGCAAATATACTGGAAACTATATATTACGTTAAAAATGATGTACAGGTGGCAGCATCGATTTTGAATCGATATTGAATTGATTGACAACGAGGTTATATCCGGTAAACATTATTATTTGTTTTATTTAATTTGGTAGAACTTATTTCGTCAAATTCTTGTGACGCTCGTTATTAACTGTTGGAAATTATAACGGAATAGTGGCAAGGGAATAGATAAATACTGGAGAAGTGGTAGAATTGATTTTTAATCGATGTTGAATCGATTGACGACGAAAAAATAATTGGAAGGAAATGTGCTGCTCAATTTGTGTACCAATTTGTGATATCACAAACTGGAAGCTATGTGAGGCTTCTGGAATTATTACCAAGTAGCAAGATTAATTTTGAATCGATGCTGAATCGATTGACTATATTATTTGTTTTGCTTAATTGGGCAAGAACTTAGCTGCTCAAATTTACGTAAAAAATTTTATTTTCAAATTGCTCGATGCTTTAAGAGACTTCCCAAATGTTGCACAAGTGGTACGATCGATTTCGAATCGATTAACATCAAGGAAATATCTGAGAAGCAATGTTAATTGCTTTGTGATGTTTGCAAATGTATTATACCAAATAATGGGTGTTGCAAGTAATTTATAAAAGTGGTGGGATCGATTTCGAATCGATGCTGAATTAATTGAAGACGTAAGAGTATTTGGAAAGCGATATTATGTATTCGGGAAAAGTTGTGCTTTCTAAATTTGTAGGCAAATGTAAAATATTTAATGATGTACAAGTGGCACTATCGATTTTGAATCGGTTGTGTATCGATTGCCGACGAAAAAGGGTCTAAAAGGCGATGTTTATTACATTGTTTTATTCAAGAAAGCATTCTGCTGATTGAATTAGAGTGCAAATTAGCGATATCAAATTCTGCCAAAATGAGATCTAGAGGTGATGTTGCTTTCTCCGCTGGATTAAGAAAGAACTGTGCTGGTTTTTGTGTGCCTATGTACTATTCAGGATTATATGAGACTTTGAACTGATACGCAAGCGACAGGATCGATTTTGAATAGATACTGAATCGATTAATGATAAGAAAAATCTGAATGCCGATCTTCAATGCGTTGCTTGACTTAAAAGAACTATACAATCAATATTGATAGTTAGTCAAGTCCCCTTAATTGATGTACTAATAGTAGGATCGATTTTGAATTGATGTGAATCGATTAACGATGAAAAAAGGGAGGTTTTGTTGATTGTTTTTCTCATTTTAAAAGAACTGGGCTGCATGAACTCGTAGACAAATGTAGCATGGGAAGCTATATAAAATGATTAAGTGGTAAGATCGATTTTGAGTTGATGCTGAATCGACTGGCGATCAATAAAAGCGGTGTTGATTGTTAGCTTGTTTTGAAAAGAATTGTGGGCTAGAATTCATTTAAAGATGTACAAAAATTGAATACCAGGAATGGAGAACTAGTGGTTAAATCGATTTTGGGTTGATGTTGAATCGATTGACGATAAAATCAGACTTGGAAGGTAATTGTTTCGATTGATTTTAAAAGAATGTAGAGCTTGAATTCTTGTTAAGTTGTATAAAATTAAATACCAGTAGTTGTGTTAGACTTCTGAAATGGAGTACAAGTGGCAGAATCGATTTTGAGTTGCTGTTGAATCGATTGATGACAAGAAAATATCTGGAAAGTGATCTTAATTGCTTCATTTGATATGGAAAATTTTTCATCGAGCAGATTCCGGTCTGGTTTATAAGTGGTCGGATCGATTTTGAGTGTTTACTGAATCGATTGATGATTAGGATAGATCTGATGGTGAAGTTATTTGCCTTACTTGATGCAAATGTACAGAATTAAATACTGGAAGTTATGTAGGACTCTTTGAATGAATTGAAAGTGGCACGATCGATTTTCAATAAGTGCTGAATCGATAAGATCCATTTATAAACTATTTATAGTTATGTTCTAAATATTCCAGTCTCTTCTTGGACTTCTATGTAACATCATCGACATATCGAATGTGAATTTTAGCAGACGGAGCTCTGAACACTTCATGTTGGAACTTAGACGATTCGGGGGTGTGCGGAATGAGAGCAGAGGGTGTAATCCTCATTCTGCGTGTGTTAACGATTCAATACTCCAACATAAAGAAGATATAATTCATCGGGAATGCATCGATACAAACGATGTTTCACGTTGAGATACAGAGGAATGGGAACTTGAAAAGATGTGACGTCAGAGGGAGGAAATGGAGATTTGTTTTTTGTGGTAGAAAGTTACTGATTTAGAGCAGTTGAAATTGAGGGACGTTTGTAATGTGTACAAGATAATAATAATTTATTGCAGATTATACAAATTTACTTTATGTATGGTACTTGAGGAACATATGGGCATTTTTCAGTGATTGATTTATAATAAATTTCACTTCGGTAGCTTATCAATTTTTTTTTAAATTTCCTGGTGGATGTTTGTCGCCACAATTCTAAATGGAATAGAATATCACAGTACACTTCCTTGTTAAAGTTTTCCTCATATCAGAGTTTCAATTAATCGTTTATAATTAGCAAGAACCCGCAACTTCTCATCCTGAACATTTGCTCCTCCAGAATTTAATTATGTCGTTCCACACTTACATATGCAATGTTAGTCAAAACTTCTTATCATAGCGACAATAGCATTTTCTCTGCGAGTAATTAAAGATGTTAAGTGCGGGTAATTTATGGTTAATTTAGCCGGTAATTAACCAGTATTTCCTAACAAACGCGAACTTATAATTACCATATGTAAAGTTTGTAAACACTTTGTGTTATCGGATGCCTTGGAACGCTCTCAACTTTTTAACTGTTAACAAATTGCTCAAGTTAAATAACTAATTAACTGCAAGAGATGCTGCACGAATAGGAAGGTATATTAGGATACAAATCTAATTGTTAAAATATATCAAATATGATTAGACTCCCAAAGATCTCGTTGTGCTCCACATTTTCCTAAAACTATTTTTTCGCATGCCAATAATCGAGAAAAACATCCTTCCGATTAAAGATCGATCACTATTATCATGCACAATCCTGAAAAACTTTTTTTTGCCACTAATCGATTCAATTCATCAATCGATTCAGCAGTAGCTCAAAATGAATCTTTTAGGTTGCTAAAAAACCTTTACAAACTGTCAATCGATTCTAAAGTTGTTCTTTATTGACTAATGCAATATTCAAAGTTATTTTTTATCGATAGTCGAATTAATACTTTCTAAAATCGATCGTGCCACATGTAGATACTCATCTGGATTACTGTAATATCTTTAATTATCGATTCAAACTTGTTCTGTTTCAACTATAGCACTGAATACAATATCCAGTAATTTTTTATCGATAGTCGATTTCATTTTATTTTTAAAATCGATCATGCCACATGTCTATACTTATCTGGATTACTGTAGGATCTTCAATTGTCGATTCAAAACTTGTTCTATTTCGATTGTAACACTGAATACAATATTTAGTAATTTTAATATCTTTTTAAAATCGATCATGCCACATCTTTAACTGTCATTAATTGGTATCTTATTGAATAAAGCTCGACACAAAACGTTTTTCGTCGTCAATCACTTCAAAACATATTCAAAATTGCTTTTTGTCGTTTCAGTCTATCAGTATTCCATCTTAATCGGTTCAGTGCTATCGATTCAATCAATAACATTACCCGAAAAGTATCGTATTACTCGCACAATGTTATGAAGTTACTGCAGAATCTTTACTACTTATAAATCGATTTGACAGCTATTAGAAATCGATCGAACCACTTGTACACATTCTTCAGGATTGTGGCAATTTACTGCGGAATTTTTAGTCACCCTAATCGATTCTAAGTGTTCTAAATTGTTGGGCTAACTGAAGAATCATTTTCTGTTATCAATCGATTCAATACTCATTCGAAATCGATTATACCACATGAAGTTAGTCTGCAAGACTATTGCGGCATGATTTATAGGCACAAATAGATTCAATATCTATTCAAAATTAATTATAATATTCCAGGATTACACCTCAAATTTCTCTCGTCGTTAGTTACACAAACACATATTCAAAATCGATCATAACATTTGTAAACACTCTCTATTACTGCAGCACATATATAAAGAATTGATCATATTTGTACAGTTGTAGTTTTAAAAAGTACTGCAGCATCTTTGGTTCTCTTTTGTCGATTGAACACTTATTTGAAATCGATCGAGCCACTTGTACTACGTCATAAATTTACTGCAAGATCCTATATTGTCATTAATCGATTTAATACCTATTAAAAATCAATCCTATCACTCAAAAAGTTTTCGTTGATTGATTATATGCTAATGAAAAATCGATCCTTTTACTTGTACAATGTTTGCGAAATATTTCTTTGTCGCCAATCGATGCAACACTTATTTATAAAGTACTACAGCTTGTTTTATCGTTGGTAATCGATTTGAAAACGATAAAACCATTTGTACTATATCGTCGGGTTCACTACAAGATCCTCCTTTATGAATAATCGATTCAGTACTTATTCAAAATTGATCTGAAGTGGCACAACATCTTTACGGCTAGTATAGAATCTCTTCCCGTTATCAATCGATTCTATACTTATTAAAAATCGATTAAACCACTTATGCAGAGTTTTCAAAGTTACTACAATTTTCCCCATCGGTAATCGATACAAAATCGATCCGATTACTGGTACAATATCTTCAGGATTGTTGAGCTGTTTTTCCTTGTTGCCCATCGATTCAACATTCATTTAAAATCTATCATATACTAGCGCACAATTTCATAAAGAAATTAATTGGTGAAAGACCTATTGAAAATCGATTAAACCACATGTAATATATCTTTGGGCTTTCTGCAGATTCTTCAGTACTGATTCAGAATCAATCTTCACTTGTACAATGTCTTCATAGTTACTACAGAACTTTTTCTTATCATCAATCGATTCTATATCAATTCAAAATCGATTGAGCCACTTATATAGAGTCTTCAGGGTTACTACAACTAATTAATTGGTGGAAGACCTATTGAAAATCGATTAAACCACTTGTAATATATCTTTGGGCTTTCTGCAGATTCTTCAGTACTGATTCAGAATCAATCTTTACTTGTACAATGTCTTCATAGTTACTACAGAACTTTTTCTTATTATCAATCGATTCTATATCAATTCAAAATCGATTGAGCCACTTATATAGAGTCTTCAGGGTTACTACAACTAATTAATTGGTGGAAGACCTATTGAAAATCGATTAAACCACTTGTAATATATCTTTGGGCTTTCTGCAGATTCTTCAGTACTGATTCAGAATCAATCTTTACTTGTACAATGTCTTCATAGTTACTACAGAACTTTTTCTTATTATCAATCGATTCTATATCAATTCAAAATCGATTGAGCCACTTATATAGAGTCTTCAGGGTTACTACAACTCTCTCTCATCGGTTGTTGACATAAAATCGATCATTTCACTTGCACAATCGATACACTGTCTATTCAAAATCGATCATATATTAGCACATAGTTTTAAAAATCGATTGCGGCGCTTGTATAATATTTTTAGGTTCATTGCAAGAATTTCCTTTATCAGTGATCGATACAGGACTGATTTAAAATTGATTTGAACTTATACAACGTCTTTACGGTTATTACATAAACTTTCCTTGTTATCAATCGTTTTTATACTTCTCCAATACCGATCAAGCTACTTATACAGAGTTTTTAGAGTTACTACAATTCTTCCTCATCAGTTATTGATATAAAATCGATTCTACATTCTTTCAAAATCGATCATATACTAGCACCAGTCCTATAAATTAATTAATCGATATAGGACTGATTGAAAATTGATTCCAATTTAGCATAAGAGCTTCATGGTTGTTACAGAATCTTTCTTTGATATAAGTCGATTCTACATTCATTCAAAATCGATTGAGCCACTTATACAGAGTCTTCAGAGTCAATTCATTTCTCCTTCATCGGTTAACGATACAAAATCGATCCTATTACTGGTGCAATGTCTTCAGGGTTGGTGCAACATATTTTCGTGTAGCTAATCGATTCAACAATTATTTATAATCGATTATATACTAGCACACAGTTTATAAAGTACTGTAGCATCTTTTATCGTCGTTCGTCGATTGAAGACCTATTGAAAATCGATCAAACCTCCGCAATCGATTCAATATTGACTCAGAATCTTGTCTTGTTGTCAATCGATTCTAAATTTTTCAGAATCGATTTAATCAATTGTACAAAGTCTTCATGTTAACTAACTCATTGTTTATCGATTTCATACGCATGCAAAATCGATTTTATTGTGATGTCTACGGAATCTCTGATCGTTGCCAATCATTCCAAGATCGATTCAAAATCGCTCATAGTACTCAACATTTTCTCGCAACAAATTACCCAAAAGGATTACTGAAATTTAATAGGTGAATCTATTGACTTGAAATTTGTTGAGAAAAATATTGTTTTTCATTGGTTTTACCCAAAATAACTTATCTAAATTTAGTAAAATCAAAATGATACTTGAAAACACAAATCTTTAATTTATTCTGTTACTGAGCGTCATTTTCCACTATCCAAACATCGAATAAAAATTCATTTCACCCTGAGAAAATGAAAAATCATTCTCAACACGTCAGACAAATGATTCTCATCTATAGGGCGGAAAGAAGAAGATTCAAGCTCCCCCTATGAAAGGGTGATGCGATAAACACCCTTGTCACAATCGTAACCAACCCTGATGTCGCTTGCTGTGTAAATATCAATTTGAATCTAAACATCTTATTACAAATGATTTTAATCACATTTTTAGATCCAATCAAAGACATCACCACCATGAAGACGTTTAGAAGAGCAGATTAATTTGCAGAAGATTCTTTATTTATAAATAAATATGTATATATTATAAATGTACTTGTTTTCTCCCTCTCACATCCCTTTGATGCTCTGAATACACAGTTCAATGATATCATCCACACATAACAAATATATCTCCCTCATATCAGTGCAAACTGTACATTGAATCTCTTTTTAGTTTGAAGGGCGTGAATGCAAACACAGGGTGTGACAAAAGTGGTTTACGGTCTAGGGTAAGGGACAGTCGGGAGCATTAGTTACACCACTAATTGAAAGCGACCACAAAAGTAGGAAATCTGACTTACGAAACAATTCAAATGTTCAATATCAAATAATTCAAAAACATTCAGCAGCAAATTTTGCATAGAACGGTGCTTACATATTTTCAACTATAGAATGACGTTTGCAGATCGAAAATACCCTTCAATTCTTGAGATGCAGCTCTGAATCTGTCAATAGAGTTTCCTTTTCTTGATACCTGTCATGAATGCCGATCATACGAATATTGCACCTATGCAACGCAAGAATTGACAACAAAATAAAATATATATGTCATAATGCTGATACTATTGGTACACCTGTGTGAAATTGTGAATATTCAAAGAGAAATGCATGTACCAGCAACAGGAATAAAATCTATATGAATATCGTCGAAGAATTCCCGCACAATATTCATCGAATAATATATACTTTATTATATTTCAATATGAATTATTTTATAAATAAAAATTTATTAGAAGTTACGGCCCTTCTAATATTGATATTTCAATATTTTATACAGTTTTGAATAAATATTCAATTTGAAATATATTTTTAACATGTAAGTTAATTCTAATATTTCCCATATTGCTTTCTTAATTAAATCAAATTCTGCTTAGACTTGTCAGTAAGGTGCAGACTGTAGAACGATATGGAGAAGTTTTATGAACATTTGTGATTATTTATATCAATATTTGGTATTGCAAAAGTTTGAAATAGTGGATTAGATGTTTGAAAAGTATTTTGAATTGGATTTTTTTCATTTGAGTTGCAGGGACGGCGTGCGAACAAGTTTGCAGAGGGCATCATCAAAGTGAGTACAATTTGTAATTCCTATAATGAAGACATTTCAGTGAGATATTTTGAAATTGTATTTGAGATAAATTTCAGATTTTAGCTATTTTCTAATTTAAAATCTGTATTTAGTATTACACTTACAGCACATGCTACGTCTAATCGATGGGTGCTATTGGTAATTGGGTATCTCTAGTACTTCTATAATAATTTCAGTCCCCGCTTACGCCTTCGCTTCCGTTTAATATATTAAAATTGTCGAAATCTCAAAAACTATCCTTGAGACACATTTTTTTTTTTAGATTTTCGTAATCTACATGTATTAAACTATATAATTTCATGCCAAAATCAAAATATTCGAGATTAAATATTTCAATGGATTTTATCGAGAGTTACCCCTTGTCATAAATTTCAGATTTTATCTATTTTTGAATTTTACTTTATAAAATCTGTTCTTGTCGCTATTTATACACCTATATATATTTTAAAAACGAATAATTTTAGCAGAAAACATAATTTTTCAAAACGTTGAAATCACGAAAAATGCGCGTCGTACAGCAATTCTGAAATGCGAAAAAATATTTTCGACTTTTTCGCAAGAGGTACCCCTTGCCATCATTTCTCAGAGATGACCAATTTTCAATCTTTTACCTATAGAATTAATATTTGTCGCTCAATTGTCTTGAAATTTGGAATATATAAACAAAATGAAAATAAACCCCTAACCTTAAATAAAATTTGTAAAATCTATATACGTATTTCGAGAACTAAGTTCTCATCATCAGTAGAAAGGCGAATCACATCAACAGCAGGCTGCAGTTTTCCTCTAGAGATATGCTCTCCACCGAATAGGCTGAGGATTGCCACAGGAGATATTGTCTCCACCAGAGGTGATGTGAAACACGACGTGTTTTGAAGGGTATAGCCTTGATTTCACTTTTCAGAGATGACCAATTTTCAATCTTTTGCCTATAAAATTAATATTTGTCGCTCAATTGTCTTGAAATTTGGAATATAGATTGCCAGATGTCTAGCCGATCGACTATAGTAATTGCCAATTGCATAGCACTCATATTTCCAGAGATAAAAAGGAAGAAATGGAAAAAAATGGAAAATTTAGGCATTTTTTGCGCAAAAAAACATGTTTTTTCAAACGTCCATATCTCGAAAAATACTCATCGCACAGCGATTCTAAGGTTATTTTCGTAATCTAGAAGAGTCATATTATTTATTTGAACACTTAAAACTTGAGAATTGCAGAAAAAAAATTTCATGAAAAAACTGCCAATTCCACTGGAAAATACATTTTTTTAAAACGTCGAAATCTCGAAAAATACGCGTCTTACAGCAATTCTAAGGCTATTTTCGTGATCTAGATGAGTTATAGTATTTATTTTGACACCAAAAACATCAAAAATGCGAAAAAATATTTTTTATCAAATTTCGGCATTTTTTGAAGGGTATAGCCTTGATTTCACTTTTCAGAGATGACCAATTTTCAATCTTTTGCCTATAAAATTAATATTTGTCGCTCAATTGTCTTGAAATTTGGAATATAGATTGCCAGATGTCTAGCCGATCGACTATAGTAATTGCCAATTGCATAGCACTCATATTTCCAGAGATAATGAGAAAGAAATAGAAAAAAATTGAAAATTTAGGCATTTTTTGCGCAAAAAAACATGTTTTTTCAAACGTCCATATCTCGAAAAATACTCATCGCACAGCGATTCTAAGGTTATTTTCGTGATCTAGAAGAGTCATATTATTTATTTGAACACTTAAAACTTGAGAATTGCAGAAAAAAAATTTCATGAAAAAACTGCCAATTCCACTAAAAAATACATTTTTTTGAAACGTCGAAATCTCGAAAAATACGCGTCGTACAGCAATTCTAAGGCTATTTTCGTGATCTAGATGAGTTATAGTATTTATTTTGACACCAAAAACATCAAAAATGCGAAAAAATATTTTTTATCAAATTTCGGCATTTTTTGAAGGGTATAGCCTTGATTTCACTTTTCAGAGATGACCAATTTTCAATCTTTTGCCTATAAAATTAATATTCGTCGCTCAATTGTCTTGAAATTTGGAATATAGATTGCCAGATGTCTAGCCGATCGACTATAGTAATTGCCAATTGCATAGCACTCATATTTCCAGAGATAATAAGGAAGAAATGGAAAAAAATGGAAAATTTAGGCATTTTTTGCGCAAAAAAACATGTCTTTTCAAACGTCCATATCTCGAGAAATACTCATCGCACAGCGATTCTAAGCTTATTTTCGTAATCTAGAAGAGTCATATTATTTATTTGAACACCTAAAACTTGCGAATTGCAGAAAAAAATTTCATGAAAAAACTGCCAATTCCACTGAAAAATACATTCTTTCAAAACGTCAAAATCTCGAAAAATACGCGTCTTACAGCAATTCTAAGGCTATTTTCGTGATCTAGATGAGTTATAGTATTTATTTTGACACCAAAAACATCAAAAATGCGAAAAAATATTTTTTATCAAATTTCGGCATTTTTTGAAGGGTATAGCCTTGATTTCACTTTTCAGAGATGACCAATTTTCAATCTTTTGCCTATAAAATTAATATTTGTCTCTCGATTGTCTTGAAATTTGGAATATAGATTGCCAGATGTCTAGCCGATCGACTATAGTAATTGCCAATTGCATAGCACTCATATTTCCAGAGATAATGAGAAAGAAATGGAAAAAAATGGAAAATTTAGGCATTTTTTGCGCAAAAAAACATGTTTTTTCAAACGTCCATATCTCGAAAAATACTCATCGCACAGCGATTCTAAGGTTATTTTCGTAATCTAGAAGAGTCATATTATTTATTTAAACACTTAAAACTTGAGAATTGTAGAAAAAAAATTTCATGAAAAAACTGCCAATTCCACTAGAAAATACATTTTTTTAAAACGTCGAAATCTCGAAAAATACGCGTCTTACAGCAATTCTAAGGCTATTTTCGTGAACTAGATGAGTTATAGTATTTATTTTGACACCAAAAACATCAAAAATGCGAAAAAATATTTTTTATCAAATTTCGGCATTTTTTGAAGGGTATAGCCTTGATTTCACTTTTCAGAGATGACCAATTTTCAATCTTTTGCCTATAAAATTAATATTTGTCGCTCAATTGTCTTGAAATTTGGAATATAGATTGCCAGATGTCTAGCCGATCGACTAAAGTAATTGCCAATTGCATAGCACTCATATTTCCAGAGATAATAAGGAAGAAATGGAAAAAAATGGAAAATTTAGGCATTTTTTGCGCAAAAAAACATGTTTTTTCAAACGTCCATATCTCGAAAAATACTCATCGCACAGCGATTCTAAGGTTATTTTCGTAATCTAGAAGAGTCATATTATTCATTTGAACACTTAAAACTTGAGAATTGCAGAAAAAAAATTTCATGAAAAAACTGCCAATTCCACTAAAAAATTCATTTTTTTAAACCGTCGAAATCTCGAAAAATACGCGTCGTACAGCAATTCTAAGGCTATTTTCGTGATCTAGATGAGTTATAGTATTTATTTTGACACCAAAAACATCAAAAATGCGAAAAAATATTTTTTATCTAATTTCGGCATTTTTTGAAGGGTATAGCCTTGATTTCACTTTTCAGAGATGACCAATTTTCAATCTTTTGCCTATCAAATTAATATTTGTCGCTCGATTGTCTTGAAATTTGGAATATAGATTGCCAGATGTCTAGCCGATCGACTATAGTAATTGCCAATTGCATAGCACTCATATTTCCAGAGATAATGAGGAAGAAATGGAAAAAAATGGAAAATTTAGGCATTTTTTGCGCAAAAAAACATGTTTTTTCAAACGTCCATATCTCGAAAAATACTCATCGCACAGCGATTCTAAGGTTATTTTCGTAATTTAGAAGAGTCATATTATTTATTTAAACACTTAAAACTTGAGAATTGTAGAAAAAAAATTTCATGAAAAAACTGTCAATTCCACTAGAAAATACATTTTTTTAAAACGTCGAAATCTCGAAAAATACGCGTCTTACAGCAATTCTAAGGCTATTTTCGTGATCTAGATGAGTTATAGTATTTATTTTGACACCAAAAACATCAAAAATGCGAAAAAATATTTTTTATCAAATTTCGGCATTTTTTGAAGGGTATAGCCTTGATTTCACTTTTCAGAGATGACCAATTTTCAATCTTTTGCCCATAAAATTAATATTTGTCGCTCAATTGTCTTGAAATTTGGAATATAGATTGCCAGATGTCTAGCCGATCGACTATAGTAATTGCCAATTGCATAGCACTCATATTTCCAGAGATAATGAGAAAGAAATGGAAAAAAATTGAAAATTTAGGCATTTTTTGCGCAAAAAAACATGTTTTTTCAAAGGTCCATATCTCGAAAAATACTCATCGCACAGCGATTCTAAGGTTATTTTCGTAATCTAGAAGAGTCATATTATTTATTTGAATACTTAAAACTTGAGAATTGCAGAAAAAAAATTTCATGAAAAAACTGCCAATTCCACTAAAAAATACATTTTTTTAAAACGTCGAAATCTCGGAAAATACGCGTCGTACAGCAATTCTAAGGCTATTTTCGTGATCAACATGAGTTATAGTATTTATTTTGACATCAAAAACATCAAAAATGCAAAAAAATATTTTCTATCAAATCTCGGCATTTTTTGAAGGGTATAGCCTTGATTTCACTTTTCAGAGATGACCAATTTTCAATCTTTTGCCTATAAAATTAATATTTTTCGCTCAATTGTCTTGAAATTTGGAATATAGATTGCCAGATGTCTAGCCGATCGACTATAGTAATCGCCAATTGCATAGCACTCATATTTCCAGAGATAATGAGGAAGAAATGGAAAAAAATGGAAAATTTAGGCATTTTTTGCGCAAAAAAACATGTTTTTTCAAACGTCCATATCTCGAAAAATACTCATCGCACAGCGATTCTAAGGTTATTTTCGTAATCTAGAAGAGTCATATTATTTATTTAAACACTTAAAACTTGAGAATTGTAGAAAAAAAATTTCATGAAAAAACTGCCAATTCCACTAGAAAATACATTTTTTTAAAACGTCGAAATCTCGAAAAATACGCGTCTTACAGCAATTCTAAGGCTATTTTCGTGATCTAGATGAGTTATAGTATTTATTTTGACACCAAAAACATCAAAAATGCGAAAAAATATTTTTTATCAAATTTCGGCATTTTTTGAAGGGTATAGCCTTGATTTCACTTTTCAGAGATGACCAATTTTCAATCTTTTGCCTATAAAATTAATATTTGTCGCTCAATTGTCTTGAAATTTGGAATATAGATTGCCAGATGTCTAGCCGATCGACTATAGTAATTGCCAATTGCACAGCACTCATATTTCCAGAGATAATGAGGAAGAAATGGAAAAAAATGGAAAATTTAGGCATTTTTTGCGCAAAAAAACATGTTTTTTCAAACGTCCATATCTCGAAAAATACTCATCGCACAGCGATTCTAAGGTTATTTTCGTAATCTAGAAGAGTCATATTATTTATTTAAACACTTAAAACTTGAGAATTGCAAAAAAAAATTTCATGAAAAAACTGCCAATTCCACTAAAAAATACATTTTTTTGAAACGTCGAAATCTCGAAAAATACGCGTCGTACAGCAATTCTAAGGCTATTTTCGTGATCTAGATGAGTTATAGTATTTATTTTGACACCAAAAACATCAAAAATGCGAAAAAATATTTTTTATCAAATTTCGGCATTTTTTGAAGGGTATAGCCTTGATTTCACTTTTCAGAGATGACCAATTTTCAATCTTTTGCCTATAAAATTAATATTTGTCGCTCAATTGTCTTGAAATTTGGAATATAGATTGCCAGATGTCTAGCCGATCGACTATAGTAATTGCCAATTGCATAGCACTCATATTTCCAGAGATAATGAGAAAGAAATAGAAAAAAATTGAAAATTTAGGCATTTTTTGCGCAAAAAAACATGTTTTTTCAAACGTCCATATCTCGAAAAATACTCATCGCACAGCGATTCTAAGGTTATTTTCGTGATCTAGAAGAGTCATATTATTTATTTGAACACTTAAAACTTGAGAATTGCAGAAAAAAAATTTCATGAAAAAACTGCCAATTCCACTAAAAAATACATTTTTTTGAAACGTCGAAATCTCGAAAAATACGCGTCGTACAGCAATTCTAAGGCTATTTTCGTGATCTAGATGAGTTATAGTATTTATTTTGACACCAAAAACATCAAAAATGCGAAAAAATATTTTTTATCAAATTTCGGCATTTTTTGAAGGGTATAGCCTTGATTTCACTTTTCAGAGATGACCAATTTTCAATCTTTTGCCTATAAAATTAATATTTGTCGCTCAATTGTCTTGAAATTTGGAATATAGATTGCCAGATGTCTAGCCGATCGACTATAGTAATTGCCAATTGCATAGCACTCATATTTCCAGAGATAATGAGGAAAAAATGGAAAAAAATTGAAAATTTAGGCATTTTTTGCGCAAAAAAACATGTTTTTTCAAACGTCCATATCTCGAAAAATACTCATCGCACAGCGATTCTAAGGTTATTTTCGTGATCTAGAAGAGTCATATTATTTATTTGAACACTTAAAACTTGAGAATTGCAGAAAAAAAATTTCATGAAAAAACTGCCAATTCCACTAAAAAATACATTTTTTTGAAACGTCGAAATCTCGAAAAATACGCGTCGTACAGCAATTCTAAGGCTATTTTCGTGATCTAGATGAGTTATAGTATTTATTTTGACACCAAAAACATCAAAAATGCGAAAAAATATTTTTTATCAAATTTCGGCATTTTTTGAAGGGTATAGCCTTGATTTCACTTTTCAGAGATGACCAATTTTCAATCTTTTGCCTATAAAATTAATATTTGTCGCTCAATTGTCTTGAAATTTGGAATATAGATTGCCAGATGTCTAGCCGATCGACTATAGTAATTGCCAATTGCATGGCACTCATATTTCCAGAGATAATGAGAAAGAAATGGAAAAAAATGGAACATTCAGGCATTTTTTTGCGCAAAAAAACATGTTTTTTCAAACGTCCATATCTCGAAAAATACTCATCGCACAGCGATTCTAAGGTTATTTTCGTAATCTAGAAGAGTCATATTATTTATTTAAACACTTAAAACTTGAGAATTGTAGAAAAAAAATTTCATGAAAAAACTGCCAATTCCACTAGAAAATACATTTTTTTAAAACGTCGAAATCTCGAAAAATACGCGTCTTACAGCAATTCTAAGGCTATTTTCGTGATCTAGATGAGTTATAGTATTTATTTTGACACCAAAAACATCAAAAATGCGAAAAAATATTTTTTATCAAATTTCGGCATTTTTTGAAGGGTATAGCCTTGATTTCACTTTTCAGAGATGACCAATTTTCAATCTTTTGCCTATAAAATTAATATTTGTCGCTCAATTGTCTTGAAATTTGGAATATAGATTGCCAGATGTCTAGCCGATCGACTATAGTAATTGCCAATTGCACAGCACTCATATTTCCAGAGATAATGAGGAAGAAATGGAAAAAAATGGAAAATTTAGGCATTTTTTGCGCAAAAAAACATGTTTTTTCAAACGTCCATATCTCGAAAAATACTCATCGCACAGCGATTCTAAGGTTATTTTCGTAATCTAGAAGAGTCATATTATTTATTTAAACACTTAAAACTTGAGAATTGCAAAAAAAAAATTTCATGAAAAAACTGCCAATTCCACTAAAAAATACATTTTTTTGAAACGTCGAAATCTCGAAAAATACGCGTCGTACAGCAATTCTAAGGCTATTTTCGTGATCTAGATGAGTTATAGTATTTATTTTGACACCAAAAACATCAAAAATGCGAAAAAATATTTTTTATCAAATTTCGGCATTTTTTGAAGGGTATAGCCTTGATTTCACTTTTCAGAGATGACCAATTTTCAATCTTTTGCCTATAAAATTAATATTTGTCGCTCAATTGTCTTGAAATTTGGAATATAGATTGCCAGATGTCTAGCCGATCGACTATAGTAATTGCCAATTGCATAGCACTCATATTTCCAGAGATAATGAGAAAGAAATAGAAAAAAATTGAAAATTTAGGCATTTTTTGCGCAAAAAAACATGTTTTTTCAAACGTCCATATCTCGAAAAATACTCATCGCACAGCGATTCTAAGGTTATTTTCGTAATCTAGAAGAGTCATATTATTTATTTGAACACTTAAAACTTGAGAATTGCAGAAAAAAAATTTCATGAAAAAACTGCCAATTCCACTAAAAAATACATTTTTTTGAAACGTCGAAATCTCGAAAAATACGCGTCGTACAGCAATTCTAAGGCTATTTTCGTGATCTAGATGAGTTATAGTATTTATTTTGACACCAAAAACATCAAAAATGCGAAAAAATATTTTTTATCAAATTTCGGCATTTTTTTGAAGGGTATAGCCTTGATTTCACTTTTCAGAGATGACCAATTTTCAATCTTTTGCCTATAAAATTAATATTTGTCGCTCAATTGTCTTGAAATTTGGAATATAGATTGCCAGATGTCTAGCCGATCGACTATAGTAATTGCCAATTGCATAGCACTCATATTTCCAGAGATAATGAGGAAAAAATGGAAAAAAATTGAAAATTTAGGCATTTTTTGCGCAAAAAAACATGTTTTTTCGAACGTCCATATCTCGAAAAATACTCATCGCACAGCGATTCTAAGGTTATTTTCGTGATCTAGAAGAGTCATATTATTTATTTGAACACTTAAAACTTGAGAATTGCAGAAAAAAAATTTCATGAAAAAACTGCCGAATTCCACTAAAAAATACATTTTTTTGAAACGTCGAAATCTCGAAAAATACGCGTCGTACAGCAATTCTAAGGCTATTTTCGTGATCTAGATGAGTTATAGTATTTATTTTGACACCAAAAACATCAAAAATGCGAAAAAATATTTTTTATCAAATTTCGGCATTTTTTGAAGGGTATAGCCTTGATTTCACTTTTCAGAGATGACCAATTTTCAATCTTTTGCCTATAAAATTAATATTTGTCGCTCAATTGTCTTGAAATTTGGAATATAGATTGCCAGATGTCTAGCCGATCGACTATAGTAATTGCCAATTGCATAGCACTCATATTTCCAGAGATAATGAGGAAAAAATGGAAAAAAATTGAAAATTTAGGCATTTTTTGCGCAAAAAAACATGTTTTTTCAAACTTCCATATCTCGAAAAATACTCATCGCACAGCGATTCTAAGGTTATTTTCGTGATCTAGAAGAGTCATATTATTTATTTGAACACTTAAAACTTGAGAATTGCAGAAAAAAAATTTCATAAAAAACTGCCAATTCCACTAAAAAATACATTTTTTTGAAACGTCGAAATCTCGAAAAATACGCGTCGTACAGCAATTCTAAGGCTATTTTCGTGATCTAGATGAGTTATTATTTATTTTGACACCAAAAACATCAAAAATGCGAAAAAATATTTTTTATCAAATTTCGGCATTTTTTGAAGGGTATAGCCTTGATTTCACTTTTCAGAGATGACCAATTTTCAATCTTTTGCCTATAAAATTAATATTTGTCGCTCAATTGTCTTGAAATTTGGAATATAGATTGCCAGATGTCTAGCCGATCGACTATAGTAATTGCCAATTGCATGGCACTCATATTTCCAGAGATAATGAGAAAGAAATGGAAAAAAATGAACATTCAGGCATTTTTTGCGCAAAAAAACATGTTTTTTCAAACGTCCATATCTCGAAAAATACTCATCGCACAGCGATTCTAAGGTTATTTTCGTAATCTAGAAGAGTCATATTATTCATTTGAACAATTAAAACTTGAGAATTGCAGAAAAAAAATTTCATGAAAACACTGCCAATTCCACTAAAAAATACATTTTTTTAAACCGTCGAAATCTCGAAAAATAACCGTCGTACAGCAATTCTAAGGCTATTTTCGTGATCTTGATGAGTTATAGTATTTATTTTGACACCAAAAACATCAAAAATGCGAAAAAGTATTTTTTATCAAATTTCAACATTTTCGCAAGGGGTACCCCTTGCCATCATTTTTCAGAGATGACCAATTTTCAATCTTTTGCCTATAAAATTAATATTTGTCGCTCAATTGTCTTGAAATTTGGAATATAGATTGCCAGATGTCTAGCCGATCGACTACAGTAATTGCCAATTGCATGGCACTCATATTTCCAGAGATAATGAGAAAGAAATGGAAAAAAAATGGAACATTTAGGCATTTTTTGCGCAAAAAAACATGTTTTTTCAAACGTCCATATCTCGAAAAATACTCATCGCACAGCGATTCTAAGGTTATTTTCGTAATCTAGAAGAGTCATATAATTTATTTGAACACTTGAAACTTGAGAATTGCAGAAAAAAAATTTCATGAAAAAACTGCCAATTCCACTAAAAAATACATTTTTTTAAAACGTCGAAATCTCGAAAAATACGCGTCGTACAGCAATTCTAGGGCTATTTTCGTGATCTAGATGAGTCATAGTATTTATTTTGACACCAAAAACATCAAAAATGCGAAAAAATATTTTTTATCAAATTTCGGCATTTTTTGAAGGGTATAGCCTTGATTTCACTTTTCAGAGATGACCAATTTTCAATCTTTTGCCTATAAAATTAATATTTGTGGCTCAATTGTCTTGAAATTTTGGAATATAGATTGTCAGATGTCTAGCCGATCGACTATAGTAATTGGCAATTGCATAGCACTCATATTTCCAGAGATAATGAGGAAGAAATGGAAAAAAAATGGAAAATTTAGGCATTTCTTGCGCAAAAAAACATGTTTTTTCAAACATCCATATCTCGAAAAATACTCATCGCACAGCGATTCTAAGGTTATTTTCGTAATCTAGAAGAGTCATATTATTTATTCAAACACCTGAAACTTGAGAATTGCAGAAAAAAAATTTCATGAAAAAACTGCCAATTCCACTGAAAAAATACATTTTTTTAAAACGTCGAAATCTCGAAAAATACTCGTCGTACAGCAATTCTAAGGCTATTTTCGTGATCTAGATGAGTTATAGTATTTATTCTGACACCAAAAACATCAAAAATGCGAAAAAATATTTTTTATCAAATTTCGGCATTTTTTGAAGGGTATAGCCTTGATTTCACTTTTCAGAGATGACCAATTTTCAATCTTTTGCCTATAAAATTAATATTTGTCGCTCAATTGTCTTGAAATTTGGAATATAGATTGCCAGATGTCTAGCCGATCGACTATAGTAATTGCCAATTGCATAGCACTAATATTTCCAGAGATAATGAGAAAGAAATGGAAAAAAATTGAAAATTTAGGCATTTTTTGCGCAAAAAAACATGTTTTTTCAAACGTCCATATCTCGAAAAATACTCATCGCACAGCGATTCTAAGGTTATTTTCGTAATCTAGAAGAGTCATATTATTTATTTGAACACTTAAAACTTGAGAATTGCAGAAAAAAAATTTCATAAAAAACTGCCAATTCCACTAAAAAATACATTTTTTGAAACGTCGAAATCTCGAAAAATACGCGTCGTACAGCAATTCTAAGGCTATTTTCGTGATCTAGATGAGTTATAGTATTTATTTTGACACCAAAAACATCAAAAATGCGAAAAAATATTTTTTATCAAATTTCGGCATTTTTTGAAGGGTATAGCCTTGATTTCACTTTTCAGAGATGACCAATTTTCAATCTTTTGCCTATAAAATTAATATTTGTCGCTCAATTGTCTTGAAATTTGGAATATAGATTGCCCAGATGTCTAGCCGATCGACTATAGTAATTGCCAATTGCATGGCACTCATATTTCCAGAGATAATGAGAAAGAAATGGAAAAAAATGGAACATTCAGGCATTTTTTGCGCAAAAAAACATGTTTTTTCAAACGTCCATATCTCGAAAAATACTCATCGCACAGCGATTCTAAGGTTATTTTCGTAATCTAGAAGAGTCATATATTATTCATTTGAACAATTAAAACTTGAGAATTGCAGAAAAAAAATTTCATGAAAACACTGCCAATTCCACTAAAAAATACATTTTTTTAAACCGTCGAAATCTCGAAAAATAACCGTCGTACAGCAATTCTAAGGCTATTTTCGTGATCTTGATGAGTTATAGTATTTATTTTGACACCAAAAACATCAAAAATGCGAAAAAGTATTTTTTATCAAATTTCAACATTTTCGCAAGGGGTACCCCTTGCCATCATTTTTCAGAGATGACCAATTTTCAATCTTTTGCCTATAAAATTAATATTTGTCGCTCAATTGTCTTGAAATTTGGAATATAGATTGCCAGATGTCTAGCCGATCGACTACAGTAATTGCCAATTGCATGGCACTCATATTTCCAGAGATAATGAGAAAGAAATGGAAAAAAATGGAACATTTAGGCATTTTTTGCGCAAAAAAACATGTTTTTTCAAACGTCCATATCTCGAAAAATACTCATCGCACAGCGATTCTAAGGTTATTTTCGTAATCTAGAAGAGTCATATAATTTATTTGAACACTTGAAACTTGAGAATTGCAGAAAAAAAATTTCATGAAAAAACTGCCAATTCCACTAAAAAATACATTTTTTTAAAACGTCGAAATCTCGAAAAATACGCGTCGTACAGCAATTCTAGGGCTATTTTCGTGATCTAGATGAGTCATAGTATTTATTTTGACACCAAAAACATCAAAAATGCGAAAAAATATTTTTTATCAAATTTCGGCATTTTTTGAAGGGTATAGCCTTGATTTCACTTTTCAGAGATGACCAATTTTCAATCTTTTGCCTATAAAATTAATATTTGTGGCTCAATTGTCTTGAAATTTGGAATATAGATTGTCAGATGTCTAGCCGATCGACTATAGTAATTGGCAATTGCATAGCACTCATATTTCCAGAGATAATGAGGAAGAAATGGAAAAAAATGGAAAATTTAGGCATTTCTTGCGCAAAAAAACATGTTTTTTCAAACATCCATATCTCGAAAAATACTCATCGCACAGCGATTCTAAGGTTATTTTCGTAATCTAGAAGAGTCATATTATTTATTCAAACACCTGAAACTTGAGAATTGCAGAAAAAAAATTTCATGAAAAAACTGCCAATTCCACTGAAAAATACATTTTTTTAAAACGTCGAAATCTCGAAAAATACTCGTCGTACAGCAATTCTAAGGCTATTTTCGTGATCTAGATGAGTTATAGTATTTATTCTGACACCAAAAAACATCAAAAATGCGAAAAAATATTTTTTATCAAATTTCGGCATTTTTTGAAGGGTATAGCCTTGATTTCACTTTTCAGAGATGACCAATTTTCAATCTTTTGCCTATAAAATTAATATTTGTCGCTCAATTGTCTTGAAATTTGGAATATAGATTGCCAGATGTCTAGCCGATCGACTATAGTAATTGCCAATTGCATAGCACTAATATTTCCAGAGATAATGAGAAAGAAATGGAAAAAAATTGAAAATTTAGGCATTTTTTGCGCAAAAAAACATGTTTTTTCAAACGTCCATATCTCGAAAAATACTCATCGCACAGCGATTCTAAGGTTATTTTCGTAATCTAGAAGAGTCATATTATTTATTTGAACACTTAAAACTTGAGAATTGCAGAAAAAAAATTTCATGAAAAAACTGCCAATTCCACTAAAAAATACATTTTTTTGAAACGTCGAAATCTCGAAAAATACGCGTCGTACAGCAATTCTAAGGCTATTTTCGTGATCTAGATGAGTTATAGAATTTATTTTGACACCAAAAACATCAAAAATGCGAAAAAATATTTTTTATCAAATTTCGGCATTTTTTGAAGGGTGTAGCCTTGATTTCACTTTTCAGAGATGACCAATTTTCAATCTTTTGCCTATAAAATTAATATTTGTCGCTCAATTGTCTTGAAATTTGGAATATAGATTGCCAGATGTCTAGCCGATTGATTATAGTAATTGCCAATTGCATAGCACTCATATTTCCAGAGATAATGAGGAAGAAATGGAAAAAAATGGAAAATTTAGGCATTTTTTGCGCAAAAAAACATGTTTTTTCAAACGTCCATATCTCGAAAAATACTCATCGCACAGCGATTCTAAGGTTATTTGCGTAATCTAGAAGAGTCACATTATTTATTTGAATACTTAAAACTTGAGAATTGCAGAAAAAAAATTTCATGAAAAAACTGCCAATTCCACTAGAAAATACATTTTTTTAAAACGTCGAAATCTCGGAAAATACGCGTCGTACAGCAATTCTAAGGCTATTTTCGTGATCTAGATGAGTTATAGAATTTATTTTGACACCAAAAACATCAAAAATGCGAAAAAATATTTTTTATCAAATTTCGGCATTTTTTGAAGGGTATAGCCTTGATTTCACTTTTCAGAGATGACCAATTTTCAATCTTTTGCCTATAAAATTAATATTTGTCGCTCAATTGTCTTGAAATTTGGAATATAGATTGCCAGATGTCTAGCCGATCGACTATAGTAATTGCCAATTGCATAGCACTCATATTTCCAGAGATAATGAGAAAGAAATGGAAAAAAATTGAAAATTTAGGCATTTTTTGCGCAAAAAAACATGTTTTTTCAAAGGTCCATATCTCGAAAAATACTCATCGCACAGCGATTCTAAGGTTATTTTCGTAATCTAGAAGAGTCATATTATTTATTTGAATACTTAAAACTTGAGAATTGCAGAAAAAAAATTTCATGAAAAAACTGCCAATTCCACTAAAAAATACATTTTTTTAAAACGTCGAAATCTCGGAAAATACGCGTCGTACAGCAATTCTAAGGCTATTTTCGTGATCAACATGAGTTATAGTATTTATTTTGACATCAAAAACATCAAAAATGCAAAAAAATATTTTCTATCAAATCTCGGCATTTTTTGAAGGGTATAGCCTAGATTTCACTTTCCAGAGATGACCAATTTTCAATCTTTTGCCTATAAAATTAATATTTTTCGCTCAATTGTCTTGAAATTTGGAATATAGATTGCCAGATGTCTAGCCGATCGACTATAGTAATCGCCAATTGCATAGCACTCATATTTCCAGAGATAATGAGGAAGAAATGGAAAAAAATGGAAAATTTAGGCATTTTTTGCGCAAAAAAACATGTTTTTTCAAACGTCCATATCTCGAAAAATACTCATCGCACAGCGATTCTAAGGTTATTTTCGTAATCTAGAAGAGTCATATTATTTATTTAAACACTTAAAACTTGAGAATTGTAGAAAAAAAATTTCATGAAAAAACTGCCAATTCCACTAGAAAATACATTTTTTTAAAACGTCGAAATCTCGAAAAATACGCGTCTTACAGCAATTCTAAGGCTATTTTCGTGATCTAGATGAGTTATAGTATTTATTTTGACACCAAAAACATCAAAAATGCGAAAAAATATTTTTTTATCAAATTTCGGCATTTTTTGAAGGGTATAGCCTTGATTTCACTTTTCAGAGATGACCAATTTTCAATCTTTTGCCTATAAAATTAATATTTGTCGCTCAATTGTCTTGAAATTTGGAATATAGATTGCCAGATGTCTAGCCGATCGACTATAGTAATTGCCAATTGCACAGCACTCATATTTCCAGAGATAATGAGGAAGAAATGGAAAAAAATGGAAAATTTAGGCATTTTTTGCGCAAAAAAACATGTTTTTTCAAACGTCCATATCTCGAAAAATACTCATCGCACAGCGATTCTAAGGTTATTTTCGTAATCTAGAAGAGTCATATTATTTATTTAAACACTTAAAACTTGAGAATTGCAAAAAAAAAATTTCATGAAAAAACTGCCAATTCCACTAAAAAATACATTTTTTTGAAACGTCGAAATCTCGAAAAATACGCGTCGTACAGCAATTCTAAGGCTATTTTCGTGATCTAGATGAGTTATAGTATTTATTTTGACACCAAAAACATCAAAAATGCGAAAAAATATTTTTTATCAAATTTCGGCATTTTTTGAAGGGTATAGCCTTGATTTCACTTTTCAGAGATGACCAATTTTCAATCTTTTGCCTATAAAATTAATATTTGTCGCTCAATTGTCTTGAAATTTGGAATATAGATTGCCAGATGTCTAGCCGATCGACTATAGTAATTGCCAATTGCATAGCACTCATATTTCCAGAGATAATGAGAAAGAAATAGAAAAAAATTGAAAATTTAGGCATTTTTTGCGCAAAAAAACATGTTTTTTCAAACGTCCATATCTCGAAAAATACTCATCGCACAGCGATTCTAAGGTTATTTTCGTGATCTAAAAGAGTCATATTATTTATTTGAACACTTAAAACTTGAGAATTGCAGAAAAAAAATTTCATGAAAAAACTGCCAATTCCACTAAAAAATACATTTTTTGAAACGTCGAAATCTCGAAAAATACGCGTCGTACAGCAATTCTAAGGCTATTTTCGTGATCTAGATGAGTTATAAAATTTATTTTGACACCAAAAACATCAAAAATGCGAAAAAATATTTTTTATCAAATTTCGGCATTTTTTGAAGGGTATAGCCTTGATTTCACTTTTCAGAGATGACCAATTTTCAATCTTTTGCCTATAAAATTAATATTTGTCGCTCAATTGTCTTGAAATTTGGAATATAGATTGCCAGATGTCTAGCCGATCGACTATAGTAATTGCCAATTGCATGGCACTCATATTTCCAGAGATAATGAGAAAGAAATGGAAAAAAATGGAACATTCAGGCATTTTTTGCGCAAAAAAACATGTTTTTTCAAACGTCCATATCTCGAAAAATACTCATCGCACAGCGATTCTAAGGTTATTTTCGTAATCTAGAAGAGTCATATTATTCATTTGAACAAATAAAACTTGAGAATTGCAGAAAAAAAATTTCATGAAAACACTGCCAATTCCACTAAAAAATACATTTTTTTAAACCGTCGAAATCTCGAAAAATACGCGTCGTACAGCAATTCTAAGGCTATTTTCGTGATCTTGATGAGTTATAGTATTTATTTTGACACAAAAAACATCAAAAATGCGAAAAAATATTTTTTATCAAATTTCAACATTTTCGCAAGGGGTACCCCTTGCCATCATTTTTCAGAGATGACCAATTTTCAATCTTTTGCCTATAAAATTAATATTTGTCGCTCAATTGTCTTGAAATTTGGAATATAGATTGCCAGATGTCTAGCCGATCGACTACAGTAATTGCCAATTGCATGGCACTCATATTTCCAGAGATAATGAGAAAGAAATGGAAAAAAATGGAACATTTAGGCATTTTTTGCGCAAAAAAACATGTTTTTTCAAACGTCCATATCTCGAAAAATACTCATCGCACAGCGATTCTAAGGTTATTTTCGTAATCTAGAAGAGTCATATTATTTATTTGAACACTTGAAACTTGAGAATTGCAGAAAAAAAATTTCATGAAAAAACTGCCAATTCCACTAAAAAATACATTTTTTTAAAACGTCGAAATCTCGAAAAATACGCGTCGTACAGCAATTCTAGGGCTATTTTCGTGATCTAGATGAGTCATAGTATTTATTTTGACACCCAAAAACATCAAAAATGCGAAAAAATATTTTTTATCAAATTTCGGCATTTTTTGAAGGGTATAGCCTTGATTTCACTTTTCAGAGATGACCAATTTTCAATCTTTTGCCTATAAAATTAATATTTGTGGCTCAATTGTCTTGAAATTTGGAATATAGATTGTCAGATGTCTAGCCGATCGACTATAGTAATTGGCAATTGCATAGCACTCATATTTCCAGAGATAATGAGGAAGAAATGGAAAAAAATGGAAAATTTAGGCATTTCTTGCGCAAAAAAACATGTTTTTTCAAACATCCATATCTCGAAAAATACTCATCGCACAGCGATTCTAAGGTTATTTTCGTAATCTAGAAGAGTCATATTATTTATTCAAACACCTGAAACTTGAGAATTGCAGAAAAAAATTTCATGAAAAAACTGCCAATTCCACTAGAAAATACATTTTTTTAAAACGTCGAAATCTCGAAAAATACGCGTCGTACAGCAATTCTAAGGCTATTTTCGTGATCTAGATGAGTTATAGTATTTATTTTGACACCAAAAACATCAAAAATGCGAAAAAATATTTTTTATCAAATTTCGGCATTTTTTGAAGGGTATAGCCTTGATTTCACTTCTCAGAGATGACCAATTTTCAATCTTTTGCCTATAAAATTAATATTTGTCGCTCAATTGTCTTGAAATTTGGAATATAGATTGCCAGATGTCTAGCCGATCGACTATAGTAATTGCCAATTGCATAGCACTCATATTTCCAGAGATAATGAGGAAGAAATGGGAAAAAATTGAAAATTTAGGCATTTTTTGCGCAAAAAAACATGTTTTTTCAAACGTCCATATCTCGAAAAATACTCATCGCACAGCGATTCTAAGGTTATTTTCGTAATCTAGAAGAGTCATATTATTTATTTGAACACTTGAAACTTGAGAATTGCAGAAAAAAAATTTCATGAAAAAACTGCCAATTCCACTAAAAAATACATTTTTTTAAAACGTCGAAATCTCGAAAAATACGCGTCGTACAGCAATTCTAGGGCTATTTTCGTGATCTAGATGAGTCATAGTATTTATTTTGACACCAAAAACATCAAAAATGCGAAAAAATATTTTTTATCAAATTTCGGCATTTTTTGAAGGGTATAGCCTTGATTTCACTTTTCAGAGATGACCAATTTTCAATTTTTTGCCTATAAAATTAATATTTGTCGCTCAATTGTCTTGAAATTTGGAATATAGATTGTCAGATGTCTAGCCGATCGACTATAGTAATTGGCAATTGCATAGCACTCATATTTCCAGAGATAATGAGGAAGAAATGGAAAAAAATGGAAAATTTAGGCATTTCTTGCGCAAAAAAACATGTTTTTTCAAACATCCATATCTCGAAAAATACTCATCGCACAGCGATTCTAAGGTTATTTTCGTAATCTAGAAGAGTCATATTATTTATTCAAACACCTGAAACTTGAGAATTGCAGAAAAAAATTTCATGAAAAAACTGCCAATTCCACTAAAAAATACATTTTTTTAAAACGTCGAAATCTCGAAAAATACGCGTCGTACAGCAATTCTAAGGCTATTTTCGTGATCTAGATGAGTTATAGTATTTATTTTGACACCAAAAACATCAAAAATGCGAAAAAATATTTTTTATCAAATTTCGGCATTTTTTGAAGGGTATAGCCTTGATTTCACTTTTCAGAGATGACCAATTTTCAATCTTTTGCCTATAAAATTAATATTTGTCGCTCAATTGTCTTGAAATTTGGAATATAGATTGCCAGATGTCTAGCCGATCGACTATAGTAATTGCCAATTGCATAGCACTCATATTTCCAGAGATAATGAGAAAGAAATGGAAAAAAATTGAAAATTTAGGCATTTTTTGCGCAAAAAAACATGTTTTTTCAAACGTCCATATCTCGAAAAATACTCATCGCACAGCGATTCTAAGGTTATTTTCGTAATCTAGAAGAGTCATATTATTTATTTGAACACTTAAAACTTGAGAATTGCAGAAAAAAAATTTCATGAAAAAACTGCCAATTCCACTAAAAAATACATTTTTTTGAAACGTCGAAATCTCGAAAAATACGCGTCGTACAGCAATTCTAAGGCTATTTTCGTGATCTAGATGAGTTATAGAATTTATTTACCCACCAAAAACATGAAAAATGCGAAAAAATATTTTTTATCAAATTTCGGCATTTTTTGAAGGGTGTAGCCTTGATTTCACTTTTCAGAGATGACCAATTTTCAATCTTTTGCCTATAAAATTAATATTTGTCGCTCAATTGTCTTGAAATTTGGAATATAGATTGCCAGATGTCTAGCCGATTGATTATAGTAATTGCCAATTGCATAGCACTCATATTTCCAGAGATAATGAGGAAGAAATGGAAAAAAATGGAAAATTTAGGCATTTTTTGCGCAAAAAAACATGTTTTTTCAAACGTCCATATCTCGAAAAATACTCATCGCACAGCGATTCTAAGGTTATTTTCGTGATCTAGAAGAGTCATATTATTTATCTGAACACTTAAAACTTGAGAATTGCAGAAAAAAATTTCATGAAAAAACTGCCAATTCCACTAAAAAATACATTTTTTTAAAAACGTCGAAATCTCGAAAAATACGCGTCGTACAGCAATTCTAAGGCTATTTTCGTGATCTAGATGAGTTATAGTATTTATTTTGACACCAAAAACATCAAAAATGCGAAAAAATATTTTTTATCAAATTTCGGCATTTTTTGAAGGGTATAGCCTTGATTTCACTTTTCAGAGATGACCAATTTTCAATCTTTTGCCTATAAAATTAATATTTGTCGCTCAATTGTCTTGAAATTTGGAATATAGATTGCCAGATGTCTAGCCGATCGACTATAGTAATTGCCAATTGCATAGCACTCATACTTCCAGAGATAATGAGAAAGAAATGGAAAAAAATTGAAAATTTAGGCATTTTTTGCGCAAAAAAACATGTTTTTTCAAACGTCCATATCTCGAAAAATACTCATCGCACAGCGATTCTAAGGTTATTTTCGTAATCTAGAAGAGTCATATTATTTATTTAAACACTTAAAACTAGAGAATTGCAGAAAAAAATTTCATGAAAAAACTGCCAATTCCACTAAAAAATACATTTTTTTAAAACGTCAAAATCTCGAAAAATACGCGTCGTACAGCAATTCTAAGGCTATTTTCGTGATCTAGATGAGTTATAGTATTTATTTTGACACCAAAAACATCAAAAATGCGAAAAAATATTTTTTATCAAATTTCAACATTTTCGCAAGGGGTACCCCTTGCCATCATTTCTCAGAGATGACCAATTTTCAATCTTTTGCCTATAAAATTAATATTTGTCGCTCAATTGTCTTGAAATTTGGAATATAGATTGCCAGATGTCTAGCCGATTGATTATAGTAATTGCCAATTGCATAGCACTCATATTTCCAGAGATAATGAGGAAGAAATGGAAGAAAATGGAAAATTTAGGCATTTTTTGCGCAAAAAAACATGTTTTTTCAAACGTCCATATCTCGAAAAATACTCATCGCACAGCGATTCTAAGGTTATTTTCGTGATCTAGAAGAGTCATATTATTTATCTGAACACTTAAAACTTGAGAATTGCAGAAAAAAATTTCATGAAAAAACTGCCAATTCCACTAAAAAATACATTTTTTTAAAACGTCGAAATCTCGAAAAATACGCGTCGTACAGCAATTCTAAGGCTATTTTCGTGATCTAGATGAGTTATAGTATTTATTTTGACACCAAAAACATCAAAAATGCGAAAAAATATTTTTTATCAAATTTCGGCATTTTTTGAAGGGTATAGCCTTGATTTCACTTTTCAGAGATGACCAATTTTCAATCTTTTGCCTATAAAATTAATATTTGTCGCTCAATTGTCTTGAAATTTGGAATATAGATTGCCAGATGTCTAGCCGATCGACTATAGTAATTGCCCATTGCATAGCACTCATACTTCCAGAGATAATGAGAAAGAAATGGAAAAAAATTGAAAATTTAGGCATTTTTTGCGCAAAAAAACATGTTTTTTCAAACGTCCATATCTCGAAAAATACTCATCGCACAGCGATTCTAAGGTTATTTTCGTAATCTAGAAGAGTCATATTATTTATTTAAACACTTGAAACTTGAGAATTGCAGAAAAAAATTTCATGAAAAAACTGCCAATTCCACTAAAGAACACATTTTTTAAAACGTCGAAATCTCGAAAAATACGCGTCGTACAGCAATTCTAAGGCTATTTTCGTGATCTAGATGAGTTATAGTATTTATTTTGACACCAAAAAACATCAAAAATGCGAAAAAATATTTTTTATCAAATTTCGGCATTTTTTGAAGGGTATAGGCTTGATTTCACTTTTCAGAGATGACCAATTTTCAATCTTTTGCCTATAAAATTAATATTTGTCGCTCAATTGTCTTGAAATTTGGAATATAGATTGCCAGATGTCTAGCCGATTGATTATAGTAATTTCCAATTGCATAGCACTCATATTTCCAGAGATAATGAGGAAGAAATGGAAAAAAATGGAAAATTTAGGCATTTTTTGCGCAAAAAAACATGTTTTTTCAAACGTCCATATCTCGAAAAATACTCATCGCACAGCGATTCTAAGGTTATTTTCGTAATCTAAAAGAGTCATATTATTTATTTAAAACACTTGAAACTTGAGAATTGCAGAAAAAAAATTTCATGAAAAAACTGCCAATTCCACTAAAAAATACATTTTTTTAAAACGTCAAAATCTCGAAAAATACGCGTCGTACAGCAATTCTAAGGCTATTTTCGTGATCTAGATGAGTTATAGTATTTATTTTGACACCAAAAACATCAAAAATGCGAAAAAATATTTTTTATCAAATTTCAACATTTTCGCAAGGGGTACCCCTTGCCATCATTTCTCAGAGATGACCAATTTTCAATCTTTTGCCTATAAAATTAATATTTGTCGCTCAATTGTCTTGAAATTTGGAATATAGATTGCCAGATGTCTAGCCGATCGACTATAGTAATTGCCAATTGCATAGCACTCATATTTCCAGAGATAATGAGGAAGAAATGGAAAAAAAATGGAAAATTTAGGCATTTTTTGCGCAAAAAAACATGTTTTTTCAAACGTCCATATCTCGAAAAATACTCATCGCACAGCGATTCTAAGGTTATTTTCGTAATCTAGAAGAGTCATATTATTTATTTAAACACTTAAAACTTGAGAATTGCAGAAAAAAAATTTCATGAAAAAACTGCCAATTCCACTAAAGAACACATTTTTTTAAAACGTCGAAATCTCGAAAAATACGCGTCGTACAGCAATTCTAAGGCTATTTTCGTGATCTAGATGAGTTATAGTATTTATTTTGACACCAAAAACATCAAAAATGCGAAAAAATATTTTTTATCAAATTTCGGCATTTTTTGAAGGGTATAGCCTTGGTTTCACTTTTCAGAGATGACCAATTTTCAATCTTTTGCCTATAAAATTAATATTTGTCGCTCAATTGTCTTGAAATTTGGAATATAGATTGCCAGATGTCTAGCCGATTGATTATAGTAATTGCCAATTGCATAGCACTCATATTTCCAGAGATAATGAGGAAGAAATGGAAAAAAATGGAACATTTAGGCATTTTTTGCGCAAAAAAACATGTTTTTTCAAACGTCCATATCTCGAAAAATACTCATCGCACAGCGATTCTAAGCTTATTTTCGTGATCTAGAAGAGTCATATTATTTATCTGAACACTTAAAACTTGAGAATTGCAGAAAAAAAAATTTCATGAAAAAACTGCCAATTCCACTAAAAAATACATTTTTTTGAAACGTCGAAATCTCGAAAAATACGCGTCGTACAGCAATTCTAAGGCTATTTTCGTGATCTAGATGAGTTATAGTATTTATTTTGACACCAAAAACATCAAAAATGCGAAAAAATATTTTTTATCAAATTTCAACATTTTCGCAAGGGGTACCCCTTGCCATCATTTCTCAGAGATGACCAATTTTCAATCTTTTGCCTATAAAATTAATATTTGTCGCTCAATTGTCTTGAAATTTGGAATATAGATTGCCAGATGTCTAGCCGATTGATTATAGTAATTTCCAATTGCATAGCACTCATATTTCCAGAGATAATGAGGAAGAAATGGAAAAAAATGGAAAATTTAGGCATTTTTTGCGCAAAAAAACATGTTTTTTCAAACGTCCATATCTCGAAAAATACTCATCGCACAGCGATTCTAAGGTTATTTTCGTAATCTAGAAGAGTCATATTATTTATTTAAACACTTGAAACTTGAGAATTGCAGAAAAAAAATTTCATGAAAAAACTGCCAATTCCACTAAAGAACACATTTTTTTAAAACGTCGAAATCTCGAAAAATACGCGTCGTACAGCAATTCTAAGGCTATTTTCGTGATCTAGATGAGTTATAGTATTTATTTTGACACCAAAAACATCAAAAATGCGAAAAAATATTTTTTATCAAATTTCAACATTTTCGCAAGGGGTACCCCTTGCCATCATTTCTCAGAGATGACCAATTTTCAATCTTTTGCCTATAAAATTAATATTTGTCGCTCAATTGTCTTGAAATTTGGAATATAGATTGCCAGATGTCTAGCCGATTGATTATAGTAATTGCCAATTGCATAGCACTCATATTTCCAGAGATAATGAGGAAGAAATGGAAAAAAATGGAAAATTTACGCATTTTTTGCGCAAAAAAACATGTTTTTTCAAACGTCCATATCTCGAAAAATACTCATCGCACAGCGATTCTAAGGTTATTTTCGTGATCTAGAAGAGTCATATTATTTATCTGAACACTTAAAACTTTAGAATTGCAGAAAAAAAATTTCATGAAAAAACTGCCAATTCCACTAAAAAATACATTTTTTTGAAACGTCGAAATTTGGAAAAATACGCGTCGTACAGCAATTCTAAGGCTATTTTCGTGATCTAGATGAGTTATAGTATTTATTTTGACACCAAAAACATCAAAAATGCGAAAAAATATTTTTTATCAAATTTCAACATTTTCGCAAGGGGTACCCCTTGCCATCATTTCTCAGAGATGACCAATTTTCAATCTTTTGCCTATAAAATTAATATTTGTCGCTCAATTGTCTTGAAATTTGGAATATAGATTGCCAGATGTCTAGCCAATTGATTATAGTAATTGCCAATTGCATAGCACTCATATTTCCAGAGATAATGAGGAAGAAATGGAAAAAAATGGAAAATTTAGGCATTTTTTGCGCAAAAAAACATGTTTTTTCAAACGTCCATATCTCGAAAAATACTCATCGCACAGCGATTCTAAGGTTATTTTCGTAATCTAGAAGAGTCATATTATTTATTTAAACACTTGAAACTTGAGAATTGCAGAAAAAAATTTCATGAAAAAACTGCCAATTCCACTAAAGAACACATTTTTTTAAAACGTCGAAATCTCGAAAAATACGCGTCGTACAGCAATTCTAAGGCTATTTTCGTGATCTAGATGAGTTATAGTATTTATTTTGACACCAAAAACATCAAAAATGCGAAAAAATATTTTTTATCAAATTTCGGCATTTTTTGAAGGGTATAGGCTTGATTTCACTTTTCAGAGATGACCAATTTTCAATCTTTTGCCTATAAAATTAATATTTGTCGCTCAATTGTCTTGAAATTTGGAATATAGATTGCCAGATGTCTAGCCGATTGATAATAGTAATTGCCAATTGCATAGCACTCATATTTCCAGAGATAATGAGGAAGAAATGGAAAAAAATGGAAAATTTAGGCATTTTTTGCGCAAAAAAACATGTTTTTTCAAACGTCCATATCTCGAAAAATACTCATCGCACAGCGATTCTAAGGTTATTTTCGTGATCTACAAGAGTCATATTATTTATCTGAACACTTAAAACTTGAGAATTGCAGAAAAAAAAATTCATGGAAAAACTGCCAATTCCACTAAAAAATACATTTTTTTGAAACGTCGAAATCTCGAAAAATACGCGTCGTACAGCAATTCTAAGGCTATTTTCGTGATCCAGATGAGTTATAGTATTTATTTTGACACCAAAAACATCAAAAATGCGAAAAAATATTTTTTATCAAATTTCGGCATTTTTTGAAGGGTATAGCCTTGATTTCACTTTTCAGAGATGACCAATTTTCAATCTTTTGCCTATAAAATTAATATTTGTCGCTCAATTGTCTTGAAATTTGGAATATAGATTGCCAGATGTCTAGCCGATCGACTATAGTAATTGCCAATTGCATAGCACTCATATTTCCAGAGATAATAAGGAAGAAATGGAAAAAAATGGAAAATTTAGGCATTTTTTGCGCAAAAAACATGTTTTTTCAAACGTCCATATCTCGAAAAATACTCATCGCACAGCGATTCTAAGGTTATTTTCGTAATCTAGAAGAGTCATATTATTCATTTGAACACTTAAAACTTGAGAATTGCAGAAAAAAAATTTCATGAAAAAACGGCCAATTCCACTAAGAAATACATTTTTTTAAACCGTCGAAATCTCGAAAAATACGCGTCTTACAGCAATTCTAAGGCTATTTTCGTGATCTAGATGAGTTATAGTATTTATTTTGACACCAAAAACATCTAAAACGCGAAAAAATATTTTCTATCAAATTTCGGCATTTTTTGAAGGGTATAGCCTTGATTTCACTTTTCAGAGATGACCAATTTTCAATCTTTTGCCTATAAAATTAATATTTGTCGCTCAATTGTCTTGAAATTAGGAATATAGATTGCCAGATGTCTAGCCGATCGACTATAGTAATTGCCAAT